>CM075651.1:78752500-80002500 GCA_037953625.1 Crotalaria pallida
CTTGGGACACTACTAACTGTGAATCACTAAATATTTGAATTTTCGAGGCCCCCATCTGATGGGCCATAGGCGAACCAGCTAACACCACTTCGTACTCTTCCTGATTGTTGGAGGTGGGAAACTCAAACTTCAGGGAGTATTCGACGCTGAGTCCTTCAGCGCTTTCCAGAATTATGCCGGCCCCAGCCCCTTTGCTGTGACTGGAGTCGTCCACGTAAATCTTCCAAAGCTGTGGTTTGTTGGAATGATGAGGGTCTGAAAGTTCTGAGATGAAATCTGCTAGAATTTGAGATTTGAGAGTTTTTCTTGGTTCAAAGGTTATGTCGAACTCCGACAACTCAACTAACCATGAAACCATTCTCCCAACCAAATCAAGTCGGTGGAGCACCTGTCTTATTGGTTGGGTTGTCCTGACTATGATGGGGTGGCTCTGGAAATACTGCCTGAGTCTTCTAACAGTAACCACCAGAGTAAAAGAAAGCTTTTCTATCTTCGAGTACCTCGTTTCAGATCCCTGCAGGGCCTTACTCACAAAGTACACAGGTTGCTCGGTCCCTGAGTCTTCTCTGACCAATGCCGAGCTTACGGATGATTCAGCAATTGACAAATACAAAAACAGAACCTCCCCTTCCCGAGGGCTGGTGAGGATGGGAGGGGATGGCAGATATTCCTTCAGTTCGACAAATGCCTGTTCACAAGGTTCATTCCAATGAAAGTTTTTGTTCTTCCTAAGTAGCTGATACCACGAGAAGGCCTTCTTGGCCGCCTGCGGGAGGAATCTTGATAGAGCCACCATCCGACCAGTCAGTCTTTGGACTTCCTTCATGTTGGACGGGCTGTGCATTCTCAGAATGGCTTGGCACTTTTCCGGGTTAACCTCGATGCCTCTCTCTGCAAGCATGAAACCCAAGAAAGCCCCAGTGAGTACTCCAAAAGTGCATTTGTCGGGGTTAAGTCGCATATTGTGCATTCTGATTCTTTCCAAGACAGAAGCCAGATCATGAGGGTGGTCTTCTTTCTTTTTACTTTTGGTTATCATGTCATCTATGTATACTTCAAGGGTGGGGCCAATCAGTCCAGAGAAGACCTTGTTCATCATTCGCTGGTACGTTGCACCAGCGTTTTTTAGTCCAAAGGGCATCATTGTGTAGAAGTATGTGGCCCTCTCAGTGATGAAGGTCGTTTTCTCCTGGTCAGGAGGATACATTGGGATCTGATTGTACCCTGAATATGCGTCCATAAAGGAAAGGAGCTGATAACCAGATGAATTGTCCACCAGTTTGTCAATAACAGGTAGAGGATACTGATCTTTTGGACAAGCCTTGTTTAGATCGGTGTAGTCGACGCACATGCGCCACTTCCCGTTTGACTTCTTGACGAGCACAGTATTTGAAAGCCATTCAGAGTAGTCAACCTCTCTAATAAATCCTGCTGAGAGGAGCTCGGCGACTTTTTCTTCAATTACTGCAGCCTTCTCAGTCCTCACTCTTCTTTTCTTTTGAGCGACCGGTTTAGTGGTCGGATTGACATTAAGATGATGGCATATGAAGTTTGGATCAATCCCCGGCATGTCTGCCGAGGTCCAGGCAAAAAGATCTTTGTTCTTTTTCGAAAGTTCGAGCATTTCTGACCTTGTGTTCTCGGAGAGGTTGGTGCCCAATCTTACTCTTCTGCTTGGAGTTTCCTCATCCAACACTATGAATTCCCATTCTCCTTGAGGGGTCGGCCTTGTGTCGTCCTGATCGGACCTAACATCTAGGTCCGTTAGAAGCACGTTTCCTTTGTTCAGGTTCAGTTTGGGTTGAATTTCCTCTTGGCTCTTGAGTTTCGCCAAACTAGCGTTATAGCATAGTCTGGCTTTTCTTGCTCGGCTCTGATTGAGACAACCCTTCCATCAGAGCCTTCGAATTTCATGGTCAAATGAACGGTTGAAACAACCGCACCAAAAGCTTGCAAACATGTTCTGCCGAGTATTGCATTGTATGCCGACGGGCAGTCAACTACCAGAAACTTGATAATTTCAGTTCTTGCAAAGGGTTGGTTTCCGAGTGTCACCGGGAGTTGAATATGCCCTTTGGGGACGACTGTGTCCCCTGTGAAACTGATCAATTTTCCCTCAAAAGGGGTCAGATCGGAAGTCTTCAATTTTAGTGCTTCAAAAAGATTCAAAAACATTATATCAGCAGAACTGCCTTGGTCGACGAATATCCTTGTGACCTCATAATTGTCCACCAAGGCAGTTATCACCATCGGGTCGTTATGGCCCGGAATGATTCCTTCTAAATCTTCATCAGTGAAACAGATTGGAACACTTTTTGAGGTTCTCTTGCGGATCGGATGATCCTGGACAACGAGTACTTGATTGATATACTTTTTCCTATCTGATCTGTTCTCGCCTCCCCCCGCAAATCCCCCAGCAATGGTGTTGATTCTTAAATTTTGCGGGGATTGATCTGTGTTAGCTATTTCCACCATAGCTACTATTTGCTGATTTGATGCTTGCTGCTGATTGGGGTGATGATTGGTTTGTCTAGTTGGAGATGGAGTCTTTCAGGGAACATTTCTGTCCGGGGAAGGGGTTCTTCTTCTAGTACGCCTATTGAGTGCCTCTCTAACATATTGCTGCAATTTTCCATCTCTTATAAGCTGCTCAATAACGTCTCTTAGCCATGTGCACTCGTCTGTGGTATAGCCGTATCCCCCATGATACGAGCAAAACATAGAACGATCCTGGCGCTGGCTTCTTTTCAGAGGGGGAGGTCTCTCGACCATTCTTAGGTCGGTCTGCATGGTTTCCTGTAAAATCTGACTTCTCGGGACCGTGAGGGGGGTGTATTTGTCAAACTTAGACCTAGGGATGACAAATCTCCTGTCTCCCCTGGGTCCTCTCCCCCGCTCGTCTCTCCTATCATCTCTCCTCGGCCTTCCTTGAGAGGAAGGCTCTCCTCTCTCACCTCTTTCTCTTTGTCTCTGCCACTTGCTGAATTCTTCCAAATTGATAAATTTGGTGGAATGGTGTCTCAGTTCCGCCATGTCTCTTGGTGGCTTCCCCACCAATGAGTTCTTGAAATCACCGTTACGAAGCCCCTGGGTAAAAAGAAAAACTGCGAAACTCGGCTCGAGGTTCGGTGCAGAACCTGCCTCTGAATGGAATCGAGTGAGATACTCTCTTAACGGTACTTCTGGAAGTTGCATTACTCCTGCTAGTGCATGGTCTGATTTTGGTTGTATGCAGCTAGCAGTGTACCTGTTGAGGAAAACCTTTTTCATTTCTGCCTAGGAGTTAATGGAATTTCTGGGCAGGGCCGAGTACCATCTCAGCACAGGTGGCTGAAGAGTCATCGAAAAGGCTCGGCACTTTATCAAATCTCCTCCATCATAAAAATTCATGGCACCTTCGAAAGATAAGATGGGCTCGAGGGGGTCGGTTAAATCGTTGTACTTTGCAACGCTAGTGGGGCCAAGGAAAGCAGAGGGTGTTTCGTAGGCCATAATACGTGGGGTGAAAGGGTGGTCTGGGTGAGTACTGCTTTCTGTTTCGTAGGTAGCTGCTAAGGCTGGGTTTATGGGAGGTGGAAGCGGGTAAGGTGATTGGACCTTGCAGATCATGAACTGGTACGGTTGCTGGGGCTGTTTCCATAGCCCGTGCAGCAACCGCTGCATGTGGATCTGCTGAAGGTCGGCTATAGCCTTCCCCTGTAGCTCCAGCATTTGAGCTTGTTGTTTAATTATCTCTTCAAGTTAGGTCTCTCTATGGCCCTGGGAGTGTCCCCTTTCTTCTCCGGAGACACGGGCGTCGATGGATCGTCCAGATCCGTGGTTCTGTATGCGGTTGGGGGTATTGGGGTTTTCGTGTCTGGAATGGACAATGTAGGGACCGCTGTGTGTGCGGGTTGGTATGGTGTGGTGGCTGCGGGCTGGGATCTCCATTCGAACTGATGGTACGCTGTGAGGGGGAGGGTGAGGTGTAACATCCTCAATTTTTACACTTTAAACTATATTACTTTTTATAGTATTTAATATAAAAATGCTTGGGGTTTTTATAAAATTTTTGGCGGAGTTTACTTTAAAATATGGACTTTCCCCGAGTTAATTATTTTCACCTGTCAGTCCAGAATAGTCTATTTAAACAAAACTGTAATTACTTTATAAAAGGTTGTGACTTATTTTGAAATACTGAAGAAAAGGATATCTGGATATTCTTCACAACCGATATACCATTTAATCAAAAATAAATATTCTTATAAAGTCCCTTTTTACAAAATGGAAGAAATCTTTAAGTGGAACTGAATAATTCAAAACTAAATACAATTTTAATTAATAAAACATTTTCGTTACATTATCCTAACAATGTTTGCAATTCATAATGAGGCCACCAAGGTCTCAACAATCAATGCACTCTCATCACATGAGAGCACACTTTCTCGGTGCCGGAGCAATGAACTTCTTTTCCACTGGTACCTAAAATGGTCAACTTAAGGGGTGAGTAATTTGAGAACTAATCAAGGAAAACACTTAACAACAGTAATAAGACATAACTAGACATACCCACACACACATATAGACATACTCACATTATTCCAATTAACTATATATATATTCCTATACCTTAGCCTTTAACTATTTTATCACACTAAGCCAATACATTTTTCCTGTACAATACCAATGCATAACAATGTTTATATGCCCAATCATATGAGTATGAATGCACTTTATCCCACTATTATGGTTTAACTCCGGAATCCAATGTACACTTTCCATTTAACTTTAACCACTATACACTTTAACACTTTTATTGGATTCAGGGAATTAAACCAATTATATATCCATGAATGCACTTCTCCATTACCAATGACAATAACACTTTGAACACTTTTTACAATAACACAACCTCCTCACAAACCCACCCTCCACTCTAGGGAAAAACCGACCAGGAGTAAGCATTTCTCAACCTATAATTGGGTGCTTCAGCTCCACTTAGGAAGGTCCCTCATGCGATTCGGATTGATTTGCCCGAATCGGGCTTTAGCAGAAATCACCCTCACTGGCCAAAATGAGCCAAAGTGATGGAATTACCCCGGTTTGCGTGGAACCAACCCCCAACAGGGGAAGCGATCCCGTGTCCTTTGCAAGATCAAAGTTCCCCGAGATATCCTATAATTCACTCTTGCCCTCATCAATCGTAAACGACGTGTGTTTTTCCCCGTACACCTAAGGTCCACCTTACTTCATGATGCACGTGTTTCTACTTCATTTTATGTGGTGTTCCTTAGTTAAACCTTTAATAATTTATATCCATTGGTTGGGTCTCTAGCTTAGGATTTTCGGCCGTACTATGTACATATATATACATTGACAATCACACTTAACAACAACAATAATCATAACCATGTCATTCATTCATTTAGTCACATAGTAATTATAACAATTCTTTCTAACCAAATTCCTAAGTCCATAATGTACCTACGCTCATAATTCATTCGCAAAACACACCAATTATACCACAACAATAATCATAATTAATATCATTCACTTTATCATTTAATTCAACAACAACCTAATAATCAATTACTAAACACCCTAAGTTCATTATACACACTCTTATTTTCAAACATACAATATCATCATACAAATCAAGCATACACATATACAATATATCTACTTATGCATTTATGACTATCACTAAGTCCCTCCCCTAATTAGAACCAAAGTACCCCCCCCCCTTACCTCTTGAAGAGAAGAGGAGACAATGGGGAAAGCATGAAGCACCAACACCAAGCTTCCAATCCTAAGCTCCTAGCCTCCTACTCCATGCTCTTATACTTAATCTATGACTCCTTGAAGGATTTGAAGGCTTTAATGGATGGATTAGGGAGTTAGGGTTTTAGGGTTCCCAATTTGGGGCTTTTCATGAAATTGAGAGAAACAATGAGATTTAAGAGATGAAACACATGAATATATGATAAGGAGATGATTTATTATGTTTATTTGGTTTTGGTTGGTGTGATTTGTTGTTGGTTTGAAACATTGGGGCGTGAGGGTAGAGAGAAGAAGAGGGAGATCGAAGAACAAGAGAGAGAAAGATTATGAAAACTGATCTGAAATCACGTGTTTTTCAACTTAACTGCAGGTGTTACTCGATTAATTCGACCCCATTAATCGATTAACGAGGCCATTACTTGATTAAGGCTGAAAGGGCAATAAAATCTAATCGATTAATCTGCCCACTACTCGAGTAATCTGATCAGTCCACTAAATCCCTATAACTTCGAATCGCTCTAACTTGTTTGCTAACCGTCGGATCTTGCTCAAATTTTGAGGCAAGCTTCCCAGGAGACTTGTCTTTACATCCAACGGTGGAATTTGGGTTTGAAGCTATGGATATTAAATTCCTAATTTCCTAAGATCCTATGCTCTTTAACTATTAATTACACTTCTAAAACTCACTTCTAAACTAATTCTACTTCATCAAACCTACTCTCACAAATTCCTACATTCTAATCACATTCTAAACATACTCAAAGGCTTGGAAACAACACTACTCTTATCGAAATTCCATTAACTAAGGCACCTAGCGATTAGGGAAAATCGGGGATGTTACAATCTCCCCCACTTGAAGGAATTTCGTCCCCGAAATTCGACTAGATTCAAGAACTAAAAGGAACATAGAGCCACATGCTCTAATTATAAGGTGAATCTGATCTTAGACGATGAAAAGGGGTTATAAGCTTCGGGGTACGCTCCCCCACTTAGGACACGACTCAGGTGGGGCTCTACTCACGTAGTCACTCGACTACTCTGAGGCCGCTTCTCTCACTAAGTCCTACGATCTTAAGGAAGGCTCCATCTATGGAAAACTAATCGATTCCGACTAACTAAAGAAACAAAAGTCCTAAAATCTCCTAATGCATATAACCATTTAGCAAAATATATCTTCACATCAGAAAAGAACAACTTAAGCAGATAACAACAAACAACATATTCAAAACGGAACGAACATAGAGCATTTACCAGTAAAATGAATTAACAGAATAAAACCAAATTCAAACACAATTAAAAGAAGTAACAGCACACGCCAATAACTTCAAAAACGTGATTTGTTTAGCAAAAACCAAATACTAAAGAGTACGCTTTCGGCAGAAAAGTAAAACATCAACACAAGCAACGTTTTAAAGAATCAGCATAAATAGCATACTCCAAAAACTTAGAACAGTATTCATTTAAACTTTTATACAAAGTTAAACTTTAACCAAATGCAAAAGTATGATTTTGAAGTCAGATCAAAAATATATTTCCTTAAAGTAAAGGAAAACGTTAATTCAACAAAAGTGGTTGAAAATAATCAATGCTTACTAAAGTAGTCCTTCATTGAATGGAGTCGGATAAGGGTTTTGAAAAGTTGACCGACCTTCATTCGGTGACGGGTTATGTATCTTATAATTTGAAAAGGCAATTAATATGCATGCCTATGAAAATCACTTACAATAAAGTTGGTTTGATATACGTTTATGATCTAAACTAAAAAAAAATGTCATATGAAAAGATATATTTCCATTCTATATACATATATGTATAGAAGAAGAGTTGTCCCTTATGTAAGGACTCAGTTTATTTAAATTATAGATTTGGTTATTAATAAAATTTTCTTTAAAGAAGAAAGATTACATTGAAAAATATATAATTACATTAGAAAATGTTTAAAGTTAGAAATTGACATTCAAAGGAAATAAGGCAATTAGCTTTGAAAATTTAATTTAGTACTTAGTAGGTAAAGAAGGATTTAGTACTTTCACGAAATCACGCTCACCGGGAAGGGAAAAATTTCTTTATTTAAAATTATCACTAAACAGTATATAAGGTACATGAAAATGATTAGAGTTGAAACTAGAATAAAAGAATAGAAAACAGGTGGTTTTAACAATTATTTGGTTTAGTATATAATCTTAAAAAAAATTTAAAATTATCAATATACTTATATACAATTCAAACACACACACAAATAAATAATTCTAGAGCAAGTAAAAACCTACTTCCCAGATAGGCATATATATACATAGATATATAAAACTTATCCTAACACTCAACTAAGATGGGGTCAACTCCTACCACTTAGTTTAATCCTCAGACTATCGGGGTTCCACTACTTAATTCTAACGAAATTCCCACATGCTTCGGACTCTCACTAGACCTATGCTTGTCTATCGCTCACATGAGGTTCAGGGTTTCCTATTTGGTTTCTTGGGTTAGGATTTCGCCTAGCTGCTTCCTATCTTAGCATCCTAGTTGAAATCCTCCTATTGCCACCTAGACTCTGGGGCTAAGACCATTATCATAGATGTTAGGATCGAGCTTTGATACTCAACAAATTATATTCCAGAGAATAGTTAGCTTTGATTTAAAAATTAGTCGTGATTCCGGAATATAGTTTGTTCAATGATAATCACACATTTCCTTTGAGTTCTATGTGAACTTAAAGGAAAGGAGATAACATCCATTACCCTAAATTGAGATTCTAGGCTTGAATCTCGTTCTAAGTGAAGTACATTGCCATTAACCCACTTGGTTATCGTCATTTGTATTTCTAAATTCCACATTGCAATAGAAAACATTAAAGTTTTAATTTGTAAAGAAAAGGTTTGCTCTTTGGTGATAAAGAATTTCCAAAAATTATCTCTTTCCGCAAATAAGGAAAACTCTTTGTAATTTATAAATCGGTTTCATCTCAAATTTCAACGAAATTAGTTGTTGATGGGAAAACATGTCAAGCATCCAAAAAGTTTAAAGTATTCATAAGGATTTCAAAATCGTTTCACATTGGTTTTAGAATTAATTCAAAAGTTTCGAGGACTCCTTTGACAAAGAAAATATGGATCCTCATCTTATTTCAAATCGACGTATGTCACATTTGACGAATTCCTATTTAATCGGCGATTGGTGTAATCTAATAGTAACTACACCATTCTCTCATTATTTAGGAATTCATTTTGTTAACAGTCCATGTTTAGAAATCAATATTGTGACATTCGGTCAATTTTTTTTTTCAAAATTTGGAATCAATTCCATAACTAAGAAAACAATAGAATACTTATATGCTTGACGTTCATTAAAATTTATATTACTAATACTTTTCCAAAATAAAGTTTAAAAATAGTTTGATGCCAAAACATATTTACACTTTTCAATATAGTAATATATTTATCACCAAACGTAACGTGGAATTGTAGAGAGTACTTGGGTCTTACCAGAGACGACACTCAGTCATCAAAATTAAAGGCAAGTACATCAGGTTCACACCTATTCACTTCCGCTGCGCACTCTGATAAAGAATGCTCGGAGCGCCTAAGATGCAATGATTCCTAATTCTTATCCTATTCCTATGCATAGAAAAGAAATTCGACAATTATTTCATTGGATTTCAAGGACTCAATGGTATTATATTCTAATAAAATGTACGCATCGAGGGGCCCTTCTCGATTCTACATTGCATTAGAAACAAAACCACTTTCGTGCAACCCGAATTCCAATCAAATAATAAGGAACGACTCATCTTCCATTCAAAAGGAGACTTTGAAAATTTATTTTATGTAAAAATTTCAATTCTTCGTCATATCCAAAGTTGACTTACTTTATTCAAGACTAAGGTTTAGTCCATCCTGTTGGGGTAACACTTTCATGCTCTATCCCGTTGGGAGTTTGCCTTCCTTTAGTCTCTACTTTCGGTCCACTTCAGAATATAACCAAGTTATAATTAAAAATTCTACTTAGTCCACTTTGAATTGAAGATTACTAACTATTACTAGTACTATCCTATTAACACTACTAAACCATACTAACTTCAACTAAATATGCATGCTTAAACTATAAAATTAAACTACTAAACTAGCTATTGGTTAGTTACTCTCATGTGGAGTAACTCTTCGGGAGTAGGAAATCCATACTCCACAGCCGAGAATTGCAACCATTGCTCTGATACCAACTGTAACATCCTCAATTTTTACACTTTAAACTATATTACTTTTTATAGTATTTAATATAAAAATGCTTAGCTTGGGGTTTTTATAAAATTTTTGGCGGAGTTTACTTTTAAATATGGACTTTCCCCGACTTAATTATTTTCACCTGTCAGTCCAGAACAGTCTATTTAAACAAAACTGTAATTACTTTATAAAAGGTTGTGACTTATTTTGAAATACTGAAGAAAAGGATATCTGGATATTCTTCAGAACCGATATACCATTTAATCAAAAATAAATATTCTTATAAAGTCCCTTTTTACAAAATGGAAGAAATCTTTAAGTGGAACTGAATAATTCAAAACTAAATACAATTTTAATTAATAAAACATTTTCGTTACATTATCCTAACAATGTTTGCAATTCATAATGAGGCCACCAAGGTCTCAACAATCAATGCACTCTCATCACATGAGAACACACTTTCTCGGCGCCGGAGCAATGAACTTATTTTCCACTTATACCTAAAATGGTCAACTTAAGGGGTGAGTAATTTGAGAACTAATCAAGGAAAACACTTAACAACAGTAATAATACATAACTAGACATACCCACACACACATATAGACATACTCACATTATTCCAATTAACTATATATATATATTCCTATACCTTAGCCTTTAACTATTTTATAACACTAAGCCAATACATTTTTCCTGTACAATACCAATGCATAACAATGTTTATATGCTCAATCATATGAGTATGAATGCACTTTATCCCACTATTATGGTTTAACTTCGGAATCCAGTGTACACTTTCCATTTAACTTTAACCACTATACACTTTAACACTTTTATTGGATTCAGGGAATTAAACCAATTATATATCCATGAATGCACTTCTCCATTACCAATGACAATAACACTTTGAACACTTTTTACAATAACACAACCTCCTCACAAACCCACCCTCCACTCTGGGGAAAAACCGACCAGGAGTAAGCATTTCTCAACCTATAATTGGGTGCTTCACCTCCACTAAGGAAGGTCCCTCGCTCACCCGCTTGCACAACACTTCACCTCCACTTAGGAAGGTCCCTCATGCGATTCGGATTGATTTGCCCGAATCGGGCTTTAGCAGAAATCACCCTCACTGGCCAAAACGAGCCAAAGTGATGGAATTACCCCGGTTTGCGTGGAACCAACCCCCAACACGGGAAGCGATCCCGTGTCCTTTGCAGGATCAAAGTTCCCCGAGATAATCCTATAATTCACTCTTGCCCTCATCAATCGTAAACGACGTGTGTTTTTCCCCGTACACCTAAGGTCCACCTTACTTCATGATGCACGTGTTTCTACTTGATTTTATGTGGTGTTCCTTAGTTAAACCTTTAATAATTTATATCCAATTGGTTGGGTCTCTAGCTTAGGATTTTCGGCCATACTATGTACATATATATACAATGACAATCACACTTAATGTAACACCTAAGCTTATTTACCCTTTTATACCCTTAATTAAAAATAGCAACTTGAAAATTTCATTTTAAGACTTATAAATTGATTAGGAAAAACACTTAGTTACTTTTAGTTCATATGATAATCTCCCGTCAAACGGACGGAGTTTCGTTTGTTTCTAAGACTTTTCCAAAATTCCTGCAACCTGAGAAACAACACATTTTCATATAGTAAAGCCAGCAGGGCTATTCACATATATACATATCAACTAGTGCCACATCGAGCACACATCAAGATACCAAAGTATGAGACATCAGGGTATCATCATCAGAGTTAGCGGAAATATGAACAAGTTTTTAGGAAGACAGTTTTTCCCCAAAATATACCCCTTTCCCAAAAGGAGTCATCCTGGGCCCCCAAAAGCTATTTACATATATACAACAAAAAGATGATTCACATCATCGGGCCCAGGACTTTCCCAAGTCCTACATATCTAAGGGTAACCTACTCTCCCTGTGAGGGAGAGTACTCCTGCTCGGCCTGATCTGGTGCAAACTCTTCCTCAGTACCTGAAGTGATAGTAAGGAGTGAGTATTACACATAAAAATGGGGAGGCAGTTTCCATATAAGACATAATGTAACACTAAGCCAAACACAAATAGCAATTCAATCACAACATCAAAAATAAGGGACAAATTCATCACAATTCATTTTCAAGTAATCATTAGTTCCTTGAGTCGATTTTATCTCATTATTCTTATGCATTAATCTCATAATGTCTTTCGTTTACATTTCATCATTTATCATCACATTTCTCAACTAGTGTATTCCAGTCACGACTTTATTGCGTTCGCACCCCATGCGCGATGACGACTTACCACGTCTGGACAACACTCCCGGTTAGAACCGGTTTGCATCACTAGGAATTTAACGCTCCTTCCAGGAACTTTGGAACAACCAAGGGTCTCTCGCCCAACCAGGTCTCTATATCACCCAAAAGGCTTCACCTGTTAAGCTTTGCTAACATATAGTTTCCACATTCCCATATACATTCAGTTATTTAAATTCATTAACTTTTCACATTCTCAACACATTTTATGTCTTTTATCTTGGCAGTGAATTGAGTCTTGGTGCATCGATGCCTAACAGGGATTTGTACCTAATGGGATTTTATGCCTGGTTGGGAACGTAGCCCTTGGGCATTTTGAAACACCCGGCAGGGGCACCTAGTCTACCAATGCACCAATTCTCAATTCAACTGCACTTTCCATTATTATTTACTTTAAACATTTTCATCATTCTTTGCATTGGATTTAAATCAACATAATGTCTCAGTCATTTCATAAATCAAGCATTCAAATCATCAACAATTATCAAATATCAAAATTAAGCATATCAACATCAATATAATTTCCCTAAGTCATGAATTCTATTTTAACAATTATTCTATGTCTTATTCACCTAAACTAACACAAAAATCTTAATATCCATTATATGCATAATGTAAACTCAACCCCAGAGTAAGATAATACTCACTATAACCCACTCCTTACCTTAAATTAGCAAAGAGAAATTAGAACCTTAGTGAGCCCTAGCTCAAAATATTGGGAATTTGAACTTCCTAAGTCTAGCTTGCCACCTCAATAAGGATATGATGAAATGATGATATACCACCCTATTAGTGAGAGCACAAGAGGAATTGTCCTTATCCTTGCCTTGGTTTGAGTTGGAGCACATGAGACAAAGTCCCTACATGATCATGGTGCAAGAACCTAGGGTTTTAGAATAAAAATCCATGAACTAAGAAGAGTTTGATTCATGAGGAAAATAACTTATGGCATGAAACTCACTTACCCAATCAATGATGAGAAAATGAAAATCCAAGGAGAAGGAAGGTGGTGCAATTCGTGAGTCTCAAGGAGGGAGAGGATGAGCTTTAATCAATTCCCATGGTGCAAGTCTTGGTGAGCCTTGGTTGGTTTTGGGTTTGGGGTGCTCAAAATCAAAGGTGTATGGTGGATTTAATGGTGGAGGTGCCCTTGATGTGGAGAGAAAGTGGGTGAAGGTGATGAATTTGTGTGGTGGTTTGAATGGTGCAGAGAGGTGGTGAGATGATTAACTTTTGTTGCCATAATTTTTTTTGCCTTGGGGGCTGGGAAGATCGGGTGGCTGGTGTGGCTAACTTTGCCACCAAGCCAAAATTCAAGGGACCAGATCTGCGCCACGCACCTGGGCGCATGCCAGGCTCGCCTGGGCGCATGTCCAGCACCAGCACCAGACTGGTGCATGGCTCTCACGGTCAGCTGGGGAAATTGGCGCGCCACACGGATTCCTGGTGCGCTGCTGCGCGCATCCGCTCGCCTGGGCGAGCCATTCTCTCGCCTGGGCGGGAAAACTGCACCAGAATCAAGCTGGTGCGTAACTGGCTCGGTCAGATGCTGACATAAAGGGAATTGGCGCGCCAGAAAACGGAAATGGTGCGGCTGGTGCGTGCCACACTCGCCTGGGCGAATGGTGGGCTGGCCTGGGCGGGTTTTTCACTGAGTTGTGCACCAAAATGAACAGTGACTCGCCTGGGCGAGTGGCTCATGCGCCTGGGCGAGTTTCAGGGTTTCAACCTTCGATTCGCCGTAACTTTTCCGTCGACCATCGGATCGAGTTCAAATTTTTAGATATGCTTCTTTACCCCATAAACTTCACATCCAACGGTGGAATCTAATTTCTTAGCTTCCTATAACAAATTTCTAATTTTCTCTTTTCGGTTGATTTCTAACACCTAATACGCCGATTTTACTCCCGATCTCGCTTATTTGACCCTGCCCAAAGCCATATATACCTTCTATGTAACTCCTAGGACCTATAACCACCACCCACATACCTGGAAAAATTCATTAATTCACTTTTCAAATTTTTCTAAGGTTTTTAGCATTTATTTCACTTAAAATCAAGGTTTAGGATGTTACACTTAACAAAAACAATAATCATAACCATGCCATTCATTCATTTAGTCACATAGTAATTATAACAATTCTTTCTAACCAAATTCCTAAGTCCATAATGTACCTACGCTCATAATTCATTCGCAAAACACACCAATTATACCACAACAATAATCATAATTAATATCATTCACTTTATCATTTAATTCAACAACAACCTAATAATCAATTACTAAACACCCTAAGTTCATTATACACACTCTTATTTTCAAACATACAATATCATCATACAAATCAAGCATACACATATACAATATATCTACTTATGCATTTATGACTATCACTAAGTCCCTCCCCTAATTAGAACCAAAGTACCCCCCCTTACCTCTTGAAGAGAAGAGGAGACAATGGGGAAAGCATGAAGCACCAACACCAAGCTTCCAATCCTAAGCTCCTAGCCTCCTACTCCATTCTATTATACTTAATCTATGACTCCTTGAAGGATTTGAAGGCTTTAATGGATGGATTAGGGAGTTAGGGTTTTAGGGTTCCCAATTTGGGGCTTTTCATGAAATTGAGAGAAACAATGAGATTTAAGAGATGAAACACATGGATATATGATAGGGAGATGATTTATGATGTTTATTTGGTGTTGGTTGGTGTGATTTGTTGTTGGTTTGAAAGATTGGGGCGTGAGGGTAGAGAGAAGAAGAGGGAGATCGAAGAACAAGAGAGAGAAAGATTCTGAAAACTGATCTGAAATCACGTGTTTTTCAACTTAACTGCAGGTGTTACTCGATTAATTCGACCCCATTAATCGATTAACGAGGCCATTACTCGATTAAGGCCGAAAAGGCAATAAAATCTAATCGATTAATCTGCCCACTACTCGAGTAATCTGATCAGTCCACTAAATCCCTATAACTTCGAATAGCTCTAACTTCTTTGCTAACCGTCGGATCATGCTCAAATTTTGAGGCAAGCTTCCCAAGACACTTGTATTCACATCCAACGGTGGAATTTGGATTTGAAGCTATGGATATTAAATTCCTAATTTCCTAAGATCCTATGCTCTTTAACTATTAATTACACTTCTAAAACTCACTTCTAAACTAATTCTACTTCATCAAACCTACTCTCACAAATTCCTACATTCTAATCACATTCTAAACACATTCTAAACATACTCAAAGGCTTGGAAACAACACTACTCTTATCGAAATTCCATTAACTAAGGCACCTAGCGATTAGGGAAAATCGGGGATGTTACATGAGGTGGGTTTCTTCCTTCTAAATCTCTTCGTTGTCGGCACTACCTTCTACTAGTCTATGACGGTTTCTTCCGGCCTGGTGGTTTTCACCACGAGAGTTGTTTCCAGTGTTTCCACGTGTGTTTACCATTTTGGGTGGGAATGATAGTTTATCGTCCCCACAAACGGCGCCAATGTAGTGTCTAAGACCAGTCCCTAACTCAAGGATATTGAGCTAGAGGATGATCTGATGTTACTGTGTGATTTCTTTGGTATTCTAGGTATCCAGTTGGGATAGCTAGGGTTTCCCTAATCACTGGTGTGTGCAAATGTGCAATTAGGTAGTGAGAGAACGTACCTGAGCCCCTTGCTGGTGACAACTATTTATAGGGGTGGCAATGTACCTTGTGGACCTGTACGGAGGTCCAGCAAGGCAGCTGACGTGCCCCATTTAGGATAAGGGATGAGTCATTCATCCTTATCCTGTATTGGGGAGTCTTATCCCTGTGGCAAGTTAGATTCATGCGCCCCTAGCTCGGACTCTTAAGGGGCGGAGCCCATGTGGTCGGTCCAAGGTCGTTAGGGTGGGTCCTTGAACAAGTGCTCGGTCTGGATAGGCGTGGTTTGACTAATAAGCTATTCTGGCCGGCTGAGTATTGTAAGGGTAGGACCGAGGGTCGGTCCACCACAGCAACAAAGTTAATCGACTAACTTAGGCAGGTAATTGATTACTCCTTCTTGCATACATAAAAATATTCAGAGTTTTGTATCATCAAATATTTTCACCAAAACTAAGATATAAAAACAGCTTTTCATGAAAACACATTTTCTTCTCCTTTTTAATTGTAAAACTCATTGGCCTATTAAACACATTAAGAACATAAACTTCATTACCTTACAGATGTGTCCTAAGGGAAAAGGCTTCTAAGCTATATCTTGCTTGAATCTTCAATCTTGAACTTGAAGGAACTTGTGAGCTTGAATCTTGAGTTTGTTTGTTATCATCAAAACATTATCTTGAAATTTGCTTGAAGTCCGTGAGAGAGTTTGAAGCATGTCTTCCAACACTAGCTTGATTTCCAACACTCCCCCTTTTTGATGGTGACAAACAACTATTCTAATCTGATCTTGAATATCTGCATCACAAGTTTTATACAAGAAAAAATATATATAATTGAAATTTAACCTTCCCTAGAACACTATTTCAAAATGAATATAAAACATCATCTGATCATCTTTTAGCTTCTCCCTCTGTATTGATGCATAAAATATATAATATTTTCAATATCATCATCAGAAGAATATCAGAATATCTCTCCCCCTTTTGTAATCATCAAAAAGAACGTGCTAACTCCCCCTGAAACACTGAGTAAACATATTAATAATAACAAGAGAGATAAAATAATCACATACTCAAAATAGGTGAGAGGCAGAAGTTAAACCAATTTCTCTACGAATAAAAAAGAAATTTTCTTTTGGAAGCGGTTTCGTAAAGATATCAGCTAACTGCCGTGAAGTATAAACATACTCAATAACATAATCACCCTTTTGAATATGATCACGTATGAAATGGTGATGAATCTCTATATGCTTAGTGCGAGAATGTTGCACAGGGTTTTTGGTAATACTAATTGCACTTGTGTTATCACATTTAATGGTAATGTGATCTAGACTTACACCAAAGTCTAGGAGTTTCTATTTTAACCATAAGATTTGTGCACAACAGCTACCCCAGCGACATATTCAGCCTCAGCTGTGGATAGGGCTACACTAGACTGTTTCTTGCTAGCCTATGATACTAATGAATTACCTAGGAGGTGAATATTGTCGCTCGTGCTTTTCCTATCTACTTTGCACCCAGCAAAATCAGAATCGGAATATCCAACAAGGTTACAAGAGGAACCTTTGGGGTACCATAAACCCATATCAGTTGTGCCAAAAAGATATTTCATAATTCATTTGGCAGCAACCATGTGCGTTTCTTTTGGATTCGCTTGAAAACGTGCACATAAACATACGCTAAACATAATATCCGGCCTACTTGTCGTTAAATAGAGAAGGGATCCGATTATACCTCGATATTTAGTGATTTCTACGGATTTACCTCCTTCATCTTTATCCAGATAGCAAGATGTGCTTATTAGTGTTGCTACTGCCTTGGCCTTATCCATGCCGAATCTTTTCAATAGTTCCTTGCAGTATTTTTTTTGGCTAATGAAAATTTCATCCTTTGCTTGTTTGATTTGCAATCCTAGAAAGAAGTTCAGCTCGCCCGTCATAGACATTTCAAACTCTTCCTGCATCATACTTGAAAAATCCTTGCAAAGGGTTTCATTAGTAGCACCGAAAATAATATCATCTACATAAATTTGAACTAAAAGAATGTCCTTTCCTTTATTTTTGATAAAAAGTGTGTTAGCAACCTTCCCTCTTTCAAAATTATTTTCAAGTAAAAATTTGCTAAGACGGTCATACCACGCTCTAGGAGCTTGTTTGAGTCCGTACAAAGCCTTTTTCAATTTAAAAACATAATCAGGGTGTTCATAATTTTCAAAGATGGGGGGTTGACACACATATACTTCTTCATTAATAAAACCATTAAGAAAGGTACTCTTGACGTCCATTTGATATAGTTTAAAGACTAAAATGCATGCAAAAGCTAAGAGCAACCTAATGGCTTCCAACCTAGCAACAGGAGCAAATGTTTCCTCATAATCTATCCCCTCTTCCTGGTTGTAACCTTGTGCAACTAGCCTAGCTTTGTTTCGAACAATTAAACCAGCCTCATCAAGTTTGTTTTTATAAATCCATTTAGTTCCAATATTCGGATGAGAATCAGGCCTAGGAACAAGTTCCCAAACCTGGTTTCTTTCGAACTGGTTTAATTCTTCTTGCATAGCCAGTAACCAATGTTCATCAAGTGTAGCCTTGGAAATATTCTTTGGCTCCACTTGAGAAACAAAAGCAAAATAGTTACACAGATTGCTAATAGAATTGCGAGTACTTACACCTTTTGTGATATCACCTATGATTTGGTCAATTGGATGGTGCCTCGATGTTCTCCATTCCTTAGGCAAATAAAATTAAGCTCCATGGATTGTTCTTGATTTTTATCCTCAACTGACTCATTTGGCTTTTCATTGCATTCGGAATGATCTTTTCCTTTAGCATTGGACTGCTCATCCTCATCAATGTATAAATCTCCAAGGATACCTGAAATGTCATTAACATATACCTTTCCCAGCTTTCTGGGATCGGATTCATCAAATGATACATGAATAGATTCTTCAATAGTATTACGAGATTTATTGTAAATCCTATAAGCTTTGCTCAAAAAGAATATCCAAGGAATATGCCCTCATCAGCTCTAGCCTCAAAACTTCCTAGATTGTCTCTACCATTATTATGCACAAAACATTTACATTCAAAGACACGAAAATGGGAAATATTTGGTTTTCTCCCCTTGTACAGCTCATAGGGGGTTTTCTTTAAAATAGGTCGTATCAAAACACGGTTCATAACATAACAAGTTGTACTCACTGCATCGGCCCAAAATTATGCAGGCAAATTCATGTCATTAAGCATTGTTCTTGAAAGCTCTTTTAATGAACGATTTTTCCTCTCCACAACCCCGTTTTGCTCCGGAGTTCTTGGAGCTGAAAAATAATGCTTAATTCCATGTTTTTCGCAAAATTTTTCAAAAAATTGATTTTCAAATTCTCCACCATGATCAGTCTTAATGGATGCAATGCTCATATGCATTTGGTTTTGAACAATCTTAGCTAGCTTTTTAAATTCATAGAATGCATCATTTTTATGAGTAATAAATAATGTCCATGTATACCTAGAATAGTCATCCACAATAACCAGACAATAATAGTTGCCACCAAAGCTTTTTGTTTGACAAGGTCCAAAAAGATCCATATGTAAAGGTTCCAAGGGCCTTTGAGATAAAACAAGATTTTTAGAAGGAAAAGATGCCCTTGTGAGTTTTGATTTTGAACAAGGATCACATTTTTCAGAAATAGAAAAATTTTGCTTTGGTAAACCAACTACTAATGCCATAGCCACGATTCATCCTCTTTACTTAATAAACATTTCGCATCATTTGAGGGTATTGAGTTAAAATCAATTACATATACATTGTTTATACTACGAGCAATTAGCTTTATAAGATTATCAACTTTACCCTCGATAATACATCTATCAGAATCAAATATAACCCTATTGCCCTTATCACATAACTGACTAATACTTAGCAAATTATGTTTTAGGCCCTCAACATGTAAAACATTTTCTATGCAAGGGTTAGGAGGTGTACCAATTTTATCGACTCCAAGAATCTTTCCTTGGTTGTTATCTCCGAAAGTCACATGTCCTTGGTCCTTTGGAACTAGATGCGAAAATTTAGATTTGTCTCCCGTCATATGTTTCGAGCATCCACTGTCCAAGTACCACCACGATTTCCTTTCTTCCGGAGTAACCTACAAGCATAAGATTCAAGGTTTCTTTTTAGGTACCCATATCTTTTTGGGTCCTTGAGCGTTAGTGTAGCCATAGTTTGAATCATGCCACCTTTTAGTTTCATTGTTCGATTTAACAAACTTCACTTTCCGGTGTACGCACTCATGTGCACCATGGCCTTTTCTACCACAAATATGTCATATAATTAAAGGTTTTCCTATGATTGCTAGCAGGGACAAAAATGATACTTAATTTCTTTTGATGCCTACCGGGTTTATATCCTAGACCGACTCTATTAAAGAAACACTTTTGTCTCCCTAGCATTAAATTTAAAGTATTTCTACCTTTCGTAAATTTTGCAAGTGTTTCATTTAAATCCTCTACTTCTTTAACTAAGTCCTTGCAAAACTTACAAGAAGAAGAACTAGCCTTAAATTTAACTTCATTACTCGAAGTGTTTGAAGAATTTTTCAAAGTAGAATTCAGCTCCTTATTTTGATTTTTCAAAAATTCATTTTCTTTAATAAGTTCTTGATTCTTTTGTAAAAGAGAAGCTAAATTTTTCTTTTCCAAAGAAATCAATAAAGATAACCTCATTGATTCCTCATGTAATTCTTCAAAAGCCTCTTGTAATTCATCATAAGAATGTTCTAGATTAGAATTTACCTCATTTCCATGTGCCATCAAGCATATGTTGGTTGTCTCCTCTTCTCGTCTGAATCTTCATATGAACTCCCCTCGTTGTCTAGCCATGTTAGGTATGCTTGCTTCCCTTTCCTTGGATTGGAGGTGCTTTTTTCTGAATTTTCTTTCTTTTTCAACTGTTAGCAGTCCACTCTGATGTGAACAGGCTTGCCACATTCATGACATGTAATGGATGATCCTCCACCTTTGTTGTTGTCCTTCCTGTTTTGTGAGTTGAAGTTGCTTTTCTTCCTTAGGAACTTCCCAAACATTTTGACCAGAAGACCCATGTGTTCATCATTGATCAGTTCTTTGTCCGAGTCACTTTCAGTTGTTGGTACTTCAACCTTGAATACCAGACTTTTGACCTTTTTGCTCTCCTCATTGAAGTAATGGATTATTCTGAGTTTTTGAGCTGTAATCGATTACTTTTCAAGGCAGTAATCGATTACATGTGCTCTGCTGAATGTACTGAGAAATGTTGCATCAAAGGAGTAATCGATTACTAGGTCTAAGTAATCGATTACCTCAATAAAAATCTGGAAAAAAAATATGTGAGGGGGCCACCTTATCCGTGGCTTCATTTTGAAGACAAGCCCTCACATCCACCCATTTATCTTTAAGGTGTATTGAAATAGAAGAAAAGGAAAGTGAGAGGCACAACAACATAACAACAACATAATATTCTTCTCTCTCTCATCTTCTTCTTCTCCATTCGAGTTCTTCCTCCTCCACCATAGGGTTCCACTTTTCTTCTTCCACCAACCGAGAGCAAGTGATTCTTCCATCTCCATCATCAAATCTCTTTCTTTCTCAACTCCAAGTAAGTATTCAAGATTTGGATTTCCTTCTTTCTCTCTTTCAAATTTCGAACCCCCATTCTCTCTTCCCATCCATGGTGGTTTTCAATTCTAAGCCATGGAAGCTTCACTTTTCCACGAGTCTTGGCATGAAACCATGGCATAAATGATAATCTTTTCTTCTTATGACTCTATATTAGGTTCTATCCTCTTCCTTTGGATTATAAGCTCTTTGGTGGAAAACTCAAGCTTAGAGCAAGCTAAAGTCTCCCTCTCTCTATGTGTTTGAGGTAAGGGGGTGTGTGTTACCATATTCTAGGGGGTAGTTTATGTTATGTGTATAGTGGGTACTAAGAGTTTAATGCTAGCTTAAGTTTAAAAACCCTAGGATAGATAATGTAGTAGAAATATATATAAATGTATTATTTTGTGCATAAATGTGATGTTTGAGAATTTATTGTGTGAATTGTTATTTTGTCAAATTATATTCGAACTCTAGAATTGTAAAATGATATGATTATGATAGTTGGAATTGGAATGAATGCCACTTTGGAATTTAAAAGTAAGATGAGATGATGAAATTCATAAATTAATGAAAGTTATTACAAAGAAATGAAATAAGTGAAATAAGATATTAAAAGATTTAAAGGCAAAAGAGTGTGTGATCCAGATCTTGTAAGACGTTGTCCGAAGGAGACTGTACGCATAGATCGTGTAAGACGCACTTGATGCGCCACTGTAAGACGTTGTCCGAAGGAGACTGTACGCAATGATGGATGCACCTTCCGATTGTGGAATCCAGGTCTTGTAAGACGTTGTCCATAGGAGACTATACGCATAGACCGCATAAGACACACATTGTGTGCAGCTGTAAGACGTTGTCCGAAGGAGACTATACGCAACGATGGACACGCACACCATATATTAATAAAGGTATAATTGGATTGTGCCTCTCCAGATCTTGTAAGACGTTGCCCGTAGGAGACTGTAAGCCTAGATCGCGTAAGACGCACTTGATGCGCTGCTGTAAGACGTTGTCCGAAGGAGACTGTACGCAATGATGGATGCACCTTCCGATTGTGGAATCCAGGTCTTGTAAGACGTTGTCCGTAGGAGACTGTACGCATAGACCGCGTAAGACACACATTGGTGCAGCTGTAAGACGTTGTCCGAAGGAGACTGTACGCAATGATGGAAATCCACGTAATAAATTATAAAAATCATTGCAAAACTCAAAGAGTATACGAATAGAAAAAATAATTGGGAAAATTAAATAAGAAATGAGAAAAGTGTAAATTTGTATAGTTTGGAAATGTATGAAATAATGAATTTGAGAATTATAACAAAACTAAATTGCTATTGGTAGGAAAATAGTTGATTATGTACATCATATGGCTAGTTGTGTTTGGCTTGGTAGTTCATTATAGCATAGTAGAAACTGCCACCCTATTTTATTGTGTAATGCTCACCTCCTTACCATTTTTCAGGTACTTAGCTGGAGCATACACCAGGATTGGCCGAGAAGGATTACTCTCCCTCACAGGGAGAGTAAGGTTGTTATGGGATAGTGTTATTGATGGACCTAAGCCTCCTATATTCTTTTGATGTATATGTGTTGTATATACTTTTTGAGTGAGGCTTAGGATGTTTTACTTTTGATCTAGTTATATGTTGTGGTTCATGATATTAAAACTTAGTATTTTCGCTGATACTCTGGATACTTGATGCATGTTGCTATATGCTGAGCCCATTGGGCCTTGATATGATTTATATATCTGATATGAAGCCCTGCTGGCTACTGGTTATATATTTGATAATGTTTTTCACAGGTTAAATTTTGGAATAGTCCGATAAACAAACAAAACTCCGTCCGTTTGACGGGAGATTTTATTAAATTAAAAAGGAATTTTTTTAAAATTCACATTTTTAACTATGGGTTTTTAAGGGTAATAAATCATAGGATGTTACATTTATGGTATCAGAGCAGTTTCTCCTCGGCCTTGGAGTTATGCAACTCCAATGATTACTCACCTAGTGAGTAATCGATGCTCATAGTAAATAGTTTAGAATTTTAATAGGATATTTGTAGTACTATGAAAATATTTACTTACTAAACCTTAATGGTCTGTCCTCCGTGGTTGAACAGTATGGCTGGAAGAAGGGCTGGTAATGATGGACTGGCAGCCATTCTGGAGCATCTGTCCCAGATGCAGCAGCAACAGGGGGAATAGATGGCGGTTGCTGCAGCAGCAGCAGCTAAAGCAGCAGCAGAAGCTCTGCAACCTCCTTCGCCAGTCCCAGTTGAGATTGACTGGATGGCAAGATTCCTAAAGAATGAGCCACCCCGCTTTGAAGGTGGAAATGATCCGGATGGGGCCCAGAGATGGATACAAGAAATAGAGAAAATTCTCCGTTCTTTTCAACCACCAGTGGAGCAGCATGTCCGATTAGCTGAATTCATGCTGACCAATGAAGCAGAACATTGGTGGGATCAGCAGAGGAGAGGATTGGTGGCAGCTAATCCTGTTATTTCTTGGGAGGTGTTCAAAGATCGTTTCTTAGGGAAGTATTTCTCTGAAGATGTTCGGAGGGAGAAGGAGATTGATTTTCTCCAATTGACTCAAGGTTCCATGTCGATTGGGGACTATGCAGCTCGATTTGAAGATCTCATCCGTTTTTCTGGTAGTTATAGAGATTCAAGTGATCGTGATAAATGTATCAAGTTTGAAGCTGGAATTAGGAGTGATATTCGCCTCTCTTGCGAATATCACAATATTGATAATTTGTCACAATTGGTCAACATGGCAAGTACATATGAAAAGGGTCTTAAGAGGAAGATGGCCGAAGATAAAAGCAGGACAGTGCAGAGAAGTGGTGGTCCTATGAGGGGCAAAGGTTTGGTGCAGCGACCAGGTCCCTATCCTCAGCCTAGATCAGGCCATCTAGGGAGTTCTCCTGGTCCTATTCCGTCTTGTCCTCATTATGGCAAGCAGCACAGGGGAGTATGCTAGAATTTGAGTCAAAATCAGCCGAATGTCACTTATTTCAAATGTGGACAACCCGGTCATGTTGCAACTAACTGCCCAAAGAATGCAGTTAAGAAAGAAGCGAATGTGACTAGGGCTCAGAAGGTTGGTGATGGTCGTCCACTACAGCAAGGAAAGGTGTATACTATTAATGGAGAAGAGGTTACTGATGTTGATGAGTTGATCCGAGGTATTGGTCATGTTAATGGTATTCCTTGTGGTATTCTTTTTGACTGTGGGGCTACACATTCTTTTATTTCTGTCAATTGTATGGAGAAGTTAAAATTGTCTGCAGTTGAAATGCCTTTTAAGTTGTCTGTTTCTACCCCTACAAATTCAGCTGTGGTCACCTCTTTGATGTGTTTGGATTGCCCACTTCGAGTATTGGAGCGGGAATTCAAAGTAAACTTAATATGTTTGCCATTAACCAAGCTAGATATTATTTTAGGCATGGACTGGATGTCCCAGCACCGTGTCCTACTTGTCCTACTTTGATTCTTAAAACGAATAAGGAAATAATTCAAATTTAAAATCATTTTCGAATTTTTTAAAATAAATCAGAATCTTATATATAAAAACAAATCTGGAAATAATCAAAATGATTCTGACACGTTTTTCAATAAAAGTTGAAGTAATCGATTACTTTATGAAGGTAATCGATTATTCCTTCAAAAATAGAAACTTTTAAATTCTTTTGAAAACAAGTAATCGATTAGACCAATAATAGTTAATCGATTACATCACCCCTGTTCATTATGTGATGCAACTCATTTAATCGATTATCACTAATCAAATAATCGATTATATAGCCTCTGTTAATTGAATGTATAACAACCCGATTTTCGTAAACCAAAATAACTGACTTTATTTACCAAAGTTACAAAAATGAGGCCATTTTTTTATTTATAAAACATTGTTGAAGTTTTGAAAACATTAGTGAAGAGTTTTGAATGTACTTCAACACCTTCTTTCGAAAACCGAGTTGTTACGAAAACCGTTCTTTTCATAAAACGTTCGTTTTCATAAAAGAACTCGATTCAGAACTATCTTAACAGTTTCCAAAAACTTTACATGAATTAGCATTGCAAAAAGATGTGCTCCACAAGTCAAATTAAAAACTTAGCTCAATTACATAATGGCTCATGGCATCGGTAATCCTTGACTCAACAATCAACACAACCTAATCTAACCACACTATCCTTAAACTATCCTATTGAAAGCAATTGGGTGAAATTCCTTCTTCTTCTTACGTCCTCTCTTTGCTCTCGTAGATGATGCCTTCCTTGTTGTGATTCCCTCTTTGCTAATGGATTCCGGCTCTGCTTCACTGAGAGTGGTGGAGTTCCCTCGAGCCTCATACCGAATCCTCTCCTTGAAGTTCCTGTAGCTGCGTACGGTGACTTCCATCCAATACTCCATCTGCCCATTGAGATACCAGCAGCACCGATATGCCAACAAACAGGAGAGAGTAAGCGATCCGAACGACGCATCGTCGACGGTGTGGAATTACGATAGGCGAGATATCAAGACAATACAAACATACAACACACATCATACACACAGCACAAGAATCAAGCATTTCACTATTATCATCATTATTATTATCATGATTTTTCTTGCTTTACTAAACTTATACACATTCCTGCTTTCTCAACTACTTTCTCAATCTCTTTTCGATTTTTATTATCACGTCTTATCAAATCATAACCTTCGATGATTGGGGAAGAAATCATAGTATCATCGAAGTACTTCCTTTGTTACCATCGTCTCACACGTCTACATCTCCTCGGTCATCCACCCAGCCTAGTCGGAAGCAAACAGGAGTACAGGACCTTTACCATGCGGGCACGACAGCTGTCACAACACATAAATGGTCCCAGACCAGGAGGATCTCGTCCTCAAATCATTTCAATAATAACAAGGCTCACTGTCCATGCAGTGGCAAACACAATGCCCCGTTCCAGTCCCTCTCACTGTTCTCGATTTGCAATCTAGGGGGTGACAGTATGTTTCTAGTGGGCCCGCAGAACTTACCACGGCATTAGACCCAGTCCCCACCACGTTAGTGCGCCACATGTGGAGTTCGTTCTGCCCAGAAACATACTCTAGACTTTTTGACGTTTCACCGTCATCGTCCTCCCCTAATGCAATCTCGTCCTAAGTATCCGCAGATACTTATCGTTTCTTCCTCTCCACTACTTAGCATTCTCATACCTCACCGCGCATGTCTTTTAAGTCTTTTATCTTTTAATTAACCTAAGGTCGGCCCGTCCTTCGTGCAACCCTTCAACGAGTCCCGACCACTACTTTACGCAAACTTTCTCTCATCATAGCACAGAGCTGGGATCACATCACAATTTCCAATCTCATTTCTCAAGCTTTCTCCGCATACTCCATTTCTCACAATCATCTTATTTCAACATCTTTCCACCATCACATTCCGAATCTCTTCTCAAAATAATCTTTTCACAAATTTCTCAAATGCCATCTTATAAACTTTCACAAAACCTCATTTCACAAAGTTTCTAAAACCTCTTTTCACAACCTTCTACAAAACTTCTTGTCAAAGACTTCTTGGAAAATACTTTTTATAATATTTCTTAGAACTTCTGTTCAAAACGTTTTCAAAAGAATTTCTTTTCACCATCTTCCACAAAATCTCTTTTCCAAAAATCTTTTCAAAAAGCTCTTCTCAAAGACCTTTTCAAAAACTGCTTTTCAAAAGCCTTTTTCAAAAACCATTTTATAAAAACCTTTTTCAAAAATAATATCGTTGCTGAGCACTAGTGGAGGAGCAAGCTCAACTCAACACTAGTTCCCAGACTAAAACCAAAACAAAGGAGCCCAGCTCCATTCAATTCACACCAACAATCAACATCACTCTTCCCAGCTCTGGCTCGTACTCAACATTATCATTCATTCTTTCCCCGATCTCAATTCTCTCTTTCTTTTCCAACACATACTCCATTTCCAACCATTATTTCTCTTTCATTATGTTTTTACTTCACAACCTTATTTATTTCGCTTCTATTTTCATGACGTAGCAGACGTCCATCAGCATATCACTTATTTTCATTAACATCAATAACATAAGGCATAATCAAATAAACATATAAAAGCATGCTATCATTCACACAAACATCACACAACAATGTGGTCTTCGTCACCTTCGTATAAGTGGCCACACAATCAAACAATTGCCACTTATACTACTGACTCTAACCACTTAGTTCCGATCTTTGAGATGATACGGGACATCCAAATAAATCACCTAACTACCACGGTGTCTTAGGAAAGCTTCTCTCTCACCTAAGGTCCAGCTATTTAATGAGTACCGTCTCCTTGGATCCTTGCGCTGTCGGCTGCCCTAATCCCTCGTCTTTAAGATTCCTTGTACTAAATAAAATACTTTACGTTATTAACTTATTCGAGAAAATCTTTTCTTAGTTCACTACTAGTCCTCCTTGTCAGAAAACTTGAACATTCTCCTAATACTTTATATATATATATATATATATATATATACTTCCAAAATCATTTGAAAACCACACTTTAATTTTATTATGAAAACGTTTGTGAGTATAGATAGCAAGTCCAAGTAATTCTGAATAGCAACTAGTCTTACAAAATCACTTTAATAAAACTTCGAAAATAATGTAAAACATAATGTTTTTATTAAAACTAACACTTTGGACAGCCATGCACACCTCCTGACATCCAAACAAATCATACTACATACAGCCACACACAACATTTAGGTATGTAAGGATGCATGACCAAATGTAATCAAATTCCAAACCAAACATATCAATATTTACTTCCATGCACAATTCATTCATGTAATTAAGCTCCCTAAACCTATCTAGACCACTTAACCGAATAAAAGCAAAGGAAATAAATCAAACATTGCAACTTAATCCACATAAATCAACTTGGTTTATTTCAAGTACTTAAATTCTACATTCTTTTTCCCATGATACCAAATTAATTACTCTTCCTTTTATATTCACAGCCGTGAGTTCCTCTTGAAGAAATTATTAAACTTTAATTTACTTTCTTAACTTAAACCAATTTATTAAAGCAAGCATTACACTAAAATCTTATTTTCATACCGAAACCGAATGGAAACAAAGATTTACAACACAACCTCAAACAAATTCATTTAACATGATTTTTTTTCAAGACATACTCATTACTCCAAATCAATTCATGAGAAAAGAACACTAGTCTACTTATCAAACATAGGTCGAATCTTACTTATGACAAAACAAGGTCTTTGAGTTCATGCAAAAACACAAAATTCTTAAAAAGTAACATGCATGTATCTCTTATGAAAATTAAAACATGATTTCTTGATTCCTAAGCCTAGACCGAATACCTTATTACTAAAAATTAAGATTCAACTTCAAATCTTTATCATGCATGAACATCAAACATAGATCAAATTAGAAATCCATTTTCAAAGCTTAGTTTCTTTGGTTCTTTGCAAAACCGTGAGGTTCATTAAGAAAAATAAAATCTTTTTACTTAGAAACTACATGCATGCACCTAGATCTTGTAAATCTAGTCATGAAATCAAATATAATAGTGTAAATCAAAGGTTAAAATTACTTTGGGTAAGAAAAGGTCAACATCATGATGATCCTTGAAGAAAATCAAGTCTTTAATTTAAAAACAACATGCATCGTTCCAAAAGCATAGTTTTTCATAGATCAAAATAAGAGTAAAGCTTTTAAAGGTCAAAACTCACAAATCAAAGTTTCATCAAAACCGAATCAAAATCAAACAATTCCACAACTCAAATTAACTTTTAGAGGCATAAAGCTAACATGCAACAACTTAGATCAAATTAAAAGCATCAAGACCCTCTTCTCTACTCATGGCCGAATTGAAGAGTTCTTGTCTTAGTGTTTTACAAGTTCATTTATTCACAAAAATTCAAGGTCAAGACACCATCAACACATGCATAAACTCATAACATCAAAATCATCTTCAACTTAACATGCAACACAAAAGGTCACAACCAATTTTAGATCTCACAATTATTTAATAAATAACCCCTTAATCACATCATGTTTCACGGTTTTAAGCAAGGAATTTCAACATGCAAGAAGACTTTGCTTTAGATCCACAAAATTTCAACAAATCTTTAGATCTTTAGGGTTTAGTTGGAAAAACTTTAAGATCTTTAAGGAAGACCTTAAACGAGTTATGAAGTCCGGTAGTTAGATGTTCACAAGTTTCTTTAAGCTTTGAGAAATGATCATGCAAAGAGATACACTTTAAACTTTACAAAAATCCCATCAAATCTTTAGATCCATAAGATCTAGTTTGAAAAGCTTTTAAGACTTTTCATGAAAAACTTAATCAAGTTATAGGGTCCGTTGTTTAGACGTTTAGAAGTTATTTTTAGCTTTGAAAATTCATGATCAAATACAAACACACTGATACTCATCATCTAGGCTCAAAGAATTAACATGCAAAAGAAAAGGAGAAGAAAATTACAAGATTGAAATAAAAATCTATCTATTACGATTTCTTTCATGATTTTTTTTTTGAACTACCCACCCAATTAAGGCCTTCTAACTTCTATGGTCTTGGTCCTTCAAAGAAGACTTAGGTTCTTGGCTAGATCTTCCTCCTCATCCCTCCTTGTAGCTCACGGCCTCTCCTTCTTTTTCTCTCGCTCTCTCTTTCTCTTCCAAGAGTAAAAAGGAAACTCTTAGAAGTTGTGTTTGGTGGGTGAAACAAGGAATGAAGGAAGTGAATGTGAAATGGGTGAAATGGACTAGGAACTATGGCTTATATAAGTGATCGATGCACTCCCTCTTTTACCCTTGTAGAGGATTCGGTCATGAGGGAGGGTGAGGGGTAATTTTGGCTCTTCATAAAATTGCATGGGTGGTGTTTATCAAACTTAGGGGGACATGGAGGAAGGAAAGTCCTCACTAGGTTCCATGACTCATCTAACCTAGTCTCCTCCTATTTTCTATTTAGTTTTAATTTTCTTAATGCTTAAGAAAATTGCCTCCTATTTTGTTCTTCTATTTCTCCTATGATCGAATCACACACTCTCATGCACATACAATTTTATTTTCATCAACACATAACATAGACTCATGGAATAATGCATACACTCACATACATACATGAGCATGCATACAATTAACATTTTGATGGCATCTTGTTCATACGGCACACGTATACATATAGGCATCCTACATACATTCCTTCATGCATCATACATTACTCATACACATATATTCACATACATTTACACATGCATCATATTCTTTTCCAATAATTAATTCCTCACATCATACTAAGCACACCAAAACCGTATATACACACTTAGGAAATAATTCGAGTTCATCCCAAGGCAACTCAAACAAAATCACAAATATTTTTATAAAACATTAAGCATATAAACTTTCTCAAAAACTCAATTATTCTAGGAAATCATTTCTTTAAAAGTCCCCATTATCTTAAAAAATATGCATTTAAGAAAATCATTTGAGAAAATATTCTTTCAAAACTCTTTTCTCAAAAATAAATTTCTTTAGTGTTTTAAAATAATACGAGGAATTTGCGGGGTGTTACATTCTCCCCAACTTAAAGATTTCTCGTCCCCGAGAAATACGTTGTGGATTGGGCAGCAGAGCACAAAAATTCTTATGTTACTTTGATTCCCATAAGAACATTCTCCTTCCGCTTTGTGATCGTATTCTCGTTTTCTGATCTAATTTACCTTGCCGTACTCCTCGTTGGTCGCCTTCAGGTGAAGAAGTCGCACTCGTTCCACCACTTACGTGTCGGATCGGGTTAAGCCCAACAGACTACCCGAAGATGATGTCGCCCATTTAGCTGACTGTCGTCACAGAAAGTCCAACCATAGGTACGGACTTAGGGAAAAATCAAACAAACAAAATTTCACACGTCTCCAAAAGCATGGGGTTTAGCTTAAAACTCTTAGATATTTGATATTTTCTACAACTCGGGTCCTTACTAACTCGCAATAATCACTCCTTCCTTCAACTCTCTTTCTATCTCTAATGTTTCATCCATCATTTTTCTATCTTAAGGGGGTTCTATTACAACATGGGTGTATTTACTTTCTTAAACAACCTTATTCTTCTTCCTTAGACCCGTCTTAAACATCAGCCAAGCCTATCAAGTTCACCTTCTAACCCTCGGATTATGGTACAGGGCAATTCTAATCCTCAGACTTTCCTCAGAATTTCCCCTAAGGACCAGTGACATACGCCTCTTATAACTCCCCAACTTTGATTAGACTTATAACCAAATCCACCATGACCCTATACCCTTACTTAATTTAAACCATTCATCCTTCCTTAATCATTCAAGCCTAAATTATCTAGATAACTATGGCACTTCTAACTCCACAATTCAAGCCATTGAATCTCAAACGGAATCGGTAAGGCTATAGGTTAATAGCAAGGCTCATGAAGAAAAGGTTCGGATTTTAACAATACTAACTGTTTTGTTGAAGCAACTCAACAAACAGAGGTTCCAAGAATAACATCCTAGTTCCTCAAAGATATGTCTACTTCTTAGACAAGGGTACGTCTGGGCCAACAACTGGGAATTTATCAAACACTAAGGAAACACCAAAGGTTAGGAGATCTCATCCTATTCGCTTCTACTTACTCTACGTTCCTCAATCTACTAGATGAACGTGTTCCTTAAACTAATTCGGCCAAACTTAAGCCACAAACAATTTCTCACATCCTAAAAAGATGAGAATCTAATCCTATGCTCCTATCCTTATACTAGCAAACATACAGAGTCATACAAACAAAGCATGTAAGCCCATGCTTAAGGCCACTAAGGATTACCATAAGCTTTGATACCATTCTGTAACAGCCCGATTTTCGTAAACCAAAATAACTGACTTTATTTACCAAAGTTGCAAAAATGAGGCCATTTTTTTTATTTATAAAACATTGTTGAAGTTTTGAAAACATTAGTGAAGAGTTTTGAATGTACTTCAACACCTTCTTTCGAAAACCGAGTTGTTACGAAAACCGTTCTTTTCATAAAACGATCATTTTCATAAAAGAACTTGATTCAGAATTATCTTAACAGTTTCCAAAAACTTTACATGAATTAGCATTGCAAAAAGATGTTCTCCACAAGTCAAATTAAAAACTTAGCTCAATTACATAATGGCTCATGGCATCAGTAATCCTTGACTCAACAATCAACACAACCTAATCTAACCACACTATCCTTAAACTATCCTATTGAAAGCAATTGGGTGAAATTCCTTCTTCTTCTTACGTCCTCTCTTTGCTCTCATAGATGATGCCTTCCTTGTTGTGATTCCCTCTTTGCTAATGGATTCCAGCTCTGCTTCAGTGAGAGTGGTGGAGTTCCCTCGAGCCTCATACCGAATCCTCTCCTTGAAGTTCCTGTAGCTGCGTACGGTGACTTCCATCCAATACTCCATCTGCCCATTGAGATACCAGCAGCACCGATATGCCAACAAACAGGAGAGAGTAAGCGATCCGAACGACGCATCGTCGACGGTGTGGAATTACGATAGGCGAGATATCAAGACAATACAAACATACAACACACATCATACACACAGCACAAGAATCAAGCATTTCACTATTATCATCATTATTATTATCATGATTTTTCTTGCTTTACTAAACTTATACACATTCCTGCTTTCTCAACTACTTTCTCAATCTCTTTTCGATTTTTATTATCACGTCTTATCAAATCATAACCTTCGATGATTGGGGAAGAAATCATAGTATCATCGAAGTACTTCCTTTGTTACCATCGTCTCACACGTCTACATCTCCTCGGTCATCCACCCAGTCTAGTCGGAAGCAAACAGGAGTACAGGACCTTTACCACGTGGGCACGACAGCTGTCACAACACATAAATGGTCCCAGACCAGGAGGATCTTGTAACACCCCTAATTTTCGTCTCCCAAATAACCAAGAAATTAATTATAACAATTATTTTATAATTGATTTATATTAGTTTTGAAGGTTTTAGTTTTTGTACATTATGTGTTGTTATATAGAGATATATTTTTATATGGTTATTTTGTACAAAAATGTGAATATTGTAAATTAGTCCTTGGGTTGGGACCTAATTGCAATATTAAAAAGGTTTTTGAAGAAAGAGTAATTAAATTATTGATTTTTGAATTTTATCAGTATGTAACCGGTTAGAAGGGCTGTGTAACCGGTTATATGATGAACTCAGAATTTGGGATTAGTGCGTTTGATGAGTAATCAAGCCAAAACCCAGAAATTTGCCACGAATCAGCCTTCATACTTAGTGGGATAAGCGTGTCGCCTTGCATGCAAGCCTGAAATCTCTATATAAACCCGAATTGTTGATGAATTTGGGTTGATTTTCTGATTGAAGTGATGAAACTCTGTTTTTAGGGTTCTGAGATTCGTCTCTGAAATTCTCCTTCGTTTCTGAGAGTTAGAACATGAGTGATACACCATTACAAAGCTTGAATCAAGGGCTTTGTATTGATATAAAGTTTATGAGTTGAGAGTCCCTGAATCAAGAGAACGAAGCTTGCCAAGTTGAGGTGTTGATGTTGTCAAACCTCAGCTTCTGATTTATGGGGCTGACTTTGAAACTCGATTTTGGTAAGCACACAAACCCTTCTGGTTTCAAATCTATTCCTACCTCTAGTGCATGTTGCAGAGAACTCAATTTGACTATTTTCCCCAATTCTTAATTGAGTTTTGCATGTCAATTTCCCTGGTTTCGGTACCCTGTCCAACTCTATCTGCATGTCGTGGATTTAATGGAAATCTATGTTGGAGCCTTTCTCTCTGCAATGTTTTGGATCAAGCACGAACCTAAGGTAAGGGGGAAGCTTACTATTTGCTAGAATGAGGAAAAACATGTTGGTAAATAGGATGAGTCACCAAGAGACTCTAAGGGCATAGTTGGAATTAGTTTTATGGCTTGGAGGCCAATTTAAGCTCATTTCTGTTTTTGAGCAATCATAATATGATGCATGCAAGCTGTTGTGATGACAATATCATGAGTTAATTGGATATTATGTGCATTGATGCATTAAGTTGTGAAATATGTGCAATTATGTGCAATTTGAGTATGTAAATTGAATGCATGCAAGGTGAATGTGTTTCTGTGGTTAAACATGTTTACTTAAGGTATATGAACTCTTGTGAATGTTGAAATTGGTTAGATTTGAGTAATGAAAAGAATGGTTTGCAAAACCTCATATTTCAATGTGCTGACTACACAATCTAACCGGTTACTCGATAATTGTAACAGGTTAGACACTGTAAAATTGTCAAAGAAAATAAGTTTCTGAAATCAGTTTGTGGTCTTATCAATGTTACTCAAATCTAGACCCTAATTTCACTGGAATTCAATCTGAAATGAAGTTGATTTTATTGTAATAATTCAGATTGAAATTGGGAGTTAATACCTTAACATCAAATGATAATTTCAAGAGGAAATTATGCATAAATGAAATGGGATTATGACTTAGATCTTTTGAATGATATTATGTGTTGAACTTGAGGTATTCTGTTATGCTAAAACCTTGTGATGGATTGAGTAGAGTATTCAAGAAAAGATTCTTTAAAAATTAGTGGTTTTATAATCAGGTCTGTAATTCTAATCGGTTAGGTGATGACGTAACCGGTTAGTACCTGAAAACTTAAAAATAAAAGTTAAGTTTTTGAGTAAGAATTATATTCTCTCAATCCAGGTCTATGAGCATATGTTAAATTTAAATTCAAAGGTGAATTTTATGAGTAAAGCCATACCTCAAGATATCATTCAGAAGTTGTGTTTTTCTAAGTCATAATTGTGGAATCAATAGAAAGACCAACCTTAGTAATTATGTATGCAAATCATGCATAGAGAAAAGTAATGAAATAGGTTGACAAGGATTGTTGTTATGTTCTGGGAATATGACCCTGTACTTTAGGAGTACCAAATTGATGCAACCTATTTGATGACACATTATAGATATGTGGCCAGTGTCCGGGACCTGGTTTTTATGCGTTCTGGGAACGTATGCGTTCTGGGAACGTGATGCACACTCTGGGAGTGATGCTTATTATTCCAAGTATGGTTTGCTACACGTTCTGGGAACGTGGTGCACACTCTGGGAGTGATGCTTATTATCCATGTATGGTTCGACATTACATTCTGGGAACGAATGTCGGTGTTCCGGGAACACAAGGATGTATTGGATGGACGTCCAAGATGGACTTTAGAGGCCTCAGTTGTGAAAGGAAATCATGCATCATGCCACCTGCATTGAAAGAATTATTAAGATTAACCGGGTGTGCTCATATGATTATGCATCATGATTTGCTACATGTTGACTTGTGGATGTTAGTTTTATTCCCATTTGATTATGCGAATATGTATAGCTAACCCCCATGCCCTTATTAGGTATTGATCGTGCATCTAGATTGCACAAGAATCAGTAAAGGAAGATGTCCCTTAGCTGCATGCAGAGTGTAGAAAGTGTGGGTTGGGAACCCGTTGTGCAGATATCGAGGATCCGACCATAAGGATGTTTGGACAAAGGACCAGTGACCAGCTCTGTAACAATTCTATTTTTAATAAAATTTATATGATACATATTTTGTTAAGAGGTATCATAAGAGGAATTCAGTTTCATAAAAATACTTATTTGGTATTAATGGACTTGTTACACTTGATATATTTTGGGAATGTAATATGATGATTTTACTATGTTTCCGCAAACTCTGATTTTACTAGTCACCTTCATCATTAATCAAGTGTTTGTGAAAATAAATTTTCAAGGGAAGGGATAATTCATATTTTCAGATCTTTTTCCAACAATAACAAGTCCAAGTAATCATAAACTTATTACTTTTCTTATAAAGTAAGATGATATACAATGAGTGTTACACTTTTATGGTATCAGAGCAATGGTCCTGACTCTTGGTCCTTGGGTGTGTGGTCCAATACGCTGGTCATCGATATCTGCAATGTTTCTTGGGAAGTATGCTTTCATATACTTCCAAACTAGAGCTAAGGTTATGGGTAATGGCTCTAGATAAGTAGATCATTCTGCTATTGAGAAGTGTTCTATGTAGTCTAAGTAGAAGTATGATAGATATATGCTTCTCCTTAGACATGTGTTAACCCTAAAACCATAGTGTTGGTTTATTCCGTTCTCATAGAACCAGTGATAAGGAAATCTTAAAGGAGTTGTAGTAAGGTCCCTGACTCTGGAGAAGAGAATTTAACCTCACCAGTGTTAAAGTTAATCAATTTCTCAGATCGAGTGCAGGGCAGTCATCTTCTTAAGGATTAACCTTGTGGGGTTTGTTAAACTCTAATGCTATCCTTTCTTTTATTCCTTATGGATAAGGGTATTGATCAGAGTTGCTCAATGCCTTACCCAATTTGCTATCTCAAGTGGAGACTCATACAAATCTTCTTGTAGTTGTTTCCAAGGTACGTCTGGATCGTTCTATTAAGGTATTAGACTCTGTCTAACTACTTGTGTCATGATTATATTTGATCTTAAGCACGGTTTGGGAGCCGGGGAATCAAGTGATCATGATTAATGACGATAGAACAACCCTGTATTAGGATTTCCAAGCTTCAAATCTGGAATCCAATGGACCCATGTGTTTGCTTCTGGGCAACAGTGAAGGAATAAGGGGGTCAAAGAAATCTTGGTTACAAGAAATGATATCAGGTTTACCCATGAGTAAAGAGATAGAGTTTGGAAACAAGTTAACTCTTGAAACTGATTCTATCTCTACTACCCTTATAATATGATACCATCGGGAATGGTTAAATGGAAGAAACACATAGAGAAGTTGCTAAAATGGTTATGGTTGGACCAGGTTACAGGAGTCTAAGTGTTTTCTAAAATTGATTGGCTGTTGGATTAACCCCAAATTGGGATTTGGGACAGGGATACACTTAAGACTGCATTTTTTATCTTGATACGAACATTATGAGTAGGAAATAATGTCGTTCGGATTGATTAATGCACCTGTTCTTTTATGGATTATAAGAACTGGACCTTTAGATTATATTTGGATTCGTTTGTGGTTTATTCTAAGAATCCGGAGGAGCATGAGAAACATCTCAGGATTGTGTTGAACATCCTGCAAGAGGAGTAGTTGTGTGCTAAGCTCACCTAAGATGAGTTTTGGTTGAGCGAAGTTAAGTTCACAGGGCATGTGATCTTTAAGGTAAGAAGTTCTTATGGCTGGCTGAGTACTATCGCCGGAATATTTAAGGATTTTCTAAGATCGCATGACTTCTGGCTAATTTGACTTGGAAAGATCAACTGATGGTATTGGATGATAGGATGTTGTTTAATTATGGTGGGGTAGTGATGGATTATACCCCAATATAATATGATTAGTCCAAGAGGAATTATGGAAAAAGGTGAGTCTATTATGATTTAAATCGTTTCAGTGATGAATTCAGTTGAAATCAAGGTATTAGATTATGATTAAATCCTATTTTGAGTTGGATTGGACGATGTAAAGAAAATGGTTTTGAAAATTCTTTGGTTTTATTTCTAAAACTGTACTTCATAAACTGGTTAGAGTTTCTTGCAACTGGTTAGAAGCTGAAAGCTTAAACCAAAAATTTAAGCCATTTGTGAAGGAACTTTTTGGTGTTAATAAACATCTTCCTCCAATCCAAACTCAATGTCAATTACCTAAGTAAAATTTAAGGAAAGGATTTAATGTGGTAAAATAACTTAATGCCTTGATTCATCATTGAAATTGATTTAAGAGGATTGAATTATAATACTTATGGATTAATCGAGAGTTGAAATTAAGGAGCTACTCCAATTGGAGAAGGTAGAGGATTGAGCTGGATGATGTAAAAGAGACGATAAGTACTAAGATAAGAAGGTTGTGATTCATGAACAAGTTTGGAGTTTGAAAATGTGAATGAAAATAGGAAGAAGAAGTGTTGCATATGAAACAAAGGCGATGGATGGAGTTTTTAAAAGATTATGACTTTAAGATCCATATTCATCCTGGCATAGCAAACGTAGTTGCAGACGATTTGAGCTCATAGGCTATTCTTGTGAGCTCAATGATGATTAAGGAGGTTATCCTGATCGAGGAATTCAGAGACCTAAGTCTTGTAGCGCAAGAGGAACCATCTAGCGTTAGATTGGAAATGTTGCAAATCACCAACGAATTCTTGAATCGGATTCGTGAATTTCAACCAGGAAGTGGGAAGTTAGATTTCTATGAAGAAAACGAATGAGATTTAATCTTTGAAATTAAAGTCAGGGATTATGGATATTAGAAAATATATTATGGAAGTAAGGGATTTGGGAAGTGTTTTCTGGTACAACCTAGATGAGAAATCCAAAGGCATGAACTTCAAGAATAGATTATGTTTGAACCCAAGTTAGCTATCAACTATCAAGGAATAAGGAATTTCTCGATGTTGGTAAGCATGTATGAGGACTATGGGAAAATACATGAATGTCATGCGAGAAATATCTGAGTTCAGAATAAGAGAAAGAATGATGAGATACAGGACCAACTGGAGAAAGAGGAAAAGTAAATGGGAAGAATATCAACCACGGAAATCTCAAGGTTAAGGAATCCTTGATTGAAGAAAATTGACTAAGGAGGAAATAGGGAAGTGAACATTTGTCCATCTCAAGGTGAAAACTGTGAGGCACATCAATTTGAGTTTAGTTGTGATGTACCTAAGGGAATAGCCAATTCCGATTGTAGGAAACTGGAGTATTATTCATCGAATTGTCTTGAAGGAAAAGGTGAGAAAGAAATGGGCAAATTCAGCACAAGAAGAATTCACCAACTAAGATGAGAGTTGAGTGTGATCCTGACGTAGACAACCCAAGCCTATCTCTTCCTTTGATCTGAGTTAACGTAGTTAAATGTTTTCGATTACGTTAATCTAATCGTTTGAGAATATCAAAATCCTGTTGGAAGTTCAACTCCAATCTTTCTGTGATCAAAACCCTTATCACAGTTGGATGTGATAATATCTGTGGACACTACAGAAATAGAAAGATCAGTTATGTCTAGAGAGATTAACAACCACCGGGATAGGACAAATCTTTGTCTCCCCAACGGAAATGTCTCTAGAACTTGACTATCTAACTAAGTCTGATAGTGATAATTTCCCTATCTTTAAGTTCATCTAACTTAAAGACCTGTCGTATGGTCTTTCTTGCAAAAAGACTATATCTGAAAGGGATGATTTTGTTATTAATGGTTTGAATATTGAGACTGATCACCCTAATGTCTCAAACTATTAAGGAATAAAGTCATACAAATGTTTCTTTGATCGTGCCCGAGAGATCAGAGTGCGCCACCCAAAAAGTTTTTCCAAAAAGTTTATTGGAAAGTGTTTTAATTGAAGAATATTTAGGTGAAGTGTAAAGATTATTTCTTTTAAAAGAAATTCTTCCACCTAAGAGTTTTTATGCAAAGAATTTTGGTTTAAAGTGAAAGGTTTTATTAGAAATGTTTCGAAATAAAAGAACTATATCGAAACTCTTTTAAGTGGGGGAGGACCCTAAAGAATAAATTTTTGGGAGCTAGATGAAGTTTTCTAGTATAAAAATATTTTGGAAAAGTGGAAAATTTCAAAAGATGAATTTCGGGGACGAAATTCCTTTTAAGTGGGGGAGTAGTGTAACACCCCTAATTTTCGTCTCCCAAATAACCAAGAAATTAATTATAACAATTATTTTATAATTGATTTATATTAGTTTTGAAGGTTTTAGTTTTTGTACATTATGTGTTGTTATATAAAAATATGAGATATATTTTTATATGGTTATTTTGTACAAAAATGTGAATATTGTAAATTAGTCCTTGGGTTGGGACCTAATTGCAATATTAAAAAGGTCTTTGAAGAAAAAGTAATTAAATTATTGATTTTTGAATTTTATCAGTATGTAACCGGTTAGAAGGGCTGTGTAACCGGTTACACTGTGAACTCAGAATTTGGGATTAGTGCGTTTGATGAGTAATCAAGCCAAAACCCAGAAATTTGCCACGAATCAGCCTTCATACTTAGTGGTATACGCGTGTCGCCTTGCATGCAAGCCTGAAATCTCTATATAAACCCGAATTGTTGATGAATTTGGGTTGATTTTCTGATTGAAGTTATGAAACTCTGTTTTTAGGGTTCTGAGATTCGTCTCTGAAATTCTCCTTCGTTTCTGATAGTTAGAACATGAGTGATACACCATTACAAAGCTTGAATCAAGGGCTTTGTATTGATATAAAGTTTGTGAGTTGAGAGTCCCTGAATCAAGAGAACGAAGCTTGCCAAGTTGAGGTGTTGATGTTGTCAAACCTCAGCTTCTGATTTCTGGAGCTGACTTTGAAACTCGATTTTGGTAAGCACACAAACCCTTCTGGTTTCAAATCTATTCCTACCTCTAGTGCATGTTGCAGAGAACTCAATTTGACTATTTTCCCCAATTCTTAATTGGGTTTTGCATGTCAATTTCCCTGGTTTCGGTACCCTGTCCAACTCTATCTGCATGTAGTGGATTTAATGGAAATCTATGTTGGAGCCTTTCTCTCTGCAATGTTTTGGATCAAGCACGAACCTAAGGTAAGGGGGAAGCTTACTATTTGCTAGAATGAGGAAAAACATGTTGGTAAATAGGATGAGTCACCAAGAGACTCTAAGGGCATAGTTGGAATTAGTTTTATGGCTTGGAGGCCAATTTAAGCTCATTTCTGTTTTTGAGCAATCATAATATGATGCATGCAAGCTGTTGTGATGACAATTTCATGAGTTAATTGGATATTATGTGAATTGATGCATTAAGTTGTGAAATATGTGCAATTTGAGTATCTAAATTGAATGCATGCAAGGTGAATGTGTTTCTGTGGTTAAACATGTTTACTTAAGGTATATGAACTCTTGTGAATGTTGAAATTGGTTAGATTTGAGTAATGAAAAGAATGGTTTGCAAAACCTCATATTTCAATGTGCTGACTGCACAATCTAACCGGTTACTCGATAATTGTAACTGGTTAGACACTGTAAAATTGTCAAAGAAAATAAGTTTCTGAAATCAGTTTGTGGTCTTATCAATGTTTAAATCTAGACCCTAATTTCACTGGAATTCAATCTGAAATGAAGTTGATTTTATTGTAATAATTCAGATTGAAATTGGGAGTTAATACCTTAACATCAAATGATAATTTCAAGAGGAAATTATGCATAAATGAAATGGGATTATGACTTAAATCTTTTGAATGATATTATGTGTTGAACTTGAGGTATTCTGTTATGCTAAAACCTTGTGATGGATTGAGTAGAGTATTCAAGAAAAGATTATTTAAAAATTAGTGGTTTTATAATCAGGTCTGTAATTCTAATCGGTTAGGTGATGACGTAACCGGTTAGTACCTGAAAACTTAAAAATAAAAGTTAAGTTTTTGAGTAAGAATTATATTCTCTCAATCCAGGTCTATGAGCATATGTTAAATTTAAATTCAAAGGTGAATTTTATGAGTAAAGCCATACCTCAAGATATCATTCAGAAGTTGTGTTTTTCTAAGTCATAATTGTGGAATCAATAGAAAGACCAACCTTAGTAATTATGTATGCAAATCATGCATAGAGAAAAGTAATGAAATAGGTTGACAAGGATTGTTGTTATGTTCTGGGAATATGACCCTGTACTTTAGGAGTACCAAATTGATGCAACCTATTTGATGACACATTATAGATATGTGGCCAGTGTCCGGGACCTGGTTTTTATGCGTTCTGGGAACGTGATGCACACTCTGGGAGTGGTGCTTGATTTTATTCCAAGTATGGTTTGCAATACGTTCCGAGAACGTATGTAAGTGTTCTGGGAACACATTGGTATAATAATAGAATTAAAGATAAAAACCAACCTTAATGATTGTGCATCCATATAGAATGGATGTTTGGTTGGTAGGAACGTTTATCATATTCTGGGAATATGAGGAGGGTACTCCGGGAGTACCAAATTATAACCTACTTGATGACACATTATATATATGTGGCCAATGTCTGGGACCTGGTTTTTATACGTTCTGGGAACGTATGTTAGTGTTCTGGGAACACATTGATTTGCAACCTACTTGATGACACATTATAGATATGTGGCCAGTGTCCGGGACCTGGTTTTTATGCGTTCTGGGAATGTATGCGTTCTGGGAACGTGATGCACACTCTGGGAGTGATGCTTATTATTCCAAGTATGGTTTGCTACACGTTCTGGGAACGTGGTGCACACTCTGGGAGTGATGCTTATTATCCAAGTATGGTTCGGCATTACGTTCTGGGAATGAATGTCGGTGTTCCAGGAACACAAGGATGTATTGGATGGACGTCCAAGATGGACTTTAGAGGCCTCAGTTGTGGAAGGAAATCATGCATCATGCCACCTGCATTGAAAGAATTATTAAGATTAACCGGGTGTGCTCATATGATTATGCATCATGATTTGCTACATGTTGACTTGTGGATGTTAGTTTTATTCCCATTTGATTATGCGAATATGTATAGCTAACCCCCATGACCTTATTAGGTATTGATCGTGCATCTAGCTTGCACAAGAATCAGTAAAGGTAGATATCCCTTAGCTGCATGTAGAGTGTAGAAAGTGTGGGTTGGGAACCCGTTGTGCAGATATCGAGGATCCGACCAGAAGGATGTTTGGACAAAGGACCAGTGACATCTCTATAACAATTCTATTTTTAATAAAATTTATATGATACATATTTTGGAAAGAGGTATCATAAGAGGAATTCAGTTTCATAAAAATACCTATTTGGTATTAATGGACTTGTTACACTTGATATATTTTGGGAATGTAATATGATGATTTTTGTAACATCCTCACTTTTAATAGTTAATTTTAGTTTTTATTAAAATCAGAGTTTGAAAATTCTTTTTAACTTTTGATTTCATTTGAAAATTTTTACGAAAATCCGGCAGAGTTTCCTCTGTTTTTCGGACTTCCCAAAAATTCTCTTCTCAAAACCTGTGATCCAGAATTATTTAAAAACATAAACATAACAGATTAAAACCAGTTCGGATCCTAACGCCCGATCAGTACCAATCTCAGGGCATATAACTACACATATTATAAATTACAAAATAACAGTTTTTAGTGTAATAAAATCCACTCGGGTATCTCAATTTCACTCCACGTAGTGGAAAGTTTCCAGTTCGGCCCGCAACAGTGTAAGCTCCGCTCCCGTACCTGTAAAATGATATCAAGAAGGGTAGCATTACACAGAACTTAAAAAGATAAATGTTGTGTCCATTGGCACCATTCCCATAGCATTGATGTCGGCATGTGTATCGGATTCCTGAACCGGTACATTGCCTCTGCTAGAACCTTCAGCCCACTGTATCATCCTGTTCCTATCTTCGGATGTCTTCTGCCTCAATCCCTTCTCATAAGTACTAGCCATATTCACTAGTTGGGCCAAATTATCTATGTTCTGAAATTCAAAGGCTACTTTGATCTCAGTGCGAAGTCCTGCTTCGAACTTGATGCACTTAGTTCTTTCATCAGCATCCCTATAGTTCCCAGAATACCGGATGAGGTCTTCTAAGTGTGCGGCATATTCTCCAACGCACATACTTCCCTGTGTTAAATTCAGGAATGCCAGCTCTTTTTCTCGGCGGACATCTTCCGGAAAGTACTTCCCTAGGAACCTGATTCTGAACACATCCCAGGTGATCTCCTGGTTAGTGATCTCCATTTCCCTTCGTACATGCTCCCACCAATATTCGGCTTCTCCAGTGAGCATGTACGCCGCCAAAAGAACTATCTGCTCTGCAGGAGGTGAAATCGTGCGGAAAATCTTCTCCAATTCTTGGAGCCATCTCTGTGCTGCGTCAGGATTGTAGCCACCTTCAAACTTGGGCGGGTCGTTCTGCCTGAACCTAGCTAGCCAATCAATGTCGATTGGGTTTGGTGGTTGTTGGAGTGCGGATGTTGCTGCTGCTGCGGCTGTTGCTACGGTTTCAGCCTGGTTCTGGTTCATCTGGACCAGATTCTCAAGTATCGCGGCCATCCTATCATCACGAGTACGTCTCCGAGGCATGGTGACTAAGTTCTGGAAAAAGAACACGTTATTCCACAATTAACTTAAAACTCTTAAATTAAGTGTACCTATTTGTCTATTCTAAGACTTGACACTATCACTTGATTACTCGCGGGGTGAGTAACCAATAGGAGTTGTGAGTCCAAACTCCAGGGCCGAGGGAAACTGCTCTGATACCATAAATGTAACATCCTCACTTTTAATAGTTAATTTTAGTTTTTATTAAAATCAGAGTTTGAAAATTCTTTTTAACTTTTGATTTCCTTTGAAAAGTTTTACGAAAATCCGGCAGAGTTTCCTCTGTTTTTCGGACTTCCCAAAAATTCTCTTCTTAAAACCTGTCAGTCCATAATTATTTAAAAACATAAACATAACAGATTAAAACCAGTTCAGATCCTAACGCCCGATCAGTACCAATCTCAGGGCATATAACTACACATATTATAAATTACAAAATAACAGTTTTTAGTGTAATAAAATCCACTCGGGTATCTCAATTTCACTCCACGTAGTGGAGAGTTTCCAATTCGGCCCGCAACAGTGTAAGCTCCACTCCCGTACCTGTAAAATGATATCAAGAAAGGTAGCATTACACAGAACTTAAAAAGATAAATTCTAAAAGAAGACATAGCAAATAACTAAGCCTACTTAATTATTAATATACTTTATTCATAACTATTCATACAATTAATCTCTTTTAATCCTTCCTTATTCACGCATTCTCTTTATTATTGATTCTCTTATCATTTTCACGTTCTCTTTTCTTTTCTTTTTCTTCTTTTCTTCCTTTTCCTTTCCTTTTTCTTTTCTTTATCCATTCCTTTTTCTTATGACTGAGTCCAACAGACCATCAGCCCTTTTACCTTTTATTTTGACTGAGTCCAAAAGACCATCAGTCGCTTCCTTTCCATTCTTTTTCCTTTTAATCGACATGCCTTCCTAGGCTCGCATCGACGCCGATACGCCTTCCTAGGCTCGCACAGGACTTTTATTTTCTTTTTAATCATCTTTTCTTTTCTTTTAATCGACACGCCTTCCTAGGCTCGCATCGATGCCGATACGCCTTCCTAGGCTCGCACCGGACTTTTATTCTCTTTTAATCTTTTTAATCGACACGCCTTCCTAGGCTCGCATCGACGCCGATACGCCTTCCTAGGCTCGCACCGGACTTTTATTTTTCTTTCCTTTCTTTCTCTTTCTTTTTCTTTCTTTTTCTTTCTCTTTCTCTTTTCTTTCTCTTTCTCTTTCTCTTTCTCTTTTTCTTTTTCTTTCTCTTCTTATAATTTACGTATTTCTTTTATACTTGTCTCAATCTTTTGATCTTTATTTTTGTTCATAGCTTATCTCATTTTTCTACATTTTCTACCTTGCTCTTTTCTTTTGGTTAGTTTCCCCCGATTTTATCCAACTCTACTTAACTTGGTTATATATATTACTTTTTAATTCTCGTTGTTACTTCTTAGTCATTTCTTTGGTTCCTTTATCTTATACTACTACTTAACTTGTTATTACTAATTCTTTATCTCCAGTTTATTTAACTACTCTATTAACTTGCATTGTTACTTCACTCATTCTCCCTATTCCATTAATTTCCTTTTTCTTTGACTATCCTATTGGCTCCATTTAGTTCCCCTATTTTATTCCAGCGTTCTATTCTAACTTCCCTACTATCATACTCTCTCTCCGTTTTATTAGTTATTTATTAACCCACTCGTCGTCTTTCCTATTTTCTTTTAAATCAAATTCATCATTTTATTTCTATTCCCTAATTTACTCCGCGTGCATTCATTATTCCTTATTCTAGACTCTCTTTTACCCTTTTTGTTCCTTTACTTCCCTTATGGTCTTATTTTTATAATTGCTCACGTTTTTGTTTTATTCTAAATATTTTAATGTTCTAGTTACGCTCATTCATTCCGGGCTTTATTCTACGCAAATACATTTTATTCCCTAGGGTGTGGTTTCTTGTCATAATTTTATTTACTTTATTCTACCAACGTGGTACCCTAAGGTTCATTAACATACTTTTAATTACTCTATTCCTAGCTACCACTATAGCATCCTAGAATTTACTTCTTAAGCAAAGGTAACGCGGACCCTCTTACCTCGGGTTTGCTAAATAGAACCTGGATTTTAGCTCGGCGACGATGACGGCGTCGGTGTTGCTCCTCGTTAGCGGGGAACGATCGTGACTGAACCGAGGCAAAGCTTCGAGCTCTGAGGTTCCCGACACGAGCCCGGCACGATCACGGACCGGTAACGGCGTCGGTGAGATCCGTGGAGAGAGAAAGCTCGAAGAGAGGGAGGGAGAGGGGAACCAAAGCCTAAGGGGAAGAGGGAGAGGGAGATGTGATGGTGGTGATGAGGAATAGTGATGGTGGCTCGTGGTGGAGGTGGCGGTGACGGCTCTGGCGGCGGCGGCCGGTTGGTGGTGGAGAGAGAAGGAGAGGGAGGCTCAATGGAGAGAGAGAGAGAAAGTGAGAGAGAGCTTAATAGGGAGAGAGAGATGGAGGAGGAAGAAGGTGATGATGGGTGGTGGTTGGGAGGCGGTTTTGGGTGGTGGTGACTGCCATGGAGGAGGAGGGCGGAGGAGGGTGGAAGGAGGTTGGGGTTTTGGGGGAAAATGACCCCCAAAACGCGTTTTTATTTTTGCTGATCGGGGTATTTTCGCTTAAGCGAAATCCGTTCGCTTAAGCGAACCACATTTGTGTTGCCACTGGATCAGTTTCGCTTAAGCGAAATGATCAGATACTGCTGTTTCATTTTTCTATTTTTCTTCTATTTTCTTCCGAACTTCAAACCTCCATAACTTCTTCGTTCACCGTCGGATCTTGCTCAAATTTGACGAGAAACTTCCTAAAAATCATATCTTCATATCCAACTGTGGAAATTGTGTTTGGAGTCTTAAATCTTTTATTTTAATTTTCCCCCTTGTTATTATATTTATTATCGAATTACCTATTTTCTGGCCCGATCCTAACTTCGATTTAACGCTCCTTTCTCCTCTAATTCGCTTATTATTATTATTATTATTTTCTTCTAATGTTAGAATCCTCATTGGGAATACCTATTTGTGGTTTGTTATTTTCATTTTTAATTATTCTAATTATTATTTATTTATTTATCTTCGGGTTTAAAATTTGGGATGTTACATTTCTCCCCCACTTATTTGAATTTCGTCCCCAAAATTCCAATTGTCCCTTAACTTGGAGGAGTATCCCTTGACATAGTTTCCACTCATGTCATTTCAATTCCCTTGGTTCCAATCTTCCCTTTGAGGGAGTTCTAAGTTAAGGGTTCAGCGATGTAATTATTCACCTCAGGTTTGGTCTATCTCAGTCACTCAGAAATCCGCGTAATACACAGAGTCTTAAGAGACTGAGACAATTATTTGCGGTGCTCCGACATAACCTCTTAAGTGAGACTCAATTCCGTGACTCCACTTTTTCCTGTTCGTTTCTTATTCCTTCAAGTGAGTTTAGTGAGGTCGCCCTTCGAATCCACCTTAGCTATATTTGTATTCTACTCCGGTGGTACTTCCTTTTTGTTCGTTTAACGATTTCAATTTGGTATAGGGGTTCCTATGGGTCGATTTCACTTAAGGGTCAAGGTCAGGGTTTAAATTTATTTCCCAATCGTCTGATGGTCCGAGAAGGTATTGATTGATTCTTAATTTAATTCTCGTTCCATTCTCCGCGAACCTCTTCGACAGTTAATGCGGAGCGTTTGGGGTGAGTTATTCATTATCCCTACGGGTTATGGTATGATTATCGGACATTGAGTCCGGCTCGATGCAATCTTCCTTACGCTTCGTTACCGTTCTGCATTCCACCTTGTTACTCGGATAGGATCCACCATTTTCTTGTTGTTAAAGTTCCATCTTCCATTCCTTGGATTGAAATCCTCCCCCACTTAGCATCAACATACTTGATTATATCAATGCTTGAGGTATGCTCATTCGTTATTCAGAATCGAGTACATGGGTTCTCGATCGGTATCCAATGTTAGAAGGGACACGTGGATGGTTATCCATCGGTAGGCATAGAACTATATTGGGTTCCTACGTCTTGGTGAATTCTCATGTATACATCTGAGACGCTTGAAACTTGAAGAGAGTGAAGATGAAAAGAAGAAACACGAAGCACTCAAGGATGGGTTTCATAGTCTTCATACGACGACCCAGGATGTACTGGATACATGTCAAGCAAGAAGAAAATGGAGATTATCCTTAAGTGTGAGTTTTCAGCAGAGAATCATCGAAAGATGCATTTCCTATGGAACTACCGCTGATTTGATTTGGTTTTGATGAAGGCACAGGGTGCAATGGCTAAACTTGCTTCCTTTGAGAAAATAGCTTGGAAACTGGACTAAGTTCTTAAGTGAATTCTAATTCCTAATGGTGAGTACGATTTACTCGTTTACTTAGGTCAGTCTCGGTGTGGATATCCTGCTAATTCATCCAGTTTCGCCTTTTTCGCGAATAACTACATCGGATTCTGAATGAAATGTGTGATGAGTTTTGGGCTTTTAGTTTGGCTTTCCACGAAGTCTAAGGACGTTTACTACGGGTTCGCTCGGTTCGGTTCTCTCGCGAGTTCTATTCGCGGCTACTCTACTAATTAGTGGGTGCACTGTCTTAAGACTCCTATTCGTCTGTCTTGACTTTTGTTGGAAAGTGTCAATGATATCGACCACTAATAGTTGCGAAGATCGAGGTGATCAGTCCCAATCTCACATCTATCAATAGCAACATCATCATAAAGTTTGTTGATGTTATCGTCCCCTAGCGGATGTAAGAATCAGAGTGATCAGTTCTAACCTTACATTCTACCAGTGGCAATACCATCACTGTGTTCAATGAAACTTTAGTTAATGTATTATCATTTATTGATTTTATTTTTAAGTTAAATCGAATATTTATGCTTTATCAAAAACATTTTTAATTAAGTATTATAAATAAATATTTGTTATATGGTTAGCACTAAAAGTACCTCAGATGAATTCATTCGCTCCCTTCACCTATACGTCCAGGACAGTTTGTCCCCATGTGTCCTGGTTGTCCGCATATATAGAAGAGACCCTGTTTTCTGTACTGCCTCAACATTAGGCACAGTTTCCGGTGGATTTTCCCACATAGTGGACATGGTGGTCTGTTTCTCGGGGCATTCACGTCTGGAGCTGTGTCCATTGGCACCATTCCCATAGCATTGATGTCGGCATGTGTATCGGATTCCTGAACCGGTACATTGCCTCTGCTAGAACCTTCAGCCCACTGTATCATCCTGTTCCTATCTTCGGATGTCTTCCGCCTCAATCCCTTCTCATAAGTACTAGCCATATTCACTAGTTGGGCCAAATTATCTATGTTCTGAAATTCAAAGGCTACTTTGATCTCAGTGCGAAGTCCTGCTTCGAACTTGATGCACTTAGTTCTTTCATCAGCATCCCTATAGTTCCCAGAATACCGGATGAGGTCTTCTAAGTGTGAGGCATATTCTCCAACGCACATACTTCCCTGTGTTAAATTCAGGAATGCCAGCTCTTTTTCTCGGCGGACATCTTCCGGAAAGTACTTCCCTAGGAACCTGATTCTGAACACATCCCAGGTGATCTCCTGGTTAGTGATCTCCATTTCCCTTCGTACATGCTCCCACCAATATTCGGCTTCTCCAGTGAGCATGTACGCCGCCAAAAGAACTATCTGCTCTGCAGGCGGTGAAATCGTGCGGAAAATCTTCTCCAATTCTTGGAGCCATCTCTGTGCTGCGTCAGGATTGTAGCCACCTTCAAACTTGGGCGGGTCGTTCTGCCTGAACCTAGCTAGCCAATCAATGTCGATTGGGTTTGGTGGTTGTTGGAGTGCGGATGCTGCTGCTGCTGCGGCTGTTGCTACGGCTTCAGCCTGGTTCTAGTTCATCTGGACCAGATTCTCAAGTATCGCGGCCATCCTTTCATCACGAGTACGTCTCCGAGGCATGGTGACTAAGTTCTGGAAAAAGAACACGTTATTCCACAATTAACTAAAAACTCTTAAATTAAGTGTACCTATTTGTCAATTCTAAGACTTGACACTATCACTTGATTACTCGCGGGGTGAGTAACCAATAGGAGTTGTGAGTCCAAACTCCAGGGCCGAGGGAAACTGCTCTGATACCATAAATGTAACATCCTCACTTTTAATAGTTAATTTTAGTTTTTATTAAAATCAGAGTTTGAAAATTCTTTTTAACTTTTGATTTCCTTTGAAAAGTTTTACGAAAATCCGGCAGAGTTTCCTCTGTTTTTCGGACTTCCCAAAAATTCTCTTCTTAAAACCTGTCAGTCCATAATTATTTAAAAACATAAACATAACAGATTAAAACCAGTTCAGATCCTAACGCCCGATCAGTACCAATCTCAGGGCATATAACTACACATATTATAAATTACAAAATAACAGTTTTTAGTGTAATAAAATCCACTCGGATATCTCAATTTCACTCCACGTAGTGGAGAGTTTCCAATTCGGCCCGCAACAGTGTAAGCTCCGCTCCCGTACCTGTAAAATGATATCAAGAAGGGTAGCATTACACAGAACTTAAAAAGATAAATTCTAAAAGAAGACATAGCAAATAACTAAGCCTACTTAATTATTAATATACTTTATTCATAACTATTCATACAATTAATCTCTTTTAATCCTTCCTTATTCACGCATTCTCTTTATTATTGATTCTCTTATCATTTTCACGTTCTCTTTTCTTTTCTTTTTCTTCTTTTCTTCCTTTTCCTTTCCTTTTTCTTTTCTTTATCCATTCCTTTTTCTTATGACTGAGTCCAACAGACCATCAGCCCTTTTACCTTTTATTTTGACTGAGTCCAAAAGACCATCAGCCATTTCCTTTCCATTCTTTTTCCTTTTAATCGACACGCCTTCCTAGGCTCGCATCGACGCCGATACGCCTTCCTAGGCTCGCACCGGACTTTTATTTTCTTTTTAATCGTCTTTTCTTTTCTTTTAATCGACACGCCTTCCTAGGCTCGCGTCGATGCCGATACGCCTTCCTAGGCTCGCACCGGACTTTTATTCTCTTTTAATCTTTTTAATCGACACGCCTTCCTAGGCTCGCATCGACGCCGATACGCCTTCCTAGGCTCGCACCGGACTTTTATTTTTCTTTCCTTTCTTTCTCTTTCTTTTTCTTTCTTTTTCTTTCTCTTTCTCTTTCTCTTTTCTTTCTCTTTCTCTTTCTCTTTCTCTTTTTCTTTCTCTTTCTCTTCTTATAATTTAAGTATTTCTTTTATACTTGTCTCAATCATTTGATCTTTATTTTTGTTCATAGCTTATCTTATTTTTCTACATTTTCTACCTTGCTCTTTTCTTTTGGTTAGTTTCCACCGATTTTATCCAACTCTACTTAACTTGGTTATATATATTACTTTTTAATTCTCGTTGTTACTTCTTAGTCATTTCTTTGGTTCCTTTATCTTATACTACTACTTAACTTGTTATTACTAATTCTTTATCTCCAGTTTATTTAACTACTCTACTAACTTGCATTGTTACTTCACTCATTCTCCCTATTCCATTAATTTCCTTTTTCTTTGACTATCCTATTGGCTCCATTTAGTTCCCCTATTTTATTCCAGCGTTCTATTCTAACTTCCCTACTATCATACTCTCTCTCCGTTTTATTAGTTATTTATTAACCCACTCGTCGTCTTTCCTATTTTCTTTTAAATCAAATTCATCATTTTATTTCTATTCCCTAATTTACTCCGCGTGCATTCATTATTCCTTATTCTAGACTCTCTTTTACCCTTTTTGTTCCTTTACTTCCCTTATGGTCTTATTTTTATAATTGCTCACGTTTTTGTTTTATTCTAAATATTTTAATGTTCTAGTTACGCTCATTCATTCCGGGCTTTATTCTACGCAAATACATTTTATTCCCTAGGGTGTGGTTTCTTGTCATAATTTTATTTACTTTATTCTACCAACGGGGTACCCTAAGGTTCATTAACATACTTTTAATTACTCTATTCCTAGCTACCACTATAGCATCCTAGAATTTACTTCTTAAGCAAAGGTAACGCGAACCCTCTTACCTCGGGTTTGTTAAATAGAACCTGGATTTTAGCTCGGCGACGATGACGGCGTCGGTGTTGCTCCTCGTTAGCGGGGAACGATCGTGACTGAACCAAGGCAAAGCTTCGAGCTCTGAGGTTCCCGACACGAGCCCGGCACGATCACGGACCGGTAACGGCGTCGGTGAGATCCGTGGAGAGAGAAAGCTCGAAGAGGGGGAGGGAGAGGGGAACCAAAGCCTAAGGGGAAGAGGGAGAGGGAGATGTGATGGTGGTGATGAGGAATAGTGATGGTGGCTCGTGGTGGAGGTGGCGGTGACAGCTCTGGCGGCGATGGCCGGTTGGTGGTGGAGAGAGAAGGAGAGGGAGGCTCAATGGAGAGAGAGAGAGAGAAAGTGAGAGAGAACTTAATAGGGAGAGAGAGATGGAGGAGGAAGAAGGTGATGATGGGTGGTGGTTGGGAGGCGGTTTTGGGTGGTGATGACTGCCATGGAGGAGGAGGGCGAAGTAGGGTGGAAGGAGGTTGGGGTTTTGGGGGAAAATGACCCCCAAAACGCGTTTTTATTTTTGCTGATCGGGGTATTTTCGCTTAAGCGAAATCCGTTCGCTTAAGCGAACCACATTTGTGTTGCCACTGGATCAGTTTCGCTTAAGCGAAATGATCAGATACTGCTGTTTCATTTTTCTATTTTTCTTCTATTTTCTTCCGAACTTCAAACCTCCATAACTTCTTCGTTCACCGTCGGATCTTTCTCAAATTTGACGAGCAACTTCCTAAAAATCATATCTTCATATCCAACGGTGGAAATTGTGTTTGGAGTCTTAAATCTTTTATTTTAATTTTCCCCCTTGTTATTATATTTATTATCGCATTACCTATTTTCTGGCCCGATCCTAACTTCGATTTAACGCTCCTTTCTCCTCTAATTCGCTTATTCTTATTATTATTATTTTCTTCTAATGTTAGAATCCTCATTGGGAATACCTATTTGTGGTTTGTTATTTTCATTTTTAATTATTCTAATTATTATTTATTTATTTATCTTCGGGTTTAAAATTTGGGATGTTACAATTTTACTATGTTTCCGCAAACTCTGATTTTACTAGTCACCTTCATCATTAATCAAGTGTTTGTGAAAATAAATTTTCAAGGGAAGGGATAATTCATATTTTCAGATCTTTTTCCAACAATAACAAGTCCAAGTAATCATAAACTTATTACTTTTCTTATAAAGTAAGATGATATACAAAGAGTGTTACAGATCTCGTCCTCAAATCATTTCAATAATAACAAGGCTCACTGTCCACGCAGTGGCAAACACAATGCCCCGTTCCAGTCCCTCTCACTGTTCTCGATTTGCAATCTAGGGGGTGACAGTATGTTTCTAGTGGGCCCGCAGAACTTACCACGGCATTAGACCCAGTCCCCACCACGTTAGTGCGCCACATGTGGAGTTCGTTCTGCCCAGAAACATACTCTAGACTTTTTGACGTTTCACCGTCATCGTCCTCCCCTAATGCAATCTCGTCCTAAGTATCCGCAGATACTTATCGTTTCTTCCTCTCCACTACTTCGCATTCTCATACCTCACCGCGCAAGTCTTTTAAGTCTTTTATCTTTTAATTAACCTAAGGTCGGCCCGTCCTTCGTGCAACCCTTCAACGAGTCCCGACCACTACTTTACGTAAACTTTCTCTCATCATAGCACAGATCTGGGATCACATCACAATTTCCAATCTCATTTCTCAAGCATTCTCCGCATACTCTACAATCATCTTATTTCAACATCTTTCCACCATCACATTCCGAATCTCTTCTCAAAATAATCTCTTCACAAATTTCTCAAATGCCATCTTATAAACTTTCACAAAACCTCATTTCACAAAGTTTCTAAAACCTCTTTTCACAACCTTCTACAAAACTTCTTGTCAAAGACTTCTTGGAAAATACTTTTTATAATATTTCTTAGAACTTCTGTTCAAAACGTTTTCAAAAGAATTTCTTTTCACCATCTTCCACAAAATCTCTTTTCCAAAAATCTTTTCAAAAAGCTCTTCTCAAAGACCATTTCAAAAACTGCTTTTCAAAAGCCTTTTTCAAAAACCATTTTATAAAAACCTTTTTCAAAAATAATATCGTTGCTGAGCGCTAGTGGTGGAGCAAGCTCAACTCAACACTAGTTCCCAGACTAAAACCAAAACAAAGGAGCCCAGCTCCATTCAATTCACACCAACAATCAACATCACTCTTCCCAGCTCTGGCTCGTACTCAACATTATCATTCATTCTTTCCCCGATCTCAATTCTCTCTTTCTTTTCCAATACATACTCCATTTCCAACCATTATTTCTCTTTCATTATGTCTTTACTTCACAACCTTATTTATTTCGCTTCTATTTTCAGGACGTAGCAGACGTCCATCAGCATATCACTTATTTTCATGAACATCAATAACATAAGGCATAATCAAATAAACATATAAAAGCATGCTATCATTCACACAAACATCACACAACAATGTGGTCTTCGTCACCTTCGTATAAGTGGCCACACAATCAAACAATTGCCACTTATACTACTGACTCTAACCACTTAGTTCCGATCTTTGAGATGATACGGGACGTCCTAATAAATCACCTAACTACCACGGTGTCTTAGGAAAGCTTCTCTCTCACCTGAGGTCCAGCTATTTAATGCGTACCGTCTCCTTGGATCCTTGCACTGTCGGCTGCCCCAATCCCTCGTCTTTAAGATTCCTTGTACTAAATAAAATACTTTACGTTATTAACTTATTCGAGAAAATCTTTTCTTAGTTCACTACTAGTCCTCCTTGTCAGAAAACTTGAACATTCTCCTAATACTTTATATATATATATACACACTTCCAAAATCATTTGAAAACCACATTTTAATTTTATTATGAAAACGTTTGTGAGTATAGATAACAAGTCCAAGTAATTCTGAATAGCAACTAGTCTTACAAAATTACTTTAATAAAACTTCGAAAATAATGTAAAACATAATGTTTTTATTAAAACTAACACTTTGGACAGTCATGCACACCTCCTGACATCCAAACAAATCATACTACATACAGCCACACACAACATTTAGGCATGTAAGGATGCATGACCAAATGTAATCAAATTCCAAACCAAACATATCAATATTTACTTCCATGCACAATTCATTCATGTAATTAAGCTCCCTAAACCTATCTAGACCACTTAACCGAATAAAAGCAAAGGAAATAAATCAAACATTACAACTTAATCCACATAAATCAACTTGGTTTATTTCAAGTACTTAAATTCTACATTCTTTTTCCCATGATACCAAATTATTTACTCTTCCTTTTATATTCACAGCCGTGAGTTCCTCTTGAAGAAATTATTAAACTTTAATTTACTTTCTTAACTTAAACCAATTTATTAAAGCAAGCATTACACTAAAATCTTATTTTCATACCGAAACCGAATGGAAACAAAGAGTTACAACACAACCTCAAACAAATTCATTTAACATGATTTTTTTTTCAAGACATACTCATTACTCCAAATCAATTCATGAGAAAAGAACCCTAGTCTACTTATCAAACATAGGCCGAATCTTACTTATGACAAAACAAGGTCTTTGAGTTCATGCAAAAACACAAAATTCTTAAAAAGTAACATGCATGTATCTCTTATGAAAATTAAAACATGATTTCTTGATTCCTAAGCCTAGATCGAATACCTTATTACTAAAAATGAAGATTCAACTTCAAATCTTTATCATGCATGAACATCAAACATAGATCAAATTAGAAATCCATTTTCAAAGCTTAGTTTCTTTGGTTCTTTGCAAAACCGTGAGGTTCATTAAGAAAAATAAAATCTTTTTACTTAGAAACTACATTCATGCACCTAGATCTTGTAAATCTAGTCATGAAATCAAATATAATAGTGTAAATCAAAGGTTAAAATTACTTTGGGTAAGAAAAGGTCAAAATCGTGATGATCCTTGAAGAAAATCAAGTCCTTAGTTTTAAAACAACATGCATGGTTCCAAAAGCATAGTTTTTCATAGATCAAAACAAGAGTAAAGCTTTTAAAGGTCAAAACTCACAAATCAAAGTTTCATCAAAACTGAATCAAAATCAAACAATTCCACAACTCAAATTAACTTTTAGAGGCATAAAGCTAACATGCAACAACTTAGATCAAATTAAAAGCATCAAGACCCTCTTCTCTACTCATGGCCGAATTGAAGAGTTCTTGTCTTAGTGTTTTACAAGTTCATTTATTCACAAAAATTCAAGGTCAAGACACCATCAACACATGCATAAACTCATAACATCAAAATCATCTTCAACTTAACATGCAACACAAAAGGTCACAACCAATTTTAGATCTCACATTTATTTAATAAATAACCCCTTAATCACATCATGTTTCACAGTTTTAAGCAAGGAATTTCAACATGCAAGAAGACTTTGCTTTAGATCCACAAAATTTCAACAAACCTTTAGATCTTTAGGGTTTAGTTGGAAAAACTTTAAGATCTTTAAGGAAGACCTTAAACGAGTTATGAAGTCCGGTAGTTAGATGTTCACAAGTTTCTTTAAGCTTTGAGAAATTATCATGCAAAGAGATACACTTTAAACTTTACAAAAATCCCATCAAATCTTTAGATCCATAAGATCTAGTTTGAAAAGCTTTTAAGACTTTTCATGAAAAACTTAATCAAGTTTTAGGGTCCGTTGTTTAGAAGTTTAGAAGTTATTTTTAGCTTTGAAAATTCATGATCAAATACAAATACACTGATACTCATCATCTAGGCTCAAAGAATTAACATGCAAAAGAAAAGGAGAAGAAAATTACAAGATTGAAATAAAAATCTATCTATTACGATTTCTTTCATGATTTTTTTTTAACTACCCACCCAATTAAGGCCTTCTAACTTCTATGGTCTTGGTCCTTCAAAGAAGACTTAGGTTCTTGGCTAGATCTTCCTCCTCATCCCTCCTTGTAGCTCACGGCCTCTCCTTCTTTTTCTCTCGCTCTCTCTTTCTCTTCCAAGAGTAAAAAGGAAACTCTTAGAAGTTGTGTTTGGTGGGTGAAACAAGGAATGAAGGAAGTGAATGTGAAATGGGTGAAATGGACTAGGAACTATGGCTTATATAAGTGATCGATGCACTCCCTCTTTTACCCTTGTAGAGGATTCGGTCATGAGGGAGGGTGAAGGGTAATTTTGGCTCTTCATAAAATTGCATGGGTGGTGTTTATCAAACTTAGGGGGACATGGAGGAAGGAAAGTCCTCACTAGGTTCCATGACTCATCTAACCTAGTCTCCTCCTATTTTCTATTTAGTTTTAATTTTCTTAATGCTTAAGAAAATTGCCTCCTATTTTGTTCTTCTATTTCTCCTATGACCGAATCACACACTCTCATGCACATACAATTTTATTTTCATCAACATATAACATAGACTCATGGAATAATGCATACACTCACATACATACATGAGCATGCATACAATTAACATTTTGATGGCATCTTGTTCATACGGCACACGTATACATATAGGCATCCTACATACATTCCTTCATGCATCATACATTACTCATACACATATATTCACATACATTTACACATGCATCATATTCTTTTCCAATAATTAATTCCTCACATCATACTAAGCACACCAAAACCGTATATACACACTTAGGAAATAATTCGAGTTCATCCCAAGGCAACTCAAACAAAATCACAAATATTTTTATAAAACATTAAGCATATAAACTTTCTCAAAAACTCAATTATTTTAGGAAATCATTTCTTTAAAAGTCCCCATTATCTTAAAAATATGCATTTAAGAAAATCATTTGAGAAAATATTCTTTCAAAACTCTTTTCTCAAAAATAAATTTCTTTAGTGTTTTAAATTAATACAAGGAATTTGCGGGGTGTTACAGAATGATGCAACATCATGTAATCGATTACTACAAAGCAATAATCGATTACTTTGTCTCAGGAAAAATATGTGATGTAACAATTTTAATCGATTACTTGAGCCAGGTAATCGATTACTCTCATAAGAAAGTAATAGATTAGCAAAGTTCACTTAAACGATTACAAGCTCTCTGATTTTTCTATGATGCAACAAAGTTAATCGATTAACTTAGGCAGGTAATCAATTACTCCTTCTTGCATACATAAAAACATTTAGAGTTTTGTATCATCAAATATTTTTACCAAAACTAAGATATAAAAACAGCTTTTCATGAAAACACATTTCCTTCTCCTTTTTAATTGAAAAACTCATTGACCTTTTAAACTCATTAAGAAGAGAAACTTCATTACCTTACAGATGTGTCCTAAGGGAAAAGGCTTCTAAGCTATATCTTGCTTGAATCTTAAATCTTGAACTTGAAGGAACTTGTGAGCTTGAATCTTGAGTTTGTTTGTTATCATCAAAACATTAGCTGGAAATTTGCTTGAAGTCCATGAGAGAGTTTGAAGCATTTCTTCCAACACTATCTTGATTTCCAACACTCTCGGGACAGCTTGCAGCAAAGTGTCCCGGTTGCCCACAATGAAGACAAAGACCCTCTTTCCTGCGCTGATCCACAATCCAACATCAACGTCTATGGGATCGTTCGCAGTGTGGACATGGTAGCCTAGCACTTGGAGCGGTCGCTTTGGTGTTGGGACTCGCTTCTCTATGATAATAAGGTTGAGGCCAGGCTTTGCTCCTCTCACAGGTGGTCGTTCAGGGATCTTGTTGGCAAGACTCCCCCTAGGTCTCGGACTACCAAAGTCTAGTTTGGCTTTCTAGGGAAGTTGGAGATGGTTTCTAGGGTCAGCTTGATTCCCTTAAGAACTCTGAATGAAGGATTTGGAATGGGCACTATTCAGGTTGACTTCCTTTCTTCTTGGGGTAGTACTTCTTGGGAAACTCTATTTCAGGTTGGCTTCTGTTTTAGTTAGAAGATTTCGATAACAATCGACCATTAATAAGTGCAAAGATCGAGGTGATCAGTCTCAATCTCACATTTATCAATAACAACATCATTGTCGGGTTTTGTTGATGATATCATTGCTCAACAGATGTAAGTATCAAAGTGATCAGCTCTAACCTTACATTCTATTAAACAACAACACCATCACGGAATTTAGTTAAGTTTAAACTAATGTCCTATAGTCTATCGCTTCTTTCTAACTGTTGCTATTGCCTCCACTTGGCTTTGGTTCATTTGAACCAAATTCTCTAGGATTGAGGCAATCCTATCGCTATCACTATACCTCCAAGTCATACTGACTAAGTCTTGGTGAAGATACAAGTCAATACTTGCACAAGCAATTAATAGAACATGTATCCTATTTATCAACTTAGACCCTTAACTATACATATCAGTTACTCTCTTGGTGAGTAACCACTAGAGTTGTGAGTCCACACTCCAAGGCCGAGGGAAACTGCTCTGATACCATAATTGTAACACCCTACCTTAATTAATGCACTAATTACCACGATTAGATTTGGTGAAATCAAAATTTCTTTTAAACCACTTAGTTACTTATAAAAATCTCCGAAAAATCGAGCGGAGTTTCCTTTGTTTTAGAGACATTCCCAAAATATTAGTTTTCCCTGTAAACCTGTATGTTCACTTTTATAAAAATCAACAGTAAACCAGCAAGGCCAAATATATCATAAGGTATTAATTATTCCCTCTGGTCCTATTGATAGGGTATACTTATCCATATCACACGGACCAAGGAAGGTAATTAAGTTTCTTAAAACTTAAAAAAAATATTAACATTACAATTTTACCCTATCTTGTATTGGGAATTTCATAATGTATTATTTCACATTAATGGATAAAGGGCAAATAAGAGAAAATAGCAATAAATGCTTCCTAGAAAATGCAAAATGACTTATAAATAGGACCAAAGAATTCTTCTAGAATATGTCATATAAATAGGACTGGAGGGAGTGCATCATCTTTCAAAATATTTACAAGTTGTTGGAATGGTTTGATTTTCCCAAAAACTGTTGTACATAAATAAAATTCCAAAACAAACCCATGACCAACACATGGTCACCCAGCTAACTAATTACACTCCACGATATGTGTTAGAATTATTGATAGGATTGACAGTCGTCGCCCAAGAGGGGGGGTGAATTGGGTGTTTATGAAAACATTGGAAAATTTTCGCTTTAAAACTTTTTCAACAAACTTAAAGAGATTTTGCAGCGGAAAACAATAATAACGATGAAAACGATTGCGCTTAAGCTAATAATATTAATAATAAAGAAAAACTAATATGCGCGGATACACTTAAAATAAGAACAACGAAAACCGTTACCGTGCTAATTAATTTAAATTCTCTTAAAATAGATTATTATGAAAATAGATGATATGATGCACAACAAATAAATATAACAACGGAAAATAAAGAGATAAGGGATAGAAGAGATTGCACCGGAGATTTTATCCTGGTTCGGCAAACCCGGCCTACTCCAGTCCCCAAGCGACCCGCTTGAGCTTTTCACTAAACCAAGACGCCACGCGTCCCCAAGTACAACCAGAGTGCCCCGCAAGCTACTAGGAACCTCCTTTCGCCAGGGACCTCGATACACAACTAGGAAAACCTTTCCTATATTTCCAGATAGCCTAACTACTAGGTGACCCACCGTTCGTCTAGCACTACCCACACAACAAAGGGTTCCTCACCCTACAACCACGAACGCAGCACGTCCGCACTAGGAGATTCACTCCCTAGTCACTAAGGGTTACACACCCCTTACAACACTGGTTATGGTATGAGAGATTGGTACAAGACCTATAATGCACTCTTAATAGTGCGGATACAACAATAATAGGCCACTCTAACAAATATGTGTTCTAAGCAACACAGATACAACAATAAAGCACTATAGCAATGAAGTCTAGATAAGGTTGTTACAAGGCCAAAATAAGGTTTAGTTTTTCTTCAAAAAGATTGAGCGTTAAAACCAGAGAAGAATGGAGAAGAAGAGAAAGAACGTGAATATCAGATTAGTTCAATGTAGAAGAGAAATGATTTTCCAAAACAAAATAAATAGAGATAGTTTTGAAATCAAAATCAAATCAAAAAATAAAATAAAAGATTTAAGAATTAAAACCAAAGATTTGAAAATATTTGAATTTTGAATTTGAAAATAGAATCAGAATCAAATCAAAACGATTTTGGAAATAAAATAATTTAAGTTTTAAAATCAAAACCAAATAAAAAGATTTAGAAAATAAAACAAAGATTTGATTCTTAAAACGAAAAAGGAAATAATTCAAATTTAAAATCATTTTCGAATTTTATAAAATAAATCAGAATCTTTTATATAAAAACAAATCAGGAAATAATCAAAATGATTCTGACACGTTTTTCAATAAAACTTGAGGTAATCGATTACTTGAGGGAGGTAATCGATTATCCCTTTAAAAATAGAAACTTTGAAATTCATTTTAAAAACCAGTAATCGATTATCACATACATGTAATCGATTACTTCACTTCTGTTTAATGTATGATGCAACACATATAATCGATTACCACTATTCTAATAATCGATTACAGAGCCTCTGATTTTTATATAATGCAACATCATGTAATCGATTACTACAAGACAAGTAATCGATTACTTTGTCTCAGGAAAATATATGATGCAACAATTTTAATCGATTACTTGAGCCAGGTAATCGATTACTCTCATAAGAAAGTAATTGATTAACACGATTCATTTAATCGATTACAACCTCTCTGATTTTTCTATGATGCAACAAAGTTAATCGATTAACTTAGTCAAGTAATCGATTACTCTCTCTTGCATACATAAAAATATTCAGAGTTTTGTAACATCAAGTATTTTCACCAAAACTAAGATAGAAAAACTGATTTTCACAAAACTTCTTTTTCTTCTCCTTAATTATGAAAAATATATTTATAAAAACTTATATTGGCCTTTTAACATAATATAAACCTTGACTTCATTACCTTACATGATGTCCTAAGGGAAAGGGCTAAAATCTTCATTTACTTGAATCTTCAACTTCATTTGCTTGAGTCTTCAACTTGAAGCTTGGACTTGAAGGATGAAGATATTGTGATTGCACTTGATATGAACTTGAGAATCTTGAGTTTGTTATCATCAAAACCATATAAGATATTTGCACTTGAAGTCCTTGGGAAAGCTTGACTTCCAACACTCCCCCTTTTTGATGATGACAAACCTGTATTCTGAATGATCTGCATCACAAGTGTTATACAAGCAAATGTATATATAATAAACACATCCTTATCCCTAGAACACAAATAATACAACAAGGATACAAAAAGGATATATAACAAATTAAATGCTTCGCATCCTTGCATCATTCAGCATCATTCAACATCATTCAGGAATTCTTCTCCCCCTTTTGTCAACAGCAAAAAGTGGTTTCAGAATTCTTCTCTTGTTGTTATGCTGGAACTTTTCTTCTACCCCTTTTGTTATTCATCAGATATGCTATGAGGCTCAGAATTCTTCTCCCCATGAGTAAGCTTGACTTCTCACTTTTCTTTCCATGGGAGTTATCACATGATCCCTTTTGTTTTGACGACGCCATTTGGTTCTCTTCCCCTTTTGTCTTCATTAAGTCCATGTCTTTTGTCAAATATCTCTCCCCTTTTGATCAATTTAAACAAAATGCTAAACTCCCCCTGAAACACTGGGTAGAAGCATTAATAATAACAAGGAGATTAAAGTAAGAAACTTTCACATCTTCCCCTATTTGACATCAGCATAAGGACTTATGTGAAAGAAAATAAATTTTTATCCCAATACATAGTTAAAGAGACGCATGATGTCAAGATAGAGTGAAAAAGCGAAACATGTTTTTATGCAGATTTGAAAAAGTTTTTCTCCCCCTTTCTAAAAGAATGATTCAACTAAGCAAGTTATAAAGGGAGATCAAATGCATCAATAAAACATGTGTATGCTTACTATCATCACAAAAATTTGAGAGTCCTATATGCCATGACAATAAATATTCAATGCACTTCAGCACAAAATATCATGTAGCACATATCATAAGTAGAAGCATCACAAAATGATTAAAATAATTAAAAGATCAGTGATTCTTATAGTGATGATTTGAAATCGAGAGCTTTGGAGTTCCTTCTATTTGGATATTCAACATTCTGCAATTGAAGGAATTCTCCTCTTATTCGATGTGTTGCACTTCTTCCATTCCAAGAGATCCTCTTGATATTGTCGTATCACCTTCAAGTATTTGAGTATTGCCCAGTTCTCTTTTCATTTGAATCCATTAACCAAGTTTGTAGAGGACGTTGCATACTGATACTTGTAGGAATATCTGCAAAACTAATTAGTACATGTATCTCTTGGTATCCAAGTTAATTGGATCCTTAGGAGTTAGTAACACATGAATATGGTGTATGCTGAAAATAATTTATTCTTCAAAAAAAATTTTGTACCAACATATCGAAGAAGGAATAAATACAATTTCAGCAACAGGATAAACATGTGTGACACAAAGATAAATATCATATAGTATTAAAAAAAATAAGTGCGGTGATACTTATCGTAGGTGTTGATTTTCCACATCATAAGGGATGTTTGTGCACTTGTGGAGTTCTTCTTTTAAGTCTCTCGTTCTCATTAAACAACATGTTAAGAGCTCCACTTGTGTCTATTCAAGTCGCATTTCCCTTTATTAAGACCATATCTCTCTTTGGCATTTTTCATTAGGCTCCGTGATGGAAAACGGAATCATGTCCTCCTTCTCCAGTATTTTCCATTTGACACCATGAGGGAAAGAAACATAATTTTTCATTTGGAATTCTTTAATTTAATTCCTTCGTATATAGCTCATCTTGTATTTGAAGTATTGCCTGTAAGACTACATAGGAACATTTTCTTGGTATCCAAAGTCTTGGATCCTCTATGATTAGTTACATCTCCTCACAAATATCAAAGATATTGTTGAGGCAAAATATGAATAGACAATTTGAAACATATGCACTAATCATAAAAAGAAATAACAACATGCTTATGTTATAAGTCCAGGTCGTACCAAACATGTCCTTACAAATACAAGCATGTCCTCATATATCAATGTACTATCATTACATATAAAGTGTAATCATGTGATAGAAGATAACAACAAAATTTTAGTCACACATGATACAACACACTATATGTAACAGGTATCTAGGACTATATCAAAAATAATCATGTGCTAAAAAGAATTTTCAAAAAGGTGTAAAGCACACATGATTTAATTCAACCAAGGAGTGATCATGATAATTAAAAATATTTTTTCTTTAAAAAAAAATTTAGCACCCATGATCCACCTTAGTATGAATAAAAATTAGAATAGTCCAAGTATACCTTTGTATAGTCATTGATATAAGAAGAATAAGAGGTAGGTACCTTAGGTTTGTTGACCAAAGAAGTATTCGCCTTTACCCATTGCTTCACTTTTTGATTTTTGACCATGTTGGTTCTTCCATATTCCTTGTGTGAAGCTTTGTTGTTGGTAGGCTTGATTCTTCTTTGACCGACCCATCTATTTCTTGTCCTCTTAGGTGCCACCCTTGATAATTTCTCCTTTACTCTTCCACGTGGTTCATTCCATTGCTTCTTACTTGAGGTCCTTGACCTTATGGTTTTACCTTTTTGCACTTTAGAAGCTTTGGTTGTGAACATCTTTCTCTTTTGACCATATTGTTTGTTTTTGGACCATTTACCCATAACTTTCATAGACTTCCCCTTTCCTTGTCCAATTGGTTCTTCCTTTGGTTTAATTTCCTGCACATTCACAACACTAGAAGAACCTTTTGGTACCCATTTCATCTTGGGTCCTTTGGGGTTAGTCTTGGGTTCCTTGGGTAACTTTGGAACCCATTGCAAACTATTTCTCATGTTATAATTTTTTCGATAAAAGCACAAATGAGAAATATGTCCTAAACAACCATAATAATTGCAAATAATGGGTTTGGATGATGATATGACTTTTTCACAATTATTTTCATGAAACTTGGAATTTTTAACTTCACATTGAAAAATTTCATTGTCAAACACTTTGCTTGATTTTTGAATATCGACATCATTTTCACATTCGAGCAAGGAATTTGAACAAATGGATTTTTCAATGTTACTATATTCAAAGAGTGCATCCTCAACTCGATTTTCAATATTAATGCAATTTTCAAAAATAGTTGAGGAGCTATTTTCTAAAAATATCTCTTTATCACCAAAACCTCGCTAATTAATCAATATTTTCATTTTTGTTATTTTTATTGTGTCAAATAAAAATAAATCTCTACAATTTGCATATAATGATTTGAATGATGATTTGATATCTTTGAAAAATAAAAACTTGGACTCTTTACAAAAATTATCTCTAATTGAAAATGAAATTGATATTTCCAAGTAGTCGGATGTTTTAATTTCATCTGCCATTGATTCCGCATCCGAGTCACTTGATTCCTCCAGTGAGTCCATGAAGGTTTCAAAAATCCTCTCTAAGTCATCACAGTCGCTTGTTGAGTTACTCCCCACGCTTTCACTTTCATCATCAGAATCTTCGTCTAGGGAGTTGGTCCTTTCACGTTCTATAACAACTTCTTGTTGTTCCTTCTCCTCTTTCCTGTGGACACTTACACTTTCAACAAGATCATTAGTAGCATAGTGTAGATGTAAAATGTTCCATATATCCTTAGAATTTTCACAATTACCAATAATAGCAAATGCATCATGGTTCAAAGCATTTTTCAAAATATGCATAGCTTGAAAATTCAAGGAAAAAGATTTTTCATCAAAACCATAAACAACAACATTCCATAAACGAATGCTGAAAGATTGTAAAAATATTTTCATTCTAGCACTCCAATAGTGAAAATTATTTCCATCAAAAAATGGTGCATCATCGAATGAAAAACCCTCCATATTAAAAACAAATAAACTATCCCAACGCTGCCAATCTACAACGGATCTTTAACTCAGGCTGTTAGGCCTTTACCAGAGCACGAAGCTCTGATACCAATTGTTAGAATTATTGATAGGATTGGCAGTCGTCACCCAAGAGGGGGGTGAATTGGGTGTTTATGAAAACATTGGAAAATATTCGCTTTAAAACTTTTTCAACAAACTTAAAGAGATTTTGCAGCGGAAAACAATAATAACGATGAAAACGATTGCGCTTAAGCTAATAATATTAATAATAAAGAAAAACTAATATGCACGGATACACTTAAAATAAGAACAACGAAAACCGTTACCGCGCTAATTAATTTAAATTCTCTTAAAATAGATTATTATGAAAATAGATGATATGATGCACAACAAATAAATATAACAACGGAAAATAAAGAGATAAGGGATAGAAGAGATTGCACCGGAGATTTTATCCTGGTTCGGCAAACCCGGCCTACTCCAGTCCCCAAGCGACCCGCTTGAGCTTTTCACTAAACCAAGACGCCACGCGTCCCCAAGTACAACCAGAGTGCCCCGCAAGCTACTAGGAACCTCCTTTCGCCAGGGACCTCGATACACAACTAGGAAAACCTTTCCTAGATTTCAAAATAGCCTAACTACTAGGTGACCCACCGTTCGTCTAGCACTACCCACACAACAAAGGGTTCCTCACCCTACAACCACGAACGCAGCACGTCCGCACTAGGAGATTCACTCCCTAGTCACTAAGGATTACACACCCCTTACAACACTGGTTATGGTATGAGAGATTGGTACAAGACCTATAGTGCAGTCTTAATAGTGCGGATACAACAATAATAGGCCACTTTAACAAATATGTGTCTAAGCAACACAGATACAACAATAAAGCACTATAGCAATGAAGTCTAGATAAGGTTGTTACAAGGCCAAAATAAGGTTTAGTTTTTCTTCAAAAAGATTGAGCGTGAAAACCAGAGAAGAATGGAGAAGAAGAGAAAGAACGTGAATATCAGATTAGTTCAATGTAGAAGAGAAATGATATTCCAAAACAAAATAAATAGAGATAGTTTTGAAATCAAAATCAAATCAAAAAATAAAATAAAAGATTTAAGAATTAAAACCAAATATTTGAAAATATTTGAATTTTGAATTTGAAAATAGAATCAGAATCAAATCAAAACGATTTTGGAAATAAAATAATTTAAGTTTTAAAATCAAAACCAAATAAAAAGATTTAGAAAATAAAACAAATATTCTTAAAACGAAAAAGGAAATAATTCAAATTTAAAATCATTTTCGAATTTTATAAAATAAATCAGAATCTTTTATATAAAAACAAATCAGGAAATAATCAAAATGATTCTGACATGTTTTTCAATAAAACTTGAGGTAATCGTTTACTTGAGGGAGGTAATCGATTATCCCTTTAAAAATAGAAACTTTGAAATTCATTTTAAAAACCAGTAATCGATTATCACATACATGTAATCGATTACTTCACTTCTGTTTAATGTATGATGCAACACATATAATCGATTACCACTATTCTAATAATCGATTACAGAGCCTCTGATTTTTATATGATGCAACATCATGTAATCGATTACTACAAGACAAGTGATCGATTACTTTGTCTCAGGAAAATATATGATGCAACAATTTTAATCGATTACTTGAGCCAGGTAATCGATTACTCTCATAAGAAAGTAATTGATTAACAAGATCCATTTAATCGATTACAACCTCTCTGATTTTTCTATGATGCAACAAAGTTAATCGATTAACTTAGGCAAGTAATTGATTACTCTCTCTTGAATACATAAAAATATTCAGAGTTTTGTAACATCAAGTATTTTCACCAAAACTAAGATAGAAAAACTGATTTTCACAAAACTTCTTTTTCTTCTCCTTAATTATGAAAAATATATTTAGAAAAACTTATATTGTCCTTTTAACATAATATAAACCTTGACTTCATTACCTTACATGATGTCCTAAGGGAAAGGGCTAAAATCTTCATTTGCTTGAATCTTCAACTTCATTTGCTTGAGTCTTCAACTTGAAGCTTGGACTTGAAGGATGAAGATATTGTGATTGCACTTGATATGAACTTGAGAATCTTGAGTTTGTTATCATCAAAACCATATAAGATATTTGCACTTGAAGTCCTTGGGAAAGCTTGACTTCCAACAATATGGAGTGTACTCCTGCTCGGCCATGACTCGTGCAAACTCCCTCTGTACCTGTAATAAAAATAGCAAGAAGGGTAGCATTACACAGAACTTATGAAATGACTTATAAGAAGTCATAGTAATAAACTAAGCCTAACATTATTATTGGCAGACAACAATCATAATCAATTTCATACATTCAAACTCATTTACTGTTCTCTTTTAATTTATTTGCCTTTCTTTTCTTATACTTAGTTTATCTCATTTCGACTCCGGTATTTAATTCTCTTTACTTTTTCTCTTATTCTTATTTTTCTTTTCATTCTCAATTCTCTTTTCATTTTATCTCAGTCTCGTTCTTGTTTTCTTTCTTTTCTATTTCTTTTAGCCTTACGATGCTTTAATTTTCTTTCTTTCGTTTTTTTATTAAATCTTTTCCTCCTTCTCTTACTTATTCTTCTCTTTTTCTCGTTAAATTCTTATTCAACTTTTTTACTCGTTCTTCTCGTTCTTGTTTTCTTCGATATCTTATTACCTTTTTTATGACGGCTTTGCGAACCCACCACTGCACTCCCACACTGGGTCCTCTTACCGTTGTGCACGCCATTAAATCGTGCGGCTTACACAACCAATGCACCCATGCAGGCGTACTTACTTGGCATGGCATTCGCGAAGCGTACATAATCATCTTTTTAAGGTTTTGTGAATCCACCACTACGCTCCCACACCGAGGTGTCTTACCGCTGCGCATGTCGTTAAATCATGCGACTTACACAACCAATGCACCCATCCCGGGCGTACTTACTTGGCCTAGCATTCACAAAACGCGTCGGGTACTGCGAACCCACCACTGCACTCCCACACCGGGGCGTCTTACCGCGACGCACGCCATTAAATCGTGTGGCTTACGCAACCAATGCACCCATCCCGAGCGTACTTACATGGCCTGGCATCCGCATACCAAATACTCAATCATCTTTTTAAATTTTTGTGAACCCACCAATGCGCTCCCACACCGAGGTGTCTTACCGCTGCACACGCCATTAAATTGTGCATCTTACGCAACCAATGCACCCATCCCGGGCGTACTTACTTGGCTTGGAACTGCGAACCCACCACTGCGCTCCCATACCGGGGCGTCTTACTGTGGCGCACGTCATTAAGTCGTGCAGCTTACGCAACCAATGCACCCATCCCGAGCGTACTTACATGGCCTGGCATTCGCATACCAAATACTTTAGTCTTTTTTTTCACATTCTCTTTCTTTGCTTTATTTCGATTTATTCAATCATATTTCTTCTTTTAGTTTCATACTTTAATATCATTTCCTCTTTCTTTATTTACTCATTCTTTCTCTTAACTTTAGCTCTTAGTTCTCCTCCTTTCTTTATTTAATTCTTATATTTACTCTTCTTTAGCTTCTAATAGTTGTACTCTTCACTCTTTCTTTTCATTGGTATCTTATTATCATTATCATAGTATCACTTAGGGGTTAACAAACAAATCGTACATTCCTCACATTCACAAACACTCTCTTTTATTCATCGTTTATCCTAATTCATTTTATTATCCAAGATTACCCAACTAACCCTAAATCATTTCTAAGCGTTCCATTACCATTTGCACGTAACACACCTAATAATTCTTCAAGCATAATTACACAAACATATACACATTTAATCTCAAACATCATCATAACACATATATTCATGAACATACAAAAACAGGTTCTCTTTCCTACTTATTATTATTCTACTTTCATCCATTTTGTCTACCTTAAGGTTCCATAACATATATCAATACATAAACTATTCTAATCTTAGCCACCCCTATAAGCATCCTAGACATCATGCCCTAAGTCAAGGTAGGGAGAGAAAGCTTGAAAGCTTTGATGGTGATGATGATGGTGGAGATGATGAAGGGCTTGGATGATGGAGGAAAACCTTGGTTTTTGTTTATAGAAACTTGGATTCTCTTGGAAGTTTTATATCCCAACTTGGGGGAGAGAATGGGGCATTTCGATTGCCCCGCGACCTTTATTTTTTTTTTTCTGATTCTGCTCGAACTAATCGATTAGTGGACTCACTAATCGATTAGTCTATGAAATTTTACAATTTGAACTTGCCATAAAATTTTCATCCCTATATGAATGAAAAGCCTTTTGGGCTGCCTATCTATTCAAGTTAATTTTGCTATATTTGGATTTCTATTAATCAATACTATTTATAAATCCTCCTGGGTATCATACACCCTTATACTGATTTCCCGCCTAAATCAGCCTCTAATTTTGACTAATTATTATTAATTATTATTAATTATTAATTAATGACTGGAGTCTTCTTCAATATACTTCACAGAAGCCAAAGCAGTGTGTTAGTTGTTCAATGTGTGTATAATAATAATGAAAAAAAACTCTCTCATGCCTCATGTCTCTTTGTCTTCCTCCTCTCTCATCCCTGTCACGTACATCCCTCTCTTTCTCTCTCTCTATCTTCATATTTCATCTTCTTCCTCTTTTTTTCTTTCTTTTCAATTATTTCTTTCTTTCTTTCTATTTCTATCGATGCTCTCTCTCTTTCTATTTTTTTCTTCTTTCTCTGTGTTTCATTTTATTTTCTGATTCTTCTCTCTATTTCAGGTTTAATCATGTGAGAGGAAATATGAAGAACACAACGAAGAAGATGGAGATGATGATGACTTTGAAGAGGATAATAAAGAAGAAGGCTACGGAAAAGAAGAGTTCAAAGATGCTGCTCAAACTGAAAAGGTTACTTTTTTATATTGCAATCTTCACTTTCTGTCTTTTTGATTGATACCCATTTCAATTTTATTGTTGTTTTTCGAATCCCTGCTATGGTGGTTTTGTGGGCGCATGTGTTGTTCAATGGAAAAGTGTTAGGGATATAGGATTTTGATTATGTGTCCGAGAAATGTAAGTGTCATATGAAAGTGAGGATGAGGGAATAATTGTAATTGGTTTGCTACTTTATAAGATTAGATCATATTGACTGCTTTTAATAAGTTTTGATTATCAAATTGTTTGTAATTCTATAAAATGTTCTTTATTTAATATGGAATTTGACATTTTTTGGGAGGATTTCATGCTTGGATCTTTGGAAGAGGGGAAGATCTCAAAGAAGGTGAAGAACACCTTTAATTAAATAGTCTAATGTAGTTGTCTTTTTTTTTAAAGATAATATGAGAACATGTGTCAAAAAGGTAAAGGAGAAAGTGCATGCTAATAATCATTGTATTTATTTGGCTGCATAATGTATTTTGTTCAAGTAATCATGCTCATTCACAAAAATAATATTTGTGCTTGATGTATATATTTGTGCTTATTCAGAAAGAACTAATCTGCTAATTTTTTGCCCTCTAAAATACTTGATTTTCATGCACAATATGGCTACTGCTATGCTCTTGATTTCTGCTACTGCTATTTGCTGATTGCTGGTACTGTTGTTTTGTTTCCTTGCTTTGAGTTGTTGTGCATTTGCTTCCTCAGTTCCTTGCTACTCATTTTGTGTCTATTAATCAATATTGGCATTGTAGATTATTGATTCTTTCTTTTATTATGATTATGATTTGATCTTTTTCTTGCAAGTGGTTTGACTTTTGTTTCCCTAGATTTGGAGTAAGGGATGTTATTGTCTCAAGATAGATTATTGGCATTGTTAGATGCTTGCACCTGTTATATTAATTAATGTGATGAGTTTGATGATGTCTATTACTTGTTTTACACATTTTGGGGGGAAAGAGTGGCTACCTGAGCAAAATCATGGTCCTGTCACTTGTGCTCAAGAAATTAGCACACGAGTTAAGAAAATTGTCTTATTTTTAGTTATTTTCTATACATTTTTTTTTTATTTTTATTAACTTTCCTTTTTTTTAAAGATTGTTGGTTGTTGCTACTGTTGCTGTTTGCTGGCTGCTGCTGTTGTTACTAAAGATTGTAGTTGTTGTTGTTGTTACTCACTTTTTTTTCTTAAATATGTTTTTTATCCCTGAAAATGAAATGAATATTGGTGTCAGTTTCCTGTTTGCTGGCTTGCATACTAGAGGTAAGTGTTGGTTTCTTTCTCCTTCCATTAAATGTTTTTAGTTTCTTCATTCCATTGGGTTTTGAGGTTGTGTTGATTTGTAATTTTCCCAGATAATCTTTATCCTACATCTGTACACCATTTGGGGAGAAAGAAAAGAGAAAATTACAGGGTATGATTTGCATTTTTGCACTATTTGCATTTTAGCAACTGGATAAAAAATTACAGGGTATTATTTTACATCTTTACTGTCTTGAAGTTGAAATCATCAAGAGTCAATGTAAAACTGGTCAAGTACCGGATGGGTTTGGTTTTTTATTGTATTACAAGATCATTTGTTTTTCTTCAATGTTAAATTTTACTAATATGCTGAAAGTTGGAACCCTTTTGTTTGCTATTACTTGCAGGTGCAGTAGTTATGAATTTCTACTCTTATAATATTATTATTTGCAAGTGATTTGTTGGGTTTGGAATTCTATTTAAACAGATGGATTTGAAATATTGGAATTATTCAATTCCTTTTCTTTTTAGAAAACTATCCCACAAGATGATTTGTCATAATTAAATCAATAATTAGTTCTTTCTAATTAGTAAATGTTTAAGCCCCAAGCAATAGTCAGCAAGCACTTTTCTATGTAAACTGTAATGCTGAAGAAAGAAAGAAAGAGAAAGAAAAAAGGGCAATATTAATTTGGTTTCCTTTTTCCTTTTCAACAGACATCAGCTTCACAAAGGAAATAGAGGAAGCTAGCCATCCTTTGCAGTGAAGGGAAACGCGACATATCTTTTTATGGAGTGTTGGAGTCAAATAAGTGTTGCTAAAAGTTGTGACCACAATTTGAATATGGTCATGGAAAATCCTTAACCTTAATTTGTTTCTTAATATTTGTTCAGATAGGGGAGACATGGATAAATATCCTTTTAAGTAATTTGCTCCCTGATCACTGTAAGATAAGTACCATTGTGTTTGTAACATCTCTTGAAAAAGATATGTATATTTGCTACTTTATTTGGGTTGTGAGGTGAGTTGTGCATGTCTTTCTTCATTCCATTGGATTTTGAGGTGAGTTGTGCATCTCTTCTTTTTTTTTCAGTAAACTTAGAAAGAACTTTGTCAGGAACTCATTATACTGCAAATTAGACATTGTTTTGCTGATGTTGTTAGATGTTGTCAATAATAACATGTTTTTTTCAGAAAATGGTGCACACCAAGTGTTTGTGGAAAAAGTCCTACGAGTAATTTTTTGATGAATGTTTCTTTTTTTTTTTGGGTCATCATTAGATAAGTACCTATTATAAAGAAGATGCATTATCTAATGGAAGATATTTTCCATCAAGGGACTATTACTGGAGCCAATCACACATTTGTCTGGGAAAGAACTTGGGATTGACTGCTATTATGAGGTATGTACGAAGGTTCATGTATTCCTTTCATGAGTGAATTACAATTATTATAGATTAATTTGTTGAATATTTTACATATGAAAGTTCCTTAATATTATACTCTTACAACTATTGATTTTCTTGCAGAGGCTTGAATTTCTTGGCGACTCAGTATTGGACCTGCTTATCACATGCCATCTTTATAAGAGCTACACATATGTTGATCCAGGAGAATTGACTGAACTGCGTTCCGCTTCTGTAAGTAATGAAAATTTTGCCCAAGTTGCTGTCAGACACAACCTTCATCCACACCTTTTGCATGGCTCAGAATTATTGCTGAACTAGATAGCAGAATATGTAAAGGTCATTTCTGAATCCGAGAATAATACCAGATCATTCCAAGGCATTAGAGCTCCCAAGGTTAGTTGTTATGGTGATCATCAATACTATTTATAAATCTAAATGGGTATCATATTAGAGATAGAAAAAATATAGAAAATTATGCTTAAGATATGAGGCTTTTGGAATTTTAATTCACCTAGATCCCAGCAGTTATTTGCATTGTGTAACACCCCGCATTTTTCCCGTACATGCGTAAACGAATTCGTTTAAAATAAACCCTGAGTTTTGCTCTCAAAAGGATTTTTCTAAAAAGAATTATTTATGATTTTATTCAAGAATGATTTCTTTATGGAAAGGACTTGCATTTTGATTAATGAACTTTGAGAATGCAATTTTTAGAATTTTCTAGATTTATTTACAAACTGTATTTCTGGGAATTTTGGAAGATGAATTTTTATGAAACCATGATTTCTGGAAAGCTGATGACTTTAAATAAATTATCTTTTGGAAATTTCCTATTTGTACGAAAAACTTGATTTTTAAGGATTTCTAATTATGTGTTTTGTGTAAATGATTGTTTCACTTTGAAAGAATTTAAGTTTTTCCTAGGATAATGATGTATTCTCGTAGGAGATTAAATCAATTGCCATGACATAGAATTAATTGATTATATGTGCTCATTGTGATATGTGTTTGGTTTAATATGTAAATATTGATTGAAAATAAACATGTGTGCATATGTGTGTAAATGTGTTACGGTTTTGGGCATATAAATGTGTATGTGACTTTTGAAAATATTGCATAAATTACATGAACTAATGATCATGGTGTCTTGAATAAATAAGAATAGGAAATGAAAATGAACATGCATGAGGTGTGGGCATATGTGTGTGCCACGATGATGGGTGTGTGTGTGTATAGGTTAGAACTTTGACTCTTGGGTAGAAAAGAAAGGATTGGAAGTGACCATGCATGATGAAGTCTAGCCCTAGCCTAAGCACTTTGTCTCTTTGATTTAACCCTTGCCATGCAAATTTTTAGAAACCTAAAACTACCCTTCCATTTGGTGCCTTGGCCGAAACCCATTCCAAGGGCAAAGAAGGCAAATTCGGTGCCCTTAAATCAACCAAGCCTTGACTCATTTCCTTACTTTCTTTCATTTCCTTCACAAACAAACCTAAACACTTTCTAAGGGACTATCCAACCCTTAGAAGAAATAGAGAGAGAGAAAAGAGAGAGTGTGGCCGTGAGGAACATCAAGAAGGAGAAAGGAGATTTGGACCAAGACTTTGAGTCTCTTTGAAGATCAAGTACCCTTGGAGCAGGAAACCAACTTTCCCTTGGTAGGTCATTCGAAGATCGAGAAAGAGGACCATGATGTTTAGGATTTTCTTTTGGTCTTGTAACTTTTCTTTCTTCTCTTTTCATTTGCATGTTTGTTTTCATAGCTTGAGAGATGAGTGCAAGTATGATTTAGACTTTATCATGGACTCTTAAATTGATTTGTAATATGTAAACTCATGGACTCTTCATATGTGCTTCGGTTATGGCTTCCTTTAGGTAGATCTTGATGATTTTCTAAACAAATTTCTAATGGATCTAAATAACTACTTGAGATTTTTGAGAAAACTAAAATGAAAACTTCATGCATGTTGAATTTATCCTCTTAAACCATGAACCGTGAGGTTTTTATGAAAAAGTTTAGTAAATAATTTATGATCTAGGTTTGATTTGTGACAAAGTGAAGAATTTGTGTCTTGCATGATGATTTCTTGTGCTTCAATCGTGACCTATGTGTATGTATGTCAATGTTTGATTAACAATTTCATGATCTAAGTTTATTTGAGAAGAAAATAGGGATTTCTAGCTTTGCATGTTGATTTGTAATGATTTTTGGTTGATCTTTGTATGTGTTGTCATTAATCCATGTTCGTTGATTAAAAGTTAGGACTTTGAGGCTTTGCATGTCAAGTTTCAAATGAAAAAGGCTATGTTTCCCTTTTGTGTATGTCTCGGCCTAGTAGAAATAAATAGGATAATGGACTTTAAAATGATTTCTCTTCTTATGAGCATGATTTGATTTAAAGACTTGTTTTATATTTGTGGTGTTGATATGAAGGCCATTCGGCCGTGAGTGCTAAAAATGTGTTGGTGCATCATTTTTAGGTGCATGTATGAATTAGGAGTAGATTTAATAATTTTAAGTCCATGCATGCTATTCTTTTAGAAGATTAAGTTATAATCCAAATTTTCATTTTTAGAAAAACTATGAGTTTGAGCTTTGATAAGAAATTTAAGGAATCTCATGATGATTTATGCATGTTGGTATGGTTTGCTTTAATTGTCTTTAGTGCATTAAAAAAATGAACTAAGATTCTTGTCTTATGTGTGGTAACATTCGGCCTAGAGATAGGAAATAGGGAAGTGTGCTTGATAACCATTTGAATTGCATATAGACCGAGATTAACCTCATAAAAGTGTATACATGAAATGATTTGTAGCTTTAATTGTTGTTTGAATTGAAGTGAATAAAATGAAATTGAAGTTGTTAAATTTCCCTATGATGCTCACGGTTTCAATCTTTGAAGGCATGGAATGATTTTATTTTTGTCTTGGTTGTGTGTTATGTCATTGCAAGATCTCATTTAAATGTTCTGGTTAATACATGTTTAGATGATTAGAAGAATTTCTTTTAAATGAATAATGAGAGTGATTATATGCTATGTTTATACTATTATCTGTTTGATGAAATGATGTAATTTCTTTTCTTCTTTTCGGATTTTAGGACTAGAAATAAATAAATTGATTTCAAGGTCTGGAAATTATTTGTAGTTAGGAAATGTCAATCCTAGGTAATTCGGTTTTGTCATGATTTAGCTAAAGGGTTAAGCTTGAATTGTTTTCTCATGCATGATTAGTTTGTGTGTCAACTTTATAAATTAATTTAATGTAACTTTAGAATTTCATCTTTAAAATCTTGTTATTCTGTTGAATGTTTCCATACCCCAAACGTTTTAAAGCAAGTTATAATGAAGAAAAGAAGGTTTATTTGAATAAAAGAGTATTTCCAAAATTGTTTTCAAAAGTTTTTCTCAAAAACCGTCTTAATCATGAATCTTGAAATTGAATTTGAAAAACATTTGACAATGATAATAAGTTTTTAAAAGAAAAATTGTTTTCAAAACGGATTCACCAAATGTATCGAACTCGTTTCTAATGCACGGAAAAATGTCTTAGTTGAGCGATGGACGAGAGGATAAGAGGCGAGGAGAGATGATCGGGAAACCTTGGAGAGCTATAGGACGTTCGTCATCGAGGTGAGAGAGGGGCTTTCCCTTAAGACGCCGTGGTAATTAGGTACATATTAAGGCGTCCAATCATCTCAAAGATTGGACCCCAATCTCATTTAGCGTAGTGGTGTATGTGATAGCGCTTGTTTGATTGGTTTAGCTATCCACCCGAACGACTGAGATTGGTTTATAAAAAAAATGATGATTTGTTTTATATTTGTTCATGTTGTGCTATTTAATTATTTTGTGATTTGTTTATTTATTACTTAATATGATATGAATGGGAACCGCGTGAGTAAGCAATAAAGACTAAGATTATAAATTAATAATCGAAGAAATAAGAGACGAAAACGATAAATGTGAAAGACGTGATTAGTCGAGGAAAAATGGTGACGAGGAGATGATGCTAAGATGACTATGAGGAATGTTCGACAAAGCGAGCGTAAGCGTGGTGATGATGAGTGGAGCTAACAATGCTGCGAGGTCGAGCTGATCAGAAAATATGCTAATGACGCTGCTGAGTTATAAAAGTAAAGGATGCGGAGGATGTTATTGATCCACAACTGACGCAGAGGACAATGATGATGTGCTGAGTCACAAGTTGATACGAAATAGTGATGCTCATGTTGATGATAGTAATGTGCTGTGATTTGAGAAAGAGAAAGATGATGCAATAATGTTGTGATGATTCAAGTGATTGGTATAAGAGTTTTAGGGGGATTAGATGCGAACGATTAGCGATCGGGTCTCATTGAAGGGATGCACCAAGGATGAGCCGATCATTAGGACTAAGCCGTAATTAAAACTCTTTAAAAGATTTTAAAAGACATTAACAATTGCGGTGAGGTATGAGTGTCGTATCGAAGTAATGGAGAGGAAGAAACGATAAGTATCTGCGGATACTTAGGACGAGATTGCATTAGGGAAGGACGATGACGGTGAAACGTCGAGAAGTCTAGTGTGTTTCTAGGCGGAACGAACTCCACATGTGGCGCACTAACGTGGTGGGGACTGGGTCCAATGCCGTGATAAAGTTCTGCAGGCCTACTAGAAACATACTGTCGCCCCCTAGATTGCAAATCGAGAACAGCGAGAGGGGCTGGAACGGGGCATTGTGTTTGCCACTGCGTGGACAGTGAGCCTTGCTATTATTGATTTGATTTGAGGACGAGATCCTCCTGGTCTGGGACCATTATGTGTTGTGACAGCTGTCGTGCCCGCGTGGTAAAGGTCCTGTACTCCTGTTTGCTTCCGACTATGTTGGGTGGTTGACCGAGGAGATGTAGACGTGTGTGAGCTCAATGATGTTTCTGTAGAGTTATGATGTTTTGATGCTAACAACTTAAAGCCAAGCAACAACAATCAACAAGGAAGCACCACTCATGAAGATTAGAATTAGGTTTATTTTATTTCTAATCAATGTAATATTTTGTTGCATATCATGAGAGTGGGTGGTAGCTTTAGGAATCTCAATTAGATTTATAATATTGTTTGATTAATAGTGAAGAAAGATTAATCTTGATAAAATAGCTCTAAATAAAGTATTTGTCAAAGTATATTTGAAAAGCTTTATTTTTAATCACTTTTTACAATGGTTAATCGATTAGCAAGTAAGGCTTAATCGATTAACTCAAATAACTGTACAACACTGATTGTGTTAATAAAGGTTAATCGAGTAGTGTGTTACACGTTAATCGATTAGCACGAATTAACACAGGTTAATCGATTAGTGTGTTTACCTTAATCGATTAATTGCTGTTGTTTCTGAAAAATAATATTTTGTTTAAAAAGACTTCATTTCTACTTTGACAAGGTTACACACTCTTTCATAATTTTCATATAGAGAAACATACTTTCAGATTTTTAAGAGCTATTACTACTTTCCTTTTGTGATATCAAGATTCAACAACTTTCAATTTTCTTCACTCATGATCTTTCAATATTCTAAGTTCTATTGAGATTCAAGTTTTCTAGTTTTCTAGTTTTTAGTTTTGTGTTGAAGCAATTCACAACAAGAAGGTTGTCACATTCAAGCTTTCAACAAAGAAGTGAAGAATTCACAATTCAAGACTTTGAAGAATCTCAAAGCGATTGGAAAAGGAATTTGGTTGGAGAGCATCCATCAACAAATTCAAGAGGACAAGATACGTATTCAATTGGGTAGATTATCAAAGAGATTGGTACTCTCTTTGAAGGGGTTAAGATAGGATAACTAGTGAGAGTTGCATCTTAACATTGTATTCTAACAATTGAAGTATCTAGTAGAAACTCTTTATCTTTTGATAAAGGGGACTGGAGTAGCTCTCAGTGGTAGAGAGTGAACCAGGATAAAATCTTGTCTTCCTTGCTTTTATTTCTTCTAGTTTTCATTAACCAAGAACAATTGAATTAGGTTTTAATTTGGGGTTTTTCAATTCCTTGTTAATTAACCTAAATTGGCTTGGTAAATTTACTTGATATTGTTCAATCATTCCTTCATCATTTGTTGGTGCATCAAGGCATTGCAATCTCCATTAAATTCCGATTAAAACTGAAATTGCATCAGATACTGTTCAGATTAATCGATTAAGTCGATTGTTAATCGATTAATTTTTAAGTTGCTTTCGGCATTAATCGAGTAACGTCTTAGTTAATCGATTAGTTTGAAAGTAAGCTTCGGCATTAATCGATTAATACTGAAGTTAATCGATTAACCAGTACATTTTTGTAAGAAAATTTATTTTCTCAAATCCATTCTCTTTGGTGATCGAAATATTTGTATTAAAGCTTCAATATTCTATTCACCCCCCCCCCCCTCTAGACTATTTTGAGCCGCTTGTTGGTTTCCAACAAGTGGTATCAGAGCTCGGTCGAAAGAACCGAGCCTTAAAAAGCTTTTTCGAAAAGATCCTAATCTTTGGAAACAATGGGCTCAAATTTCAATCCTTTTGGTGGTGAAGGAGCTTCCATTAATCGGCCCCCACTATTCAATGGTGAGGGCTACGCTTATTGGAAGGTCCGAATGAAAATTTTTATATAAGCTATTGATATGGAAATTTTTAATGCCATAGAGAATGGGCCTTTTATTCCTCAAACAAAAGTTAATGATACTGTCTCTTTGAAACCAAAGGCAAGCTGGAATGATGATGAAAAGAAGAAAGTTCAATATGATTTAAAAGCCAAAAACATCATCACTTCGGCATTGTCTTATGACGAATTCTTTAGAGTATCACAATGCACTGATGCAAAACAAATGTGGGACACTTTGCAAGTCACACATGAGGGCACGAATGAATTTAGAAGGGCTAGGCTTAACACTCTCATGCATGAGTACGAGCTCTTTCGTATGTTGCCAAATGAAAACATAGGCGACATGCAAAAGCGCTTTACTCACATCATTAATCATCTTTCTGCTCTTGGAAAAAGACTAACTAATGGTGAAGTTGTTAATAAAGTTTTGAGATGTCTTAGCAGGGAATGGCAACCTAAAGTCACGGCCATTATGGAGTCTAAGGATCTTGACGAAATGGATTTAGCAACACTATTCGGGAAGCTTCAAAAGCATGAAATGGAGCTAGGAAGATTATCCATGAATGAGGATGCCGATAAAAAGAAGAAAGGGATTGCTCTTAAAACTAATTCAAAATCCTTAAAGGCACATGAAGAACACTATTTAGTGGATGACTCCGACTCGGATATCGATGATGAGACACTTGGGTTGTTGGTCAAAAAACTTGGACGTTTCCTTAAGAAGAAGAATAATTTCAATAGAAATAGATCAAGAGACTCTAAGGACGCTCAACCAAGGAACAAGACCAATAAAGACAACATCATATGTCATGGGTGTGGGAAGCCGGGCCATTATAGATCAAATTGTCCAACAAATTCAAAGAAGGCCGAGAATGACAAATCGAAGCCCAATCAATCTAAAGGAAAAAGGGCGTACATAGTGTGGGATGAACCGAAAAATCAATCTTCAACTAGTTCATCGGAAGATGAAGAACTTGCTAACCTTTGCTTGATGACTAAGTTTGATGAAGAAGCATCTTCAAGCATGAAATCAAGTGATAACACAAATGAGGTAGATTATCTTTCCGATGCTAGTTATAATTCTAATTCTCCCTCCTTCAATGAACTTTATAATGTGTATGTAGAAATGCATAAAGAGTTGAAGAAATTAGCAAAAATCAATGTTGAAAGAAAGAATTTCATTTTGAAGCAACAAGAGAAAATTTTGGAATTACAAAACTCCCTAGAGGAGCTAAAGCTTCAAAATGAAACCCTTGAACTCATTTATGCAAATTCTACATGCAATTGTGATTTGAAAACAAATGATATCTCCACTTGTGATAATTGCAAATCTCTTGAAAAAGAAGTTTTTAATTTGAATGATAAAATTGCAAGGCTCACAAGAGGAGACACATGCTTAGATCATTTGCTTTCTAATCAATGGAATAATAGTAATAGAACCGGACTTGGGTATACCAAACCCAAAAATCGCAATTTTCGCAAAGTTGGTACTTTCTCCAAAATTGACTTTTCAAAAACTCCAACTTGTCATTATTGTGGGATTTTTGTTCATACTACAAATAAATGCAATATTAAGAAGTTTGGTATACCAAGTGGAAAGTATGTTTGGATTGTTAAGGGGACTTCACCCCAAACTAACATCAAAGGACCCAAGATAACTTGGGTACCTAAGTCAAGTAAATGACATTGTTTTGTAGATGTGCCTTCGAACAAAGGAGCGTTGATGGTACTTGGATAGTGGATGTTCGAGGCATATGATGGGAGACAAAACGCACTTCATCGAATTTACTTCAAAAGGTGGTGGTCATGTGACATATGGCGACAACAACAAAGGCAAAATTCTAGGAGTGGGTAAGATTGGTAACGTATCTAACCTTATCATTGAAAATGTCCTATTGGTAGAAGGCTTAGAACACAACTTGCTTAGTATAAGCCAACTATGCGATATGGGCAACAATGTGACCTTTACTTCGGAATTTTGTTTTATTAAGAGTTGTATTTTAACAAAATTATTTCATAATTCTCTTGATAAGTAGTTGTGTGTGTATGTGTTTCTATGATATGTTTAATTGCTTAATTTTGTGTGCTAAATGCTAAGTGTTAATATGTGAGTTTGTGTGCATGAAAAACATGTTTTCAAAATTTCAAAAATTTGAGCTTTGTGCAATATTAATCGATTAATGACCTTTTAACTCGATTAAATTTTAAACTGCTTTAGCACTTAATCGATTAATGATCTTTTAACTCGATTAAGGTACTTTCTACTCGATTAAGGGTCAAACTAATCGATTAAGAGCCTCACTAATCGATTAATGCGTGAATTTATAAAAACCAGTTTTCTGCACAATTGCTCATTTTTCTTCTTTCTTTTCTCTCTCCTCTCCGAACTCTCTCTCTTCTTCTCTCATGTTCGAAAATCGCATATGGAACACGAAGGGCTACTGTAACTTCAAATTAAACACATTTCTTCTCTAATTACTTCATCCTAACATCAATCCTACCTGAATCCATCATCAATTTCACCAAATTTCCCAAAAAATCGAATTTCCCCCAAAAATCCGAAACCCTAACCCTAGAACGACCCTAACCCTCTTTTCCAGCAAAAATGGCCTCCTCCTCCTCTGATCCTCCACGCAAGAAGAGCAAGCCACACAAGGATAGGAACAATCCGTGGTTTTCTCAGGCTGAGCGTGATTCAAGGGCACCGAAGTTTGACAATCGGCTATTTGGGATCATAAGGTACATTAATTTCTCTTGGTTAAGAAGTAAAAGGTTTCAATTTCATGATGACCTCCTTGCTCAGAATGTTCATAGATTCTTAGAATTTAATACACACTATTATCCTAAGTTGGTTAGGCAATTTTATCAAAATTTCACTAAGATAGATGGTGTGTACCAAAGTCAAGTTAGGGGTGTTCATTTTGTTGCGAAACCTGATGATTTACGATTGCTGTTTGGTTTGGAAGATAAGGGAACATATTTTGGGGATAATGATTCAGTTGAATTAGAGGTTGATCCTACCACTGTATATCAGGATGCTGTAAGGGATGGTGAAGTATGGGATAAGGGTACTAAAATTGTAACTTTGCTTAATGCTGATGATAGAGTGTTATTATACATCATAGCATATTGTCTTCTTCCAAAAGGAAATCAAAATTATGCTCAAGTTCAAGAGGATGACTTGAGACTTTTTTGTGGAATTAAGAAGCATGTTGAAATTAATTGGAATAAGATAGTATTAGCTAGGATGCATACAGCTGCTCAATCTGCATCTACACAGTATCTTCCCTATCCCATGCATGTTACAAAGTTACTTAGGCATTATGGAGTTCAAATTCCTGATAGTGAACCATGTGAAACTGATCCTGAAAAGAAGTGGTGTTTGAATGCTCATCATATTAATTACATGAGGATTGGGTATCATAGGCCTACAAGGACTTGGTTATGGAAGTCACAGATTAAGGCATTGGAGCAAGCTGCTCAAGCTGCCCAAGGTGCTCCTGTTCCTCCTCCTGCTGCACAAGCAGCCCCTGCTGCTCCTCCTCCTGTTGTTGATCCTATGGACACGGATCAAGGGCCAAATATTGAGGATTTCATTGATTTTAATAATTTGGAACCCCCATTTGATGCACAGGTTGCTCATGCTTCTCTTGTTCAGCATATTGATGAGCAACTTGCAGCCATGGAACAACGTATGGATATTAAGAATCTTGCAATGGAGCAAAGATTGATAGAGCACTTCTCAAGCCTTTTCACCCACCATTCACCTCCTAACCCTTAGTCCTTTTGGTTTCTATGCTGATTTTCACCTTTTATCACCTTATTTTCACTGACTTTTGCTGCACTATTTTCACTGTTGGTTTATGATGTTTGTTAACTGTTTTTGATGGTTTTATGGACTTAGTTCTGACTGGACAACTTTGTTTTAGCTATGGTTGATGTACCTAGGGTTTGTATATGGCCTAGATTATGTTTTTCTTGCTGCTGGACTATTTTGTATGCACTCTGTTTATGGTGTTAACATTAGCAAATTTGGACTGTTCATGTATGTTTGGCACTATTTTGGTTTATGCACTCATGGATGAAAATGTGGTTTCATTATGGTCTTGGTTATGGCCAACTTTCTATGTTTTATTATTCTATTTAGTGCTTATTCATATGTATATATGCAAATGTTTGCACTTACCTCCAACTTTTGGCAAAGAAATTTTCTTCTTAAATTCCATACTTTTTAAAGATGCCAAAAGAGGGAGAAAATGTTTGTTGATGTTGTTCTTGTAGGATAAGTTTATTAGAAATTATTCCTAAGTGTATTACATTTAGGGGGAGTATTTAAAAAACTTAGTGCTTAATTGTAAAGAAGGTTTGTCATCATCAAAAAGGTGGAGTTTGTAGAGTTATGATGTTTTGATGCTAACAACTTAAAGCCAAGCAACAACATTCAACAAGGAAGCACCACTCATGAAGATTAGAATTAGGTTTATTTTATTTCTAATCAATGTAATATTTTGTTGCATATCATGAGAGTGGGTGGTAGCTTTAGGAATCTCAATTAGATTTATAATATTGTTTGATTAATAGTGAAGAAAGATTAATCTTGATAAAATAGCTCTAAATAAAGTATTTGTCAAAGTATATTTGAAAAGGTTTATTTTTAATCACTTTTTACAATGGTTAATCGATTAGCAAGTAAGGCTTAATCGATTAACTCAAATAACTGTACAACACTGATTGTGTTAATAAAGGTTAATCGAGTAGTGTGTTACACGTTAATCGATTAGCACGAATTAACACAGGTTAATCGATTAGTGTGTTTACCTTAATCGATTAATTGCTGTTGTTTCTGAAAAATAATATTTTGTTTAAAAAGACTTCATTTCTACTTTGACAAGGTTACACACTCTTTCATAATTTTCATATAGAGAAACATACTTTCAGATTTTTAAGAGCTATTACTACTTTCCTTTTGTGATATCAAGATTCAACAACTTTCAATTTTCTTCACTCATGATCTTTCAATATTCTAAGTTCTATTGAGATTCAAGTTTTCTAGTTTTCTAGTTTTTAGTTTTGTGTTGAAGCAATTCACAACAAGAAGGTTGTCACATTCAAGCTTTCAACAAAGAAGTGAAGAATTCACAATTCAAGACTTTGAAGAATCTCAAAGCGATTGGAAAAGGAATTTGGTTGGAGAGCATCCTTCAACAAATTCAAGAGGACAAGATACGTATTCAATTGGGTAGATTATCAAAGAGATTGGTACTCTCTTTGAAGGGGTTAAGATAGGATAACTAGTGAGAGTTGCATCTTAACATTGTATTCTAACAATTGAAGTATCTAGTAGAAACTCTTTATCTTTTGATAAAGGGGACTGGAGTAGCTCTCAGTGGTAGAGAGTGAACCAGGATAAAATCTTGTCTTCCTTGCTTTTATTTCTTCTAGTTTTCATTAACCAAGAACAATTGAATTAGGTTTAATTTGGGGTTTTTCAATTCCTTGTTAATTAACCTAAATTGGCTTGGTAAATTTACTTGATATTGTTCAATCATTCATTCATCATTTGTTGGTGCATCAAGGCATTGCAATCTCCATTGAATTCCGATTAAAACTGAAATTGCATCAGATACTGTTCAGATTAATCGATTAAGCCGATTGTTAATCGATTAATTTTTAAGTTGCTTTCGGCATTAATCGAGTAACGTCTTAGTTAATCGATTAGTTTGAAAGTAAGCTTCGGCATTAATCGATTAATACTGAAGTTAATCGATTAACCAGTACATTTTTGTAAGAAAATTTATTTTCTCAAATCCATTCTCTTTGGTGATCAAAATATTTGTATTAAAGCTTCAATATTCTATTCACCCCCCCCCCCCCTCTAGACTATTTTGAGCCGCTTGTTGGTTTCCAACAGTTTCCCCCTCATCATTGGTGCTAATCGAATTGATAAGTCTTAAAGAACCAAGATGTTCCAAAGATAAGTGTAGCAATGATGATAATAATAATAATGATAATAGTGATGATGATACTAAGTGACAACGGAAACGGATGAAGTATTTGTGATATGGAACCTTGAGGCATACGTGGAGGGTGTGAATGAGAAATGAAAAGAAGTACTAAGATTGAGAAGGGATATTGAGGAAATTGTGAGAACATTATTGTTTATGAATAATCAAATGTATGTTTATGTTTACACTGATGAGAGTTATGTGTTGTTTTGATTATGCTTTATTGGTGGTTGGATTTACTTCGCTATATATTATTTTGTCTTAGTATTTACCTAATGTAATCCCACATAGTCGACATTGCCGTTTTGGGTAGCTCACTCTCTCTTTCCTCTACAATTCTATTACGTATTGCATAAAAATGTGCGGATCCTAGATGGACAACATTGCAAGATATCAGCTGATTAGGGAGATAGGAGCCCCACCAATGAGAGGAGATAACAACACCATGTCGGCCTACGTGGTGTTCTTTCTAAGGATTCAGCGTAGAAGCGTAGAGCTAGCCGAAAGAGTTACTACTTTGGAAATGGAGACCAAGAGTGCGCCGGATGACTCTACGGTAGAAATCACAGATGAGGCAGAGGAGGAGGATCCCGACACTTGGACTGAGGCTGATACAGATGAGTGTCTGAGCGATGAGGATTGGAACCCGAGCCCTGAGGATATTTCGATAGAGGAGGAGGACGAGTGACAGAGCAATATTATGTGGCAAGTGTTAGCGGAATCCGACGACTAGAGATTAGGTAATTCCCTTTCGAGTATTGTATTCCACTTCGAGTTATTAGACACCTGGCTCTAATATGCTGTAACCCCAAACAAGATTATGTTAAGTACTAATGTCTTGAAATCAAATCAAATGGGGTAACTTGTTTGAATGATGTTTTGGAAAACGAGTTGATGTCCCGTGACATCTCGGTTTGGAACTTGAAGGGTGGCATGCCTTTGAGAACGTAATGTTTCATAACTCGGTTTCAAATTGAAAATGTTCTCATGAGCATGTAACTCTTGTAAAAAAAATGGCCCCTAATTTTCACTTAAAATGATTACGGTTTTCAAGTTGCCAAATTGGGGTGTTACACATTGCCTTTGGCCTTGGAGGTTAATAAGCGCTGTTGTGCATTGGAGGTTATGTGAAATGGGATTTTTGTTGTTTTGGGCCTATTGACCTGGAACATCAAAGATTTCAGGATTTAGTCCATTTATGCTTTAGCACACAAGTTTTAGAATAACATTAATATCTTCTAAAGTTGTTATTTATCCATCCTTTTGTAAGAATTTGTTTGAATAGCATACTTCCAAATTCTTAATCTTATAACTCGACATCATAAATTTCATGGCATTTTATGAGTTCAAGGATTTATGAGTTTTACAGTTTGAGAATGATTTACCTTTTGCTGCTTGGTACCACTTTCTTTTAGTCTCCAATAAGGACAGATGCTCATTATTTTTGAATTTCTTTTTTCCCCTCCAGGGTGGCAACACTAAGCCAGGGCAAAATCCAAAGAAACCTGCTCAAGAGGATGGATTGAATTCTACAAGATAACATGGATCTTCGTGTTAGCCTATCGTGGTTATGAGCCTTAGCCCTTAAGTATTGAGTAGTTGCTTTGTATGTCAGCATTATGATGAAAAGAAAAGTCCATCAGTTATTTTAGTTTGTATTTCTTTTTATATTAGTGGAAGCTTATATTGAACTAATGGTGCATGTTCATCTGCTGCAACTTTATGTTTGACTATTCAGGCTAAGGTTTTGGCTAAAAAACACCAAATATATTTGGTGTTTAAGTACACCTTATGTTAATTTAATGATTAGGTTTACATGTAATCTGTTGGGTAAGTAACATGTATCAACTTAATGAATTTCCAAATATAAACCTCATTAATTAACTTATATATTGTTTGCATTTAAAGATTTTTTATTAATAAGTAATAAATAAAATTATCTATATATTATTTTTTTTTAATTATCATCTATGCCATAAGTTTTTAAAATGATTTATTTTTAAAAAAATCATAAATTCTAATTTCACTAAATTATATCTGAAATATTAATTTATGAAAGTGTAAATCAATTAATTTTTTTTTATTGAAGTATCTCTAACATAGGGAATGTAAATCGATTAACTAACTAGGATTATCCTGATTTTTGAGGGTGTAAATTAAATAATTTACCTATACCAAGGTTATTTTGTCATTGTGTGTCGTATGATTTATTTTTTTATTTTCAGTGTATTGAATTATTAAACCTACACTAAAAAGGTAATTTTAGAATATATTCTTGAAAAGATAATCAAAATTCGACATCTATTTCATAGGTTCTTTAGATTATTTTTTATAAGATTATTTTTTGAGATATGTGTAATTTTTTTATTCTACCATTATCACTCGAATAGCGATAACTAATTTCATACCCATTTTTTAATTTACTCGTAAAAATAATTTTTTTTACACTATCTAAATAAAATAGATTAGTTCAAATTCATTTTCAGCTAACATATCTAAATATAAACAAATTATAATTTTAACATGTTATAAGCTTAATAGATTATAGTTACAAATGAAAATAATCATAATATAATTTTTCAGCTATATCAAACACGCACTTAAATGACGATTCATGTATCATTCACATGGCAGATTAATTTAATAGACTATGACTCCTAATGTGAACTTATGTGAAGACTCAACATTTCAAAATTAGGCATGCCAATGGGTCACGTTTGGGGCGGATTTTGCCAATACCAATGTCGCACCCATTAAGAGAAGGACTGATTTGGGTGCGGTTTTAAGTAGAGCGGGTATGAAAAGGTGAAACTCAAACACATCCCATCGAGTTCTGGGAAATTATTTTTTAAAATTATATTTTATTGTATTAAACAAAAATCATATATAACATACATTACAATTCAAATAAAACATAATAAACATCAAATTTTAAAAATATCTAAAATATTGGGAATTAAATCATGGTTTTTGACAAATATGTTAGTTTGACTTCACCATTTAACTATTATTATAATGAAAATTTTTAATTTTTAAATGTGGGTTTGGGAGCGGAGGCGGGGCAAGCACTTACAATCTCATACTTGCTCCCCCCCTCCCCAATCTTTTTAAAGCAAATTTTAGTTTCGGGTTTCTACAAACTCAATTAGAGAAGGTTTCACCCATTAAATTCGGATCGATTTCGAACGGGTACCGTGGATGTGGGTTTTATTGTCATCCATATCAAAAATCATAATTGTTAGATGTAATCGTCAATCTACAACATACAATTTTCAATGCATTATATATAATTTTCTTAATTAACTTTAATATTTGAATATAAATATTTATGAATAATGTTAATAATGGGTAAATATATTTCTACAAAAGACATAAAGGTATATTTTTTTAAAAAAAAATGTTACAATGTGTTGATTTGTTCCAACTGAAAAATCAATTTTATCGTAATACATTTTTTAATTATCTATGTGGTGAAGGTTGGAGAGCATGTTTTAGCACAAGTCCCAAAGTTTAAGTACCTTGAATCTATCTTACAGCAGGATGCAGAAATAGAAGGGGATGTAAATCATAGGATTCAAGCAGGGTGGATGAAATGGAGGAGTGTCTCAGGAGTGTTATGAGATAAGAAGGTACCACTTAAACTCAAAGGAAAATTCTATCGCACTGCTGTAAGACCGGCGATGCTATATGGGACGGAGTGTTGGGTGGCAAAGGACACACAAGAGAATAAACTTCATGTAGCTGAGATGAGGATGCTGAGGTGGATGAGTGGGCACACCAAACAAGATCGGATTAGAAATGAGTATATTCGAGAAAAAGTTGGGGTGGCCCCCTATTGTTGAAAAGATGGTTGAATCTCGTCTTCGGTGGTTTGGGGCATGTGTGGAGGAGACCGGTGGAAGCCCCGGTTAGGAGGGTAGACCAAATGGAGGATACTTTATGGGCTAGAGGAAGAGGAAGACCGAGAAAAACTATAGGTGAAACAATTAAGAAGGATATGACAATCAATGCCTTATCAAAAGATATGATTTATGATAGGCCTTTATGGCGTCGTTTGATCCATGTAGCCGACCCCACCTAGTGGGACAAAGGCTTAGTTGTTGTTGTTGTATAAGTTTTTTTTTATTTTGTTTATAAAATCATAAATTTTTATAATTAACATATTTATACAAATTACATAAGGGCATTTTTGTCTATAGTAATAAGTTATACTATGTTAATTTGTTCAAACTGAAAAATCACCTTCTGCATATTTCATTTTTAATTATCTATGCTATAAGTTTTTTTAATAATTATTTATTTTTAAAAATTATAAATTTTTATAATTAACATATTTGTACAAAACATATAAGGGTATTTTTTTCTACAATAATATGTTATATTATGTTAATTTGTTCCAACTGAAAAATGACTTTTCTTATATTATGCTATTTTTTAATTATCTACTCCCTCCGGCTCGAAATATAAGCAAAATTAACAAATTTCACGCTTATTAAGGAGGTTAGTTGATTGTATTTAATTTTCTCAAATTTATAAAAGAATAGAGGTATTTTAGGAAAGTTGCATTGGAAATGAAACAAAAATTAAATAAGATAACAATTTTCTAGGGATGTTTTAGGAAAGTGACATTGAGAATGAAATAAAATTTAAGAAAGTTAGTTAGTTTTGCTTATATTTTAAACCAAGAGATGTATGTTTTTTGTTGCTTATATTTCGAGCCGGAGGGAGTATGTTATTTTTTTTATAATTATTTATTTTTAAAAAATCATAAATTTTGTAATTAACATATTTCTACAAAACACATAAGGGTATTTTTTTTTACAATAATATGTAATACTATGTTAATTTGTGTCAACTGAAAAATCATCTTTCTCATATTATATTTTTTAATTATTAATGTTATAATTTTTTTATAATTACTTATTTTTAAAAAAATAATTATAAATCCCAATTTCATTAAATTATCGTGTATTTAAATAAAAAAATCAGTAAAAAAAATTATTATTTTTTAAATTTATGATGTAAGTAAAAAAATAATTTAACAATTAAAAAAAGTAAAAGCTCCTAAAATTTTTAAAGATTACAATAATGAATAATGAATTATCATTTCAAAAAATAAAAGATTACAATAATAAATTATGTATAACCTGCTATACCTGTTATGATAGGTAAATAAGGATGGTGTATGTATCCACCAAAACAAAATCCGGTGTAACTTAACCTTCACCTCAGGCTAAAATGTCTTCCATCAGGCTAAATTCATTGTGTTTAAATTTTTTAAATTATCTATACTATTCTATAAAGAAAACACAATTTTTAACAAAATCTTTAACCTACTCTTTTCTTTTACTTTGTAAATGTCTTAAAACACGTCACAGCCGCTCTGCTAGGGTTTCGAAATATAGGATTCTGGGAGAGACGACTACGCGTACGTGATCAGTCTTACAAGTGTAAGATCAGTACTCTTGCCATGGAGGATGATTTGGAGGCATTGTGGAACAGACTCAGTCTGACGGAAGAGGAGAGTGAAGGAGTGTTGGTTGACCGGGAGAAGGATATCGAAGGTGGAGACGATGCACTCACGTTGGTAGGGAAGGTGCTGGTTGGAAAACCTGTCAACGTAACAGGATTTGCAGATGCGTTGAAGAGGGTATGGCGCCTTCAGTGGAGTGTGACGATAAGGCCACTAGGGGAGAACACTTTTGTGTTCAAATTCCGTAACCTGAAGGACAAGAAGAAGGTTGTTGATGGATCTCCTTGGGCTTTTGATAGAAACATGATTGCTTTTCAGGAATATGATCCAACAGCGAGTTTGTCTGATCTGGACTTTTCCTTCGTGGTTTTTTGGGTCCGTATTTATGATCTCCCGATCGGTTGCATGAATAGGAAGATTGGAGAAGCGATCGGTGATATGATTGGAGGGGTAGTAGACGTGGATACCGTGGAGGATGGTTCTGCATGGGGTTCATTCTTACGTATAAGAGTCAGAGTGGACATCACAAAACCCTTGAGGAGAGGGCTCTTCCTTTCAATGAATGCTAATGAGAGGAAAAGGTGGCTTTGGCTGAAGTATGAGAGGCTAGGTGCTTTCTGCTATAACTGTGGCATCATTGGGCATGGGGAGAAGGATTGTGAAGTTCAACCTGTAGAAGGTCAAAAGCAGTATGGGGAGTTTATGAGAGTGTCTGCGAGTGGGGGTTTTCTCTCTAGTAAGAAGCAAGGAGGAGATGTTCGTAAGTTTGATGGAGTACGTGATCCTGATGATTTGGTGCCTGATTTATTAAGGTCAAAAAATAACTCCTCTAGTTCTCAAGCGGATTATAGCCAGGGTTCTAAGAAGATTATGTCTGAGGAAAAGGTAGGGGGTACTGAAGCAGAAGTGAGTAGCTCTTTGGGGGTGCAACTCCCTCTAATTGACTCTGGAGCGTTAACTAATATAAAGGGGTCAAACAAATATGAAAATTCTGGAGGAGAAAAAAGAGTTGGCTGGAAAAAGTTGGCTAGGAAAGGTCCTGGTGTCTCTCCAGCTGTAAGTCCAAATTCTGGTCTTAAGCGCAAGGAGGTGTGCAATGCCGGAGAGGGGAACCGAGTTGTTGAAAGTAGACAAGGAGTGGCTCAGAAACTTAAGTTGATGGCAGTTGATGAGAGTGATGATGCGGAAGCGGCGAGGACTGGTGCTCAGTCCCGCCGAGCACAATGAATACACTTTGCTGGAACTGCAGAGGATTGGGAAGTCCTCGTGCAGTACAAGCCTTAATGCTCTTATTAAGGTTGCACATTCCCAGTTTAGTCTTTCTCTCGGAGACTAGACTTTTCAAAAGAGAGGTTGAGGTGTTGAAGTTTAGGTGTGGTTTTTCAAACATGATTTCGGTGGACTGTAGAGAGAAAAGGGGTGGTGGTTTGGCGTTACTTTGGAAGGACAGTGTTCAGATCTCCCTTCAATCCTATTCTAAAGGTCACATTGATGTTATAGTTAGTGACAAAATCATAGGTGACTGGAGATTTTCCGGGTTTTATGGTAATCCAGTGTCTTCCCAAAGGAATCAGTCTTGGTCGTTATTGAATCTTTTACATTCACAATTGGATCTACCTTGGCTGGTGGGTGGAGACTTTAATGAAGTTCTGTATCAGTATGAGAAGCTGGGAGGAAGACCAAGATCGACCGGTCTTATTCAAGCCTTTCGGGATGTGGTTGATAATTGCTCTCTTACTGATTTAGGATTTACAGGAAATCAATTTACGTGGGCTAGAGGTGTGGGGGAAGGTAGATATGTATTTGAACGCCTGGATAGATTTCTGGCGAACAATGCATGGATTACCAGATTTTCTTATGAGGTGAGACATTTATCTTCAGCAGTGTCTGATCATAACCCAATTTGTATAAGAATTTCAAATGCTGTTGGGGGGAGTGTTATGAAGGCTGGGGATAGAAGATTTTTCTTTGAAACGGGTTGGGCCAGGCTGGAGGGGTGTGAAGATATAATTAGGGAGGTTTGGGAGGTGGGCCTAAGGCCTTTTTCTTTGACGGAGTCTTGTAGCAAGCTTGAGAAAACGACATTAAGCCTTAAGGAGTGGACCAGAAAGGCCATGCCATGTATTCCAAAAGAAATTAAAAGTATCCAGGATAGGATCGAGAAGCTTGATAGAAGTTGGGAATCATCTGAAACTCTTGAGCAAAGGAAGTTGCTAATTTCAAAGATGAATGAGTTGTTGGAGTTGGAGGAAAAGAAGTGGAAGCAGCGATCAAAGGTTCACTGGCTTAAGGAAGGAGATCAAAATACCAAGTTCTTTCACCAAAGGGCTTCTCAGAGGAAACGGAAGAACACGGTTAGAAGGCTGAAAAGTAACGGTGGTATTGAAGTGACTGACGAAGACGGTATGGGAGCTATAACTATCAATTACTTCTCCAACCTTTTTGATTCAGTAGCTCCGCCGGTTGTTCCCGAGGTTATTGATGTGGTGGAACCAAGAGTCACTCCGGAGATGAACAGTGATTTGTGTAAGCCGTTTACTGAGGATGTGTAAGATCCATGAAGAATGTTTTGATAAATGCCAAAAGGTTTTGAACAAGCTACAAATGTGTTGATCAAGTTCAAGCTCAACAAGCAACAACAAACATCAAGTTATGAAGAGAGAACCAACTCATGAAGACTTAGTTTGGTAGTTTATGTTTTATTGTTTTATCTTTTGCCTCACAAGTCTTTTAGTTTATGAGTTTGGGTAGAGTCATTAGAGGATAGTGAATCTCTTTTGAATGCATGATTATATCATATTTTGAGTATTCACTTTGCCTAAAATCAATAGGTGGCTTAAAGGTTTGAAAGAAAAGGTTTAGTTTTTGAGAAAATAAGTTTTAAGTGATTTTTAATGTTAATAATCGATTAACAGATTTTGATAATTGATTAACAGTGTATTTTGAACTGATAATCGATTAACAAACTTTTGATAATCGATTATCTGCACTTTACTCGAGTATTTTTGGTCTCACTCGAGTGAAAATTATCTTGCTTTCGGTTTACTCGAGTAACACTCATTTCACTCGAGTAACTTGATCAGATATGGTTTTTTAAATACGTTTTTCACTTCTCAAAAGCTATTCTAAGTTGCTCCAACTTTTGGGTATTCTATATAAACCTTTTCCTAATCATTTCTATCAATGAGAATCAACTAGAATCATTTTGATACACAATTTTACAAAGAATCAAAGCCACACTATTCTCTCTCACTCTCTCAAGATCAAAGCTCTCATTTTCATATTCTTTGATCAAGAACCTTGAATCTCTCATGTTGATATTTCATAACTTTTGAAAGAGATTCATAGGATTGTTATTGTTTTTCATTTGGGTTGTAATCATTGCAAGTTAGGCAAGCTATCTACAACATTGGAAGCCTTGATTTTGTGAATCAAGCAAGTTTCATTGGAAGCCTTGGTGAGGCATTTTATCAAGCACTTGGAAGCCTTGTTGAAGAACAAGCATTTGGAAGTCTTGTGAGTGAAGCAAGCAATTGGAAGTCTTGTTGTGAGGGTATCGGCAAGCAAGAGAAGAGGTTAGATTAGATATCAATAGGATTACAAGGCAAGGGTGTGGTATCTCTTGTAGGCTAGCAAGAAGGAAGTCTTGTGAGGCATTTACTTGTAATTTGAGAAACTCTAATTCCTCATAGTGAAGAATCTCTCTTGGTTGAAGAGGGGACTGGAGTAGCTTTCAAGTGGATGAAAGTGAACCAGGATAAATCACTGTGTCGTATCTCTAAACTCTCTACTCTTTACAATTCAAGTCTTTAATTGTGTTCTTGATTGAAAACCTAGAAAAAGTGATTTTTCTATATTTGATTGAATTGAATCTTTATTGTTCAAATTAATTTGGGGAAAATCATTTTCATAACCTAGGTGAATCAATAAGAATATTGGTGTTGATTGTTTCCGCTTAATCTCTGATCATATAATATTTGTTAATTGATTGATTTTCATTGGTTTTAATCGTTTAGATTTGTTTCTTGCGAAAATCTTTCAAAGTTTCTATAACACCTATTCAACCCCCCCTTCTAGGTGTTCTCCTAGTGTTCCTATTTGTTTCACACACCGAGTGTAGTTTTCCAACAATTGGTATCAGAGCTCGGTCGAAAGACACGAGCATAGAGCTTTTTCGTTAAAGATCCTAAGGAAACTACAATCGGTTCTACGAATCCTTTTGGTGGTGAAGGTGCTTCAATTAATCGCCCTCCTATGTTTGGTGGAAAGGGTTATGGTTATTGGAAAATTATGATGAGAATCTTTATAGAAGCTATAGATGTGAACATTTGGGAAGCCATTGAAATTGGTCCTTATATTCCCTCAAAAGATGTAGAAGGTGTGCTTACCCTAACTCCCAAAGATAAGTGGACCGATGATGATAAAAGGAAAATTCAATATGATTTAAAAGCAAAGAATATCATCACCTCCGCTTTATCTTATGATGAGTTCTTTAGAGTCTCCCAATGTCGTGATGCCAAAGAAATGTGGGACACCTTGCAAGTCACACATGAAGGCACTAGTGAAGTTAGGCGTGCTAGATTAAATTCTTTGATGCATGAATATGAATTGTTTCATATGTTGCCTAATGAATCTATATGTTTTATGCAAAAACGTTTTACTCATATTGTTAATCATCTCATTGCTCTTGGTAAAACTTTCGTGAATTGTGAACTTGTTAACAAAGTTTTAAGATGTCTAAGTAGGGAATGGCAACCCAAGGTTACCGCAATTGTTGAATCAAAGGACTTGGACACAATGGACTTAGCAACACTTTTCGAAAAGTTACAAGAACATGAAATGGAGCTTCAACGTTTGCATAAGCATGAAGAATCGGTCAAGTATGGAGAAAGAAAAGGAATTGCTCTTAAAGCTCAAAGGTCATATCAAAAGGAAGAGAGTTCCGATGATGATGATAATGAAGATTCCGATTCGGATATTGATGAAGAGGAGATGAAGCTTCTACTAAGAAAGTTCAATAAAATTCTAAGGAGAAAAGGAAGGTTGAACAAGGACAAAAGTAAAGAGAAGGATCTCTCACACTACAAGACCAAGACTTCAAAAGAAGGTGTAGTTTGCCATGAATGTGGAAAGCCCGGTCATCTCAAGTACTCATGCTCTAAGTATCTCAAGAAGAAGGAGAAAGAGAAGAAAAATGCAAAACACAAAAGGGCATACATAGTTTGGAATAGTGATGATGAACAAGACAAGAAAAGCACAACTAGTAGTTCTTCGGATGATGAACATGACGCTTGTCTCAACTTGATAGCTCAAGTACATGAAGAGGAAAGCTCAAATGATGAATCAAGTGAGCAAAGTGACGAAAGCGATGTAAGTCTTACTAAATCCAAAATTTCTTCAAATTATGAAATGTTATATAATGCTTATGAAGAAATGCATGAACATCTCAAGAAATTAGCTAAGAAAAATATTGATAGGAAGAAGCTCATTTTGAAACATCAACAAGAGATTTTAGAACTTCAAAAACAAGTTGATGAGCTTAATCTTCAAAATGAAACTCTTGATCTTATATATGCTAGTTCTTCTTGTGATTGTGCTAGTAGATTGAATATTGTGGTTGATTGTGAGAATTGCAAGTTGCTTAAAGATGAAAATGCTATTTTGAAAAATAAGCTTGCAAGTTTCTCAAATGGTGATATTAGATTGCGCACATTGTTAAATTTTCAAAGAGAAAATTCAAACAAGTTTGGTTTGGGTTATACTAATGCTAAGAGTAAATCTCATAGAAATGTTGTTGATTTTTCTAAAGTTGATTTTTCAAATGCACCAACATGTTTCTATTGTGGTACTCATGGACATACTTCAAATGTGTGTTATATTAAAGTGCATGGTATACCTAAAGGAGATTTTGTTTGGATGAAAAAGGGTGAGAGTCCCTACACTAACAAAAATGGATCCAAAACCATTTGGATACCAAAAAGCAAAGCATGATTGTTTTTGTAGGTATGATTGAAGAGCAAAAGGACTTTCATGTGATATTCATTCATTTGCTACTTCAATTGGTATCAAGAAGAAAATCCTACAAATTGGTAACATTTGATATTATACAATTGGTATCTACAATTGATATTGTTAGATATTGCTCATAGTTCTCTCAATTGGTATTATTTCTTATAATGTGATATTGTTTATACTATTGAGAAAATACTATTGGTATCAAATTCTTACAATTGTTTTACAATTAGTATCATGTTATTGGTATACAATTTGTTATAATTGATATCATTGAGTAATCATTAGATGATTATCATGCTTTGGTTATATTTCTTCTATTTTGGCTTAGATCTTATTTCAATTGGTATTTGTTTAGTTACAATTGGTATATATTTCTTTTTGATAATGCCAAAGGGGGAGAAATATGATGTTTTGAAACAAAGGGAGAAATTTTTAAATGGTATGTTTGGAAATGGTATGTTTGGAGAAAGGTTGTTTTGTTGTTTTTATGTAGGTTGAGCAAAGTTGTTGAAGATAGGGGGAGAATCAAGCTTACTCAATTGGATTTCAAATGTCAAAAGCATTAATTGAGGGGGAGCAAGAGTCTCACCAAGTGATCAAATGGTTCAAGCATCAACAACTTCAATGAACTTCAAACGATTTCAAAACATGTTTGTCATTTTCAAGAAGGGGGAGATTGTAAGATCCATGAAGAATGTTTTGATAAATGCCAAAAGGTTTTGAACAAGCTACAAATGTGTTGATCAAGTTCAAGCTCAACAAGCAACAACAAACATCAAGTTATGAAGAGAGAACCAACTCATGAAGACTTAGTTTGGTAGTTTATGTTTTATTGTTTTATCTTTTGCCTCACAAGTCTTTTAGTTTATGAGTTTGGGTAGAGTCATTAGAGGATAGTGAATCTCTTTTGAATGCATGATTATATCATATTTTGAGTATTCACTTTGCCTAAAATCAATAGGTGGCTTAAAGGTTTGAAAGAAAAGGTTTAGTTTTTGAGAAAATAAGTTTTAAGTGATTTTTAATGTTAATAATCGATTAACAGATTTTGATAATTGATTAACAGTGTATTTTGAACTGATAATCGATTAACAAACTTTTGATAATCGATTATCTGCACTTTACTCGAGTATTTTTGGTCTCACTCGAGTGAAAATTATCTTGCTTTCGGTTTACTCGAGTAACACTCATTTCACTCGAGTAACTTGATCAGATATGGTTTTTTAAATACGTTTTTCACTTCTCAAAAGCTATTCTAAGTTGCTCCAACTTTTGGGTATTCTATATAAACCTTTTCCTAATCATTTCTATCAATGAGAATCAACTAGAATCATTTTGATACACAATTTTACAAAGAATCAAAGCCACACTATTCTCTCTCACTCTCTCAAGATCAAAGCTCTCATTTTCATATTCTTTGATCAAGAACCTTGAATCTCTCATGTTGATATTTCATAACTTTTGAAAGAGATTCATAGGATTGTTATTGTTTTTCATTTGGGTTGTAATCATTGCAAGTTAGGCAAGCTATCTACAACATTGGAAGCCTTGATTTTGTGAATCAAGCAAGTTTCATTGGAAGCCTTGGTGAGGCATTTCATCAAGCACTTGGAAGCCTTGTTGAAGAACAAGCATTTGGAAGTCTTGTGAGTGAAGCAAGCAATTGGAAGTCTTGTTATGAGGGTATCGGCAAGCAAGAGAAGAGGTTAGATTAGATATCAATAGGATTACAAGGCAAGGGTGTGGTATCTCTTGTAGGCTAGCAAGAAGGAAGTCTTGTGAGGCATTTACTTGTAATTTGAGAAACTCTAATTCCTCATAGTGAAGAATCTCTCTTGGTTGAAGAGGGGACTGGAGTAGCTTTCAAGTGGATGAAAGTGAACCAGGATAAATCACTGTGTCGTATCTCTAAACTCTCTACTCTTTACAATTCAAGTCTTTAATTGTGTTCTTGATTGAAAACCTAGAAAAAGTGATTTTTCTATATTTGATTGAATTGAATCTTTATTGTTCAAATTAATTTGGGGAAAATCATTTTCATAACCTAGGTGAATCAATAAGAATATTGGTGTTGATTGTTTCCGCTTAATCTCTGATCATATAATATTTGTTAATTGATTGATTTTCATTGGTTTTAATCGTTTAGATTTGTTTCTTGCGAAAATCTTTCAAAGTTTCTATAACACCTATTCAACCCCCCCCCCCCCCTTCTAGGTGTTCTCCTAGTGTTCCTATTTGTTTCACACACCGAGTGTAGTTTTCCAACAGGATGAGGTTAAGGAGGCTATTTTCCAAATGTTCCCAACAAAGTCTCCGGGTCCAGATGGCTTTCCTCCCTTCTTCTACCAGAATTATTGGCATGTGGTGGGTCTTGAGGTCACGCAAAGCATCCTAAAGTTTCTGAATGGAGGTAATTTCATTGATGAATTAAATTACACTCATAGTTCTGATTCCGAAAGTTAATGATCCTGATAATATGTCCCAATTCAGACCCATTAGTTTGTGCAATGTGTTTTATAAGATTATCTCTAAAATGCTTGCCAATGGAATGAAGGGGATCCTGCCTTGTATTATCTCTGAGTCTCAGAGTGCGTTTGTTCCGGGTAGGCATATTACTGATAATATTTTAGTAGCTTATGAAATGACCCACATGATCCAGAATAGGAAAGCAGGAAAAGAGGGGTATATGGCTATTAAACTTGATATGAGTAAAGCTTATGATAGAGTGGAGTGGAGCTTCTTAGAAAATATGATGTTTAAACTAGGCTTTTATCCGAAATGGATATCTTTGATCATGAAGTGTGTGGAATCAGTTTCTTTCTCAGTCATCTTAAATGGTAAACAGTTTGGTCACTTTAAACCAAAAAGGGGGATTAGGCAGGGAGATCCTCTGTCGCCGTACCTATTTCTTATTGTGGCCCAAGCTTTTTCTAGTTTACTTCAAAAGGCTGAATATGATGGTGAAATTCATGGAGCTAGAGCTTCAAGGAACGGACCATCAGTAAATCATTTATTTTTTGCTGATGATAGTCTCATTTTCACTAAAGCTAACATGTCGGAGGTTGAAGTGCTGAAAAGGATTATTAATAATTACAGCCTAGCATCAGACCAAGTTATTAATTTTGAAAAATCATCAATCATGTTCAGCCCTAATTGTAATGATACTATCAGGCAAGCTATTTTGGGAAAATTAGGGATCACCACGCAGGCGTTCTCTGAGTCTTATTTGGGGCTCCCAACCCATCTGGGCCGTGCTAAAAATGCTTCGTTTCAGAGTATTGTGGATAGAGTTTGGAAGCGTATTCAGGGATGGAAAGAGAAGTTTTTATCTATAGCAGGTAAAGAGGTCCTTATCAAAGCTGTTGCTCAAGCTATCCCTGCCTATGCCATGAATGTGTTCAAGCTGCCGGTGGGTCTTTGTAACCGGCTGTCAGGAATGTTTAATAAGTTCTGGTGGGGCTCTGCTATTGAGGAACAAAAAATCCATTGGCTTAGTTGGAGGAGGATGTGTGTTAACAAAGGAAGTGGTGGTCTTGGGTTCAGGGACCTAGAGGTGTTTAATCTAGCTATGCTCGCTAAGCAAGGATGGAATATCTTGTTGAATCCCCAATCGTTAGCCACTAGAGTTCTAAAAGCCAAGTATTTTCCAAATAAGAATTTTATGGATGCTGGGGTGGGTCACAATCCTAGTTTCACTTGGCGTAGTATTTTGGATGGCAGGGAAGTCCTCCGTAAGGGCATCAGATGGAGAGTTGGGGATGGCCGTAGTATATCTATCTGGAATTCTCCTTGGTTATCAAGGAAATGGAGTTTCAAACCTGTTACTAAGGTGGGCAGTAAGGACCCGAATCTGGTGGTGGCTGATTTAATCAACATTGATGGGGTCAGTTGGAATAGGGAGAGAATCAAAGATCTGTTTTTACTGATGGACTGGGATAATCCTATCTATTCCTTTGGTTGATATTGGGGTTCCGGATTCTATTCTTTGGCATTTTAGCGGTGATGGGTTATTTTCATTGAAGAGTGCTTATAAAGTTGAGATGCAGTGGAGAGAGGAGTGTAGCTTATCTGGTGCTACATCTTCGAATTCAGGTCCTAACATGCTGTGGAGTTATCTGTGGAGGCTGAAAATTCCGGAAAAATTCAAGCTATTTTGGTGGTGTGTCTTGAGGGGCATTCTCCCAACAAAAACAAATCTTTATCGGAAAAGGATTCCTCTAGATGTTGGCTGCCATGTCTGTTGTGATAAAGCTGAATCTGAGGGCCATGTGTTGTTTCACTGCACTGTTGCTCTTGATGTTTGGAGAAGGTTAGAATTGGGGTCAATGGTGAAGCATGATCAGTATCAAAGCATCTCTAGTTGGTTCAGTTATATAATATCAGTGTGTTCGGTTCATGAGATCGAATGGCTAGTGGTGGTATGCTGGTTTATTTAGCAGTCAAGGAATTGTGCAATATTTCAGAAGAAAGAGCAAAAGGGCATTGATATCACGACAGCAGCAGTTGCTTTTTGGTCAAATTGGAAGAAAGTGAGTCAGAGATCGGATAATAAAGGGAATGAATCAAATAGTTCAGCTTCTATGCCATGGTCTCCTCCTCATGATGACTTTGTGAAGATTAATACGGATGCTGCATGTGAGGCAAATTCATTGGAAGGCGGTTCTGGTTTTATTATCAGAGACAAAGAAGGAAGAGTACTTTTATGCGGTGGGTCTAAGGAGTATTACCTGGGGTCTCCAATTATTCAAGAGGCAAAAGCTCTTTTATTTGGTTTGCAATGCGCTTTTGCAAATGGTTGGCAGAAAGTGATTATGGAGTCTGACTGCAAGTTACTGATTGATGCTCTCATAGTAGTTAAGCCTGATTTGTCTGAAATGAGATCTTTCAAAGATTGTATTAGGCAGATAGCGAATAAATTTGTTGATTGCCGTTTCTCCTTTGTCAATAGGAAAGGCAATGTTGTTGCTCACATGTTAGCTAAGTGGGTGAAGCAGGGTTCTGTAGACAGGGTTTGGTTTCACTTGATTGTTCCCCTTATTAGTGTGCAAATTTTAGTAAGGTTTTCTTTCACACAAACCATATTTCAAATGCAACATGTTGTTCCTTCTATATTCTTGTTGCCCACAATTCAATTCCAAAAATTAACATATTTACAATGATTTTGACTGAATAATCACATTGTATTTTGGCTATATGAACCAAAAATAGTAAACTATCTGAACAATAGATAACTACATGTCAATAATTTAATTTAATTCTCAGATTCTTTTGCGTTTGGTTGATACTTTTTGATATTATTATTTTGGGTTGTAAAGACAACAAAGCGATTAAGCAATACATTGGGGCTCTACATAAGGTTTCAATTGCAAAAGGAGTAACTTCTTAAATTTTCAATTGCAAAAGAGCAGTTAATAAAGTTATTTGATTAAAAGATAAGGTTTGTTTCCATTCATATCAATGTTAGATTTTAAATATATATGGGTTGAAATAATTAATGATCAATCTTATAAAAAAAATTAATCAAAATTGATTTGTAATTATTTAACTTATACTCCTCCGCTCCCTAATATAAGTATCATTTGACCAAAAAATTTTAGTCCTAAATATAAGCATCTCTTCTAAAATTTTACAAAACTAATCTTATTTAATATACTCTATTATGTTTACACTAATTAATGACTATAAGATCAAAAAGATAGATTGGTAAATATACACTTAAAATTTACAATTCCAATACAAATAACTAATTTACTTACCTACTTTAAGGGAATGAAATTGGTCAAATGGTGATTATATTAGGTACAGGATAGAGTATGTTGTTGGCATACTTTAATATTAACTAATTAATGATATAACTATTGTGTTTATATCATAGCTGTGAATAAACCTTTAAAATTGAATTGCTGCACTAGTTTGTAACAATGCAATGTTTGACAGATGAAATTGACTACAGTACTTGCTAATTGCTAAAAGAATGAATCGAATGTTTGTCTCATGGCCAGTCCCAAATGGTAAAGGCGGCGACGCCGCTGCACAAGGCGATGGAATATGAGACAACTTCCGGCGGAGATGCCACCAGTCATGGTGGCGCCGTCAACACCAAAAGCATTGATTTATGACGGTTACTTGAGAATTATGCAAACATCGATTTGTTTGCCTCTTTAGAAGCTTGAGATCCTAGATCATGAATCTCCCGTCAAAATTTCCAACACAAATATATTAAATAATTAAATATTGATAATTAAAAATAATTTTGCTTAAGTTGGAAGAATTCTCAATCTCATTGATTTTTAAAAATCTCTGAAGTCTGACGTGGGAATTTATTCTTGATTCATCACAGCAAAATTAAACAATTAAAAATAAATATAAGAATTCAAAAAATGGAAAATTCATCAACATTTTAATAACAAAAGAAGAAGCAGCAATTCTCATCTAGAATAAATTCTCTGCTCATAACTGTATAATGCAGTTAAAGGCAAAAGAATCACAAAGCCACTGCTTAGTAAAATATATCAGAATTTATAATATAAAAATAAAAATTAAATAAAAAAACAATAAGCGAACAGAGATCAGAAATTGGAAGATGTTGTCGGTCACGGTTAATCAGAAACACGGACCAATGTAAAAATCATCATGTCTCTACGCTTAAGATTCAAACAGTTTCATTCACAAAAAAATAATAATTATAAAATTAAAGAAAACAAGGTGTTAGAATCATCAGAGACTTATTAAATACAAGGGAATCATTGGTATGAATCCACCAATCATATTGTTGCAGTTTTCACTCATCACATGATACAATGACACGGTAAAAACAAAAATATACTGAAAGTGCTACCAAAAAACATGCAAAAAAAAAAATAAACGAGTTGGGTGAAAGAGGGCGACAGAGAAGAAGAAGGCTAATATGAGAGACACCGTGAAAGAGAAGCTTTGAAACCGAATATGAGAGTGAGAAATTGTGACAACGACCCTCATTTACCCGAATTTCATATTTATAAGCATGTTGTAGTCAGCGACGGTAGAAACCCTAATATAGAGAGAACATGGGTAATGGGCCGGATCCATGTTATATTGGCCCTAGTTCTTATATATTATGAAAAAAAGTGGGGTTTGGGAGATAAAAGGGGATTTGTGGACTAATTCCCTTTGCTTTTTGGCCTCGATCCACGATTTTTTGACCCCATTTTCAATTTTCATGAACTCAAACACCCTTTTGTGTGTTGTTATTTTCTATTCAATAAAAACGGAAGAGTGTTTTCGTCTTTGCATAGGCAAAAATTTTTTCAGCTCTGCAGAGTCATAAATTTTTCCAGTTTTGAAGAGTTGAAAAATTTTTCATCTTTGAAGAGACGAACATATTCTAGTACCATATATTTTTCCATTATTTTTTTTGCCACTTACTTCTCAACTTTTTGACCCCTATTTTAAAATTTCATTGACTAAAATAACCATGTTCTAGTACCATATATTTTTCTATTATTTTTATTTACCACTTACTTCTCAACTTTTTGACCCCTATTTTAAAATTTCAATGAATAATATAACCATGTTCTAATACCATATAAGTTTCCATTATTTTTATTTACCACTTATTTCTCAACTTTTTGACCCCCATTTTAAAATTTCAATGAATAAAATAAACTCAGTATTTATATTATATCTGTCTCACGCTTGACGGAAAATATATTTTGGGTAGGATATAAATAAAATTAATGGAAAAATATATGGTGTAAGAATGAAAAATTTTCCAACTCTGCAGAGCTGGAAAAATTTCTGACTCTGCAAAGATGGAAACGTTCTTCCGTCTTTGTAGAACCGGAAATAACAATACACAAAATATTGTTTTGGTCCATGGAAATTGAAAATGAGACCAAAAAGTCACGTGTGGGGGCCAAAAAGCAATAGCCTTTTGAAAATATTTTATGAATTTTAGTCCCTAAACCCCACATATTAGCCTCAAAACCCCAATTTTATTGCGAGATGTCTGAAATGCCTTCTCTAACCCCAAACCCCAATTAAAATACAACCTAAACCACAAACTCCAAACCCCCAAACCTTTCACCTTCCCACACAAACAATCCTCATATCTTGTTCCCCCAAAACCCCAATCCTCACTCTCAGAAAACCAAATCTTCTTCCTCCTCTAAGCTCGTTGTCGCTGCCATTGCCTTCGTCGCCGTCGCTATCCTCATTGCGTCCCTCTCCGTCTTTGTCTATTGTCGTTGTCGCCGTAAAAGCTACTCCCCCGGTGATAAAACCCTTAGATCCGACTCCACCATTCGCCTCTTCTCTCACAATGACAACAACGGTGAGGGCACCGGTAACCGCAAGCCGTAACAACGAATCTCGCACCAATGGCGGTTCTGGTGGTGGTGGCTTGAATTTGAGGAAAATGGACTTGTCAATGCTCCAGCCGCTTTCACCGTTGGCGCGACAAGCTTCAGATCTTCGACGAGCGCGTGATGAAGCAAGTTCGTTGGCGGAGGAGGAGGGTGGCAAAGAATGAGAGAATGTAAGAGAGACAGTTAAAGGAGAAGAAGAAGAGTAAGAAGATGAAAGAAAAGTGAGGTTTAGGGTTTGAAGAGAAGGATAAAAATGGAATAAAATAAAAAATGAGGTTTGGGGACTAATACGAGGGGTTTGGGGACTAAAATTCATATTTTACGTAACCCATCACCTTGCCCAACCAGCCTAGCCCAATAATTTTCCCCAGAAGCCTCGTTTGTGAAGCATCATCAATTCATCGTTTTGCTGCTTTCCCTTCCCTCACATTCATTCCTTCCTACCTTCATTCCCATATAGCCATAGTAGCTTCATTCGACTCTCCCCTTCTCTCTCCGTTCTCCGGTGAGTTTCCAGTCTTTTTATTGTTCTCCTTTTACTCTCTCTCTCCCTCTATGTTATCGTTATCGATGTACTAGTGTCCCTTTTAGTGAATCAAGTGCAATATCATTCCTCTCTTCTTAATTTTTCTTCCTTTTTAGTATAAATCCATTAACTCATATTAGTAGCACTGTTACATGATCGTGCTGTTGCATGGAAAATGTTTTGACATTGCAAATTCTGTCCACAAGTTAAGGCCTTGCATTGAGTCAACTTGAATTGGGTCTCAAATATTAACAGAATCTACCTTTGTAACAGAATCGCCGATTTCTCAAGGAGAGAATTGCAGTCGGGTAATCAAAGGATGGTAACTTGCTGGCTCAGGTGTTTTGATTATGGCTGATTATATAGTTACATCAGACAAATCTTCTAGTTCCTCGCTGAGCCCTGCTCGGATAATCTGTCACGTGTATGTACTTCTGCAACTCATCATAGTTCTTTTACAAATGAGATTTTATTATTCTGAGATTAAGATTAAAAAGTATTTATCCATTTTTGACCTTTTTTAAATAAAATTTCAAATTCTCATGTTCTGGAAGTAACAGACTTTTTCTTTTCTTTTAGCTTTTCTAATAGGCAAGATTTATTAGGACTAATGAGCTGATATTTTTCACCAAGTTTTAAGAGAGCACATCATGTCATATATCGGTCTTGGGTTTGAGCTGTTGATAAAAAAACTGTAGCAACGTGGTAATTTTGTTTGGTAGTTAAATAAAAACCATCCTTTGAGTACATATTCAAAAGATTTGATTATTCATGAGTTAAGTTGTGAGGATTACCTGGATACGTATGGTTGTTTTTTTGGCCCTTACTCCTTAGTGTATGTATAGTTAGCTTCCAGCAAAATTTTTAAAACTAACAAGTACTCTGAGCTCTGTTAATCAAGACCTGATATCCTTAAGTTTTGGGTTATTGGCTTGCGAGTTTTATGTCGTGTTATTGCTTTTACAACATAAATTAAAAACTTTATTTTGAGATTACTTTTCCAAAGATTTTGTTCTTAGTTAGGGAACTGATCAAATCCCTCTTTTATTTCTTTTCATACTATGATAGGTGTCAGAAGCAGTTTTCTCAGTACACATGTCCTCGCTGCAATTCAAGGTACTGTTCCCTCCCATGTCACAAAGTAAGTAAAGTTTACCTACTTGCTGATTTGAGCTAGTTACATAAGCTTTTGATAATTATGTGTTGCAAGGTTCTGAGTGTGTGCCTGCCAGCATCATTTACTAACTTTTGGGTTTTCTATCATCTTATGTGGCAATGGCATGTCTAGACTTGATGTTGTAAATCCTACAGATGTCTTGGAGCAAAAAATTTACTGAATGAGGAAGTATGTTAAACTAGTTTAAGTATTTTGGAAATTCATTTAATACTTTTGATGTAGCTTCATAACAGGCATTTTGCTGCATAAATTATGCTATTTGATGTTTAACAAAGTTTGAAGAATGTATTATTCCAACTTCATCATAATATGTACTTTGAACAGGCTATCAAGCTAGGTTACTGTTCCAGCAACGTACCTTGCTTCTTTGCATGCATATGTATATACCAGTGCATTTATTTTGCACACGTTACTTCATTCTGTAGTCCAAATATTCGTACAAGGCTTTTATTTTGACAATTGGTCATGTTTTTTGTTGGATGTGTATGATTTTGCACATTTGTTGTTGCTTGCAGGCCATTTCTATAGACAACTCTGAATTTTTATCCTTATTTCTGATAAACTGCCCTGAACTTGACCCTTTTGTTGTAATTTTCAGTCTCATAGTCTTCGTTGTACTGAATCCTTCATGAAAGAAAATGTAGTTCATGAGCTTCAGCAAATGCAGCCTGACGAACAAAGCAAACATAAAATGTTGGACATACTGAAACGATTTCATTCAGAGGAGGAAATGGATAGCATGGATGAGGATTGTAAGTCGTTTGTATTTTTACTTTGTTTTCCTATCTTTCAGAATTTTTTCTTTGTAGTCTTTCTTGTTCGATACTTATCTGTGCTCTTAAACTTTTCAAGTTTGTGTATCTTTTTTGAAGCATATTTTTACTTCTTGTAATAAATTACATGGGCAACAACAACCTTACCTTATCCCAATAGGTAAGCTTTGGTACATCGATCAATAGATGTCATTGGGATCTATCACAAACCAAGATTCCGGTGAAAGAGAAGAAAAATGGCTGCGGATGGTTTGTTTAGAAGGAGAAGTAGAGAGATACCATGCGGTTTTTGCAGCCATACCTGGCTGAGAGTAGTGAGAGTGAGACACCATGAGAGGGAAGTAGATAGGGATGACTGGCTGAGATAGAAGAGAAGCCGAGGGGAGATCAAACAAACATTCCCAGATATAGAGAACGAGGTTCTGTTTATAGAATGAGGGTTTCCTTCAGTATTTTCAAGAGAGTTGCCAAAAAATATAAAATACCCCCACAAGGCCATAACCATAACATAGGCTATCCTCTGCTGTTGCAACCATATCACTGCCATCCCACTATCCCCACACTCATTACAGCCACCATGTGTATCTGGTTTACTGTAAATCCCCCATGGTGTTGCCATGTCTTCCGGTTAACAACACCACATAAAAGTTGTTCCACATTTGTAGGACCCCAAACAACCTATGCTCAAAATATGTAGATGCTCGATGGACAGTGTAGCAACTTCAAAAAGCACAGCACTTACATTTGAGAGTTTTCTATTTTCTTAGTTTGCAGTAAATCATTTGTATTAGTTATATTTGGGTAAAGCTCTTCTAAAGTGCATGTAGCACTTTAGTCTCCCAAGTGCATGAATCTTGATATAATTCTAATTTAGATTAATTAATTGATGTACTTTACCTTTAAAGTGCAAAGTGCACTTCACAGAAGGCACAATCATTATATTTAGTGTGGGAGTACTGGTTGGTTATAATATAGAAATGCGTTAATCTGCTCTGTGATGAAAAGTTGTTTTTTTTTTTTTTTAAATTTATTTTTTAGCAGAAGCCATCTTTTGTGCTTTTGCTATTTGATATAGGACTATAAAATGCTTGTGTGAATGTTATTTGTTTTAGAAGGTGGCAACTCATAGTTGTTGATTTTTGTTCAAATAGAGCACTCTATTAATTTGGCCTTAGAATTACTGCAGCCCAGAATTGGACGGCCTTTAATTAAACAATGTTAAAATTTATCACAGAGAAATGAACTCTTATTATATGTGTGTAACACTTGAACTGTTGATTATTTGAAAGAGTTGTTGAATTTGTAATTATTAATCTTGTGCTATCCAAAGTAGTGTACTAGAGAAGGCTACTAAAATTCTATTTGGTTATTTTCCCAGCTTCTGCAGATTCAACTTTATCTGAGGAGACATTGGAGAAATTATTGTCCGGTATTTTCCTATATTCTTTATTGCCTACGTCTTCTAACTGCGCCTGTAATATAAAACAGGTTTATGCAAAAGTTAGTCTATAGGATAAATCAAATTCTGCAGTGTTTCAATTATACTTCTGTTCATCTTACATTGTGTAAGGCTGATTTGATTTTATCTATCTACAGGACAAGAAATCAGTTTTGATGATTTATCACTGGAAGAGAAGAAACGGTTTCGTAGAGCCATTGCTTATGGGGAATTGAGCAAGATGATCAAACCATGGGATCCATGGTGGTCGAAGCCTTCTGCAAGAAAAATCTGTCTTAGTAAGGCAGGAACTCAACTTGTTCAACCTCTTTCAGAGCAGGAACTACCCGATGATGTTGGAAGTGATGAATCCAGCGACATTCCTCCCGGCCCTGAAACACCGCTTCCTCCTCTAAACAGGCTTAGTTCGAAGGAGCCGTCACCTCTTTTGACTATTCATCTAGTTGATATTTTATATAGTTACTGCTTCACTCTTCGCATCTACAATGGAGATTGGAGGTCAGATGCGATAGGGTCAGTTATGGATGTAGTGAGTGTGTCGTCAGTGTTGGGTCAAGGACGGCAGCCAAAAACTGTACTGGAAGCCCTCTCTCATTGCTTGGAACAGGTATGCTCTCCAGATTATAGACACATGGGTGGACTGCAATTTGGTTTGGGTGTTGTTGATGATGTGATCAATCTCCTTGCATTGGGATGTTCGGCTTTGGTGTGTGCCCTTTGTGATTTGCATCGGTTGATTCAAGAAGGGGAAAAGGAGGCGAAATCCGAAAAGCCAATGAAGATGAGGAGGAGGAATGAGATGAGAAGTACAATTAAGCTGGCTGAAAGGAAGATATATTTCATAATGTGTTGGGTTCATGACCAGCCAGAGGAAGCTTGGACTTCTTTAGCAGCCATTGTAAGTGCAGAAAAGACATCAATCATGGAATCTCATAGGAGGAGTATGAAAGCTGAAAGATTGAGCAATAAAACAGCAACCAAAGGTAAATGTATAATTGAGGAGGTTGAATGATTTATTACCCCGACAATCATGATTTAGAGGGAAGGCTTAAAACGTTGTTGTAACTTGTAAGCAAAGGAGTGGTTGGCTTAAAACGTTGTTGTAACTTATAAGCAAAGGAGTGGTTACATACTTTGCAGTGCAGGCTTAAAAATTTTGCGAATACGATGCCAAAGAATGTTTTGTTCCTATGTTTGATTACTGTGTTTAGTTGATGTAAAATATTTCAAGAAATATTGTTTTTTCGAAAACATCCTTACTTGAAAAATAAGATTAAAAATGTTAGAATATATACTATGTAATTAGGAATTTTAGTTAAGGTTATTTTAATCTTTGTTATCATATGTGATAGTCCTATATATAGGACCTTTATCTAGTAACAAAATATATAGTCAATATATCATATTTTCCTAGTTTTCATATTTCTAGCATGATGATATTAGAGTCATGATACCCTTCTTGAAAAGAGCTTAGGCAACCGATCCTTGTATTTTCCGGTTTCCATTTTCAGTTTTAATTGTTTCTCTTCATTGTTAATGTTATTGTTCACTTGTTTTCTTTCGGTTTGTTGCCTTTGCTTTCTTTTTGGCTTTGATTTTCCACCATTCTTGCCTCATTATACCTCCCTTTGTTCTATCTTTGTCTCCGCCATTTGCTCCAAAGTCGCCTATAGCATAGCCAGATGATCGGGAGCCATCTCCAATCCACATCCATTCCTTCTCTCTCCATTCGCAAGCCACCACGAAATTGCCTCTCACCTCCACCCGTCGTTGCCTTTAATCTCCATGCTTGCGGTTCCAGATTCGTCGTTGTTTCTCCCTTCCAAATCTGATTTGTTTTTCTCAACTTCGTGGCCTCGATTTGTCAAGTTCTCGCCACAACCAGCCCACTCCTCCGGCACCACTGTGTTGGTCATCGGAATCCAAGCAGGAATCCGACTTGACTGTCTTCGACAGCCTCCCTACACGTCTCCTCCGCACCATTGCTGCTCTTGCAGGTTTCCAACCCTCTTGGGTGAAACGGGTTAGGTCAACCTGTTTTCATCCGGTCAGGCCCAACCCAGTGCCTCGTACCCTTGCTCTGCATGAACCCAACCCTGCTTCAAGGTCTAGGACCCATGGCTCATGTACAGCCTAGTTCTTTGACCCACTCCGTTCCCGCGGCCCAGCCCAATTCTTTGCTATGTGGCCCAGCCTGGTTGTTCATCGGTTCAACAATGAACCGATCCAACCAGCGAATCGGTTCAACTCATGAACCGGTTGGACCAGGAAATTGAATCGAACCTATCCAACCCACACTTTGACCAGAATTTTGACCAAACCTTCCTTGAGGTTTTTCGCTTGTTCTTTCCATTTTTATGGTCTATTTTCTCTATTTCCGCCCCGATCATTCAGATTTGGCTCTTTTGTTGAATAAGTCCATTGAGTTTGCTCACCTCCGTTGCCTTTTGAACAATCCCCGCCTGATTGCCATTGTTGCTTTCGATCACTTTCGTCGGATACCAAAGTTATCTTCGTGTGATTCCATCCCAGATGCAGTTTGGTCATATGGTTTAATCGTTTCCATGTCTATGCAGTATGGTTCCATCCTAGATGCCATCAGACCATTTTCAGCTTTGGTTTGCAAATTCAAATTGGTCTTCGTCTACTTGAGTTTGAGGGGATGTTAGAATATATATTATGTAATTAAGAATTTTACTTAAAATTATTTTAATCTTTGTCATAGTATGTGATAGACCTATATATAAAACCTTTACCTTGTAACAAAACACACCATCAATATATCATATTTTCCTATTTTTCATATTTCTAACAAAAATGAGAGTTCAAAACTCTTTATGCACTAAAAATTCGAGAATTAAACATTCTCATCTCTTCACACTTTGAAGTAAGTACTTGAGAATGTCTCCCTTTTTCTTTTCCCAAGGGGAATTGAGCAAGGTAAACGTAACAAGTTATTTCGATCAAGCATAAGTATGAACATGATACTAATGGCAAATTTCTTTGCTTTTGGTTAACTATGTTTTCCTACATTATCGATTAATTTAAAAAAGTTAGGATGCTGCCACCTATATATCATTTAAGGATTCAAGAAGTAAAAAATTTGTATTGAAAATTGTAATTTAGTTTAAAAACTTTCAAGATATAAAATGTCATTTTTCATTTCAAAGTTGCTATATTTTGAATTGTTAAATAATATTTTATAACATATTTGTTAGCATTTTAGAAAAGTTACATCAACCGATTTTTTTTTAAAAGATCAACTGAAATCATTATGTTTGTAGGAATAAGTTTAAGCAAGTTTCAATCCCATTTTCGATTTATCTAGTTGTTATAAAATATTTTTGGCATATAATTGATTTTTGATAAACTATGCTTAATTAAAAATAAAAGGCTAGATGGGGCATACAAATTATTTCACATTAAAAATTTGGCATTATGAAGAAAGTTTAAATAGGATTTTAGTTTCTTAAAGTTTAGTTAGTTTGGATTTTACTACCCCCTCCGGTCCTATTTATAGGGCACATTCTAGAAGAATTCTTTGGTCCTATTTATAAGGTATTTTTCATTTTGTAGGAAGCATTTATTGTAATTTTCTCTTATTTGCTCTTTATCCATTAATGTGAAATAATACATTACGAAATTCCCAATATAAAATAAGAGGGTAAAATTGTAATATTAATGTATTTTTTTAAAGTTTCAAGAAACTTCACTACCTTCGTTGATCCGTATGATATGGATAAGTATACTCTATATATAGAACCAGAGGGAGTAGTTTTTTTATAGGAAAAAAAAAGAAATAAATGTTTCCCCATTCTTAATTTTCATTAACTTTTGTTTTGGTCCTTTTTTAGCAAGCTGTTTACGTCCTTACAATTATGAAGTAATTATTTGTTAATTTTGGATCACCATATTATTCATAATTCAAATCAATCATAATTTATCACATATTTAAAATAAAATTAAAAAAATTAAAATTAAAAATAAATGAAATGAAATTAATAGGCAATTATTTGGTGCAATGTGATAGATTATTATTGTCATATATCATGGATATATCACGCATGACATAGTGAGCCACATATGACATCTTATTGTTAGACTCAGAGTGAGCCACGCATGACATGTCACAATGCGAAACTACATCAACAACCTTCTACAAGCTAGAACTCTAACAATTTGATGAGCATTATATTTCTCATTATTCATAGCCTTATTTTGCTCTCATTGATGATTTTTGGTGCCTACTTGACATTATTTAGAATGATTTAGTATTTTAGATTTTATTAGACTATTATTCCGGATTTTAATTAATTTGGATTATTTAGCCTAATTTAATCTATTATTATTTTTTAGGTCATATTTGGCACAAGGGCTTTTTGGGCATTTTGGGAGTGAAGATTTAATTTTGGAAGAGAAGATATATGATGAAGTGAAGATTGTAATCTATCTTTAGGATTATTTGAGATTTAGTTTATATCATTTAAGATTTAGATTTTATCTATATGATATTTTAGATTTAATTTAGAGATTAGTTTTCCTTAGGATTTGACCCATGATTTAGGCCCGTTTTGAGATTTAAAAGCCAAAATTCGTGTAAACTAGCAGCCACACCTTCCATTCCACGTTTTTCACTCTCTCTCTCTCTCTCTCTCTAGAGAAGGCTTAGTTTTGCTCTCCAAACTTGTGGTGGCTGCTAGGGTTTCTCTCTCTTCCCTTTTCTACACGTTTTTGGTATTTTTCATCATGGAAGGCTAAACTCTTAGGTTAAATCCCTTTGGTAATGTATCACATACTCTTGAGGTTTTGTTCTTAATGCTATTTCGTTTTTATTCACTATTTTCATGCTTATTAATATGTTATGGTTCACTTAGTTCCATTCTATAAAGATTATCCATGCGTATGAATGCTTAATTTATGCAAACTCGTAAAAACTGTAGGTTTCTATGTTTTGATGCTAACAACCTTTCTCCAAGCAACAACATTATCAACAAGGAAGCTATCTCATGAAGAATAGAATTAGGATTTAGTTTGATTCTAATGCAATGTAATATTTAATTTTATGCAATGCATATCATGAGAGTGGGTAGCTTTAGGTGATCTTAATGAAGCTTATAATAATGTTTGATTAAGAGTGAAGAAAACTTAATCTTGATTATAATAGCTCATATTAAAGTTATTGTGAAAATCCATTTGAAAAACTTTGTTTTTAGTCCATATCTGATCAGGTCACTCGAGTAATGAGTTTGCGTTTACTCGAGTAATGTGTGTTGTTATAGGTTAATCGAGTAATGAGTTATTCGTCACTCGAGTAACGTATTTCAACATGTGTTAATCGAGTAGTGTGTTACACTTCACTCGAGTAACTTGAACAGTGGCAGAAAAATTATAAAAGGACTTCATTTTTACATGAACAAGGTTACACACACTCTTTTACAATTTTCTATTGAGCAATACACTTTCATTTTTCAAGAGCTATTACACACTTCCTTTGAGAAATCAAGATTCAACAAATTTCTTCTATTCTTCACTCAAGATTAATCATTGTTCTAAGTTTTCTTTGAGATCAATATTTTTTAGTTCTTAATTGTGTTGAAGCTTTGCAACAAGAGGTTGCACATTTCAAGAGTTCAACAAAGGTGAAGAATTTCACAAGCAAGTCTTTGAAGGTTTATCAAAGCAAGATTGAAAAGGATTTGGTCGGAAGCATCTTCAACAAATCAACAAGAGAAGACGAAAATTCAATTGGGTTAGAATTTCAAAGTGTTTGGTACACACTTTGAAGAAGGGTTAAGATAGGATAGCTTTGTGAGAAAGTTGCATCTTAAACATTGTAATTCTAACAATTGAATTTGTCTAGTAGAAACTCTTTATCATTTTGATAAAGGGGACTGGATGTAGCTTTCAAGTGGGTGAAAGTGAACCAGGATAAAATCACCGTCTTCATTGTTTCTTTTCTTGTTTGCATTAATTCAAGAACAATTGAATTTTAGGTTAGAATTGGGGTTTTTCAATTCATTATCAATTGACCTAAAATTGGTTGGTAAATTTACTTGCAATTGTTCATAGCATTCATACATAGTTTGTTGAATCATCATAGTATTGCGATTCTAAAAGAATTCTCATCAAAACTCTTTTACTATTCGATTTTTACCCAGATTACTCGAGTGAATTGTGGATTACTCGATTAATCTGAAAGCTGTTTTGAACTTTACTCGAGTGAGACTTCTGATACTCGAGTGAAATAAAATTTGCTTGCGTAATACTCGATTAAAAGGTATTTTACTCGAGTAACCTGACTTGTTTTTTAAAGAAAATTTATTTTCTTAAAATCATTCTCTACGGTGATCGAAATATCTGTACTAAGGCTCCAATATTCTATTCACCCCCCCTATAAACTATATTGAGCTGCTTGTTGGTTTCCAACAAGTGGTATCAGAGCTCGGACGAAAAATCCGAGCCTTAAAAAGCTTTTTCGAAAAGATCCTTTTACTTGGAAACAATGGGCTCAATTTCAAATCCTTTTGGTGGTGAAGGAGCTTCCATTAACTGCCCCCCACTATTCAATGGTGAGGGATACGCTTATTGGAAGGTCCGAATGAAAATTTTTATACAAGCCATAGATATGGAAATTTGGAACGCCATAGAGAATGGACCTTTTGTTCCACAAACTAAAGTAAATGATGTTGTTTCTGTAAAACCAAAATCGAGTTGGAACGATGATGATAAGAAGAAAGTTCAATTTGATTTAAAAGCGAAAAATATCATCACGTCCGCTCTTTCATATGATGAGTTCTTTAGAGTGTCTCAATGGTTGATGCTAAACAAATGTGGGACACACTACAAGTCACACATGAGGGCACGTCTGAGGTTAGAAGGGCTAGGTTAAATACACTCATGCATGAATATGAACTCTTTCGTATGTTACCTAATGAAAATATAGGTGACATGCAAAAGCGTTTCACACATATTATAAATCATCTTTCGGCTCTTGGTAAAGTACTAACAAATGGTGAAGTTGTTAATACGATTTTGAGATGTCTTAGCAGGGAATGGCAACCTAAGGTGACGGCCATTATGGAAGCTAAGGACTTGGACCAAATTGACTTAGCAACTCTATTCGGAAAGCTTCAAGAGCATGAAATGGAGCTTGGGAGGTTATCCATGAATGAAGATGCCGATAGGAAGAAAAAGGGAATAGCTCTCAAATCAACTTCAAAATCCCTTAAGGCACAAGAGGAAAACCCTCAAATGGATGACTCGGACTCCGACATAGATGATGAGACCCTTGGCTTGTTAGTCAAAAAGCTTGGAAGATTCCTTAAGAAAAAGGGTAACTTTAATAGAAATAGACCAAGAGATTCTAAGGACACTCAATCAAGGAACAAGACTAACAAAGAGAATATCAAGTGTCATGGGTGTGGGAAGCTTGGTCACTATAGATCAAATTGTCCAACTAACTCTAAGAAGTCCGAAGGTGACAATTGGAAGCCCAACTCATCTAAAGGCAAAAGGGCTTATATAGTGTGGGATGAACCGGAGAATCAATCCTCATCTAGCTCATCGGAAGATGAAGAACTTGAAAACCTTTGTTTAATGACGAAGCTTGATGAAGAAGAATCTTCGAGCATGAAATCAAGTGAAAACGTCAATGAGGTAGATTATCTTTCCGATGCTAGCTCTAGTTCTAATTCCCCCTCATTTAATGAATTGTACAATGTGTATGTAGAGATGCATAAAGAGTTGAAGAAACTTGCTAAAATAAATGTTGAAAGAAAGAATTTTATTATGAAACAACATGAAAAGATTTTGGAACTTCAAAACTCTTTAGAGGAGCTTAAGCTTCAAAATGAAACACTTGAACTCATTTATACAAACTCTACATGCAATTGCGTATTGAAAACAAATGAGACTCCATCTTGTGAGAATTGCAAATCCTTAGAAAAAGAAGTTTTCAATTTAAATGATCGGATTGCAAGGCTCATGAGAGGAGATACATGCTTAGATCATTTGCTTTCAACTCAAAGGAACAATAGTAATAGATCCGGTCTTGGCTATACCAAACCTAAGAAACGCAATTATCGCAAAGTTGGTGTATTTTCTAAGATTAATTTTTCTAAAAATCCAACTTGCCATTATTGTGGGATTTTTGGGCATACCACGAATAAATGTAACATAAAGAAGTTTGGTATACCAAGCGGTGAATATATTTGGATTGTTAACGGGAGCTCACCCCATGCTAACAACAAAGGACCCAAGACAACTTGGGTACCTAAATCAAACAAATAATAATTGTTTTGTAGGTGTGTCTTCGAACCAATGAACGTAGATGGTACTTGGATAGTGGGTGTTCGAGACACATGACGGGAGACAAAACGCACTTCATTCAACTTACTTCAAAAAGTGGTGGATATGTGACTTACGACGACAACAACAAGGGAAAAATTCTAGGAGTCGGGAAGATTGGTAACGTATCTAACCTTGTCATAGAAAATGTCCTATACGTAGAGGGCTTAGAACACAATTTGCTTAGTATAAGCCAACTATGTGATATGGGCAATAATGTGACTTTTACTCCGGAATTATGCTTTATTAAGTCTAGTATAGATGATAGTGTTAAGTTTGTTGGTCGTCGCTCTAATAACACTTACTTAATTGATTTGGATGAGATAAATTCACTATTTTCAAAATGTTTTAAATCTTTTGATGATAAGATTCGTCTTTGGCATCAACGAATTGCACATATTAATGTGAATCAATTAAATAAACTTTTGCGAAAAGACTTAGTGATTGGTTTACCTAAACTAAACTTTAAGCTTGATAGCATTTGTGACTCATGTCAAAAATGCAAGCAAGTTAAAAGCTCTTTAAACCTAAAAATGTGATAAGCACAACAAAGCCATTGGAGCTAATCCACATGGATTTGTTTGGCCCATCACAAGTTCGAAGTTTAGGTGGCAATTACTATGGATTTGTTTTAGTAGATGATTTTACTCGATTCACATGGACTTTATTTTTATCCGCAAAAAGTGAAGTTTACAAAAGTTTTAAAAAGTTTGCCAAACTCATCCAAAATCAACTAAGTTTGAAAATAGTGACTATTAGAAGTGACCACGGAGGTGAGTTTGAAAATACTAAGTTTGATGCGTTTTGTGATAAGTTTGGTATTGAACATCAATTCTCAGCCCCTAGAACTCCGGAGCAAAACGGAGTTGTAGAAAGGAAGAATAGGGTATTGGAGGAACTTGCACGTACAATATTAAAAGAATCTAAAGTTCCTACATACTTTTGGGCCGATGCGGTAAACACCGCTTGTTATGTGATAAATAGGGTTCTTATTCGTCCGCATTTAAATAAAACACCTTATGAACTTTTAAAAGGGCGAAAGCCAAACATCTCATATTTTCATGTATTTGGGTGTAAGGTGTTTATCTTAAATAACGGAAAGAATCCAGTCGGCAAGTTTGATTCCAAAGCCGATGAAGGTATATTCATAGGTTATTCAACCCATAGTAAAGCATATCGTGTCTATATTTTCTATGTTATGTTTCAGACTATGTTTATGTATTTGCTGTTCATGGTTGATGACTATGTTGGAAACATTGTGGTACTATGTTTTGTGGTGCTTTGTTTTGGATTGTTATATGGTTAGAGACTATACTCTGATTTTGGATTTTATTCATTACGTCTTAACTATATTTTCATTCTTTATCATAGTTACTACACTTACCTTCCACTTTTGGCAAAGGATTTTTTCAACATTTATATTTTTTTTAATGATGCCAAAAGGGGGAGAATATTTTGTTGATGTTGTTCTTGTAGGTTAAGTTTTATTTTATTTTTCCTAAGTGTCTAACATTTAGGGGGAGTATTTTAAAACTTAGTGCTTAATTGCAAAGGAGGTTTGTCATCATCAAAAAGGGGGAGTTTGTAGGTTTCTATGTTTTGATGCTAACAACCTTTCTCCAAGCAACAACATTATCAACAAGGAAGCTATCTCATGAAGAATAGAATTAGGATTTAGTTTGATTCTAATGCAATGTAATATTTAATTTTATGCAATGCATATCATGAGAGTGGGTAGCTTTAGGTGATCTTAATGAAGCTTATAATAATGTTTGATTAAGAGTGAAGAAAACTTAATCTTGATTATAATAGCTCATATTAAAGTTATTGTGAAAATCCATTTGAAAAACTTTGTTTTTAGTCCATATCTGATCAGGTCATTCGAGTAATGAATTTGCCTTTACTCGAGTAATGTGTGTTGTTATAGGTTAATCGAGTAATGAGTTATTCGTCACTCGAGTAACGTATTTCAACATGTGTTAATCGAGTAGTGTGTTACACTTCACTCGAGTAACTTGAACAGTGGCAGAAAAATTATAAAAGGACTTCATTTTTACATGAACAAGGTTACACACACTCTTTTACAATTTTCTATTGAGCAATACACTTTCATTTTTCAAGAGCTATTACACACTTCCTTTGAGAAATCAAGATTCAACAAATTTCTTCTATTCTTCACTCAAGATTAATCATTGTTCTAAGTTTTCTTTGAAATCAATATTTTTTAGTTCTTAATTGTGTTGAAGCTTTGCAACAAGAGGTTGCACATTTCAAGAGTTCAACAAAGGTGAAGAATTTCACAAGCAAGTCTTTGAAGGTTTATCAAAGCAAGATTGAAAAGGATTTGGTTGGAAGCATCTTCAACAAATCAACAAGAGAAGACGAAAATTCAATTGGGTTAGAATTTCAAAGTGTTTGGTACACACTTTGAAGAAGGGTTAAGATAGGATAGCTTTGTGAGAAAGTTGCATCTTAAACATTGTAATTCTAACAATTGAATTTGTCTAGTAGAAACTCTTTATCATTTTGATAAAGGGGACTGGATGTAGCTTTCAAGTGGGTGAAAGTGAACCAGGATAAAATCACCGTCTTCATTGTTTCTTTTCTTGTTTGCACTAATTCAAGAACAATTGAATTTTAGGTTAGAATTGGGGTTTTTCAATTCATTATCAATTGACCTAAAATTGGTTGGTAAATTTACTTGCAATTGTTCATAGCATTCATACATAGTTTGTTGAATCATCATAGTATTGCGATTCTAAAAGAATTCTCATCAAAACTCTTTTACTATTCGATTTTTACCCAGATTACTCGAGTGAATTGTGGATTACTCGATTAATCTGAAAGCTGTTTTGAACTTTACTCGAGTGAGACTTCTGATACTCGAGTGAAATAAAATTTGCTTGCGTAATACTCGATTAAAAGGTATTTTACTCGAGTAACCTGACTGTTTTTTAAAGAAAATTTATTTTCTTAAAATCATTCTCTACGGTGATCGAAATATCTGTACTAAGGCTTCAATATTCTATTCACCCCCCTCTAGACTATATTGAGCTGCTTGTTGGTTTCCAACAAAAACTCCATGCTTTGGCTTTTAATGCTTAATTAGAAGTTAGGGTTTTGGGATGAGAATTGAATTTTCGCTTAGTATTTAGTTCTCACGAGTTGGATAGTGAAGAGGGAAGAAATTGATCTTTTGTGACCCATGATAGAGTTTTGAACGCGAGCCATAGGGGTTTATTCGCTTTTCCTTATCTGTTGCTTCGTTTTTATTTAATTCTGCTTTGATTTCAATTATCCAATATTCAATACAAAACCCCCCTGTTTTCTATGCATACTATGTGTTCGACCTTTTGCTTGATAAGATATTCCTTGGGAGACGACCTAGGAGTTACTTCCTAGTACTATATTTAAACTGTTTTTTTATTTGTATCGAGTACGACCTCGATCACAATTCAACATTTATTCTATTTCTCATATGTTTGTAATTAATTTGTATTATTCTTAGTTTTATTTATATATGAGTGTGAGTGGTAGTTCTAGGTTTTTAATCTCAAATAGATATATGAATGAAAGATGGAAGTAGTGAATAAGATTGCTAAAGTAAGAAATAGCTCTTGTGAATGTGTAAAAAGCAAGAACAAATGAAAGCTCTAATTTAAGCAAAATTACAGGTCATAATCGATTATGAGACTTAGATAATCGATTATGAGTTTTGCAGGTCATAATCGATTATGAGTTTTAAATAATCAATTATGAGCTGTTAACAGTGAGAAAAGAAAGTTTTTTAAAAGAGCTTTTTCATTTGGTTTTTGACATTTTTTTTGCTTACACGTTTTTCAGATACATTCTTACAGCACATTCATCTTCTATCGAGAGCTATCAAACTTTCTCCAAGAAAATATTCAAGAACCCAATTGTTTCAAAAGCAATCTCCATTCATAATTCTTCCTTCTCTTCTATTCATCTTTCTAGATTGAGATCAATAGAGCTTTATAGTTTTTAGTTGAATCATTGCACATCAAGGTGTAGATTGAAGAATTCAACAATTCATTGAAGAAAATCATTGGAAGTCTTTGAAGAAGAATTCAAAGCAAAGGAGATTGAGTCAAGGATTGAAGGAAAGCTTCAACCAAGGAGTGACTCAAGGATTTTGTGAATAATCAATTTGGGGTAGTAAACAAGAGATTGGTACACTCTTGTTAAGTGTTTAGGAGTAGATTATTGTGTGAGGTTTAGCACTATTTCCTTGTAAAAGATCCACTGACCCTATTTGATTTTTCGATTAGCAAATCTCCCAATCCGACGGGAGGACTGGATGTACCCTTTGGTGGTTAAAGGGGAACCAGTATAAAATGTTTGGTGTCAATCTCTTTAATTGCTTTTCCTTTAATCAATTAACAAAATCAATAACAATCAATAATTAGGTTAGATCTTGGATTTTTATTATTGCAATAGAACAATCACTAAAAGGTATTAAATAATCGAATTAAGGCTTTGTTGTTTCTGTTTGCTTAATCTATGGTTTAAAAACTTGTTGAAAAGTGGTTTTGGTTTGTTGAAAAATGATTTTCTGATTTCTGCGAATTATAATCGATTAAATCTTATTATAATCGATTATTTGAAAACTTGCTGTCAGATGATAATCGATTATCACCTATTATAATTGATTATAAAAACTATTCTCAGACAATAATCGATTAAGGCAAAATTATAATCGATTATCAGCTGTAACTTTTGATAAAAATTACTGTTTTGCAATTCATTGTCAATAACAATCGAAAATTTGATATCTAAGCTTCAAAACACTATTCACCCCCTTTAGTATTTTGTCGAGCCGCTTGTTGGTTTCCAACACTTATTAAATTTGAGGCATAAATCTAAAATAAATAAAAAAAATTTGTTATGTGACATTAAAATTCTTAAAAAATAATTATTGCTTTCGGCTCATATTATAAATAACTTTAACTAATTTTACGCTCATTAAGAAGATTAGTTGATTGTATTTAATTTTCTAAAATTTATAAAAGAATAAAGATATTTTAGGAAATTTGCATTGAGAATGAAGAAAAAAATTATATGAGATAATAATTTTCTAGGAATGTTTTAGGAAAGTTGTATTTGGAATGAAATACTTCCTCCAGTCCTATTAGAAGACTCTTTTGGAGTTTTTCCTTCCCACCAAGGAGAGTGGATAAATTTGTTAGTGACAGTGAAAATGTGAAAATTTGATACTCTCTCCGTTTTTTTTCTTTGGTCCTTTTGGCCTTTTTTCCTTGTTTCATATCTTTGGTCCTTTTACAATTCCAATACACAAACATATTTTTTTTTCCAATTTTAACCTTTCATCCAATCATTTAATTCACTCCTCATTAATTCTACTTTTATCATCTCTCATCTCTAAACCATTAAACATTAATTAATGGACACACTTACTTATAAAAATTAAATACTACTACAACTTTCAATAAAGATTAAATAGAGGCAGTTTTGACAAAATACATATAAACCTTACAACTTTCTTAATCTGTATGCACAATTCCAAAAAGACCAAAGAAAAAAAAACGGAGGGAGTATACTTTTTCAAAACTACCTCTATAATTATTATTGGAACTCTAAAAAGTGTTGACTTTATAGAGATGTAAGTGGAAAGAAGTAATTAAATGCTATTGAAAATTAAAAAGAGGTCTTATAAATAGGACAAAAATAAAAACCCCAAAAAATTCTTATAAATAAGATTAGATGGAGTAAAATTTTAAAAAATTACTTAATTTTGCTTATATTTTTTTAAAAAATAATATGTGTTGTTTTTACTTATATTATATTTCAAGTACAATAAAATAATTTAAAAAGTGAAAAATTAGGACCAGAGACGATGACTTGTTTGGTTTGGATGATGCCGCGGTGTCGGTAACGGTACCGGTGCCGTGCGAGTAAGCACATGTTTCTTGCTTGCCGTGTTGGAACATATGTCTTGACACGTCATGTCAAAAAAAAACTTAAAAAAACTCCCATGTAAAAAAAACTCTTAAAAAAATTCCATTCCCATGCACAATGAACTTTTCAGTTAATCTTCGTCTTCCAACTTCTTTTAACACTCTCAACTCTCCCAAACCATTCTCCACTTGCTTCACCATGTCAACCGCCTCCACATCGCCGCCTATCTCCGCCACCTACGACCGCGCCGAAGCGGTCAAACAATTCGACAACACCAAGCTCGGAGTCAAAGGCCTCGTCGACTCCGGAGTCAAAACCATCCCCTCCTTCTTCGTCCACCCTCCCGAAACCCTCTCCGACCTCAAATCCCGATCAATCACATCCGAAATCCCAACCATCGACCTCTCCGCCGTCACCACCTCCCGCGCCGCCGTCATCGACAAGCTCCGCCTCGCCGCCAGCACGGTCGGCTTCTTCCAGGTCATCAACCACGGCATCCCGCCGGATCTCCTCCGGCGCACCCTCGCCGCGATGAAATCGTTCCACGAGCTGCCACCGGAACAAAGGTCTCAGGTCTACCGCAGGGAAATAGGGAAAGGCGTGTCTTATCTATCCAACGTGGACCTCTACCAATCAAAAGCTGCCAGCTGGCGCGACACGATTCAGATAAGGATGGGCCCGGTCGCAGCGGATCGGGATGAGATTCCGGAGGTGTGCAGAGAGGAAGTTTTGGAGTGGGATAAAGAGGTGGTGAGGATTGGAGAGGTTTTGTTGGGTTTGTTGAGTGAAGGGTTGGGATTGGGTGCGGAGAGGTTTAGGGAGCTTGTGGAAGGGAGGGTTATGGTTGGACATTATTACCCGTTTTGCCCTCAGGCTGATCTTACGGTTGGCCTTAACTCTCATACCGATCCGGGGGCGTTGACGGTATTGCTGCAGGATCATGTTGGTGGGTTGCAGGTTAGGACTGAAGAAGGGTGGGTGGATGTGAAACCTGTGCCTGATGCTTTGGTTTTTAACATTGGAGATTTGCTTCAGGTTAGATAAATATTATTTGTTTTTTTTTTTGTTTTTTTTTTTTATAAATTTAATTTAATTTAAAATATATGCAATGAATTATTAAGTGTATTGCAGTCCTTCAAATCTCGAGCAAATGTTATCATAGTTACTCTTACTTGATTTACTATTGCTAAGGAGTTTGATTTCTCTTGCCTTATGTATGAAGTTTGATTCCTTTTAATGAAAACATAGACAATTAGATTTCTCTCAAGCAAGGTTTCGAGCTCAAATCTTATGAATGGAAAGTGGAAACATAGGCATCGTTATAGCTTTACTCCTTAAATGGGTCTTTCTGAACCTATACACTAATTGGGGTCCCAAAGTGACTTCGGAATGCCAAGGTTAAAGATTAGAAAAACAAAGCTTTTGATTCTAGAAAATGAAGGAAGCAGAGGAGGGTTTAGTCGAATTATGAATTCACCTTTTAATCATATACTCCCTTGGTCTTATTTATAGATCATAGTTAACCATATCATATAGACCATATAGACCAAGGATGATAGTTACATTTTATAGAACTTTAAAAAAATATTTTAACATTACAATTTTACCCTTTTAACTTGCATTGAAAATTTCACGTATTGTTTCACATTAATGAACAAAGGGCAAATAAGAGAATAAAGCAATAAATGCCTTCTAAAAAATACAAAGTGACTTATAAATAGGATCAAAGAATTCTTCTAAAATGTGACTTACAATTAGGACCGGAGGGAGTATTTACTTTGTGGTGGAAATGTGGAATAAAAGCATGAATTGGCTGACTTATGAGGTGCATGGTAAAGAAGTAAGCATCAATGAGAATTGAGAAGCCTTTCTCCTAAGAAAGATATCAGATGGGATGAGTTTTTTTGTGTTGTGATTGTTTGTTGACTCTGTTCTGAGTGTAGTTCATAGTTCCTTCTACTTTTTTTTTGATAGGCCATAGTTCCTTCTACTCGATTCAATTCAACAACCAATGAAGGTTGAATTCTGACATAATTTTAGCTAATGTGGACAGTTGGGTGGTAGCTGCTGTGAGTGGCTGTTTGGTTCTTAATTAAGCTCTATTGATAAGATGTTTGAATGTGAGTGGTTTTCTTTTTATTTACAGAGAAAATGAGCATAACTGAGGGCTGATGTAACTTAGTTTTCGGCTTAGTGTGGAGTCAATGTTGTACTTAGGAGTTTAAGTTTTGGTAAACCGGTAAAAATATTACTTCAGGAATGATTAATAAAAGGTCATTTTTCTTAATCTTCTTAGAGCCTCTGGATAGAAGTTAAATTCCCAGCACAATTTACTCTCACATTGTTGTGCAACAATAACTGAAATGGAGTTTGTTACATGAATCAGTGGAAGGCATTGGGTTTTGTTCCTGTATTGTATGAATAACAACTTCTGCATCGTAGATGGGCGAAACATTCAAGTTTAGAAAAGAATATAGGGTTCATAGACAAAATATAGAAAAATGAAATAAGTAGACAGGCAGTGCAAAGTTGTATTCATGACTAACCTGTTTGTGAATTATAGGGGAATCACCATATCTTAAGCACCTATCATAGTATTAGTACTTATTTTACTAGTGGTAAGGAGTTCAATTTTTTTTAGCAAGGTTTGGAGTACCACTTGTATGAATGAAAGCATGGGCACTATAATAGCTTAACTCCTTAAATAGGCCTTTCCGACTTAACTCGGATTAATTGGGGTCCAATGTGACTTCTGAATGTCTCAGATCATAAAAATAAGAAGCTCTTGATTTTAGGAAATTAAAATACTAAAGGAGGGTTTAGTGGAATTACGAAGTAGGAATTCTCCTTTTTATCATTTTTTATTTTATGGTGGAATAAAAGCATGACATAGCTGATTCATGAGTAATGCATGTGGTAATGCAGAAGGCATCAATGAGAAGTGAGAACCCTTCCTCTTAATAAAGATATTATATGGTATGAGTATTTTTGTTAAAATTTTAACCAAACGATTATATGATTTTTGACTCTGTTATCAATGGGGTTCTTAGTACTTGATTCCATTTAATGACTATTGAATGTTGAACTCTGACAAAATTTTAGCCAACGTGGACAAAATTTTAGCTAACATGGACGGTCGGATGGCAACTGTTGCTTTAGGTGGCTTCGGGGTTCTTAATTAACCATTATTAATTAGATGTTTGAAGCGAGTTTTTAGTTTTTATTTGTAGAGAAAGTGAGTATAATTGAAGACCAGTTTTACTAAATTTTTTTGCTTAGTTTGGAGACACCAATGTAGTAGTTGAGAGTTTAAGTATTGTGCAAACAATATTACTTCAGCAAATTGATATTAGAATATTTCTAACATGTTGCTATGCAACGCTTTGTTATACTAATAAGAATTTGCCACCTAATACATGTATGCCATGTCATTGCTTAAAGTAGTCAAAATTGATTTTTGCAATTTAGTCCAACATAAAAACTAGATTATTTTAATTTAGTCTTTTGTACTTTTAGACATATTATAACTTTTAATTTTCAAAAACATTATTAAAAAAAAAAAAATTAAAGTTGTTTCAATTCTGCTAAAACTGCTCCTTATTCTTCTTCATTTGTACTTACAAGTATTAATTGCTTACAAGTACAAATGAAGAAGAATAAGGAGCAGTTTTAGCAGAATTGAAACAACTTTAATTTTTTTTTTTTTTTAATAATGTTTTTGAAAATTAAAAGTTATAATATGTCTAAAAGTACAAAAGACTAAATTAAAATAATCTAGTTTTTATGTTGGACTAAATTGCAAAAATCAATTTTGACTATTTTAAGCAATGACATGGCATACATGTATTAGGTGGCAAATTCTTATTAGTCTAACAAAGGGTTGCATAGCAACCATCCAAATTTAGATTGCATGTTAATAACTCCCTTGATATTAAAGGTTACTTCTCATAATATATTTCTCAGAGCTATTGAATAGAAGTTAGATTCCCTGCACAATTTTCTCTAGAATTTGTGTAACAATAACTAAAATGGATTTTGTTACATGATCCAGTCCAATGCATTGGGTTCTGTCAAAGCCAAATTTAGTTGCAGTCATTTTCCGCAATCATCCTGTACAGTTCAAATTAAAAATAAAATAAAATAAAAATAAAAATGAAGCAGACTTCAGCATTGTAGACAGACAGACAAAACATTCACACTTAAAAAAGAATTTGGGGTTCATGGACAGAAAAGAGAAAAATGAAATCAGTAGAAAGGCTGTGCTAAGTTGTAAACCATGACTAACCTGTTTTTGAATTGTAATGCTTAGCTGATTAATGTTTTTGCTTGGCTGTTAATTGCTACCAAATTTTCAAGTAGATGGATTATGTTTAATGGTCAAGACAAATAGAAAAGTACATTGCTACCAAATTATACAGACTTGATCACTGAAGTTTGGAAATTATGGCAGGCGATTAACTTATTGCCTGAACACATGTCTGCAAATGTTTATCTGAAAGAAGAAATTTGGTTGAATTTGCACTTTGACAAGTTCATATGAAATGTTATACTCTTTGTTTCTTTCTGCTTTTTTTTTATTTGGATTTTCATATCTATCATTTTGTCTCAGATAATTTCCAATGAGGAATACAAGAGTGCCTATCATCGGGTGTTAGCCAATGCTTCTGGCGAGCCACGACTCTCGGTTGCTGTTTTCCTCAACCCAGGTGACAGGGAGAAGATGTTTGGACCTTTGCCAGAGCTAACATCAGAAGAGAAACCTCCTCTTTATCGGAATTTCACACTCCATGAATTTATGACCAGGTTCTTCACGAAAGAGTTGGATGGTAAATCATTGACAAATTTCTTCAGGCAGTGATTTACGTTGTATCTGTTGATGGTAGTGTTAATGTAAAAATACATTAGTAAAAAGGTTGGTGTATACTACTGCTGTTATTTATGCTAATACATTTGTGCAGCAAGGTGTTATATTAAAAAGCATACTCCGTCAGTGCCCAAATCAACTCATTTGTTAAGCCATCGGAGATTGGAGATGAATAGTGAATACGCATGTTCAAAACACTCAGCAATGCACTCCCCTCTGGCTCTCTTCTGAGCCTGAAAAATAAGAATTGTAACATGTTATGCAGAGGTTACTCTTATCGTTTTCATGCTGGTTTGGATGATTCTCTTTGGCGGACTAGCATGAATATCAGTAATGATATATTGCTTGAATAGATCGATGATAGAAGAAATACTCAATAGACAATTACTAAATCTCAAGATAAATGTAAAAGTATGTTGGCAACTAAATACCGAGTAAATGGATTGCAATACTTATTTTTCGTGGATCCCATGTTTCGCAAAAAATGATTCACTAACGCGTTCTTTCTTTTAATGTCACAACAAAAACCCTAACATCATAACCAATAGAGGTCCTTGAAAAGAATGACGAATAGAGAAATACAGAAATTAAAAATAGAAATTATAAAATTAAGAAACATTTACATCTTTGGTCTCAAATGACACATTTATTTATCGCTAAATAGATAGAATGGTGAAAATTTAACTTACTGTCACAAAATCTCAACCAACTATAAAACAAACGAAGTGAGAGATAGATAGTAGCTTTTAGATATTAACTAATGATTAATGTTATATGTACATTCAAAATTGACATATAGAATTCTTATGTACAATTGTTTGTCTTTTATGTAAAAATATTGTGTTTCTGAATATAAGACAAAACAAATGCACATTCAAATGTCAATTCTAGATGTACGTATTAATGTATAACATTTTGGTAACTAATACATACCCGTCTTGTCCCAACGATTTCGAGATAGATAAAGTGCAAACATCAACTAAGTAACTTGTTACAATCGCTTCCGTTCTTTAAGGAAATTAAAAAATTGTTAAAGCTTTACTTTACACTTATTCACCCCCTCTAGGTGTCTATTAGTTCACTTGTATTCCAACAGGAACAAATTACAATAGTATAACAAATTATTGTAGATAAAAATACCTTTATGTGTTCGTAGAAATATATTAATTATAAAAATTTATTATGATTTTTTAAAATTCAATAATTATAAAGAAAAAACCTTATAGCATAGATAATTAAAAAATGTAATATGAGAGAAGTGATTTTTTGGTTGAAAGAAATCAATATAGTATAATATATTTTTATATGCAAAAATATACCCTTATGTGTATTGTATAAATATATTTACCCATTAATAACATTATCCATAAATATTGATATTCAAATATTAAATTTAATAAAGAAAAGTGTAAAGTAGCAATTTAATCCTTGATGTTTTTTCATTTACTAACTTAGTCCATGAAAATTTATAAGTATACATTTAGTCCCTCAAGATTTTCATATGTGCCAATTTGGACCCTCAAGATTTCGGATGTACCAATTTGGTCCTTGAAACACGAGAGACCAAGTTGATATGTAGGAAAATCTTGAGGGATCAAATTGATACATTCAAAAATATTGAGGGACTAAATGTGTATTATAGATTATTCAAAGACTAAATTGGTACAATGAAAATACATCAGGGAATAAGTTGGTACTTCACTCTAAAGAAAATATAATGTATTGAATATTGTATGCAGTAGATTGATGTCTGCATCTAACAAATCATGATTTTGGGATGTTGAGTCCTCACATAAGTTCACATTAGGGGTTATGATCTACAAGATTAACCTAATGATACATGGATCGTTATTTAACTACGTATTTGACATAGCTCAAAAAAGTAGATTATGATTATTTTTATATGTGATGATAATCCATTAAGCTTATAATCGATTAAAATTAATTATAATCTGTTTATGTTTAGGTCTTGTTGTGGGGTATTAACCACATGTACTAGTAAGCGGGTTTCTTGATGTGTGACAATGGTGACGGGTTCTTGGTCAATGTGTGACAATCTGTGCCGTGGGTAAAACAACGGAGATGAGAGTGTAACATCCCGTTATTACTAATACCTTTAGCAAAATAATTAAATGATTTAATATGATGTTTTCAAGATTTGAGTGTTGTAATAAAATTTTGATTTCATCATTTTATTTGAAATATGTTTTGTAGTCAAAATAACTATAAATTTGTTATCATACATTTTTCAAAAATAAAATAGTACTTTTATTTAGTTTAATTAACATTTTGACAAGGAGCTCAAGTGGCAAGCCTTAGAGGCATTTTTATAAATAATTTCTTCAGAAAAATATGTTTAACTTAATATTTTGAGCATCCCTGTAAATTTTCACAGTGTTCGGAGGCTGTTTTATTTTTAGCTTCTGGACTGGTTTAATATATTACCGGTATAAGTTATATATAATAATCTGCTATTTCTAAATTATGAATATTATATTTTATCAAGTTTAACATTAGGATTGAGAAAATATATTTACTTTTGAATTTCGATACTTTTTCTTATGCAATAGCTATCTGTAGACACCGATAACTTTAGTATTTTTCAATCAGTTTTGAGTAATAAAAAATATAATATTGTTTTACTTAATCTATTTTATTTTTAGGATCATCAAACTTTTAATTATAATCCAAAATACCTACAAACATTGACCCACAAATGAGTACAAAACATAAAATAATATATTATATATATATATATGTATATATATATATACATATATATATATATATATATTCATTTTACCCCAAGTACCCCATCCCACCCAAACAAAACAAGAAAAGAAAAACAAAAAGCCCACCCCAGCCCATTATTTAAGTTGACAAATGAAAGAAAGGAAAAGAAAGAGACGTGAGAGACAGAGGGATCGCTTGAGAAAAAGAAAAACTTTAGTTTCAAGATCCAATCGTCCAATCTCAATCATTTTTTAGGTAAATAACCTTCTTAATTCTCTCTACCCATTCATGTAATTTATTCGACGATTCGTCAATATTTTTAGGCTTTTTTAAGCGATAGGTCCCTAAACATAGAGGGTGTTTTGGATTTAGTCCTTAATCTTTTTTTTTTGTTGAATCTGGTCCCTAAACTTTAACATTGTTTGGAACTAGTCCTTCCGTTAATCCAAAATTAACTTCGTCAGTGTCTTCCAATAAGATGTTGCCACGTGTCCCAACTTGCAATTTTTTTTGGCTTTTTTGACTTTGAGGTCCCTAAACTTAGGGGGGTAATTGAATTTAGTCTCTATCATTTTTTTCGTTGGATTAGGTCCCTAAACTCCGGATCATTTTGGATTAAGTACTTCTGTTAGTTTTAATCTAACATCGTTACCCTAGGGAAATTTTTATGCCACGTGGACCAATAAATTAATGCCACATGAAATTTTTCTTTTAAAATTGAAAAATTACAAAAAATAAATAAATTTAAAAAAAAAACAGACTCTTGCTTCCTCCTTCTATCTGTTCGATCAGCATGAGTTTATTCCTAGAATTCAAGCATTTGTTAATCCATCCACCTGCATCCTATCTGTTCCTTTTAGCTTATTATTACCTTATTTGAAGCACAATTGAACCAAGTATCATAAACAGACCCACCATGCCACATAAAATTTTTCAGGCCAGAACGAGAACCACCTTCCCTATCTTCCTCTCGTTCCTCGTCGTGCTCGATCGTCTCGTTAAGGCTTGACATCATGGTTTCTTCACCTTGCTTAGGAGGTGACATTGTTTTTCAGAATATAAAGGTCTAAACAAAAAAAAAACACACACACACACACACACACAACACAGTGTCAAGTGATAAAAACCGAGTTAGACACCTACCAAACCTTCATCATCAAACTCTAAAGTAATAAAAAAGAATTTTTTCTGTGTCAATCAAAGATATACTTGTTGCCTTTCTTCCTCCCTCCAGACTCTGCATATGATGCGCCACTAAGAAGAAGGCGGAGGAAGCGGAGAAGAGGGCGAAGGCTGGAAAGCAGAGGACGCTGAGGTTGTTGAGGGTTCGAAGTTGCGAGGCTGCTGCACGGTGAAGGAAGCGGGACTGGTCTCCTTCGGTGTCGCATCAGATTTGCAGAGAAGATGACCAAGCGAAGGATGAAGAACGAAGAGGATCTTCGGGGTCGCCGCTACAACTAGGTTCCAGTGGCTTTGGCTATAACTAGCACTGCCGCACACCATCAAGAGAACTCGTGACTGTGACAGTGATTTTCGCTGTAAACCGAAGCAAGCACAAAACTCAGATCCAGGCGCGATCTTGAGGACGGTGGCGAAAGCTTCTCAAATCGTTACCCTGATGGCAGTGGTGAGCGCTCGAGACATCACGACCATGACGATGATGCATCTCGTCGCAGACGCATTGTATTCCCATCGTTATAAAAAAAATTCAATTTTTTTAATTTTATTTATTTTTTGTAATTTTTCAATTTTAAAAGAAAAATTTCATGTGGCATTAATTTATTGGTCCACATGGCATAAAAATTTTCCCAGGGTAACGGTGTTAGATTAAAACTAACAGAAGGACTTAATCCAAAATGCATAGTCCAGAGTTTAGGGACCTGATCCAACGAAAAAAAAGGATAGGGACTAAATTCAATTATCCCCTTAAGTTTAGGGACCTCAAAGTCAAAAAAGCCAAAAAAAATGCAAGTTGGGACACATGACAACATCTTATTGGAAGACACTTACGGAGTTAACTTTGGTTTAACGGAAGGACTAGTTCCAAACGACATTAAAGTTTAGGGACCAGATCCAACAAAAAAAAAAAGATTAAGGACTAAATCCAAAACACCCCCTAAGTTTAGGGACCTATCGCTTAAAAAAGCCATATTTTTATTATCCCTATATTTTCAAATAAAGAGATGTTTTGGAGAAAAGTGATATATTTTTATTGTATAATGATATATATTTATTATTTGGACAAAAATGAATTTAGTTGATTATATATATATATATAAACACACACTTTTAATGTTTTAATTAGTTTTAACGTGTGTCCCTGTTTAGATTCAACACGTTATTGTTGTCCCTGACCCTCGAGTAAGGCACGGATGTGAAAGTGACATTGTTCCTTTTGTCAGAACTCCCAGGTAAGAGGGTTGTATTACCTTAATTTAGGGCATAATTTCTAGGTTGTTTATAGTGGTGGCTAGGAGTAGAAAAAATTAATTAGAAAAATGAACAATAGGGTAGTTAATGTTGATAATAAGTCTGTTATTAAATTAAAGAAATGAACACGCTTATGTTTTGATGAATTGATTATTTTTATTGATTATTGGTTAATATTTGGTGAACTTAAAATTGGTTATGAATTGATTAATTGTATTGATTATTTTAATTGATTACTGGATGATATCTGGTTGGTATTTAATTATGGAGTAAAAAATTGACTGCAGCATGTTAGTGTGAATTATATATGTTTGAATTTAACTGGACTGGATTGTCATTGGAATAAATGAATTAAACAAAAGGCAGCTGCTATTGATCGCCTGTCGGGTATCCGTACCCATTAGGTGCTCTGTTAGGACAGAGTCTATTTTAAGGAATAGATTCGAATCCCCAATAGCTGAAGTCCTCACTCAGGTAAGTAAATCCCATAGATCCAAAGTCTCGTTAGGTATTTGGGACCCGCGCGAGATCAATAGCTTCCTGGTAAATTGATAAAAATAAATAATGAAACATGTGAGGAAGCTCGAAAGAAAAGAACAAAGAAAATGCCCTAACGAGCTAATGGTCTATGCGGTAAGAAAATCCTGAGTGAAGGTAAGAAATCCTATTGGGTGAAGACACCATCCTAACAGGCGCATGCAAAAATACCTAATGGTACATTATAAGAAAAGACAAGAAAGGAAAGAAATGAATAAAGGAAAGAGGAAAGATGAGAAAAAACTAAGAAAGCTGAAAAAGAAAGTTAAGAAAATAATTTTGAAGGAAATGCCACATATTGTGATTGTGAATGATGCATGTCTGTGTTGTGAAATACTTGAAAATGATTATGATTATTACGATGTAAACATAAATGTTAGGCTTAGTTTATTATTATGACTTCTTAGAAATTATTTCCTAAGTTCTGTGTAATGCTACCCTTCTTGCTATATTTTTACAAGTACAGAAGTAGAGTTTACACAAGTCATGGCCGAACAGGAGTACACTCCACATCGTGGAGTATAATTTAGTCACGAGAGAACCTAAATTAATTTGGTGTAATTATTATGGTTTAATTGTTTTTTTGGAAGTCCAGAAATTTATGTTATTTTTTGAAAAGGGCATTAGTGCGAGGTAGCCGAAGTTAAATATAGTTTTAGGTTTTGTAATATTCTGGAATGGCAGGTTTAAAAGATGCAAATTTTTGTGAAGTCCGATAAACAGAGAAAACTCCGCCGGATTCTCGTCGAAATTTTCAAGTACGAATTTTAATAAAACCTAATTTTAACTAATTAAATTAAAAGTGAGGATGTTACATTTTGGTATTAGAGCCGTTTTTCCTCGGCCTATTGGAGTTGTGTGTTACTCCTGTGGTTACTCATGAAGCGAGCAACTTGTAATTAGGAATAGAGTTGTTTTATGACTTAGTTAAGTGCTTGTGCTAGCATTAGGATATGTATGGTTGCAAAGTACCGCGTAGTGTGTGTTTAAGTTTTCTTTTAAGTTTGTTTAAAATATTTGAAATCTATTAGACAAACCCGAAATCTTGTGGAGAAACAATGAGTCATATTTAGAAGTGGATGAACGACTGGACTAAGGAAGACAATACCCCAACGGGCTAGGGCATTAAGTTGCTACCCCACCGGGAGAAAGTGATCTTTAGTCCCGCGCCAAGTAATCCAATTCTAAAATGACATACAAAACAAGATTTCAGTATTTTTGAACTAATAGGTCACGTAGCATAAATTTAGGTGAGACGAGAATGGCTATATCACTAATATGGTGTATGTTTGAGCCTGATCACCTCAAGTGTACATCTATCGGAAGATATAATCATCTTGTCTTAAGTTTCTGTGAGCGTTTTGGGAATTTAGTAATGTCCCAAATCTAGGAGATGCAAGGGTTATTAGTATAGGTGTCACCCTGTATGTTTAGAGATTTTTGAATCAGAGTGGCGCAGCGGAATCGTGGTAGGTGTTGTCTTGTCCTAGGGAAAGGAGTCCTAGTTAGTTTATAGTGAGTTACTAGGTCTATGGTATTAGTGTAGTGTTTGTGAAACCTTAGGATAGATAGAAATGAAAAAAATGTGCATAATTGTGTATGTTTGATATTAAATGTACTTGATGCTAACTGATTTTATAGAAATGCCTACATGATAACTGTGAAATTTGATGATACTTGCAATTATTTGGGTTATGAAATGAATTTTGTTTTGGCACAATAATTTCTGAAAACTCTGTTATTGCATAGTGTTAATATCATAAGTCACTTGATTTTTAAGCATATTAGTATTTAAAATGAATTTCAATGTTGTGAACCGAACCAGAATCATTCCAAATTGGTTGTTAAGTCGCACTACAAAATTTTTAGAAGGTAACAAGGAAAACAAGGACTCCTAAGTAATCGAGCGGTGAATTAACTAATTTCTTAAATCAAGTCACTCGCCGATTAAATAGGAACCCCTTATATGTGACTTTACTCAATTCGGAATGAAACTCAGTTTTCAAACTCGGAATCAAAGGGGATGTACCCGTTCCAACTTTTGAAGATTTACTAAGATGAATTTGCTAGTCATAAACATGTTCCCTTTTATCTCCTGAGTTTGACAATTTTGAGTAATTTTACACCCCCTTCATCTAAGTTCTCACGAAGTTAGATGGAGGTATCTTCTTTTGAAAAGATAAGATTTGAGTTGCAAGGCTTGCTTCCAGGATTTTATACAATTTATTTAGCAGGAATATATGAACGTTTTACAGTATAAAGTAATTTGCATGATTGTATTTATGTCATGTGGTGGTTCTCTGTAAATTTTTATGGTTTTCATGGGTTGTTTCATATTTTGGTTTATGGAAATTAACTACTAAGAAAATGATTTCAAAAAAAAAAAAATCGGGGTTTTTAAGATAATGAACAACTGAGTGTCAAGCTGGGGATGCTCAGATTGATTTGGAATTATTTTATGTAAAACTTCCTAAGGTTGAGTCAATGTTTTAGGTTCAATTTCAAGCTGCTGGTAGCAAGTTAGTATTTTAAATAAATACGATTTCCTTTACAATCAGTCCTGACAGTTCTAGTGTCTCTGATACTGCGGACGCAGGATAAAACTCAAGCCTAACGTGCTCTGATCAGTTTGACAATTTTACCAACCTTTGGTTAAGTATACTTGATGTCCCTTTAAATTTTGAGATCATTTGGAGTTTGTTTATTACATTTAAAGAAAACTGACTTAGGTTCAGCCCTCGATAGTTTTGAGGTTTGAAAAGATGATCGTGGGTTAAAACTGAACCTAACAGACTCTAATTGACCTGAAAATTTACCATAATGTTTTTCCATGAGTAGCGACACTATTTGGAAAATTTCATGATAATTGGAATGGAATTGAGATGTTTGTAAAAAGTGCATTCCTGTTACAGTTATTTAGTTTTTCTAACTTTGGATTTTCAAACAAATTATGAAAACTCTATTCTCCTGAATCCCTTTTAAACCAATTCTCGAATGTGTGATGATTGTTATGAATGTGTGTGTAGATATAAGATTTAACCCTAAGTTAGGCAAGGTAGACAAGGACTAGATTAGGAGGAAGTAGGGATTAATAAGCCAAGTTGATGTTTGTAAGTATATGCTGATGTGAAATGTTATGTGTATATTTGAATCTTGAATGATTGATGTAATATATGAATATTTGATTGATGTATGTTCTTGATTACGGCCTAGGAGTAGTGAATAAGTTGTATGTTGTGGGCCTGAGGGAACCCAGTTGATCCTAGAAACCATTTCCAACTTCCTTGGGAAGTTAAACCTGATTTTTGGAGAATCCAAGACCCATTAGGAGTCTTATTAGTGAGACTCTTGAAATGTTTAGCCGCGAGAAGAGTAAACCTTAGAAAACCTCATAGAGTCTCCACGTCGAGACTAACCAAGTTGAATCCGTGCTCTTCATAGAATGCAAGAACTTAGTGGCGTACTAATGCAAAGTGATATATCAATTCCAAATGGGGGAGTGGAATAAAAAAGAAGCGAGTGTCACAACCGAAAGACCTTGCGTTTGGGATGGTTCTTCATTGAAGGAATTGCACGGAATTTCGGGGACGAAATTCCAATAAGTGGGGAAGAATTATAACATCCCGTTATTTCTAATACCTTTAGCACAATAATTAAATGATTTAATATGATGTTTTCAAGATTTGAGTGTTGTAATAAAATTTTGATTTCATCATTTTATTTGAAATATGTTTTGTAGTCAAAATAACTATAAATTTGTTATTATTCGTTTTTCAAAAATAAAATAGTACTTTTATTTAGTTTAATTAACATTTTGACAGGGAACTCAAGTGGCAAGCCTTAGAGGCATTTTTATAAATAATTTCTTCAGAAAAATATGTTTAACTTAATATTTTGAGTGTCCCTGTAAATTTTCATAGTGTTTGGAGGCTGTTTTATTTTTAGCTTCTGAACTGGTTTAATATATTACCGGTATAAGTTATATATAACAATCTGCTATTTCTAAATTATGATTATTATATTTTATCAAGTTTAACATCAGGATTGAGAAAATATATTTACTTTTGAATTTCGATACTTTTTCTTATGCAATAGCTATCTGTAGGGACCGATAACTTTAGTATTTTTCAATCAGTTTTCAGTAATTAAAAATATAATATTGTTTTACTTAAATATATTTTATTTTTAGGATCATCAAACTTTTAATTATATTCCAAAATACCTACAGACATTGACCCACAAACGAGTACAAAACATAAACTAATATTATATATATATATATATATATATATATATATATATATATATTCAAGATGTTATTATTGAACAAATAGGAGATGCCCAAACCCCCGAGCACACTGATAATGTAAAGACCTTTACTGATGAAGACTTTTTGACAATTATTGATCGTGTTACTATCCAAAAATTTTATACATGGTCCAATCTATTTTAATTGTTACCCCAATCTCACTGTTAGTCTCCAAGACAGAAACATCCTCAAAGTTTTAATCTTGAACCTACATACCCATGGTTTAGACATGGCATCTGGATCCAACCCTACATACATATCAATATTATGCATCATCCGAGCTTTATTGCCTCCTTTAGGACTTATTACTCTTGCTGCCTATGCACAGGAATAACATCTAACTGTCGGTGGCTATAGTTGAAATGATGATGGGTTAAAAAAAAAGAGTTTTTTATGACCTAAAATATTGTGTAGATCATATTATTTATCTTACTTCTGGAAACTCGTTTTTATGAAACCAAATGATGGTGATGATACTATAGGGCGAGGAACAATTACAAAATTTACTCACTCACCTCTTTATTTCAATATGTTTCGCTCTCTTTCAACCCATCTCTCTTTCAAGTCCTCCCAACCATCTTCTTCATCTCTCGCCGAGAATGAAGAAGCCCAAACCTCTTCTAAAAACATATTCAAGGAAGAAATCAAATTTCAAGATATAAATCAAGATTTTGACAATTGGAAAATACCCAAAATTCCCACAAAAGACCTCTACAAACCCCAGGGACGATTCTTTCAAAGTTCTGACTACATCATAAGAACTGTTGAAAAGAATATCCCCATCAATCCAATCACCTCTAAAGATGAGGAGTTCCACCTTCTCTCCAATGAAACCTTGAGAAGTCACAAACAAAAATACCGATACTTGCACATAGGTTGTGTCCAAGTTGCTATCAAGCCCCTTATGAGAGAAGACCTTAATGCTTCTGTACTTTTGTGTTTAAGAGATAAGAGGCATAATCAATTTTCTGACTCTCTCCTGGGAACTGTAGAAACTAGCCTAGGACATGGTCCAATCTATTTTAATTGTTACCCCAATCTCACTGTTAGTCTCCAAGACAGAAACATCCTCAAAGTTTTAATCTTGAACCTACATACCCATGGTCTAGACATGGCATCTGGATCCAACCCTATTGCCCTTATGTACAGAGTACAGTATAAGGTCATGAACTCTTGCAGTTCTATGGTTAGAAGATCTAGTAATCCTGGAGAAACAACTCTATTTCTCACTGATATCTCAAAAGCAAATGTCACTGTCCCAAAAACCATTAAATGGGAAGATATTGTCTTACCCGAAGATTGACATCTAGACAGAGCTGCACCAGCTCGACCCAAAGAAACCCCTGAAATCCAGGAGATTCAACAATATGAAGATGGCAGAGTAAAATTAACCTTTAACAGGAGAAATTCCTTTAGTGTCGCTAGATCTGAAAGTTCAAGGGCTGGGGATCTCAGATCCCGTGCTACTGAAACAGCCTCTAGGAAATCTTTCTCAACATTATCTCAATCAACTATCCATCTCCAAGGCCTTGATACCTCCACTTCCATACCTTTACCCATATATCAAAGACAAGAAGAAGATCAAAAAACTATTCAATCGCCAACATACTCTTCCATGAATGATGAGTATGATGAGATTAATAATATTGAAAAGGTTTTTGTGATCAACAAGGAAATGATCAAAAAAGATTTCTATTCTGATGACAACGTCGCTCAGAGAAACTGGTTTTTTACTCATTTTAGAGAAAAACGTAATCAAATCCAAAATGAGTTTTACAATTTTCTTGAACGAGTTGAACATAACATATATTTCTTTGATTGGTTCTAAGCTTATGCTATTATGAATAAGATTGATTATCCTTTCAAAAGGCAATTGTCTTCTAAAGAAAAGGTTACAAATGTTATCAGTAGCTGGCAACTTAAAGATGGCACCATTCTCCAATCTGAATTACCTCCAAATAGGCAATACCAGCTCAACACTAAGACTGGTACTAGTCTAGCCATAGCTACCCCATTCAAATCAAAAGATGAATCTGACCCAGTCAATCCTAAAGATATCAAAGATTTGATGGAACAATCCAACTACACCAATAAGTATCTTCAAACTTTAGGAGAAAACCTTAATATTATCAGATCTAGGAAAGAAGAATCCTCTAATTTAGTCGAGGCAAAGCCAACTGAAAAACCCTTCTTCAAACCTTTCAATCCTTCGAGAGATCTTAGGAAAAACCTACAATTCCTTAAAGCAAAAAATAAGGCTATCGTCTCCGATGAGTTAGCAGATAGCATCAGAAATTTGACCCAACTCGTTGCTCCCGAGACACCCCAACCTTCTGATTCAAGTTCCATAAAGCCCTCTGATCCCAGAACTCCCCCTTTTAAGGATCGCCTGATAAACGTTTTAGGGGAATGTAGTTCTCCTTACTCCTCTGAACCTGAATCGATAAGATCTGAGAAGTTAGGTTTGAACCCGCTCATGAGTCAATCTTTATCTTGGAAAAAGCCTTCCAAGCTTTATTACCAACGTGCAACTGCCCCAGATTTACTTCTTGAGGAATCTGACTTCCCCCTCAAAAGCTTTGATGCAAACCAATTATACATATGGAACATTGATGGTCAGAATGAGTATGGTATTATGCAAGTTATGCAATACATGTGCATGGCCGCTACTGCTTATCTAACCACCAGTGATATAGATGAAAAAGGGATAGTGATGACTTTAACAGCAGGATTCACTGGCCAATTAAAAGGATGGTGGGATTATGGTCTCACTGAAGACGAAAAACATGCCATTTACAATGCTGTAAAAGTTGATCCCCACCAATCTCCTATAACCAATAAAGGGGAGCTAGTCCCCGATGCTGTCAACCAATTGATATTCACCATAGGAGCTAAATTTATTGGAGATCCTTCTATCTGGAGAGACAGATCAGGAGAATTATTGTCAAACCTAAGATGTAAAACATTATCAGACTTTAGGTGGTACAAGGACACCTTCCTTACACGAGTCTATACCAGAGAAGATTGTGAACATCGCCTCTGGAAAGAAAAATTCTTAGCTGGTCTTCCAAAGTCATTAGGAGACAGGGTTAGGGATAAGATTAGACATCAAAATGGAGAAATCCCTTATGACAATCTTAGTTACGGACAATTAATATCCTATGTCCAGAAGGTAGCTTTGAAAATCTGCCAAGATAGGAAACTCCAGAATGATTTAGCCAAAGAGAAAAAACTAACCAATAGAGAACTGGGAACCTTTTGTGAACAATTCGGTCTCCCTTGTTCTAGGAAAAAATCCAACACCCACAAAGAGAAAGAAGATAAACATCCCTCTAGGTACAAACACCATAGGAAACCTAAAGCCAAGCATAAAAGTGAACCCCATCATAAAAGGACGAGTTATCCGCCCAGACATAAGAAACCCGATCAACCCAAGAACCAAGGGAAATACTCCGGTTGTTACAATTGTGGCAAGCCTGGACATATTGCCAGATATTGTAGGCTCAAAACCAAGATTAATTCCCTAAACTTAGAACAGTCTGTTATAGAACAACTTAATAACCTCATGGCTGAGAGCTCTGATGATGATTATAACACCGAATCATCTGAAGATCTTAACCAGATCCAACATGATGATGCTGGAGATGACTCTGACTCTCCAAGCATTAATGTCATAACCAAAGATCACGAAAACCTATTTTACGAAGCCATCAATTCCATCCCTAACCAAGAAGAGAGGAAACTCTTCATAGAGAAACTTAGGTCTGTCAACACTGATAGCCAAAAACAAGAAGTTCATAACACCAAGTTTGATGTCACTGAAGCCTTCAAAAGGCTTGAAAATGAGTGGAAGAAACCCTCTACTATCCAAGATCTCCATACCGAAATAGCCAATCTTAAGAGAGAGGTTAGAGAGTTAAAGAACCTTAACATTAGTGAAAGACTTGATCAATTAGAAAACCATCAAAACCTTCAAGATGTTATTATTGAACAAATAGGAGATGCCCAAACCCCCGAGCACACTGATAATGTAAAGACCTTTACTGATGAAGACTTTTTGGCAATTATTGATCGTGTTACTATCCAAAAATTTTATATAAACGTTGTTATTAAAATTGCTGATTTCATTCTTGAAACCGTGGCATTATTCGACACGGGAGCAGATTCAAACTGCATTCAAGAAGGCTTAATCCCGACTAAGTATTTTGAGAAAACTTCTGAGCAGCTCAGTACTGCTAGTGGATCCAAACTTAAAATCAATTTCAAACTTTCAAATGCTATTATCGACCACCAAGGTTTACAAGTTGAAACCCCTTTTCTCCTTGTTAAAAACTTGAAAAATGAGGTCATTTTGGGTACGCCCTTTATTAGGTCACTTTTCCCTCTTCAAATCTCCAAAGAAGGTATTACTACTGAATATTTGGGAAAATCAGTGATTTTCAGTTTTATTCAAAAACCTCTTATTAAAAATATCAATCTCGTTAACCTTAAGCAAAAACAAATTAATTTTCTCAAAGAAGAAGTCTCATTTGAAAATGTTAATGTCCAGCTCAACAATTCTAATGTTCAGAAAAGAATCCAATCTCTCCTTGATCATATCCATGATACAGTATGCTCTGATCTCCCTAATGCCTTCTGGGAACGAAAAAAGCATATTGTTGATCTCCCTTATGATAAAGATTTCAAAGAAAAGCTCATCCCTACCAAAGCCAGGCCTATCCAAATGAATGACCAAATGCTCCAAATCTGTCAAAAGGAGATTAATGATCTTCTACAGAAAGGACTTATCAGGAAGAGTAAGAGTCCTTGGTCTTGGGCAGCTTTTTATGTCAATAAACAAGTTGAGATTGAACGAGGAACACCCCGTTTAGTTATCAATTATAAGCCCCTTAATGATGTCCTCCAATGGATTAGGTACCCTGTTCCTAATAAAAAAGACCTCCTAGGAAGATTACACTCTGCAAAAATCTTCTCTAAATTTGACTTAAAATCTGGATTCTGGCAGATTCAGGTCAATGAGAGCGACCGTTATAAAACTGCCTTCACCGTCCCTTTTGGGCAATATGAATGGAACGTTATGCCATTTGGTCTTAAAAATGCCCCCTCAGAATTCCAGAATATTATGAATGAAATCTTCAATCCTTACTCACACTTCACCATAGTCTATATTGATGATGTACTCATCTTTTCCCGATCCATAGAGCAACACTTCAAACATATCAATATTTTCGTCCATATTATAAAAAGAAATGGTCTTGCTATTTCCAAACCCAAAATCCAACTCTTCCAAACTAAGATCCGTTTTCTAGGTCATGAAATTCATTTGGAAACCATTGTTCCTATTAAAAGAGCCATAGAGTTCGGTAATAAGTTCCCGAACCAGATCCTTGATAAGAATCTGCTGCAAAGATTTCTTGGTTGTCTGAATTACGTAGCTGACTTCATTCCCCAGTTAAGCAATACCATTAAACCACTTCATGAACGTCTGAAGAAGACCCCTCCTCCTTGGACAGATATCCACACCAATATTGTTAAAAGTCTTAAGGCTCAAATACGGGAACTTCCTTGTCTTTATCTTCCTAATCCCCAAGCCTTTAAAATTGTTGAGACCGATGCCTCAGACATAGGTTATGGCGGCATTCTCAAACAGCAGGTTTTAGGAAAAGAACAGATTATTGCATTTGCATCTAAGCATTGGAATCCTGCACAACAAAATTACTCAACTGTCAAAAAAGAAGTTTTATCAATTGTTTTATGCATTTCAAAATTTCAATCTGATTTACTCAACCAGAAATTCTTGGTTCGTGTAGATTGCAAATCTGCTAAAGAAATTTTACAAAAGGATGTAAAAAATTTGGCTTCCAAACAGATTTTTGCCAGATGGCAAGCTATTTTAAGTGTTTTTGATTTTGACATTGAGTATCTCAAAGGCACTAATAATTCTCTCCCTGATTACCTTACACGTGAATACTTACAGGGAAACTGAAACAAGGATTTCAAAAATGTCGTCCTCCTCTCGAGGACGAGGTCGCCCTAGAGGTAAAAGGATTCAAGATCTTGTAGAAGTTGCACTCAACCAACAACCAGGGTCATCTACCCTCCCTGGGTCTTCCACCCAACAAGGGTCATCTACCCTTCAAACCACTGAGTCATCAACTCAGTCTCCAAACAAACAACAAAGCCAAACAGGAAAACAAACCAAATCAGATTATGGATTCCCACTCCATACTTTAGAAGTCTTACTGGATCAAGGTCTAACCCATCTTCCAAAAAAGTCATGGGCTGAACAAGCCTCAGATGAAGATGATATGGACTACACCAATTCCCCCTATCCCTCATTGTTGATAGATAAAAAATCAAGTTTATGAACCCACCAAAGTTCTTAAACCACAATCTAGTTTGCCAAAACAAGAGGTACAAATTAGTCCTCCAAAACAAGAAATCCAAACAACACATCAACCCCAAGCATGAAAAGAACCAACAAAATACCACAAAAAAGGTAATTATATTCCTATCATCCAGATGGAACCAGAATTTTGGGATAAAAATCCCAATAGAGTTCCCTCCCGAATCTTTCCCAAAGATTTTCAATTTCAGCCTTTATCCCTAAACAAAACTCAGAGGTTCTACGAATTCATTCTCCTAGACACTGACTCCATCTCCATAAAACACCATAGATCCCCAACTGATAAGACACTGATAACCCATTCCACATTCCAAATCCTTAAAGTATTAACCCCTTCTCAATTTGGGACCAATCTTAATAAAATGCAAAAATTTTCTCAACCATTTGATCCCGCAGGTTTTAATTATTGGGATTATGTTCAAGCCTGGACCAATTAGTTCTGGTTCCAAAATCAAACTTTCAGCCACTCATGGTTAATTTATTTTAAAAGAAATATTAATTATGTGTTTCCCCATTGGTTTATCCAGTGGTGGATTTTCTTTGGACCACCAAACGACATCCTTCCCCAACCTGTAAAAGAAGGATATCAACATTTCAAATCTAGAATCAATTTAGAAGACAAATATATCCCAGTCAGTCTCCACTTTTGTTCTAAGCTATCACTAGTATGGATCTTCCAGTGGAAATATATTTATCTCACTAGCATGGGACTTCCCTCATTGCAACGAGAAGCCTATCACAAATGGTGGGCCAACTTTGACTTTGCTCATGCCACAAAAGAAGGAGTTAATCTTTGGTTCAGCAGGAATCCAACCTTCCTCAAAGTGGCTGATCTAGAGACTTGTAAATTTCTTAATCAAGGGGTGAAAATCACAACAGCTCTTGCCGCCTCAACCTCAAAGAATTCTCTAGAAGAAAATCTTCAAAACATCCTCAAATTGTTACAGGCGGACCAATCAGAAACTTCAAAAATAAAGCTCCCATCATCTGATGAGGAAGAAGAAAATGAAGATGATTGCTTTGCTGTCAACCTGGATGATGACTAGAGTTTTCATTAAATTATTGTAAAATACTGTTGAAATAGTTCCGATTTAATTGTTGTAAAATACTGTTGTAATAGTTCCGGTTTACTCTACCTAAATTGTTGTAATAGTTCCCAAATAATTGTACACAGTGCAGGTTTTGCAACCGACACTGTTCAAACAAGTAGGTGAACAAGTCTATTTAAAGAGCATCTCAGCTCTCAATAGACAGACACAATTTTAGAGAGAGAGACTTTCAGAGAGAGTATTGGAGAGATTCTAGCCTTTGAGATCTCGTAAGCTCCTCCTTTAGTTTCTGTCTTTCAATCTTTCAATCTTATGTTTATGTCTTTCAATCTTTTAATCATATAATATTTTCATATTCATGTTTTAGTTTCTGTTTACTTTCATTTTCTCCCCTTCCTCCCTCACCAGTTCTTCCTTCACGGTTATGCCAGAAGGTTCTGGTCCCCTCTTTTAATTTTGTCTATTTTTAATTTTTTCCCTTTCTCCCTCACCAGATCTTCCTTCACGGTTATGCCAAAAGGTTCTGGTTCCCTTTAATTATTTATAGTTTCCAGATCTTCTTCACGGCTACGCCAGAAGGTTCTGGTCCTTTTTAATTTATTTATATATCATTCATCTGCATCATCATCGCATGTAAAATAGTCCTGCTATTCCCTACTTTCCTTTTCCGTTTTTAAGTTCCTCCCCCCTCCTGGGTCCGGACCCTCCCTAGTATCAGAGCCAGATCCTTGATAAGAATCAGCTCCAAAGATTTCTTGGTTGTCTGAATTATGTAGCTGACTTCATTCCCAGTTAAGCAATACCATTAAACCACTCCATGAATGTCTGAAGAAGACCCCTCCTCCTTGGACAGATATCCACACCAATATTGTTAAAAGTCTTAAGGCTCAAATACGGGAACTTCCTTGTCTTTATCTTCCTAATCCCCAAGCCTTTAAAATTGTTGAGACCGATGCCTCAGACATATGAAACCAAATGATGGTGATGATACTATAGGGCGAGGAACAATTACAAAATTTACTCACTCGCCTCTTTATTTCAATATGTTTCGCTCTCTTTCAACCCATCTCTCTTTCAAGTCCTCCCAACCATCTTCTTCATCTCTCGCCGAGAATGAAGAAGCCCAAACCTCTTCCAAAAACATATTCAAGGATGAAATCAAATTTCAAGTTATAAATCAAGATTTTGACAATTGGGAAATACCCAAAATTCCCACAAAAGACCTCTACAAACCCCAGGGACGATTCTTTCAAAGTTATGACTACATCATAAGAACTATTGAAAAGAATATCCCCATCAATCCAATCACCTCTAAAGATGAGGAGTTCCACCTTCTCTCCAATGAAACCTTGAGAAGTCACAAACAAAAATACCGATACTTGCACATAGGTTGTGTGCAAGTTGCTATCAAGCCCCTCATGAGAGAAGGCCCTTTGACATATTGCCAGATATTGTAGGCTCAAAACCAAGATTAATTCCCTAAACTTAGAACAGTCTGTTATAGAACAACTTAATAACCTCATGGCTGAGAGCTCTGATGATGATTATAACACCGAATCATCTAAAGATCTTAACCAGATCCAACATGATGATGCTGGAGATGACTCTGACTCTCCAAGCATTAATGTCATAACCAAAGATCACGAAAGCCTATTTTACGAAGCCATCAATTCCATCCCTAACCAAGAAGAGAGGAAACTCTTCATAGAGTAACTTAGGTCTGTCAACACTGATAGCCAAAAACAAGAAGTTCATAACACCAAGTTTGATGTCACTGAAGCCTTCAAAAGGCTTGAAAATGAGTGGAAGAAACCCTCTACTATCCAAGATCTCCATACCGAAATAGCCAATCTTAAGAGAGAGGTTAGAGAGTTAAAGAACCTTAACATTAGTGAAAGACTTGATCAATTAGAAAACCATCAAAACCTTCAAGATGTTATTATTGAACAAATAGGAGATGCCCAAACCCCCGAGCACACTGATAATGTAAAGACCTTTACTGATGAAGACTTTTTGGCAATTATTGATCGTGTTACTATCCAAAAATTTTATATAAACGTTGTTATTAAAATTGCTGATTTCATTCTTGAAACCGTGGCATTATTCGACACGGGAGCAGATTCAAACTGCATTCAAGAAGGCTTAATCCCGACTACGTATTTTGAGAAAACTTCTGAGCAGCTCAGTACTGCTAGTGGATCCAAACTTAAAATCAATTTCAAACTTTCAAATTCTATTATCGACCACCAAGGTTTACAAGTTGAAACCCCTTTTCTCCTTGTTAAAAACTTGAAAAATGAGGTCATTTTGGGTACGCCCTTTATTAGGTCACTTTTCCGTCTTCAAATCTCCAAAGAAGGTATTACTACTGAATATTTGGGAAAACCAGTGATTTTCAGTTTTATTCAAAAACCTCTTATTAAAAATATCAATCTCGTTAACCTTAAGCAAAAACAAATTAATTTTCTCAAAGAAGAAGTCTCATTTGAAAATGTTAATGTCCAGCCCAACAATTCTGATGTTCAGAAAAGAATCCAATCTCTCCTTGATCATATCCATGATACAGTATGCTCTGATCTCCCTAATGCCTTCTGGGAACGAAAAAAGCATATTGTTGATCTCCCTTATGATAAAGATTTCAAAGAAAAGCTCATCCCTACCAAAGCCAGGCCTATCCAAATGAATGACCAAATGCTCCAAATCTGTCAAAAGGAGATTAATGATCTTCTACAGAAAGGACTTATCAGGAAGAGTAAGAGTCCTTGGTCTTGTGCAGCTTTTTATGTCAATAAACAAGCTGAGATTGAACGAGGAACACCCCGTTTAGTTATCAATTATAAGCCTCTTAATGATGTCCTCCAATATATATATATATATATATATATATATATTCATTTCCCAAGTACTACCCCAAGTACCCCATCCCACCCAAACAAAACAAGAAAAGAAAAACAAAAAGCCCACCCCAGCCCATTATTTAAGAAGACAAATGAAAGAAAGGAAAAGAAAGAGACGTGAGAGACAGAGGGATCGCAAGAGAAGAAGAAAAACTTTAGTTTTTCTTAACTTCCCGTTCTAATAATTCAAGATCCAACCGTCCAATCTCAATTCTTTTTTAGGTAAATAACCTTCTCAACTCTCTCTACCCATCCATGTAATTTATTTGACGATCCGTCAATATTTTTATTATCCCTGTATTTTCAAATAAAGAGATGTTTTGGAGAAAAGTGATATATTTTTAATGTATAATGATATATATTTATTATTTGGACAAAAATGAATTTAGTTGATTATATATATATATATATATATAGGCACACACACACATTTAATGTTTTAATTAGTTTGAACGTGTGTCCCTGTTTAGATTCAACACGTTATTGTTGTCCCTGACCCTCGAGTAAGGCACGGATGTGAAAGTGACATTGTTCCTTTTGTCAGAACTCCCAGGTAAGAGGGTTGTATTACCTTAATTTAGGGCATGATTTCTAGGTTGTTTATAGTGGTGGCTAGGAGTAGAAAAGATTAATTAGAAAAATGAACAATAGGGTAGTTAATGTGGATAATAAGTTTGTTATTAAATTAAAGAAATGAACACGCTTATGTTTTGATGAATTGATTGTTTTTATTGATTATTGGTTAATTTTTGGTGAACTTAAAATTGGTTATGAATTGATTAATTGTATTGATTATTTTTATTGATTATTGGATGATATCTGGTTGGTATTTAATTATGGAGTAAAAAATTGACTGCTGCATGTTAGTGTGAATTATATATGTTTGAATTTAACTGGACTGGATTGTCATTGGAATAAATGAATTAAACAAAAGGCAGCAGCTATTGATCGCGTGTCGGGTATCCGTACCCATTAGGTGCCCTGTTAGGACAGAGTCTATTTTAAGGAATAGACTCGAATCCCCAATAGGTGAAGTCCTCACTCAGGTAAGTAAACCCATAGATCCAAAGTCTCGTTAGGTGTTTGGGACCCGCGCGAGAACAATAGCTGCCTGGTAAATCGATAAAAATAAATAATGAAACATGCGAGGAAGCTCGAAAGAAAAGAACAAAGAAAAGGCCCTAACGAGCTAATGGTCTATGCGGTAAGAAAATCCTGGGTGAAGGTAAGAAATCCTATTGGGTGAAGACACCATCCTAACAGGCGCATGCAAAAATACCTAATGGTACATTATAAGAAAAGACAAGAAAGGAAAGAAATGAATAAAGGAAAGAGGAAAGATGAGAAAAAACTAAGAAAGCTGAAAAAGAAAGTTAAGAAAATAATTTTGAAGGAAATGCCACATATTGTGATTGTGAATGATGCATGTCTGTGTTGTGAAATACTTGAAAATAATTATGATTATTACGATGTAAACATAAATGTTAGGCTTAGTTTATTATTATGACTTCTTAGAAATTATTTCCTAAGTTCTGTGTAATGCTACCCTTCTTGCTATATTTTTACAGGTACAGAAGTAGAGTTTACACAAGTCATGGCCGAACAGGAGTACACTCCACACCGTGGAGTATAATTTAGTCACGAGAGAACCTAAATTAATTTGGTGTAATTATTATGGTTTAATTTTTTTTTAGAAGTCCTGAAACTTATGTTATTTTTTGAAAAGGGCATTAGTGCGAGGTAGCCGAAGTTAAATATAATTTAGGTTTTGTAATATTCTAGACTGGTAGGTTTAAAAGATGCAAATTTTTGTGAAGTCCGATAAACAGAGGAAACTCTTCCGGATTCTCGTCGAAATTTTCAAGTACGAATTTTAATAAAACCTAATTTTAACTAATTAAAAGTGAGGGTGTTATAGAGAGCCTGGTTCTTACCTTGACTATTACCTCATATTTATAGGGTGAGTAGGAGGCATTGGAATGATGAGCCATAATGGGGCATTAAGGCGGTGGGAGAATCCGAGGCGTAACAGCTACATGAATGCCATCATTAGCTGCGATAATGACGAACCATTACAATGGTTACTCATTGAAGACTTTTGATACGAGATTACCTGTATATCGGATTGGTGGTTGTTGGTCAATGATATCGGCATTTATTGGCCCATGGTACCGGTTCTTATTGGTCCTTGGATCCGGTCCATAACAGGTCTCTTAGTTAAAATAATGAATTTAAGCTGATCTATTTCTGTTTAGATAATGTTAAGAACATTATTTTTAGTGAGTAAATTACAAAAAAAGGGTAAGGAGTTAGTTATTGTTGGAGTGACAAGGGCATAATAGAAAAATTATACAGGTATAAAAAAATAATCTTACAAATAATAGTATACAGCACCTATGAAAGAGATGTTGGATTTGATTATTTTTTCAAGAACATAATCTAAAATTATGTTTTTTTAAAATTATTTGTTTAATGTAGATTTAATAATCCAATATACTTAAAAATGAAAAAATAAATTATAGTACACACAACGACAAAATAATATTGGTATAAGTGTGGTGGACTGAACATCGATCCGACCGATGCAACCACGGTCCGACCAGTTTTATACTAAGCCAAGGAGTGCTGACCCTTATTCGTTCGGCATACATCACACCGAGCCAGGGAACACAGTGGGATACAGGCTTACAGGATCAGGGCCGAGCGCAAGGCTGTCACCCTTATCGGAACCCGTCACGGTCCTAACAAGCCTAACAACCACTCCTATATTCCCGCACAGCCTGGTTAGATTACGGGATAGGATCAAAGTCTATCATATACAGGATTAACAAAGGTGATCTTATCAGCAACCTTTACTAGTCCTAATTGAACACTTCTACTTCACAGGCCTCACCAGAAAGCCCAAGAACACACCTGAACAGGTAACCCCCTATAAGAACCACGAGGCATAGGGGCTAAGGTATGTTCTCTCATCCTTACTCTCGAGAACTACGTGTGGCTTGATTCCCTTTTCACTGGGGATACGTAGGACCGAGGTCACCCTCGCCAGCTACAACAACCCATCAAACACATCATGGTTTATTCAATCTTATGGGTACACCACATTGGCGCCGTCTGTGGGGACGATAAACTTCGATCCCCATCCACAGTTAAAAAAGAGGAAACGAACACCAATAACGTGTTCTACCAAGTCCAAGAAGATTAAGGTGGCGGTGCGGCTGATGCTGTTCACGGCCACTGCTGTTCACTAAAGGCTGTCCTTGGTGGTGCTGTGGCTCCTCATCACCCAACGTCGTTGCTGCTGATTCTTATGCCAGCGTTGCCAGTCTTCATGATAATAAATTACTGTGTTCTCATCATCATCTCTATCACCGTGGCGGTGGGAACGGTTGAGATCACCTCCATCTCCATCGCTGCCGGATCTGGAACAGGTGGAGTGGTGTGGCGGTGCTGTCTCGCCTTCTCGTGGTGCTATTCCTATTGATTTCCTTCCCAATTGAGGCACCACCCCTAGAGGCAGAAGCAGTGGTGGAAAACCCATGCACCATCACCGTAGAGGTAAGGCAAATCGACGTCGTTGTTCCCTTCATCTTCATGCTTGCACCACCAAAAGCAAGGCCACCGCCGTTGGAGCGCACCAAGGGTCAAATCGACACCGCTGTTCCCTTCATCTTCACACTTACACCATCAACAGCAAGGCCACCGCCGTTCGAACACACCAAGGGTCACAAATTCGAACCCGGATCTGCGACCGCCACCGCATTGGGACGCTCCAGATGGCGATCAAACTCACGGCCGCCGCTGACGATCTCCCTCTCTGGGAACACTCGAGTTTAAACCCACCATCACTGCCACCATTCTCACCACGCGTTCTCTCTCTCTCTCCCTCCTTCTCGTCGTCTCTATCTCTCCACCGTCACGCGAAGCACCGTTGTTGCTCTTTCCCAAATCGGGGAGCGCCGCAACTGGCGTCGTGAACCTTCGCACGATGGAGGCAGCGATCGAATTTTCAAGGAGGATGGGACGATCGCATTCGTGGGAAGCCGGGGTGCGGGAGGCAGAACGCAGAACCGCCGCACCTTCGCGTTGGAGCCCCCCCCAACCGGTGGACTCGTGCCGCCATAATAGCTCTTCGCTACGGCTCTGTTGGGCACCGTCGCAGGATCCCTGTTGGCGTGAGGCTTACAGCAGCACAGATGCTGCATTAGGGTTTCAGAAAAAAAAGTACAAGCCTCAAAAGGCCTAAACCAAAAAAAAAAGAAAAAAAAGTATTATGGGCTTATCTAACATAGGCCCAAAAAAAATCTACGGGCTTATCTCATACAAGCCCAAACAAAAAAGAAAAGGAAAGAAGAGGAAAAGAGGAAAGAAAAAACGTAGCTTAACACCAAACGTGGCTTAACTCCGAACAAGCTCAACAAAGGTATTCGAGTTACTGAACAGTCTCTTTCGAGATTCTCATTAATGGGAAAGTCATTCTCCGAACGTCACTCTATTCGGAACATGGTGATAACGGCCAGAACCCCCCGCCGAGTTTCCCTCCTTAAGGATGACATGTGGTTCCCACTTCGGATACATGTGCCAACTATGCCCGGACCTTCGACAATGTCCCCCTTTTGGTATCTCATACATCCGGAATGTCAGGAACCACACACTACTGCTCTCTCATCGGATTTATAAGACGATTACGTAAACCTTGCACCATGTTCCCTACTAGAGTCTCTCATTCTGGGTCAACCGCTCAACGAAACCCGCTTGGAAAGGATTGATAGAAGACTTCAATCTAACTGTCTTCAACCCGACATTCCTTGCCACACTGAATCAGGGAAGGAATTCTCGTTCCTACATTACTTTCCTATTTACTTAGCATTTTAAGTGACTACTTCGTACACATGCTAATATTAATTTACTTGATGCAATGCTTTTGATATATGCTCTTAATGCTTTTATGTATTCCTTTAATTTCATTACATATCATTTATTCTATACTCATGATTTTTCATATATGTTGATATGTGACGCAAACTCCTTTGCTGCTGAATATCGCTAAACGTCTGTCTTTCCTGTCATTATAGAATAATGATATTTGATGTGCATTGCCTTTTAAGTAACACAAAGTAGTTCCCGACAATTAAACATTGTCATTATTCATAAATTAATGCTTTTATCTGGTTCAACACCATTAATTGCTGTGGCATATTTTTTATGCGTGTCACTTATTACTACGCATGATATGTTTTCTCGCATGTTTTTATTGACAATCTTGTATGACTTACAAGTATTTAATCCCCAATAATTCTCATTATTGTGTTTATTACATGTGACATCGTTAAATTATACTACTTTTATACTGATATTATATATCAACTCTTCGCCAATAATCGTCATTATTGTTATTTAATTGTTATACATCGTCAATCTAACGACGATCACTAATTATTAATTTTGTTTACATATGCGAGGTACATGTACGATGGCCCTTTTTCTCTAAACAACCCATTTCGAGATCCCCATCAATGGGAAAACTATTTTGAAGTACTGGGAACACATCAACATGTTTGGAGTCTAGCTGACGACGGCGAAGATGAGGTGGCAAGGACCCACGTGCCAAAACTTCGCCAAAGCTTCATGATTAATCTTCGAGCTCGTGTCCTGAACAAAAAGGGGCTCATGTTCGATTCACAATTCTGGATGCATGTGACAAGCGCGGCGGGCCCTCATCAGGTAACCCCTCTTTTTTCATAACCATGAATTCGAAGCATCAGGAACCAAAGAATAGCCTTCTCCCTTCAAAGTCGTTAGACGATTGTCGCCACTCTTCCACCGGTTTCCGACTAGCCTCCTACACATGTGGTTGAACACCGGGCTATGGAGATAACATTTTGTCTCTTGTGGCTCCTCTCCAAAAATGGGCGAGGACCAAAAAGGGGAACCGATAGTCGTTAAATCCTTAACGAGGGATGTTCTTATTGAGGAAGACCGAGAAATCTCGACAATATGGTGATGTGCTCCCAACACGCTCGGTCTGGGATTAAATGTAATGAACCAGACTTCAGTCCGAACGATATTGCTCCAGGCCAACCAGTTAAGGATTGAACCAACGAGCACCGACCACGAATTTGATCGAAACCATGTCTTACCGAGCTAGGGACACGAGTGGATTGAGACTTACGGGAACACGACCGAGCATAGGATCCTCATCCCTATTTAAACCAGTTACAGTCCCAACAGTCCAACCTCCACTCCTATATTCCCATACAGCTTGAAGACACATGGGATAATGGCACTCTCGGAGTTCCAGACGAAGGATCGAAAGAATCCTGCCATCATTCTCACAAAGAAGTTATCACACAACGCTTCCACATGCATTCTCTAAGTATTTCACTGGTATCCGTCCTGAGCAGATGGATGCCTGACGGCTCTCGATAGTTCAAAAGTTGAGATAATGACAATCAACATACTGAGCTACGTTGCGATCAGCAATTCTGAAATACTAAACTAGACCCAGAAGCTTAGAACCAAGTCATGCCGAAATGATTCTCAACACTGTCGAGCATGTCCCACGAGTCCATGTTGCCATCACACCGTGATCTCATCATCATCCATAAACACAACTACGAAGGTCGAGCAAATCACCGGGAAGTAACCGACTGGTGGTGACCACTTTTGTCAGCTTCCGATCGCCAACGATATCCTCAAATCAATCGGTGTCATACAAACTTAGTCATTCTTGGCGTCTAATCTTACAGCACGTCACTTTGGGCTTCTAATATTACATCATCTTCAACATAATTTTCGCAAAATCTCACGATGACATCACTGTCTCCTCTGTTGAACATGCTTACTGTGACTATTTCCATTTATTATGTAAGATCCATTGAGAATGTTTTGATAAATGACAAAAGGTTTTGAAAAAGCTACAAATGTGTTGATCAAGTTCAAGCTCATCAAGCAACAACAAACATCAAGTGATGAAGAGAGAGCAAGCTCATGAAGACTTAGTTTGGTAGTTTATGTTTATTGTAATATCTTTCGCCTCTCAAGTCTTTTAGTTTATGAGTTTGGGTAGAGTTAATAGAGGGTAGTGAATCTCTATCAAGGTCATGATTATATCATAATTTGAGTTTTCACTTAACCTAAAATCAATAGGTGGCTTAAAGGTTTGAAAGAAAAGGTTTAGTTTTTGAGAAAACAAGTTTTAATTGATTTTTCACTAAACTAATCGATTAAGGCTTAAACTAATCGATTAAGGCTTATGTTAATCGATTAGAATTTTCAAAGCTTGTGCACTTAATCGATTAAGCAAGGTATTAATCGATTAAGACATGTATTAATCGATTAACACGTACAGATCTGGTTTTTTAAATACATTTTTCACTTCTCAAAAACATTTTGAAATGTTCCTAACTTTTGAGTATTCTATATAAACCTTTTCCCAATTATTGTGAATCATTATTACTATCTAGAATCATTTTGATATTCATTTTACAAAGAATCAAGCCACTCTATTCTCTCACTTTCAAAGATCAAAGTTCTCATTTTTACATTCTTTGATCAAGAATCTTTGAATCTCTTATGTTGATATTTTCATAGCTTTTGAAAGAGATTCATAGGATTGTTATTTTGTTTTCATTTGAGTTGTAATCATTGCAAAGAAGGCAAGCTATCTACAACAAAGGAAGTCTTGGTTATTCATCAAGCAAACAAGTATTTGGAAGTCTTGATTGTTATCAAGCAATTGGAAGTCTTGTTGTGTTAACAAGCAAATTGGAAGTCTTGGTGTGAGGCATCATCAAGCAAGTGAAAGTCTTTGAAGAATCTCAAAGCAAATTGGAAGTCTTGTTGAGGGGATTTGACAAGCAAGAGAAGAGGTTAGATTAGATTCAATAGGATTGCAAGGCAAGGGTGTGGTATCTCTTGTAGGCTAGCAAGAAGGGAGTCTTGTGAGGCATTTACTTGTAATTTGAGAACTCTAATTCCTCATAGTGAAGAATCTCTCTTGGTTGAAGAGGGGACTGGATGTAGCTTTCAAGTGGATGAAAGTGAACCAGGATAAATCACTGTGTCGTATCTCTAAACCCTTAACTCTTTACATTCAAGTCATTCATTGTGTTCTTGATTGAAAACCTAGAAAAGATTGATTTTCATAATTGATTGAATTGAATATTAATTGTGTAAATTGATTTGGGGAAAATCATTTTCATAACCTAGGTAATCAATAAGAATATTGGTGTTTATCAATTCCGCTTTATCTCTGATCATATGTGTTAATTGATTGGTTTTCGTATTTGATTGAAAAGTGATTTTTCAGTTTTAATAGTGATTAATCGAGTAACTGTTTTCACTAATCGATCAATTTTAATCAAGCTTTCGACATTAATCGATTAGCCATTCTATTAATCGATTAACATGAAGTTTTAATCGATTAACATTTTGCTTTAATCGATTAAGACTGAGAGAATTTTGAGAAAATCATTTGTTTTAATCGTTTCGATTTGTTTCTTTCGAAAATCTTGCAAGGTTTATCTAACACCTATTCAACCCCCACCCTTCTAGGTGTTCTCCTAGTGTTTCCTAGTTATTTCTACCACCGATTGTAGTTTCTAACAATTGGTATCAGAGCTCGGTCGAAAGACACGAGCATAGAGCTTTTTCGTTAAGATCCTTGAGGAAACTACAATGGGTTCTATGAATCCCTTTGGTGGTGAAGGTGCTTCAATTAGCCGCCCTCCTATGTTTGGTGGAGAGGGTTATGCTTATTGGAAAATTAGGATGAGAATCTTTATAGAAGCCATAGATGTGAAAATTTGGGAAGCCATTGAAAATGGTCCTTATATTCCCTCAAAAGAAGTAGATGGTGTACTTACACTAACTCCCAAAGATAAGTGGACCGATGATGATAAAAGGAAAATTCAATATGATTTAAAATCTAAGAATATCATCACCTCCGCTCTATTTTATGATGAGTTCTTTAGAGTCTCCCAATGTCGTAATGCCAAAGAAATGTGGGACACCTTGCAAGTCACACATGAAGGCACTAGTGAAGTTAGGCGTGCTAGATTAAATTCTTTGATGCATGAATATGAATTGTTTCGTATGTTGCCTAATGAATCTATATGTTTTATGCAAAAGCGTTTTACTCATATTGTTAATCATCTCATTGCTCTTGGAAAAACTTTCTTGAATTGTGAACTTGTTAACAAAGTTTTAAGATGTCTAAGTAGGGAATGGCAACCTAAGGTTACCGCAATTGTTGAATCAAAGGACTTGGACACCATGGACTTAGCAACACTTTTCGGAAAGCTTCAAGAACATGAAATGGAGCTTGGACGCTTGCATATGCATGAAGAATCGGACAAGAACAAAGAAAGAAAAGGAATTGCTCTTAAAGTTCAAAAGTCATATCAAAAGGAGGAGAGTTCCGATAATGATGATAATGAAGATTCTGATTCGGACATTGATGAAGAGGAGATGAAGCTTCTATTAAGAAAGTTCAATAAGATTCTAAGGAGAAAAGGAAGGTTGAACAAGAACAAAAGTAAAGAGAAGGATCCCCCACACTACAAGACCAAGACATCAAAAGAAGGTATAGTTTGCCATGAATGTGGAAAGCCCGGTCATCTCAAGTACTCATGCTCTAAGTATCTCAAGAAGAAGGAGAAAGAAAAGAAAAATTCAAAATCTAAAAGAGCATACATAGTTTGGAATAGTGATGATGAAGATGAAAAGAAAAGCACATCGAATAGTTCTTCGGATGATAAAGATGCCGCTTGTCTCAACTTGATAGCTCTAGTAGATGAAGAGGAAAGCTCAAATGATGAATCAAGTGAGCAAAGCTACGAAAGCGATGTAAGTGAAACTAAATCCGAAATTTCTTCTAAATATGAAATCCTATATAATGCTTATGAAGAAATGCATGAACATCTCAAGAAACTAGCTTCGAAAAATATTGAAAGGAAGAAGCTCATTTTGAAACATCAACAAGAGATATTAGAACTTCAAAAACAAGTTGATGAGCTTAATCTTCAAAATGAAACTCTTGATCTTATATATGCTAGTTCTTCTTGTGATTGTGCTAGTAGATTGAATATTGTGGTTGATTGTGAGAATTGCAAGTTGCTTAAAGATGAAAATGCTATTTTGAAAAATAAGCTTGCAAGTTTCACAAATGGTGATATTAGATTGCGCACATTGTTAAATTTTCAAAGAGAAAATTCAAACAAGTTTGGTTTGGGTTATACTAATGCTAAGAGTAAATCTCATAGAAATGTTGTTGATTTTTCTAAAGTTGATTATTCAAATGCACCAACATGTTTCTATTGTGGTACTCATGGACATACTTCAAATGTATGTTATATTAAAGTGCATGGTATACCTAAAGGAAAGTTTGTTTGGGTGAAAAAGGGTGAGAGTCCCTACACTAACAAAAATGGATCCAAAACCATTTGGATACCAAAAAGCAAAGCATGATTGTTTTTGTAGGTATGATTGAAGAGCAAAAGGACTTTCATGTGTTATTCATTCATTTGCATCTTCAATTGGTATCAAGAGAAAATCCTACAAATTGGTAACATTTGATATTATTAGATATTGATCATAGTTCTCTCAATTGATATTATTTCTTTAATAAATTACAATTGGTATAATTGATATTGATCACTCAATTGATACTAATTTTGATCATTATATGATTATCATGCTATTGTTGCTTTTATGATATTTCTTTATCATTGATATCTTACTTTGTTAAGTGATGTGATGACTTTCTAGTTTCAATTAGTTTGTTACAATTGGTATTATATTTCATTGTCATATTTTCTTACCAATTGGTATCACATTTCAAAGTATAGTTCTTACATTTGTTTCTACATTGGTATAGTTCTTGTGTTTATACAAATGGTATCAATGTTTTGAAGAAATGAATGATCATTATTTCTCTTATTTTGGCTTAGCATTTTATATTTCAATTGGTATATGTTACTTTTTGATAATGCCAAAAGGGGGAGAAATGGTTGTTTTGAAATGGTTGTTTTGTGGAGAAAGGTTTGTGTTTTTGTTGTTTTTATATAGGTTGAGCAAAGTTGTTGAAGATAAGGGGAGAATCAAGCTTATCTCAATTTGATTTCAAATGTCAAAAGCATTTATTGAGGGAGAGCAAGAGTCTCACCAAGTGCTTAAATGGTTCAAGTATCAATAACTTCAAAGAACTTCAAACAAATTCAAAACATGGTTTGTCATTTTCAAAAAGGGGGAGATTGTAAGATCCATTGAGAATGTTTTGATAAATGACAAAAGGTTTTGAAAAAGCTACAAATGTGTTGATCAAGTTCAAGCTCATCAAGCAACAACAAACATCAAGTGATGAAGAGAGAGCAAGCTCATGAAGACTTAGTTTGGTAGTTTATGTTTATTGTAATATCTTTCGCCTCTCAAGTCTTTTAGTTTATGAGTTTGGGTAGAGTTAATAGAGGGTAGTGAATATCTATCAAGGTCATGATTATATCATAATTTGAGTTTTCACTTAACCTAAAATCAATAGGTGGCTTAAAGATTTGAAAGAAAAGGTTTAGTTTTTGAGAAAACAAGTTTTAATTGATTTTTCACTAAACTAATCGATTAAGGCTTAAACTAATCGATTAAGGCTTATGTTAATCGATTAGAATTTTCAAAGCTTGCGCACTTAATCGATTAAGCAAGGTATTAATCGATTAAGACATGTATTAATCGATTAACACGTACAGATCTGGTTTTTTAAATACATTTTTCACTTCTCAAAAGCATTTTGAAATGTTCCTAACTTTTGAGTATTCTATATAAACCTTTTCCCAATTATTGTGAATCATTATTACTATCTAGAATCATTTTGATATTCATTTTACAAAGAATCAAGCCACTCTATTCTCTCTCACTTTCAAAGATCAAAGTTCTCATTTTTACATTCTTTGATCAAGAATCTTTGAATCTCTTATGTTGATATTTTCATAGCTTTTGAAAGAGATTCATAGGATTGTTATTTTGTTTTCATTTGAGTTGTAATCATTGCAAAGAAGGCAAGCTATCTACAACAAAGGAAGTCTTGGTTATTCATCAAGCAAACAAGTATTTGGAAGTCTTGATTGTTATCAAGCAATTGGAAGTCTTGTTGTGTTAATAACCAAATTGGAAGTCTTGGTGTGAGGCATCATCAAGCAAGTGAAAGTCTTTGAAGAATCTCAAAGCAAATTGGAAGTCTTGTTGAGGGGATTTGACAAGCAAGAGAAGAGGTTAGATTAGATTCAATAGGATTGCAAGGCAAGGGTGTGGTATCTCTTGTAGGTTAGCAAGAAGGGAGTCTTTTGAGGCATTTACTTGTAATTTGAGAACTCTAATTCCTCATAGTGAAGAATCTCTCTTGGTTGAAGAGGGGACTGGATGTAGCTTTCAAGTGGATGAAAGTGAACCAGGATAAATCACTGTGTCGTATCTCTAAACCCTTAACTCTTTACATTCAAGTCATTCATTGTGTTCTTGATTGAAAACCTAGAAAAGATTGATTTTCATAATTGATTGAATTGAATATTAATTGTGTAAATTGATTTGGGGAAAATCATTTTCATAACCTAGGTAATCAATAAGAATATTGGTGTTTATCAATTCCGCTTTATCTCTGATCATATGTGTTAATTGATTGATTTTCGTATTTTATTGAAAAGTGACTTTTCAGTTTTAATAGTGATTAATCGAGTAACTGTTTTCATTAATCGATCAATTTTAATCAAGCTTTCGACATTAATCGATTAGCCATTCTATTAATCGATTAACATGAAGTTTTAATCGATTAACATTTTGCTTTAATCGATTAAGACTGAGAGAATTTTGAGAAAATCATTTGTTTTAATCGTTTCGATTTGTTTCTTTCGAAAATCTTTCAAGGTTTATCTAACACCTATTCAACCCCCCCTTCTAGGTGTTCTCCTAGTGTTTCCTAGTTATTTCTACCACCGATTGTAGTTTCTAACATATTACTGGTCATGGACTCAAAGTCATCACTCAGATTCCTGTTTCAAGTAACACAACTGAAGCCTCTAGCATCCTCGCACCTTCTGCCACGACATCAGGGTCACAGGCTGGCCTCGCTTCGCCTTACACTCCTCCCAGTAACCAATTGACCACAACGAGTCGGCACTCAGCTGATCGTACATGCGGCCTCCTCTACCTTGGACCGACCTTTGAGGAGCTACACCGACCTCTCACCGAGCATCTTGTCTTAACTGTCTCACACCGAGTCAGTGCCTCCACGAATCCGAGCGCCGAGGTCCATTTTCTGATTTGGATCCATCTGATCCATTAGTACCAACACCCAATAATCTAATTTAGATCCATCAGATCCGAGGAACCACACAATGAAGACCCTCTCTCACAACTCACAAACGTTCAAACTCGTCATAGTGTACTTCCACACAGATCTGAATCCAGAAATTTCCAAAACAAGCTTGAATCCGATCTAATTGGGCCAGCGCATGCAGATCGTCACATTTGCTCGCTCGTCCTTCCCAATGACTCACAATACATTATTGCTTGATCGACATCCTTCCTAGCAAGTGAAACATCATGCTGACCCTTCTTTCTATGCCATCACATAATTAGTTCGGCACTCAACTCCTCTCGTTGGCCAAGCACGGACCACCATGGTTTATGGTGGCCTCGATCTTTAGGTCGAACCGCTCATAGGATCGTTTCTGAGCACCATGAAAGAAAAAGAAGGTACAAGTATGATCACACAAGCTGCTCAAAGAACTCCAAAAGCAAGCCACTTCGAGATTCTCCCAACAGACAGCATGTTCTGCAAGCACAACGAACAGTTTTTTTCGTTCCTCCTTCCCAGAATTATTTTCGCGATGGCGAGGAACCTCACATCGGTCATCTCCCCTCGGTTTCATTAGTCGGCATCCGTATGAGCTTGACTGATTTCGTCCATCTCACCTCGGATTCATAAGGCGCCGACCTAAACACTTTGTTACGTATCACAAGACTTCCAAACTCGGCAAAAGCCTCTTCAGGCTTTATCGGGTTCGAATTTGTTATGCAAGGGAGTAGAGGTCTACTTCAGCTTCGTTATTTGAATAATCTATTACCTTGCCTTCGACGACCTTATAACATGGATCTGCCCCAATTATTCCGATTTCCGAGGGGTTCAGCAGTTATAGTTGATTAACAACATTGACGAAAGAATCAGCGCTACTTGTTTTCTATCCACAAGGAATTTTCTCAGACTGTTTTCTCAGCTTTGTTGACGATGATCTCATTTTTTGCCCTCTCGGCTTAATTTCTCGGCTTCAACATCAGCTTATTTCTCTAGCTCGACAACATTGTTCTCCAAAATTGAGCGCATCTCAGCCAGCTGGGGTTTGAGGACTCCCTCTCGAGTAGCCACACTCTGCCACATTGTCCGCTGCTCGGGAGTAGCAACGTACTCTAAATCCTTGGAGTCATCTGGGAAGAACTGTAACAAAGAAGTTTCCATGCTCGCCATGCGTTGACAACCATTGCTACCGACCAAGTAGTTTAGGAATTCTTTCGAACCCAGATCAAGTTCGAGGAAGCCTTAAACATCAACAGTTAGCATCTCACAATTATCATTAATAAACACAAGCTTCAACGACCTTTCCTGATCACGGCCTCTTTCAGGTGAAGGAGGCGGGCACAACTCGCTTTGGCCCCGAGAGCTTCATAGATCTTATGACCTGGCACAAGCCTTTTTCAGGCTCTACCGAGTGGGGGACTGGTATGTGATAGAGTATGTACATAGCAGACGTAGGCTGACCTAGATACTGGCACCATATGATGATCAAGATCATATCCTATCATATAAAGGATGTAACAACGTTTCCAACCCATCGCTGTCAAATTTGGTATATGCCTCTCTCATCAAGGTATTACTTTAATACATTCACTCATTTTGGATCACGTCCGGAGGCACTTTCCTACGATCTTGGTTGGCCGACCAGATCGGCGTGGCTACAAGTGAAAACGGGGATTGCTACCTCGATAACTTCGCCATCGGCCAAATACGTCGCAGGATCGAGGAATGCACCTCGGCCAAGGCAGTCAGTCCAACAGCATCCCCCGTAGACGTTACGATCCAATTTATGATATTACTTCTAACACACCTCAATGAGAGAGGTGTAAGAATCACCAAATCACGATACTCTTCCGAGTAAAAGACCTCGACTGCGAACAGTCTTTTACGTCACCACCAAGCTTCGGAAAAGAGCGTCTGATCGACCCAAAAGGGCTCTAAACTCGGCGTAGAGTCTCTATGACTCTTCCCGAGCTGGGGGGCTTATGTCGTGGACCGGACTCTGTAAGTTCCATTGAGAATGTTTTGATAATGACAAAAGGTTTTGAACAAGCTACAAATGTATTGATCAAGTTCAAGCTCAACAAGCAAACAACACTCAACAAAGGATGAAGAGAGAACAAGCTCATGAAGACTTAGTTAGTGTTTAATTGTAATATCTTTAGTTTGAGTCTTTTATTTTGATAAGTTTGGTTAGAGTCTTTAGAGGGTAGTGAATCTCTATCAAGGTCATGATTATATCATAATTTGAGTTTTCACTTTAACCTAAAATTAATAGGTGGCTTAAAGGTTTGAAAGAAAAGGTTTAGTTTTGAGAAAACAAGTTTTTAACTGATTTGAACTGTGCTAATCGATTAAGCATCGGTCTAATCGATTACCATACACTTAGTTACAGTGCTTAATCGATTAAAGCACATGATAATTGATTAAGACCTGTAAAACTGGTTTTTAAAATACATTTTTCACTTCTCAAAATTAGTTTTTAGTGTTACAAACTTTTGGGTATTTCATATAAATCTTTTCCTAACCTTTGTGAATCATTAGAACACATTAGAACATCATTTTCATATCAATTTTACAAAGATCAAGCCACTCTATTCACTCTCAATTTCATAGATCAAAGCTTTCACTTTTACATTCTTTGATCAAGAATCTTTGAGTCTCTTATGTGATATTGTCATAGCTATTGAAAGAGATTCATAGGATTGTTATGGTTTTCATTTGAGTTGTAATCTTTGCAAGAGGCAAGCCAACTACAACAAAAGAAGAAGCCTTGGTGTGTCGATTATCATCAAGCAAGTTCAAATTGAAGAAGAAGTCTTGGTGGTTCATCAAGCAAAGTGAAGTCTTGTTGTGAGGTATCAACGAGCAAAGTGAAGACTTGTTGTGTGGAGTTATCAACAAGCAAAGGGTAGATGTTAGATTAGAGGGTCAATAGGATTGCAAAACAAGAGTGCGGTGTATCTCTTGGAGGCTATCAAGAAGGGAGTCTTGAGAGGCATTTGTTTGTAATTTAAGAACTCTAATTCCTCATAGTGAAGAATCTCTCTTGGTTGAAGAGGGGACTGGATGTAGCTTTCAAGTGGATGAAAGTGAACCAGGATAAATCACTGTGCAGTATCTCTAAACTCTTAACTCTTTACATTCTTGTCATTGCATACGTTCTTGGTTGAAAACCTAGAAAAGATTGATTTTTCATAAGTGATTGAATTGAATCTTAATTGTGCAAATTGATTTGGGAAAATCATTTTCATAACCTAGGTATTCAATAAGAATATTGGTGTTAATACTTTCCGCTGAATCTCTGATCATACGTGTTAATTGATTGATTTTCGTATTCGATTGAAAAGTGATTTTTCAGTTTTGTATATGCTTAATCGATTAAGAGTGACCATAATCGATTAACCTTTTGTATACATTCTGGTCTTAATCGATTAAGACACAGTTTAATCGATTAAGAGCTGTAGATTTTGCGAAAATCATTCGTTTTGATTGTTTCGATTTGTTTCTCTCGAAAATCTTTCAAGGTTTCTTAAACACCTATTCAACCCCCCCTTCTAGGTGTTCTCCTAGGTAGAGCTGTCAAAATGGGCCGAGCTGATGCGGGCCGGGCCAAAAAACCCAGGGTAAGTGCGGGCTTGAGTGTCATAATTTGACACATAAAAGTAACCGGATGTATTAGCCCGGACCGGCCCGGCCTTAAAAAAAACCGGGCCCGGGCCGGGTTTACCCGTCCGGGTTTCAGCCCGGTATTAATATAAAAAAAAAGCATGTAATAAGCATTAGCCGCCAGCCACACAAAGTTCCTAAAGTAAAGACTAAACCTAAAGTAAAGACTAAACCTTCTTCTTCACGGCTAAAATAAGCAGCAGCCGCCAGCCACACAAAGTTCCTTCTTCTTCTAATCTTCTTCACGGCTTCAGTGCTTCACCCATATTCCTTTTTCTTCAGCCACAAATTGTTCCTTCTTCATCCTTCACTAATCACTAACTTCACTCCTTCTTTTTTTTTGTGCAAACAGGTATTAGTTTTTTTTTTCTACTGTAAAATTTAAAAAAAATTGGGAAAAAATTATGCGGGCCGGCCCGCACAAGCCCGCAACCCGGTATAGTGCGGGTTTGGGTTTCATGATTGCGTACTTACTTTGTACCCAGGCTATTTAGCCCAGGCCCGTTATGGCCCGCACCCAGGCCGGCCCGGCCCGAACCCGGGCGGGCCGACCCGTTTTGACAGCTCTACTCCTAGGGTTCCTTAGTTGTTTAAACCACCAATTGCGGGTTTCCTCAATTGGTATCAGAGCTCGGTCGAAAGACATGAGCATAAGAGCTTTTTCGTAAAGATCCTTAAGTAACCGCAATGGGTTCTACGAATCCCTTTGGTGGTGAAGGTGCTTCGATAAGTCGTCCTCCACTATTTAATGGTGAGGGATACGCTTATTGGAAAGTAAGAATGAAAATTTTTATCCAAGCAATAGATAGTGAAATTTGGAAGGCAATAGAAAAAGGTCCTCATATCCCCTCTAGTTTAGTTGAAGGTGTAGCACAATTAACCCCCGAGGATAAGTGGAATGATGATGATAGAAAGAAAGTTCAATATGATTTTAAAGCAAAAAATATCATCACCTCCGCTTTATCTTATGATGAATTCTTTTGAGTTTCTCAATGTGCTAGTGCTAAGGAAATGTGGGACACTCTTCAAGTGACTCATGAAGGAACTAGTGAGGTTAGGAGAGCTAGATTGAATGTTTTGATGCGTGAATATGAATTGTTTCAAATGCTTCCAAATGAATCTATTAATGATATGCAAAAACGTTTTACTCACATTATTAACTATTTACTTGCTCTTGGTAAGACTTTCTTACAAGGTGAACTTACTAACAAAGTGTTGAGATGTTTGGATAGGAATTGGCAACCAAAAGTAACGGCTATTGTAGAATCTAAAAATTTGGATGCTATGGATCGCGCAACACTTTTCGGAAAGCTTCAAGAACATGAAATGGAGCTTGGACGTTTGAATATGCATGAAGAGTCGGATAAGAACAAAGGAAGAAAAGGAATTGCTCTTAAAGTCAATAGTTCATATAAAAAGAAAGAGAGTTCCGATGATGATGATAGTGAAGATTCCGATTCAGATGTTGATGAAAAAGATATGAAACTTTTGCTAAGGAAGTTTAACAAATTTCTAAGGAGAAAAGGAAGGTTGAACAAAGACAAGAGTAAAGAGAAGATTTCCCCACACTACAAGACCAAGTCATCAAAAGAAGGAGTAGTTTTCCATGAATGTGGAAAACCCGGTCATCTCAAGTACTCGTGCTCTAAGTATCTCAAGAAAAAGGAGAAAGAAAAGAAAAATTCAAAGCAAAAAAGGGCATATATCGTTTGGGATGATGAAGATGAAAAGAAAAGCACATCTAGTAGTTCTTCGGATGATGAAGAAGTCGCTACTCTCAACTTGCTTGTTCAAGTAGATGAAGAGGAAAGTTCAAATGATGAATCAAGTGAACAAAGCGAGGATAGCGATTTAAGTCATACTAAATCCGAAATTTCTTCTAAATATGAATTGTTATATAATGCTTATGAAGAAATGCATGAACAACTTGAAAAACTAGCTTTGAAAAACATTGAAAGAAAGAAGCTCATTTTGAAACATCAACAAGAGATTTTAGAACTTCAAAAACAAGTTGATGAGCTTAATCTTGAAAATGAAACTCTTGATCTCATTTATGCTAGTTCTTCTTGTGATTGTGCTAGTAGATTGAATATTGTGGTTGATTGTGAGAATTGCAAGTTGCTTAAAGATGAAAATGTTAATTTGAAAAATAAGCTTGCAAGTTTCACAAGTGGTGATATTAGATTGCGCACATTGTTAAATTTTCAAAAAGAAAATTCAAACAAGTTTGGTTTGGGTTATACCAATGCTAAGAGTAAATCTCATAGAAATGTTGTTGATTTTTCTAAGGTTGATTTTTCAAATGCACCAACATGTTTCTATTGTGGTACTCATGGACATACTTCAAATGTATGTTATATTAAAGTGCATGGTATACCTAAAGGAAAGTTTGTTTGGGTTAAGAAGGGTAAGAGTCCCTTAACTAAAAAAAATGGATCCAAAACCATTTGGATACCAAAAAGCAAAGCATGATTGTTTTGTAGGTATGATTGAAGAGCAAAGTGCTTACATGTATTATTCTTTCATTTGCTTCTTCAAGTATCATGAGAATGTTCTACAATTTGGTACAATTGATATTGTTGGATTTTGACAATTGTAGTTTCTCTCAATTGGTATTTCTACTACAAAACTCATAATTAGTATTATTATGTGACCATTATATGATTATCATGCTATTGTTGTTATTGTGATATTTCTTTACAATTGATATCTTACTTTGTTAAGAGATATTATGACCTTTTTAGTCTCAATTGGTATCATATTTCATTGTCATATTTCTTACCAATTGGTATCACATTTTCAAAGTTTAGTTCTTTTGTTTTTCAATTGGTATCAATTATGTAGAGAAAGGATTTCTTAAAGAAATATAAGAGAAATCAATATTCATAATCTTTGTTACCTCTTATTTTGGCTTAGAATTTTATATTTCAATTGGTATATATTACTTTTTGATAATGCCAAAAGGGGGAGAAAAGGTTGTTTTGTTGTTTTTATGTAGGTTGAGCAAAGTTGTTGAAGATAGGAGGAGAATCAAGCTTCTATCAATTGGATTTCAAATGTCAAAAGCATTTATTAAGGGGGATCATGTTTCTCACCAAGTGATCAAATGGTTCAAGCATCAACAACTTCAAACAACTTCAAAACATGTTTGTCATTTTCAAAAAGGGGGAGATTGTAAGTTCAATTGAGAATGTTTTGATAATGACAAAAGGTTTTGAACAAGCTACAAATGTGTTGATCAAGTTCAAGCTCAACAAGCAAACAACAAACATCAAATGAAGAAGAGAGAACAAGTTCATGAAGACTTAGTTAGTGTTTAATTGTAATATCTTTAGTTTGAGTCTTTTATTTTGATAAGTTTGGGTAGATTCTTTAGAGGGTAGTGAATCTCTATCAAGGTCATGATTATATCATAATTTGAGTTTTCACTTTAACCTAAAATCAATAGGTGGCTTAAAGGTTTGAAAGAAAAGGTTTAGTTTTGAGAAAACAAGTTTTTAACTGATTTGAACTGTGCTAATCGATTAAGCATCAGTCTAATCGATTACCATACACTTAGTTACAGTGCTTAATCTATTAAAGCACATGATAATCGATTAAGACCTGTACAACTGGTTTTTAAAATACGTTTTTCACTTCTCAAAGTAAGTTTTTAGTGTTACAAACTTTTGGGTATTTCATATAAATCTTTTCCTAACCTTTGTGAATCATTAGAACACATTAGAACATCATTTTCATATCAATTTTACAAAGATCAAGCCACTCTATTCTCTCTCAATTTCATAGATCAAAGCTTTCACTTTTACATTCTTTGATCAAGAATCTTTGAGTCTCACATGATATTGTCATAGCTATTGAAAGAGATTCATAGGATTGTTATGGTTTTCATTTGAGTTGTAATCTTTGCAAGAGGAAAGCCAACTACAACAAAAGAACAAGCCTTGGTGTGTCGATTATCATCAAGCAAGTTCAAATTGAAGAAGAAGTCTTGGTGGTTCATCAAGCAAAGTGAAGTCTTGTTGTGAGGTATCAACGAGCAAAGTGAAGACTTGTTGTGTGGAGTTATCAACAAGCAAAGGGTAGATGTTAGATTAGAGGGTCAATAGGATTGCAAAACAAGAGTGCGGTGTATCTCTTGGAGGCTATCAAGAAGGGAGTCTTGAGAGGCATTTGTTTGTAATTTGAGAACTCTAATTCCTCATAGTGAAGAATCTCTCTTGGTTGAAGAGGGGACTGGATGTAGCTTTCAAGTGGATGAAAGTGAACCAGGATAAATCACTGTGCAGTATCTCTAAACTCTTAACTCTTTACATTCTTGTCATTGCATACGTTCTTGGTAACCTAGAAAAGATTGATTTTTCATAAGTGATTGAATTGAATCTTAATTGTGCAAATTGATTTGGGAAAATCATTTTCATAACCTAGGTAATCGATAAGAATATTGGTGTTAATCCTTTCCACTGAATCTCTGATCATAAGTGTTAATTGATTGATTTTCGTATTCGATTGAAAAGTGATTTTTCAGTTTTGTATATGCTTAATCGATTAAGAGTGAACATAATCGATTAACCTTTTTGTATACATTCTGGTCTTAATCGATTAAGACACAGTTTAATCGATTAAGAGCTGTAGATTTTGCAAAAATCGTTCGTTTTGATTGTTTCGATTTGTTTCTCTCGAAAATCTTTCAAGGTTTCTTAAACACCTATTCAACCCCCCTTCTAGGTGTTCTCCTAGGGTTCCTTAGTTGTTTCAACCACCAATTGCAGGTTTCCTCAATGACTGCTAATCTTTGCCTAAAACTAATCCTAAAAACATAAATATATAGATAAGATAAAAATTCTAATAGAAACCCTCAAAATTGATCAGAAATTGGCCCAATTGGGCCTTATCGTGTCATGCGCGCCTGGGTGTGTGAAGCAGCACGCCTGGGCGCGCGCTATCTGATTGCCAATTAATCACCGCTGCACGCGCGCCTGGGCACGCCATTCCCGCGCTTGGGCACGCCATTCCCGCGCCTGGGCGTGCCAAGGAACTTCCGACTCCGTTTCTCTCCGTTCTTATGCCATTTTCAAGGTCTTCTTATGCTCTTCTTAGCTCCAATAATATTTTCTCCAAATAAAGCTCCAAAACACCTGAAACATACCCAAAACGGATCAAAACGTTCAAGGGATTTTAATAAACTAAAAATTCCTAAAACTAATACACAATACCTATATTTACAAGAGAAACAAGCCAAAACCAAAGCAAAAGGAAGTGAAATTAAGCCCAAAAACATCATATATTAGACCTAAATCATACATCCTCTGGGAAATGATTCTCCAAGAACTTTTCCACAAAGACTTCCCATGTAATAGGCCTTCTCTCGTGCTCCAACATCTGCCTTGTGTTCTTCCACCAGTTTTCAGCCTCTCCAACCAGCACGTACGCCGCATAAGTCACCTTCTGCTCATCATTGCATGAAATGGTCTGAAAAATCTTCTCTAGCTCCTGAATCCATCGTTGTGCTTCCTCAGGTTTTAATCCACCTTTAAACTTAGGAGGGTCGCACTTCCGAAAAGCAGCAAGTCCTTTGAACTCGGTAGCCCCACCACTATTGCGGTCTTGATTCATATTCTCGAGCACGGCAGTGATACGCTCCAGAGAATCGGCAACGTTTTGGTTATGCCTTGCAGCAGCCATTATAAGTCTATACTAACATAAAATCAGATTCACCAATCAATGCAATCATTCATAAAATAACACACATAATTCATGACACAATCAGAGTGATAACATTGGTTAGCATGTAAGGCCATGCTCCAAGGCCGGGAGTTGAACCATTGCTCTGATACCACAAATGCGACGACCCAAATTTATTTCCCTATTTCTTTAATTCTTTTATAAAAATTCGGATTAATTTTTTCTTTGCCTTTTGGGAAAATAAACTCAAGTCATCACTAATTCTAATCAACACATCATAATATCAACCACATAGAGATGAAAACTAATTTACATCATATACATTGTGATCAAAAGGTTTTAGAACATATTTCACATCATTAGCAGTAGGAGTGTAGCTTTCATCACAAGATAGACTCCGAGTTAACATATCTATACTATATTACAGAAAAAATACATAACCCAGAGCCTCGGATCCAAACTCCATGAAACTAAAGTCAAGAGAGTAGAAGTCCTGCTAATTAATATTATACAATTCCACCATGTCATTCTCAACTCAGTCACCAGTAACCCAGTGGCTCCCTATTGAGTTCTCAACCGGAGTATCCTCGGCCTCGGGGTATTCTTCTTCCTGAGGATCCTCTTCCTTTGGATTCTCCTCCTCTTCGGGATCCTCTTCCTCCTCCTCACATTCCGAATGTTGTGTTGACCCACTAGGAACATATTCTGGAGTCAACACTCTCGATATGGGTGGAAGGGCCAGGACGAGTAGGATCCTCTCTAATAATTCTCTCACGAGGAGGAGAATGACTCACAGGAAAAGCACGTCTAAAATGATGATTCGGAGGTGGAGGATAACCTAGTCGATATCTTAAAGCAGGTGGAATGTGCATAATATAAATCATAGGAAGCTTTACCCTCTTAGGACGCATGTGGGATAGTGGGTTCGGATGACGAAAGATCACTTCGACGTCACCCTCGAATACTACCCGATCGTCCTCATAATGCCATTGGCCACTACGGAGTGGCCTCATCTCTATGCAGAAGAGATTCCTCACCATGACCTAACAAACAAAAGGGAAAAAGAGTAAGTCATAGCCAAAGCACATCATCAAATAATAATCAATAAGAACTAGAAATAACAAACACAAGCAATCAAGTAATCAGAGAATAATGCATACATAAATGCACACCCAATTTATCAATACAATACTCTTGTAATTAAATGGCATTGTGCATGCTAATCTCATATCAATAATATCCCGGGGCATCACAGTTTGGAGGAAAATGGGTATTCATGAGCTTCCTCCGCTCGACCTCTCGCGACTTACAGACTTCCTTTGCCCGACGCATTCATGACTTACAGGCTTCCACCGCCAGACGTAACTAGTATAAAGGCCTCAACAACTAGAGCAAATCTCACTCGATGCATGTATGCAAGAATGGTTCCTTACCGATCTTTATATTAACTCATTTGTCATTATGCCATCATCATCATAACATCGTTATCTCACCATCCGCAGCTTCTCGTGCGAATGCAAATACTTTATCATTCCACTTTTCCTTATTAGTTCCTTTTGTAATCATGAATTCACATTCATAATCAAACATCATCAAAATCATCATAAAAATACATTCCACATTCCATAAGTGCATTAGGTTAGGGCTAGGTGTTTTAAAAATTGGCATTTTGCATTTCACGAGTCTTGGTAATCGATTACCAGAGGGTAGTAATCGATTACCAAGTGAAAATTCAAATTTTGGTACCAATTTTAGCCTGGTAATCGATTACCAGGACCAAACCCTGGTAATCGATTACCCTGCAGAAATTGCATACTGAAATGAGGTTTTGATAAACCAACTCTTGATACACTTCACTTTCACCTAATACAACCCACAACAGATCAAAATCACATATAATTACACATGTTCATGCATATTTCAAGCAATAAAAGCATCATCTTCATATTCAATTCACTTAATATGCATAAAAGGCGTAAAATCACAACTTAGCATATGATTTTCATTTCCCTTGCAAAATAGTCCAAGTTCAGAATTTATTTAGTTCATAACCATCATATAAAAGTTGTTCAAATCAAGAAATGGGAATGGAATGACCTCCAAGTCATTTTCCCACCTCAAGTTCTCATTTTTCATACTTTGGCCCTTGAGTTCATGTGAACCCTTATATTTCTACCCATTAGATTATTATTCTAGCACCCGGTAAACTTCTCCCTTACCTATCTCAAGTGTTTGGATTGATTTGGAGTGGAAAGAAACGGGTTTGTTGGGAAAATCCCAAGTTTTTGGTTTCAGCCTCAAAGTCTCTGTTTTCAGTTCAACAATGGTACAAGATCAGTGTGGATCACCAAGAATTAGTCACAACAAATCGTGATCAAGGATTAGAATCAAAACTAGGATATGTAATCTTGAAAATAAAACAAGTTTGAAGCTCAAAGGATGCTCGAGCTTGCCACATGAATCAAAGAAAGAGAGCTTCATGAATTTGAGACTCTGATTTCAGATTTAAACACCAAACTTTGCAGGGCTGTAACTTCTTCTATGCTCCACCAAATTACACAAGTTTGGTATTAATTTGGTGTATGATTTTGCAAGGGTTTGAGGCTTAGAACTGAGAGAACGAATCAGAGAAAGTTCATGACAGAAAAACTCGATTTTCAAAGAGTTTGGTTTGGTTATTGAGTGTTGGAGGGAATATAACTCTCAATTCATTTAAATTAATCACCTCCAAGATGTCCTTTTCAGTCTAGCACAGTAATTAAGTGATTTTTGTGTGAAATTGTGGTTGAAATCGTGAGAAATCTCAGCCATTCGTTCTCAAACTGACTTAACTCTGTCTCAGTAGAGTCGTGGTAATCGATTACCCATTCCTGGTTATCGATTATCTAGTGAAAAATTGAAAACAATATTTTTTTTAAACACAACTAAGGCATGCTTATTTCATTTCAACATTTCTAATAATATTTCCACATTTTAAAGCTAAAATTCACATAATATTTTTATAACATTCATTCACATATTATTCACATAAAATTCACATAGTATCTATTTAACATCTACTTGATATCTACTTACTATTTCATTTAATATTTATAATTTCTAGGATAATTCCAGTGGGTGTTACACAGTTCCACTTTATATGGTACAAACCTTTCTGTAACTCCTGGAAGCACTACCATGGTAAATCTCCCCTAAGCATGATATTTGATTTTAGTGGAAAGGGACACACCAACTATGGGAGAATCAGAGATAGAGCAACGGTGCATTTGGCGGAGGCCCCACCGTGAAACATGAGGATGAAGCGCAATGGAGATGAGACAATTAGCAAGGATGTAACATCCCAAACTTAATTTATAGTGTAATCTATGTTATGATGGTCTTAGGGTAGAAGAAAAGATGATATAAGTTAGGAATTTGGCCAAGTATACATGTAAAGCTAGGTTTAAAACATAGAACCTTAAGGAATTTAGAATAACAAGATTGGTAGCTCAAAACATAAATTCCACCGTTGGATGTGAAGTAGGATAGGGGAGGAAGCTTGCTTTAAAATTTGAGGAAGATCCAACGGGTAACGAAGAAGTTATGGCGCTTCAAAGTACTGAGTAATGCTTGATTCATCAGGTTAATAATAGGTTAATCGATTAGTGCCTGAATGTGGTGCAAAAATTAATCGATTAACCTACTGATTAATCGATTAGTGCTAGAAAGTGTGCAAAAAATTAATCGAGTAAGACTAGCTGCTGATCTTTGGCCAAATTACAAGGGGGTTAATCAATTAACTGAGCTGTTAATCGATTAACCTGGGTAGCTGATGAAAAAAATAAAAGTGAAACATACGTTTCTCTTTCTCTAGTTCGATCTTCTCTCTCTTTCCTTCTCTAGGACACAAAATTCTTTACTTCAATTAATCAAGACTCAAGTGATTTCACACCAAATCCATCATCAAATTCCTTCCTTGTTGCTCCAAGTAAGTGATTTAGTTTAAGAGTATTCCTCTTTCTCTCCCCTATGGTTCGAATATCACTCTCTCTCTCTTGCTCCCTTGGAGTTTTCAATTTTCAACCTATGGAACTCTAGTTGGTTTCATGGAATTCCCTCAAGATTAAAGGCAAAGCATGATAATTTGTTTTATTATTCCTATTGTATTAGGTTCCTCCCTCTTCTTTTGATTTGTGGCCAATTCTCAAGTGTAGAACAAGTACAAATCTCTCTATCTCTAAGAACTTGAGGTAAGGAGGTTTGTGTTACCATATTCTAGGGGGTAGATTGTATTGTGTATATATTGGGTTACTAAGAGATATGTGTTAGTTAGGATTAAGAACCCTAGGATAGATAATGTTATATGATAGTATTTAAATGTATTTCTTTGTGCTTAAATATGATGGTTGCTACTTGGTTTGTGTGATTTTCTATCTTGCTAAATTATATTGAGAACCTAGAATTTATAAATGATAATGATTATGATGTTTGGAATTGGAATGAATGTCTCTTTGGAAGATTAATAGTATGAGTTCATGATTAAATTGATAAATATATGAGGATGACTACAAATCAAATAATTGAATATGAAATTAAAAGATTTAAAGGAAAAAGAGTGTGTGATCCAGATCTTGTAAGACGTTGTCCGTAGGAGACTGTACGCATTGATCGCGTAAGACGCACTTGATGCGCCGCTGTAAGACGTTGTCCGAAGGAGACTGTACGCAATTATGGACACACACACACCATATATTAATTAAAGGTATAATTGGATTGTGCCTCTCCAGATCTTGTAAGACGTTGTCCGTAGGAGACTGTACGCCTAGATCGCGTAAGACGCACTTGATGCGCTGCTGTAAGACGTTGTCTGTGACACCCTTTTTAAATATACAAATAGTTAACACAATAACTATCTCTCAGCCGTAAAATATGGACTTGTAAGTATTCGTTGAAAATATAGAAATAAAATCTTCTTTTCTTAGACGGGTGCACCAAGCAAAACATGGAACTTTTGAGAGAATAACTTACATCGTTTTCAACATTGTTTTGAATTCGGTGTTTGCTAGGATAATAAAATCTATTCATAACTTTAGATAGCATCGATACTTTTGAAAGGATATTTTCATAATAAAATTAGGCGATACTATCCATTTGTTTCCTTCGCGGAATTGATACCATTTGCAAATAACATAGCCGAATTCTTTTGTATAACCTTCATCACAGTGAGCGGAAATTATAGGACTGTGTAGGTAATAGAATATAAACATAGATTATATATATATAGATAAAAAGATTCAGGTGAAACATATATAGTCCCAGTGCAAGTATCCAAAATCCATATACAAGTCATTAAAGATCTATGTCTAAAATAAAACCATAACCCTAGAGTACTCAAAAGTATATCTACAATATATACATCCCAAAAATATAAACTCTAGGGGTGATCACATAGATCTGGCAGCATCAGAAGTAGTAGTAGTGATGGTAGTAGCAGTCTCCAGGTAGCAAAAGAAAACATCATCATCAACAGCAGCAGCAGAATCTCCTCCACGGCATCTCCACATCGGATCCTCTGATCCTCATCATGTACCATATGCACATACCTAGGGATCATCGTCCCTCCAACCACTCCCAGTAGAATGAACGACAGTCTCGCCTCCGCTCTCGTCCTCCACGGGATCCTCCTCGATCTCATCCGATGGAGAGTGTACCCTACCATTGGGTAGAGGGTCAGGAGATGGTGTGACCCTAACTGGGCTTGTAACATCCCAAATTAATTTAGAAAATATAATTTCTTATCACTTTCAAGATGACAAAAATACAAATTATTTTATTACAAAAACTAGGATTTACAACTTGATATTAGAACAATAAATGGAGAAAAATGGCTTGTCTTCGTCTCCTGGGATATGAAACTCTGGTTCCAGCACCTCAATTCCTTACCTAAAATATTAAACCACAAGGGAGTGAGCAACTTTTCATAATAGAATAGAATTTAAGAATTGAAATTAAGTAAATAAACTAATCCTTAACTACACCATTAGCAATCGAAATTAGGTATAAACATTTCTCAAAGAGGTTTAGAATGCGTAGGCTCCCTACCTTGTTGACGTTTAGGTTGTAACTATTTTCTAATTAATTCCTTAGTACTTTAGGGATGGTTTTTAGTGGTTAAATTTTCGCATTTCATATAGTTAATTATAAATCAATCCCAATATATTTCTTATTCAACTTTAATAGTTTTCCTTTTTATTATGAATAATCTTGATATTAATACCCATTATAGAATTTCCAGTGGAATACATATATATATAGTCTGTCTTTTATGATTTAGTTATCTCACCCTTGATTCTGTGTATTTTAATTAGTCTTAATAATGATAAATTTCGGTTCGGCATTTCATCGAACACTTAGACTACACAAATTTTAAATTAATGAAGATATAGGGTTTGAATAATAATTAACACCCAAAATCTTTAATTTACCTACACAGGTAGGTAACAGAGCAGAATCTACTATCCTAGGGTTCTAGATATAAATTTTAATTAGTCATTTACTAATTCCAAGACTTAAATTCTATTCGAAGAGAAAAGGAGTCCTCCCTTACCTTGAAAGGAAGAAAACTCAACTCCAAATGCTTGATTGATGTTGTTTGGCTTCTATAACTCCTCTCCTTTGGTTGAAGTGGTAGAAATCCTCAAGGAAAATGATGAGTCTTAGCCATAGTAATGAGATTGAGGTGGGTTTTGATGGGAAATTATAAAACAAGAGTTGGAATAGAAGAACAAGTGTTGTTTAAGGTTAGTTTATGGAGTTGGATTTTGATTTAAATGTGTTAAGGGGTGGTTGGTGCATGAAAGTTGAGTTTTGATGCCAAAAAGTGAGGTCTGGTGCGTGTTTCCAACTTCTAGTGTCGCTGTGAGGAGAGCAGGTTGGTGCAGAGGGAGAAAATCGTGCATCAGTCTGGTGCTGGTGCTAATTTATAGCACCCGCGCGCCTAAGCGTGCGCCTGGTGCACCTGGGCTCGCACCAGGATCTGGATTTTTCTAGAAAGCGCGCGCACCATCTGGTGCGTCTTGCTGATGCGTCTGGCTGATGCGTCTGGCTGATGCGTCCCGTGCGCGCCTGAGCGCAGGACTGGCGCGCCTGAGCGCGCGCGTCTCTGTGGCAGCACCAAAAACACGCACCGGTCCTTACTTTTTGGCATCAAAACTCAACTTTCATGCACCAACCACCCCTTAACACATTCAAATCAAAACCCAACTCCATAAACCAACCTTAAACAACACTTGTTCTTCTATTCCAACTCTTGTTTTATAATTTCCCATCAAAACCCACCTCAACCTCATTACTATGGCTAAGACTCATCATTTTCCTTGAGGATTTCTACCACTTCAACCAAAGGAGAGGAGTTATAGAAGCCAAACAACATCAATCAAGCATTTGGAGTTGAGTTTTCTTCCTTTCAAGGTAAGGGAGAACTCCTTTTCTCTTAGAATAGAATTTAAGTCTAGGAATTAGTAAATGACTAATTAAAATTTATATCTAGAACCCTAGGATAGTAGATTCTGCTCTGTTACCTACCTGTGTAGGTAAATTAAAGATTTTGGGTGTTAATTATTATTCAAACCCTATATCTTCATTAATTTAAAATTTGTGTAGTCTAAGTGTTCGATGAAATGTCAAACCGAAATTTATCATTATTAAGACTAATTAAAATACACAGAATCAAGGGTGAGATAACTAAATCATAAAAGACAGACTATATATATATGTATTCCACTGGAAATTCTATAATGGGTATTAATATCAAGATTATTCATAATAAAAAGGAAAACTATTAAAGTCGTATAAGAAATATATTGGGATTGATTTATAATTAACTATATGAAATGCGAAAATTTAACCACTAAAAACCATCCCTAAAGTACTAAGGAATTAATAAGAAAATAGTTACAACCTAAACGTCAACAAGGTAGGGAGCCTACGCATTCTAAACCTCTTTGAGAAATGTTTATACCTAATTTCGATTGCTAATGGTGTAGTTAAGGATTAGTTTATTTACTTAATTTCAATTCTTAAATTCTATTCTATTATGAAAAGTTGCTCACTCCCTTGTGGTTTAATATTTTAGGTAAGGAATTGAGGTGCTGGAACCAGAGTTTCACATCCCAGGAGACGAAGACAAGCCATTTTTCTCCATTTATTGTTCTAATATCAAGTTGTAAATCCCAGTTTTTGTAATAAAATAATTTGTATTTTTGTCATCTTGAAAGTGATAAGAAATTATATTTTCTAAATTAATTTGGGATGTTACAATTTGGTATCAGAGCAGTTCTTTCCATTCGGACTGGGGAAATGGTCCTTAATTCGTTGTGAAACTCCAGTTCTAAGCTCTTCACCACAAGGGAGTGCAAAAATATATGATTATAGGGAATAAAATGGAATAATAAATTGTTGAGTATAAGGAAATCAAAAGGATATAGCACTATAACAAAATGAAAACAATTTTCGGTTAATATAAAGGATTCAAAAAGAAAGAAGTGAAGACACCACTAAAAGATGTAAAAGAAAAGATTTAACCAACAAGAAAGGAAGAGACTAATGAAATATATAAGAGTTATGAGAAAAATGAATGAGATATGTGAAGAAAGAAATGACATTAAAGTTGTGATGGTTATTGGGCATGGTCGGGGGGACACCTCGGATGTTGCCGACTGATATGTTGTCGGGGTCCGCCGAGGATAACGTAGCTGACCAGTGCCAAGACATTGTTGTATGAGACATATTGGAGTGGAATTTTGAAGGGTAATTTAAATGTTGTGTGGTGCATAATGAATATATTCAAGTTATTGGAAAGGAAAAGAACATTTTGTGATTTAAGGTATTTTCAAACTTTTGCCTTATATAAAATTCAGTACAGAAAATTAAATTGAAAAGTGGATGAGTTTTGAAACTGATTCCTTTCCAGTCGATATGATATTGAAATTGTGTTGTGTTCTCAATGGGACTTGAACAAAGAAAATAGTGATTTTGAAAGAGCAAAAGATCCAATTTTTTTTAAGAAAGAAAGATTTTTTTTTCAAGTCCTTTTGAGAATCAATTGCATTATGCACCACAACATGAGTGAATACCATACTAAGGCCAATGAAAAGGAAAGTACTTGTGAACAAATGTTTTGAATCAAATTACATGTTTCTTTAAGGAAAACTAATTGTTTTCAAAGTTTCAAGAATTGATTTATAATTTTCCTTTTCAATGATCTTGGTAAAATAATCTATGTAGATAGAATACATTCTCAATTTAATTATTATGTGATACAAATGGGTTTTTGAAAAAATAAAGTCATTTAGAAATTTCTCAATTGATTTGGAAAGCCATTCAACAATAATTGATTTATGAAAATGATAAAAGGTGGGATTCTAAATCAATCGAGTTATTCAATTTGGAAAAGTTATAAGTAGAAATTGAATCGAATTGAGAATGTAAGCTACCACACATAGAAGCGAATGTCCAGAAGTTATAAGGTGGACGGTGAGGAAGTTGGGAAAGACATACGCGGAGGCACGTGAATGATATGTGACTAGGTTGTGCTAATGAAACAACCGCGGGAATTGTCGTTGGGTGAAACTTTGATCTCCTAGGAGGGCATAGACTGGCCACCTATGTCGGGGGATTGGTTTCGCGTTAACCACGATGATTCTATCAGTCACAGAGTCATTTCGAGATCGGTTGAGGGTGGTTCCCTGCTATAGCCAACTTGGGCCTCCAACCCAAGTTGTACTGGACTGAAAATGGGTGTCCAGTACTGTGCAAGCAGTGGTAGAGGGACACTTACTCCCGGTTGGTCTTTCCCTGGAGTGGAGGGTGAAGTAAGGAAAATTGAAGGAAATGATAAATGTCTCATACAACACTATTGATATTGAGCAGAATGTACGTGTGATATGAATTTCAAGATGTGAATTGGAAAGTACCAAGTGAGGGAAACTGAGCTATATAATAATAAATATTATCGCTAAGAGGATGTGAGATTGGGACTGATCACCCCAATGCTTACATCAAGAAGCAATGTTATCAAAATCTATAAGCTTGAACATCTTGAATAAAGAAAAGTGTTTTGCTTGTGACTAAAAGTGCTAGTCCTTTTGACCCTCCATATTCTTGATATGCCGAAAAGTGGAATCATAAGAGTGATGTTATGATGATTGAAAGATAAAGCTAGCTATGGAACCAGATAAAAGGAAATGTTAAACCATATTCAATGAGCATGGGATGAGTCATGATGATGATAAGTAATGGAAGGTCCAAATAATATATCTAGAATGAAACATGCTTTATATGTTTATGGAATTTAATAAACTAAATTAATTATGTAAGTGGATTGAATGTAAGTTTAATATACTATAACCCTGAACTTTATGATAATCAGAATTTTAAGTATATGTAAATGAGTGGATGAGAGGATAAGAAGTCTTGGGTGCTAAATATAGGGATTGATTATAAAACATGAATATGAAAAGTTTGAATTAAATAGACTAATGTGTGATGGTCATCAGGCTAAGCAAATGCTATAAGAAATTTAATATAAAGCATAATAGATTGCCTTGATATATATATATATATATATATATATATATATATATGTAGTAGATTATGAAGCATGGGTAAATGGTAATAAACGATGAGAATTAATGAAGTGGTAATTGGAATTAGTATGAATTCTGTTATGAAGTTAAAAATGTACTAATTCTAAATTATAAGCCAACAGTAATAAGTCAATGACGCTATAAAATATGATAAATGGTATGATAAGGTCTAATTAAGAGACTAGATAGAAAGATCGATGATAAGACTTGAATACAAAATAAGGGTAAAATAAACTAAGATATACTCTGAATGAAATTGAAAATTTTGACAGTATGTATTGGGAATAGCGAATTGCATGAACAAAAGATATATACAAAAGACGAAGATATAGATGAATTTTTGCCAATAAAAAGATAAATGCAAAGGTGAAAATATAAATAAATAGTAAGACAGATATAATTTAATTTAAACATGTGTTTAATAATCCGGAAAACATCCACATTGTAGAAGGAGGAAGCTCGATAAAGACAAGAAACCACAAGGAGTACGACAACTAAATGGTTGTATAGTATAAAACTAGAAAATGGTGAAAATCCTACAAGAAAAATAGAAAGTAGCCAATCACTAAGTGGGGGAGTAGACACTCTCCACACCCCCTGGTAGACATGATTAATCTTATCGTAGTAAAAGTAGAAGAATTCTAATCAAAATGAAATTTGCAGATTCAACCAAATGACCACACGGAACGTATTCGGCATTTCATCGAACACTTAGACTACACAAATTTTAAATTAATGAAGATATAGGGTTTGAATAATAATTAACACCCAAAATCTTTAATTTGCCTACACAGGTAGGTAACAGAGCAGAATTTACTATCCTAGGGTTCTAGATATAAATTTTAATTAGTCATTTACTAATTCCAAGACTTAAATTCTATTCTAAGAGAAAAGGAGTCCTCCCTTACCTTGAAAGGAAGAAAACTCAACTCCAAATGCTTGATTGATGTTGTTTGGCTTCTATAACTCCTCTCCTTTGGTTGAAGTGGTAGAAATCCTCAAGGAAAATGATGAGTCTTAGCCATAGTAATGAGGTTGAGGTGGGTTTTGATGGGAAATTATAAAACAAGAGTTGGAATAGAAGAACAAGTGTTGTTTAAGGTTGGTTTATGGAGTTGGGTTTTCATTTGAATGTGTTAAGGGGTGGTTGGTGCATGAAAGTTGAGTTTTGATGCCAAAAAGTGAGGACCGGTGCGTGTTTTTGGTGCTGCCACAGAGACGCGCGCGCTCAAGCGCGCCAGTCCTGCGCTCAGGCACGCGCGGGACGCATCAGCCAGACGCACCAGATGGTGCGCGCGCGTTCTAGAAAAATCCAGATCCTGGTGCGAGCCCAGGCGCACCAGGCGCACGCTTAGGCGTGCGGGTGCTATAAATTAGCACCAGCAGCAGACTGATGCACGATTTTCTCCCTCTGCACCAACCTGCTCTCCTCACAGCGACACCAGAAGTTGGAAACACGCACCCGACCTCACTTTTTGGCATCAAAACTCAACTTTCATGCACCAACCACCCCTTAACACATTCAAATCAAAACCCAACTCCATAAACCTACCTTAAACAACACTAGTTCTTCTATTCCAACTCTTGTTTTATAATTTCCCATCAAAACCCACCTCAACCTCATTACTATGGCTAAGACTCATCATTTTCCTTGAGGATTTCTACCACTTCAACCAAAGGAGAGGAGTTATAGAAGCCAAACAACATCAATCAAGCATTTGGAGTTGAGTTTTCTTCCTTTCAAGGTAAGGGAGGACTCCTTTTCTCTTAGAATAGAATTTAAGTCTTGGAATTAGTAAATGACTAATTAAAATTTATATCTAGAACCCTAGGATAGTAGATTCTGCTCTGTTACCTACCTGTGTAGGTAAATTAAAGATTTTGGGTGTTAATTATTATTCAAACCCTATATCTTCATTAATTTAAAATTTTTGTAGTCTAAGTGTTCGATGAAATGCCGAACCGAAATTTATCATTATTAAGACTAATTAAAATACACAGAATCAAGGGTGAGATAACTAAATCATAAAAGACAGACTATATATATATATGTATTCCACTGGAAATTCTATAATGGGTATTAATATCAAGATTATTCATAATAAAAAGGAAAACTATTAAAGTTGTATAAGAAATATATTGGGATTGATTTATAATTAACTATATGAAATGCGAAAATTTAACCACTAAAAACCATCCCTAAAGTACTAAGGAATTAATAAGAAAATAGTTACAACCTAAACGTCAACAAGGTAGGGAGCCTACGCATTCTAAACCTCTTTGAGAAATGTTTATACCTAATTTCGGTTGCTAATGGTGTAGTTAAGGATTAGTTTATTTACTTAATTTCAATTCTTAAATTCTATTCTATTATGAAAAGTTGCTCACTCCCTTGTGGTTTAATATTTTAGGTAAGGAATTGAGGTGCTGGAACCAAAGTTTCACATCCCAGGAGACGAAGACAAGCCATTTTTCTCAATTTATTGTTCTAATATCAAGTTGTAAATCCCAGTTTTTGTAATAAAATAATTTGTATTTTTGTCATCTTGAAAGTGATAAGAAATTATATTTTCTAAATTAATTTGGGATGTTACAGGGCTCCTCGGATCAGAAGGGGGAGTCTCCTCGCGGACGACTCTAGAAGAAAAAGGGTGTGAGCGGGTAGGTCGAAAACGAAAATTGTGGTATGAGCGAGCTGGTCGTGTGGGAGGTGGTCCATGATATGTGTAAAACGGGGGCACGTGCATAGTGTATATGATGGGAATCCTAAATCTACGAGGACGAAATCGAATCAACGGGTTCGGGTGGTAGAAGGTAACCTCCACCTCTCCCTCGAACACCGCACGATGGTCCTCATAGATCCATGTACCACTAGGAAGTGGTTGGATCTCGATGCAAGCGATGTAACGAGATTACCACGACTCTAAATAAGGTGATCTCGGGTAAAATATCGTCAATGAACACAACCACGAATGAATCTAAATAAGGTCTGAAGATTCGATTCATGTAGTCCATGAAGATAGCTGGTGCATTAGTCAATCCGAACGGCATCACAACATACTCATAATGCCCGTATCGGGATCGAAATGCGGTCTTAGAGATATCCTCTTCTCTAATCCTGATCTGATGGTATCCTGATCTTAGATCAATCTTGGAAAATACTGAAGCCCCACGAACTTGATCCATAAGGTCATCTATCCTTGGTAGAGGATACTTGTTCTTGATTGTGACCTTATTCAGCTACCGGTAGTCGATACACATCCTCATACTACCATCTTTCTTCTTGACAAACAAAACTGGAGCACCCCATGGTGACACACTTGGTCGGATCATCTGCTTCTGCAACAGCTCCTCAATCTGCTTCTTCATTTCAGCCATTTCCGGTGGTTCCATTCTATAAGGAGCGATAGAAATGGGACCAGCTCCCGGAACTAAGTCGATGCCAAATTCAATCTCTCTTTTCGGTGGCAAGCCAGGAGTCTCATCAGCGAATATCTCTGGAAAAACTCTGACTACGGGTATCTCTTCAATCCTTGAACCATTCTCTTCTACTTCAGTGTTGAACAGGCACATGTAACCAGAGGGTATTGGGTTTCTATAGGTCACTATCTTCTTATCACAATCGATGATCACTTGGTTTCGACTTAACCAGTCCATCCCCAAGATCACATCCAACTATGCTAAGGGTAAACAGATCAAATCTACCTTAGTGGTTTGTCCTAACACTTCTATACAACAGTTAAGACATGCTCTAGAAACAACTACAGGAGCATTAGTAGGGGTTTCTACTTTCAGAGTATAAGATAATTCAGACATAGGTAGACTCAAACGATCTACACATTCATATGAAACAAATGAATGCGTTGCACCAGAATCAAACAACATATTGCAAAGCTGACCATTTAGCAAGTAATTACCTTGCACCAGATCAGAAGATCGACTCGCCTCCACACCATTAAGAGTGAAAACCCTTCCTTGAACCATAGGCCTATCATCAGTTCTTCTTGAATTAGCTTTAGCCGACTCCTTGCAGTCCTTCGCAAAATGTCCCGGCTTCCCACAGTTGAAACAGTTACTTGTTCCCCAACAAAAACGGCCATAATGTCGACGCTTGCATTTGTCACAGAATGGAGCCTCGCTCCGAAAGTTCCTTCCATCATTACCACCAGCCTTTCCTTTGCCTTTCCCCTGACGATCATACAGACCTTTACCTCGGTTGTTGAAACCCTTGCGCCTCTGAGGTCCATAATTTCGGCTATCTTTCCTCTCTGTTGCTTGCAACCCTTCAGCTTTCTTGTCGTCCTCATACATCCTACACATGTCCACGAGTGGATCCGTTGATAGCTAAAGATAGACTTCAGCTTGGGCCTTAAGCCTCCTTCAAACTTGATGCACTTGCTCCTTTCATCAGGATTGTTCTGGTAGTATGGAGAGTACTTCATCAATTCCTCAAACTTAGCCGCGTACTCACCCACACTCATGTCTCCTTGCTTAAGTTGTAAGAACTCCACTTCTTTCTTTCTCCTCAAGTCCTCAGGGAAGTATTTATTGAGAAACTTCTCCATAAACACACCCCAATTCACATCCCTTCCTTCATAACGTAGGAGCTGAACCGTATGATTCCACCAATTCTCAGCTTCATCTTCTAGCATGTAGATTGCATATGCCACTTTCTGAGCTTCCGTGCAGTCCAAGGTTCTCAGAATCTTGTCCATGATGTGAATCCACTTATTGGCCTCCTCCGGTTTAAATCCTCCTTCAAACTTAGGTGGGTTACAACTTCTAAAATCAGCCACACTCTTCGCCTCGGTGTTACCTTCATTGCACTGATGAGGTGGGTTAACTGGTTGAGGTGGTTGCTGAGATTGCTGTTGCTGCATAGCCTCCAGCACCGCGGTTATCCTTTCTAACATCGCATTGGTGTGATTTTGGTTTCTAGTAGCCATAATAGACCTGCGCTATGGACTTATGGTCACATATGAGGAACTAAAGAAACACTCACCACACCACCTATACTAAGGCTATAACTATAACCTCAAACAACACATTCAATTGTATCTAATGCTCAAAACAAGCAAGATACTAGCATTTAAAACAATAAATATGCCCTGTGGATACCTGCTTGATGTTGATGGCTACCTTTCTGGAACTACGTTCACTACTACAGGATCTGACTTTTGCTCTGATACCACTAAGTGTGACACCCTTTTTAAATATCCAAATAGTTAACACAATAACTATCTCTCAGCCGTAAAATATGGACTTGTAAGTATTCGTTGAAAATATAGAAATAAAATCTTCTTTTCTTAGACGGGTGCACAAACCAAAACATGGAACTTTTGGAGAGAATAACTTACATCGTTTTCAACATTGTTTTGAATTCGATGTTTACTAGGATAATAAAATCTGTTCATAACTTTAGATAGCATCGATACTTTTGAAAGGATATTTTCATAATCAAATTAGGCGATACTATCCATTTGTTTCCTTCGCGGAATTGATACCATTTGCAAATAACATAGCCGAATTCTTTTGTATAACCTTCATCAGAGTGAGCGGAAATTATAGGACTATGTAGCTAATAGAATATAAACATAGATTATATATATAGATAAAAAGAGTCAGGTGATACATAGTCCCAGTGCAAGTCTCCAAAATCCATATACAAGTCCATAAAGATCTATGTCTAAAATAAAACCATAACCCTAGAGTACTCAAAAGTATATCTACAATATATACATCCCAAAAATATAAACTCTAGGGGTGATCACATAGATCTGGCAGCATCAGAAGTAGTAGTAGTGATGGTAGTAGCAGTCTCCAGGTAGCAAAAGAAAACATCATCATCAACAGCAGCAGCAGAATCTCCTCCACGGCATCTCCACATCGGATCCTCTGATCCTCATCATGTACCATATGCACATACCTAGGGATCATCGTCCTTCCAATCACTCCCATTAGAATGAACGACAGGCTCGTCTCCGCTCTCGTCCTCCACGGGATCCTCCTCGATCTCATCCGATGGAGAGTGTACCCTACCACTGGGTACAGGGTCGGGAGATGGTGTGACCCTAACTGGGCTCCTCGGATCAGAAGGGGGAGTCTCCTCGCGGACGAATCTAGAAGAAAAAGGGTGTGAGCGGGTAGGCCGAAAACGAAAACTGTGGTATGAGCGAGCTGGTCGTGTGGGAGGTGGTCCATGATATGTGTAAAATGGGGGCACGTGCATAGTGTATATGATGGGAATCCTAAATCTACGAGGACGAAGTCGAATCAATGGGTTCGGGTGGTAGAAGGTAACCTCCACCTCCCCCTCGAACACCGCACGATGGTCCTCATAGATCCATGTACCACTAGGAAGTGGTCGGATCTCGATGCAAGCGATGTAACGAGACATCACCTACAAGGGCATAGGGGTAAGCATTTCTATACACATAATAAATAGAGCATAAATATAAGAACAATGTGAATATATAGTTATGCAACATTAAACAATAATCACATTTAGCATTTAACATTTATTTCATGCAGGTAAGATGCTCATACTTGTTCCATTTATCATCCTTTAAGTTAAATAAGTGGCATGATGTATGAACCTAACTCTCGGGCCTAACTCCATCAGTCTATGCCACTCTCTGACGTCCATCCTCTACTTCACAGCACTCAACAGTGCGTTGTACTCCTAGGTGTACAACATTCGTACATTCGCCAAGAATGTACACAACAAGCTTGGAATCCATGCCACCCGAGCACGTCCCGTCATCCAAACGGCCTGTCTTCCAAACGGTATAATTATATCGGCATCTCACTAAGCCGACCACGTCATCAACCATAACGTGTCATCAAGCGAGCCGTCAATTGGCACTCCCAGAGGCCCTCCTCATGTTTCAAGAACATGAATACGATCTAACATCCGAACTCCAGAATGAATGCATTATCTTGGGCTAAAAAGGATTTGATTGATGTATTTTTCTTTTATTAATAAATGACGTGCCTCCCGAGCAACGTATCATTATCCAGATAAAAACCTCATATCATCAATCAATTTCTTTTTAGTCTAGATCCTTTGGATTATTATTATTTAATCATTAATCAAGTGATTCAGAATTAAAAATGGTGTTTTTAAGATTCTGGGTAAACTACTCGAGTGTTCTTCAGAATACTCGAGTGTTCTTAAACTGTTTCTAGATTACTCGAGTGTTCATGTCTTTTTGGGGATTTGGGTTTCAGATTCATCAAAATACTCGAGTAGTTCATGAGTACTCAAGTGTTCTTCATCAATTCCAGAACATTCAAGTCACCCTTGCCTTACTCGAGTGGTTTACCTTAAGAGATCCCCATGAATCAGTTATTAATCGAGTGTTGGTCCCGATACTCGAGTGTTCTAACACAAATTACACTGTTTTATCAAAATTTCACTCGAGTATTAAGCCAAGCACTCGAGTCTTTTCACACAGAACAGACTGGAAACTTGGTTTTAACATACCATTGTCAATTCTAAACATTTTTAGTCCAATCCAATGATCAAAATAGTTCATATATCATATATTGAACATGTTACAACACTTATCACATATCCAATTACAAATTTAACAGAGAATCACAAGATTATGCATAAAACATACAATTTAACCACTTAACATCTCAATTTGCAAAATACTCAATGAACTTGTGATTTAAGGCTCACTACAGCTTACATGCATCATATAAAACTTGCTCCAAACTACCATAGAGCATGAGTTGGTCTCCAAACCAAAATTCCTATTCAATCTAAGCCCTTGAAGCCTCTTGGTGGCTCTCTAATGAAAATAATGAAATTTAAACTCTATCTAGTGTATAAAACAACTTCCCCTTACCTCTCAGACGTGCACTAACAGAAAATTCCCAAGAGAAAGCTCTCCAACACCAAAGACAGCTTTGAGTACCACATGGAAGACAGTTTTGAGTGCAGCACCAAGATTGAATTGGTTTACATGGAAGACAGAGATAACAATTGGGGAAATTAGTTTCTCTAGACTCTATGAAACACATACTAACTAGAGAAATCGAATTGAGACTCAATGAACTTGTGATTTAAGGCTCACTACAGCTTACATGCATCATATAAAACTTGCTCCAAACTACCATAGAGCATGAGTTGGTCTCCAAACCAAAATTCCTATTCAACTAAGCCCTTGAAGCCTCTTGGTGGCTCTCTAATGAAAATAATGAAATTTAAACTCTATCTAGTGTATAAAACAACTTCCCCTTACCTCTCAGACGTGCACTAACAGAAAACTCCCAAGAGAAAGCTCTCCAACACCAAAGACAGCTTTGAGTACCACATGGAAGACAGTTTTGAGTGCAGCACCAAGATTGAATTGGTTTACATGGAAGACAGAGATAACAATTGGGGAAATTAGTTTCTCTAGACTCTATGAAACACATACTAACTAGAGAAATCGAATTGAGACTCAAAGGACTCAGGAGCTTACCAAAAATCGAATTCGAAGTGAGCTCCAGACAAAGGTTTGGCAGAAACAGTTTCCACTTCCAAGCCTTGATTCTTCCACCACACTCACTCTTAGCTCACAAATTTGGTATCTATACAAAGCTCGTGATGTGAGCTTTGTATTGGTGTATTGTTTGTGATTTGAATCAGAACAGAGAAGGAGAATCGAAGGAAACGAGTTCGGAACCCTAACTCAAGCAAACTTCACAATTCCATCAACAAAGCCTTCAATCTTGTTGATGAATGGCTTAAATAGACAGTGAGGACATTCATGCAAGCCGACACGACGGTCATGAACGTGTGGAATGGTGGTGATTTCGTGTCAACGACACGAAATCGTTGATGGTGACTCACCAAACGCACTAACTCGTGCAACTCTGACCAGAATACTCGAGTATTCAGAATAATACTCGAGTATTTTTCCCAGTTTTTGAAAAATAATTATTTTATTTACTTTCCCTCCAAAACCTTTCCTATATTTGCTTCTAGGTCCCAACCCAGGGACTAATATGCAAAATATTTATTTTGTGCATAATTATATTTATTAAATCAATTCACACACATTTCCTGATTACATAAACACATATTTTAATCAAGGATTAAAATAAAAATCATTAATTATAATTAATTTTTATAATTAACATTTCCTTAATCGGGGATTAAAATTTTGGGGTGTAAACCAAAAAAAAAATATAAAATCAAAAGAATTAAAGATAGAAGATAAAAATGATGTATTTTTAACTAATCCTAATTAATACTAATAAAAGTTGTTGTTGGAAACATATGAAAAGGGGAAGCTATTTAATGCTTATACTCAACCCTTAAGGCTGTGTCCCGAGTATATCAAAACATAATTCTTTATTTATTTGAAATTTTTAAATTTTAAAAGTTTAAAAGTAATTAATAGGGAGGATCTTTGTGCTACTTGGATAACTTAAATGACTAAGTTTTTGATAGGATTATTCTCATTGAAGGAAATCTTCATTAAAAATGTGGAACCTCCAGATATATAGCTTTTTATATAATAAGGAGGGTATGTAGAATGAGTAGCTGAATACAAAAAACACATCAAGCACTTGGTTAGTTAGTTTTTTTTTACCCTAAAAAGAAAAGGCATGCATCAAACAATTTAAATTTATTTAAAAATATAAATGAAGTTTGGCTCAGCTGATAAAGAATTGACTTATAATACACATAATCATGAGTTTAAATTTTATAAATAATGTGAAAACTTTGTTGATAGGTAATTTATAAATACCACTATAAGTACCCATAAAACCACACAAGATATATCTTAACCCCCATTAAATCCTTGAATCCAAGTTATCTATACTTTAAAAAAAATTAACAAATTTATGTAAAAAGGGTTTGCAAGATCTCATTGATGAGCCCATGCTGAAACTCTTTGACAGCATTCTACCATTTTTTTAACAACTGTTTGGCCAAATTAAATGGGTGCGCTGTTTGAAGTGGGTGCACCCAAGGCCCTCCAAAAAAAAAATATTTCTATCATGCAACCAAATTTTGGATGGTTGCACAACAATCCCTTAAATGTACTAATGATTGTTTGACACGTCAGCTAATGAAGTTCTAAGTTACTGCCATGTCAGCTCAAATTAGCTGATTTGTCAAACAAACATTAGTCCACTAAGGGATTGTTTTGCAACCATCCAAAATTTGGTTGCATAGAAGTAATGCCAAAAAAAAACCCATCACATTTTTTTTTTAACTTTGAAATTTTAAAATGGGCAACAATAACTAGTTAAGAAAATAAAATAATATTTTCCGATCTCACATGTTATCTGTGATTCTATTTTTGCAAATTGCATTTTGATATAGAAATTTCACACATAATTAAATTGTTTTTTTAAATTAGGGATCTCATTTTTATCTAGTCTTTACAATAACCTCTTTCAATTATATTAAAATTTTAGTGTAAATATTTAACACTCTTAACTAACTATTTTTATAAATAAGAGCCCTCATTTTTTTCCCCTAAAGCATAGGAAATGTCCGGACCAAAATTGGATGCCCTATTGTCCCATTATTCTTTTTTACTCTTAGAACTTTCAAATTATATAGATTGAGCAGGTTATTTTCGATAAATACTTGTATATTTTTTCTCTCATATATATATATATATATATATATATATATATATATATGTTACTCTTCTCTATTTACTAGCATATGCTTATATGCACTTATGCAGATGGAGTATTCACGAGTTAAAGTTAAGGAGTAAAATTTGACATAGGGTACTAGGATAGGCAGGTATTGAATGAGTGTGAATAATGTGAATGACACTAAAAGGGTATGAAATTCATGGCATGTGGTTGTGTTGTACGCAAGATGCTCCTTGTTAGGACAAACAGATCACATGGTTTGTGCGGTACTCACTCCGGTCTCGAATATAAGCAAACAAAAACATCTTATTTATGGTTTTAAATATAAGCAAAATTTAACTAATTTTCTATTTCCAATACAATTATTTCTAAAATATCTCAACAAAGTGGTTGTATCATTTAATTTTTGTTTCATTCTCAATACATCTTTTCTAAAATGGTCTATTTTTTTTTTAACTCAAAAAAATTAAATACACTAAATTAACTTTCTTAATACTTGCAAAATTAGTTATTTTGGCTTATATATATGAGACCAGAAGAAGTACTTTGTAAAGTTGTTGTTCCATCAACTATTTTCTTAGGAGGTTCCTGATCCTCGTAATCAGGCAAGTACCCTTTACTATCAGCTTTATTCCAAACCATGTGCCTTCCAGAAACAAACTCCAAAGTTCAGTAATAACAACTGTGGCCCGCAATCTTTCTCAACAATTGGAAATTTGGAAGCATATACATGAAGAACAACAACAGAGTTAGGAAACGGTCATCATCAACTTTGCCTCTCTTTTTCTGTTTCATAAATTTCCTATTTTATTTATGGTTTTACTTAATCTTAGCTTATGACCGGGAATAAAAGGTTAAATAAAATAATTTTTTATTAAAAAATTAATTATTTATTCTTTGAAATATACTTTCTCTGATCTCATTTGTAAGATTTTTTTTGGGATTTTTCACTTGCATAAAAAAGGCAGTTAAATTTGCTAATAGTATTAGAAATGTGAAAATTTGATATATGTTTTCAAAACTACCCCTATAATTATTATTAAGACTCTAAAAAGTATTGAATAAATAAAGGTGTTTATGTAAAGAAGTAATTAAATGTTGTTAAAAATTGAAATAAGATTTTATAAATAATACCAAACTAAAAGTCTTAAAATAATCTTATACGAAGGGAGTTGGAAATTTTTTTTCTAATGTGTTTTTTACTATTTTATGACCCCTTATTGATTAAAATATTTTTATCATCCGTCAAATTTCGTATGATTGGGCTATAAATCTAAAATAAATCAAGAGCTGTTTGACAAATCAATTAATGAATTTACATATTTGCTACATGAATGTGCATTACGCCATGTTTGGGAGTAAAAAAAAAAGCATTTTTAATGGTTATTTATTAAATTTGGCTTCTTAACAAGTATACTAAGAGCACTTTGTTGACATTTGTTTTTTTTTTCCCACTAAAAGTGATTTAATAACTCCCTTGCTTAAATGAATAAACATTTTAGAATTTTATAAATGAAAGAGAAAAAATTGGAACTCAATCTCTATAAATGTGTCCTAAAGTTCAAAAGTAACATGCACCACTTATGAGCATTTCAACCAGAGGGGACCATATCACCTCATCTACTACTTAATAGCCTTAAGTGATCTGCACCAATCTAAGCATCCTTTGTCCTTTTTGAGCATCCGAGTGGTAGTTCACTGGTTGTAGAATCCGAATTCAACTCCTCCAATTTTTCCCAAGCGTAATTTTGTCATACCCTTAATTGTCCGATAAAATCCACTATCAAAACCACCATGATTATCAGTCTCGTGCAGCCAAACCTACCACCAACAGAGATCCACTCGTCCCATCTATCGTCCCCAAGCCTCTAGTGTACTCTGGTTGCCGTCACCATTATATTAGTGTTGACATTTTTTTAAGGTATATCTCTGTTTCGGACAGAATATTTATTTTTGGGCTTCATTCCATTAAAGAAAGAATAAACAAAATTAAGAGAATGCCCAAGAAAGTGTAGGCCCAAAGTCTAGAAGGACGCCCTTCCACATGACCAGATCAGGATGAGAAAGGCGTCCCTCCCCCAGAGCGTCCCCTCCAGGCAGCAAAAGTGAAGGAACGTGAAGTCCAAGGCAAAGTCTTATCCAACAAGCTTTTTCACTCTTGGGCCTCACACTCAATCAGGAAATATCACTCAATATGTCACTAATGGAAATTGTGCTATTTCCATCAATAACAAAAATGAAATTACTTGTATGCTGAAGGTAACAGTGTAAACCAGTGGGTAAAGAGGTGATCACTATAGTAACCAGCAGATCAAGGGGAAAGAAACGTGAAGGCCAAGTTGATGTTCAAGTATAAAAGGAGATCCAAAGCATTAGCAAAGGGGGAAGCCAACCTCATCCTATTCAATGAGAACTAAAGTGAAAGTAAACCAAAGGAGAGAGAAAAACACTGATATGAAATATTGTATCGTAGTATTGAGGAAGATAAGAGAAGGGCGTCCTATCGAGAGTTATCCTTTCTTGTCTATAAAAGCAAATACAAATCAGCAAAACCCACAAAATACTGAACTACAGCAACGACACAAACACAACGACTCAGAAGATAGGAGATGCAGTAGAGAGCTTGAGGGAGATAATCAAAGGGCGTCCTATCAAAAATCATTATTTCTTTGTATTACTCCACTGTATACTTGCCCTTTGTAACAAATACCCCTATCTCTTGTATCCCTCTCCAGTGTTCAATGAAATGAGGCCATTGATTTCACTAAGTTTACGAACCCACTTGCATTTCATTACTCCTCTCTAAAATCATGATTTTCTGGCAGAAACAGTTGGCGCCGTTGCCGGGGAAATCATGGCTTCAAGATTGAAAGGAAATGTACACTGGGCAGTGCTGCTGAAAGGGTGACTCTGGATGATGCCACAAAAACAGCTCCTGGAGGAACTTCAAAAGCACCAGTATCACGAGTCACTCATTTGGGAAGCGCTTCATTGATATCAATCTCAACAGTCTCCAACCCAGGAAGCGTTGCAGCAAGGAGGTCGCCTTTCAGCCACAAAAAGCGTCCTTCCTAAAAAGCGTCCACGTTCGCTTTTACTCAACTTTCCAGAAAGCATGAAGCAATTAGAGGGGTGAAAGGAGGTTGTCTTTCAGCCACAAAAAGCGTCCTTCCTAAAAAGCGTCCACGTTCGCTTTTACTCAACTTTCCAGAAAGTATGAAGCAATTAGAGGGGTGAAAGTACGCTCTCACTGAAGAAGGTGTCCCTTTACAGAAAGTAAAAACGCAACAGCAAAGGCGCGCCTAGGAAGTTCACATAGCAACACTGCTACCAGTTATCTATGTTATAAGCTAAGTACATACAACTCTCAACTTAGTCCAATTTACTATCATGCCTATTATTTATATGCTGGTATGCCTTTACATGAATTTGATTATGATAGATATATATGTCATGATGAAAGAAAATATGTACTATATCAGTTACTGTGTGTGCAGTTAAAAAATAATAAAAATAAAATAAAATAAAATAAAAAATATAGTTACAGTATACATATGCTCATTATGTTGCTAGTTTTTGTTTGCATCCATGTCTAAATATGGCTTTGGTAGGATTACTTTCTTATGATATCATGTTTTGCCTAGCTAGTTTCATGTCTAGCTAACATTATCCTAATAACAATGATTTATTTTTACCTTGACTGGATGACATGAAGTGATTTGGAGATGATTTGAACTCCATGTTTGTCATGACAAGGAACTCTATATGTGTATTTGATGTATTGTGCGTGCAGTTAAAAAAAAATAGTTACAGTATGTGCTTTTGTATGTATCCATGATAACTTTGTTTTGATAGCTCTAATGTGACATCATGATTTAATTTACAACATTATACTGATATGATTACCTTGTCCCAAATAACATCATTATCTAACATTGAGATGGATGGTCTAATATGCATAACTTTATGTTAAGTATGACTTGGTTTTCGTATGTCTGAATTCATGAATGATGTCGCCCTCATATGTAAATATATATATATATATACATATATTGATTATAAAAAAAACTATTTTTCATGATTCCAACATGCGAACACAGTGTTTAATGTTATAAGCTGCATAGACGCCTAGAGAGCGTGCTTTCGAAAAAATGTTATATGAAAACAAGATCTTGACAATTTTATATAATGATGCATGATTGATTTGTATATAATTTGTTGGAGAAAACTAACAAAACGGGCATGCGTAGCATGAAAATATCCGAAGAATGAAATTTGTTTATGTAGGAACAAGATGTGACCTCTTTTTAAGATTTGAGAAGTCCTCGGTACGCTCTTAGGCCAAGATTTACCAAGTTCTTCTAAGACGCTCAATGTCATGGGATGATCGATTCCTCCACCGTGAACAACAAACTGCTGATCTATCCAGAATAGAAAAGCGCTCTCGCCCAGTGAGAAGGCAATCAAAAGTGAGGAGTCAGAAAGCAAATAATGAAACAAAAGCAAAGTTTCAAGAGAAGTAAACACAAACAGAAAGATCAGTGACAATCAAGTAAAGAAAATCAAGCAAAAAGAAAAGATGAAATCATACTAGAAGACGACGCCCTTCCCGGAATCATCTGTCTAAAGGCGTCCTCAGTTCAGCCCCAAGGTCGACACCCTGACCAGAATCAGAAATCTGAATCAGCAAACTAAGGGCGTCCTTAGTTCAGTCCAAGGACGACGCCCTGCCCAGAATCAATAGTCTAAAGGCGTCCTCAGTTCCAAGGGTGACACCCTGTCCAAAATCAACAGTCTAAAGGCATCCTCAATTTAGTTCCAAGGGCGACTACTTGCCCACTGTCATGCGGTCTGAAGGAGTCCCCACAGTTCAATCTCAAAGGGAAGAAAGGGAGAAGAAAGTTCAAGAGCGACTTCTTGAGGCGTACCATGTTCAGATTCAACAGTATCAGTGAACCAAAGGCGCACCCCGTCGAAAGCGCCCCTGATCAGTTTCAAATATATCGATCAGATTCAATAGAATCAGTCAACCGAAGGCGCACCCTCGTCAAAAGCGCCCCCTGTTCAGTGTTCAGATTCAATAGAATCAGTCAACCGAAGGCGCACCCGTGCATAAGGCACACCCCTGAAGAAGGTGCATTGAAAAGAAAAAAAAAAGTGTGAGAGCAAAGTTATAGCATAAGTTGAAATCAAAAGCTGACAATAAAATCAAACCAGAAAGACAAAGATGAACTCAAAGCAAAATCATACGAATGATCACAAGCCAGAAAGTTAACAGAAAGTCAATGCAGAAATCTGAGCACAACAGCAAGGCAAGATGAAAAGCAAAAAAGGACATAACAAATCTCAAAAGGCGGACAAAAAACAAAAGGCGTTTCCAAGCAAACCAGCCAATCAGAAAATAAAAGCAGACCTGAAAGGCGGCTATGATCACCTTTGAGAAAGTCAGACATAAAAATCAATTGAAATATCAAAAGGCGTACATGCAATACGAAGGGTGAAACACAAGTAGAAAGATCCAGAAAAGTATGTTGCTCAAAAGCGCACTTGAATGCATAGACGAAACACTAAATCTGATGCAAGAGCAAGTTGCAAGACGAAAGCTGGCCTAGAAGCATGCAAGTGATTGAGGTAGAAACTGTTCAGAAATATGACAAAACCAAGGCGAACTCAGTTTGATTGAACAAGCAGCCAAGTTAAATCCAAGAATCCAACTCAGTCTACCCTTACAACAAGGCGCACCTGGGTATATTCATGCATCAAATCAGAAAATGAAAAGGCGAGCTCAAGCACAAAGTCAAGGAGCCAGAGCAGTACAAAAACCCAAGTGTTTGCAAACTGATAATAGCAAGAAAAGCGGCAAGAAAAGCAGCACCAATGACAAGAGGTGTCCAAAAAAAGGGGAGAAGAATGTTTGTGATGAGCAAGCCTCACTCCCCAATGGAAAACACCACAAAACCAAGGACTAGAAAAGTTCCCACAAAGGGCGCTAGTCTCACAATCAGAAGCTAGAAAAGTTCCCACAAAGGGCGCTAGCTACAAAGGACTAGAAAAGTTCCCACAAAGGGCGCTTGCTACAAAGGACTAGAAAAGTTCCCACAAAGGGCGCTAGTCACAAGATTAAAGCTAGAAAAGTTCCCACAAAGGGCGCTAGCTACAAAGGACTAGAAAAGTTCCCACAAAGGGCGCTAGTCACAAGATTAAGGCTAGAAAAGTTCCCACAAAGAGCGCTAGCTACAAAGGACTAGAAAAGTTCCCACAAAGGGCGCTAGTCACAAGATTAAGGCTAGAAAAGTTCTCACAAAGGGCGCTAGCTACAAAGGCTGGAAAAGTTCCCACAAAGGGCGCTGGCCACCAAGATCAACAAAAATCCTCAAAAAGCACCAACCAAGAAAAGTGTTGAAAAAGTGCAACAAAAAGGGGCAGCTTCATTTACAAAGAAAAAACAAGAGAAAAGAAGAAAAAAAGAGGGCATCCTTCAGAAACACTGTTAAAAAAGCCAAGATTTGTGAAGGCCGCATACACTGTTTACAGGAAGAGATTTTATTCAAAGGAATCTATAAAGGTCGAATGCATCTGTTTACAAAAGGAGATTCTATTCAAAGGAATTCAAAACAAAGGAGTCAAATACAAAGTGCTCAACAAGCATCCCAAAAGCCTACCATCCAGGCACCAGGTACAATCAAAAGAGAAAGCAACAAGTCAAAGTACAAGTGTCCTGATCGAACAGCACAACAAAACAACTAGACTTTAAAGAGAGCGTCCAACAAAGGAGCTGTCCAAGCAGCAACATAGGATTCCTGTTGGGAATCAATCTCTGCATCCAAGACCTCCAAGTCAGTAGTAGCTTTGGACAATCTCGCAGACAATTCATCAATCAGATTTCCTAGCTCAGCACGACGCTCTACCAAATGTTTCTTCTTTGCCACCAAAGCCTCTACATATAAACTTGTCAAGTCAGCGGTAAAGATGCACGACGCTCCGCCAAGTCTTTTTGCTACCAAAGCATTGACATCAAAAGCAGCACGCCGACCTTCCATTTTCTTGAGGACGCCCTTGAGCTAGAAACCGGAATACTGGTGAAGCCTCAACAATTGCAAAAATCAAGAGGCCTTCTGTTCCCAATAGAAAGCATCAGCATCATGAGTAGTGGAGAGTTTGAGTACCTTCAGCATAATGATCAAGCAACCGCGAAATGGCAGCATCAAAGTGGCAGAACACAAAAATACCAGTATGTCACAAGCCGTGAAAAACAACAGTAATGCAGAAAAGAGAGATTGCATGATTCGAGTCTTGAAAGAAGGATCAACAACGGCATGGAATAAAAGCCAAGTCTAACAAAAGATGCAATAACATAATGTCAAAACAGTGACGCAGTCAAAATACAACAGCATGCTTGAAAAAGTACAATTACCAAATCTTGAAGAAGGTGTCCTGGGATGAAGTTCTGCAGACATCCTCATAACCAGACGCATCAGATGACAAAGCAAAATAACAAGCAGTACATCACAACCTGTACAGTATGAAAATGATCCAATCCAAAGGCATGATCCATGTTTCCAAAGGCAGAATTATTAAAGCAGCATTGTGCAAAATGCATATTTCAACATCAGAACAGTATCAATTGCATAAATGCATCACTGTACAGTATGAAGGCAGCATAGTACAAAGTGCAGAAAAGTGAAGTTCAATTCAATACTATCCAAGCAAGTAACACAAATTTCCAAGAGCCAAGTCTGCCAAGGCAACACAAAGCTCAGCTTCCACAAAAGGCGCACAGGTTTCCAAAATAGAAGCATAAATGTCCTCAGCAGTACACACTACATGACAAAAGTAACAAGTCTAAGATCAACAGTAAAGTAATTCCTTCAAGCTTTTTTCCCACCTTGGATAAATCATAAGAAGCATAAGAGTGCCACCCGAGACGCGCTGTAGAAAAGAAAAGTGTCCTCTATTTCAACCATTGCCCACCTTCATGTCAATTGAGGGACGTCGGCTCTCTCTCTTTAGCCAATACAGATTATCAAGCCAGTGATCAGATCAGAATAATACCTCCCAAGTTGGTCACTCTATTCATTCAACACAGAAGGTGTTCAACGCAGCAGGAAAATACTGAAAAATCTGAAGATTCAGAAGGCACAATGTACAGAGAGTTGAATTTGAGTATGGAACTCAAGCATAAAGAAACATGCAGCAAAGAAATTTCAGAAAACAAATCAAGAATTCAAAGTACAAAGAAGCAAAGTCCACCAAGTCATTGATCAGTATACAAGGTAGCACAATCCAAAGGCGAGGTTGCACATGCAATAGAAAAAAGAGCCCGCTTCCCTTACAAATTCACAAAAGAAGATCAAGTTGAATAAGAAGCAAGTGTAAAGCGAAGTTCCAGTTTACACGGGGGCTGACCCCTCTTATCATATGTATATGCAGAAAGCAACCATGCACCACCAAGGGCGCCTTCATGGTGCCTGAGCTGACAAAAGTTCAATAGTGGTACGAAGCTTGAAGCATCTCCAAAGTCTACATCTTGACGTGCAAATACCCACAAAAGAAAGAAATGTAAAAACAAAGCAAAGCAATAGCCTGGAGAATCTTAAAATGCACTCACTAAAGGCTACATGGCATGACAGTAGATGACGCTCAACAAAGGCCAAAAGGATGAATCTTTTCTGTAAGCATGAATCAATCTCCATGAGGTACAACAAAAACGAAGGTGGCCCTAACAAAAGCGATCCCTTCCAAGATGGCCCTAGCAAAGGCAAAAGACAAGAGTCTCGCCAAGACCAAGTAATCAATGTTAATGCTCTTAATGGCCAAACAGAACAGTAAAGAAGCTTACAAGATCACAAGCAAAGGAAAAAGAAAGGCGTATTCAGTCGCCCTCAAGGGATCAAAGCACGATCAAATACTCACAAGCAATGAAATCTTCAGAAACAATCATAGTTTTTGACGCCTTTGAAGTAAATCAGAAATAAAAACAAGCATGAAGAGCAAAGCATAAAGCTCACTGAACGAATGCTTCCAAGCAAACAATTGCAACCACAATTAAAAGGCAAGACCAATTCAAAAATCAAAGTGAACCCAGTCCAGCAGTCAGCAAGCGCATTCCAAGTGATACATAAGTACGAATAAGCTGAGCTGATAGTCACAGGAAATGGAGTTATCAAAATCAACCCCAATAGAAAAGCAAGTATACTCGCCTTCAAAGGGTTTTTGCATCAAAGAGAAAAATTTTCTATTTCATGCAAAAGGGGGCTATTGTTTCGGACAGAATATTTATTTTTGGGCTTCATTCCATTAAAGAAAGAATAAACAAAATTAAGAGAAGGCCCAAGAAAGTGTAGGCCCAAAGTCTAGAAGGACGCCCTTCCACATGACCAGATCAGGATGAGAAAGGCATCCCTCCCCAGAGCGTCCCCTCCAGGCAGCAAAAGTGAAGGAACGTGAAGTCCCAAGGCAAAGTCTTCTCCAACAAGCTTTTTCACTCTTGGGCCTCACACTCAATCAGGAAATATCACTCAATATGTCACTAATGGAAATTGTGCTATTTCCATCAACAACAAAAATGGAATTACTTGTATGCTGAAGGTAACAGTGTAAACCAGTGGGTAAAGAGGTGATCACTATAGTAACCAGCAGATCAAGGGGAAAGAAACGTGAAGGCCAAGTTGATGTTCAAGTATAAAAGGAGATCCAAAGCATTAGCAAAGGGGGAAGCCAACCTCATCCTATTCAATGAGAACCAAAGTGAAAGTAAACCAAAGGAGAGGGAAAAACACTGATACTGAAATACTGTATCGTAGTATTGAGGAAGATAAGAGAAGGGCATCCTGTCGAGAGTTATCCTTTCTTGTCTATAAAAGCAAATACAAATCAGCAAAACCCGCAAAATACTGAACTACAGCAACGACACAAACACAACGACTCAGAAGAGAGGAGATGCAGTAGAGAGCTTGAGGGAGATAATCAAAGGGCATCCTATCAAAAATCATTATTTCTTTGTATTACTCCACTGTATACTTGCCCTTTGTAACAAATACCCCTATCTCTTGTATCCCTCTCCAGTGTTCAATGAAATGAGGCCATTGATTTCACTAAGTTTACGAACCCACTTGCATTTCATTACTCCTCTCTAGAATCATGATTTTCTAGCAGAAACAATCTCTCTCTTTTTTTAGATGACAATCTCTCTTCTTTTTGTTTGTGGATTCTAATAAATAACAGCTTTTCATGATGAGTTCTTGAAAGAGCGTTGGTGAAAATGCTTAACGTATTCACGTGAAAAGTATTAACTAGTACAAAAGATAATATTCATATTCGGTGAAAAATGTGCTACTAGGAAAAAAGAGATCGGATATTCTTATTTATTTTTAAATATATAATCATGTAATTGTAGCGTTTAACACAAAAAATGTAAGACAAAATTTAGAGCAACTAATGCTGCCGCGGCGAATGAGTAGTAATTATTAATTAATCTACCCAAGTTGAAGTCATTGTAGAGAGAGTCTATTTTGCAAACTTTCTTCGCTATGCTTTAAATACAAACCCAAAACAATTACTAAACTAAAGGATGAGGGAGTTCCCGATGGAGACTTCTCAATCTCTATGGAGATTTGCCATTGTATAACTTAATGTGTCCAATAATGATAAATACTTGACAAGGTCCAAAAAGGATAAATTGATGTGTTCATTTAAATGTATGCACTTTATAAAAAAAAACACGATCCACGAAGGCAACACATTACACATATATATCATAGTTAACATAGGGGATGAGACTATTTTAACTATGATATATGTATTGCCTTGGTGAAAACTAAAAGAATGAATGTGGTTATTTAATATAGTGCATGAATTTAGATGAACATTTCTGTTTGTTCTTTTTGAACTTTGGCATATATTTATCATTATTGGACACATTAAATGCTACATTGTGAATCTCCATGGAAACTAAGAAGTCTCACGAACTCATTGGTGTCTCTTCTTGTTGCCTGCTCAAATTTTTTGGGTCCTTTATTTCAAGCATGATAAAGAAAGTTACCATTAAAGCCAAAATAGGCTGGTGGCTCAACAATGACATCAACTCGACTAGATTAGATTACTATTACTACTTATTAATCGCGTTAGTTGCTTTGACTCTTTCTACATTCTTTCTTTTATGTGTTAAACGCTATAGCTACAAGCATATTTAAAAATAGCATATTTAAAAATAGATAGGAGCATCTCTTTTCTTCTAATACCACATTTTTGGCTAATGAATATTATCTCTTGTACTCACCTTTCTTCTTGAGTTAAGCATTTTCAGCAAAACTCTTCACGAACTCGGCATCAAAAATTGTTGTCTTCTTTATTGAATCCTACAAACAAAAGGAAGAGAGACCGTCCTAAAAAAAAGAACACAAAGAGGTATAGCTTAAAAAAAATATCAACATTATTGAGCACCCCTTATGCTTCCTACATTTCAATCTTTTGCTTAGAAAAAAAATAGTAATGCACTTTCTAAGCAGTCAAATAATGAAAGAATACACTAAACAAAAACTTGTATTAGAAATTTATTTTCATTAGTTTTTGGTATTTTAAACTTATCACTTGCCAAAACTACCTTTTCTATTTTTTTTTTTAAATACCTTTAGGATGTTGGGTAAGATTTTTCTTATGATTAAGATTATATTGTTTAATTTAGTAGTATAAGCAATTTTCCCTTGACTCAGTTTTTCCATTATGTGTTACATATTATCAAGCTACGATATTTTGTGAGAAATTGAACCAATAATAGCCTTGAGAATATGATTTACATGTTTTGTAAAGCACCATGAGAGGTACTTGACTTTCAAATGAGAATAAGCTGAAACACTGCGAGACACGAAATGTCAGAACATGGGGTGCATATAACAGTAAAGACAATACAATTAACCTCAAACTCACCAAAAAAAAACCTCAAACTCACCAGAGACAAGATGCTGTGCTAACATGATTATTGTTTTTGAATTGATGTCAATAGTATTAAATATGATTTTCATCTTTATAAATATGGATTATTTTGATTTTTTTTTAATTTTAGTCTACATTTTTTTTTGGTTTTTACTCCCTCCGTCCCTAAATATAAAGTCCACTTGACACTTTTATTTTGTCCCTATTTATAAAGCTCATATCAATTTTCAATGATCATTAATTACTTTTTTCCACAAACACCCATATTTATTTAACACTTTTTAGATTCTCAATAATATTAAGGCTTAATTGCATAATTGGCCATTTATCTTATTTATTAGATTCACTTTGGTTGTTTATCTTTTTTTGCAATTTATTGGTCCTTTATTTTTTCTAAAAGATTCAGTTTGGTCCTTCCGTTAAAATAAAGTTAAATGAGAAGGAATATTTCAAGAATATTCCCTCTTCTAGGCTTAATTGCATAATTGGTCTTTTATCTTATTTATTAGATTCACTTTGGTCCTTTATCTTAATATTCCAAGAATATTCCCTCTTCTTCTTCCTCTTCCTCTGCTCTCTCCTTACATCGGCGGTAGCGACTATGGGCTCACACCCTCTTCCCTCGAAAATCATCAAATTTCTTCAACATTCTTCAATTTTTCACGGTTTTAAGCTTTATTTTCATTATTCCTCAAACAAATTTGTGTTTTTCGTTCTTTTTTTCTCAAAATCTGTATCCTAGGGTCCCTTTCTAAAACCTTGGTTATCAAAAATAGTCTCCTCCTTTGAACCTGCTGGAAAACGTGTGAAAACACATGAAAAACACTTCAACAACTCCGATTAATTTTTAAAAATGGCGGCGACGGTGACATGGGTGGTGGCGGCGACACCCATGGTGGCTGCCGTCGCTGTAAGGAGAGAGCAGAGAAAGAGGAAGAAGAAGAGGGAATATTCTTGGAATATTAAGATAAAGGACCAAAGTGAATCTAATAAATAAGATAAAGGACCAATTATTCAATTAAGCCTAAAAGGGGAGAATATTCTTGGAATATTCTTTCTCATTTAACTTTATTTTAATGGAAGGACCAAACTGAATCTTTAAAAAAAATAAAGGACCAGTAAATTGCAAAAAAAAAGATAAAAGACCAAAGAGAATCTAATAAATACGATAAATGACCAATTATGCAATTAAGCCTAATATTAATAGGGATAATTTTGAAATTACATATCAAAAGTTCACATTTCCAATACAATTAACTAAATTATTTCACTTTCTTAATAGACGTGAAATCCCTCAAAGAGGCTTTATATTTAGGGACGGAGGGAGTATTTAGAACTCATTATGGAAGTTGGGTGGTAAACATTAATGACATGTGGTATATACTATTACACATTAAAATCAAAATTACTTGAATTTACAAGGATTAAAAGTAAAATTTACTCCCTCCGATCTCATTTATAACCAAAAAAGACACTTAACTAATATAAGTAAAAATTATCCAACTTTTTATTTCCGATACAATCATTCCTTAAATATCCTCATAATGTAATTGAGTCATTTAATTTTTGTTTCATTCCCAATGTAAATTTACTAAAGTAATCTATTTTTTTCTTATGAATTTGAGAAAATTAAATACATTCAACTAACTTTCTTAATAAGTGTAAATTAGTTATATATTTTTGTTTTAAAATGAAACCGGAGCGAGTACTTTTTGTATAAATAAAATATAAATAATTTCTTTCTCATTTATATAAACCTAAAATTATATCATCGCTACTTCATTATTACAGTCAATCTTTCATCAGTTTTTACCAAAGTTTCAACCAAGCTAGCTATGTGCTCCTAGATGGATCATGGATGCGACACAATGGTGTATGTAGAGCAATTGTGGTGTGTGGTGGGGGCATGAAGATCGGGTATGTCATTATTTCTTGGTGGCTCGAGAGTAGGTCTCACTGCAACAGAAAAGTGAAACAACAGCGTTTGAAAACAACAAATAACAGCATTTGCGAAGTGCGGTTGAATCCAGTGCAGTAGAAAGTGGTACCGGAAACAACGGCGCTTCACAAATGCTGTAAAAAGCCCGTGTTCGCTAAGCTGATATGCACAGTTTACAACGCTTATATGCGAGAAGCGCTGTAAACTCGCATATTTTTTACTGCATTTGCTTTAATAAGCGCTGTAGATATGAAATTAGTGGCTATTTTCTACTGCATTTGTTAAAGCGAGCGCTGTAAATTCCTTTATTTTTTACTGCAATTGCTTAAATAAATGCTGTAAATGTGAATTCCGTAACTATTTTCTACTGCACTTGCCTAAGCAAGCGCTGTAAATATATTTATATAATTTTTTTTGCTCATATATATTGTTGTTTGTTTAAATTTTAAACTTGTTATTGGATATATTAATGAAATCAAAAAATTGATCAAAAAATAGTAAAATAAATTTCAATTGAGTTGAAAAAAGTACTAAAATTAAATAATATAATTGAAAGGGTTTCTAATTAAATACATCTCTAATTAATCCAGAATCCTTGTTCCAATCAAAAACATACTAATGGAAATAAATAAAATATCAAAAGCATCATATCCATTGTATTATTCAATTCTTCACAAGAGCATCCACATAGTCTTGAGAACTCAAAATTATACTATTGCATAAACAAAACAAAATAGCTAAAAGAAATATATCTCTCCTTCTATTGCAATATCTATTCCAACCTTCACATGGTTGGGGGGAAGTGGGGTATTGTGTAGCATGGTACCAGGAAGATTATGCACTTTACCAATACCAACCAAGCGCTTCATTGGGCTATCCAAATATAACTTGCAGGTGGTGACGCCCTAAAAAAAATTGATAAATAAAGAATTGATGTACCTCTATTTTAATCAATTAATAAACAAGCAATTACCTCAGGAATGTTGTGAGTTGCAATTGTGCAACTATCTTTGATGCTAGGACCATGACAAGGTAAATCATGCTGTCTCTCAGTAGCCTTTTCTTGATTCTTATTTTCCAATTCATCAACCCTTTGGAGAAGGCCCTTCATCATCTGTTTCATCTCTTCGAACTCCACTACATCGGCTCTTTTAGCGCGTTTTGAGGGGGAAAGTATTTTGTTTTGCACACCCCAGCTCCTGCACCCCTAAGACGACCAGGATATTCAGGGAGATTTAATGTTTTACCAAGTATGTTTTTCTTGCCATGTTCTTGTATATCCCCCTCTGAAACAGATTTTTGCTTTAGGGCATCCTAACACACATATTATTTTCATATTATTATCAACAATATTGTCAAATATGAAACAGGACAGGTTTAGCATATAGCTCACTTTGACCATCAAAAACTCTATTAAACACTAATCAAAACACATGAAACAGGATCACTTATCAAAGATGGGATATAATAGAGTAAAATCATGATAAGTTTGCACCCTATCATGCATTATACAATTTAAATCAAGCCTTACAAGGCACTGAATTCAAAAACTGATATTGCTGGAAAACTGAATCTGAAAATCAGTTTTTAATCTTAACTTTGAACATGAAATGAGCCAAATTTCAGCATAGCCAGCAACAGAAGAATATTGGAGCTAAAACTTATTTCTTGAAATTCACTTGGTAGACAAATAGGCACACAAATTTCAGCAGCAGGCTGAAAAACAAGAACACTAGTAGCAACAATATGAATCAATAATCAAAATCAGAAATACATTGGTGAAATTTCCATAAACTACATAGTGATTTTCAGCATTCAAGTCATGTCAAACATCATGAAAATTAGCTTAGAAAGACCAATTTCAGATCAGAACAAATGCATCAGATCATAACATAACATTTGGATTAATATATCACTCACACATCGGTCTTTCACTTCCTGAACATTTGGATTGTCAATAATACCCACCTTGTTTTTGCGGGCATCCACCCACAAAATCTCTAGATCTATCATTTTAACATTTGGATTTGTCTCAGGACGATCCAGCTGTACATTGACAGAGGAGAAACAAAAGAGATTAAAAATCATATTTACTATCTTCATAATTATGTATATATATGTACATATATATACTTACAATGTCTTCCTCAACTCCTCTGTACCCTGCCCTTGATTTTCTATAAGGATAAAGACATTTTTTTGCTCTCTTGCGATTTTCTTCACTTAGTTTCTACTTAGACAAATAATAATCATATGAATATATACTTATAATCGAATATTAAAAAATAATGACACTTGATATACTTTACATATAACAGATCATACCAAGAACTTCTCATCTTCGGTATGCTTCTTGACAAACGCTATCCAATCAGCCTCACGTATGATACTTTCATATTTTTTTGGAGGTTTGAGGTTGATATTTCCTTCAGCATCTCTTACATATTTTCCTGCATCAGTTCTGAATTGTCTATGACTCCTACCAACATACTGAAGTATGTATGTCTTATGCTCCTCCTCAACATCAAAAGTCGACTGCAAAAGATAAACAAAGTCTCACAATGAACATGTTAACATAAAAAAATTTCAATAAGTGCTAGAGTATGCATGTGATTGTTACTATTATGTCCTGCCAACTGATATCCTTCAAACCAGGCAAAGCTTTATCATGCCAATTGTCATAAGTAACTGGCACCATCTGTCGAACAATCACCCCAATATAGCTCACCAATATGCTGCCCCCCTTTTTGTTCTTTGGTTGGCCTTTTACATTCCATTCAACCTAACAATTTTAATATGACAGTGTAAGTATAGAAATAACACAGGGAGATAGAGTGTAAGAGATCAATAAAGACAAAGGAATCAATTTATATATGAAACAAGACATGCATGTTAAATAAAAAAGTATGTTACATGTATTTTATATCCTTGCTTCTTGCACGAATAACCATCTTCATAGCGGTCAGTGTAACACCCCGTAATATAATGAATAATAAACAATAAACGTTTGAAAAATGAAACATTGGACTTTAAATTTTCTTTTATAAATCAGAGTTCACAAATAGCATTGGGGGCTTTCAATTACAATATAATAAAATACACTTGAGTTCCTTTCTTTCGACTGATCCGCTGAGCACTCTTATCTCCAAGCTCCTTGCTTAAGTACCTAAAATGTTAACCACATAAGGGTGAGACCTTTTCCGTCTCATACATCACGAAAAAATTTTGAGTCAGTGTGAATGAAAATTTTTTGTCTTAGTGTCAACGGAATGAGAGACGGAAATTTGAAATTTTGTCCATGAAAATACAAAATGGGGGCCAAAATTTCGACAATGGGGGCTAAAATTTAAAACTCTAAATCAAAACCAGACACAACAGAGAATAACAAAAACATATATTCAACAAGGATTGTGAACAACTCACATTGGAATCAGTGGTGATGTTCTTGTTCTTCAGCTGAGTGTTCACATAAGCCACAAACAGGTCATCTTTCCTTGTCCCTGATGATGTTATAGCCTGAAACAACACCACCAATCAAACACAGGAGATAAGTGTTCCACAACATTAAAAAAAAACAGTTTTAATTTTAATTAATCCCTAGAAACCCCTCAAATCACACTCATATTACACTTGAAAATTACTAATAACCACCCAGAACACAACATTTCTATCAATGAAAACAAACAATATTTTTTCTTTGGGTAAAACAATGGCAGTAATTTTTTTTCTAATAATAACCACGAAACATACTCCAATGAGTTCCAGTAACAAACATCAATAATAAAATTAAATGTTCAATAAAAAATGTCAAAATTAAATGAAATAGTTCAATCAGACCTAAAAATGCAAAAAAGAACAAATAAATAATTTTTAAAAACAAAAAAAAAACTCACAACACCAGTGGTAGAGTAGGTGATGATGGTGAACTTCTGGTCAATACGGACCAACGGAGGTGACAGAAGGTTTAGGGATTGTTGGAGGTGAGAGAGGGTTTAGGGGTTGATGGCGTGGGTTTGCAAGTGACGGCTGAGGGTTTGCAAGGGACTCGTGGGCTGCTGAGGATGGAGGTGAGAGACCGGAGAAGCGTGGCTGAGGATAAGAAGAGTGGAAGAGAAGCGGGGAAGAGAAGAGAAGAGTGGCTGATGAGGACGGAGGTGAGAGACCGGAAAAGCGTGGACTGCGGCTGATGAGTGATGGTGGTTGATCGTGAAGAACGGAGGGAGTGTGGAGAGAGTGTGTACTGATGAGAGTGTGTGAGTGATGAGTGATGAGAACGGAGGGAAGGAAACCAAAAGACAAAGGGGTCTTTTTTTTTAATAAAAAAATTAATATTAAAAAAAATTTAAAACACCAAAATTACAGTGTTTAAGCTTATTTGCGCGTGTGGGAAGCAAATTTCGCACCATTCATTCAACAACACTTGTCTGAAGAAGTGCTGTAAATTAAGCGATACAATTTTTCAAAGGCATTTTACAGCATTTACTTAAACAAATGCTGTTGAAAATACAATCCTGATCAACAATTTATTTTAAAATGCTGTAAAATGTATGTTGTTAAAACTCCTTTGTGGCATAGTGTCTTGCGATAGAGTTGCGATGGCAATGACAAACTCAACAATGGAGCCTCTGTTCTTGATCTAGTCATGGTGACTATGATTGGGTTGGATTAAGGGTGGCAAAATTATCTATAATCCATGACTCATCTTAATCCATTACATTTTTCATCCATCCATCCAATCCATCCATTTAAAATAATGGATTTAAATGGATATAATCCAACCGTTGGATGACATCTTCAAGGAGGATGAGGAAAATGGAAAGTGGAGAAGAAGAAAGAGATTTTGATCTTTGGTGGTGGGAAGGGTGTTTTTTAAAAATTCTTTTGTAGTAAAAACAGAATTTTAGTTTTAATCTTTCTAAAATAAAGTTATTTTATTTAAATGTATGCTGACGTAATTTCTGTTAAGCCATAATATCCTTTTCAAGCCAACTTTAATTCATTGTTGAAAACTATAATCAAAATATAATTAAAAATAGGAACTAAATCTAAAAAAGAAGAATATGGTCAAATTTTAGTGTAATATATATATTTATAAAAGCAAAAATCATATTTAAGTCTCGATAATATATAGCATGGTTATATTAAATTATTAACATCAAATTGGCTTTGAGGTTAAATCATATAATTTTTTATTGATTTGCTTAATCTTAATTTTAGAAGTCAAAATATAAAAAAAATTTGAAAAATCAAATTCATTACTTCTCAAAATATTACGTAAATATTTATTTTGTGAATACAAAACTACATTATTTAATCTTTTATTTTTAGAAATGACGATCGAAAACCTGCATATCCTTAGCTTGGAGTATTTGCATCAATCCTACTCATTAATTAGCAACTAGAATATCGTTAATTGTTTCATATGGTGCTTGCTTTTAGATAGGGTGTAACAGTCCGATTCGGTCCGGTTTTTGATGGATAGTAGAGATCAGACCAATTAAATTAACAAGGTTCGATCTAATTTGGTTAAGATATTTTTTATGTACAAAAATTGGATCGGACCGATCTTATCCGATCTGGTCTATTTAGCACATAGTTAAATACTCAGAAATCAACAAAATCCAATTGAAAATCAAGGACAAAACCTAATTGATATCAAGGGAAAAATCAACTAATCAAGGACAAATTTAACTAATAATATATTTACCAAAAAGAAGGCTAAAGATGACGTCATCAGCCAAGAACAAGAGGGAGGAGAATGTTGGGCGACGACAATAATGGGAGAGCGGTGACTCTACTAAGTGAGCAACGAGTGAAAGCTGCGATGTTGATAGTTATGGGGATGGCTTATGTGAGATAGAAGAAAAAAGATGAGGGAAGCTTATGTTGATGGCTATGGAGAAGGGAGAGACGACGCACTGGGGAGAAGAAGAGAAGAAAGGTGGGTTTGGAAAGTGGCTGACTTACTTGTCAGATATTAATTGTCATCCTTATTACTCATATAGGGCACCTTTTAAACTTATTCTCTAACAAGGATGATCCTATAAAGGGCAATAATCAGGTGTGTGTGATCCTATCATCTCATTCTTGATCGCAAAATCACCATCGTTCATCTTGTTTTTGGATTTAAAATCCATAACTAGGTCTTTTAGTTATGTTTTTTCTTAGTTCTTTTGCTATCTCTTTTTGCCTTTGAGCATATTTAATTAACTGCTCTATTTCTTGTAATTCTGCTAAATTCATTTTTATGGAATTTTTTAATATAGTTAATTCCTCTATAATTTTTTGTTGCCAGGCTACTTCTACATTTATTTTCCTTAACATTCTCTTAAGATATTCAATTTCAGATTCACCAGTCCTTCTTTCCATTATTAAACTTTTCTTATAAATTTAAGAACCTAAGGATTAAACCTTAAGCTCTGATACCAAATTTTTCATGGCGGAAGTGCTGAAATTAGCCATTCTTCATAGCCAATAATTTTAGCATATTCTGTGATTTTTATTGTAAAATCAATATCTGTTGGTATTATATTTCTGTTTTTCAGAGTTTCTTTATAGTTTTTTAAATTATATTCTCCATTTTCAATATATTCTAAGATCAAAAGAGTATTTTCTATTCTCCCTTGATATCCTTCCAATAATAATTTTCGTGTCATTAACCTATTAAATATGCTTCTTAATTCAGAATTTTCAGGATTTTGATTATATTTTTCTTGAACAAATATTATAAGCAGATGTAATATCTCATTTGCTTATTTTACTTTTCTGAGTTTTCCTTCAAAGAGAGTAATCCAAGTATACCCTGGCATTTTAATCACTGTAGTGACTATCATGTTCTCTATACCATAAATCATTGTTATATTCCTTCCAATCCCCATTATCTAATTCATAATCTATTATTTCTTCTGTGATAGATAAAATGATTTCTTCTTTCAACCATTCTGTTTTGATTTTTTCATTAATTTCTTTTAGGGATGTGAGTTGACTAATTATCATTATTTTTTCTTCTACAAATTCTATATAACAATCTATTACTTTATTGATCCAAAATTCATCAGGATCAGTTTCAAATTCTATTCTCCAAAGATTTTCTATTTCAGGATGATCTTTCGTAATTTTCATATTTTATTTTATTTTATCCTATTCTAAAAGATAATATTTTCACTTCATCGGCTAATTTATTAAGTTTTTCTTCATAATCTCTTTCTCTGCTTAAAGGAGGCTGGGGTATTATACTTTTTTCTTTTACCCACAAATTAGGTAATTCTTTAATTTTGTTTCTTTCTATCATAAAAGGCCTTTCAAGTTCTTGAAATAATTCTGGAATACTAATGTACTCATTGTTTCTAAATTCTATGGAATGATGTGAATTAGTTAAAGCATAACTAATGCAATAGGTGAGACTAAAGATTTTATCTCCTTTCTGCATAAGATCTTTTCTTTCAAAGTCATGACAAAAATTTAAGGATAAATCTAGATTCTTAGTATTTAATGGGACTCCTATATTGGGGTATGCAGTAAATATTAACTTAGTATAAGCTAAGTTTCCTTCAACCAAGGTAATAATTGAATCTTTTATATCTTGGATTCTATGGTCCATTAAGGCGATTTTTAAAGGACTATTAATTCCTTCTCCAAAGATATTTTTAATCAAGATCCGTATTGCTCCTATATGAACATATTTTATCTTTTTTTTTGTAGAAGAAAAATCTTATTACCAACGAGCAAAAAAACAACTCATACATGAGGTTGGCTTTACTTAGTACCTTTGCCACCTTCTAGGAAGGGTGCAAAAGAGCTTAAGTAAACCATCCTATTAGCACTTTGCCACCTTCTATGAAGGGTTCAAAGGGACTAATAGGACAAAAGAATTAAAGTTCTATACAAATTCTATCTACCAAAGTCCTGTTAGTCCAATTCCTGAAATTCTTAAAGCAAAAATCTATCCTGCAAGCTAGTTCTTTTTTAATCAACCTAAAATAAAAGTCCAGAGACTTGATTTGGTTGTTGAAGGTTCGATTGTTTCTTTCCTGCCAAATTGAGTAAACCACAGCATCAATCATAGCAGCAACACATTGTCTTCTGACCTTCTCCCTAAAACCATTTGTAAGCCACCTAGTCCAATTCCCAAGTCTGCAAGGGCAATGATCCAAACCCAACCAATCAGCGCACCAATTCAGCAAAACCTTGCTCCAAGAGCATTCAAAAAATAGATGAGCTATTGATTCCTCAGCAGATAGGCAAAGGCAGCAATGATTGGGATTCATGAGCCATATCATTCTATCCAAGGTCTGCAGTTTGCCTTGAGCTACAAGCCACAAAATGAAGCAATGCTTCTGGACACTCACCTTATTCCAAACCACTTTGTGCATAGGAAAAACTGTCTTATTGCCTTTGAGAAACTTATAACCAGATTTAACAGTATAATGGCCATCAGCAGATGCAGACCAAGAGTTATTCAAGAAACCTGTCTTTAGTTTGTCTCTAAGCTTTAAAATATGCTTCCAGTGCCAACTCTGAGACTGAGTCCATTCACACTCCCAAAAAGAAGCATCCTTTATGTAATAAGAATAAACCCACTTGACCCATAAACTATCACTTTTAGCTGCTAAATTCCAGACTTGCTTACCTAGAGCAGCAGCATTCCAAGTAGCATAGTCCTTAATGTTTAAGCCACCAAACTTCCTTTCAGTGCAGATGCTACTCCAAGCTACCTTAGCATGATATGAACCAATATCATTGGAAGACCAAAGAAAAGCTCTGCAGACTCTTTCAATCTCTTTAATCACAGATCTAGGAATGATAAAAGCTGAGGCCCAATAAGTGTGAAGTGACATCAGTACAGAATTTATCAGACAGGCCCTAGCCTGATAAATCAGATGTCTTGATTTCCAGCTGTTGACCCTCCTTGTGATTTTATCTATCAAGATTTGGCAAGTAGCAGCATTTCACTTCTTACCAGAAAGAGGAAAACCCAGATATTTACAAGGAAACTGACCTTCTTGAAACTGAGATAAAAGTAGCAGCTCATTCTTTCTGTCCACATTGATTTCTGCCATATAAATTGCTGACTTATCCTGATTAGCATGCAATCCTGACCAGGATGCAAAAGTATTAAGAGTGTTAATCATCAATATCACACTTGCAGGATGGGCTTTGCAATAAAGCATAAGGTCATCTGCAAATGCAAGACTCAGCAGCCTTGTGTCCTTACAATGGGGATGGAATCTGAAATTCCTGTGCATAGCAGCCAATTGTAAGGCCCTAGTCAAGATCTCCATAGCTAGCACAAAGATAAGAGGAGACATAGGGTCCCCCTGCCTGATTCCTCTAGAGCCTCTAAACATGCTTCCCTTCTGGCCATTAATGACAATAGTGAAAGATGCTGAGGAAATACAAGCCATGATCCATGTCTTGAACTTCACAGGAAAATTGAAAGTGTAACACCTAAGTTTATTTACCCTTATATACCCCTAATAAAAAAATAGCAACTTAAAAATTCCTTTTTCGACTCATGAATTGATTAGGAAAAACTCTTAATTACTTTTCTTTCATATGAAAATCTCCCGTCAAACGGACGGAGTTTCGTTTGTTTATTGGACTTTTCCAAAAATTCCTGTTTTCCTGCAACCTGATAAACAATAATATTTTCACATAACAAAGCCTGCAGGGCTATTCACATATATATATACCAGCTAGTGCATCTTCGTGCACGCATCAGAAACCGGTTTAAGACATCATAGTATCAGCATCAGAGTTAGCGGAATATAAACAAGTTTTAGGAAATAAGTTTTTCCCCAAAATAGACCCCTTTCCCAAAAGGAGTCATCCTGGGCCCCCAAAATGCTATTTACATTTATATACAACAAAAATGATTCACATCATCGGGCCCAGGACATTCCCATGTCCTACATCACTAAAGGTAACCTACTCTCCCTGAGAGGGAGAGTACTCCTGCTCGGCCTGCTCAGGTGCAAACTCTTCCTCAGTACCTGTGGTGATAGTAAGGAGTGAGTATTACACATAAAATGGGGAGACAGTTCCCAATTAAGACATAATGCGACACTAAGCCATGCACATATAACAATTCAATCACAACATCATAAATAAGAGTCAATTCATCACAATTCAATTTCGAGTATTCATTAGTTTCTCAAATCGTTTTTGATTTAACATTTTCCTAAGTCTTTCGTTCCATGTATTTTAATCATATTAATATTCTTTTTATCTGTCCCTGGTCACGACCTACTGCGTCTGCACTCCTGTGCACTCACGACTTACTGCGCCCGGGTATGTGTCTCAATCCCCTGGTCACGACCTACTGCGTCTGCACTCCTGTGCACTCACGACTTACTGCGCCCGGGTAAATCCCCTGGTCACGACCTACTGCGCTCGCACCACCGCGCGATAGCGACTTACTGCGCCCGGGTATGTTTCTCAATCCCCTGGTCACGACCTACTGCGTTCGCACCACCGCGCGATAACGACTTACTGCGCCCGGGTAAATCCCCTGGTCACGACCTACTGCGTTCGCACCCCCGTGCGAAAACGACTTACTGCGTCCGGGTAAAATACAATCTCCCCTGGCTGAGCCTGGGTATAATATAATTAGTTCTTTATCATTATCAATTCTTTAGCAAATTTCCATTATTCAAAATTCATTACCACATTACACATTTTCATTATCCAATGATCACAAATATATTTTGTAACTTAATTAGCACAATTTCACTTATTATCACAACTCAAATTATTAAACAACATAAGCATATAATTTATCAACATCACCAAACCACAAAATGCAATATATCAACATCAAAATAAATTCCCTAAGTCATAGATTCTATTCTAACAATTATTTTATATTATATCAACCTAAACTAACACAAAAATCATAGTACTCATCATATGCATAATGTAAACTAAACCCCAGAGTAAGGTAATACTCACTATAACCCACTCCTTACCTTAAATTAGCAAAAGGAAATTAGAACCTTAGTGAGCCCTAGCTCAAAATCTTGGAAACTTGAATTTCCTAAGTCTAGCTTGCCACCTCAACAAGGAAATGATGAAATGTTGATATACCACCCTATTTGTGAGAGCACAAGAGGAACTATCTTTATCCTTTCCTTGGTTGGAGTTGGAAGGCATGAAACTCAATTCCTATATCATGAAGAGTGCAAGAATCCTAGGGTTTTAGAATAAAATCCATGAACTAAGATGAATTTGAAATGGAAAGGGAATAACATCATTAAATAGAGCTAGCTAACCTCAAATAAATGACGAAAATGAAAAACCAAAGAGTGAGAAGGTGGGTGTGATTCATGTGCCAAGAGAGAGGAAGGAATGAAGCTCTAATCAACTTCCATGATGCAACTTGATGAGCTTTGGTTGATTTTGGGTTGAGGTGCCCAAGAATCAAATGTGTTTTGGTGGTTTGATGATTGGAAATGTGATGAAGGTGGAGAGAAATGGATGAAGGTGGTGAGTTGTTTTGGAGTTGAAAGGTGATGAAATGGTGTATTTTTAGTGCCTCTTAATCAGCCTAGGTCCTGCTGAAAATCGTGTGGCCATGAGGCCATGCTTTGCCTCCAAGTTTCAATTTGGACGCACCAGATCTGATCTGGTGCGCGACGCTCGCTTGGGCGAGCCCATTACTCGCGTGGGCGAGACTTGGCACCAGCTGGTGCTGCTGGTGCGCGACGTGGGAGGCTGGTGCGTGCTGGTGGGGGCTCTGGCGCGCCAACACGAATTTCTGGTGCGCTGCTGCGTGCATCCGCTCGCCTGGGCGAGTGGTGGGCTGGCCTGGGCGGGTTTTTCACTGAGTTATGCACCAAATGAACAGTGACTCGCCTGGGCGAGTGGTTCATGCGCTTGGGCGAGTTTCAGGGTTTTAACCTTCGATTCGTCGTAACTTTTTCGTCGACCGTCGGATCGAGTTCAAATTTTTAGATATGTTTCTTTACCCCATAAACTTCACATCCAACGGTGGAATTTATTTTCTTAGCTTCCTATAATGAATTTCTAATTTTCTCTTTTCGGTTGGTTTCTAACACTTAAAACGCCGATTTTACTCCCGATCTCGCTTATTTGACCCTGCCCAAAGCCCTACATACCTTCTATACAACTCCTAGGACCTATATTCACCACCCACATATCTGGTAAAGTTCATTAAATCACTTTTCCAATTTTTCTAAGGTTTTTAGCTTTTATTTCACTTAAAATCAAAGTTTAGGATGTTACAATTCTCTCCCACTTACCTGAATTTCGTCCTCGAAATTCGTCAAACAATTGTGGATGAGACTGCCTGATCTTATCCTCCAGTTCCCATGTAGCCTCTTCCACATCGTTCCTGATCCATATAACCTTAACCAAAGAGATTTCCTTGCCTCTGAGCTGCTTCACCTGCCTGTCTTCAATTCTAACTGGCAGAACTTCAAAAGTCAAGTTCTCTTTCAAAGGCAAATCATCTAAGGTAACCACATGCGAAGGATCATGGACGTATTTCCTTAGTTGTGAAACATGAAACACGTTATGAAGCCTTGACAAGTGAGGGGGTAATGCAATCCTGTACGCCACTGGACCAACTTTCTCCAGAATCTCATAAGGCCCAACAAACCGAGGAGTCAACTTCCTGAATTTGATTGCCCTACCAATTCCTGTGATCGGAGACACCCTTAGGAACACACGATCCCCAACATCGAACTCCAAAGGTCTCCTTCGCCTATCTGCATAACTCTTTTGGCGATCCTGTGAAGTTTTCATTTTGTTCTTGATCATTGTGACCTTCTCCGTTGTTTCTTTCACAATGTCAGGACCTGTCAACAGATTTTCACCTATTTGGAACCAACACAAAGGCGTTCTGCATTTTCTTCCGTAGAGAGCCTCAAATGGTGCCATACCAATGCTGGAGTGAAAACTGTTGTTGTAAGTAAACTCCATCAAAGGTAGTAGCTGCTCCCAACTACCGGCTTGCTCCAGAACACATGCTCTCAGCAAATCCTCAAGTGTCTGGATAGTACGCTCAGATTGTCCGTCTGTCTGCGGATGGTAAGCCGTACTAAATTTCAACTTAGTACCCAATGCCTCCTGAAGACTCTGCCAAAATCTAGACAGAAATCTCGGATCGCGATCGGATACAATACTAGTAAGAACACCATGCAACTTCACTATGTCCCTGATGTACAACTGAGTCAACTTCTCAAGAGTATACTTCTTATGAGTAGGAATGAAATGAGCACACTTTGTAAGACTGTCTACAACCACCCAAACTGAATCACATCCACCAACAGTCTTCGGTAAACCCGTCACAAAGTCCATAGCTATACTGTCCCATTTCCATTCCGGAATCTCAAGTGATCGCAAAGGACCACCAGGCTTTTGATGCTCAATCTTAACCTTCTGACAAGTTAAGCAATGAGACACGTGATCGGCCACATCAGTTTTCAACTTCGGCCACCAATAAATCCTTTTTAGATCTTGGTACATCTTTGTTGCACCAGGATGAAAATTCATCTTGGTTCGATGTGCTTCCCATAGGATATCTCTTCTAACTTCGAAATCCATAGGAACACATATCCGACCCCTAAATCGGATGATGCCATCAGAACCTTTCACAAAGTCGGGCTCTTCATTGCCTGATGCCCCTTCTAACAACTTTTGCAATTCAACATCATCGGCTTGCCTTTCTTTGATAAGACCCATCAAGTCATTAGTAACCCGCAACATTTCGAGAACGATGCTCTTCTCTTTCACTTGCATGTTCAAGTTGAGGTCACTAAACTCTTGAATCAATTCCATCTCTTTCACCATCAGATTGCTGACATGCAAAGTCTTACGACTTAGTGCATCAGCCACTACATTGGCCTTGCCCGGATGATACTGAAGATCAAAGTCATAGTCTTTCAGAAATTCCATCCATCTCCTCTGTCTCATATTCAACTCTTTTTGATCGAAGAGATAGCGAAGACTTTTATGATCGCTAAAGACTTCGAACTTTGAACCATATAGATAATGCCTCCAGATTTTCAAAGCAAAAACACTGCCGCCAACTCAAGATCATGAGTGGGATAGTTCTGTTCATGCTGCCTCAATTGTCTGGATGCATAAGCTATGACTTGCCCTTGCTGCATCAAAACACAACCCAACCCTTGCTTAGAAGCATCACAATACACCACAAAGGATTGAGTCGGGTCCGGCAAAACTAACACCGGAGAGCTAGTCAACCGCTTCTTCAACTCTTGAAAACTACCTTCACATTCTGGGGACCACTCAAACGGAACACCTTTCCGTGTAAGAGTCGTCAAAGGAAGAGAAAACTTGGAAAACCCTTCAATGAACCTCCGATAATACCCAGCCATACCAAGAAAACTTTTGATCTCAGTGATGGACTTAGGTCTCTCCCACTTAAGTACCGCTTCCACCTTAGAAGGATCGACAGCAACACCCTTCTCAGAAATGACATGCCCCAGAAACTGCACTTCGTTCAGCCAGAAACTACACTTAGAAAGCTTTGCATAAAGCTGTTTGGATTTGAGAATCTGCAGCACTATTCTCAGATGCTCAGCATGCTCACTTGGACTCTTAGAATAGATGAGAATGTCGTCGATGAAGACTATGACGAAAGAATCCAAGTACGGCCGAAATATCCTGTTCATATAATCCATAAAGATGGCCGGAGCATTAGTGAGACCAAAGGACATGACAACATATTCAAAATGTCCATATATCGACCTGAACGCCGTTTTAGGAATTTCCTCCTCTCGGATACGGATTTGATGGTATCCCGATCGAAGGTCAATCTTAGAAAATATAGCTGCTCCTCGCAATTGGTCCAACAAATCGTCAATGCGAGGAAGAGGATACTTGTTTTTCACCGTCACCGCATTCAATTGTCTATAGTCGATGCACATTCGGAGACTTCCGTCCTTCTTTTTAACAAAAAGAATCGGAGCTCCCCAAGGTGACACGCTTGGTCTAATCAATCCCTTAGCCAATAGCTCCTCTATCTGCTTTTTCAACTCTTCTAACTCCGGAGGTGCCATCCGGTACGGGGCTATAGAAATAGGACCTGCACCGGGCATCAGATCAATGCTAAACTCCACTTCTCTATTTGGCGGTAATCCAGGAATCTCTGGAGGAAAGACTTCTGGAAACTCACAGACTACTGGAATTTGACTGATTTCTGCCTCCTCATTCATCTCCAAGGTAGATAAAGAAAGATCACTGATAGTAATTGATTTCTGATGACAATCAATCAGAACATGGTGCCGAGACATCCAGTCCATGCCCAGAATGATGTCAAGCTTAGTTAGAGGCAAACAAATTAGATTGACTTTGAATTCCCGCTCCAACACTCGAAGTGGGCAATCTAAACACATAGTTGTTGTGACTACAGAAGAATTCGTGGGTGTGGAAACAGATAATTTATAAGGCATTTCTATTGCAGACAACCCTAACTTCTTCATGCAATCGGAAGAAATAAACGAATGCGTAGCTCCGCAGTCAAAGAGAATACCATAAGGAATACTATTAACATAACCGGTACCTCTAATCAGTTCATCAGCATCAGTAACCTCCTCACCATCCAGAGTATACACCTTGCCCTTCCGAGTCACCCTGTTGTCACCAGCTCTCTGAACCTTAGCCACATTAACCTCCTTTTTAACTGCATTTTTAGGACAATTTGTCACAACGTGACCCGGCTGCCCGCACTTGTAACAGGTTGGACCCTTACTCGGATTCAATGTCCAGAAATCTCCCCTGTGGTGCCTACCACAATGTGGACAAGTCGGAATAGGACCAAAAGTGCTTACTGCTCGGCCTGTTCTAGGCTGAGAGTAAGGACCTGGTCGCTGCACCGAACTCTTGCCCCTGATCGGGCCGGTCCGCTGTATTGCTTTGCTCTTATCCTCCGCTTTCTCTTGCTTTAGAGCATTTTCAAATGCACTAGTCATGTTCACTAATTGAGCCAAATTTGATATGCCCTGATAAGTAAAGATGGTTCTGATCTTAGCATTCAACCCAGCTTCAAACTTAATGCACTTGGTTCGTTCATCAGCATCTCTGTACCCTCCAGAGTATCGGATCAAATCCTCAAACTGAGCTGCGTATTCTCCGACACTCATTGTTCCCTGTTCCAACTTCAAGAATGCTAACTCCTTCTCCCTCCTGACTTCTTCCGGAAAGTATTTTTTCAGAAATCGGATCTTAAAAAGATCCCAATTGATCACCTCATTACCAGCTTCCAAACTACGCCTCTGATGCTCCCACCAGTGTTCTGCCTCACCTGACAGAACATATTCCACCAGTCTGACATACTGATCTACTGGTGGTTGCAGCGAGCGAAGGATTTTCTCCATTTCCTGGAGCCATTTTTGAGCCCCATCTGGATTGAATCCCCCTTCGAACCGAGGTGGATCGTTCTTCCTGAACCTTGACATCCAATCAACAGGAGCTGGTGGAGGATTTATTGCTGCTGCTGCTGCTACTGCAATGTTTCCCGCTTGGTTCTGTTGCATTTGTGCCAAAGCTGCTGCATGATCCTGTTGTATCTGGGTTTGGGCCTGTTGCACTTGCACTAAGTTCTCCAGTATCGCCGCCATTCTATCATTATCACCTCGTCGCCCAGCCATACTGCTAAGCCATTGATGAGATAAACAATTAAACATTTAATATTAAATAAGAATATAAACTTCCTAGTCTTGGTCTTAGACTCTTAGCTAAGTAATCCAGTTACTCTCTTGGTGAGTAACTATTGGAGATGTGAGTCCACACTCCAAAGGCCGAGGGAAACTGCTCTGATACCATAAATGTAACACCTAAGTTTATTTACCCTTATATACCCCTAATAAAAAAATAGCAACTTAAAAATTCCTTTTTCGACTCATGAATTGATTAGGAAAAACTCTTAATTACTTTTCTTTCATATGAAAATCTCCCGTCAAACGGACGGAGTTTCGTTTGTTTATTGGACTTTTCCAAAAATTCCTGTTTTCCTGCAACCTGATAAACAATAATATTTTCACATAACAAAGCTTGCAGGGCTATTCACATATATATATACCAGCTAGTGCATCTTCGTGCACGCATCAGAAACAGGTTTAAGACATCATAGTATCAGCATCAGAGTTAGCGGAATATAAACAAGTTTTAGGAAATAAGTTTTTCCCCAAAATAGACCCCTTGGCCAAAAGGAGTCGTCCTGGGCCCCCAAAAAGCTATTTACATTTATATACAACAAAAATGATTCACATCATCGGGCCCAGGACATTCCCATGTCCTACATCACTAAAGGTAACCTACTCTCCCTGAGAGGGAGAGTACTCTTGCTCGGCCTGCTCAGGTGCAAACTCTTCCTCAGTACCTGTGGTGATAGTAAGGAGTGAGTATTACACATAAAATGGGGAGACAGTTTCCAATTAAGACATAATGCGACACTAAGCCATGCACATATAACAATTCAATCACAACATCATAAATAAGAGTCAATTCATCACAATTCAATTTCGAGTATTCATTAGTTTCTCAAATCGTTTTTGATTTAACATTTTCTTAAGTCTTTCGTTCCATGTATTTTAATCATATTAATATTCTTTTTATCTGTCCCTGGTCACGACCTACTGCGTCTGCACTCCTGTGCACTCACGACTTACTGCGCCCGGGTATGTGTCTCAATCCCCTGGTCACGACCTACTGCGTCTGCACTCCTGTGCACTCACGACTTACTGCGCCCGGGTAAATCCCCTGGTCACGACCTACTGCGCTCGCACCACCGTGCGATAGCGACTTACTGCGCCCGGGTATGTTTCTCAATCCCCTGGTCACGACCTATTGCGTTCGCACCACCGCGCGATAACGACTTACTGCGCCCGGGTAAATCCCCTAGTCACGACCTACTGCGTTCGCACCCCCGTGCGAAAACGACTTACTGCGTCCGGGTAAAATACAATATCCCCTGGCTGAGCCTGGGTATAATATAATTAGTTCTTTATCATTATCAATTCTTTAGCAAATTTCCATTATTCAAAATTCATTACCACATTACACATTTTCATTATCCAATGATCACAAATATATTTTGTAACTTAATTAGCACAATTTCACTTATTATCACAACTCAAATTATTAAAAAACATAAGCATATAATTTATCAACATCACCAAACCACAAAATGCAATATATCAACATCAAAATAAATTCCCTAAGTCATAGATTCTATTCTAACAATTATTTTATATTATATCAACCTAAACTAACACAAAAATCATAGTACTCATCATATGCATAATGTAAACTAAACCCCAGAGTAAGGTAATACTCACTATAACCCACTCCTTACCTTAAATTAGCAAAAGGAAATTAGAACCTTAGTGAGCCCTAGCTCAAAATCTTGGAAACTTGAATTTCCTAAGTCTAGCTTGCCACCTCAACAAGGAAATGATGAAATGTTGATATAACACCCTATTTGTGAGAGCACAAGAGGAACTATCTTTATCCTTGCCTTGGTTGGAGTTGGAAGGCATGAAACTCAATTCCTATATCATGAAGAGTGCAAGAATCCTAGGGTTTTAGAATAAAATCCATGAACTAAGATGAATTTGAAATGGAAAGGGAATAACATCATTAAATAGAGCTAGCTAACCTCAAATAAATGATGAAAATGAAAAACCAAAGAGTGAGAAGGTGGGTGTGATTCGTGTGCCAAGAGAGAGGAAGGAATGAAGCTCTAATCAACTTCCATGATGCAACTTGATGAGCTTTGGTTGATTTTGGGTTGAGGTGCCCAAGAATCAAATGTGTTTTGGTGGTTTGATGATTGGAAATGTGATGAAGGTGGAGAGAAATGGATGAAGGTGGTGAGTTGTTTTGGAGTTGAAAGGTGATGAAATGGTGTATTTTTAGTGCCTCTTGATCAGCCTAGGTCCTGCTGAAAATCGTGTGGCCATGAGGCCATGCTTTGCCTCCAAGTTTCAATTTGGACCCACCAGATCTGATCTGGTGCGCGACGCTCGCTTGGGCGAGCCCATTACTCGCGTGGGCGAGACTTGGCACCAGCTGGTGCTGCTGGTGCGCGACGTGGGAGGCTGGTGCGTGCTGGTGGGGGCTCTGGCGCGCCAACACGAATTTCTGGTGCGCTGCTGCGTGCATCCGCTCGCCTGGGCGAGTGGTGGGCTGGCCTGGGCGGGTTTTTCACTGAGTTATGCACCAAATGAACAGTGACTCGCCTGGGCGAGTGGTTCATGCGCTTGGGCGAGTTTCAGGGTTTTAACCTTCGATTCGCCGTAACTTTTTCGTCGACCGTCGGATCGAGTTCAAATTTTTAGATATGTTTCTTTACCCCATAAACTTCACATCCAACGGTGGAATTTATTTTCTTAGCTTCCTATAATGAATTTCTAATTTTCTCTTTTCGGTTGATTTCTAACACTTAAAACGCCGATTTTACTCTCGATCTCGCTTATTTGACCCTGCCCAAAGCCATACATACCTTCTATACAACTCCTAGGACCTATATTCACCACCCACATATCTGGCAAAATTCATTAAATCACTTTTCCAATTTTTCTAAGGTTTTTAGCATTTATTTCACTTAAAATCAAAGTTTAGGATGATACAGAAAGCAGTGAGCATGTCATCAATAAAAGCCCATTCCAGGGTATCATAGGCCTTCCTTATGTCTACCTTCATCATACATCTAGGGGATACCCTTCTTCTGCCATAAAACCTGAGGAGCTCTTGAGTGATTAGTACATTGTGCAGAATATTTCTTTCCTGAATAAAAGCATTTTGATTGTGCTGCACCAGTATAGGCAAAACAGTACCCAGCCTATTACTAATCACCTTAGTTATGCATTTATAGATTGTTGAGCAACAAGCAATAGGTCTAAAGTCCTGCACTCTAGTAGGATTATCAATCTTGGGAATCATCACAAGGTTAGTAAAGTTAATTTCCCTGAGCAGATACCCTGATGTGAAGAATTCCTTGACAGCAGCACACAAGTCAGAACCTACAATATCCCAAGCATCCTTAAACAGGCCCGAGCCAAAGCCATCAGGGCCAGGAGATTTATCAATGTGAATTGAGAATAGAGCTTGTTTGATCTCTGCATCAGTAATAGGTCTAATCAATTGCAATTGTTGATCAGAGTTCAGAACCTTCCCTTGATCAATGACCTCTTGAGTAAAAGTATGGCCTTGGTGTCTGCAAGAAAAGAGGTTGGTATAAAAATCTTGAAAAAGATTCTGGATACCAGATTGATCTGTCACAAAAACCCCTTCATCATTATAGAGCCTTTGGACCCTATTCTGGTATTGCCTCCTCTTTATGGAATTATGAAAAATTTTTGAGTTAGTATCACCCTCCTTTACCCATAGCAGCTTAGCCTTCTGTTTCAGAAAAGCTATGGCATCTTGCTGCACCTTTCTATACTGCACAGACACATCTCTCTCAACCATCTGCAAATCAACATCAGTAGGATTGGTTCTGAGTTGAGCCTGAACAGAATCAAGCTTTTCCTTCAGCTCAATCTCCTTCTGGTCAATTTTTGCAAAAGATTCCTTATTCAACTTTGTCAAGGGGCCCTTAAGAGCTTGTAATTTTTTGCAAAGCTGAAACATTCTGCTTCCTTCATAGTTTTTACTCCACACATTATCCACAGTATGAGCAAACTCAGGATGAGTAGCCCACATGTTGAAATATTTGAAACTGTACTGCTTAGGGACAGAACCAGAACCCCAATCAACAATTGCAGGAGAGTGATCAGACAGACCAGGCAACAAAAATTCAGCAGAAGAGTTGGGCCATTCATCAATCCAAAAGCTATTAACCATGACCCTGTCTAGCTTACAATTAATTCTGTCAGTTCCAAATTGCTTATTGCACCATGTATAGAAACATCCAGTAGACCTCAGGTCAATAAGATCAGCAGAATCAACACAATCCCTTAAATCTTTCACCTGTGAAATATCAAGAGGAATTCCACCAATTTTCTCATTCTGATTTAGGCAAGAATTAAAATCTCCCATAATAATCCATGGCATCTGAACATGAGGTTGCAAACCAGAAAGCAACTGCCACAGGGCCTTTCTTTCCACAGTATCATTGGAAGCATAAATAAAGGTTGCACAGAAGTGAGTCTGAGTCTGCTTCTTAGTCACATAGCAATGAACATATTGATCAGACCTTTCTATAATCTCCATAGCAAACACATCTTTCCTCCAAATAATCCAAATCCTACCAACAGGACTCCAATCCAGATTGTTAAAAGAACCCCAGCCATAAGCAACTTTATTCTGAATGAACTAAAAATTACTAGTTCTTAATTTATTCTCCAAAATAGCAAAAATACCTACATTATTTCTACTATACATATCTATCACCTCATTTTGTTTTCGAGGGTGGTTCAACCCTCTAATATTCCAAGAGCATATTTTATCCATTGGGGGGTTGCTTAGAAGACTCACCCTTATGCATCACAGCTGCCCTTGAAGCTTTACTTCTGGTCACTGTGGTCCACTCCCCTTCATTCACTACCTCCTTGACTGGTTCTTTTTGTTTTTCCTTGGTAAGGTCAATCATCACAACATTCACAACCTCTTTAGTAGATTCTACAATCTCTTCAGGGATTGTTCCTTCAGCCAAACACTGATCTAGTTTTAGAGCATCATCCAACTTCTGAATATCATCCTAGGTTGGTTTATACTTGATGACCCATTGCTGCTTCACTCCCTTCCTACACATTTTTGAGTCATGCCCAAAAGCACTACATTTGGCACATTTTACTGGTTTCCATTCATAGCAGACCTTCTGATTCTGGATCAACCCTTTTTCATCTTCAAAGTATACTTCCTCAGGAAGCACAACAGGCTCAACCTCAATCAAGACTCTAGCATAGCTGATTCTATTCCTCTCATGTGTCATTTGATCAACCATAATAGGATGGCCCACAAGACTAGCAATCTTTCCCAAAGTAGCAGACCCCCAAAATTTGATGTTCAAATTAGGAAATTGAACCCAAACAGGAACTTTGTCAAGGAAGTTCTTTGAAATTGGCCTACCTGTCCAAGGAGCAATGATTAGTGGCTTCTTATCAAAATGGTAAATTCCAATATCAAGCACACTATTCCTACCTTCAACTGAATTAAACCGCACTATCAGAGTGCCATCTCCGTTCATTAAGATTTTATCAATGCCAAATTGCCCCCTTGCCTTCTTAATGAAACCACTCCAAACAGGATAGGGTGGGTTTGCCCCCAAAACATAGCAAACAATACAATTCTGCCAGTATTTGACTTCCTCCTCCACATCAGTCAATTCTATCTTTCCAAGTGCCACTCCATCCTTCAACTGAGGTTTATGAAAATCCAATTTCCCTCCAGCATTCCTCAGTTTCGTAATGTCAAAATTCGCCCATCCTGTTGGCTTTTTGATCCAGGGGTTTTCACTATTGCTTTCATTCTGATTCACCTTTTTTGTAGAGTTTGATTTATCTGTAGGGGTCTGTTTCTCCTTGTTAGTGTCAACCTCTTTTTGATTAACAGATCCGTCTGCAGCCTTTGCCACAATCTTCGATCGAATATCATCAAGGGCAGTCAACACTTTTTCTGCTTGCTTGGGCGTCAAGGAATAGAGATCAAGATCATCAAGAGTTTCAAAGTCCAAGAGGATGGACTCAGTGATGCTTTGTTTCTATTCTCCATTATGAATCGCTGTAGAAGGTGTAGATTTTGCTGGCCTCCCTCGCTTTCTTGCCATAACGTGGCGGCGACGACAGCCAAAACAACAAGGTTTCTGGTCACCGTGAGGTAGAGAGAGAAGAGAGCATTTCTAGGTCACCATGAGGTCTTGACTATTTTAACATATCAACAAAACACATCACATATTTTATCTTGGATCTATCTTTTGGCTTAATAGCTTGTATTTTTTCTCTTAGATTTTTTATCGTTAATAATTTTATGTTATGTTTTCCATCGGTTTCAGAAATATCGATTGGTGTTTCACAGAATATTTTTCCACAATAAGCAATATTTTTTAGTTCTTGTCCTTTGAATAATCTAACTAATCCTTGTAATTTTATTTTCTTTTTTGGGTTTTAGATTTTCTCCTTCCTTTAGTCTTAGTTCTTCTTTCTGGATTTCTCTAAATTTATTATGATCTATCAACCATTCTATTTAGTTATCTTGATCTTATTTTTTACTATAAAAATCAAAGGTTTCCTCGATAGACATGTTAAAGAATAAAGAGGTTGATTGTCCATACCTGATATGAAGGTTTTTTCTGGATGATCTTTGTTAAAATGGCCCACGATGCCTTCTCGTTGTTATTCTCTGATGTTTGTCTTAGTATAGCTTCTTTATATGATAAAGTGTTTGAACTCATAAACAGATTTTTATTTATTTAGGAATATTTTACATATATTGATTCCAGAGTTACTTGACTCAACCTCAGCAAGCTCAACACATGAGACTTATTGCTTGAGAGACTATTTTTCCTCCCTCTCGCCCTGCCTCTTCATAAATTAAACTCACATATTTATATAAGGGTGAGGGATTCACTAATGACCCTTATGCCCCTTTATTACATAAGCACTTACGTCTACATTTAACATTATTGAAGGCTGACGTCACTGCTTGCGTCCCTCTTCTATTATTGCTTCTTCATCTGGTTGCTTGTCTTTTTCACACAGCTGGCACATGTGATTTGGGACATCTGATAGGAAATCGCAGAGGAATCTTTTGGTCTGTTCAGGAAAATCAATATTTTCCATGCAATAGAAATCTCTTATCCAATGATCTATATGGACATATTCTTTCTCAGAGATGGCTTCTCCAAATCCAGAAGTGATTATTGTGTCTTTGTATTTAAAATTTACCTTAATCTTGGTATCTTTATAATTTTTTTATAAACTAAGGTAAATAAACAATAATTGTTGTGCTCTGAAATAATGTTCATCTTCTTCCTTGAGTTCAAATTCTGGGGCTTCATCAGCTGGTGGAGAGCTTCCATTTGAAAATCCTGGGATTTATGAATATTTGATCTTTATGATGGCAATAACAGCTGAGGACTTTTATGAAAGTATTCTTATTTTGAACTCTTCTGTCTCTCCTGAGCTTAATAGCTATTTTAATGTTTTCAGGGGAAACATTCTAAATCTCTATGATCTCGAGATAAATATATTAATTCTACTAATCCAAATTGAACTGCATGCCACAGTTTTAATGGATTATATCCTGGTAAAGTAACCATTTTTGGTCCTATTTTTGTTCTCCAGATTATGTACCATGGTTGGCCTACATATTTTTGTTTCTTCCAACCAAATGTTTCTTGGAATAATTCTTGGTAGTTTTTGGGATTGGGTTTTCTTTCTTCCGTTAACTCATTTTTTTGTCATAGGTACTTTCATCTTAATTAACTGGTCTCTGGTGAGTTTGGTTTCTTTCATCATTTTAGTGTGAGGTATTAAGGAATTAGGTTCCTTATACTTTTATAACTCTTTTTGTGCTTCTTCAAAGGAATTGCATCTCTTATATTTTGTGTTGAGAGGAAGTTTTTCCTCATCAATATTTTCATGAATTCCTTTTCTGTCTCCATCATAAATCACATAGACATATGTCTTCTGAGATTGAGCAGTGGCTTGCTTTAATTCTTCAGGAATTTGTTTTTCTTCTCCTTTCTTCATTCGTTCAAGCTCCATTTTTTGTCTGAGAATCTGTATCTCCATTTGTAATTTCTTTAGTTCCATCTCTTTTTCAGCAATCTGTATTTTCATGGTCTTAATCTCCATCTCCATTTTCCTGCAAGATAACTGATATGATTTTGGTGAGGCCTGGTCAGCCTTTATGATTAATTTGACAGCCAGCTCTATTGTTAGGGAGTCTGCTGTATAATTTTTATCTCCTTTGATCAGTTCTATTTCAAACTGATACCATTCAAGGAATTGTTGCCATCTTAATAATCTTCCCATCTTAAAATCTCTTATATTAATATCCCTGAAGGATTTAACATAGCTTGAATCTGTTCTTGCAGTAAACATGTTAGGTAATAAATAGATCCTAAATTTCTTGATAGTATTTATCAAAGCCAATACTTCTTTTTCGGTAATATGATAATTGATTTCATGCTTTTTAAAGCTTCCAGAAGTATATTGACATATCAATTCACCTTTTCCATTACTGGCTTTTAAGACTCCTCCCCAATGATAATCAGAAGCATATGTTTCTATTATCATCCTATCTTTATCACAAGGGTAATATAATGAGGGTAAATTAACACATTTTTTCTTTATTGTATCAACATATTTTGTATCAAAATCTAACCAATTCCATAAAACATCCTTTTTTAACTTCGCTTGCAATGACTTCCTTATTTCAGCCAATTTTGGAATGTACCCTTCAACATATGTTAAAATTCCTAAAAATCTTTGGAACTGTTTCTTATCAGTAATTTTTAAAGGGAAATTTCTAATTTTCATAGAAATGTGATCTTGGACTTTAATTTTTTCTTCTTCAATTTCTAATCCTAAAAATTTTATACTATTTTTACCAATTACTGCTTTTTTCTTGGAAAGGACTATTCCTCTTTCTTTACATTTTTCTATAACCATCAAAGTTTTATCATAGCATTCTTCTAATGTATTTGCAAAGATGATTATATCATCTACATAAACACTACATATATTTTTTAAATCTTTTAGATTCTTATCCATGAATCATTGAAATATTCCAGGGGATTGTTTCATGCCCATTGGTAGAACATTCCATTCATATTGTCCTTGGGGACATGAAAAAGCAGTTAATGGTTTACTATCATCGTCTATCCTTAACTGTGAGAATCCGCTTTTACAATCAAGGGTTGAGAAATATTTCATTCCTCTAATCTTTTCAATAAGCTCATCTTTTCTAGGTAAATAAAAAGCATCTCCTTTCGTTGCTTCATTCATCATCTTATAATTTATTACCATTCTTCTTTTTCCTCTTTTCTTCTCAAATTCACCATCTACAAAGAATGTTGGGCTACTGTGTTTTGAAGTTAATTTTCTTATTAGTCCTTGGTTTAAATGTTCTTTTATAAGTTCAACAAATTCTTGCCTGTCTCTTTGAGTATAGATCATTGGTTTTGCTTTTATTTCTACTAAAGGATCGTTTAGTCTTATTTTTATTAATTTTCTATTTTTATTGTCGATTTTCTCATTTAATGGATTTTCACTACAGGTTTCCTCTAATGCTTTTAGTAATTTTTGAGGTATTTCTTCTGTTTTTTCTATTAAGAAGTTTTTATTTCTTCTATCTCACCACACTTTTGTGCGTACTCTGATGTGACTGTACATCTTTTTATTATAGGTATTTTTATTTGCTTTCTTTCTTGTCTTATCTTTTGGATCTTTGGACATTGATCACTCTCTAGCAAGTATACCAGATCGCAAAGTAATATAGTCGGTTAAGACCAGATATCGTACCCACAGGGACACAGAATTGTTCAATCAATCTCTACCAAAGGTAAAATCTAGAATAAAATCTATTAAAAGATAAAATTCATAATTAAATAAATAAATTAAAAAGAAGAATTATATGCTAAAAATAAAATAAAAGAGAAATTAAATGGAAGAACTTGGTTAGGAACTTAGTTTCATTGTATATTCACTTATTTATTATAAATCAATATTTTTCATTTAAATCATGAATAAATTCAGAAAATAGTAATTTCAAGATTCCTCTTACGAAATTACTGTTTATTATTCAACTTGATAAATCCTAATTCCTTAGAAATTTAAACCATTGAATAACCTTGATTAAGAACAGTGAATTTATGAAAAGTACATAAGAATTCAATAGTATTCCTACTAATTGAATAATTATGCTGTTTAATTGCATGACCTATTCTAAATCCTAATTTTCCAATTCAGATTTAGAAATCCAAAACATAGATTAGCTACTTCTATGCATGACATTAAAAACACAATTAAACACATGATTTAAAACTGAAAAACATTAATTCATAAAAATAAATTACAAATACATTCACCATGTTCCTAACACAAAGGGTTTAGTTACACATAATGAAAGAGAAGAAGAAAACAAATAACTATGATATTTATCCCTAAATTGCCACAGATATGTGCTTTGAATCTTCAATCTTCTCCAGATCCCTCCTTCGAATGCTCCCAAAACTGTATAAATCTCCTTCAAACTCAATTCTAATATCTACGAATGACTAATGGCTGCTGACCTAGTTCTAAAAATGCATATTTAAAAGATAAAACTAATCCTAATATAATTGGAGCAAAACTGGGCGGAAGTGGCCCAATTGGGCTTTCTCGTATCTGACAGCAACTTCGGCCCTGATTTTGACCTTAAAGATGGACGAATTTGAGCAAGGCTATTTCTGGCAAAGATGTAGATCTTTTCCTTAGCTTTAAAATGATTCCAAGATCGCCTCATTTGGATAAGCGTAGCTCAAGTTATGGTCAAAATACCGAACAACGTCACTTTCATGCCTGATTGGTGTATTTTCTCGCTGCAGACACTCCTGGGCGTGGGGGACTCCACGCCTGGGCGTGTGGGACTCATTCCGGCTCCGTTTTGCTTCGTTCTTGCGCCAGTTTCAAGGTCTTTTCATCCTCTTTCATGCTCCATATTTATTTTCTTCATTTAAGCTCCGAAAGTACCTGAAATAAACCCAAAACGAATCAAAACGTTCAAAGGATTCTAAATTACCTAACTTTCTAAAAACTACAAAAAAATTCCTAAATTTACAAGAGAAACAAGTCAAATCCTTAATAAAGGGAGTGAAATTAAGTCCAAAAACATCATATATTAGACCCAAATCAGACATGTTAATTTTATCCATTTATTTTCTTGTATAAAAGGTTTATAGAGTTTTAGGAAATTATTTCCTATAACTATGTACATTACACTATCTTGTTGATAAATTGACGGTACCGGGAATATTTTCCCGTTTATAATCATTTTAGTCCAGAAGACTGCATGATTAATATATTTTTCAAATTTGTCAGCTAAAACTATATTTAATGATTTTTCTAGTTTAATGCAGAATTTATTAAGGATTAAATTTTTACTAGCTAAGCATATTGTTGCTCCTGTGTTTACATATGCACATGTTTGTTTTGATTTATAATTTCCAATTTGGATAGAAACCTTTATGAATGTACTAACTTGATTCATCACTAGTTTCATAGGATGATTCTGATAAATATTCATAAATTTGTTCTTCTGAATGTATGTCCCAATCTAATAATGGTTCTAAATCATTTTCTTCTGCTATTTAAGGATTCTAACTTTTTTGGTTTATCTTTCTTTTGAGGGCATTTATTAGCATAATGACCTTCTTCATTACATATACAACATCTGCATGTTTTCTTTCTTTTTGGGCAATATTTTTTAGGAGTTTTCTTCCTACAATACATGCTTCTATGTTTTCTTCTAGGGTTCCTTTGTTTTTTAAACCTATATTTCTTTTTATGAGACTTTCTCTTTTTATAAGGATTTCTACATCCATATTGTCCAGGTATTTCTGGATCATTCTTATCACAACAAATTTTGTCTATTAATTTTAATTTATGACTAATAATATTATTAGTACAAATTTCTCTAATCATATTTTTTAATATGAATATAAGTCCTCCAAATGTTGAAGCTATTTTAGGTAACTTATTTAACCATCTTTTTCTTAGCTCTTCTCCTATTGGATGAGGAAGCTTACTTAGGAATAATTCCTTATAGACTTCTTGATCTTATTTCTCAAGTTGATAATAATAGCTTTCATACTCACATATAAATTTATCTATATGACATATATCTCTTATACACATATTTGTTAAATGTCATTTTGTTGTTTCTCTTTCTAGCTTAATTATTTCTTCTCTGTGATTTATCAAATCTTTTCCTAAAAATTCTAAACTAATTAGTCTTGCTAAATAATCTAATTTTTTCCAAGCATCTTCACCTTTAAGCTGGTCAGAAGTTATGCTTCCAATATAAGTTTTGAGTATTCCAGTAGACTTATATTCTGCTAATCTTAAAACATCTTTCCCTGTCAGCTTATCTATATCATAATTTTCTAAAAGGTTTATTGATAATTCGTTTACCCATTCTTGGATTATTTCTTCTCTATTAATTAACAGAATAAAGTTTATCCTTAAACCAGGAGACAAAGTTACCTCCTTAAACCAATTATGTTGTGACACCTAGACAAGTATTAAAATTCATAAATTAAAAAAAAATATATAAACAATAGTTAGAAACCCAAACTTGATGACACCCGGTACCCATCGTAGGTGAGGATATACTAATATCAGTGTGACTGCCACGGTTCTGCCATTGTATGTTTTTGGAAGAAGGTTATTCCTCGTTTGAAGTAACTATTCTTAATTTGAATGTTAGAAAATAAGATCAAGAAGATCAATCACCTTTGAGAATAAGATCAGATATAAGGATCCAGATATAATGATTAGATGCACCTTTAAGGTTCGAAATTGGCATGAGGAAGAAGAATCCATTTATACTCTTCACTTTCGATTCAAATTAAAGTCCCTATATCAAAAACATCAAAATCATGGCAGATCCTCCTATAATTGACCTCTGCCTCAACTCTCGTGTGTCCATCTTCTGAGACGCCATGAACAGGGAGTTGAGTTCCTATCAGTGGATACCTCATGACCGTGGGAGAGCCAGGACCCAACAGATCTGAGTATTGACAATGGTGCGAAGAGGACAATGGTAGGCTAAAGTGCATGGCGGCGGCAGCTTCAGTGGCGGGTCGGTGGAGGTAGGTGTCTCCGGTGGGAGAAGAAGGAAGAGTTTTAAAATTTAAGAAATAAAAATAATAAAAAATAGAATTGTCCAGGTGTCACGACATAATTGGTTTAAGGAGGTAACTTTGTCTCCTGGTTTAAGGAGGAACTTTATTATGATTAATTAAACAATTAATGGTAATAATATTTTTCTTTGTAAATCCTGCTTTTCTAGGAAAATATTTTTTTCCTTCATCTTGGGTTCCATATTGGTATTTAGGATTCCGATATTCGTTAAATTTTCTTTTTCTTTCTTTTTCTCTAAAAGATTGATACTCTTGTCTTTCCTTTTTGATATAAGATGTTGATCCTTCATTTTCTCCTTAATTATATTCTTCATCAGTAGACTCATGTCCTATAATTATATCTTCATTTTCAGATTTATCATAATTTTATTCTTTGGATTCAATTATTGTAAAATTTCTATTTTCATTTTTCTTTTCTTCAGAAAGAATTTCTAATCTTTTCATTAAGTTAGAAATTTCTTCTATATCATAATCTTTTGTTATATTTAATTCCTCTTCTAATCTCTTCATGATAATGGAAGTCTAGAAATTATCCCTTTTTCTTTTTAACCTTTTTGTTCATTTCAAAATAATTTTCTAAAAAGCTAATATTTCTATAATGTTCACTTTCTTTTAGTTGAATTAATACATTTTTTAGTTCTTCATGAAGTTTTTATTCTTCTTGGATTTGTTGTTCATATTTATTTTTTGCCTTAAAATATTTTATCGGATTATCTAATGTATCATCTAATTTTTTCTTTTGATTTTGGGATGTATTTTCCAAATTTTGGGATAGCATATTGTTTATCTTTTCTATTTTTTAAATGTAAGTTTCTTATTTCTTCCAAGTATTTTAATTCATTTTCAGAGACACTTATTTTAATCCCTTAATTCTTTAGTAATATCTTCAATTTTTCGTGGTAATGTTTCGGTTGTATTTGTAAGATTCATAATTAATCTGAATCTGTAAAATTTGAGTCATTCATGATTCTAGCTTCTTCATACCTTTGTTGTCTCTTAATTTCTTTAAAATGATCATGTAATGCTCTTTCTTGTAACAACATAATTTCTAGTTGTATTTTTACTTGTTCTTGTCGTATAATATTCATATATTTTTCAGCTATTATTTCTTTTATATTATCTGGTACACTTAATCTAAGTATTAGCCTTAATTTTTTATTTTGTAAATTTTTATCAAAGCTTTCATCTCTTAAAGAATTTTCCATATTAAATTTATAAAGATACTTTGATTTTTATTGGATGTGCCTGAGATCTATATATAGTGTTGTTCATACTATATTATAGCCAATTTTTGTCTTCTTGTGACAATACCTATTTCTAGGAATAGTTTTAAAAACTCCCCTTGATTAAGAAATAGTTTTCTGATTGGCTCTAATCAAGTAAATTAGCCCTAGAAAGTGGAGTACCTTATGCGTGTGGAGTGTGAACTGTGGGCCAGTGGGGTGAGTGACTTTTATGTGTATGAATTGCTGCTGTACAGTGGTTTTTTTTTTTTTTAATTTTAAGTAACCGATTCGGTTCGGTCTTAACAGTTTAAAAAAAATGAGATTGTGAACTTGACCTTAAAGCAATAATTTAGAAATTTTGAGATCGAATCGAATCACGAGATCAGATCGAACTATATTTTTCAGTTCGGTCTGAGATCGAATCGCTTACACTCCTTAACCGAAATATCATCCCATCATCACTCAAAACTTCTTCGGAAAGAAAGGGGAAAAAAACATTTTTGACTTCACCTTCCACATGAAAATTTTTTTGACTAAACTACCACTTTACTCCCTCTCTTTGTAAAGAGCTTTCATTTTAGTCCCTGATTTTTCAATAATTCCTTTTTAGTCCATCACTTTGAAAAAAACTCTTTGCAAAGCGAAAGATTAAAGTGACAGTTTAGTCATTTTTTTTGTTTGTTTAAAATCTTGGAAACTTCAATAATATAAAAAACATGAACCTCTGCTGCAGACCTCTTTACAAGCTTCAGCTAAACTTTCGCATTAGCCATACCACGTAATGTTTGTTTGTTTGGTTTTTTGTTTTTTAACTATTTAAATTTATTTATTATCATGATGATGTGAAAGAAAACCATAAACAAATTTTATTAGCACGATGAGAACATTTCAGTAATAATATTTGTGTGCATCTCTTTGTTCGATATTCATCCATGATTTAAAAAACTACGAGTATCAATATTTAATATTTTTTCTGATTCTTAATATAATATTATTTTTGAAATTTCTGCTTATCAAAAAAAAGAAAAAGAAATTTCATTTATCATATTAATAAAATCCTATTCAAATTTTCAATAACATCTAATTATTTATTTTCAAAAACACAAGTCTCAATAATTATAATGATAATTTTTTACATTTCCAATGGTAATAACAAAAATAACTACTTTCTTAATGAACATAAATTTTTCAAAAATGATCCTATATTAAAGAGAGGGGAGATTACATTTTGACATGGGTATAGCACTATGGCTATATGGGTCTGAAAGCTCCATGCTTCATACAAGAATCGAAGCACAGGATCAAAGTCTCTCTTTCCGGGATCCTACCTTTCATTCTTATTACCATTTCCAAACCATTCAGCTATCTCCTCATCATCAGTACTTTGGTTATCAGAAGACCCCATTAACTCATCATCAGTTTCACTTTGCCACCTATCTAGCAACTCATTCTTACATGCTTCTCTTCTCTGTGCCTCAGCTAATTCAGTCTTACCTCCAGCAATAGTAAAGTCTATAAATTCAGAAGGATCATTTGATGTATTCAAGTAGTTGCGATCTTCAACTCTATCGTCTGTGAATCTCCACATCGGCGAATCTCTGCTCCTGTTTTTTCTTCCTGACACCACTGATGACTTGTCATTACTATCACCGTGATGTCTAACAAAAGTCATTCTGCTATGCTTTGGGTAGTCTTTATCTTCTTGTTGAGGTTGAACAGAAGAGTTTGAAATTTTCAACACCCTAGGCCGTCTATGATCGCATTTGAGACAAACCATGTTTCTTCTGAAATTGAGGTAGTTGCACCTACGAAAATAGGATTCCGACAACAAAAAAATTGGGTTCAGACTGTAGTCATTTCTCACAACAACTGAAACAAAAAAATATCTATATACTTTAAATTTAAAATGAACCTACGAGTCACATTCCCACTCTCCAGGATTAAGGTCCCGCTTGGGAGGCTTCTCTTTGCATTGGTAACATTTTGTATTCTTTGCAAAATTCAGAAAGTTGCATCTGCAGAATTCAAATTAGTAGTCTTGATTAGAAATTATACACTAGTCATATAAAGGCAAATGATATTAACGGATATTACTTATTGCATATCCAGTCTCCCTTCTTCAAAGGCAGGTGACTATTATCCTCCTTCAACTGCTTGAGTCTTTCTTCACAAAAGCTGTCACAGCGCAAGCACTTGATATTTCTGGCAAAGTTGTTGAAATTGCATCTAGCCAATGAAAGTTTAAGAATGAAAACATAAACATGTGCAGGAGGAAATAGTGCACGATTTATTGCAATAAATAATTACTGGATGGAAATTAAGCTACTTGGGGCAAAGCCAGTCGCCTGGCTTCATGCGAACATCTACTTTGCCCTTGTCTGGGGGATTGTGAAGCACTTGTCCAATTAGGACCTCTTTGGTGTCTGGAAAATTAGAATTTTCCTCTTCAGTACTGTGCTCTACTATTTCGTTTAGCAGTCTTCTCACAGATTCTTCTAACTTTTTATTTAAACATGGTTTGTTCTGTACTGAACCAATAACAGGGTCAAGCCCATAAGTCAAAATAATACGCATAACATCCACTGTTCTTCCACCTTCATCTTCACGTGCCTTCACAAATGCCCTGTCACAGTCTCCCCTCAAATTGCAGGAGCTGCACACCTAGTTAAAGCACCAGCTTCTAGTTATTGAACAAACGTAAGAAAAATATAGTTTGATCTAGAAAAAGAAGAAAATTGTGAAGTACAAAATTAACAAAATGTCACTTGGTCATCACCTACATTTCCCTCATCAATGCCCACATATGCTCTCAAACGCTTTCCTGAGTTTATGACTTTCCTATCTAAGCTTGGACATCCCATTGCTACTGTAACTCCTATATCTTTTCGAGACAATGACCTGACAGAAAAGTCATTTGAAAAGTAGCATCAGTACAAATCATGTTTACCTCACAACTTCATAGAAATAAATATACAGAATAAAAAATGTGAATAAAATTATCATTACATTTCAAAAAAAAGAGAAAACTTCATTTACTGTAAATCTACAACCATGAAGCATGGAATATACAAGATATGAAATAGACTAGATTCAAGTGTATTTGGACTTCGTGAACGATGAGGAAGTGTTCCTGTCTATCTGCATATGTTGATTACCTTCTTCTAAAACAAACACAAAAACGCATGTGATGAAATGTGTTGCAAAAGCTATAAGAACTGATACCCACGTCCATTCATTCTAATCCTTGCTTCCATGCACTTTCTTTTTCAACCTTTTGTTCTTACAAACAGGAAAAAAAACCCAGCAATGAAAGCATGCACAAATAAAATACATCCTCATAGCCTAACCAATTAGTAAGTTCATCCACAAAGAATCCTGAACGCATAATTTCTTCCCTTTTTGAAATCAAACATATTGTACTGAATTCCGAACTGGAAGTTGACAACCTCGCAGATGTAGTAACATTTAATCAACTTAACAATAATGAGGAAATTACATTGACCTCCCTAAGGTTTGGTTTATTACACTTGGCCCTTTCCAGTTTTAAAAAATTACACTTACAGACTTAACCCATGAGGTTCTTGTTATCATTACACGGACCCCTCGATGTTTAAGTTGTCATTTCAATTGCACCCCCGGCAAAATAAACCTCGAGGGAGGTCAATGTAATTCTGAGGGTAAGAAAATCTTATGGGCTACATATGTGGCTGCAACTTACCATACATGGATGGAGAGGAAACAAGGCATTTTCAACAACGGAACCAGAATCCTTTCCAAGTTTTTACAAGCATTCAGAGTGAATTAGCTATTAAAATTCTGCACTGCCTTCCCAGTTTCCAGTTAGTAGCAAGTTGAAAAATACAATCCTTTTAGATAGACTGAGGGAGTGAGGGTAGAACTATAAATCTATAATGACTGATTCTTTAATACCTTCTATAGTTGATCTTCGGGTTTTTAGTCCACTTTGAACCCGTCCTAGAAGGTGGCAAGCGGGACCAATTAACCTTTGTAATGTTGTTATATTTAGTGGTCATGCAAGTTTTTACTGCTACAAATAAAAAAGCAAAACTATTAATTTCATCTCTTATCTTATTTATTTGTTTCAAAATGGTTCTTCATTTTTTTTCATTTAAATATTTTAATTTGATTATTTGTATCAATTTGATCTCTGGTGTTAGTTTTTAGCATATTCAGTTAGAATATTCCATTACACTTGTTACAGTAATATTTTATTCAAACGAAATACTCTATCCTAAAAATTAACTTTAGGAACAAATTGAGACAAGCAATCAAATTGAGGACCAAAATGAGACAAATAAAGGATCATTTTGAAACAAATAAATAAGATAAGGGATCAAACAATCAATTTTGAAAAAAAAAAAAAAAAACATTTAACATGATCCATCGTTAAGCTTTCAAATTAAAATCTCCCTTCACAGAGTTCTAAACTCAAACACCTTGCAAGCATACGAAACAAACAAAAAAAAAAAACCAATGTATATTGTTTCTAACCTTAAAAGATCAAACTGGTCTCTACCAAAATTGAGGCACGCGGTTCTAATAACATTGGATTCTTTTGCACCCAATTCACCATTTCGAAGCGGGTTTCCGTCAGCACCATCAAAGTAACCTCTTTCGAGCAAGCACTTAATCAAGTCAACCCATTCAGGCCAAGGATGCGAAATCTGAACCGCACATTCTTCCTTATTATTATTGTTTTCTTCTTGTTGTTGTTGGTCTTGGTCTTGTTCTTTCGTTCTCCATTTCCATCCATGCTCTTCGTCAACCTCGTTGGTGACAAAGTTTAGCTTCGAAGCTCGAGCTAAAGTTTTGGAGGTTTTGGTGAGACTGTGGAAGAGTGAAATGGGGGACGAGGGTTTTGGGGTTTTGAGAATAGTGGAATGATGAAAACGTTTCCACAGGTTTCGGATCATGCTGTTTTTTTTTTTTTTTTTCCCTCCCCCAAGCTTGAGGTACCGAGATTCCAGGTTTCAGTTCTGTTCCGTGTGTCAATTTGCGTTAAATGTTAATGGGTTTGGCGGAAGAGAAGCAGAATAAACTCCACTGATCGTACTTGAAAATTAGTCCCCAAATCCGTTTTTTTGGTCAAAACCCCGTTTTATTTTTCAATGGAGTTCTGTACGAATATTTTTCGGTCGTAAAAATGTATTTTTTGATTTTAAAAATAATTTTTTAATAAAAAAATGCATTTTACGACTCGAGAATATGAAAAAATATTTCAACAGAATCCCCTCGAAAAATAAAACGGGATTTGGACCTAAAAATGGAATTTGGAGACTAACATTCATCTTACTTCCCTTTAAAAATTGGAGTAACTATGAAGTTGGCTCGTAGTTTTACATTTTTAATTTAAAAATAAATTTTGGTGATGTGTTTTCCACGATCATAAATATTTGAATTTTTTTTAATTTAAGTAAAATTTTTATATTTTGTTTCCTTTTTGTAAAAAAATAGTTAATTATTATCAAAAAAAAAATAGTTAATAAAAAAAATTTATTATAATAATAAGGGTCTTGCTAACAAATGTTTTAAGGGAACTTGTTAAGATTAATAGAAAAGGAAATTTAATTATATATCCATCATACTTCATTTCTTGATAATATAAAAAAAATATATTTTTCAACATCATTTAATTACATTTGGATGTTTAACTAGGACAACACTTCCTATTAATACATCGTGATCAAAAGAATAACAATAATATTACAACATGATCGAAAGAATAAAAAATAAAGATTGAATCTAATTTTTATGTTTTTATAATAAATTCGTAATTCATTCTTAATTATAGATGTATGGATTTGAAATATGAAAATACTATAATTTTTTGTTTTTGCTATAGGTAAGTTTAAAGAAGAAAGTATAAAAGAAAGATACATGATGTATAACAACCAAAAATCACACCTTGCTGTTGTATGTTCTTGAAATTTTTTATTTTTTTTATTATTATTATTATTATTTTTGGTTTACATGGGAGGTTTAGGACTAGAACCCATGACCTGGGGGAGGGGGAAATCCTAAATGTCCTGCAGCCACCAACTGAGCTGTCTTACGCGGACTGAAATTTTTTATTTTGAATTGAAGAAATTTATCGGGGCAGTGATTCAATGTTGTGTGAGTATTATGTGTATTGATTAAACGTTTAGTGATAAATGAGATTTGTGAAATGAATGATGAAAAATTACGGTGAAATGAATGGTGAGTAATCATTGATGTGATGTTTTTGAGAAGAAAAAGTGGATATAAAGATTCTCCTATTTTATAATATATTGATATTATTAATAATTGAGTTAACTAAAAAAATAAAAATAGAATTTATCTTTTATTTTTCAACAAAGAAATAAAATTTTATCTTATACTTTTAATTTCTAGTTGAAATTTGAATTTTTTTTAAGACTCACTTTTTCGATAAATAAGAATGGGTCTGGATAACCAATGTTTTTAGGAGCATTGCTTAAAAAATGCAATAACAAAAAATTTATTGAAAATTTAAATTTATTAGTCTTTAACATACAAGTTTTTTTTTGGAATCGCTCTTAATTTCTAGAGAGAAAGAAACTCTACATTCTCTCTAGATTTCTCAGTCTTCCTTCTCTTCTATTTGCTTTTTTTTTTTTTACTTTTCTTGCTTTATCAAAGAGAGATAGCAGTAGAAGGAGAGAGAGATTAGTCCTTTTCCTTCACCTGGAGGGTGTGTGGTTTTCAGTCCCAGTTTTTTCGGGTTTCATTATTGTCTTTGTGAAAGTTTTTTTATATAAATAAGTGTTATCCTTACGTTGTTTTGGGTATCTTTATTTTGGGGAGGTCCGTGCTTTGTGTTAGATTCTAGATCTAATGGTCATCCTCTTTTTTCAATAATTGGGCGAATGATAGCATAGACAGTTATTCCATTGCAGACTTCTGACTTGACTTTTGTCCAACGGCTCTATCTCTACAAATTTGAAATTCCGTGTAGCTGAAATGTGCTTACTTTCAGCATTGATGAGATTGTTATCTTGGAGATAAAGACTGCTGAATCTCATGTTAGAGACCGATTTTGGAAGTGGTTAATGACACATGTCCAGAGGGAATATGTTGTTGGTGCAGAGTACCTTACTTTTCTTAACGATATTTGTGTGGAAACTATGTATTTTGTTTGAGTAACGTTGGTTTTTCTTGAATAAACTATCTTCTTTCTATTGAATAAACTGCATATTTTCCCTTAAAAAAATATCATGAATTCATCATTTTCCAACTTATTAACATTTTCCATAAGTAATTTGAGAACAATATGGATTTGACTTTTAAAAATATTATCTTTTACAATTAAATTTAAAAGAAAAATTGATGAATAAAATTTTAATCATTGAATTGCTGAATGTAGCAATGACCGCACCAGAACTAATTCTTTGTTTGATTTGAAAGAATTTGGGGAGAAAAGATTTTGGAGGAAAAGAAAATAGGAATAAAACATGGTTTTCTCATGTTTAGTATAATAGAGAAAATAAGGGAAGGGCAAAAAAATGGGCGGGATCCACCAAAAAAAATTTCTCTCCTTCACAGGCTAGATTTTGAGAAGAAATTGGATTAAGGTTGCAGTGGATGTTGTGCTGCACTACTATGTTGCTTGTTGGACTTCATTTCTTATAGGCACACCAATCTTCCCCTTTAGTATAAAAAGACTCCCCAATGGAGGCTCCATATTCTCCAATTTCAAAATGGAGCCTCCACATTAAAAGTTATCAAATGCTGAAAATCTAAGCTGCCACATGTCATTCTCACAATTATTCAGATTTAATAATTAATAATTTAATAATTGAAAATAAAAATAAAAAATCATTAACTTCCTCAACCAAAATTCTCAACTTCCTTATGACAAACCTGTATAAACCAAGGGAATTGCATGCAAATACATCAACATGTCTCTCTCTCTCTCTCTCACCATTGCGGTTTATAAAAAGATAAGAGTTCAGCACCAAAACTCATCCCTTCTCTAATTATCTCTAATTATCTTTCATTGAGTAGTTTCCATCATCGTTCATTGAGCAATTTCCATTCCTCCCACACCTCAACGACACCGGAACTCTCTCCCTTCTCTAATGATCGTTCATTTATCAGTTTTGATTTCTCTCATATCTCTTATCCTCTCTTAATCTGAAACAGGTTGAGGAAATCTATCATTCTCACTATGATAGGACCTGGTGAAGAAAAATGCGGTCCTTCAAAAAATGATATCGGGTAATTTTAATTGTTTGTTTTTTGTTGTTGTTGTTGTGTACTTTTTATTAATATCTGAATCATCAAAGGCAAATCAAGATAGTTATTATATCAATCATCAATTTCTTTTGTTGTTGTTGTTTTGATTTCTGCTTTAAAAAAAACTGCTGTGGCAGTTTAATTTATATAAAAAAATAGAAACTAAACTCAAAAATGCCATGACTTTTTGCGCAAAACGGCTTCCACCATGCCCTCTACTATATTTTCTTTCTTATTCAGCAAACTGTATCCAGAAGTACACAGAGGGAAGAATTAGCATTGAGACGTAAATAGAGGCACACAAAATACTATATGGGGTTCTCATCACATGGGTCTAAGACTTGGTCATAATTTCAATAACAGTTACGAAAAGGAGGATGATGATGCCGCTATTGAGAAAAGGCGAAAAGAAATTGAGGCAAATCAAGATAGTGTATCGAGTCTATGTACTGAGAAGGTTTTGTTGGCACGACAAGCATACGTCTCAATGCTAATATGGTAAGTTTGTTTATATTTTATCTATGGTGTTTACCAGTTCAGTCATCCTCTGCAATTTGATGACCTATATGCTTATTGCTAATATGTCCCCTTCATTTATTATTTAAAATATAAGATGATCAATTTTTTTTATTTTCTCTTATTTATTTATGATGCTAAAATCGTGGTAGCAATCTATTTATGTTTTTCATTTATAGATATCAATTTTGAGACCTCCTTGGGTTCGTGTTATCATCATCACTTTTCTGATTTTATAGGATGAATGTCATGAATGCCGTAATCAATTTTGATTTTTTGGTTCGGATTCTATTATTAAAATATGTTGTGCACTCTAATAATACTTATAGCAGTATCTCTAAGATACTCAAACTACTGCATACCACATATTTGACCACATATTTGAATCAAGTTTTGTTTAAACAGATTGAATTATTGAAAGATCCTAACAAAGTTCATCAGCTACTAATGCTACATCAATGAGCTTCCCGGTTTCTTCTGTGGCAGAATCTTTCTAAACAAAATTTGCACTTTGTCCACTCATCTTCTAGCCTTCACTGATTGTCCCAAGCAAGTAAACATGCACTATTTCAATTTTATTATATATAGTTATATGTTGTTATATCTCTCTGATTAAAAAGATGTTAGTTTAAAAAACAGAGGGCCAAATTTTAGGGTGACTTTTGCTTCTACAAAGTATGTGCAATATTTCTTTTTTACGATGTTATCTTAGAACATTTGATTTATAATTTTTCTGCATATTTGTGGTGTCCTGTTGTTGCTATTGTGCTATTATTGTTGTCGTTGTGCTGATGATTAAACTAGCATTTAGATTTGATGGTAGCATGTTTGTTCAATTCTGTCTATTTTTGCTAAAAAAGCTTAGGATAACATACAATTCCAATTATATCGAAATGCTTCTCCCTTTCATTGCGAGATTAATTTCTAATTCCATGGTGTTTAATTGACATGTTTTAATTTTGAGTTTCACTTTCTTGGAGTCTTTTTTTAGGATAATTTGCTATTTTTCTATTTTGTGTATTTAAAGTGTATTTCTTAGGGTTTTGAATCTCGAATCAGTTGGCTGCTTCAAAGTCAATGGTGAAACTGAAATCAGTAATTATATGACAAGATTAGCGCCCAAATTAGCAATTCATGTTCCATTCTGTAGCAATTTAATTTTTCATTCGGTAGCAATTTCATGTTGCATTCTATAGCAATTACACTTAAAGTATAGTCAATTGTTGGGGGCAAATATGCTAACTTTAGACTAACAAAATAAAGCATGAATTTTCTTAAAGATAAAATGGATTCACATTGAGTTTTCTGTGTAACATGCAGCTAAGAATTACACTGCTATGAAGTTCTTAATAGATAATAAAAAATGTGAAATATTTATTGTTAAAGGTAGAACTTTTGATTTAACACATACAATGATAAGAATTTAGATAGAAAATTATATCATTGGATGAGACAAAAGATATAATATCTATAATAACAAAAAAATTTCAAACACGGAATATAAGTATTTCAGGTACAAAATATTAACCCGTTCATTGCACGGGATAAATACTAGTATAAATATAAATCAACTACTCCTATTGATTTGGTTTTCAGTTTTCACACACTCCATGCTTATCATCGCGTGTTCTTTTTATTTATTTATTTTTTATTTTGATAATATATATATATATATTTAGAATTTTTATTATGTAAAAAATTGAAGTAAGCTATAAATATTTAGTTATGTTTGATATTAAGAAAGAAAAATACTATATATTTATTTTTGTTATGAAAAGTAAGGGTATATTTTTCTTTTAACAAATTTATTATTTTCTCTTTTCTCACTTTTCTCTCCGACCAAATAAAAAGAAAGAAAACTCAATTTTTTTCTCTCTCATATTTTTTTTTCCCATTTTCTGTCATACCAAACAATCTCAAAATCTATTCATTTTCTCATCATAATCTCACTTCTCTATTTCTCTCTTCTCTTGTTTTAGAATCTTAATATGTGAAGGAGGTTTCCTTGAAAATGTTAATTTTAGTTGCGAAATGACTTATTGTTTCCTCATTCTACTCTTGTTTTCTAAACAATTATATTTTTGAGCAATCAACCACATTTTTTAGAATGTTTTATCCAACCAAACATAGACCAAATATAGTATTCAAACTTATTCAGGCATCACATTCACGGGAATTATATGATGGAATACTATTTTCACAAGACCTCCATAACCTCAAATTTTGATTGATAACGCCACTTTTATGATTTCATGGACATGTTCAAAAGTTCTAATGACTACATTCGAGTGTGCAGTCAAATGATCAGTCTGATACAGGCAAATGATCTTAAGAATGGTATGAAATCAATACATGATCAAGTGAATGACGAATTGAAGATAACTCATTGAAGAATTCCTGAAAAAATGAAGTTTGAAGCTTCAAGTTATCTATCAATTCATGTCTGAGACAAATCATCAATCTTTCCAGATCCATTTATTTGTATGAAGCTCATTCATCTTTCTGTCTGAAGAACAACTACATGGACTGAAGCAATTTCATACATTATCAAGTCCAACTATCTCAATTCTCAAGGCATATAAATGGAGTTAGAAATATCTGAATATCTGCGTTTGAACTTGGGATGTTTCCCTCCTTGTGCAATGTTTAGATAGAACAAGGATATTTGCAACCCAAACTTCAGAAAAAGCAACACAAGGACCAAAAACTATCACAGAGAAGGACACAAGGTCTGTAAAACTGTTTTGCACTCAAATGGTCATTTAAAAAAAGATGAAGCCTGTACATATCACATTGGTGCACTATGTTGAATATCTCAAGTCATCTGCTGCTACATACTCTTATTAAGATTTGCAGAAAACCAAAGTTCTGTCACACTTCTTAGCTCAAATTCAAACCAAAAGAAAGAAGTTTCAACTTTCAAGCTATTTGCAGACCTTATAGTTTATCCACTCTGAGTGTAGCCCTTTGTAATAGCTTAGTATCTGTCTTTGTATGTAAAACACAAAATTTTTTTTTTATTTATCTGTCTATAGAGCCTGTAGAGGCTGGATGAGCAAAAATAAAAATAAAAAATACTGTGATAGTAGTGGCTATGCAAAGAATACTGTATCTTGTTGATAATAGTGAAAATTTTAGCCTTATACATTGGTACACCCACATGCATGCAGACTAACTGCAAAGAAGAAGAAAAAAAATCATTGCATAAGGCAAGATGTATACCTTACTATCATATCTAATATCTAATACTATCAGTTCATTAAATGTTCTTTCTAACCCATGCATCATGTGCATAGGTTAATTACACTTTAAAAAGAGAATATTTCTTGGAAAATTAATACCATTAATGAATTAAAAAATAATTATTTTCAATGCAATTTTACTATTTTAAATTCTCTTATCCTTTTTCTTTATTACAAAGGAGGTACCTGAGACTAAAACCCTGGACCTGGGGCCTAAGTTACCTAGGTGTCCCTGCAGCTACCAACTGGGTTGACTTACGCGAACATATTCTCTTATCCTTTGCATGAGATGCATTAGGCAAAATATTATCTTAAAAAATAAAGAGGAACCCGATTTCCTTATATGTGGTATTCGATAGTTCTTGGGGGCGTTTGTTTCAAGGGATGAAATTACATTCCCAGGAATATTATTACTTATTATTGGGAATATTACAGTTGGGTGTTTTAAAAAAAAACATTTTTGGTTAGCATTTGAAAATTCTTAGGTATAATAACTTGGAAGTTTATTTGGTTGATGATATATATTCCTAAAGGAATATATGTCATAATTACTAAAATATCTTTAATATTTGAAATACTATGTATTTATATTATTTTTTATATTGTAGTTATTAAAATTAAACAAATTTTTTTCTTAATGTATAAAAGATAATACTTTTCATCATAAAAATATAAATATGTGATTAGCATTATTTTATTTTCATCATAAATTAAATTTAATTTAAGACTAATAACTAAAATAATTTTTTTTGTATTTATCAAAAGTATTTGTCCCATAATAGTTATATAAATTTGTATAGATTTTTTATACATTATTATGCGTTTTAATTGGAACAAATAAAAATTTGTTATAAAATCAAAACTTGGGACATGACTATGTGAAGGAAAATTAAAGTGAAGTCATTTTTGTAATTTCACCACGATATTATCGTGGGAATAGAACATAATCATCCTTAAAAGTAGAAATAAAAAGTGCTCAAAATATGAAAAAACTACTTTCCTAAAAATAATCCTGGGAATAGTTTTTTTAAACTTTAAACAAACATATGAATATCTGCTAACACCTTTGTATTCCCGCGAATCATTTAAAGTCCCTTAAAAAAAATCTCCCTTGGTTGGTGAGATAACTCCAGACATTACATTTACTTTTAGAATAAATACGAGCTAGCCCATAATACACATTTTATTTTGTTTTTTAAAACTTTTTTCATTTTACGTTGTTTTTGTTCAGATTGCAGATTAAAAAAAATAAGTCAATTAGATATACAAAACACAAAAATATAACAACTACTATCTTTTCTCTGACCTTAATTAATTGGAAAATTTTATCGGCACCCATAAAAAAAATTACTAACACCCATTTATTGAAACAATTGGATAATCTATCTGAATTTTTTTACACAATTTTACGCATCCCAAATGTACAAACAATTTTCCCGAGTGCAAATACAATTTCACACTCTTTAAGCTATTGTCTCTTTTCTACCTAGTAGATCTCCATAGAAAGGATATCTCGAAATACATGTTCAGATAGAAAGATAGAAATTTATGATGAGAGATGTTTTATAACTGCATGTTCATCGAACAATAAGATTAACTGCCAGTTTTATGCAGAACAAATCACTTTCTCCAATGAATACAACTAATGAACGAACCACTACAATTGGAGAAGGTAAAAGAAATTGGGGAATCTAATCTGAGTTTAACTCATCTACCAAACAAATCTAACCCACAAGGATAAGGTACTAGTTTTTTTTTTTTTAATTGTTTTTTTTTTTTGGTACATGATAATGTACTAGTTTCTAATCCTAAGCCTAAGGATTGTTGATTACAAGGTAAACTCGGCAAGTTATGTTGGATGGTATTCATACTTTGAAGAATGCTTTCCAGATTTCAAATAAGATTATGCACACCTACTCAAGAAGCTTATTGCAGGTGCCTACACCAACAGCAGCAGCAAGGTGCCATCCAGCATGAAGATATGGAGTTTTAGGAAATAAATCATCCGCTACAAAAAGCATTCCACCCAGTAATGACGACATCTTATGCACAGTGTGAGCCATTCTCAAGTCTGGATCTTTCAATGCCCTTTTTGCAAATGCTACCTGAAAATAAACACATGTTTTCTTACTTTTAATTACTATCAAGATCTTTCTACTAGATACTTATAGGAATAGTAATTATTGAAGGGTAACTAATATATCACAAGCATATAAATTCAGATAGTTTACTTATCTACACATCGAGTTGAGACTAGACAAGAGCCGAGTAAGTTTGTAACTAACACTTATACCGGATACAAACACATTGCCACCTTAAAGCCTCTTAAGTCTTAACACTATACTCTCAACACATAAAACTTCTTATATACGACCTTATTACATACTAGACATAATCATATATTTATCAATACATTATTTTAGCAGTTTATATTTATGCTGCATCTATCGTGCATCCAGTCCTTGAACTAACTCAGATATGCTTTTATAATGTGGCATCTCAGACCCATTTGAAAATTAAATACAAGAAATGGCAACTCAAATGTAGTGCCCATCTCGAAATCGGGCTGCTGGTCTGCAACCTGACTCAGCTACTGAAGATACTGAATATTTGGAAACAACAATTCACTTGGTTGACTACTTCACTAGTAAACGAACTTGGTCTAAAGGCTGGGCTAAAACTGATAGCAATTTGTTTCCCACTTGAACAGTCATATTTCATTAAAAAATATATTGATAATGTTCATATTTGGATTTGGATTATATAAGATTATGGTCTCAGAATCAATGAAATATATCAATCAAGTTCAATAAAGGTTAATGGTCAGGTAAATTATTAACTTAGTCAGATTGTTTCCTGGAGCAACACAGTTATCTATTGCAGAAGTGAATATCAAGTTATCAAAAATGAAGAGTTATAAAAAACAAGTTACCTCCATCATCCCAGTGTGAATAAGTGACACCATCAATGGCTGAACAGGAAGAAATGCTGCAGTTGCTGCCATCAGTAATTTTGGGTTTTCATTTCTGAGGGCCCTTGACAGACACTGCAGAAAGATTTTCATATTACAATATATTTTTTTTTTTTGTAAGGAATAACTTCATGAGCAGTCAATTATATGAATTTAAATTTAGAATACTAAACATATAAATTAGAACCACTGAATTTATTGAAAAATTAACTAGGCATCTTGTGCATACAGTAGATCTAACCGCATAATACTATATATAGGCTAGTAACGGACAATTAGCAAACAATCAAAGGGATATACATGTTAGAAAAAAACTATATGACATTAGGCATGGGTTCAGGTCTATTTAGTTGTGAAAAAAAGTTTGCTAGATTTTAAGCGGGAAACAAGAAATACTTTATTGCCGTGAAAAAGAAAATATAGGTATTGTTCAGTTTATCGAAAACAAGCCATAATTTCAGGATGTAAGGAACATGTCTGAATACATAAATGACGCAGTTTCTTTATATCTTTATTTAAATGGCAAAACAATATATGTAAGGATAAGAGGACTTCAAAAAACAAGGCAAAAGTAAAAAGACAACAGTTTAAACAGTGAAATTTAAAAATCCAGATTTGGTGATTGAGAATATCAAAAATCAGACCTCTCCACTAAATATGGGTCTGAATTTAAACACCCTCTTTCTTTGTGCGTCAGTGACTCTGTGTTCTTATGGACATGAGATATATAAAAATGTAATCTTTAGAAATCACCAACTGTAGGTCTGCTGAATAAATATTTCTCTCCAACAAAAATTAGTTAAACACTCTCCTAATGCTTGAACACAATTATAGGCATCAAGATTCGTTTTCAATATTGTAAAACTTATACAGAAATTAAACTTGCCTTCTGAAACAAAATAAAGTACATATCTAAATCGAGTTGATGAGTTAATGCCCATGGCATAGCTGAATAGAAAACTCAAACTCTCGTTCTCCTCATCAGAGCCCAACAGATTGAAAGAGGTGAAATATGGCAGTAACTTGGTATACATTAACACTGATAAATGCTTCCAACTTCCAAGTCCAGAATATAACATCTAAAGTCAGGATTTTTCATGTTATTGAATAGCCTATAATATCTATCCATGAATATGTTACTTACAACTGTTGCTGTGGCTATCATTGTGTAGTCAATCCATCTCAAATATTTCCTCAATCTCCCTCTGGAACAATGGTACACGCTTGAGGCCACTCCAACTCCAATTAATGAATTAGCATACAACTTAGAATTGAGATTCTTCCTACATTAAATTACTTATAAGATAACTAAGATGGTTTTCTAGCCAAAAGAACTTGAGAGAGATGCTTGGAGCAAAATATTACCTCGGGGTATGCATTCCAAGAGCTATAAAGGGAATTGAAGTAAGCACATTAGCAACTGTTTCAGCAAGATGCATATCACCTGATAAGGAGATTCAAGAATATATCAATTATTTATTTGAAATTGGACCATTCGCACAAAAACAGTAATGTATCATCATAATACTGAAATAAAAATCATTCAATAGTACCATGGCAACTAGTTCTGCAATGGATGGGTCTCAAGTATGCTGGTATTTGTTGCCACACCCGTCTGTAGACCATGTAAATATAGGTTATTCAGTTAGTGCATGGTTTAGTAAATTTTTATTGTTGTTTCACCGTAAAAAAAAAAAAAAAAAGAATACTATCAATTAACAATTGTAAGGCATATCTGATGAATATATATTTCACTCACTGCATTGATAGTAGTTGATTTTCTTCGGTAGTTGAAGTTCCACATGTTGGAGAAAGAAATTCCCCACTATGATCAGTCTCTCTCAATGCAAATGGTGAATGAGGTACCACATGAACCCCATGGACACCCTCAAGGGCGCTACTGCGTTTTGGTGGTTCCATAGGATTCATGTGCTTGTCTGCACGAAATGCAGCTCAATTTTATTACCACAGTACCAGCAAGAAATTGCTGGCACCAGGGAGAAGAAGACAGCTGAGTTCTAGCCAATAATTCTGTAAAATCTGTAATGTCAATATAGCTTTATCCAAAACCAAATTTTAACATACAAGCATGCAAAAGTGCTAAAGATAATGATTACTCCCTCTGTCCCATGAGTTTATGTTCATTCAGCCGTTTTATTTAAGTTATGTTCATTTAGCCGTTTTATTTTGTCTCATAAGTTATGTTCATTTAGAAATCCAATAATCATTTATACTTCTTTTTCCAAAGCATTTTCTTATTTATTACATTATCTTTTTCACCACCCATTTCTCCATCTCTCTTCAAAATAATCTTTATACATTTATTACTCTCCGGGTAATTTAGTCAATATATTTCAAATTCCTACATCATTTACTCATTTTTTAATCTATGTGCAAAATCTAAATCAACATAACTTATGGGAGAAAAGAAGTATCATCTAACAAATCATACAAGAGTTCAACATATGCCACATATGTTGTCTAACTAATAGTTACTATAACATGCTTAGCACAAAGGCAATCCGCATTACCAAATCATAAAAATATTTGGTTCCAACACATTAAAAAAAAAAAAGGCCAGATTTTTTAGCAAGCCTATTTTACTTTATTGTTTACTTCACAATTTCTACCCCAAAGTTTTTAGTTTTTACCTTTGATCAAACAACAACAACAAACCAGAAGGGTCTCAGTTACTATTTACTCACTGACTTCACAACTTCAACTACTAATCTTTCTCTTTTAATTCCCCAATTAACAATCAAAAGACTATGTTTTGAATAATTGTAATGCCATTGATTCATATTTAAATTAAAAAAAAAAACCCAATTTAGTTTAGGCTTTTATAAAAAAAAAATAAAGTGATCGAAGCATCATCAATAATCAATAATAATTGAATACGAAGCATATTATGTGTACACGTGCGTGTAATTTAGTTGGGTGAGAGAGAAACCTGAGGATAAAATGCTGCAGAGAAGGAATAGCAACAGAGAAATAAGGTAAAAGAATGAATGGGTTATGAGTGGCGAGAGATGTTTAAACTTTAAAAGAAGAGAAGAAGGATTTATAGAGGAAGCGAAAAGAGAATAGAATAAAGAGAAAGGAAGATGCTGGTGAGTCAAGAATCTTCCTCTTTCGCTCTACGCATATTCGCTCCCAAAACTCACTTCCTCCTTCGTCTCTCTTGTGGAAAAGTACAAATTTAGTAATTATGATGATGCGGCTAGATTATAGTTGGAATTAGTTGTTTGTTGTATTGTGTTGGGCTTATATTATTGGTGGTGCAACCACGGCTTTATTAATGTTTAGGCATGTTGATAATCAAACTCGTATCAATATCAATTATCAAACGAACAAATTTTAGACACGATCCCCTTCTTTGTGTATAAGGCAATCAAATCCAAATACGTAATCCCTTTTTAACAAATAGATATAGATTAAGAGAGTGAGCGTTGATTATTTAAAGTTTTAGGTGTACTTTATTTAAAAATAGTGTTATTTAATTCTTATTGAAAATTGCAGTAGCATTTAATTTTTAGGCTTAATTGCATTCTTTTTTTTAATCTTATTTTTAAGATTCATTTTGATCCTTAATTTTTATTTTGATTTATTTTGGTCCTTTAACTTTTTTGCAAAAAATTGGATATGGTCATTCCGTAGTAATAATGTTAGTTTTACTCATAATATTCATACTTACTACATTTCATTGATAGAGCTTAACAAATATTTCTACGACTCTATCTCGATAAAGCTCCTAATGTCATCTTCATTAAAATCTTTATCACATTGTCATTTCTATCCATATCAATCAATCATATCGCGAGCCAAATTGCTCCATCATTTGCAAAACAGTACCATTGTTTCTATTCTATATTGGATGGTGGCCTGAGATATTTCCAAATTTCGGCAACATTTGTCATTTTCCGATTATAAGTGTGAATATTTCAATAAAACTAATTATATGATAAAAGGACCAAATTAAATTGAACTTTTTGAAAAAAAAAATAAAGGACCAAAACAAGTAAAAATAAAATATTAAGGACCAAAGTGAATCTTGAAAATAAGATAAGAATGGGTGTGCACCGACAGTATAACGTTTTTTACACTGTCAGTTCATCATCCATCATTCATTTGTATTACTTTTATTTGAAAGTCAATGAACATAAACACACATGAATGATGTGAATGATGCACTGATGGTGTAAAAAACTTTTACACTGTCGGTACACCATCTATTTTCTCATAAAATAAATGACCAAAAATATAATTAAGCCTAGTTTTTATTAGGAAATGTGTTCATTAATGTATAGTGGTTTAGGAAATGTGTTCATTAATGTATAGTGGTTTATGAGTAAATGAAATGATTGAATGAATGGTTAAAATTGAAAAAAGAATATGTTTATGCGTTGGAATTGTAAAAGAACAATAAATATGGAATGCAAAAACAGTTTTAAAGGCCAAACAAAATGAAAGGGAGTACTCCCTCCATTTCATATGTTGTGTTCATATAGTTTTTGTCTTATGTTTCTTATGTATTATTTTTTTACAAAACTCAGTATATAATTAATGCTATTTTTCCAAATACATCCCTATATATTACACTCTCTTTTTTACTTTCAATATTTTTCTCTCTTTTTAATAATGATTATATATATATTACAATCGAAATTATATAGGAGTATTACGATCGAAATACCTTAAATTCTTACATCATTTAATTAACTCTTGAATCTCGTAACTCGTACACAACCTTAAAATACACCATATAAAAAAAGGAAGGAAGTATCTAATTGGCTGACCTGGACCTGGATTTGAGAGGAACAAAAACCGATTTGCAATTACAGAGGTCAAGCAAGTTTGGGATTGCAAATGCCTAACCCATGACCATGCCTCGGTTACGTAATTGAGTTAATTGAATTTATTTTTTTTTTTTTTACATGGGAGGTCGGGGAGGGGGAAATCCTAAGTGTCCCTGCAGCCACCAACTGAGCTGTCTTATGCACCGGTAGTAGAGAATAGAAAATGTTAAAGAGTGCTTTTAGGGCATTTGTTAAGTGATTAAATATGGTTATAAATTATGGAAAATGCATTTTTTTTAGATTTTTGAGAGAGTAAATATCTTGGACTTAGGAATTTTTTCCACTTTTAGTATCCTTAACAAGTGCCTTAGTTAGCACTCGTTAGCAAGATCCATCATATTGAATTCGCATATCATTTATTTCGTGTTAAGGTTAATCTAGAAATTGCACATAGATTAAGAATTGAGTAAATGATGTAAAAATTTTGTATTCTCTCTTACTTGAAATATAAGAAAAAAAAATCATATTTCTCTTTGTTTAAAATATAAGCAAAACTAACCAACTTTCTAAATTTTATTTCATTCTCAATGCAACTTTCCTAAAATTCCACTATTCTTTCAAAAAATTTGAGAAAATTAAATACAATCAACTAACCTCCTTAATAAGCGCAAAATTAATTATTTTTCTTATAATTCGAGTCAGAAGGAGTATATTTTGACTAAATTACAATCGTTTAATAATAGGAGAAAAAGTAACAATAAATGTATGAATATTATATTGAAGAGAAATTGTGAAATAGGTAGTGAAAAAAAGAATAAAATAAATAAGAATATGTTTGGAAAAAAATATAAATAAGTGTGAATTCAATGCTCCTAATTATGTGGATTATGTTTTGATGATGACAAAATAATTAGCAAATCATGCCTTGAAGATATTGCAACATCAACATCAACAAGAAGTCAAGAAAAGAAGACAAGTGCCCAATCATTCTCAATCAAATATTAATTGTAAATTTCTAATTTATGTTGAGAGTGGTTGAGAGTGGGTAGAAATAGTTAGTCTCTTCTAGGAATAAATTTTTATATGTTTATTAAGTTGAGATTGACCAAAAATTAATACTTGAGAGGAAAAATAAAATTGAAAAATAATTTTTCCCATATCTGATCAAAATACTCGAGTATTTTGATAAAGACTCGAGTATATACTCGAGTATTTATAGAAAAACTCGAGTATTTGTGCCAGGTCAGCAAATATGACCGTTAGTCTGGTTCGTGCACCAATTCACTCGTGACCGACCAAAAAGACTCGAGTATTTACCAAAAGACTCGAGTATTTTTGTCCAGTCAGCAAAAATGAACGTTGGAGAGACTCAAAAACCCAATTGAGGGCATTTGAGTCTCATCCAACCCCAAGAGAGTATTCTGAACCTTATTGTAAAATTGCTCTTTGAATTTGTGCAAGAACAAACAAGACAACAACACATCATTGATTACAAGCTTTCATAATTTCCTCTTCTCAAGTGTTAATTCCCAAAAAGCTCAACTTCTCACTCATATTGTCATTTTATTCCAAGTTGAGTTTTAGGCCTCAATTCTTACATTGAGCTGTGCTTATTTGTGCTAATCCATTGTGAGATTAGTAATACACATACAAAAAGCTTGATTATTCAAAGTCTTGGATTGTTCCCAAGCAAACCCTAAGTGGCTTAGGGTGTTGGAAGTCTTGAGAGGTTCTCAAGCACAAGACTAGGAGGTTCCTAGCCCGGTGGAGTTTCTTGAAGGGAGTTCAAGGAAGCTTTGTGAAGAGTTCTTCAATCACCGGAATCAAATTGGGGTAGAAATCAAGAGTTTGGTACACTCTTGAAAGGGTTAGGTTGAGTGAGGCCATTCTCAAGCAATCCTTTGTAATTTCTAACAATTTGATTATTAGTAGAAACTCCTAAGTGATTAGGAGGACTGGATGTAGCTCATTTTTGGAGTGAACCAGGATAAAATTGCTTGAGTGTTGGTTTATTGCTTTTAATCTACTTTCTAGCTCAATAGACTTAAGTCATTTCAATCAATTAGGATTTATACAATTAGGTAGCAAGTTCAAGGAATCTTTGTGTTTAAAAGTTATTTAGATTGCTTGCTATTCTGTTGGATAAGTTCCTGTTTATTATTGAATTGATTTGAGTTAAACTGCTGAATTTTCGTTTCTGGTTTTTCTGCTATCTGATAGGAAAAACTCGAGTATTTCAGAAAAGACTCGAGTTGTTCATCACTGAAAAACTCGAGTATTTCACAAAAGACTCGAGTCTTTTGTGTCTGATTCCAGAAAATTCAGTCTTAGCTCCATTATTCAATTATCAATCCAAATATTTGGTATTAGTGCTTCAAAATACTATTCACCCCCCTCTAGTATTTGCTTAGCCCGCTTGTTGGTTTCCAACAATAAGTATTGAATTTCTGAAAGTAAAACTTATTATGAGATAAAGTAAAACAACTAAATGAACATAATTTACAGGACCGCGGGATTATCACGGTATGTTAATGATTTTAATTTAAAAGTTAATTGTGTTTAATAGAAGAATGGTAAATAGAGTACTAATATTTTAAAAAAAATGTTATAGAATCAATGTACAACTAACCTACTGATGCATTGCTAGTCATTAAGGTATGGCCCTTCAATAATGTTACATTTGTTTTAAGGTGGATCATTGACAATTACAGTTTGATAAATCATGTATCATGTTTAGCTTGAATTACCGACAACCTCTCAAAGATAAATTGATGGCTAAATTTGGTATTGGTTCTCAAGTTTTTACTAAAAGTTATTTGGGCTTACCAACTCATTTGGGGAGAAGCAAACACTCTTCCTTTCAATCAATAAAGGATAGGGTTGGAAGTGAATTGAGGGATGGAAGGAGAAAGTCTTGTCCAATGCAAGGAAAGTTGTTACTTAGGCCATAGCTACTTATTCCGTGAGTGTTTTTAATCTCTACATCTAGTTGATTAGTCTCTTAAATAAATTTTGGTGGGTTTCATCAGAGGAAAGATCCATTGAACGAGTTGAAAGAAAATGTGCAAGTCAAAGAATAATGTTGGGTTGGGTTTCCGTGATGTTGAGGAGTTTAAGTTGGCATTATCGGGCAAGTCAAGGTTGGAGTTTATTAAAAAAATCCTCAATCTTAGATAGCTTGAATTCTTAAAGCCAAATTTTTTCTACATAATTCTTTCTTGCAGACCCAAGTGCGTAAATAACCCAAGTTACCCTTAGTGGAGTACTGTAATGTAGCAAACAGGGAGATTCTTCAAAAAGGTCTCAGATGAAAGGTGGGCCATGATTTCTTTATAAATTCTTGGAGTGATCCTTGGTTATCTAAACCTTGGACTTTCAAACCAATTTCCAATCCAGGTGCAGGAATTATTGTTTCAGACCTGATAAATGTATGAATTAGGCCACGAAATATGGAGCTTATAAACTCGGTCTTTATTCTGTATGACAAGGAGTTGATCATTGTGGAGCAAAATGATGAACTGATATGGCATTATACAATCGATTGAATCTTTTCAGTGAAAAGTGCATATCACATAGAAATGAATTAGCATTACCATGTGCAACGTTTAATATTCAACGAACGATTTTAATTTGGTGACTTAGACCTACGGAACCACCCGTGAGGACATACCATTTACCTATTATAGGAGGTCAAATATAGATGATGAACAATTTTTGCAGGTAAAAAAATACTCCCTTCGGTCCTATTTATAAGACCCTTTTGGGGTTTTTTACTCCCATCAAGGAGAGTGGATAAATTGGTTAGTAGCATTGGAAATGTGAAAATTTGATATACTTTTTCAAAACTACCCATATAATTATTATTGGAACTCTAAAAAGTGTTGACTTTATAGGGGTGTTAGTGGAAAGAAGTAATTAAATGGTATTGAAAATTGAAAAGAGGTCTTATAAATAGGACCAAAATAAAAACCCCAAAGGGTCTTATAAATAGGACCGGAGGGAATAAATTCAAGGACACTTCTAACAAGCTGTGCACCGCAGCAGGCTTACAGGACATGCATGTCAGTGTCATTGTTTGTCAGTTTTAAATACTTTTTCCGTCACTATTACAACTTTTTTTTTTATTTTCACGCGGAAAATTAGTTAGTTATTATTTTTTTAGTAATATTAAAAATATAAATATTTTATACTCCCTCCGTTTCAGAATATTTGGCCTTTTAGTCTTTTTTTCTTGTTTCATAACTTTTGGCCTTTTACATTTTCAATACACAAACATATTCTTTTTTCCAATTTTAACCTTTCATTCAATCATTTTATTCTCCTCATTAATTATATCTCTCTCATATCTAAACCACTATACATTAATTAATGGACACACTTACTTATAAAAATTAAATAATACTACAACTTTCAATAAAGATTAAATAGAGGCCTTTTAGACAAAGTATACAGAACACTTACAATGATCAACACTTTCTTAGTCCGTGTGCCCAGCCTAAAAGGCGAAACAGAGGGAGTAATTATTACTGAAAATCTGAAAGGTATTGAGTAAATAAAGATGTTTGTAAAAAAAAATAATTAATGTCATTGAAAATTGGAAATAACTTACGATCTCTATCTCTAATTATAATACTCTTTTGACATTTTTATTTTGTATTTATTTAATATTTAATTAATTAATTCAGAGTCAAATTGTTTCATAATTCATGACTGAATTAACTATGCCTCATTATTAATTAGCTATGAATAATTAAAAAATCCCCACCGGAAAGTGCATTAAAAAAATTGATAAATAGGAAAGTGCATAAACAATTTGTTAGCATTAAGCGAAAATTACCGGCAAATTGCATACAAAAATTCCAAGCACAAAGTGTATAAAAAAAAAAATTAACCGGGAAAATGCATACAAAATTTTTTTGTATTAACTATTAAGTGAGAATTGTTAGCTCCATAAAAAAAGTTAGTTTTTTTTTTTTGAAAGTGCATAAAAAAGGTTAGTTAATTTTGTTGATGGTATTGAAAATGTAAATGTTTGGTATTGTTTTTCAAAAGCACCCATACAATTATTATCGGAACTCTAAATAGGCGTGTTTGTTGAAAAGAAGTAATTAATGTCATTGGACATAAGACTTACATTAAGGACCAAAGAAAATTATTTAAAGGGGGCTTATACATAGGACTGGAGTTGGGTAAAACTCTTTTTTAAAATCTTACTACATTTTTCTCACAAATAAATAAATTCCTTTTTTTTTCAACAAGTGGGAAAAAAAAAAAAAAAGGAAATCTTATTACATATAACACAATGTGCCGTACATTACATGAGACACTCAAACAAGAACAGAACCCACGCTCGTGGGACATGGCTTGGATTCTGATTCAAACAAAAAAAAAATAAAAAACATTGGAGGGTGCTTACATGTGTGCACATGGCTTGGATTCTTTTTTATGCATACAAAATCTAAGCCATTGCAGGTGCTTATACGTGTTACATACATCTTACCTGTACCTCATGTTACCAGTTGAAGAATATGGGCCGTACGTGTTACATACATCTTACCTGTACCTCATGTTACCAGTTGAAGAATATGGGCCGTTGATGATGTATTTGAGTGAAATCCATGGTTATAAAGCATGGCACCACTAGTGATGCCAAAATTTTTGGCACCAAATCAAACGCCAACATATTCAACAACTAGTTCAAGTGAAACTTCTTCACTTTGGTCCTTGTGGAAACTTCTTGTGCCGAAAGAGGTTATTCTGGAGGCGTGCCTTGCATGATATTTTGCTAACAAACAACTATCTGCTCAAGAAAAGAGTCACAATAGAGAACACTTCCCAAGGTCATTTTGTAATTAATTTTGAAGATGTGATGCATATGGTCCTTTACTATGATTTTGTCGAGGTCATTTGGAGGGATCTAAACTAATGAGACAAAATTGACCTGAAGATCGAGGCCTCTTGGAGTGAAGTATTGGTTTGGGTGGCTCATGAACTCTTTGTCAAGAGAGTTGGTCGGCAGGATTTTAAAGATTGCGTGGTTACTCCGGTTTGAAAGGAACAATGTGTTCTTATAATAACGAGGTCATTGCTCCAAGAGCGTTGATTATTGAAGTTGAAAGTCTTTGGGAGTTACCTAACATAATATAGAATTGGAGAAGTACGAGGGCAAAATGATTTCCTTCTTAAAACACCATCCATTTTTTTTTCTAATGATATTTTTCTCTTTTAGGTCCATCATTAATAATGTATTTTCTTAGTTTACCTGTGAGCCGTCCATTAGATTGGGTTAAAATTGCATCTTTAACCGTCCATTCTCCAAAGCTTCATACAGAAGCTTCATCTCTCTTTCTTTCTTCATTTTTGTTCGGTTCACCTCCCTCCCTCTTCGTTCACTTCCTTTTCGTTCAGTCGTTTTCATTTCGTTCGGCTCCTATGTTGTTTCTTCATTTTCTATTGCACATGAAGTGTTTGATAAAATTATTATTGATTAATAACATTTTTTTTATGGGTACATGTTTAATATAAAAGCTGAAATTGGTGAGTTATAGATTTTAGAAACAAATTTCAGCTTAAAGTTTGTTTTATTATTATCTAACATTGAGGTTGACAAGTGACTACTCTATGAATATGATTTTGTTTATGATTTTGACTTGTGCAACTGTTTATGAAATCTAGCCTATTATTAACCGGTTACATGAAAAGGATAGGTTATTTGTGTTTTTTTAGTGAACGGTTATTTATGTTTTGATTATTGATTTGAAATTGCTTTACCTGTGGTGGATATTTTTCGATCTTTTGAATGATTTGGTTGTGAGTTGTTTGAATTGGATTTGATTTTTGTATACATCTTTTCATTATTTGAAGGTTTGTGTTTGGTGTTGATGGATAGATTTGGCATGTGTATGTGTCTAAGTTGGTTGATTGTGTTGTGATGGACATTGCAAATACATAAGTGTCTCCAACTCACCCAATTAGGCTTGGACTCGCTCTGAATTTTTCTGTGTATTACTATGAAATCCTCAACTCTCCTGATCATGCTTGCAACCTTGCCAAACATGTAAAATTTAGAGGGAATCTATTTATTATCATGGCCTTTGTTTTTTCCTTAACTACATTTATTTCCGGTTATTTGCCCGCGGTAGAGAAGGATATATTGAATGAAGTTGTTAACACTTATACTTTACTAATTGGGTTTTGTTTCTTGAACATAAATATGGAATATGGATTTTGCTTAGGTTTTCTTACATAGGTGAATATAGAGTTAAAATCCAGGAAGGGAATTAAACCCCTAGCTTCATGCACAATTGGATGAATGTTTGTTAAAATGTTTCCAGGCATTGCTTAGAGGAAGGTTCCTGAGAAATGATAAAAAGCTTTTCCCGTGTGTTACCTCTCCTCCTTGATTAGAGCATTTGATTATGATAAATTTGAGCACTTGGTGACAGCTATCCCATAGGAAAAAGGACTTTAAAAGGACTAATTATTCTAATCATTTTTATTTAATTTTTTAAACTTTTTAAAATGGATGTAACTTAATTTTTTTAATCAATTATATCTTTTTATTGATGCAAAGATTAGAAGAACTAATAAAGTATTTATCCATTACAAAGTTTTATAAAACGATAATCATTACATTTAATTATGTATTCATATTATTTATAATGTTGAAAAAATATTATATTTTATTAATATTGTTTCACTTTTTAAAATATATTTTACTAATATCTTAATATTTATAGTGGATCATCGAATATTAATAAATCTTAATAAAAAGTGAAACAATATTAATGAAATATAATTTTTTTTAACATTATAAATAATATAAATGTATAATTAAATATAATGATTATCGTTTTGTAAAAAATTTGTAATGGATAAATACTTTAGTAGTTCTTCTAATCTTTGCACCAATAAAAAGATATAATTGATAAAAAAAAAGTTACATCCATTTCAAAAAGTTAACAAAAATTAAATAAAAAGATTAGAATAATTATAATTAGGATAAAGTAAACATATATTTAATATAAAAAAATAGTCAATATCTTCGCTATAAAATGCGATGCGTTAACCAAGGTAGTCAAGAATAACCATTTCATTGTCTTCTCCATGCCCTTTGAAATAGTGGATATTCTAATTTATCCTTAAATCTGCTCATGATACTATCAAACAAATATAGATTAGAATGTTTAATTCCGATTAAACATAATCATAAAAAATGTGTTAATCATATAAAACAAGAGACTAATTAATTTATCTATCAAATAAGTAATGAATATTTCAGAATACCATCAAACAAAAGGAATAAAAAATATGATTCATATTTGATTCTGTTTCATCATAATAAAGTTGATGATCATATTTGATTTATTCAAGATCAATGCAAAAGATCCTTGTAGGGTCTGCCGACCGAATAAGGATTAAGTCTTATATAAGAGATTCTTCAAGGACCCATCCCTCGGTTTACTCAGCACAAACGTCCCTCACTCGGACTCGCTGGTTCCAAGTACAATAAAAGACCAGGCTCGGATTTGATGGGGCCGAGCCTCGCCAATGGTCTTCAGCCCATCGGCTCGGGACTCCAGGGCCGAGATATAACGTCGGCTGGTAGATAGATTCAGTTACCACAGCTTCCTATCCCTTCCGCAAATCTCTCCTGGAATCTCGCAACAGCCTAGACATGGGATCGTAAGCTGATCCTATCCAGATTCTAAGAGCATAAACCTCCGATATTATCTCACAGAATCCTGGTTCAACTCAACTCTGGTACAAGGCCCATACGGCCCATATCAGCTTCCTCAAACCCTATAAATAGCTAACTATAGCTAGGGTTCAGGTACGTACTCTCATCCCTAAGTTGACACTCTGCACACACCTGTTGACTGAGGAAACCCTGCTTTTCCCAACTGGAACTGCAGAAACACCATAAAGTCACATATTAACACTTGATCCTCTCTTGGGCTACTGGTTCCATAATCTTGAGCACTTAGAGGGTTAAGAACATAGTGTTCAAGGACACTACATTGGCGCCGTCTGTGGGAACGAATAATCAGTATCCCCACCACTCACCGCACTAATGGCGAATGATAATGACAACAACCAAGGAGACCTCCGCCGTCGCCTTAGGGGAAGGCCACCAAAGAACGCTGGACCAAGGAATGTTGGTGGAAGGAATGTAAGGGACAGACTTGCCCCTGGAGGACCCCCTGAGGGCAACCAGGTTGAAAATCCCCAGGATCCTCCAGTTGTCCAGCCTACTGATCCAGTTGTTCCGGAGGTCCAAGCACCAGCCACCGTCCCTCCGGTTGTTGAAGGCCACGAACGACGATCTCAGCTGCGTCGCGTTTCTGATGGCCATGTGTCGGAATGGCGTGACACAGCGGATTCTGGGCCACATCAATCTAGGAGGGCCCCTGCTGGATCACGAACTGGGGAGGACCGACGAGTCGAACGTCACGCGATAACTCCCGAGCCGAGCGATCTGATAGGGGAGTACCACAGTTTGCTCGAGGCCGCTTTGGAACGCTTCAGGGTGGCGAACGTTCCGGATCTCAAGGAAGATCCTACATGACAACCTCTTCGGCCAGGAGGAGAGAGGAGTCAATTATGGAAATACTAAGAACCCAAACTTCATTGATAAAAAGCAAAACCAGGCTATTGCTACTCTGCAGCAGCAAAGCATGGCTAGACTTGCCGAGCAAGGCCCTCGCGCGGCTTTCGGCAACCCAATTAACCTTCCCCCACCGCCACCCCTCAATTTGAATGTGACTCCCGAACCGACAGTTACAGAACCCCATCCTGGACACCCCTTTACAGCAGCAATTATGGCATTTCGGACTCCACAAACTTATATGGGCCATCAGAATGTCTACCGGTACAATAGGACGACCGATCCGATGGATCACATTGCATCTTACGAGTCCTCCATGATGTTTTATGGAGGAGAGGATGAAATGAAATGCCGAGCTTTCTCAATGACGTTAGGCCCGGCGCCGTTGAGATGGTTCAACTCCCTACCAGCTAACTCCATTAGTTCTTGGGCTGAGCTTAGAAGAATTTTCCTGAATCGATATACAGCCAGCATGTCATAGCCCAAATCAGACCATTCATTAGCTGGAGTTGCACAAAGACCTGGCGAGTCTTTACGCGACTATCTGGCTCGGTATCAGCAAGAGGCCAGTGGCATATCTGGTTTGCAGTCAGGGGTATCCGTCCTTCTGCTTACCCAAGGACTGCAAGATGGAGATTTCAAGGATTGTCTGATCGGGGAACCACCTAGTAACATGGTGGAACTGAGAGAAAGGTCCAGGAAATATGTTAATCTAGAGGAGTTCCGAAGGATTAGCACTGCAGCAAGGAGTGTCGAAGGATGACATGAGCAACGTCCTCGTCAAAACGAGGCTCGTCAGAATGATCGTTTCCGAGATAGGGGAAGGAAAGATAAGAGAGAAGAGAGAGGAGAAAAACTGCCTCCCAAAGGCAAGTATGATGAATATACCCAGTTAACAGTCCCGAGGAGTCAAATCCTTTGTGAGACTATGCATACAGAGATGCGTAACATCACTCGGCCACCAGCCTTAAGAAAGGCGGCCCAAAAGGATAGGACGAAGTATTGCGATCATCATGGCGGATGGGGGCATACCACCGACCAATGTATCCAACTGAAGGATTTGATTGAAGAGATGGTTAGGGATGGTAAGCTTCAACACTATATTGGAGAAGCGTTGCGCAAGCGTTCCAGAAGGAAAAGCCCCTCGCCCCCCAGAACTGAACAGAAGAGGAATAAAAGCCCTTCACCACCAGCGGGCGGAGCCCCTATCCAGCAATCCGAGAAAGGCAACGATTTCCTCATTGGCACCATTGCTGGAGGATTTGTTGGGGGTGGGGAAAAGAAGTGCGATTGCAAGAAGTATGTGGGACAAGTTCTCTCGGTGGCAAGCCGACCGATACAAAAACCCAGAAAGAAAAGTGTGGTCATCAGTTTTAGCGATGAGGATTTTGAAGACATCCTACAGGACCACAATGACCCAATGGTCGTCACGGCAAGGATTGGCAACTACGAAGTAAGAAGGATTCTCGTCGATCAAGGGAGCTCGGCGGACATCATGTTTTTGGATTTGTTCGAAAAATTGAAGTTGAAAAGGTCCGATCTCACCCCGTTCGAGGGAAGCTTGATCGACTTCACGGGACATTCAATTGTTCCTTTAGGCCATATCCACCTCCCAGTGACCATGGGGGAACCACCTTCTGCTCGGACTGAAATGGTGAAGTGGTTAGTTGTCCAGGCTCCCTCGGCGTACAATGCTATCTTTGGCCGAACGACACTCTAGTCCTTCGGCGCCGTTGTTTCGACGGTACACTTGGCCATGAAATTCCCGGGGTCGGATGACAAGGTAGTAACAGTGCGGTCCGAACAGGAGTTGGCTCGGAAGTGCTACAACATCAGCTTGGGGAAGTTAAAGCTGGATGATGAGAAAGTGATGCAGGAACCGTTGAACAAAGGAAGTGTCAACTTGGCTGATCTCGACGTAAGAGAGGAGGATGAAACTAGACCGACCCCTCAGGGGGACTTCAAAAAGGTAATCCTAGGCCCCAAGCCATCTCGTTGCGTCAAGATCGGAGTTGGCCTATCTGAGGAACTAGAAAAGGAGCTTGCTGAATTATTAATGGAAAATAAGGACTTGTTTGCCTGGACTTCGGCAGACATGCCGGGAATCGATCCTAACTTCATCTGCCACAAGTTAAGTGTGTATCCTGGCGCTAAGCCAGTGTGTCAAAAAAAGAGAAAGGTTGGAATCGAGAAGGCACAGGCGACAGATGAGAAAGTAGCCGAGCTATTGGAAGCAGGGTTTATCAGAGAGGTAGTGTACACTGATTGGTTGGCCAATCCCGTGTTAGTCAAGAAATCCAATGGGAAGTGGAGGATGTGCGTGGACTACACAGATTTGAACAAGGTTTGCCCCAAGGACCAGTACCCACTTCCTTGCATTGATAAACTGGTGGATAGCTCGGCAGGTTATCAAAGGCTTTCCTTTATGGATGCTTACTCGGGGTACAATCAAATCCCAATGTACCCCCCGGATCAGGTAAAGACCTCGTTTATCACAGAAAACGCCACATATTGTTACAATGTGATGCCATTTGGGTTGAAGAATGCTGGGGCAACTTACCAGCGGATGATGAACAAGGTGTTTGGTCCTCTAGTTGGGCCGAGGATGGAGGTTTATATAGACGATATGATTGCAAAAAGCTTAAAGGAGGAAGATCATGCTAAAGATTTGAAGGAAATCTTAGGAAGGATCCGGAAATTCAATATGAGATTGAACCCGGAAAAATGCACATTCGGAGTTCCGGCAGGGTCCTTCCTCGGATTCATGCTTACTGAGCGCGGAATCGAGGCAAATCCAGAAAAGTGTCGAGCTATTCTGGAGATGAAGAGTCCGTCGGATATCAAGGGTGTACAGCAACTGACGGGTCGGGTTGCAGCTCTCTCAAGGTTTCTATCTCAATCAGCTAGGAAGGCCCTTCCCTGGTACAAGCTGTTGAGGAAGGAGAAGGAAAAGGCATTTGAATGGGATGAAGCATGCGAAAAGGCCTTTACTGATCTTAAGCATTATTTGGCATCACCTCCAATTTTGTCTAGTCTGAACAATGGGGAAACTCTTTTCCTATACTTATCAGTGGGAGACTCGGTGATCAGTTCGGTTTTGGTTCGGGAGGAATCTGGTAAAGAGTTGCCCATCTATTTTGTTAGCCGAGCTCTCTAGGGACCAGAGTTGAGATATCAAAAAGTGGAGAAATTAGCTTTCTGCTTGATTGTTACTGCCAGACGACTGCGCCAGTATTTCCAAAGCCACCATATCACGGTCAGAACGGCCAGCCGATCCGTCAAATATTGCAGAAACCTGATTTGGCTGGAAGGATGGTAACCTAGGCAATTGAGCTTTCCGAGTTTGAAATCACTTTCGAACCAAGAAAGGCGATGAAGTCTCAGGCTTTGGCTGATTTCCTTACCGAGTTTACTGAGCCATTGACGAGCTCAACCTCAGATTGGAACATTTATGTGGATGGATCAAGTAACAAACTTGGAGCGGGGGCAGGAATAATTTTGGAGAACTCCGAGGGAGTCACCCTCGAGTACTCTTTGAAGTTCGGATTTTCAACGTCGAACAATCAAGCGGAGTATGAAGCCGTTTTGGCAGGATTGAGGATGGCAAAAGACGTGGGGGCCCGAGAGGTAAAATTTTTTAGTGATTCTCAGTTGGTGGTTACACAGGTCAAGGGCGAGTTTCAGGCTAAGGAACCTATCCTTCAAAAATACTTGGAAAAGGTAAAGTTCCTATCCTCCGAATTTATGAAGGTCGAAATCTGCCACATTCCGAGGGAAAGTAATAGCTGAGTGGATATTCTTTCCAAACTCGCATCAACAAAAAAGTCTGAAAACAACAAAACTCTGATTCAAGAAATGGTGCATGGACCTAGTGTTGTCCTCTCCATTTCAGTGGATCCGAGCTGGATCACTCCAATTGTAGGTTACTTGGAGCAAGGGATTGTGCCAACTGATCCAGTCGAGGCCAAGAAACTCGTCAGAAAAGCATCGCAGTTTGCCCTTGTAAGTGGAATCCTGTTTCGCCGAGGGGTTAGCGGCCCAATGCTCAGATGTTTGGACCCTGCCGAAGCAAAACAAACGCTGGAGGAAGTTCACGGGGGGGTTGGAAGTCATCATGTTGGGGGGAAATCACTGGCTAAAAATATCCTAAGGGCAGGATACTACTGGCCGACCCTTCAACAAGATGCAATCCACCATGTGAAGAGATGTGAGAAATGTCAGTTCCACAGTGATGTATATCAGAAACCCCCCGAGGAACTCCATTCACTTTCATCTCCATATCCTTTCTATCAGTGGGGAATGGATTTAATCGGACCATTCCCTACCGCACCAGGACAGATCAAGTGGGTGATAGTGGCCATTGATTATTTCACAAAGTGGGTTGAAGCTGAGCCGCTTGCTACCATTTCATCAGCAAAGGTTCAGAAGTTCTTCGGGGGGGTCGTAGCTCGATTCGGAGTTCCGCAAGTGGTAGTAACAGACAATGGAACCCAATTTGCGGCAAAGGCATTCAAGGATTTGGTCAACGCTCTGAGCATTAAGCACTATTTTTCCTCAGTCGAGCATCCCCAGACTAACGGGCAAGTAGAATCCGTTAACCGATCCATCATTCAGGGAATAAAAAGAAGACTCGAAGGTGCGAAGGGGAATTGGCTGGAAAACTTGTATGAGGTACTTTGGTCGTATCGCACAACCATACAAACCTCAACAGGAGAAACACCTTATCGGCTCACTTATGGGCCTGACGCAGTCATTCCCATTGAAACAATCATCCCTTCATTCCGAGTTATGCAACAGCCGAATCCCCTCAACAGCACTATATTGTGTGAGGATCTGATTTTGTCGGAGGAAGTCAGGGATTTAGCCGCCGAACGAGAGAAGCATGCCAAGACGATGCAAGCGAAAGGATATAATCGTACGGTTGTGCCCAGAGAGTTCGAGCTAGGCGACCTTGTCTTAAGAAGAGCTGATATTGATCTCAAAAATGCAAAGGACAGAAAATTGGCCCAAAGCTGGGAAGGACCATACCGAATAGCCTCTAAGACTGGAACAGGAGTCTACCAGCTCGAAACTCTCTCGGGAGCCCTCATCAACAACACTTGGAACGCGGCAAAGCTCATAGCATACTATAGTTAGAATTTTTCTTTCATTTCAATTTTAGTGTCAATTGTTTTTATTGTATCGTTTATTTCTTTTTAATGATGGTGTACGCTCGGTGGAATTCCGAGCCCATTGTACATTCTGCTTCTGATTAATAAAAAGACTTGTTATTGAATTCATTGTATTACGTACTTTTCCTCATACTCGATTAGCCACCGTTTATGACGCGAACGATTATAAACAGCTCTAACAAGAGCTTATAACTCGTCAAGTACTTTTAATAAGATTCCCGATTAAATCATGATTTTTTCGAATCATTTTATATTGCGGATAGAGGAACCCACCTCGGCTAAAGTGCTGGAGTTCCGAGGTCTTAACACTTGAATTCTTAACAAAGAGCGTAAAAAGAAGCATAACATGATTACAGATATTATAAAATATTCCAAATGAAACAGTAATACAAGTTTAAACCCATCTACTGGGGCAATTACAAAAAAGATAGCAGAATAATCAAACTATTCTAAATCGGACAATACAATGCTGTCAGCATTGAATGTGTCCTCTTCTTCTTCTTCACCTTCAACATCCTCGGTTCCTTCCCCTTCGGAATCTTCGGCCAAATGGTCAGGAAGGTCGGCGTTGTTCAGATCTATGGGAACCCCACTCGGGCCGACAATTCGACCTTTTTTTCACAGCAAAATTAGGGTCAGCGCCCTTGGTCACGAGCCCAGGATTCAGAACACGGAGTTGCTCGGCAGTATTGTAGAAAGAATCTTCAATTGCATGGTCCCAATTGAACAGATTCTCCTTAGCTGCTTTCTTATGCTTGAGAGCTTTCACACTCATCTTCTCCAGGGAAGCTCGGAGCCTGAGTATCTCGTCCTTAGCATACTCATGTTGCTCCTGAGCCACTGCAGCAGCTTGCTCAGCCGAACGAGCTTTCTCCGTAGCCACCAGAAGAGCAGCAGCATCCTCCTCAACCTTTTTCTGGATCTCTTCCGACCTCTTTATTTGTGCCTCGGCATCCTGAAGTGTTCTCTCAGCCCGAACTTTGGCCCCCTCGGAATCTTGGGTAGCCTTTTGAAGTCGCTCGTTTTCAGCTGCCAGTTCTTGAATCTTTTTATTCAGGCCTTGAACCTGAATTTCCAAGTAGTCTTCCCGCTCGTTCGCCTCATATATTTTCTTCTTTTCCTCGGGGGCCAATCCGGCATAGGTGTCATCACCATGATGACCAAGGTGATGGAAAATGCTCGCACCCCGTAAGAAGCTTCTCACCAACGACTTGCAGTTATTTTCCCAAGTCCAAGGGGTCCAAGCTTCAATTACCTCGGCATTTTCAGGAGGGAAGACAGTGGCAATGAATGAGTCGGACATCTTCTTACCCCACACCGTCTTGGCAGCTGCATCTTCCTTACCCTCGGGAATTTCTATCCCTTTGTTGGACTTGCTCAAATGGAACCAATCTCCAGCGAGACCTTTTCCTTTGTCCAGCCGAGTCCTCTTGAGGGGGCGCTCGGGAATGCCTTGAGGAGATGAACGAGCTTCCACCTCAATATTCACCGTGTCGATAACACGGTCCCTTTGGATCACCTGTTCAACACCCGTAACCCTTACAGATGGGGTGGTATTGGGGATAACGGTCGGACTTTCAGAATGGGTCGGTCCAGAAGATTGACTCTTGATTGGAGATCCGGATGCGGTCTCTTTGAGTGCAGCCAGCTGCGATACTCTAGCTGCCCGAGCTTCACTCTTCTTGGCCTTGGTTGCTTTCTTCCCCATTGCTTCTGCAAGAAAAATGGATTAACACACCAAAAAAAAAAAATTGTAGTACCCAGCTCCGCCTTCACTTCGTCTCGCGTCTCTTTCAGCAGAATTCGTTTGGTATCAATTTGACCATTTGCTTGAAGGTATTCCCAAACATGGTCGCATAATCGCCTTTCGGCTTTTTTTAAATCCGCCTTATAGTCGAATTGATACAAGGAGGATCCTCGGTTATAAATGTTAGTCGTCTAACCCAATGGAAACCGAGGCACGACCTTGATCACTCCACCTTCTTCAACCCGTTCCATGAACCAACATACTTCGGCCCCAGTATACTAGTATTGGAAGAAGAGAGGTTTGAAAGATTTCCAAGAGTCTGTCACCTTGGCGAAAAGGGCATGCCCCCTCCGAGCCTTTAGGGACACCCAAAGACCCTTGGAATCACCAAACTTATTTACTTGGGGAGCATATAACCAAAAGAAGGACCGTACTGTCGCGACCGAGTTTTCAACGTCGCAGAATTGTTGGAAGGCTCGGACGAAAGCCCACCCACTTGGATGCAATTGGCTAGGGGCTATTCCCAGATGAGTGAGGACTTCAACCTCGAAGGTGGAGAAGGGCAAGCGGATACCGACTTTAGTTGCTACTTCTTCATAGAAATAAAAATATTGACGATTTTCTGGCACTTGGAAGCAAATCCGATCGTCGATTCCCAAAGGTCTTAATACGAATTCTGAGGTGTTTCCATCGGCTCTCGGAGGTGTCAATATTGGCCGAAGATGATTAAGACTATTTGTTGTCAACAATGAAGGTCTCGTCCCCAGCACTTCCCGATCAAAAACAACATCGTACTGCGCATGATTAGGCGGCAGAGGATATTCTTCAGGGTTGGTAACACACCTGTGTTCCACCATATCTGGGGAAAAAGCAAAAGGCTCGGCGTTAGGGTTTTTTATAGCACGAGTTTTTATTTTTAACTTAAGGCCGAGCCCTGGACTTTTTCCCCCTTCCCCCGGTGGACTCTCCAAAGGATCTTTCCCCCTGGTGTCAGGATCGGGGCTAAGCCTGACTTGGGCTCGACGCTTGGCAAATCTGTAAGCTAACAACCACTTACTCTCATCTGCGGGATTTGATGGGTATTCTACAACTAATGGTTTTAACTCGGTGGATCCCTGGTTAGTTGGGGGAGTAGTAGAAGGATGTGTAGAATCGTCAGTATCAGAGTTTCCCTCATCCCCAGAAATCCCAGAAGAACTTGAAGAATCACTATCACTAGAAGGTTCCTCTCCTAATTTCCTGCAGAGTTCACGATAAACTTTCCTCAAACGTCTCCACCCTCTCATGGTTTAAAGGTAAAGAATTTTAAACACAGCTTACCCAGAACAAAAACCCAAAACCCAGAAATTCCCTAAAGCCAGACTCCCTGCAAAACCCGGAACAAAAACCCAGAACCCAGAAACCCCCTAAATCCAAACTCCCTAAAGCAGAAATCGCACAAAAGGAGGAAATCGCAGAAACGGAAATGAGAAGAGTAGAGGAAGTTACCTGCTTTTGCTGGGAAGGATGATGAGAGAGTGCTGAGGATTTGGAGGCGGAGACGGTGGAAAGGAGATTGGAGAGGGAATGAGGGGATTATGATTTGAGAAGATCCTGAAGTGAGAATGAAAATGAGTGGGGGTAGTAAGAGGGTTCGAACTAATGAAGGAAACTCTTCAGTTTCCCTCCATGACACGCATTTGGGCCGAAAGCCCATCAACCCATGCAACCACTCGCTGAATGAGACGTGGCGGTTTCAACAGACGCTTTTTCAAATTTCAAAAATGGCAATGATTTGGCACAACTTACAAGAGAACGCGCCGTACCTAGAGAAACCAAAACGTCACCTCGGACAGCTGTCACACATTCGAACTAAAACATCTAGAAGGTCCAACCCTAAACACATGCTACCTCGTCACAGACTTTATAAAGTCTTACGAGCTGGGGGGCTTGTAGGGTCTGCCGACCGAATAAGGATTAAGTCTTATATAAGAGATTCTTCAAGGACCCCTCCCTCGGTTTACTCAGCACAAACGTCCCTCACTCGGACTAGCTGGTTCCGAGTACAATAAAAGACCAGGCTCGAGTTTGATGGGGTCGAGCCTCGCCAATGGTCTTCAGCCCATCGGCTCGGGACTCCAGGGCCGAGATATAACGTCGGCTGGTAGATAGATTCAGTTACCACAGCTTCCTATCCCTTCCGCAAATCTCTCCTGGAATCTTGCAACAGCCTAGACATGGGATCGTAAGCTGATCCTATCCAGATTCTAAGAGCATAAACCTCCGATATTATCTCACAGAATCCTGGTTCAGCTCAACTCTGGTACAAGGCCCATACGGCCCATATCAGCTTCCTCAAACCCTATAAATAGCTAACTACAGCTAGGGTTCAGGTACGTACTCTCATCCTTAAGTTGACACTCTGCACACACCTGTTGACTGGGGAAACCCTGCTTTTCCCAACTGGAACTGCAGAAACACCATTAAGTCACATATTAACACTTGATCCTCTCTTGGGCTCCTGGTTCCATAATCTTGAGCACTTAGAGGGTTAAGAACATAGTGTTCAAGGACACTACAATCCTTATATATAATAATCAAATATAATAATTCCTTTTCTAGCATCATTTTTTGGTTGATCTTTTTAATATATTAATATGTTAATCAATTTTTATTTATTTATTTATTTATTTTGGTTTGCACCCTGGTATACGGTCCACTGGGTCGACTAATCTAGTTCGAGGGGGGTCCCGGGGTTAAGGTTTTATTCATCTCCCAATGTTAATCAATTTTAGTAATGTGTTTGATGTTATTAGAAACTATTAACAAATTTCTTTTCAAGAATTTCATGCATCACAATTTTATACCGTAATCAAACCAAAATAATATAACAACAACTACTATAGTTACAATTAACGGTAAAGAAGTAAAATAATATCAATTCTTAATTACACTTTGGAAAAACATACATGCAAATAAAAATAAATAAAAAAAAATTTCGCAAATTGAAGCGCGTGATCATAGCTAGTTTATACTCCACTAGACCTCAACCTCGTGCGATGCACGGGAGAAATACGACATAGATAAAATATTTCATAAAGTTGCAATTAATATTAGTTTTAATGTATTGATAAAACATTTCACAAAGTTACAATTAAAATTAGTTTTAATTTATTATTGAATAGTTATGAAGAATTTTAACATGAATAATGTTTAAGTGTAAATAAAGTATAATAATGTAAACATGCTTGTTAAAAAATTGTTTAGGAAGGAGTCGATTAATATTATTATTTACGAAAGAGTCGATAAATTGGAGTCGATTAACATTCTTGTATGTAATATTTTTAAACTAAAAAATTCTCTTTTAAAAAAAAGTGAATAAAAATGTTTTTGAAAAAGAAGTAATTAATGGCATTATAAATTAAAAATAAAATTTATATGAAAGATGTAACACCCCGATTTAGTAACTCGAATTTCTTTTATTTAGTAAAATCTGTGAATTTTTTTTTACATTGGTGGCGTGGGCATGAAGTCATCTTTGTAAAACATTTCTTGTTCAAAAACATTTCCATTATCAAATAAATCATTCATGTCCCACACCACACGTTAAGTTCCAAATCGAGATGTCACAAACACCGCGCTTTGAAACCCAACTTATCGTAATCATCAAAATATTATTTCAGATATCAAGTCGAAAACATTATTATCAATACGGGGTTACCTGATATCCGAGTAAAGTTTTCAGAGTCTACCTGAACCATATTACAGCCCCACTACAAGACATGATAGACGCTGAAGAGAACGGATGGCCCTCATCCGTAGAAGTTTGAGCTGGCGCCTCCTCTGAAAATGATCCTTCCCCGAACGTAGGTCCACCATCTAGTTGGTCGACAAAAGATCGATAGAAACAGATAGCAGAGAAATAGAGAGAGTCAGCTCTTCCGAGCGGAAAGCCGACGATGTGAAATTACAGCAGGCAATATATCAACATATAACAAATAAATAACATCACATCAAGCATATACATACATATTTCAATTTATCATTTCCGCATTACCGTTATCTTGGTCATTTCTCTTTTTGATCTTTTTCTCAACTCAATCTTCACTTATTTCACAACCTTAACATCATCACAATTATCTCTTCCTTGGCCTTATCCATAGCGTTCTCATCACTCGGCCATTCTCATTTTCATCATCAATTTCCTTATCATTCATAACTCATAAGTTATAAGTCTTTTCGATGTTCTTAAACTTTTCTTATTAAGTTTTATTAGAACGCATCCATCAATGACAGGGAAATTAGGGAGAGTCATCGAGGAGTTGGTTAGCACACATACATCTCCTCCGATCCTTCCAAACCTAAACGGAAGCAAACGGGATGTACATGAACCTTAACCCACGCAGGTCGAACAGTCGAGAAAACCAACAACACATAAATATGTTTGTCAAGGCCACAACCGTACAGGCCGACCATCCTGACAATTAATATTTTACCCGACACCGCAAGGGCCCAACAACCATTTGACTACACGCCTCGTTCAGGTTCCCTCTCACAGTTTCGAATTTGATCAAGGGGGCGACAATACTTTTCTAGTCTCGAGTCCAGAATGCGCTACGATCCCTTGGGTCTTAAGGCCCGATCACTTATAGACTAGTTCTGTCTAGAAAAGCACTCTAAGTTACTTGACGTTTCACCGTCATGACCCTCCCCTATCACAATCACTCACCTGAGTAATAAACAGAGTATCTTCCTCTCCACTACTTCACGCTCAACTCGCCGCATTATTTTGCGTCTTTTAATGTCTTATTAAGATTTTATCAATCCTAAGGTTCGGCGAGTCACCCTTGTACATCCATTCGGTGATCCTCGACCTCTAATTATTCCTCTTTCATATTAATCTTTCTCGACAATACTTTGCTTAACATATCAGGGCTCAGACACATGGGCATACTATGCACACGTGGCCAGCACAAACTCAACCTGAGAGCATAAATCCAACTGGGTGCACGTCAAGGAGATTTATTATATGCTTAATTATGTTACAAGTCCCTGGAGTTTGGGGTACTTTTGCAAGATACCCTTATTCTTATTTTTTCAATCTCTGACTCCCCGAAGTTACTTATGGGTTTGTCATATACCCCTACTACCAATTTTGGTCAATTTTTCTGACATGTAACATCGGAATCCTGGTCAGATGCAGGAGGTTAGACACGTGATGCCCCGTGGGCAAGGATCCTTTTTTTCTTTAAATTAAAAAACTAAAAAACTTAATATTTTTATATTTTTAGTTAAATTAAAAAAGAAAAAAAAAGGATTGAAGAGAGAGGTCGTTTTCGCCCATGTGACATCACCGATACCACATGACTAACCTCGTGCGTCTGACCAGGATTCCGATGTTACATGTCAGCAAATTGGCCAAAATTGATACACTACTGGAAAAAGTAGTTTTAAAATCGGTCGTTTTGGACTTTTGAAATCGGTCGTTGTGGTGATGTTGAAAACGGTGGAATTAAAAGTGGACCTTTTGAAATCGGTCGTTATGACCGATTTCAAAAGTACTGACTTTTAAAATCGGTCGTTATGACCGATTTCAAAAGTACTTTTGAAATCGGTCATAACGACCGATTTTAAAAGTCTCTTTTTTCCCATAATCTATACATCCCCTGCTGCATGAAATTAAAGATTTTCTTTTTTACACAGAAGAATAACCCAATTACAGAACCTAAGCAAGCTAAAATTCATAAGCAAAATTCATATCAAACTAACAATCTTGAAGTAGAAAATACAAAATACTTATCAAACTAACAAAATACGTAAGAGTTACAAAAGTTAAGTATTAAAGCCTAGCTGGTTTGAAAGTATAAATGATGACCAACATTCAATAACATTGTCAATGGATTCTTGTGATACTGGACCTTGAGGATTGTGATTCATGGTCTGAAATATAAATGAGATAAAGATTATTCAATTACCTCATTCCATCTACTGGAAATATTTGCCATGATAATGGTGGTGAGCATATTTATCATAACATCCCACATCCCACATACACTAAATTAAAAAACACAACACACAGATAAAAAGAGAGTATAACACAACAACAACAACAACTACTAATTCAACATATTAACAAGAGTATAGGTATAGCAGTATAGTTCTAGTGTAGCAAATCAAACTAATGATCATAACTGACTGATATAAATTTGAAAAAGCAAAAAAAAAGTAAAATAAATTAGTAAGCATGTGAGGTATTTTGGACATTCCTGCAAGTTTAGATAAGGGGTTGTCCAAAACCTAGTAAGCAGGAGAAAAAAAGTAGAGAACAAGTGAAACAGAATTGAGTTACTTCTCACCACTAAGCCACTATTTCTGCAAGTTTAGATAAGGGGTTGTCCAAAATCTAGTCACAGACCAGCTTCAAATATAGGGAGAAAAGAAAACAGTCAGCCGCTAAATAAAACAAGTCTCTTCGAAATAGATACAAACAGACTTCAATGAATGTTCATTCTAGGCTAGCAACCAATTGAACAAAGAAAAGGCTAGCAAACAAACCATGTATAGAAACCAATTGAACAAAGAAAAGGCGAGCAAATACAAATCAAGCTAGTTGTTCAATTAAGACGAGAGTTTCAATTACGTAGTGCACTTGATATAATAGTAGAGTCCCTTAGTTATTCTAGAGATATGGAGACTCCTAGGATATCACACTTGATTGCTACACTATAGTACTCAGTGTATAGTGCCTGCCACTAACAACTACTAACTGCTAAGTGCTATATAGTGCATGGCTTTTCATACAAAAACTAACAAGTGCTTCTTAATGCCAGATAGTAACTAACCACTTTGGATTTTCTGATTATTTATTTCTAACACAAGTAGCCTATGCAGAAGTATGCAATGCAATGCAAGGAAACCATTGAATTTCAAGCATCTGACAAAGAAAACAAAATGATTATAGAGAGATGTGAAGTGTTAACATGATGATCCATCTAAAGTGATCAACTAACTTAACAAATCTTAAAATTTGTTTAGTAGAATCAGGTAGATCAATCAAACACAGTAATGATACAACAAAATATAAACAATTAGTCATAATAGAGGAATTATGAGTCAACGGGCAAATTAATAAAGAGACTATAAGAATCAGTAGCAGATAAGATAAGTGAACTGATTTGTCAATCATTAGGGGATCACTTTTAGCACATTATATTGCTGGACGATCATAACCATAGGACTAAACCCCAAATTCATACTCAATCTCAAACTCACTTCACCATCACAGCACTAAAGTTAAAATTAAAAAGCCCACTTTCTACAACAAAACAAGACTAATATAACTAATAAGTCCTAGTTCTTGACATGGCTTTGTGCAACATGAAGCAAAAGAAAAACATTGAGTAATAAATAAAACTGATTATAACAAAAGAGAAATAGAAACTGTCTACCTGGAAAACCAACATCAATAAATGTCTTCACAGTTTATCTGTGAAACAAAATGGAGTCACATCTCCATGATACCTGCAAGACTAAGCACTCACATAGATAGGCATAATAAAAAGAGAAACAATACTATTTACCTGACACCAATACCTCTCAAGTCTCTCTCTCACCTGGTAAACCAAATCTAACAGAGAATCAAGAATTGAAATAACAATAATAGAAAACAGAAATAAACGTTTCTACAAAAACAACATAGATTTAAGTTAATTTGTCTACAATTTATCTCTTTTACGTTTCTTGTTTTTGGCTTGGTATGGTTTCTAACCAGTTTAGACATTGTTGTACTAAAACATTTCCATGGGATTATATTAGGTTATTGTTATTCGTCTCTGGTCATTAGATCGCTACAAATGCATAGAAGAATATGCGGTACCAGAATATGCATAGAACGTTTTTGTTTCCAGAGGGATCAGGTTTCTCTCATTCTGTTATTGCATAATTTTTGCACCAATCAAGTAAAACCCTAGCACGAAACAGAAATTAACAGAGGGATTGAAATGGTACCAGAACTTGAACTCGGGGAGGCGGCGAACGAAGGGACGGTACTCATCGGAGCCTTTGGTTTGCTTTGCTTGCTGTTGCTGGGCTTATTGTTGCGACGAGAGAGAAGAGGCGGCGCGGTGGAGGCGAACCAGAGAGAGAAGAAGCGACGAGGTGGAGGATGTCGTGGCTTGCTGCTGCTGCGCGTGGAGAAGAGGATAGGGAAGACGACGGAAGGAGAACGGAGGAAACGAACGCAGAAACGGCGGAAGGAGAACCGAGAGGGAAGACGGCGGCGGCGGTTTGTTAGGTTTTGTGGTGGAGGGAAGACGGAGGGAACCTGAGAGAGAGAACGAGAAGAAGGAGGCTAGGTTATTTTCGAAGAATGAAGAAGAAGAGAAGGGGCACTGTACAGAAGGAGGCTAGGTTATTTTCTAACTCGGTCAACCGTGAGTCCGTGACCGAGTTTAATAATCAACATTTATCTACAAAATTGCCACCGCATTTCGACATTCTAACTCGGTTAATAGTGACCGATTTCAAAAATACTTACGAAATCGGTCGTTTTGACCGATTTTAAAAGATAAAAATTAAAAAGTAAAAAAAAAAGAAAAAATACTTACGAAATCGGTCGTTTTGACCGATTTTAAAAGATAAAAAATGAAAAATTTAACAAAAGAAAAAAATACTTACAAAATCGGCCTTTTTGACCGATTTTAAAAGATAAAAAATTAAAAATTTAAGAAAAGAAAAAAATACTTACGAAATCAGTCATTTCGACCGATTTCGAAAGATTAAAAATTAAAAATTAAAAAAAGAAAAAATACTTACGAAATTAGTCATTTTGACCGATTTCAAAAGATAAAAAATTTAAAATTTAAAAAAAGAAAAAAATACTTACGAAATCGGTTGTTTAACGACCGATTGCAAAAGTTAGATTTTATTTACAAAATTGCCACCGCGTTTTTTTTTAAATCGGCTTTACAACGACCGATTTTAAAACCCCGATTTCAAAACCTTATTTTCTAGTAGTGATAGTAGGGGTATATGACAAACCAGAAGTAACTTCGAGGAGTAAGACATTGAAAAAAAAAAAGAATAAGGGTATCTGGAAAAAGTACTCCAAACTTCAGGGACTTGTGACATAATTAACCCTTTATTATAATATGTTTTTCATATCCATAGCAACTCATTCTTTCCGGTTACATTCTCTATACATGTCCACTTTACTTTCATTACTTCTAAAAATTACCAGTCTTTTCATCAAGTGCTTTTAACATTTTACATCACTTCCATCAGCATCATCATTTTACTTTAACATTTAATGCATGGAAAATATCTCACATCGCATGATTACTTTCAATTTCAGATAAAAATTCAGCAGGCATAGAGCAGCATATCATAACATCTCATCATCATAAATAAATAACATCATGTCATAATATTATATCAGAAAAGGGATGTCTTAGCCCTGCGTATAAGTGGTCAAACATGCACAATCAACTGCCACTATACGACTGACTCTTAAAAAAACGTTCCGGCTTTTGAGATGGCCAGGAACCTCTTAATATATTACCTACACGCCACTGTGTCTTAGGAAAGCTGCTCTCTCACCTTGAATGACAACAGAAATCCAGAGAGCCTTTACAGGAGCGGTCCTCCGACACGCGTCCACAACTGACACCTTCTACATTCTCAAGACAGACATTATATATTAATATCTCAATTTGAATCGAGCATCAAGTTCATAATTAAAATTGTCCATTGAAAACCCATATTAAAGTCGTTCGGGTAAAATCAAACACAATTCTTTTTCGAAATTTTATTTCGAAGTAATGCAATAACTTAAACCCGTCAAAACACTTTGAAAACAATTCACAAATGCAATTTAAGAAAATTAGTTTGCTTCTGGTCCGTCTTGGACAACAACCAATTCGAACCCGAAAACACCGAAAAATGCCACTTTTTCAATCCAACTTTTTCTCAAATCAAATAGCACTTAAAACTTATCAATCAAACACATTTTTAAAATTGAAAAACAAGTCAAATGACTTTCTGGACACTAAGGAATTAAGTCCAAGAAATCACTTTTAGAAAATCCGAAAACACCGTAAAAGTACATTTTACTTCATATAGCATTCTGGCATAAAACCAACACTTAAACACTTTATTTTCAAAATTTTAACACCAAAAACAAATCTTGGGCAGCCACTAAATATACCCACTATTTTCTCTTAAATCAAATCAAACCAATCTTAAAATCAATCATTGTTCAAAAGCTATTTACGTAATGAAAATACTTTTTAATCGTCACTTAAAACATATGAACGACAAACAATATTTTCGCTAATCAAATCACACAATTATACAATAAACAACCCATGCTTATTTATTCATTCAATTAAATTAAGCAAGTGAGCACATAGACAATCATTCATCAAACAACACTTAGGATAAAATCAACTTGGTCTCAAGCATACACTTAACCAAAAAAAAAAAGCAATAAACAACTAGCTCTTTCAATTTTATTTTCACATAATCCTAACTCACTCCAAATGACACTTAAAATTTAACGAAATGAATTCCTCTTCTAGCCATCATGCCAAGACCGATTCATGCATCAAAAGAACCAAGACCAATTTATTTCTATCACTCCCCTAAAGCACTTAAACAAACCTTCTTGAATCGAACTTTAACATATAATCACTTAACTAACTTGGAATCAAACATATAACACATAGTCAATTCAAAAGCAATTTAGTTCTCATGTCCTTATACTAAAACTAGTAACACATAGGCACATAAACAAGTCATTTTAAAATCCTTAAACTTATCTTAACCGAATTATGCATACTTTTAGTTCAAACGATTCATCTAGCATGCAACAATTAGAACAAACCAAAATCTAACCCTTATACCTAGTCAAAACCGAATCATGTAGGCAAATGAAGCCAAAACAAGATTAATTTTTCGCTAACTTTTATTTATGAAACCGAAACTAGCATCATGCTTAGTAAATAATCCTAACTCCATCTTACATGCCTTAATCAACTTAAAACAATCATGTTAACAAGTATGCAAGTTAAAACTGTAACATCCCTAATTTAATTCCTGGTATAATTGATGTTGTGATAAGTTTATAGTGAAGGAAATGATAATATTAAGTTAAAACTAGTGAATTGAAGACTTGTTTTATGGTTAAAAACATAGAACGTTAGGAAATTTAAAATAAAATATTTACAACTCAAAACGTAAATTCCACCATTGGATGTGAAGATAAGGGTCTTGGGAAGCTTGTCTCAAAATTTGAGGAAGATCTGACGGTTAACGAAGAAGTTATGGCCTAGTCAATGCGAAGTCAACAGACTCTCGCCTAGGCACGCGCCAGACGCACCAGAATCATGCACCAGGTCGAAATATTCGGATATCCTGGTAGATATCCGGATACATCGCCCATATCAGCATATTAAAGAGGCGAAAAATGACCGAATTACAAAAAAAACTCACAAACTCCCTCTTTTTTCTCTCAAGCCCGAATTTCCTCCTTCCAAACCCTAGATTTCTTCACTCCAAAATCCACCTCAAAATCCAACAAATCCTCATCAAATACTGGATTCCCATCACTCATAACCACTCAATCCTTCATCAATCTCTCAATTTCTCTCTCAAAAGTCATGATCAAGAGTTAGGGTTCAACACCCATTCTTGATTTTCCTCATTTCAAGCCTCAAGTAAGTTGGATTCAAGCTTTCCTACTCCTTCCATCATGATATACAAATTTCCTTCCATTATTTCTAACTAATTTCATTTCTTTTGCTCTACGGCTTATTCTCTCTCCTCCATAGCTCTTGGAGCTCTCTCTCCTCTCTCTTCCTTGGAGTTTCAAACCACACATCCATGGAGAGCCACACCCATTCAAGTTTCTTGCACCTTATTAGCAAGTGAACTCAAGCTCATTTCCTCTCTCTCAACCACAAGGTAAATTGCATCCCTTCTTCCTTATCTTAGAAGTTCTAATTTCCCCATCTTAGCGGACCATACTCTCATGTTTTCTCTATTCTAATGGCTAGTTGGAATCAAGTTCATTTTCCCCTTTCTACTCACAACACACTTGGGAGCTTCTTGGTTGAGGCTTGAAAGGGCTAGGGCGAAGCTTGAGCTAGGTTTTTTGCGAAGGTTTCTCCTATCTCTTTGGTAGAGGTAAGGAGTGAGTATTACCTTATTTTAGGGATAAGTTTCTAGTATGTATATAAGGCTTGCTAAGAGTTTGATGTTAGTTTAGGATTTTTGCACACTAGGGTAGTGATAGAGGTTATAACTAGAACTTAAGAATTAAGATAAATAATTATAGATGCGAAATTATTTGTGATGATGATGTGTGAGATATGTATATTGTTGTGAATTGATGGAATGGGAATGGAGATTTATTAATTGATTAGAGGCTTGGAAAGTGTAAACATAATGAATTGGAAATTGTATAGTAAAAAGGGATAATTGGATAAGGGATAGCTAAATAATTAAATGTGATTGAGAGAAGTTACATTATAAAGAATATATAATGCGGCCGACTGCGATTGTACGCGAATCGGTATCCGACTGCTATTGTACGCGAATTGGATAGTTCGCGAAAAAGACTATATAATACTCTCTTGCGGCCAGCTGCGATTGTACGCGAACCGGGACTGACTGCGATTGTACGCGAATCGGTTAGTACGCGAAAGAGAATAAACACTAACCCCCTTTCGGCCGACTGCGATAGTACGTGAATCGGGGCCGACTGCGATTGTACGCGAATCGGTTAGTACGCAAAAGGGGATAAACACTAAACTTGTGCGACCGACTGCGATGTGACGTGAATTGGACCGTACGTAGAGATGAATACTTACAACAACCTAAAGAATATGAAAGATGTGATCGAAAGAAAGAAAAATAATATGAAAGACAGGAATAAAGCAAAGGTTAACTGATACGATAAAACATGAGAATGAGAAATAGAGAACGAAAAGATGAGGAGTAAGAGAGGGGAAATATTATGAGAATAAATAAGGGTTAAGGTGAATAGGATGGCAAATCTGATAATCTGTTCTGATATGCATGTGAGCATGACATGAATGATTATGTGACTATGTGAATTATTTGGATTATGTGTGTTTGGCTTAGTCGGTTATTATGTCATATCAGAAACTGCTATTCCTACTTTATGTGTAACGCTCACCTCCTTACCATTTTTCCACAGGTACTGAGTCGGAGCTTACACCCGATCCGGCCGAGCAGGAGTACTCTAGGTCATTTATATTTAGGACATGGGTCTGTCCTGGGCCCGTTGATATGATCTGATCGTTTTTGTTGTGTAAAATGTAAATATATCTCTTGGGTGGGCCCAGGACGACTCCTTTTGGGGAGGGAGCCTTTTTGGGAAAGAAAACAATTTCCACACACTTTGTTTATATGCTGCTTACTCTGATGTTTATACTTTGATGTTGTGAGTGTGCACACTGTTGCACCAAGAGGTGGTATATGATGTTGGAAAGCCCTGCTGGCTGCTGGTTTTATGAATCTGAATGTGTTAAACAGGTTACAGGACAAAAACTAATTTTTGGAAAGCCCGCGAAACAAAGGAAACTCGTCCGTTTGATGGGAGAATTTTTATAAGATAAAAATAAATTTTAATTTCACTATTTTAATAATGGGGAGTTAAGGGTAGTTAAGGTAAGGTGTTACAAAAACAAACAAATTTCTGTAGCCACATATTCATCTAAGCAAGAACAAAACAAGAAAATAAATCAATTAAGGAACACAAGTTCTTGATTCTTAAACCAATTTAAGTCATATTCTTTCTTATTCATGCAAGCTCACTTTATAAAAATAGAGATCAATTTTCTATACTCATTCAATCATGCTCAAACATCACAATCAACATGTTAGGTTCAGCCGAGTCGTAGAAAAATGCACCAAGCATCAAATACTTCCAAAAAGCATAAAGTATAATACTAGATCAAATACGGAGAAAACGTGGAGGATCAAAATCCAAAACTATATCAAATCAAGGAGTTTCACTTTCAAACTTTGCAGAACATGTTCAATCTCTAGCAAGTATACTAGATCGGATAGTAATATAGTCAATAAGACTAGATATCGTCCCTCAGGGATTGCAAATTTTTCAATTAATTCTCACCAAAGAGTAGTTAAAAGTAAAATCTATAAGTTTCTACTAATTAATTAAGATTGGATTAAAATAAAAATAGAAAATAAATTAAAAACAGAAATTAAATAGAAGTGTTGAGCGATTTGAGAAAGATGTTAGGAACATGGTTTCATTGTAGGCGTTGTTTATGAATCATGAATCTCTGTTTTCCCTAAATCATGAACGAATTCTCAAATTGGTAACTATTAGATCCCTCTTGTATAATTACCGTTTCTTATTCAATTCAATAATCCTTAATTCCTTAAGAGATTAAACTATTGAATAATCTTAATTAAGAACAGGGAATTAATCATGTTATATAATTACCCGATTGTATCCCTACTTGTTGAATAACTATATTGTTTGAAGGGATGACCTACTCTAATTCCTAATCTCTCAATTGAAGAATAAGAGATCCAAAACAAGACATAAATTGGCCAGATTTATGTATTGGAAATAAAACGCAATCAAACACATGATTTAGAAACGGAAAAACATCAATTCATAAAATCAATAAACTAATCCATACAAATTCACCAATTCCTAACACAAGGGTTTTAGTTACACATCAAGAAAATAAGAACAAAAGCAATAGAAGAATACATGATTACCATGGAAAAGCCTTGGCTCTTCCAATCCTTGATCTTATCCTCTTCTAAAACTCTCTAAAATTATGTAATCTCCCTCTCTCTCTTTCTAATGACTGCTAATGAATGCCTAACCTAATTCTAAAAAGTATATTTAAAAGATAAAACTAATCCTAATTGAATTGGAGCAAAACTGATTAGGAAGTGGCCCAATTGGGCTTTCTCGTATCTGACAGTAACTTCAGCATTAATTTTGACCCCAAAGATGGACGAATTTAAGCAAGGCTATTTCTGGCAAAGTAGTAGATATTTTCCTTAGCTTTAAAATGGTACCACGATCGCCTTATTTGGATAAGTGTATCTCAAGTTATGATCAAAACAGCGAATAGTGTCACTTTCTCGTGGTGCGCACGCCTGGGCGTGCGGGTCTGTGCGTCACCTGCTCCGGCTCCGTTTCGCTCCGTTCTTGCGCCATTTTCAAGGTCTTTTCATCCTCTTTCATGATCCATGTTTATTTTCTTCATTTAAGCTCCGAAAGTACCTGAAACAAACCCAAAACGGATCAAAACGTTCAAAGGATTCTAAATTACCTAACTTCCTAAAAACAGTACAAAAACAACCTATATTTACTAGAGATAAGCCAAATCCATAGTAAAAGGGAGTCTAAATCATGCTCAAAACATCATATATTGGACCCAAATCACTACCCCAAACTTAGTATTTTGCATGTCCCTGGCAAAATTAAAATAAAAATTCTAGAACACAAGACTACCTCTAAATCAAAATGTACACACCTAATCTAGGACTTCGACCCACATACTCAGACACTTTTTATCACAAGCAATTTATACAATTGAAACCTGATTAGAGAAACAAACTCAATAAGAACTCAAGATTAGTGAACACTCTCAACCTCACAGTGTGTATCTTTCATGTGTATCAAGGGTTGTACAATTCACTCAAGTTCATACAATGACAATGTGTTACCATATGCTTGACCATAGACCCAAATCTCCACTGAAATTATTGAATACATGCGAAAATCAAAAGGTCTTAATTTTGGTTGTAATGAGGCCATGGCTAAAAGTGTAAGGCGAGACAAAAGAAAGAAAGGCTGAAACTAAGGGCTAAAATGCAAAAACAAATTTCCCTCTAAAAACTATGAATGAGTAGTGAATACTACATAAACACAACTCAACTCACAATCAATCTCATACTTTTTTTCTTTTTCAATTTTTTTCTTCTATTCTCTTCCTTTCACATTTATTTCTTTTTCAATTTTTTTTCACTTGGAAGAGAAATAGAACTCATAACACTTATCACCAATCACTTTCACTTTTCTTATTCATTCCTCTCAATTGCTCATTCAAAATTTCCAAGGTACTCACAAAGAATATTTCAATAAATGCAGGGTACCAAAGAAAAATCATAATATCTCATAAGGCTCAAAATGGGCAACTAAGGGAATATATAATCAATCAAATTATCTGAAGGCCAAAAAAGAAAAAAAAACAATTCTAGGTGCCTTAATCATCTTAATGCATGCAAACAATTATCAATCTCAAAATGGTCACCGGTTAAGTTCTAGAACACAAAATCAAAGTGAACATCGCTCATGAAAGAAATAGGGGTTTCAAATCCAAATAATTCAAATAAATCATACCCCTCAGTGTATAGGCTCAAAATCTCAATAGGCTAAAGGTCAGTTCACTAATCACAACTTCTCAAAAAGTTTGTCAAAATAACCAGATCTCAAAAATATTTACAGCTCAATCAAATCAATATCAAAAATCAATGAGTCTAATCCTAAACTAAGTATTTACACCTATCATCAAAAAAACAGTCCTAAGTCTAGAATAATCATCTACTCCTACAAAAGACACAAACCAACACTAAAAATAGGAGAACAATTCAGATCTGAAAAATTTAATTTTTATTTTGTCCACTCCCCCAAACTTAGAGGTTGGCTTGTCCTTAAGCAAATTAAACTAAACTAAAACTACAAAATAAAAATTAAAACTTCCTAGAAAAAACAGGACATTATTTTTGCGAAGTACAAGGTATGGGGTGACATATTGGGAACTAATGGGACAAATGGGGTCACACACCCAAACTGGAATATTAACCACCCTCCTGCCATGCCTGGGCGTGGAGCGTGCCATGCCTGGGCGTGGCTGGACCTGTACCACTTCTCTTTTTTTTAATAATAAAAATAAAAACTAACTAATAACTAATTACCTAAAAAATAAGACCTAAGGGAAATTACCTAACATTGGGTTGCCTCCCACCTAGCGCTTGTTTAACGTCACGAGCCTGACGGGTCACCTTTTTTCAGAGGTTAGGGTGGTTGCCAAGATCCCTTCAAGGGTGGCACCTTGTTTTTCAACTTCTTTCCAACACTCTCTCCATCGAATGCTGAATGCACATGAGAGGAGCAAAGTTCTCCGCGGTGATTGGTGGTTTTTCAAAAATTTTAATTGTAGTTTGGTCACCATTCACTCGAAGAATTATTTCTCCCCTAGGCACATCAATCACTGCCCCTGCTGTGGCCAAGAATGGCCGTCCAAAAATTAGAGGAATATTTTTATCCTCTTCTACATCTAAGATCATGAAATCTAAGGGTAGGATAAAATCTTTCACCTTAACCAAAATATCTTCCACCACTCCATATGGGCGAAGGGTGGTTCTATAGCTAACTGAAGTAATACCGGGGTAGGCTTAATCTCTCCTAAGTTTAATGCTTCACAAATAGACAATGGCATAATATTAAAACTAGCTCCTAAGTCACAGAGAGCCTTACCTGAGTACTCTTTCCTATGCTAATCGGGAGAGTGAAGCTACCTGGGTCCTTCAGCTTTGGTGGAAGGTTGGATTTGATGATGCTGCTGCACTTCTCTGCTATCGGGAACGTCTCGTCAGTGAGCATCCGCTTCTTCTTTGTTAGCAACTCCTTCATGAATCTCGTGTACAAAGGCATTTGTGAGAAAGCCTCTGCAAACGGGATGTTGATCTCCACCTTCCGTAGCATCTCCAAGAACTTGAAGAATTGCTTCTGGTCATCCTCTTTCTTCAACCTCTGAGGATAAGGAATCCTCGGAGGTAGTGGTGCTGGTTTGGGTGTGCCTTTCTCTTTCTCTTGATCCGCAGGTGGATCCTGCGTCTGTTGCCTTGCAGTTGAGCCTCCTCCACTTGGTTGCTTTGACCCCTCATCCTTCTTCTCAAGCTCAGTTGCATTACCCTTCTTCCGTGGCTCCTCATACAACTTGCCACTTCGAAGGGTGACCGCCATGCATCGCTCCTTGAATTTGGTTGCAATCTCTGATATCCGATTGTTTATTTGAGCCACTTGCACTTCTAGGTTGCGAATGCTGACTTCCTGATTGGCGAAATTCGCCCTGGCTTCTGCCATGAATGTATTGGTTGTGGTAGCCATTTCTTCAAGTGCTTTCTCCCAACCTTGCTTCTGTGGCAGTGATGGATTGGGTGCTAGGCTGTACCCTGAGGTGTGAGACTGACTGATTTGCTCCGGATTGTGGATATTGGAGTACATGTTATTTTTAGGTACTCCATTACCCACAAACTTGGTCTGCTCCTCAATGGTGGCTGGACCCTTTCTGACTTCGAATGCACAATCACCATTCCGGTGACCTCCCCCACAAAATTCGCACTTTAGAGTGCTCGATGCAGCTGACATAGTGATCTGGCTTATCTGCTTCGTCAATGTAGCCATCTGCTGCTGCATTTGCTTGTTCTGCTCGATTAAGATCTTGATTTTACTAGAGTCCAGATCATGACTCTTCAAGACGCTTTGCTCCACCTGGGCCCTTAATCCTTGGCTGCTGTTGAATGCCATGTTTGTAATAACTTCCTTGGCCTCTTCAACAGTCTTCTTCATCAGCGATCCACCAGCTGCTGCATCAACCATGGTTTGATTGAATCGGTTGAGCCCATTATAGAACAATTGAATCTGCTGCCAATCTTGCATAAATGTTGGGAACTTCCTCAGTAGCTGGTTGTAATGCTGCCACGCTTCATGCAACGGCTCGTTGTCCTCTTGCATGAATGAGTGAACGTCTTGCCTCAGCTTCGCTTGCATCCCAGCTGGAAGAAACTTATCCATGAATTTGGAGACAAGTACTTTACAACTGGACAAACTCCCTGGTGCCTGGTTGTTCACCCAAGTTAGCACCTCGCCCCTAAGTGAGAGAGGGAACATCCTCATTCTGATGGCCTTGTCCGTAGCACCCTCGATCTTGAAGAAGCCGAGCATGCCCAATAAGTTGGCGATATGGTCCCTGGGGTCTTGATTCGGCGCACCACTGAACTGATCCTGCATGATGAGGTGGATGTATTGTGGATCAATTGCGAATGCAGTTGCAGTGATGGCTGGCCGGACTATGCTAGAAGCAAGGAAGTTCGGGTCCACCGTTGCATATTCCACCAAGGTCTTCCTGGGAGGAGGAGGCGGAGAGGATCCGTGAGATCCTCCTCCTCCAGCCATCTTCAAAGTTGTTCTTTCCCCTCTTCTAGTGCTGAATTTTTCCTCTCTTTGCACTTAAATTGATATAAATTCCTGCACAGCACAAAAACAAAAGACAAATTACGCAGCTCCTGTTGAGACATGAAACTAACTAAAAATAAATTTCACCTAAAACTACTACTAAGTACCGAAAACTAATTGAAACGAATTTCAATCCCCGACAACGGCGCCAAAAACTTGTTCACTCTCTAGCAAGTATACTAGATCAGATAGTAATATAGTCAATAAGACCAGATATCGTCCCTCAGGGATTGCAAATTGTTCAATTAATTCTCACCAAAGAGTAGTTAAAAGTAAAATCTATAAGTTTCTACTAATTAATTAAGATTGGATTAAAATAAAAATAGAAAATAAATTAAAAACAGAAATTAAATAGAAGTGTTGAGAGATTTGAGAAAGATGTTAGGAACATGGTTTCATTGTAGGCGTTGTTTATGAATCATGAATCTCTGTTTTTCCCTAAATCATGAACGAATTCCCAAATTGGTAACTATTAGATCCCTCTTGTATAATTACCGTTTCTTATTCAATTCAATAATCCTTAATTCCTTAAGAGATTAAACTATTGAATAATCTTAATTAAGAACATGGAATTAATCATGTTATATAATTACCCAATTGTATCCCTACTTGTTGAATAACTATATTGTTTGAAGGCATGGCCTATTCTAATTACTAATATCTCAATTGAAGAATTAGAGATCCAAAAGAAGATATAAATTGGCCAGATTTATGAATTGGAAATAAAACGCTATCAAACACATGATTTAGAAACGGAAAAACATCAATTCATAAAATCAATAAACTAATCCATACAAATTCACCAATTCCTAACACAAGGGTTTTAGTTACACATCATGAAAATAAGAACAAAAGCAATAGAAGAATACATGATTACCATGGAAAAGCCTTGGATCTTCCAATCCTTGATCTTCTCCTCTTCTAAAACTCTCTAAAATTATGGAATCTCCCTCTCTCTCTTTCTAATGACTGCTAATGGTTGCCTAACCTAATTCTAAAACGTATATTTAAAAGATAAAACTAATCCTCAATGAATTGGAGCAAAACTGATTAGGAAGTGGCCCAATTGGGCTTTTTCGTACCTGACAGCAACTTCGGCACTGATTTTGACCCCAAAGATAGACGAATTTAAGCAATGCTATTTCTGGAAAAGTTGTAGATCTTTTCCTTAGCTTTAAAATGATACCAATATAGCCTTATTTTGATAAGCATAGATCAAGTTATGATAAAAACAGCGAACAATGTCACTTTCTCGTGGTGCGCGCGCTTGGGCATGCGAGCCTGTGTGCCTGGGCGTGCGTCACCTACTCCGGCTCCGTTTCGCTCCGTTCTTGCGCCATTTTCAAGGTCTTTTCATCCTCTTTCATGATCCATGTTTATTTTCTTCATTTAAACTCTGAAAGTACCTGAAACAAACCCAAAACGGATCAAAACGTTCAAAGGATTCTAAATTACCTAACTTCCTAAAAACTATACAAAAACAACCTATATTTACAAGAGAAACAACCTATAGTAAAAGGGAGTCTAAATCATGCTCAAAACATCATATATTGGACCCAAATCAGAACACTAATATATACATATATATATATATATATATATATATTAAAATACACCACATAAAATTTTCAAGTCTATCAAACACTCAGAACACAAGTTTTTATTTAGATTTTCCCTAAAACCAAATCAGACCTGTAGGAAACCTGAAGCGAAAATGCGATTATTAAAAATAGTAAACTTACTCCAATTCACACGAAATTTGGTACAGAGCATCTACACACATCCAAGATCATCTCCTAAAAATTTCAGATTATTTAGAGTTGGCTAAGTCATATTTTTGTAATTAAAATTCTCAAATTCAGAAAATACCAATTCAACTCCAAACAACCTCAAATTTTACAGAGATTCTCATAACATATGTAAGGTATTAGCATAAAAATTTCAAGTTCATTAGAGTAGCATAAGTTTGAAATCTCTGCTCACTTTCAATCTGAAAAACCCGTTTTTCCGAAACCATTTTCACAAAAACAATTCTTGGAAAAATAGTAAACAAATTCTAAAAATCATCCAAAAATTCAGAGACAGTTATATTAACCTTATCAAAACAGTGGCTAAATTTAAAGATTATTAAACATGTGCAAGTGTCATTTATCAAGATCTCTTCCGACTAAAAACACACATTTCCGCATAGATCCTTATCAAACAAAAATCATTTCCCTTACATGCACTAAAAAGAATGAATCAACATCATCAGTAGCAAACAACTTAGAATTTCTTCACAAGCCAACTTAAAATAAAGCACATATCAATTTTTGAACTCAAAACAAACAAGTTTTAATCACTAAGTACCTTTTCTTAAAGGTACCAAAGCATAGGAATACAACTTTCTAACCCTTAATCGAATTAATCCACCCAAAGCACTTACATGCAAGAGTAATTTATTGAAAGCAAAACCAAGTTCATTGACTTACATGCATGACCAAATCTAATCCTCAATCAACAAACAAACTCAAATCAATTTAACATTCCCGTTTATACCAAAATTGTAACACCCTATATAATAGTCACCCTTAAACCCGAAAATTAAGATTTAAAATTTCTTTTAAAAAATGAATATGATAATTTCCAAAATAACATTTCTTTTCATTAATACAAAAATACATCAGAGTTAAAGGCGGAAGACTTCATACATCATAAGATAAAAGTTAAGAAACATAGCTACACCGAGCTGATTAATCCAAAATACAAAAATAATGTTTAGCTCGCCATCGGGCCGAGATCCAGCTAGGCTATCAGACTCTAATGACTTACTCCCCCTGTGAGGGAGAGTGAACCTGCTCGGCCGGGGACTGCGTCTGCTCGGGCTCAGTACCTGAAAAATGGTAAGGAGGTGAGCATTACACAGAACTTAAATAAGCAGTTTCTAAAATGACATACCGATCTACCAAGCCAAACACAAGTAGCCAAAAAGCATATAAATGACAAATAGTCAAACCCATATATCACATGCATATATTATCATTAGCTCAGTTCGCATACACACAATCTCATCTAGCTCGACTCACATCCTACCATCTTATCACCTACTAGCTATTTCTCGGTTCACATTCTCTTACCTCGGATTACCACCTCTACCTCGAACTCATTACACATTATTCCATTTTCACATAGTTTACAATCTTTTACTCTTCTCGGATGCATACACCCAGTGCATGTCTTACACCTTTAAGGTCAGATATCGGAGTGTCATCCATAACTGCGAGTATGCGTCTGACGCGATCAATGCACGCACCCAGTACGCGTCTTCTATGACCAGGAGCACTACCGCCGATCATTCTATGGAGTTAAGGAGAGTCCATAACTGTGAGCACCCAGTACTCGTCTTACAGCGGCGCATCTCGGCGACTTACGCGATCAATGCACGGACCCAGTACGCGTCTGCTATGACCAGGACCACTTCCCACCGGTTCCGTTCTCGGAACCCTGTGTGAATCATAACTGCGAGTACCCAGTACCCGTCTTACAGCTGCACATACCCAGTATGTGTCAGACGCGATCAATGCACGCACCCGGTACGCGTCTGCTATGACCCGATCACACAGTAATTTCTCTTTTATTCCTCTTATCCTTTTTAACCATTTTAGTTCGGCCTATCTCGGCTCAACCTCTTAGTCTTTTAACCGTTTATTTTGCTCGGCCTCTCTCGGCTCAACCCGTTAACCGTTTCCTTATTCCATTATCTTTTCTCATTATCAGACTTATTACTCTATCTCTCCTACTATCCATATTTACCATTTACTCATACCCATTCTCAACCTCACTCAGCTCGGTCCAGCTCGGCCACAGATATACATAACAAATATCAATGCTCATAAACATATATACACGAAGTTCATAAACACTTATGCATCAACAACAATAAGAATAAGGCATTCAACCAATCCATCATGTAAATACCAACATATAGCATAAAACAATATTCCGTATTCACCTAACATCCATGTTTCTAGTTCATTTATTAGTTCCCTTTTTACCTTTCCTTTCTCATATTAACCTATATCCATTCCCTAATCTAACACCCACTCTTAGTACCCTTTATGAACACCCTAGAAACCCAAACTCAAGTAGAGGTAACACTCACTCCTTACCTCAAACCGTGAGAGATAAGAGTTGAGAGTTTGAGAGTGGTTTCCTTGATGCTTCACACCTCTTGAATCCTTTTCCTCCTTGTTTCCACCACCACACCACCACGGTCCAGCTCTTTGCTGCCACCACCACGCCGGCCCAGGGAAGCGTCCGGAACGGAAGAGAACGGAGAGAAGGACGACAAGAAGGAGGGTCTCCAACCGGCGAGACTTGGTGGAAGAGAAGAAGAGATGTGTGAGAAAGAGGGATCTTCATGAAGGAGAAGAGGAAGTATGAGAGTTGTGTGTGTCGGAGCTTTAGAGAGAAAATGAGAGAAAGAAACGAAGGAGAGAGAGATTAGAATTGCAAAGTGTGTTATGTTGTGTTTGGGCTTTCTTTTATTCTTTTAGGGGAATTATTTGTGTGGTCCACATTGGAGGCTTCCATGAGAAGCTAAAACATGTGGCTAGGATTCATTGGCTTCTTGAGGAAGCCATGAATAGTACATTGAAAGGGACATAAAGCAGTGATAGTGACATAAAGTGAATGGCAAGGGCAGTGTACGGATGGTACGACTCCCAAAGGGCTACAGCTCAACATGAGCTAGCACGGAGGAGTTAGGACGTGTCGGCTAGGGTACGTCGGCTAGGATACGTCGGCTCGGACGGCTCGGTTTGCAGGAACAGCAGTAGTCCGAGCCTCCTTCTCGGATGATACTGTGAGGTACGCTAAGGTCGGCTAATCCGGACTGGACAACAGGTTCCGCGTTTGGTTCCCATCCAGCCCGGTTCATATGCACACAATCTTATCTAGCTCGGCCGGGATCGGACCGAGGTCCTCTACTTACATCCTAGGTCGGCCTATGCTCATACTACCCTTCTATCCTTGTACAATTTCTAAGGCTTAATCCTATCCTTAGATAAATATTTATATACTAAAATTATATTATTTAATATTAATTTTTAGGATGTTACATTCGTCTCCCACTTACAGGAATTTCGTCCTTGAAATTTAGTCGGCATTGAACAGTTGCGGATATGACTGCTTCATCTTCTCCTCGAGTTCCTAAGTAGCTTCCTCCACATCATTCCGATTCCAGACGACCTTGACCAAAGAGCTTTCCTTCCCTCTGAGCCGTCTGACTTGCCTGTCCTCAACTAGGACTGGGAGGACTTCGAAGGTCAGGTTGTCTCTTAGCGGTAGCTCGTCCACTGCTATCACATGCGAGGGGTCGTGGATGTACATCCTAAGTTGCGTGACATGGAACACATCGTGGAGCTTAGACAAGTGCGGAGGTAGAGCAATTCTGTATGCTACTGGTCCGACCTTCTCCGATATCTGGTATGGTCCGACTAACCTAGGGGTCAACTTCTTCGATTTGTTAGCTCGGCCAATCCCAGTTACAGGGGACACTCACAGGAATACATGATCCCCCTCGATGAAGTTCAAGGGTTTCCTTCTCTTATCGGCATAACTCTTCTGTCGGTCTTGTGCTGCTTTCATCTTTCCTTGTATCATTCGGATCTTCTCGGTTGTCTCATGCACAATATCAGGACCAATCAACAAGTTTTCTCCTATCTGGAACCAGCATAACGGCGTCCGACATTTCCGACCATACAACGCTTCAAAAAGAGCCATTCCAATACTTGAATGGAAACTGTTGTTGTAGGTAAATTCGACCAATGGCAATAGTGTTTCCCAACTTTCCGACTGTTCAAGCACACATGTCCTCAGTAAGTCTTCAAGAGTCTGAATGGTGTGCTCAGATTGTCCATCGGTTTGGGGATGATAAGGTGTGCTAAATCTCAACTTTGTACCCATGGTTTGCTGTAAGCTCTGCCAGAATCGAGATAAAAAGCGGGGATCACGATCCGACACGATACTGCTCGGAACACCATGAAGTCGGACATCGTCCTTTATGTACAGTTGCGTCAGCTTCTCCAAGCTGTACTTCATGCTGATCGGCAGGAAATGAGCACACTTTGTAAGTCGGTCCACCACAACCCAAATGGCTTCCTGCCCTGATCTCGTCCTTGGTAGACCCGATACAAAATCCATGGAAATGCTGTCCCACTTCCATTGTGGAATCTCCAAGGACTTGAGTAATCCTCCTGGTTTTTGATGCTCTATCTTAGCTTTCTGGCACGTCAGACACCGAGACACATAATCGGCCACATCAGTCTTCAACTTTGGCCATCAAAATAACCTCTTCAGATCCTGATACATTTTTGTGGCACCCGGATGAAGACTCATCTTCGTCTTGTGGGCTTCTTCCATTAACTCTCTTCGGACTTCAAAGTCCATAGGAATGCAAACTCGGCCCCGAAATCGTACGAGACCATCGGGTCCTTTAGTGAAGTCGGGTTCATCCTTGTCTCCTGCTCTTTCTAGTAGCTTCTGGAGTTCTAGGTCGGCAGCCTGTCTTTCCTTAATGAAACCCACAAACTCATTGGTTACTTGCAGCATTTCCAGTACCACACTGTTTTCCTTCTTCTGTATGCCGAGGTTGAGATCACTGAACTCCTGCATCAACTGCATCTCTTGGACCATCATGTTGCTCAAATGAAGACTCTTTCTGCTCAGGGCGTCGACCACCACGTTGGCTTTTCCAGGATGATAGCGCAGGTTGAAATCGTAGTCTTTCAAGAATTCCACCCATCTGCGCTGCCTCATGTTCAGTTCCTTCTGGTCGAACAGGTAGCCGAGACTCTTGTGGTCGCTGAATACTTCAAACTTCGTGCCATACAGGTAGTGTCTCCAAATCTTAAGGGCGAACACCACGGCTGCCAATTCAAGATCGTGGGTGGGGTAATTCTGCTCGTGTTGCCGAAGTTGCCGATAGGCATAAGCCACCACTTTTCCTTGTTGCATCAGCACACAGCCGAGACCCTGCTTTGAGGCATCACAAAACACGTCAAAAGTTTTGGTCGGATCGGGCAAAATCAACACGGGCGAACTCGTCAACCTTTTCTTTAGCTCTTGAAAGCTCTGCTCGCACACCTCAGACCATTGGTAGGGTGCATCCTTCCTAGTTAGCGAAGTCAACGGTAGAGCTAGTTTAGAGAATCCCTCAATGAATCTCCTGTAGTACCCTGCAAGACCGAGGAAACTCCTGATCTCAGTTACCGAGTTCGGTCTCTCCCACTTAAGCATAGCTTCCACCTTAGAGGGGTCAACCGCCACGCCTTGCTCGGATATCACATGTCCGAGGAAATGTACCTCTTTGAGCCAAAAACTGCACTTAGAAAGCTTGGCGTAGAGTTCCTTGTCCTTTAAAACCTGCAACACCATTCTCAAGTGTTGCTCGTGCTCGCTCGGACTCCGAGAGTAGATGAGGATGTCGTCTATGAAGACTATCACGAACGAGTCCAGATAAGGTCGGAAGATTCTATTCATGTAGTCCATAAAGATGGCAGGGGCATTGGTAAGTCCGAAGGGCATAACCACATACTCAAAATGCCCATACCTCGTCCTGAAGGCTGTCTTCGGAATGTCTTCTTCTTGGACTCGGATCTGGTGGTATCCAGATCGGAGGTCTATCTTTGAGAAAACCGAAGCTCCCTTGAGTTGGTCCAATAGGTCGTCAATTTGAGGGAGGGGATATTTGTTCTTCATCGTGACTGCGTTGAGCTTCCTATAGTCAGTGCACATTTTGAGACTACCATCTTTCTTTTTCACAAACAGGATTGGAGCTCCCCAAGGCGATACGCTTGGTCGGATTAGCTTTTTGGCCAAAAGCTCTTCCATTTGCTTCTTAAGCTCTTCTCGTTTGGGAGGTGCCATTCTGTACGGGGCAATTGAGATCGGGCAAGTTCCCGGAACAAGGTCTATACTGAACTCTACTTCTCTTCTCGGCGGTAAGTCAGACATCTCGTCCGAGAAAACCTCTGGGATTTCTCCGACCACAGGAATTCGGTCTAAGGTCGGCTCCTCTGTCACTTCCAATTTTGCAACAGAAGAGCCACTAAAGATGACGGTCTTTTCTCGACAATCGAGCAGGACATGGTGCTGAGAAATCCAGTCCATGCCGAGGATAATATCTTGCTTGGATAGGGGTAGGCAAATCAAATTGACTTTAAACTCTTTGTCGAGCACTTGGATAGGACACTCTAGACACATTTTAGAAGTGATTACAGAAGAATTGGTTGGGGTAGAAATGGATAATTTGTAAGGCATTTCTACTGGGGATAGTTTTAGTCTATTCATACAGTCAAGGGAAATGAAAGAATGTGTGGCTCCACAATCAAACAACACAGCACATGTAATGCTGTCTACTTGACAAGTACCTCGGATCAGCTCGTCAGCATCAGTCTCCTCTTCACCATCCATGGTATAAACTTTGCCCCTCTGCATTGGTCGGTTAACACCGGTCTGTTGAGCCTTGGTCACATTGACCTCTTCCTTCACAATATTCTCGGTACACCGAGCTGCAAAATGACCAGGCTTGCCACATCGGAAACAGGATCCTCTTGCTTTGCTCGGATCCAGACTCCAGCATTCTCCCCGGTGCTGCCTTCCACAGTGTTGGCATATCGGGTAAGGGCCAGGAACAACCACCATCTGACCACCACTCCTCGAAGCTGTTGACATTCTGGAGTTCGGATTCACATAGGGAGCAGATCTCGGAGCAGCTCCTTTTCCCCTGATCGGCCCCACTGTCTTTTGTGCTGATCTGCTTCGCTTTCCGTCGGCCTTCCTCTTGAGCCCCTTCTCATAGGTGCTAGCCATGTTTACCAGCTGCGAGAGATTGGCCACATTCTGATATTTGAATGCGAGCTGAATATCATCACGGAGACCAGATTCAAACTTGATGCACTTGGTACGCTCATCAGCATATCGGTAGCTTCCTGAATAGCGAATCAAATCCTCGAACTGAGCGGCATATTCCCCGACACTCAAGTTCCTGTGTTCCAGTTTGAGAAAAGCGAGCTCCTTCTCTCTCCTTACATCCTCGGGAAAGTACTTTCCGAGAAATCGAGATCGGAACAGTTCCCAAGTAATGGCTTCATTGGCCGCTTCCAATCCACGGCTCTGCTGCTCCCACCAGTGCTCGGCTTCACTAGCCAGCACGAACTCGGCCAACCTCACCCTGTAGTCATAGGGCGGTTGCAGAGATCGGAAGATCTTCTCAATATCCTGGAGCCATCTCTGAGCTCCATCAGGATTGTAACCCCCTTCAAACCGAGGTGGTTCATTCTTCCTAAATCTGCTCATCCAGTCAATCTCGACCAGAGCCGGAGGTTGAGGCTGAAGGGCTGCAGCTGCAGCTGCTGCGGCTGCGGCGATGTTTTGAGCAAGGTTCTCAGCCTGGTTCTGCTGAGCCTGCGCTTGGTTCTGCTGTAGTTGAACCAAAGTTTCCAACACAGCAGCAATTCGATCGTTATCAGCTCGTCTCCCAGCCATGTTGTTCGGTCATGGAGAGAAAGCCAATTAACTTCCGAACAATCAAGTAAATATATATATATATATATATATATATATATATATATATAAACATATATACCTATGAGCTCTATTGTCTAACTTAGACTTCTAGACTTTACTTATTTGTCACTCTCTTGGTGAGTAACCACTGGAGTCCTTTGCAACTCCAATAGGCCGAGGAGAAACTGCTCTGATACCAAAAATGTAACACCCTATATAATAATCACCCTTAAACCCGGAAATTAAGATTTAAAATTTCTTTTAAAAAATGAATATGATAATTTCCAAAATAACATTTCTTTTCATTAATACAAAAATACATCAGAGTTAAAGGCGGAAGACTTCATACATCATAAGATAAAAGTTAAGAAACATAGCTACACCGAGCTGATTAATCCAAAATACAAAAATAATTTTTATCTCGGCCATCGGGCCGAGATCCAGCTAGGCTATCGGACTCTAATGACTTACTCCCCCTGTGAGGGAGAGTGAACCTACTCGGCCGGGGACTGCGTCTGCTCAGGCTTAGTACCTGAAAAATGGTAAGGAGGTGAGCATTACACAGAACTTAAATAAGCAGTTTCTAAAATGACATACCGATCTACCAAGCCAAACACAAGTAGCCAAAAAGCATATAAATGACAAGTAGTCAAACCCATATATCACATGCATATATCATCATTAGCTCAGTTCGCATACACACAATCTCATCTAGCTCGACTCACATCCTACCATCTTATCACCTACTAGCTATTTCTCGGTTCACATTCTCTTACCTCGGATTACCACCTCTACCTCGAACTCATTACACATTATTCCATTTTCACAAAGTTTACAATCTTTTACTCTTCTCGGATGCATACACCCAGTGCATGTCTTACACCATTTAAGGTCAGATATCGGAGTGTCATCCATAACTGCGAGTACCCAGTACCCGTCTTACAGCTGCACATACCTTGTATGCGTCTGACGTGATCAATGCACGCACCCAGTACGCGTCTTCTATGACCAGGAGCACTACCGCCGATCATTCTATGGAGTTAAGGAGAGTCCATAACTGCGAGCACCCAGTACTCGTCTTACAGCGTCGCATCTCGGCGACTTATGCGATCAATGCACGCACCCAGTACGCGTCTGCTATGACCAGGACCACTTCCCACCGGTTTCGTTCTCGGAACCCTGTTTGAATCATAACTGCGAGTACCCAGTACCCGTGTTACAGCTGCACATGCCCAGTATGTGTCTGACGCGATCAATGCACGCACCCGGTACGCGTCTGCTATGACCCGATCACACAGCCATTTCTCTTTTATTCCTCTTATCCTTTTTAACCATTTTAGTTCGGCCTATCTCGGCTCAACCTCTTAGTCTTTTAACCGTTTATTTTGCTCGGCCTCTCTCGGCTCAACCCGTTAACCGTTTCCTTATTCCATTATCTTTTCTCAATATCTGACTTATTACTCTATCTCTCCCACTATCCATATTTACCATTTCCTCATACCCATTCTCAACCTCACTCAGCTCGGTCCAGCTCGGCCACAAATATACATAACAAATATCAATGCTCATAAACATATATACACGAAGTTCATAAACACTTATGCATCAACAACAATAAGAATAAGGCATTCAACCAATCCATCATGTAAATACCAACATATAGCATAAAACAATATTTCGTATTCACCTAACATCCATGTTTCTAGTTCATTGATTAGTTCCCTTTTTACCTTTCCTTTCTCATATTAACCTATATCCATTCCCTAATCTAACACCCACTCTTAGTACCCTTTATGAACACCCTAGAAACCCAAACTCAAGTAGAGGTAACACTCACTCCTTACCTCAAACCGTGAGAGATAAGAGTTGAGAGTTTGAGAGTGGTTTCCTTGATGCTTCACACCTCTTGAATCCTTTTCCTCCTTGTTGCCACCACCACACCACCACGGTCCAGCTCTTTGCTGCCACCACCACGCCGGCCCAGGGAAGCGTCCGGAACGGAAGAGAACGGAGAGAAGGACGACAAGAAGGAGGGTCTCCAACCGGCGAGACTTGGTGGAAGAGAAGAAGAGATGTGTCAGAAAGAGGGATCTTCGTGAAGGAGAAGAGGAAGTATGAGAGTTGTGTGTGTCGGAGCTTTAGAGAGAAAATGAGAGAAAGAAACGAAGGAGAGAGAGATTAGAATTGCAAAGTGTGTTATGTTGTGTTTGGGCTTTCTTTTATTCTTTTAGGGGAATTATTTGTGTGGTCCACATTGGAGGCTTCCATGAGAAGCTAAAACATGTGGCTAGGATTCATTGGCTTCTTGAGGAAGCCATGAATAGTACATTGAAAGGGACATAAAGCAGTGATAGTGACATAAAGTGAATGGCAAGGACAGTGTACGGATGGTACGACTCCCAAAGGGCTACAGCTCAACATGAGCTGGCACGGAGGAGTTAGGACGTGTCGGCTAGGGTACGTCGGCTAGGATACGTCGGCTCGGACGGCTCGGTTTGCAGGAACAGCAGTAGTCCGAGCCTCCTTCTCGGATGATACTGTGAGGTACGCTAAGGTCGGCTAATCCGGACTGGACAACAGGTTCCGCGTTTGGTTCCCATCCAGCCCGGTTCATATGCACACAATCTTATCTAGCTCGGCCGGGATCGGACCGAGGTCCTCTACTTACATCCTAGGTCGGCCTATGCTCATACTACCCTTCTATCCTTGTACAATTTCTAAGGCTTAATCCTATCCTTAGATAAATATTTATATACTAAAATTATATTATTTAATATTAATTTTTAGGATGTTACAAAAACCGAATAGCATAATCCAACAATAAACAAACATAAATTAATTTTACACTTAGGCACATGTATATATGAGAACCGTATGACATTTATATACACAAAATCTAACTAAAATCAACTTAATCAATTATTTCCTTGAAGAAACGAATCATGGAGCAAAGAAAATAGGCAAGTTCATAAAAATCCAATATGCATTGCAAAACAAACTCATTTCCCTTATTTCCTTGCCTTGGCCGAAACATGCATAGAGAAAGGTTACGAATTTTTTGCAAAACCAATCAACAAATCAACATGCACAATGAAATACCCACAAAAATCAAGTTCCTTCCCCAAATATATGCATAAAAACCGAAACCTAACATAGAAACAAGAATCATTTATACAAAGATAATTACAAAACCGAATCACCCTTCAATCCTTTTTGCATGTTCATTTTTCAAGTTAAAGCTTCAATCTTTACACAAGAGTAATTGAAAAAATATAGATCAATGGCAAAAATCAACATGCAAGAACACATTTTTAACAAATCATCAATTTTTCTAACAAACGTGTATATATATATATATATATAAAACCGAAAATAATGTAAGAATACAGATTAAGGATAATGAAAATACCTACATCAATCTTTGCGAAAGCAAAAACAAAAATTAAGACTTCCTTGCTGTCGCGGCCGGGGTCCCGGGTCGCCCTCGGGGCCTCGCCTACGAGTGTGGGTCGACTGACCCAATATGGATTCGCCACCGCATTTTGTTACAAAAATACGGAAAAAAATTAATTAAAACAGATAAAGCATTGTCTCGAACTAGATAGATTCCGAGTTTGGGAGTCGGTTACGAACCGGGGAAGGTATTAGCACCCCGTTCGCCCATTCGAAAATGATACCTTTGATTGATTTTAATTAAAAGACCTAAATAATTGGTTTGCCAAAAAAAAAATATTTGTTTTTTATTGTGGTGCCTGACAAGGTTGCCCTTGGTCCTACATACCCTCATAAAATGAGGAATCAAGGCTATGTAGTTCTAAATTAACTTTTAATGTTTTTTAATTTTATTACAAAAATGTTTGATGCAGAAAGTAAATATGCACAAGATCTTGTCATTTAAACAAGAAAAGGTGGATTTCCAAAACGCATTTGGTTAATACTTAATTAATAAAATATATTTAATTTTTATAATAAAAAACATTTTTTTATTCTAATTTTGATAATTTATATATATAAAAAAATTATTTTTTATATGTTCACATATATTTGTGTGGAGAGACAACCCGAAAGATCTCTCCAATGAATTTGAGAGAGAAAAATCGACTTACCAAAACACAACAAATTTTAGAACAACAATTAAAAAAATATACATTTTTAATTTATTATTATTGTAAATAAAATTATTTTTATATATTTATTTTTGGTGCGGAGAAGAAGTCCAAAAGATCTCACCACAAATATTAAAGTTGGGTGAGAAAAATTGAGTCACTAAAACACAACCAATTTTAGATAACAATAGAAAAAATGACTACACTTTAAATTATTATTATTTAATTATTTTTACATAAAAATATAAATTTAAAAGGAAAAAAGAGTAATAAGTAAATAAAAATAATAATAAAAAACAAACAAACCTGATGCTGCAACGGAGGGAGTTGTGCAACAGACTTTGAATTTGAGTGCTTAGCACGGAAACCGAAAGAAGGAAAGAAACAAAACAAAACAAACCGGTCGCGGCGGAAATGGAGTACCACGTAAGAATCTCACTGGGCACAAATATTTTTTTTTATTTATATGCACCTCTCGCCTAATTTTTGTATTTTTTCTGTGCCCCTCTCTTCAAAAGATTTTCCCTCTTCATAAAATTTCTCCTCCTCCCCAAAGTGAAGAAGGGACCTCTATTTATAGTAGAAAAGAGTTGAGAAAAATTTGTTAAAAATCAATTCCAAATCTTTTCAAAATAATGATAATCTCTATTCAAATATTTTTTATTTTAAAAGAAAATTCTCGATTAAATAAAATTGATTCTCAATTGATTTTTTATATTTAAATTGATCTTGAATTGATTCTCAGAAAATGATTTTCAATCTTTTTAATTGATTGTCAAAATTTGAATTGATTTTCAATCATTTTAAAAAGAGGATAATCCTTCCCAAATAATTTTTGATTTGAAATAAAAAGTTTTCAATTGAAAAAAAATATTCTCATCTCGATCAAATTGATTTTCAATCCTCAAATTGATCTTCAAATTTTTTTAAAATGATTCTCAAAATTTTCTATTTGATTTTTAATCAATTCTCAAAATCTTTCTTTTTTTTTTAAAAAAAAAATTGATTTTCAAACTTTTGAATTGATTTTGTCAAAATTTTGGACGCAATCTTTTCAATTAATTTTTCTTCTTAAAAATTTTCAATGCAATTTTTATTTTGTTTTGGCGGACAAAATTGGGTATCTACAGCTGCCCCTCTTTACCTGTTGCTTACTTGATAACATGTGATTCAAAGAGTTTCACAAGTTATCATTGTAAGGAATGGGTAAAGAAATAGATACCAATTTTGTTTTCGAGAGGAGTGAAAAATCTTGGAAGAGTTACTCGAAGGGATGATATAACCTTGGATCGGTTAATCGAATAATTGAGATGACCTTGGATCAGTCACTCAGAATATGAGACAACCTTGGATCAGTTGCTTGAAGAGATGAGATAACCTTGGATCGGTTACTCGAATAATTGAGATGACCTTGGATCAGTCACTCAGAATATGAGACAACCTTGGATCAATTGCTTGAAGAGATGAGAAAACCTTGGATCGGTTACTCGAATAATTGAGATGACCTTGGATTAGTCACTCGGAATATGAGACAACCTTGGATCAGTTGCTCGAAAAAATGAGATAACCTTGGATCGGTTACTCGAATAATTGAGATGACCTTGGATCAGTCACTCGGAATATGAGACAACCTTGGATCAGTTGCTCGAAGAGATGAGATAACCTTGGATCGGTTACTCGAATAATTAAGATGACCTTGGATCAGTCACTCAGAATATGAGACAACCTTGGATCAGTTGCTTGAAAAAATGAAATAACCTTGGATCGGTTACTCGACTAATTGAGATGACCTTGGATCAGTCACTTGGAATATGAGGCAACCTTGGATTAGTTGCTTGAAGGGATGAGATAACCTTGAATCGGTTACTCGAATAATTGAGATGACCTTGGATCAGTCACTCGGAATATGAGACAACCTTGGATCAGTTGCTCGAAAAAATGAGATAACCTTGGATCGGTTACTCGAATAATTGAGATGACCTTGGATCAGTCACTCGGAATATGAGACAATCATGGATCAGTTGCTAGAAAAAATGAGATAACCTTGGATCGGTTACTCGAATAATTGAGATGACCTTGGACCAGTCACTCGGAATATGAGACAACCTTGGATCAGTTGCTTGAAGGGATGAGATAACCTTGGATCGGTTACTCGAATAATTGAGATGACCTTGGATCAGTCACTCGGAATATGAGACAACCTTGGATCAGTTGCTCGAAAAAATGAGATAACCTTGGATCAGTTACTCGAATGATTGAGATGACCTTGGATCAGTCACTCGGAATATGAGACAACCTTGGATCAGTTGCTCAAAAAAAAATGAGATGAGATAACCTTGGATCGGTTACTCGAATGATTGAGATGACCTTGGATCGGTTACTCGAATGATTGAGATGACCTTGGATCAGTCACTCGGAATATGAGACAACCTTGGATCAGTTGCTCGAAAAAAATGAGATAACCTTGGATCGGTTACTCAAATAATTGAGATGAGCTTGGATCAGTCACTCGGAATATGAGACAACCTTGGATCAGTTGCTCGAAAAATGAGATAACCTTGGATCGGTTACTCGAATAATTGAGAGATTTATGAATAATGTATTTAATGGAATGACAAAAGGTGTGTTTTTGAATGTTTGAATGTGATGATGTAATGTGATGCATTATGAAAATGTTATGAAATGTAACGATGCTTGATGTATTTATTTTTATTTGACTTTCAACTGAATTTTGTAATGAAATGCTATGACCTCAAATGTATGCATGAGTTTGATGCATTTATGAAATATGATGCATGATGCAAACTATTTTTTTTAGGGGTATGCATGATGTATGATGCATGCGTATGGAATGGAGTCTAACTCAATGTAACATGTCCCTTTTTTTGTTTTTTTGTTTGTTTTTTTTGCAACCATAATGGACTCGACCGAAGCATGGTTCACCATTGAATAATTGTGTTGATGGATTGATGACTTATTCGCCTGATTGGATCCATGCTTGCACTTACACCATTTGAAAGGACAAGAATAAATTTGCCCCAGTTTCTTCATCTTTACTGGTAATCTTCATACTTCAAAAGACAATTTTATTCCAAAAATTGCCCCAGTATTAGCTTGATTTGTGCTTGGCTATCACATGTTTTTTTATTATTTTTTTTAGAAAAATAATAAAAAAAAATCTGCCCCAGTGTTGACTTGATTCGTCTTGAATAGCATATGATCCCAATAAGTGCTTGAGAGAGCTTAGGAGAAAGCTTAATCTGTAGTGGCGATCGATCGCAAGATTTTTTATTATTTTTCTTCATAAAAGAAAATAATAAAAAATCTGCCCCAGTATTGACTTGCTTTATGTTCGAATAATATCAGGGCCCAATGTATGTGCCTGAGAGGATTAGGGAATCAACTCAACAATATTACCCCAGTATTGGCTTTGAAGAGGGATCGCACCCCATAAACTGCCCTTATATGAAGACTTCATTCATTCCCTTTTATTTGACCCTAACTTTTGCCTAGGTCACCCTTTCAGGTTTTCAACCTAGCGGGTTGCTCTAACTAATTTTTGTGTTTCCCTTACCCTTCTTATTTCTCCATTTTCTCCTTCTACCTAGTCTTTCCAAACAAATTTTTCACAATTTTCAAATTACCAAGAGGATTTTCTAATGGTTGTAACGTGGTTAAGAGGTGATGGTGTGACTTATGAAAGAATGGATATAAAGGCCGAAAATTGATGTGGAGTTTAAATGAGAATCTTTCTTTAGTGTGACTCTTAGCGTGGTTTGTGCAAGCATCGCGGATTCTGCCATCATGCTTCTTGAACTTTTTTTTTTGTATTTTTGCTTTCATTCTTTTGACTTTAGTTTTCTTGGGATATTCGTGAGCTCTTTATCTCTCTTGCTTGCACTTCAACCACAGAAACCTTTTTTTTACATTTGATTCTCATTATTGCTCGGGTAAAAATTGCTTTTGAGATTTTAAGAATAAAATTTTCTGTTGGAGCTCAAATAGGGTGAACAATGGATCAAATGTGTTTGGGTTTATGAAAAAAGTAATCCTCTTGATATTTGAATAATTGGAAAAAATTGTTTGAAAAACTACCCGCCCCAGGTTATACACATGTTATGGGTTAAATGAAATAATCTCCCTTTCAAAATGTCAAAGCTCAATGGGGTAACTAGGGGTATCTCCTTAGTGTTTGGGATTTGCAAAGAGTGCCTTGTATCATTGAAAGAATCTACTTGTGGGTCCACACCATTGATGGGTTTCAATTACTCCTTCCAGTTTCAAAATTAAATATCTCAAGTCAATGCAAGAATTAATTTTTTTATGATTTTTATTTATTGGAAATGTGGTGAGATGGTTTATTCACATGATCAAACACTAGTAAATGCTTGTTAAAATGATATGCAGTGACAACTTTTTTTGGTTTTTTTTGACATAACGAAATGAATGGTCAGTTGTGATCTCTTCATTGTTGAGCTTGTGTATCCGAGGGTTTGAAGCCTCATTCAAAATGGTCTACTTGTCCCTTTGATCAAGCCACCATGTTCTTGAGCTTATTTGATGATTTCAACATGTCAATGAACCTTGCTTATAATTGAGTCAAAGAAGGTGCTGTGGAGAAATAGTGATGGAACCAAGACTTTTCAAATAATTTTTTTTTATGAATGATGCACATGAATATGATGATGCAAAATGCATGATGCAGTGCCCTTAGAATCCACAAGATCCTATTTGGGGGCGATTAAAATATCTATAGACCATAATCCTATGACATTGCTCTATGGTACAACTAAAGTGTAACACTCTAATTTGATAACTTGAAAATTTGTATATATTTTTTAATTTTTGATTGACACAATCCCCATAGTGTTTTCGAAGGTTAAGTAGGTAACAGATTAACTGTTTTGACACCTCTTAATCTTTGATAGTGAATGAAGAGGAATCATGATAGACTTATTGTAACAACCCTAATTTTCGTCTCCCGGATAATAAGGAAATTAATAATGAATAAAGTTTTATTATTAATTTATATTGATTTTCCAAGTTTATGTTTTGTATTTAATTAGCCTTGAAATATAAAAATAGGTGAAGGTATTTTTATATGGTGAGTATATACAAAAATATAGATATTGCATTTTAGTCCTTGGATTAGGACCTAAATGTAATATTAGAAAGGTTCTTGGAGGGAAAGGTTTTAAAAGTATTAATTTTTAAATTTCACTCTGATCTAACCGGTTAGTAATGCCCTGTAACCGGTTACACGATGAACCCAGAAACTGGGTTAGTGCGTTTGATGAGTAATCACTTGATTAATCCCCTTAATTGCCACGAATCCCACTCAATTCATAGTGGGAATCGTGTGTCGGTCTGCATGTTAAGCAAATCCCTCTATTTAAAGCTCCATGGTTGACGAATTGAGGCCATTTTTGCCCAAGTGTGAGGAATTGCTCTGTTTAGGGTTCTTGATTCGTTTGGTTTGATTCTTCTTCTGTGTGGGGAGTGGGAATTTGAGTGATACACAAACACGAAGCTTACATCCAGAACTTCGTGTTGATATAAAAATTGTGAGCCAAAAGTGTGTGTGGAAGGAGAAATCGACCTCTGAAGTTGCAGCTTGAAAAACTGGTCCAGTATTGTTCTTGGTCTTGGAAGCTAGGTTTAAGCTTTGATTGTGGTAAGTACAGATAACCTTTAAGCCTCAAATCACTTCGATTATTTAGTGCATGTTACCTAGAGCAAGTCCTAATTATTTTCCCTAATTTGTTTGGTCAATCTCTATGTCAAAATCCCTGGTGTTTGGACCCCGTTGCTGAAAATCGTGGTTAAGGGCAGAACTAAGGGTTGTTGTGGAATCTGTGGATTTTTCTTCAATCTCAGTGTACTTACTCATCAAACATTATCCTAAGGTATGGGAGAAGTTTACCTTATACTAGATTGAGACTAAAATCAAGTGTTTTAGGATTTGAGTCAACAAAGACTCAAAAGGGCATTATGTGATTAGGTTAAAAGGCTTGGAGGCCATTTCTGTGGCTCAATTATTTTTGAGAAAATTTGATAATCTACATGTAAGTTATTCTGATGATTGAATCATAATCTAAAGGCTTATTATGAGTTTTGTGATATCAAGTTGTGTTTATGTGGAATTATATGCAATTTGAGTATCTAAACTGAATGCATGCAAAATAAATATGATTCTGTGGCTGAACATGTTATTATTAAGGTATGAGAACTCTATGGATTGTTGAAATTGGTTAGATTTGAGTATTGGAAAGAATGGTATGCAAAACCTCACTTTTCAGTGTACAGTCTACATAATCTAACCGGTTATTCGAAATTTGTAACCGGTTAGATACTGTAAATTTTCAAAAAAAATGATTTTCTGAAATTGGCCCAGTGTTTTTACCATTTGCACTCAAGTCTATACTCTAATTTCAACTGAAAACAATCTGGATCCTTGTCAATGAGCATTTTTTAATTCAGATTGTAATTGATGAGTCAATGTCTTAATGTCATAAGATAATTTCAAGAGGAAATTATGCTAAATGGGAATTGAATTGTGATTTAGACTTTTGAATGATGAAATTAGTGGGATTTGAGGTATATAATAAAGTTAAGACTCTGTTTGTGGATTGGGTAGAGAATTCAAGAAAAGGGTTTTCTGAATTTCAATGGTTAATAGGTTCAGGTCTGTAATTCTAACCGGTTAGTCTGAGATTGTAACCGGTTAGTACCTGAAACTGAAAATTAAAAGTTAAGTCTTTTAAATAAAAAGTTTGATACCATTGGTTAAGTTTTGCCCAATCCAAGTGTAATGGCATGTTTTTAAGCAAATTCGTGAATGAATTTTGGTGCCAAAGGTTATACCTCAAATTAATCATTCAAAAGAGAAATTGAGATATTTCTAAATCACAATAATTAAATTAAAGATAAAAACCAACCTTAGTAATTGTGCATTCATGCATAGAGGATGGAAAATAGGTTGGTAAGAAACGTTTATCATATTCTGGGAATATGAGGAGGGTACTCCGGGAGTACCAAATTTGTGTAACCTACTTGATGACACATTCTGGGAATGTGGCCAGTGTCTGGGACATGGTTTTTATACGTTCCGGGAACGTGATGCACACTCTGGGAGTGATGTTTATTTGTCCAAGTATGGTTTAGCATACGTTCTGGGAACGTATGTTAGTGTTCTGGGAACACATTGGTGTATCGGATGGACATCCAAGATGGACTGATATTGGAGGCCTCAGTTGTGGATAGAAATCATGCATCATGCCACTTGCATTATAAGAGATATAATGTTGAAAATTGGTGTGCTCATATGTACTTGCATTATTGTCTGTCCATGATATACTTGTGTTTGGAATTTTAGTCTTTATTGATTATGTATATGTGTATACTTACTCCCTATGCCCTGTTTAGGTGATGGCCCGATACCTAGCCTGCATCGAGATACGCCCTATCCCTAGTGGTATATGGACGTACGAGGAGCACCGAGCCACCTTTGAGGGGGAGGTGGAGATTACTCTCTACCACCCTAACCCTTTGGTTTGGGTGTGACCTCGTAGGTTTAGGATCCCTTTTGTCTATACTATGCATGTTCCACCTTTTTACACATATAGAGGACCACCCCCGGCTCGACCAGTGCGTCGATTTCATAGTTTTTGTTTTAGAGCTGCCACTCGTACTCATCCTTCCTCCCATAGAGTTGTTACAGAGGAGACTCCTTCTCCTGGTCTGACTGACTTTGAGAGGACTGCTTCTGCAGATCCTAGGTCCAGTGGTGGGGTCTCTGCACAGTCGGGCGAGGTCGAGGAGGATCCCGTGGAGGATGAGGACGAGGAGGAGGTGCCTGTCGAGCTTACTGTTTCTGCTAGAGGTGGACCTGCTGGTTCCTAAGAGCCTGCATAGCATAGATGTTTGGATCCTAGGTCTAGGGATAGAGCTGCAGAGGATCAGAGAAGCTACTGAGGACATGGATGACCTGCTCTGGGACTTTTATTTTGATCTTGTCATATATTGTACATATTTTTGAGAGGTCTTAGAGTGAGGTTTATTTTGAGCAGCAGGTTATGTATATGTTTTACCAAAACTTGCTATCTCGACTTTTGTTACTTGCGACTGTGATACTGGTGGGGTTTTATATTATGATATAGATATATGATGTTTTTATTTACCTCAGCAGTGCCCCACAAGTATTATTTTTACTTCTGCATACTCTGATTTTGGTTAAAAAGGATTCAGCAAATAAGTTTATATTCTACAAATCCGATTAAACTCAAGAGACAATTAATATGTTTTTAATTAATGCTAAGGATTATGTTTTGAGAATAAAAGGCGTTGTCTCGAGAGATTTTTGAACAAGGTACTATTAAGCTGAATTCAAATTATTCGTCAAGGTTAAAAGTGTTTATAATTGAGCAAGTACCAATTAAAAAGGAAAAATTTTCTAGACCAAATTTTTGATAGCAAGTATTCTATATTTGGAAATATTTATTATTTTCAAGATATAAAACAAGGGTGTCACACTTATTCAAGTTCCAAATTAGAATGTTACACGAAGTGTACTCTATGGTGTCTCTAGACTTCTAAAGGTCCCCCGGATTGCCCTCACTCTTTAAGGTGAGGTCCCATCTCGCAAACCATCGACAAGAGCTTGGCTACGCCTCCCAAAATAGGTAGGATGCACCTCCCAAAGGTCGTGCTCAAGAGAAATGGTTCCCAATCCGAGTGGTACTTTTACACACTATAAGAGACCGTACACTTGGTAAGTCAAAGGTAGGGCAAAAACACCCCTAAACTTATGGCTTAAACAACAGTACCCGAGTATAGGGTTTTCATGTGAGTCAATATTTGTGTTAAAAAAAAAATCTATTTCGGGGGCATACAAAGCCCTTTTTTTTTATAATAAATAAAACAACAAAAGAAATTACAATAAAGAATAAATAATTAAGAAAATATGTAAAAAAATTAATTAAACAGATATATACAATAAACGATTAATTAATGGCAAACCAATTATAAAAGAAAATTGGTCTATTAAAACAAACCAATCATTTTGGCTTGACTCTCTTATTTGGCTTAGTCCCCAGTGGAGTCGCCAGCTGTCGCGGCCGGGGTCCCGGATCGCCCTCGGGGCCTCTCCTACGAGTGGGGGTCGACGGACCCAATATGGAGTCGCCACCACATTTTGTTACAAAAATACGGAAAAAAATTAACAATTAAAACAAATAAAGCATGGTCTCGAACTAGATAGATTCCGAGTTCGGGAGTCGGTTACGAACCGGGGAAGGTATTAGCACCCCGTTCGCCCATTCAAAAATAGTACCTTTGATTGATTTTAATTAAAAGACCTAAATAATTGGTTTGCCAAAAAAAATATTTGTTTTTTATTGTGGTGCCTGACAAGGTTGCCCTTGGTCCTACGTACCCTCATAAAATGAGGAATCAAGGCTACGTAGTTCTAAATTAACTTTTAATGTTATTTTAATTTTATTACAAAAATGTTTGATGCAGAAAGTAAATATGTACAAGATCTTGTCATTTAAGCAAGAAAAGGTGGATTTCCAAAACGCATTTGGTTAATACTTAATTAATAAAATATATTTAAGTTTTATCTAAAAAAACATTTTTTTTCTTCTAATTTTTATAATTTATATATATAAAAAAATTATTTTTTATATGTTCACATATATTTGTGCGGTGAGACAACCCGAAAGATCTCTCCACTGAATTTGAGAGAGAAAAATCAACTTACCAAAACACAACAAATTTTAGAACAACAATTAAAAAAAATCTACATTTTTGATTTATTATTATTGTAAATAAAATTATTTTTATATATTTATTTTTGGTGCGGAGAAGAAGTCCAAAAGATCTCACCACTAATATTAAAGTTGGGTGAGAAAAATTGAGTCACTAAAACACAACCAATTTTAGATAACAATAGAAAAAATGACTACACTTTAAATTATTATTTAATTATTTTTAAATAAAAATATAAATTTAAAAGGAAAAAAAGTAATAAGTAAATAAAAATAATAATAAAAAACAAACAAACCTGATGCTGCAACGGAGGGAGTTGTGCAACAGACTTTGAATTTGAGTGCTTAGCACGGAAACCGAAAGAAGGAAAGAAACAAAACAAAACAAACCGGACGCGGCGGAAATGGAGTACCACGTACGAATCTCCCTGGCACAAATATTTTTTTATTTATGTGCACCTCTCGCTTAATTTTTGTATTTTTTCTGTGCCCCTCTCTTCAAAAGATTTTCCCTCTTCATAAAATTTCTCCTCCTCCCCAAAGTGAAGAAGGGACCTCTATTTATAGTAGAAAAGAGTTGAGAAAAATTTGTTAAAAATCAATTCCAAATCTTTTCAAAATAATGATAATCTCTATTCAAATATTTTTTATTTTAAAATAAAATTCTCGATTAAATAAAATTGATTCTCAATTGATTTTTTATATTTAAATTTATCTTGAATTGATTCTCAAAAAACGATTTTCAATCTTTTGAATTGATTGTCAAAATTTGAATTGATTTTCAATCATTTTAAAAAGAGGATAATCCTTCCCAAATAATTTTTGATTTGAAATAAAATGTTTTCAATTGAAAAAAAATATTCTCAACTCGATCAAATTGATTCTCAATCCTCAAATTGATTTTCAATTTTTTTTTAAAATGATTCTCAAAATTTTCTAATTGATTTTTAATCAATTCTCAAAATCTTTCTTTTTTTTAAAAAAAAATTGATTTTCAAACTTTTGAATTGATTTTGTCAAAATTTTGGACGCAATCTTTTCAATTAATTTTTCTTCTTAAAAATTTTCAATGCACTTTTTATTTTGTTTAGGGGGACAAAATTGAGTATCTACACTTGCTTCCTCCTCATGCTCACGGGTTCCTCTAGCTAGTGGGGTAGGGTTTTGGTTTCTTGATTTCTTATGGATGCAAGTGTGTTTATATGTGTGTATGTATGTGTAGGAACAAGGAAGAATGGAGAAAGATTGACTTTGTGGAGGTACACTCCCTCCTCCCATAGCCACGACTCCCTCATTTTCTCTCTATCTTCTTCTCATTTTCTAAGTACCAAAAATGAATGCAAGAATGGGGTAAGGGGGGTATTTATAAAGGTGGGGGATGTGGGGGTGCATTGATTTGAAATTGTGGTCAAAAGTAATGAAGAGTTTTCCCTACTCTTCCTTATGCTCCCACGGTTTAGGCATCACTTTAGGGTAGGTTTTTTTTTTTGCATTTTATTTAAATGTATAGGAGTAATAACTTAATAGGGTATAAGTAGGTTTAGGTAGGGTGTTATGGAAAAAGGGTAAATAATTAAAGAGAATACATGCATTGGTTAGGAATTTATTTAGGATAGGATGATTAATGACATGTCTCCTATAGGGTACATGTAGGGTGGCTATGCTTTAATTAGGATAGGTTGCATTTAATTAGGTCACCCTAGGGTCTTGTGCATTAATAACTGGATGTCTAACAATTCAAAATTCAAAATGCACAAAATAAATATCAAAACCGTGTGACACTAACGCAGGTAAAAATAATATTTTTCCAATATAGTAAATAACATTTGAAAAGGGATTTTGGTAGGTAGTTCTGGGTTTTGCTTTTGTAGTAGGCTTAGACAAGAGAGGACAACTCTTGATAGGAAGTCTTTCTCTCGTCTTCCTCAAGACTGCGTTACAATATTAGTGCTTTTCTTTACTTTGGTTCACTCTGCTTGTTCTAGGCTAGCTTGTATTGGCCTGGGTCAGGGTGGATTGGCTTAGACAAGAAGGGATGACTCTTGATAGGAAGCCTTTCTGTTGTCTTCCTCAAGATTGCGTTATAGTATTAGTGTTTTTCTCTACCTTTTCACTCTGCTTGTTCTAGGATAGCTTGTATTGGCCTGGATCAGGGTGGATTGACCTACCTCTGTCTTGCAGTATGTTTTCTCTTCTTATAGTTGGTCAACAACTTGGTCTCCACGTTTTTCCTTCTTTCCATCTGGCGGTCGTTGCACTATTGCTTCTTTTGTTCACTGGGTAACATTGTTGCTTGCCTTAAGCAGGGAGTCCTGAGCAGCCTTCCTTATTTGTTCTTGAGTGAGGAAATAAGCTTTCCTTTTATGGCATTTGTGAATGACTAGTTGATCGGGCGTTTGGCCCAAGGCTGGAGGCTTGCTGGAGAAGGGTGAATTCTAGTACTTTGTTGTTCCGCATAGGTGTGACGACCCGCAATTTCCTCGTATTGTTTTAAACACTAAAGAGAATTATTTTGTGAGAAAGTGTTTTTGAAAGAGTATTTTATCGAATGAATTTCTTATTTCATGACTTCAAAGTGGTGAATGATTTGAAAAGGGATGGTTTTCATGAAATGATATTATGAGTTTTAGAAATTGAGTTTTTGGAATGGTTATGTATTTAATATTTTTATGCTTTAAAGAAATGGTGATTTCTAAACAAGAGTTATTTTATGAGGGAGAGATTTGTTTCCTATGCATGTATGAGTATATGTGTTTGATGTATGATGTATAAAAATAATTGTGTTAATATGATTCCTTAAAGATATTTGTATTATTATGAGAATTGGTGATTATATTGTTCTAAAGTAAATATGATTAAGAAATAAAAAGATAATGTGTGTATGCATATGTGTTTGCTACGTGTATATGTGTGCATATATGTAAGTTTAGGATTTCAATTTTAAAGATAAGAAGCATATGAGGTAAAATAGAATCATAAAGGGGATTAAATGGGTAGAAAATTTGAAGTAGTAAAAGTAAGTAAGCATGAAGTGACTTAAAGCCCTTAAATTACTCCTCTTTGTCCCCTTGATAAAATCCACCCATGCAACAACTTGAAGTGCCAAAATTGCCCCTCCCATGGTGTGCAAACCGAAACCAAGCCAAGGGCAAAAAGGGGAGCCCACGAGTTGTCTATATATAGCCTAGCCATTAGTTCATTTCCCTTCATTTTCCATTCATTTCTTCCTTTCATTTTTCATTCCTAAACATTTCACTCTAAGAGTCCATCAAGCTCTTAGAGAGTGAGAGAGAAAGAGAGAGGGCCGTGAGAGAAGAAGAGAAAGAAGAGTAAAGATCCAAAGTCCCTCAACCTTTCACCCTTGATTTTCATTCCTCAATCACTTCCTTCTTCAAACTCAAGAAGAAAATCACCCATCAACCCAAAAAAGGAGGGAAGACCGAAGCTAACTTAGGAGAAGAGAGAGAGAGATCTTGAAGCTTGTAGTTAATGTTTTTGATTTAAGGTAGTTGTGCAAGCTTTTAAGAGTTTTAAGTGTAATAATCTTATGTTGTAAAGGACTTGTAATGAACTTTGTTTGAACTTAAAGTTTTGTGATGCATGTGTTTATTCTTAAGTGATCCTGATGTTTAAACTACATGCATGTCATTTCTAAGTGTTGATCTATGAAAAAGTCTTGATCTTTGATACATGCATGTTGTTTTTGAACAAAAAGCCTTGATCTTTCTTAATGCATGTCACGGTTTTGGTAAAAGAAACCAAGGAAATAAGCTTTTGAAAAGTGATTTTTGTTTTGATCTATGTCTTGTGTTCTTGCATGTTAGAGATTTGAAATTTAATTTTGATTTTTAGTGATGAGCATTCGGTTTAAGCCTAGAACCAAGAGGTTATGTTTCGTTTTTCATAAAAAGGGTACATGCATGTTAATTTCTATTTGACTCAGATTTCTAAAGTGCATGTAAGAAAATTAAAATGAAAACTTGATTTGTGTGGTGATAATGATTCGGTTTTATGCTTGAAAAAGAAAATGATAATTTTAAATTTTTGAGGAAGAAAGAGCATGATTTGGTTTAAGAATCTCAATTTTTGCATGTTGAAAAATGGATCAAAAACTTTGTCTTGACCATGATGAATATTCGGCCAATGCATGCTAACTAGGTTAGGATTCTTTTCATGAAGTGACCTAAAAGTAATGAGTGTGTCTTGTGAAATAATGCTAAGTTAAATGGTTTGGAAAAGGTTTTGTGTTTAAATGTATATATGTGTGTGCATTCGGCCAAGAGTAAAAGGAAGAGTAAATAATTTTGTTTCATGAAAGAGGAAGTGGAGTTTAGGTGCTTGAAATAAATTAAGTTGGTTTATGTGTTTTAGATTTGTAATTTTTGACTTGTTTCTTTGATTCCATTCGGCCAAGATTAGTTGAGTAGGACAAGATTTTATTTGGTCAAATTTTAATTGATATTTGAAAAATATATGAATTATAAGACTTGATTTATCAAAGTGTTGTTGTTGGTTGTGTGTTAGTTGATGTTTTGAAAATGTTTAAGTACGTAAGTGGTTTTCAAATTAATTAATTTTAAGATAATTTGATTTGATTTATTTGAGATTTTTGGATTGTGTTGGTGGCTGTCCAAGATTTTATTTTATGACAAAAGCTTGAGTTTTAAAGTGTTAATTTTAAGCTAACGAATTATTTGAGAAAAAAGTGCTTTTACGATGTTTTCGGATTTTAATTAAGGTGATTTTGTGAAGCAATTCCTTGCTGCCCAGAATTGTCTAAAGTTGTTCCTTAACTTTAAAAATGTATTCAAGTGATTTAAAGTATAGTTTTCAAGTGGTAATTGATTTGAGAAAAAAGCCGGATTGAAAACGGTGAATTTTCGGTGTTTTCGAAAGTGACTAAGGTGTTGTCCAAGATGAACCAGCAACCAAAATCAAGTGGTTTAACTTATTTTATATGATGATTTCAAATGATTTCGAAGTACTTGAGGTACTAGAAAATATTAGAGTTGTTTTGAGAAATCGATTATGTTTTAAGTCTTCCAACGAGGAACGAAAAGTGTTTTGAGCTAAGAAAGATTTTCTTAATACAAGTTAGTAACATAAATGTGTTTTATTTAATACGAGGAATGTTAAAGACGAGGGATTGGGGCAGCTGACAGCGACAAGGATCCGAGGAGATCGAGCACATTTAAATTACTGGACTTGAGGTGAGAGAGAAGCTTTCCTAAGACACCGTGGTATTTAGGTGATTTATTAGGACGTTCCGGATCATCTCAAAGATTGGAACTTAGTGGGTCGGAGTCAGTAGTATAGTGGCAATTTTTTGTGTTGTGTGGCCACTTATACGAAGGTGACAAAGACCACATTGTTGTTGTGTGATGATTGTATGTTGATGATGTGAAATAGCATGTTTGTATTTATTTATTTAATTATGCATGATGAAATCTAATCTTGTTGATTAATATGAGTAGCATGCTAATGGACGTCTGTTACGTCCTGGAAATGAAAAGGAAATAAATAAGTTGGTGAAAGTAAAAGACACAGAGAGAAAGATGTAACCCCTGTTTGGCCTAAGTCCTTACGGAGTAAGGCAGCCTTGAGAAGACATTAAGAAAAGAATTAATGATAAAAGATATGTGTTGAGAAAGAAATAAAGGAGTGAAATTGGGGAGAGATTTAATGATAATGATGATTTTAAGCCAGAGGTGGGAAAAGTAATGTTGAAACGAGATGTGATTTGAGTGGAGCTTGGTTCCTTTGTTGATGATTGTTGGAACGAGACCTGTGTTGAGTTGAGCTTGCTCCTCCACTAGTGCTCACTGAAGTGAGATTTTTGAGAAAAGTTTGTGAAATGATATTTTGAAAAAGATTGTGAAAGGAGATTTTTTTTGAAGAAAGCCTATAAAATGTATTTTGAGAGAAATTCGTGAAATGAAATTTTGTAAAAATCCTGTGAAATTAGTTTTCAAGAAAAGTTTGTGAAACGAGATTTTTAACGATTTTGTGAAATAAGGTTTTCAGAAATTTTGTGAAACGAGATTTTTAGAGGGCTATGAAAGGAGATTTTTAGAAAGATTGATAAATAAGAATTTTTTTTGAAAAGTTTGCGAAATGAGACTTGAGGAAATTTTGCGAAGCAAGATTTTTGAGAAAGTTTACGAAATGAGATTTTCAGAAAGCTTATGAAATGTATTTTGAGGAAAGTATGTGAAGCAAGATTTTTGAGGAAGTTTATGAAAAGAGATTTTTGAGAAAGCTTATGAAAGATTGTTTTGAAGAAAGATTGAGAAAAATGAGATTGTGAAATGAGATGGTTGAGTAAGATTGAGAATGTTGGAAAAGCTTGAGAAATGAGATACGAGTTTATCGATATGATCCCAGCTTTGTGCTATGTTGAGGAAAGATGAGAGAAAGATTGAGAAAGTAGCGGTCGGGACTCGTTGAAGGGATGCACTAAGGATGAGCCGACCATAGGTTATTAATTAAACACTAAAAGACTTTTAAAAGACATTAACAAATGCGAACGCGGTGAGCTATGAGTGTGATGTCGAAGTAGTGGAGAGGAAGGTACCCCGGATATCAGGGATATTCGGGTTGTGAATGCAATAGGGTAGGCTAGGGTGGTAAAATGTCATGATGCCTTGAGTACTATTTTGGGCGGAAGGAATTCCATATGTGGTAACCAGACGTGGTGGGGACTGGGTCCTAATGTCGTGGTAAGTTCTGCACCCGGAACTAGAATAGTACTGTCACCCCTATGGCATTTCAGGAACAGTGAGAGGGACTGGAACGGGGCATCTTGATTGCCACTGTACCCGATTTTCTACAGTGTGCCTTGTTATTACATGATTTGAAATGATTTGATATGATTTGAGACTGTACCTGAGTTTTCTACAGTTCTCCTGGCTTGGAGCCAATTGTTGAGACAGGTGTCGTGCCCGCGTGGTAAAGGTCCTGTACTCCTGTTAGCTTCCGACTAGGTTGGGTGGATGGTCGAGGAGATGCAGATGTGTGTGTTAACGACGAAAGAAACGAGCACCTCGATGATATTCTAAATTTTCCCCAATCATCGATGGTTGTAATCCGATAAGACATGATAAGAAAAGTTTAAGAGTGGTAAAAAGATTTATGATTATGAGAAGCGAAATTTTATGGAATGATGCAGTTGAGAAAAGAATTGAGAGATAAAGATTAATTATGTTGATGAACGATAATAAGTTTGGCAAGATAATAATAATGATGATAATTATAATGATAATATATTTGAATGTTGTATGGTATGTATGTTGTGTTGTATGCTTGTATGGTCTTGATATCTTGCCTATCGTAAACCCACACCGTCGATGATGCGTCGTTCGGATCGCTTACTCTCTCCTGTTCGTTGGCATATCAGTGCTGCTGGTATCTCAACGGGCAGATGGAGCATTGTATGGAGATCACCACCTGGAATAGGTGTGGAAAAGGTTGGAAGCGTACTTCATATGGCTGGGTATGGACTGGCTACTCTCAGATAGTGATTCCGGACCCGGAACACCGACTGAGCGGAGTTAATTTGGGGCCGCACTTGGGACAAGTCACCGTACGAGGATATAGGAACTACGAAGAGAAGGTGCGGTATGAGAAGCAGAGGAACTCTACAACACTAGACAGAGTGGTGTTGGAGCCCAATGGCAATGGGGGAATAGCAACACGGATGGCATCATCCTCGGGAGCGAAGAACGGACGCAAGAAGAAATGAAAACTTCACCCTATTGTTTTCGACAGGAAGGTTTAAGAATAGTGTCATTAGTCTAAGTTGTTGTGAGTGTTTGAGTCAAGGATTACCTGAGTGATGAACTATTTATGTAATTCAGCTTATTTTAGATTATGTCCTATTTTTTAAAGACGTGTAAGCATGAAACTTTTGGAGAATTGTATAAGTTATCTTTTGATGAAATATAAAGAGCTATGTTGGGGTTTGCCACCAAACTGTTTTCCGATGTTAAATGTTTATTTGAGATCCACGTAAATGAGTATGAGCCTTAGTAACAACTCGATTTTCAGTAATGAATGTTAAATGCACCAATGATATTTCTATAACGTTTTCAAAAAAAAAATGGCCTCATTTTTAGCAACTTTATGAATAAAAGTTGATTATTTTTGAGTTCCGAAAATCGGGCTGTTACAAAATGGTATCAGAGCTTATGGTAATCCTTAGTGGCCTTAAGATTGGGCTTACATGCTTTGTTTGTGTGTGACTCTGTGTGTTTGTTAGCGTAAGGATAGGAGTATAAGGTTAAGTTCTTGTCTTTCTAGGATATGAGACTCTGTTTGTGGTTTAGTGTCTGCTGTGTTAGTCTAAGGAACCTGTTGGTTCAATAGTGTGAAAGGAAGAAGACCAAATAGAAAGCGAATAGATTCTAAGGTTAAGACCCCATTGATGTTATATCCTTGCTTGATAGACCTAAGTTATTGACCTTAACGCACCTTTGGTACAAGGATAGTTATTACCTTAAGGATATATGATGTCATCCTTGGATTCCCGTGTTTGTTGAATTGCTTCAACAAAGACAGTCAATATTGTTGAAATTCGAACCCTTTTCTTCATAACCCTTACTCTCAAACCATAGCCTTATCAATCCTTTCCAAGATTCATTAGCCTGATTTGTGGAGTTGAAAATGTCGTAGATACCCAGATAGTTTAGGCTTGAATGATCAAGGGTGGATTAGTGATTGAAGTTGATTAAGAATAGAACGAAATAGTGAATTTAGTTGTAAGTTTGATCAAAGTTGGGGAGCTACAAGGGAGAAAAGAGGTGTATGTTACCGGTTATTAGAGGAAAATTATGAGGAAATTTGAGGATTAGGATTGCCTTACACCATAACCAGAGGTTTAGACGATGGAGGTGATAGGCATGATTGATATTTAGGATAAATCTAATGAGAAAAGTGAGGTTGTTTTGAGGAAGTAAAACCAAAGTTGCAATAGAATTCCCCTTAAGTTGGAGATATGATGGATGAAAGCCTTAGAATTAGAAGGAGAATTAAAGGAAGGAGTGATTGTTGTGAGTTAGTGGAAATCCAAAGTTATAGAGAATAGTGAGTATCTAAGGATTTTAGGTGAAACGTCGTGCTCTTGGAGATGTGTGAATTTATGTTTGCTTGATTTTCCCTAAGTTTGTACCTACAGTTGGACTCTCTGTAACGACGATCAGTTAAAGGAGTGACATCCTCTTCGGTTAGTCCGTCGGACTTGACCCGATTCAACACGCAAGTGGCAGCGCCTGTGAGACTTCTTCGTCCGAAAGCAACAAACGAGGAGCACTGCAAAGTGAATTATGCCAACAAAGGGGATACGACCATGAAGCGAGAATGAGAATGTTTCTATGAACCTCACCGTAATGTGAGAAATTTTGTGCCCTGCTGCCCAATCCGCAACGTATTTCTTGGGGACGAGAAATCTTTAAGTTGGGGAGAATGTGACGACCCGCAATTTCCTCGTATTGTTTTAAACACTAAAGAGAATTATTTTGTGAGAAAGTGTTTTTGAAAGAGTATTTTCTCGAATGAATTTCTTATTTCATGACTTCAAAGTGGTGAATGATTTGAAAAGGGATGGTTTTCATGAAATGATATTATGAGTTTTAGAAATTGAGTTTTTGGAATGGTTATGTATTTAATATTTTTATGCTTTAAAGAAATGGTGATTTCTAAACAAGAGTTATTTTATGAGGGAGAGATTTGTTTCCTATGCATGTATGAGTATATGTGTTTGATGTATGATGTATAAAAATAATTGTGTTAATATGATTCCATAAAGATATTTGTATTATTATGAGAATTGGTGATTATATTGTTCTAAAGTAAATATGATTAAGAAATAAAATGATAATGTGTGTATGCATATTTGTGTGCTACGTGTATATGTGTGCATATATGTAAGTTTAGGATTTCAATTTTAAAGATAATAAGCATATGAGGTAAAATAGAATCATAAAGGGGATTAAATGGGTAGAAAATTTGAAGTAGTAAAAGTAAGTAAGCATGAAGTGACTTAAAGCCCTTAAATTAATCCTCTTTGTCCCCTTGATAAAATCCACCCATGCAACAACTTGAAGTGCTAAAATTGCCCCTCCCATGGTGTGCAAACCGAAACCAAGCCAAGGGCAAAAAGGGGAGCCCACGAGTTGTCTATATATAGCCTAGCCATTAGTTCATTTACCTTCATTTTCCATTCATTTCTTCCTTTCATTTTTCATTCCTAAACATTTCACTCTAAGAGTCCATCAAGCTCTTAGAGAGTGAGAGAGAAAGAGAGAAGGCCGTGAGAGAAGAAGAGAAAGAAGAGTAAAGATCCAAAGTCCCTCAACCTTTCACCCTTGATTTTCATTCCTCAATCACTTCCTTCTTCAGACTCAAGAAGAAAATCACCCATCAACCCAGAAAAGGAGGGAAGACCGAAGCTAACTTAGGAGAAGAGAGAGAGATCTTGAAGCTTGAAGTTAATGTTTTTGATTTAAGGTAGTTATGCAAGCTTTTAAGAGTTTTAAGTGTAATAATCTTATGTTGTAAAGGACTTGTAATGAACTTTGTTTGAACTTAAAGTTTTGTGATGCATGTGTTTATTATTAAGTGATCTTGAAGTTTAAACTACATGCATGTCATTTCTAAGTGTTGATCTATGAAAAAGTCTTGATCTTTGATACATGCATGTTGTTTTTGAACAAAAAGCCTTGACCTTTCTTAATGCATGTCACGGTTTTGGTAAAAGAAACCAAGGAAATAAGCTTTTGAAAAGTGATTTTTGTTTTGATCTATGTCTTGTGTTCTTGCATGTTAGAGATTTGAAATTTAATTTTGATTTTCAGTGATGAGCATTCGGTTTAAGCCTAGAACCAAGAGGTTATGTTTCGTTTTTCATAAAAAGGGTACATGCATGTTAATTTCTATTTGACTCAAAGATTTCTAAAGTTCATGTAAGAAAATTAAAATGAAAACTTGATTTGTGTGGTGATAATGATTCGGTTTTATGCTTGAAAAAGAAAATGATAATTTTAAATTTTTGAGTAAGAAAGAGCATGATTTGGTTTAAGAATCTCAATTTTTGCATGTTGAAAAATGGATCAAAAACTTTGTCTTGACCATGATGAATATTCGGCCAATGCATGCTAACTAGGTTAGGATTCTTTTCATGAAGTGACCTAAAAGTAATGAGTGTGTCTTGTGAAATAATGCTGAGTTAAATGGTTTGGAAAAGGTTTTGTGTTTAAATGCATATATGTGTGTGCATTCGGCCAAGAGTAAAGGAAAGAGTAAATAATTTTGTTTCATGAAAAAGGAAGTGGAGTTTAGGTGCTTGAAATAAATTAAGTTGGTTTATGTGTTTTAGATTTGTAATTTTTGACTTGTTTCTTTGATTCCATTCGGCCAAGATTAGTTGAGTAGGACAAGATTTTATTTGGTTAAATGTTAATTGATATTTGAAAAATATATGAATTATATGACTTGATTTATCAAAGTGTTGTTGTTGATTAAGAAACCGCAATTGGTGGTTGAAACAACTAAGGAACACTAGGAACACACCTAGAAGGGGAGGTTGAATAGGTGTTTAAGAAACCTTGAAATATTTTCGAACGAAACAAATCGAAACAATTAAAACAAATGATTTTTGCAAATTCTACAGCACTTAATCGATTAAACTGAGATTTAATCGATTAACCTGCAATTTAATCGATTAAGGTCAGAAAACACAATTTCACTTAATCGATTAATAATCGATTATGACAGATAAAAACTGAAAAATCACTTTTCAATCGAATACGAAAATCAATTAATTCATACGTATAATCAGAGATTCAGCGGAAACAATTAACACCTATATTCTTATTGATTACCTAGGTTATGAAAATGATTTTCCCCTAGTTAATTTGAACAATAAAGATTCAATTCAATCAATTATGAAAAATCAATCTTTCTCTAGGTTTTCAACCAAGAACACAATCAATGACTTGAATGTAAAGAGTTAAGGGTTTAGAGATACGACACAGTGATTTATCCTGGTTCACTTTCATTCGCTTGAAAGCTACATCCAGTCCCCTCTTCAACCAAGAGAGATTCTTCACTATGAGGAATTAGAGTTCTCAAATTACAAGTAAATGCCTCACAAGACTCCCTTCTTGCTAGCCTACAAGAGATACTCCACACTCTTGCCTTGTAATCCTATTGATCTTCTCTCTAATCTAACCTCTACCCCTTGTTGATAATCGACACAACAAGTCTTCTTTGCTTGATGATAATCCACACACCAAGGCTTCACTTTGCTTGATTCACAACCAAGACTTCTTCTTCTCCAATGAGATTTGCTTGATGATAATCGACACACCAAGGCTTCTTTGTTGTTGTAGTTGGCTTGCCTTCTTGCAAAGATTACAACACAATAGAAAACACAAATGACAATCCTATGAATCTCAATCAATAGCTATGACAATTCACAATAAGAGATTCAAAGGTTCTTGATCAAAGAATATGAAAATATGAAAGCTTTGATCTTTGAAATTGAGAGAGAATAGAATGGCTTGATTCTTGTAAAATTGATTATGAAAATGATGTATATTAATCACAAAGGTTAGGAAAAGGTTTTTATAGAATACCCAAAAGTTGTAGCACTTGAAAACTGGTTTTGAGAAGTGAAAATCGTATTTTAAAAAACCAGTTCAGCAGTGTTTAATCGATTAAATATTCACTTAATCGAGTAGTAATCGATTAAATTCATCCTTAATCGATTAAATCCATATTGCACATTTTAGAAACTTGTTTTCTCAAAACTAAACCTTTCCTTTCAAACCTTTAAGCCACCTATTGATTCTAGGTTAAGTGAAAACTCAAATTATGATTTAATCATGACTATGATAGAGATTCACTACCCTCTAAATAACTCTAACCAAATAAAAGACCTAAGAAGCTTGAGAGGCAAAAGATAAAACAAATACAATTACACTCAAACTAAGTCTTCTTCACTTGATGTTTGTTGTTGCTTGTTGAACTTGAACTTGATCAACACATGATAGCTTGTTCAAAACACTTTGTCATTATCAAAACATTCATCATGGAACTTACAGTTGATTTATCAAAATGTTTAAGTACGTAATTGGTTTTCAAATTAATTAATTTTAAGATAATTTGATTTGATTTATTTGAGATTTTTGGATTGTGTTGGTGGCTGTCCAAGATTTTATTTTATGACAAAAGCTTGAGTTTTAAAGTGTTAATTTTAAGCTAAAGAATTATTTGAGAAAAAAGTGCTTTTACGATGTTTTCGAATTTTAATTAAGGTGATTTTGTGAAGCAATTCCTTGCTGCCCAGAATTGTCTAAAGTTGTTCCTTAACTTTAAAAATGTATTCAAGTGATTTAAAGTATAGTTTTCAAGTGGTAATTGATTTGAGAAAAAAGTCGGATTGAAAACGGTGAATTTTCGGTGTTTTCGAAAGTGATTAAGGTGCTGTCCAAGACGGACCAGCAACCAAAATCAAGTGGTTTAACTTATTTTATATGATGATTTCAAATGATTTTGAAGTACTTGAGGTACTAGAAAATATTAGAGTTGTTTTGAGAAATCGATTATGTTTTAAGTCTTCCGACGAGGAACGAAAAGTGTTTTGAGCTAAGAAAGATTTTCTTAATACAAGTTAGTAACATAAACGTGTTTTATTTAATACGAGGAATGTTAAAGACGAGGGATTGGGGCAGCTGACAGCGACAAGGATCCGAGGAGATCGAGCACATTTAAATTATTGGACTTGAGGTGAGAGAGAAGCTTTCCTAGGACACTGTGGTATTTAGGTGATTTATTAGGACGTTCCGGATCATCTCAAAGATCGGAACTTAGTGGGTCGGAGTCAGTAGTATAGTGGCAATTGTTTGTGTTGTGTGGCCACTTATACGAAGGTGACAAAGACCACATTGTTGTTGTGTGATGATTGTATGTTGATGATGTGAAATACCATGTTTGTATTTATTTATTTAATTATGCATGATGAAATCTAATCTTGTTGATTAATATGAGTAGCATGCTGATGGACGTCTGTTACGTCCTGGAAATGAAAAGGAAATAAATAAGTTGGTGAAAGTAAAAGACACAAAGAGAAAGATGTAACCCCTGTTTGGCCTAAGTCCTTACGGAGTATGGCAGCCTTGATAAGACATTAAGAAAGAATTAATGATAAAAGATATGTGTTGAGAAAGAAATAAAGGAGTGAAATTGGGGAGAGATTTAATGATAATGATGAGTTTAAGCCAGAGCTGGGAAAAGTAATGTTTCAACGAGATGTGATTTGAGTGGAGCTTGGCTCCTTTGTTGATGATTGTTGGAATGAGACCTGTGTTGAGTTGAGCTTGCTCCTCCACTAGTGCTCACTGAAATGAGATTTTTGAGAAAAGTTTGTGAAATGATATTTTGAAAAAGATTGTGAAAGGAGATTGATTGAGGCCTTACCCGATCAAAATAAAAGGGGTTTATTCTGTAGTACTAGGAAGGTGATCCTAGGTCGTTTCCCAGCGAATATCGATCTAAGAAAAGTATCAAACACGTAGTGTGCAATAAAATGGGGGGGGGGGGTTGTGTGTAACAATTGTGAAGAACAAAACATAAACAGAATATTAAAACTAACAAAATCAGAAACAAAAGCGGGCAAACCCCTTTGGCTACGTACACTACTCAATCCTAGCTCACTAAAGATCGATTCCTCTCCTCTCCTCTCCTCTGTCCAACTCGTGATAACCAAATACTAAGCGAAAATTCAGTTATCACTCCAAACCCTAACTTCTAATTAAGCATCAGAAACCAGAATTGGAGTTTTTACGAGTTAATACAAATTAAGCATTTATATTCATGTATAATCTTTACGAAATGGAATTAAGAAAACCACTACACATTGATAAACATGAAAACAGAGAAGAGAAAATGAAATTGCATTAATAACAAGAGCTCAAGAGTAGATAATACAATACCAAAGGGATTAACCCTAGAAGTTTAGCCTTCCATGGCCATAAATGAAGAAAAACGTGTAGAAAGGGGGAAGAACAAAACCCTAGTAGCCACCACCACTTAGGAGAGCCAAGAGAGAAGTTTTAACCTAGGGAGAGAGTGAGAAATCTGAAAATGGGAGTGTGTCTTGGGGGTTACACGAATTTCCCCTCTTTAGTCATGAAAATGGGCCTAAAACATGGGCCCAAGTCCTAAGAAACACTATTCTAAAAATTACAATTAAAAAGGGACCTAAATGCAAATTACAATCTTCACTTCAATACTTCAACCTTCATTTCCAAAATGCCCAAAGTGTCCTTGTGCCAAATATTACCTGAAAATAGAAATAGAATTAATTAGGCTAAATAATCCCAAATTAACAAAATTCGGAATATTAGTCCAATAAACTCTAAATCACTAAAACAAGCTAATCAATGTCAAATGGGCAACAAGTATCAATAATAGGAGTAAAATAATGCAAGGAATAAAGGGAAATAAAATGCTCATCAAATACCCCCACACTTATCCTTTTGCACTCCTGGGCAAATCCAAAAGATAGGACTATGAAGATCAATATGCACCAAAGTGAATCATGCAACAAGATGACTACAACTAAGAAATGCAAACCTAAGAGATTACATACTTCACAATGAATTCTAGGAAATGCAAAGAAATGGGCAAACTCAAGCGCACAAAATGGTTAAGGATCAAAGAGTCAAAGCATCCGTGAACATCATCCAATTACTTCAAGTATGCAAAGAAACCAATGACATCAAGAGGATAGTCACAAAGATGATAGAAAATCACAAGGATCACTCAAAAGTGTTTACACTCAAGTGTTTGGGGTTAATCATTATTTACACTCAAGGCACATCATGAAAAACAATCACAACCATAAGCTTGACAAGCCTCTAACATCAACTATCAACACACATGCACAAAATGATCAAAAGGTCTTTTAAGGGTTGTAATGGGGCCAAGGACAAGGTAGGATAAAAATATGGGAATGTAGCTAAAACCAAGGGAATAGAGGAGCAATGGGGAATAAGTAAAAAGTAAGAAAAATCCACCCCAAAATCAACAACCACTAATTCCAATCCTCTTTGCCTCAACAACCTTTTATTCACTTTTTTTTTTCTTTTTTTTCTCTTTTTTTTTATTTTTGCATTTTTTTTGGTATTTTTGTCTTCTATTTTGTTTTGTTTTTGAGAGATATACAAAAAGAAAAGAAGAAACAACACAAATGGCATGAAGATGAAGCCATAGCTATAACAACCAAAGAGGCAAAACCAAGAACTCAACCAATTGAAGCATAGAGCACACTTCTTACCTAATACCCATTCCCAAAACAATTCCAAAGCTCCAAAATTCCCTAAGGTTAGGACAATCATGGTTTTTCAGTCATAGGCTTGTAATGAGCTAAAGAACAAGGAAAGGGATAAAAAGGCTCAAAGGGGCTAGAAAAGGATACATTCATTCAAGGTAGGCTCATATGGCTAGTAGCTTATTCAAGAAAGAAAGTGCCTAAATCATTTCAAAATGTGCATGAGCAATCAAGTATCAACAAGAGTCAAGTCAAGTTCTAGAGTGCAAGTAATCCAGAGTGCAATCACACATGAAAGAAAATTAGGTGGCATATATAGCAATCCACCCACAGTTAAGGCTCAAATCCTCACAAAAGGGACAATTCTATCACAGTGTTACCACCTCTTAATTATCAAAAGCAACTTTACACATAGAAATGCATGAATTCAGACACAAGATACCAGGACTCTACTAAAATGAAGCAAAAACATGCAAGAAAATGCCCAAAACTAAGCAAAACCTAAAAAAAATCAAAGCAAAATATGCAACCTAAACTACTCTCCCCCCCCCCCCACACTTAAATCACACATTGTCCTCAATGGAACACAAATAGCAGAATCAGACAGATATAGACAAGTGTAATAAAAAGAGTAAGGAAGGAGAAAAGAAGACTCCCTAAGTCATGGTGGGTCAAAAGTGGGTTCGACTAATGAGGCCTCCTCCACAGGTGCATCATCCAAAGAAGGGGTGGTTAGGAAAGGCTTGAGTCGGTGGCCATTGACTTTGAAGCTCTTGCCCGTGGACTCACTCTTGATCTCCACAGTGCCATAAGGAAACACCTGGGTGACTACAAACAGTCCAATCCACTTAGAGCGGAGCTTTCCACTCATGAGTCCAAGCCTAGAGTTGTAGAGCAAAACTTTTTGACCAACCAAGAACTCCTTTCTGGAAATTGAGTTATCATGAAGCTTCTTGGTCTTCTCTTTGTAGAATTTGGAGTTCTCATAGGCCTCCAAACGGATCTCATCTAGCTCACTCAACTGCAGCTTCCTCTCCTCACCCGCTTGATCAAGAGCTAAGTTACATTGCTTCACAGCCCAATATGCACAGTGCTCTATCTCCACAGGCAGGTGGCACGCCTTACCAAAGACAACCCAATAGGGTGACATCCCTATGGGTGCCTTGTAAGCGGTCCGATGGGACCATAAAGCAACCTCCAATCGTGTGCTCCAATCCTTTCTATTAGGCTTCACCATCTTCTCCAAAATCCGCTTGATCTCTCTGTTTGAAATCTCAGCTTGCCCGTTGGTTTGGGGGTGATAGGGTGTAGAAACTTTGTGCACAACCCCATACTTCTTGAGCAAAGCTTGCATGGATCTATTGCAGAAGTGTGTGCCTTGATCACTGACTATGGCTCTAGGAATGCCAAACCTGCAAAGGATATTAGACCTGGCAAAATCTACAACAACCTGAGCATCATTAGTCATGGTGGCCTTAGCTTCCACCCATTTGGATACATAATCCACAGCAAGTAAGATATAATAAAAACCAAAAGAAACAGGAAAGGGGCCCATGAAATCTATACCCCAGACGTCAAACACCTCACAAAACAACATAGGTTGTTGCGGCATCTATTGCCTCCAAGATAGGGCGCCTCCTTCTCTTTGACATTGCTCACATGAGCTGCAGATGTTGCTTGCATCCTTGAAGATGGTAGGCCAATAAAATCCAGAATCCAGCACCTTTCGTGCTGTCCTTTGAGTCCCAAGGTGGCCTCCCACTGGTGAAGCATGGCAAAACTGGAGAACCGATTGGATCTCATGATCTGGAATGCACCTGCGAATGACCTGATCGCTGCAAAAATGCCACAAATAGGGGTCATCCCATACATAATACTTGGCATCGCTCTTTAATTTGTCTCTTTGAGCTTTGGATGCCAAGGCAGGAAAAACAGAAGCAACCAGATAATTAACAATGTCTGCAAACCAAGGAGTTTGGGGAGGGGGATGGGAAACATGTAAAGATAAAAGTTGCTCATCCGGGAAGTCATCCCGGATAGGAAATGCATCCTCCTCTCTCTCTATTCTGCTCAAGTGGTCTGCGACAAGGTTATGCACACCACTCCGATCCTGAATCTCAAGATCAAACTCCTGGAGGAGCAACATCCACCTAATCAACCTAGGTTTGGAATCTGTCTTTTTCAAAAGATACTTCAGAGTAGCATGATCAGTGTACACTACAACCTTAGAACCAAGCAAATATGATCTAAACTTGTCAAGTGCAAAAACAATAGCCAAAAGTTCTTTTTCAGTTGTTGTGTAATTAACCTGTGCTGCATCTAAAGTCCTAGAAGCATAATAAATCACATGCGACAGATTACCAACCCTTTGGGAGAGAACTGCACCCAAAGCATAATTTGAAGCATCAGTCATGAGCTCAAATGGGAGGGTCCAATCAGGTGGTTGGATGATGGGAGTGGTGGTCAGTGCTTTCTTCAATTCATCAAATGCCCTCTTGCATTGGTCTCCAAATTCCCATGGAGCATCCTTTTGAAGCAGCTTGGAAAGAGGAAGGGCAATGTTGCTAAAGTTCTGAATAAACCTGCGATAGAAACCTGCATGGCCAAGAAAAGAACACACCTTTCGCATGCAAGAGGGGTAAGGCAAATGTGATATTACATGCAGCTTAGCAGAGTCAACTTCTATGCCCTTGTGCGAAACAATGTGCCCTAAGACTATGCCTTGTTCTACCATGAAGTGGCATTTTTCAAAATTCAAGACAAGGTTAGTCTCAATGCACCTGTTAAGCACCTTAGTCAAATTATCAAGACATGCATCAAATGAGGAGCCATAAACACTAAAATCATCCATGAATACCTCTATGCAATGCTCGAGCAAGTCAGCAAAAATACTCATCATACATATTTGAAATGTGGCAGGAGCATTGCATAGGCCAAAAGGCATCTTCCTATATGCAAATGTGCCAAAAGGACAGGTAAATGTGGTCTTATTTTGGTCCTCTAGTGCAATGCAAATTTGAAAATAACCAGAGAAACCATCTAAGAAACAATAGCCAAATTTTGATCGAGGCCGTACCCGATCAAAATAAAAGGGGTTTATTCTATAGTACTGGGAAGGTGATCCTAGGTCGTTTCCCAGCGAATATCGGTCTAAGCAAAGTATCAAACACGAAGTGTGCAGTAAAATGGGGGGGGGGGGGGTTGTGTGTAACAATTGTGAAGAACAAAACATAAACAGAATATTAAAACTAACAAAATCAAAAACAAAAGCGGGCAAACCCCTTTGGCTACGTACACTACTCAATCCTAGCTCACTAAAGATTGATTCCTCTCCTCTCCTCTCCTCTCCTCTGTCCAACTCGTGATAACCAAATACTAAGCGAAAATTCAGTTATCACTCCAAACCCTAACTTCTAATTAAGCATCAGAAACCAGAATTGGAGTTTTTACGAGTTAATACAAATTAAGCATTTATATTCATGTATTATCTTTACAAAATGGAATTAAGCAAACCACTACACATTCATAAACATGAAAACAGAGAAGAGAAAACGAAATTGCATTAATAACAAGAGCTCAAGAGTAGATAATACAATACCAAAGGGATTAACCATAGAAGTTTAGCCTTCCATGGCCATAATGAAGAAAAACGTGTAGAAAGGGGGAAGAACAAAACCCTAGCAGCCACCACCACATATGAGAGCCAAGAGAGAAGTTCTAACCTAGAGAGAGAGTGAGAAATCTGAAAATGGGAGTGTGTCTTGGGGGTTACACGAATTTCCCCTCTTTAGTCATGAAAATGGGCCTAAAACATGGGCCCAAGTCCTAAGAAACACTATTATGAAAATTACAATTAAAAAGGGACCTAAATGCAAATTACAATCTTCACTTCAATACTTCAACCTTCATTTCCAAAATGCCCAAAGTGTCCTTGTGCCAAATATTACCTGAAAATAGAAATAGAATTAATTAGGCTAAATAATCCCAAATTAACAAAATTCGAAATATTAGTCCAATAAACTCTAAATCACTAAATCAAGCTAATCAATGTCAAATGGGAAACAAGTATCAATAATAGGAGTAAAATAATGCAAGGAATAATGGGAAATAAAATGCTCATCAGAGATTTTTTTTAGGAAAGCCTATAAAATGTATTTTGAGAGAAATTCGTGAAATGAAATTTTGTAAAAAGCCTGTGAAATGAGTTTTCAAGAAAAGTTTGTGAAACGAGATATTTAACGATTTTGTGAAATAAGGTTTTCAGAAATTTTGTGAAACGAGATTTTTAGAGGGCTATGAATGGATATTTTTAGAAAGTTTGAGAAATAAGAATTTTTTTTGAAAAGTTTGCGAAATGAGACTTGAGGAAATTTTGCTAAGCAAGATTTTTGAGAAAGTTTACGAAATGAGATTTTCAGAAAGCTTATGAAATGTATTTTGAGGAAAGTATGTGAAGCAAGATTTTTGAGGAAGTTTATGAAAAGAGATTTTTGAGAAAGCTCTGTGCTATGTTGAGAAAAGATGAGAGAAAGATTGAGAAAGTAGCGGTCGGGACTCGTTGAAGGGATGCACTAAGGATGAGCCGACCATAGGTTGTTAATTAAACACTAAAAGACTTTTAAAAGACACTAACAAATGCGAACGCGGTGAGCTATGAGTGTGATGTCGAAGTAGTGGAGAGGAAGGTACCCCAGATATCAGGGATATTTGGGTTGTGAATGCAATAGGGTAGGCTAGGGCGGTAAAACGTCATGATGCCTTGAGTACTATTCTGGGCGAAACAAATTCCATATTTGGTAACCAGACGTGGTGGGGACTGGGTCCTAATGTCGTGGTAAGTTTTGCACCTGGAACTAGAATAGTACTGTCACCCCTATGGCATTTCAAGAACAGTGAGAGGGACTGGAACGGGGCATCTTGATTGCCACTGTACCCGATTTTCTACAGTGTGCCTTGTTATTACATGATTTGAAATGATTTGATATGATTTGAGACTGTACCCGAGTTTTCTACAGTTCTCCTGGCTTGGAGCCAATTGTTAAGACAGCTGTCGTGCCCGCGTGGTAAAGGTCCTGTACTCCTGTTAGCTTCCGACTAGGTTGGGTGGATGACCGAGGAGATGTAGACGTGTGTGTTAACGACGAACGAAACGAGCACCTCGATGATATTCTAAATTTTCCCCAATCATCGATGGTTGTAATCCGATAAGACATGATAAGAAAAGTTTAAGAGTGGTAAAAAGATTTATGATTATGAGAAGCAAAATTTTATGGAATGATGCAGTTGAGAAAAGAATTGAGAGATAAAGATTAATTATGTTGAGGAATGATAATAAGTTTGGCAAGATAATAATAATGATGATAATTATAATGATAATATATTTGAATGTTGTATGGTATGTATGTTGTGTTGTATGCTTGTATGGTCTTGATATCTTGCCTATCGTAAACCCACACCGTCGATGATGCGTCGTTCGGATCGCTTACTCTCTCCTGTTCGTTGGCATATCGGTGCTGCTGGTATCTCAACGGGCAGATGGAGCATCGTATGGAGATCACCACCTGGAATAGGTATGGAAAAGGTTGGAAGCGTACTTCATATGGCTGACCGGCTACTCTCAGATAGTGATTCCGGACCCGGAACACCGACTGAGCGGAGTTAATTTGGGGCCGCACTTGGGACAAGTCACCGTACGAGGATATAGGAACTACGAAGAGAAGGTGCGATATGAGAAGCAGAGGAACTCTACGACACTAGACGGAGTGGTGTTGGAGCCCAATGGCAATGGGGGAACAGCAACACGGATGGCATCATCCTCGGGAGCGAAGAACGGACGCAAGAAGAAATGGAAACTTCACCCTATTGTTTTCGACAGGAAGGTTTAAGAATAGTGTCATTAGTATAAGTTGTTGTGAGTGTTTGAGTCAAGGATTACCTGAGTGATGAACTATTTATGTAATTCAGCTTATTTTAGATTATGTCCTATTTTTTAAAGACGTGTAAGCATGAAACTTTTGGAGAATTGTATAAGTTATCTTTTGATGAAATATAAAGAGCTATGTTGGGGTTTGCCACCAAACTGTTTTCCGATGTTAAATGTTTATTTGAGATCCACGTAAATGAGTATGAGACTTAGTAACAACTCGGTTTTCAGTAATGAATGTTAAATGCACCAATGATATTTCTATAATGTTTTTAAAAAAAATGGCCTCAATTTTAGCAACTTTATGAATAGAAGTTGATTATTTTTGAGTTACGAAAATCGGGCTGTTACAATAGGCACCTTCTGGAAGGAAGAATATTGCTAGGAGGAGAACGCCCTTTCCTGCCCTGGTTACTGTCACGTGGAGCAGATGCATTCATACAACTTGGCCTTCACGTTCATTTTCCTTTGGTCATTGTGCTGCTTCTTCTCCTTGTCCACTAGTCAGTAAGCCTTTTCCCTTTATCTGATGGATGTCCCTTCTTTATCAGTATGGCAAAGAGTAGAGCCTAAGTAATATCATTTTTGGTATTGATTGGAATAGCACAATCTTCATAAGTGGTAATCTGAATGACATTGATGATGGGCGTTGAGCTCGAGACTGGGAAGCTTGTTGAAGGAGACTCTTCCTTAATGATGCCACGGTTCCTTGTTGTTGCTGGGAGGACGCTCTGGCGGGAGGGAGCCTTTCTGCTCCTGATTTGATCATGTGAAAGGGCTTCCTTCTAAACTTTGGGTCTACACTTTATTGGCCCTCCTTTTATCCTTTCTTTAATGGACTGAAGCCCAAAAATAATTATTCTATCTGAAACAATGAATGAATGAAATGAACCCACTCGGCAAATTTTATGATTTATGTGAAGATAAAAATGTGAATAATAAGTTAAGAATGAAAATAAAGAAAACGAAACCACTCGAATAATTGTATTTTTTTTATGTGTGTATGATTGGTGTTGTTATGTTGAAAGATGCCATGTGTGTTGAAGTGTATGAGGGGTTGGGGATTTGAATTGAACCTAAAATATGTTAAGTTAATAGATATGATAAATTAAGGGACGAATTGGGATGTTTGAGTGTATGGTTAAGGAATGAGGGATTAAGGATGATAATAATATAAGGGAACTTAGAATAAATATACTTGGTGATTGATTTAAGGTGTTGAGTTGAAATGCATGAATTGTTTGGGTAGAAATGAGTGCAAGTGTTATAAGTTGAATTAATTAGAATAAAGGAAATGATGATCTTGGAAATGATTATGTATGTAGTGATGAATGTTTGAAATTATTTATAGTCAATGGTGTAACCTTGAATAGTAAAACGAAGTGTTTGTGTATGTATGCAATGAATGTATGAATAAGTGATGAGGATATAGTGAAACTAAACTTTAAGTGATAATATGTGGTGAATGAAAAGAATACAATTGAAGAGAAAAGTTAATAATGAGAAAATTTGAGAACGAAGCAATAGACCGACACAGGTTAGGTCGAAAGACCTGGTCATAAGACCCTGTGGCTGAATAGTGAAAAAGGAATCGGACACAGGTTAGATCGAAAGGTCTGGTAATAAGACCCTGTGGCTGAATAAGGGAAGTGAATCCGACTCAGATTAGATCGTAGGATTTGGTCATAAGACCCTGTGGCGGGATAAGAAAAGAAAACTGGTGCAGGTTGTAACATCCCCAATTTTATTTTTCGAAAAGATATGTTAGGAATTAGAAATTTAGCATGTATGAACCTTAGAATGAGTAAGAATAGCTTAGGAATCCTTAGAAAGCATCAAAGAGTGAAATTTATAAGTCATTAATCGATTAAAGCCAAGGTTAATCAATTAAGATTTTGACCCCTGTCAGCCATTAATCGATTAAGTTGAAGGGTTAATCGATTAACTGTTTCATGCATATTAGGCATTAATCGATTAACCGTTCGGTTAATCGATTAACCCCTGTAAAATCTGACTTAAAATTACGTTTTATCATCATTTTCACTCATTCACTCTTAGGTTTCCTCTCTCTAACTTCGAACCTCTCTTCTCCCTTTCTTAATCTTACACAAAAATCATCATTAAATCCACCAAAAATTATCAAGTTTCTTCTCTTTATCATCCATACAGACTAAATCCTCTCTCAATTTCTCATAATTCCTTCCACAAAGTCAAAACCCCAAATCTCCTTTCTTCATAACCAAAACCCTAGACTCCTAATCCATGGAGATTCTCATACATAGAGCAAGGAACAAGGATCTAAGTCTAGAATCTATGGGGAATAAGGAAAAGAGGAACTAAGAGGTGTAGATTCAAGCTTTGAAGGGAAGCTCTCTCTCTCATCTTCCTTCTCTCTCTTCATGAGGTATGGGGGGAGATGTTTGGCTGAAATTAGAGAAAGGATATAATGATAGAAATAGAAATATAATTATATATATATATATTTGGTTTTATGTTTTTTATGGATTTATGTAAAGATTTATTGTTGAGGGTTAGGTTTGTTTTGATAGTTGGATTCTTAGTCTTTGAACCTTAGGAATTTACACTAAATAAATGAATATTGATACTGTTTACGTTTGAAATATATGTTTGATTTAGGTATGGTCATAATGGTTTGTTTAATTACTAACTTATATGTTCTTAAATTTTAGGTTCTGACTGGATAATTAGCATAATGATATTTGTAACGTAAATTGTGTTTGGTTTACAACTTTAATTAGAAGAATGAATCATAATATGGCCATTATGTTGTTTTGTGTATGATTAAGGTTCATGGTGTTATTATATGTAAACACCGTAAGTTATTAAACCATATCAAAAGGAATATAATTATATAAAGGCTTGGGTATTCAAATTAAATTAAAATAAATAGAAACACGTGCATTCAAGAAGTGAGGAAGGACGTTAGGAAATTGGGAAAGATTCGTGAACATTCTATGGACCGAAGGACAGTTATGCGAAGGTTCATAGAATCGACAAACGAGAGTGATATAGTGACTCAATTGTGTTACCAACACAATTGCGGGAAATTATCATAGAGGACTTTGATCTACTAGAGGACCTAATACAGTACGAGGTATTCTACAAAGGGATGAAGTACTGGATAAGTCGGGGATTGGTCCTGTGCACACTATGATAATTCTATCTGTCACTTAAGCACATCTGGACTAGTTGAGGGTGGTCCCTGCTATAGCCAATTTGGGTAAAACGGCCCAAATTGTACGAAGGACGGATACGCGAAGTACTGTGCAAGCATTGGTTGGGGGACACTTACTCCTAGTTGATCTTTCCCAATAGTGTGGAGGGTGATGTGAGGAAATATGGAAACATGGATATATGAAAATATGGAAATATGGACAAATGAAAATGGTACATGGATTATTATGGAGAATGGCATTGCATTGCATCATTTGCATATATGCATTATCGATGATGTTGTGGGAATTGAATGGAAACATAATTAAAGGGAATTATCAAAGGTTACAATGTGTATATTCTTATATCCTATTATTATTATTATTGTGTGCTTTCTTTAATTTATGTTTAAATGTCTCACCCTCTTGGTTGACATTTTTAGGTATCCGCAATGGAGGAAAAGGGACATTCACCCACCGGGGATCATTTCATCCCAATTAATGGGATGTAATTTCTAAGTATCACTTGATATTCATATATCTACAACCATTGGAGTTTTGTAACCATAAATAGTAACTTAGTATATATTTATAAAAGTTATTAACATTACTTCTTTTGATTCACATTGGATAATTTGTACAAGGAATTTATATTCATATTGGTTCTGTATTTTAATTGAAATTTTAATACTTAAGTATTCAGAATGTGGGTTTATCTCTGGAATTTGACAGGTGAATTATTTTATAAGGGAAATATCCATTTTTAGAGTAAACCCTGTCAAAATTTTTATAAAACTCACTGTTTCCTATTTTAAACTTTATTATAAAAAGGGAGGATGTTTCACTATGGTATCAGAGCAATGGTTGCAATCCTTGGCTGTGGAGTATGGATCTCCACATCTCCAATGAGTTACTCCACATGAGAGTAACTAATTATTAGCGAACTAAGTGCTAGAATTTCGGAAGGAATAGGAGTACAAGTAGTGATAAGCAGTGAATCTTTAGTAATAGAAGTATAGTGTGTGTATCTCTTAGTTAATTTTAATGATGTATATCCAGTCCAAAGTGGGCCAAGTGTAATTTTCAGAATGTGACTTTGTCATATTAAGAAGTGAACATGAAATCAAAACTAGGGAAAGTGAAAACCCCAACGGGCCAGAGCATGAAATTGCTACCCCAACGGGAAGGGCAAATCCTTAGTTTTGAATTGAATGCATCATTTCCTAAATGTGACAAAGAAAATGAAACTTTTGTTTACAATGAAATTCTCAAAGCCTCTTTGGAATAGATAATGAGTATCTGTTATATAACTGAAATTCCAGTGTGTGGAAATGATTCTATCCCCAGTAAAATGTGGAATTGAGACTGGCCACCTCAAATTTTACATTTATTGGTAGATAGTGTCATCGAATCCTTGAGTTCATCAAAGTAGCTTTTTAATTTGCTATACCCAAGAATAGGAAAGGTGATATAGGTTATCCAAACACTACTAACTCTGAGCATTCTTTATCAGAGTGCACAACGGGAGTGAATAGGTGTTAACCAATGTGTTGCCTTAAACATTAATCACTAAATGTTCCTTAGTGGAGCCTAAGTACCTTCTTAAATTTTCACACTATGTTTTAATAACAAAGATGCTAAAGATAAAAGTATCTATATACAAACTTGTTTTTGTATCAAACCATTTTAAAACTTATTTTGGAAAACTCATGATGCTATGACCTATAATGAATCTCAAACATACTATCACTTGTCAGGATTTTCAAAATGTTGAATTGATTCAAATCATACTAAATTGATCCTTATGTGGCATAACAAGTTTTTTTTATTATTTTTAAATTGTATCAATGATAATGGAAATTCCTAAGTGATTGAACAGTGGTATGGTTTACTTGTGAATCACACTACATGTCAATTAATTAGGAATCTAGTTTATGCAACATAAGGCAATTTGGAATAGAACTGGACTTTAAATCTAAAACAAAGGAAAGTGCACTTGCTAATATTTGGAAATATGAATGAAAATAGTCTTTCAATTAAAGACACATTCCTTTGTTTGGGTTTAATAATCTTATCAAATTTTACATTTTCTTGGCGCAATGAATATTCAACTCTTCAAGTTCGGTTCCAAGAATTAATATGAACTATTTTTGGAACATATGCAGATGCTTTGATTGGTATGTTTTAACTTAATTGAATGACTTTATCAAAGCTTTAGGTGAAGATGATTTTTTTTTAAAATAACAATATGTCTTCTGAATTTTATAGGAAGCAAAATTTTGAAAGGTTACTTTATAATCCACTATTAAATATTTCCTTTTGTGAAATGTCATTTGATTACTTCTACGAAAGGTGTGGAATTGAATGTTTTGTAATAACCTAAAGGAAGTTGCTAAGGTTGGTTGAAGGCAATACATCTAGTTAAAGGAGAGGTCTAATGTAGAACCGGAATTAGATGAGAATATGTCATGCCTCTCTATTAAGTTTAAGTAGAGCTAAAGGGAGGTATTTTGTTACCTTGGGAGCAAACTATGTTTCATAACTATAATATTTTTCAAACTGTTATGAAGTGCTTTATGAAATATAGTTTGTTGAACGTCAAAGTAATAACTTTAACATCTTTCATCCAAGTCTTAGTAGGAATGGTTTAGACCGTGTCCTCCTCCTAGTGGTTGGGTTTGCATCAACACTGATGGGGTAGCTAAGGCTATTAATGGTGGTGCTGGTTGTGGTGGTTTAATCAGAGATAGTAATGGTGCGTGGTTGGGTGGTTTTGCTATGAATTTGGGTAATTGTTCTGCTTTTGTGTGAATTGTGGGGTGTGCTTCAAGGCATGCGGCGAGCTCAGAGCAAAGGATTTTCTTCTATTGAACTGCAGATTGACTCTAAGGTTGTGGTTAGTAATCTTCAAGGTGCACACCATGGAAGCATGACTGGATATTCTATTGTGTCTCAAATTCGGAAGTTGCTTAAGTTGCCTTGGAGAGTTACAGTGAAGAACATTTTTCGTGAGGCCAACAAGTGTGCATATGCTTTGGCTAATCTGGGATGTCTTATCAACGAAGGAATTTCATTCTTCCCTAGCCCTCCTCCTCAAGTCTCTGCGTTGTTGCTTTTTGATGTTATGGGGGGATCTTCCCCTAGATTGATTTCTCTATAGTTTTTGTTCTTGGAGCTTTTGCTCCCGCTGTTTACCAAAAAAAAAAAGAGAGAAACCAAAAAATGATGCTAGAAAGGGATAAAAGTTTATGAGAAAATTTATTATATCTTAGTATATATAAGGATCATCTGTATTGATTTTTGATAAACCAAATATGATTTTGAATAAACCAAATATGATTACCAACTTAATTATGATTAATAAGAATCAAGTCATAATTATATTTCCTGATCCCTTTTGGTTGATTATATTATGAAATATTACGTGCTTATTTGATAGATAAATTAACCCATTTTTTATATGATTATTATCACCTTTATTATGATTAATCAGAATTAAACATTCTGATCCTTTCTTGTTTGATGGCATTATGAGCAAATTTAAGGATAAATAAGAATATACACTATTTTATATGACATGAAAAACACATCGAAATAATTATTCTTGATTACGATTTTTGGGTGGTTACTGTAACACCCCTAATTTTCGTCTCCCAAATAACCAAGAAATTAATTATAACAATTATTTTATAATTGATTTATATTAGTTTTGAAAGTTTTAGTTTTTGTACATTATGTGTTTTTATGTATAAAAATATGAGATATATTTTTATATGGTTATTTTGTACAAAAATATGAATATTGTAATTTAGTCCTTGGGTTGGGACCTAATTGCAATATTAGAAAAGTTTTTGAAGAAAGAGTAATTAAATTATTGATTTTTGAAGTTTTATCAGTATGTAACCGGTTAGAAGGGCTCTGTAACCGGTTACATGATGAACTCAGAAAACTGGGTTAGTGCGTTTGATGAGTAATCACGCGTTTTAACCCAGAATTCGCCACAAAATCATCTTAATCGTAGTGGGAGCTACATGTCTTAATGCATGTTAGCTTGATTGATCTATAAACAGCCTCATTTGTGATGAATTTGGCTCATTTTGCTCCATTGAAGTGTGGATGCTCTGTTTTAGGGTTCCCGAATTCATTCCTTTGATTCTCCCTTGTCCTGGTGAGTTAGAGTGCAAGTGATACACTGTTACAAAGCTCACATCAAGGGCTTTGTATTGATATAAAGTTTGTGAGTTAAGAGTGTTGGTGCAAGGAGAAATCAATATGAGAAGGTTGTGTTAGAATTCAACATGGAAGAACGTTGAAGAGTTTTGATGATGCCAAACAAGGACCTTTCAAAGTGAAGATGCAAGTCAAGTGTCAAGCAAGAGCTTCAAGTGGTTTTCGTCCTTCCCTCATTAGGAATCAATGTAAGGCTAGAATAATTGTGTCACTTATGTTTAGGCCTTATTTAGAGTTCTTGGAGAAGAAACGTTTTATATCTAAAAATGTTTTAATTGCGAAAAGAGTTTTTCTAAAATCGTATTTTTAATGTCTTAATTGATTCACTGTGAAAATATATCTTGACAACCTCTAGTTGGATTTCTCTAAGTTGTGAAAATCTGTTTTTACAAGTTTTGACAGAGATAATCGATTACTCTTTCAAGATAATCGATTATTTATGTTGCATCATAGAAAATCCAGAGAGTGTGTAATCGAGTATTTGAACCTGGCTAATCCATTACTTTTTGTATGAAAGTAATCGATTACTTGGCATAGATAATCGATTACTGGAGTTGCATCATATATTTTCCAGAGGCTGTGTAATCGATTATTTGACTAGTGATAATCGATTATATCAGTTGCATCATATATTAAACAGAAGTGAAGTAATCGATTACATGCATGTGATAATCGATTACTGGTTTTTCAAATGAATTTCAAAGTTTCTATTTTTAAAGGGATAATCGATTACCTCCCTGAAGTAATCGATTACCTCAAGTTTTATTGAAAAACGTGTCAGAATCATTTTGATTTATTTCCAGATTTGTTTTTACATAATTGATTCTGATTTATTTTCAAAATTCGAATTTGATTTTATTTTTGAAAATAATTCCTTTTTGGTTTAAGATTCAAATCTTTTATTTTATTCTTTAAATCTATTTGATTTGGTTTTGATTTTAAAACTTATTTTATTTTATTTCTAAAATCGTTTTTTGATTTGTTTTTGATTTTGAATTTGAATTATTTCCAAAATTGTTTTTTGATTTGATTCTTTTTTTTAATTTTTGAAATTCAAATTCAAATCTTCAAAAAGCTTTTTATAAGGATGTTTTCATCTCTTTCAAAGTTAACACTTCTGATAACAATTTTTGAGAAAAACGTTTTTACGCTTCACTCTTCTTCTTCTCCATATTCTCTGAGTCTTGGCCTATGCTATAGTGAAACCTTTATCCATAGCCATTAGAACTTGTATTGTTGTATCAGTGTTATATATAACACACTTTTGTTAGAGAGCCTTATATTGTTGTATCCGCACTATTAAGAGTGCACTATAGGTCTTGTTCCCAATATCTCATATCATAACCAGTGTTGTAAAGGAGTGTGTAACCCTTAGAGACTAGGGAGTGAATCTCCTAGTGCGGACGTGCTGTGTTCGTGGTTGTAGGGTGAGGAACCCTGTTGTATTGGGTAGTGCTAGACGAACGGTGGGATACCTAGTAGTTAGGCTATCTAATTGTTGTGGAGGTCCCTAGCGAAAGGAGGTTCCTAGTAGCTTGCGGGGCGCTCTGGTTGTATTTGGGGACGCGGGGGTGTCTTTGGAATATTAGTGAAAAGCTCAAGCGGGTCGCTTGGGGACTGGAGTAGGCTGCTTTGCCGAACCAGGATAAAATATCTGGTGCAATCTCTTCTATCCCTTATCTCTTTATTTTCTGTTGTTATTATCCTTCTTGCATCAAAGCGATTATTTTCATAATAATTAATTTAAAGGATTTTAAATTATTTAGCGCAGTAACATACGTTTTCATTGTTCTTATTTTAATTCGTATCCGCGCATATTAGTTTTCATAATAGTATTAATATTATTCGCTTCCGCATAATCGATTTTCAACATTATATTATTTTCCGCTGCAAATCTCTTTAATTTTGTTGAAAACGAATATTTTCCAATGTTTTCATAAAAACCCAATTCACCCCCCCCCTCTTGGGTGTCGGCTGTCAAAACTAACAATTGGTATCAAAGCTTCGTGCTCTGGTAAAGGCCTAACAGCTTGAGCTAAAGATCCGTTTCAGATTGGTAGCGTTGGGATATTTTATTTGTTTTAATATGGAGGGATTTTCATTAGATGAAGCACCATTTTTTGATGGAAATAATTTTCATTATTGGAGTGCTAGAATGAAAATATTTTTACAATCTATTAATTTTCGTTTATGGTATATTGTTCTTCATGGTTTTGATCAAAAACGTGTTTTAAATGATTTTGATGAAAAATCTTTTTCATTCAATATTCAAGCTATGCATATTTTAAGAAATGCTTTAAATGTTGATGCATATGCTAGAATTGAAAATTGTTTGAATGCCAAGGAAATTTGGGACACATTGAATACACACTATGCTACTAATGATCTTCATGGAAGTGTTAGTGTCCACAGGAAAAAGGAGGAGAAGGAACAAGAAGAAAATGATATTGAGCATGAGATATCAAACTCCCTAGACGAAGATTATGATGATGAAACAGAAAGCGTGGGGAGTAGTTCATCATGCGATGAAGTTGAATTAGAGAGACTATTTGAAAGCTTCATGGACTCAATGGAGGATTCAAGGTTTTCGGATGAGGAATCAATGGCAGATGAACATGAAACATCCGATCACTTGGCTCATGAGGACCATGAGGTAACTTCAATTATTCCCTATTCTAAATTTCTGCAATATTCATTTAATGAGTTACATGATGATTTGACACATTTGGAAAATACAAACTTGAACTCTTTACAAAAATTATCTCTAATTGAAAATGAAATCAATATTTTGAAAAATAGAGATATTTTTGAAAAATGCATAAATCTTGAAAATCATGTTGAGAACATATTTGTTGATTATGATGATATTGAAAAATCTATTTGCTCAACTTCTTTACTTGAGAGTGAAATTGAAAATGATATTGGTATACAAAAATCAAGTGAAGCTGTTGACAATAGTATTTCTCACTATCATGACAAAAATTCCAAGTTTCATGAAAATAATTTTGAAAAATTCATATCATCATCCAAACCCATTATTTTCAATTATTGTGATAATTTAGGATATATTTCTCATTTATGCTTTTATCGTAAAAATTATAATATGAGAAATAATTTGCAATGGGTTCCAAAGGCTTCTAAGGAACCTAAGACTAACTCCCTAGGACCCAAGTTGAAATGGGTACCAAAGTATTCTCCAAGTGTTTCGAAGGTGCTGAATCTTATTCAAAAGGATGAACCAAGTGGAGTAGAAAAGGGGAAAGTGTCAAGGGTGATTTCCAAGAGGCCAAGAAATAGATGGATTGGTCAAAGGAGAAAAGTACCTACAACCAAAGCTTCTCACGTATCTAAAAGTGAAATCAAATGGTCTAGGACCTCGAGCAAGAAGCAATGGGTTAGGAAAAATGTAACACCCTCACAATTATTTAGTTAAATTAGGATTTTATAAAAATGGTAATTGAAAATTTCTTTTTAAATTAAAATAGTTAAGAATATTTTTCCGGAAAAACGGACAAAGTTTCCTCTGTTTTTCGGACTTTCCCAAAATTTTCAATTTTGTACCTGCTTAACCTGTTCAGTCCAGCAAACTTTAAAAACATAAAACGTTTAAATATTAACCAGAAACAGATCCTAATGCCCTGAATATCACAAATAGGGGCGTACAACTAATACATATTTTTAATTTACAAAATAGTAGTTTTTAACATATCTAAAACTGCAGTCCACTCATAAATAAAAAATAGATACTCCACGTAGTGGAGGTTCAACCTGCTCGGCCAGAAACTGTGTAAGCTCCCAGCTCAAAACCTGAAAAATGGTTGTAAGGGTGAGCTTTACACATGAAGTAGAAAGTAGTTCCTAACTAAACATAATGACCTACTAAGTCAAACACATTTAGCACGTAACACATATTTTCAATCATCAAGCCAAGCATGCATCACACACAAATATTCTCTTTCTTTCTTGTTAATCTTTCTTTACTTCTTTCTTTTTATTAATTTGGCTACAGGGTCTCACGACCAGGCCCACCGACCTAACCTGCACCAAATATTTCCTTTATCATCTATCCACAGGGTCTAACAACCAAATTCATATGACCTAACCTATGTCACAGGGTCTCACGACCAGATCTTTCGACCTAACCTGCGCCATAGTGTCTCACGACCAGATCATACTATCAAATCTGCGTTGGCCACAGGGTCTTACGACCAGATCCCACGATCTAACCTGCGTTGGCCCATTCTTTTATTAATTCTTTTATCAATTGGCCACAGGGTCTTACGACCAGGTCCTCCCGACCTAACCTGTGACAAGTATCCTTTTACTATTTTCATTCTCATTCTGTTTATTTTATTTAGTTATTCTTTTCATTTATTATCGTTTCACTTCTTTAATTTTCTTTATAATTATCTTTTTCTCTCTTGACTTTCATTATTAACTTGTTATTTCATTCGTCATTCAACACACATTTATCATACAAACATACACAACAATTTTCACACTTTATTTTCTCAATTCCCTAAGTTTATGCCATGACGTTTTAACTCTTTCTATTCCTTAGTTCACATTCTAGTTTACATCTCATACATACTTACTTTCTTTTATTTATTATTCAATTATTTGAATTCGTTATGTGATATACATTTAGCACACAAACATCACAATTCAGCCAGACATACAGAACAATAATCAACAATAATCATTTATAGTCATTCACAATTAACAGCCAGAGTTCCTGTTCTTCAAATAAACATACATGATAACATATAACACTTAGCCTGCATAGTCAATTACCAGCATCAATTTATAGTTCATTTCATTTACTTTCTTACTTTATATTTAATTTAAATTAATTACCGAATGATCAGTTATAAGCACACCCACATATTCTTAGCAAGTATTATATACTAATTAGAAAATACCTCCTAAAGCAAGGTAAAGAACCCCTTACCTCAATTGATGAAATTAATAGAAATAACCTCAACCCAAAGCTCTAATCCTTGTCCTTGCTTTATCGCCGCACCGGTTATGCCGAGGCTTTCTGACGAAGAAGGACGGCGACTCGAGAAGCTTTAGTGAACCGCGGTGCCTAACGGTTTGATGGCGATCGACGATGGTAGGTATCGGTGAATGGTGGTTGGGGACGGTGAGTGGCGGCGCTCCTGGTTTGCGATTCAAAGCCTTCCCACGACGGCAACGGCGAGATCCCTTGGAAAAAGAGAGAGATGACCAATCAAGGAGGAGGAGAGAGATGATGGCGGTTTCCCTTGAGCAGCGATCGGAGAAGAGCACAAAAGTGACGGCGGTTATGATGGGCTACTGCTGTGAGGTCATGGGTGGCGAAGAGCGGCGCTGGGTGGTGGGTGCGGTTGATCTCCTCTCAGTCTCGCCTCTGCTTTCTTTCTCTGATGCTCTCACTCTCGTTTTCTTTCTTTTTCATTATATGTTTCTTTGTTTCTTTCTCTCCCAAATGCCTTTCTTTCTTTCTCTTTTATTCTATCTCTCTTTTCTTTCTCTCCCCGTCACTCACTCACTCATTCTATCTCTTTCTCTAGGCATCTCACGTCTCTGTCCTTCTTTTCTTTTTCTTTTTTTTTGTTTTCTTCTTTTGTTGGTTGCACGGGATTGGGAGGGTACTTGGTAGATATTTAGAAAATAAATATAATTTTATAATTTGCTTTCATTTATGGGTCAATGTGTGTAAGTATTTTGGATTATAACCAAAAGTTTGATGATCCCAAAAATAAAATATATTTAAGTACAACAATATTATATTTTTAATTACTCAAAACTAATTAAAAAATAATAAGGTTACCGGTCCCTACATATGGCTATTGCGTAAGAAAAAGTATCGAAATTCAAAAGCAAATATATTTTCTCAATTCTGATGTTAAACTTGATAAAATATAATATTTATAATTTTGAAATAGAAAATCATTATATATAATTTATACCGGTAATATATTAAAACCGGTCCAGAAGCTAAAAATAAAACAAAATCCGAACGCTATGAAAATTTACAGGGACGCTCAAAATATTAAATTAAACATATCTTCTTAAAGAAACTATTTATAAAAATGCCTCTAGGGCTTGTCAGTTGAGTTCCCTGTTAAAATATTAATTAAACTAAATAAAAGTACTCTTTTATTTTTGAAAATCGTATGATAACAGATTTACACTTATTTTTGACTAGAAAACATATTTCAATTATAATGACGAAATCAAAATTTTATTACGGCACTTAAATCTTGAAAACATCATATTAAATCATTTAATTATTTTATTATTAATTTTCTATTATTATACGTTTCTAACACTAAAAGATCCCTTTTCAACACTCATTTAACCTTGTTATTATTATTACTATTATTTTAATCGCGCTATTTTTCTAATTATACTTGGGATTAAAATTTGGGATGTTACAAAAAACGCCAACTACTGGAATTTCGTCCCCGAAATTCCGTTCAAGTCCTTAAATGGAGAGTCATCCCATTAGACAGGGTTTTTAACTATGGTCTTTACGACCCTTCGGTTTCGTTCTCCCACTTAGGATACTTCTAAGTCCATACTCCTGGACGCCTTCAGGCTTACGCTAGAACATTCTACTTCTTGTTCTCGCCCGGCTTTCCCTTTCGTTCCCATCTTTTACTTAGATAAGATTTTAGTTTGATTACTAAATTCTCCCCCACTTGGCATTGACATACCGGGTTATATCAACGACAGGAAGCAGAGAATTGAATGCGTCAAATCCTGATCGTCCTTCCTACAACTTTCCATGAAGAATGTAAGGATTTGACGACGAAAGGAAGTGCAATCTTTCTAATTCCACGAGGAGTTTGTGCTTTCGCTTTAAGAAAAATAGCCTAAGATCATGAGATCCAAAGATTTTTTTTTTTGCAAAATGTAGCAGCTTATGGCTAGAAATTTCCCGGAACCAGATCGAATAATTAAGACTGGAACTCCCGGAACGATGAATATTCTAGGATAAGAAACAAGGACAAGATCGTAAATTCACAATGTTTAGTAGATTGGAGCGCGAAATCTTTGATCCATGATCAAAAATCGCTACTTCGAGGTCATGTCAAACCAAGAAGAACGAGGAGGAATGGATCTACTTGCACAAATTGGGGTACTAATTAAGGCTTTCAGATTTACTATTAAATTCTTAAACGATTTCCGATGGTCAAAGGTTGGAGGTTGGCAAGCATTCTTGACGTTTGAACATTCTATTAAACACTATTTTAGACCAACGACACTCAAGACATACCTTGGGTGTATGTCAGCAATCCCTTACAACCCTCTTCACATTAGACCTTAAGGAAAGCTTGAATGAATTTGATACAGAACAAGAAAGCTAATGAAATTTGACCTTTCTATCACCTTAAGACTTGCACTACTTTCGAAATCGAGAGTCGTGTTGGGTAGACAAGTTTGAGAAGGTTGTGGTGTCTGACCACGTATGGTTTTCTCCATACTGTATGGTGATTGGCGGGTCCAAGAGGGTCGCCAACATGACAAGAATCGGGTAGATACAGGCATTGGAGATGATAACATGATTAGATACATGTCAAGCAAGAAGATGAAGATCATCCTAAAGAATGCATTTTTACTAGATATTCATAGAAAAAGGCATTTCCTCCAGACTAATGGTTGATTTCGTCCATACTCCAGCACTTGTGAGTACCAACTTCGATTATTAGGGAAAGGTTCTTTCGGCTAAGCGTCCAGATTTAATCAGCTAGGAGTAACGGATTCCGACTATGGTTCCTTACTCCCCCACTTGGCATTACATACCACGTTACATCAATGCCTAGGAGTAGGCTTAATCGATAATAATAATCGGGTACGGGAGTTCTCGACCATTGTTCGCGATCGGAAGTTACGAGGGGTTGACTACCTATAGGCGATCTTTGAGTTTGTAATAAGTTCCTATGGGTTTTTGTTCGATTCTCACGAGGTGACTACATTTACCACTCTACCCCTAACATATACGAGCTTAATGTCTCTACATTTTGCTTTAATCTCAGGTTCCTTTCCTAATCCTATGCAAAGAGTTCGGAAGGAACTCTACTTGGGTTAATTCTATCCCGCTTAGAAAATCTGTCGCTCTTAAGAATTATTAAGTTGATTAGTTCGATTTTTATTCAGAACGTGTCAATGACATCGATCCCTTTTAAATTATACTAAGCGTAGACATTTTAAATGAACCATTGGTACATTATTAACATAAAAAGTACCTTGGACCAGTTTATTTCGCTCCTTCTAGCCTTTCGTGCGTTAACCGAGACCGTCTCCTTTCTCCTGGGTGTTCATAGGACATTTTGCAGCACGGTGTCCAGATTGTCCACAATGGAAACAAAGACCTTCCCGCCTATGTTGCCTAAACATCCAACACTTACGGTTATGGAACTTTCCACAATGTGGACATGGTGGCCTAGTTCTCGGGGCATCCATATTCAGGTTTGCAGCTTCTGGAGCCACGGCTTCGGCGCCAATGTTAGTGTATGGATCTGATTCCTGGGTCAGTTCCTTGCCTTTGCTGGAACCTTCTGACCCATGTATTATCTTGTTCCGATCTGCATCCGCCTTCCTCTTGAGCCCTTTCTCATAAGTGCTCGCCACATTGACCAGATGAGAGAGATCTGAAATATTCTGGTATTCGAAAGCAAGTCGAATATCCTCCCGGAGACCAGATTCAAACTTTATGCATTTAGCTCGCTCATCTGCATCTTTGTAACCACTGGAGTACCGAATCAAATCCTCGAATTGTGCCGCATATTCACCGACACTCAGACTCCGCTGTTCCAACTTAAGAAACAGTAGATCCTTTTCCCTTCTAACATCCTCAGGAAAATACTTCCCAAGGAAGCGGGTCTTAAATAGATCCCAAGTGATCATCTGATTGGCTGCTTCTAAACTCCTTCTCTGATGCTCCCACCAATGTTCTGCTTCTCCGCTGAGCATGTAAGTTGCCAAGGGGACTTTCTGCTCAACGGGTGGCGACATTGTGCGGAAAATCTTCTCCAATTCTTGAAGCCATCCCTGAGCTTCATCCGGATTATAACCTCCTTCGAACCTAGGCGGTCCGTTTTTCCTAAATCGTGCCAGCCAATCAATTTCGGCTAGGGCTGGACGTGCCTGAGCATATTGATTTACTGCTGCTACCGCTGCTGCAGCTGCATTTGCAGCAGCAGTAACTGCTTCCGCCTGATTTTGGTTCTGCTGAACTAAATTTTCCAGAATCTGGGCAATCCTGTCATTATCAGCACGCCTCCGTGCCATGAGGTCTGATTCTGAAAACAAGACAAGTTTAGGCACATATATATATATATACATATATATATATATATATATATATATATATATATATAGGAATGAGTGCTTACTCAACTAAGCATACTTACCTATATACATCTATATTTATCCATTTAATTAGTTAACATAAGACTTGACTCTATCTATTGGTTACTCGCTTGTTGAGTAAACCTGCAGGAGTTATGAGTTCAAACTCCAAAGGCCGAGGAAAAACTGCTTTGATACCATAATGTAACACCCTCACAATTATTTAGTTAAATTAGGATTTTATAAAAATGGTAATTGAAAATTTCTTTTTAAATTAAAATAGTTAAGAATATTTTTCCGGAAAAACGGACAGAGTTTCCTCTGTTTTTCGGACTTTCCCAAAATTTTCAATTTTGTACCTGCTTAACCTGTTCAGTCCAGCAAACTTGAAAAACATAAAACATTTAAATATTAACCAGAAACAGATCCTAATGCCCTGAATATCACAAATAGGGGCGTACAACTAATACATATTTTTAATTTACAAAATAGTAGTTTTTAACATATCTAAAACGGCAGTCACTCATAAATAATAAACAGATACTCCACGTAGTGGAGGTTCAACCTGCTCGGCCAGAAACTGTGTAAGCTCCCAGCTCAAAACCTGAAAAATGGTTGTAAGGGTGAGCTTTACACATGAAGTAGAAAGTAGTTCCTAACTAAACATAATGACCTACTAAGTCAAACACATTTAGCACGTAACACATATTTTCAATCATCAAGCCAAGCATGCATCACACACAAACAAGAGTTCCCTTAACCACTCTTGAACCCATATCCTTCACTCTTTTATCTTTTTTCATGTGTTGTTGATTCTCTTTTCTCTCACTCACGACAGATTATCTTTTAATATTGCATTCATTCATTATTTCCTTTTTTTTATATTTTTCTCGTTCACTTCTCTTTCTTTCTTGTTAATCTTTCTTTACTTCTTTCTTTTTATTAATTTGGCTACAGGGTCTTACGACCAGGCCCACCGACCTAACCTGCACCAAATATTTCCTTTATCATCTATCCACAGGGTCTAACAACCAAATTCATATGACCTAACCTATGTCACAGGGTCTCACGACCAGATCTTTCGACCTAACCTGCGCCATAGTGTCTCACGACCAGATCATACTATCAAACCTGCGTTGGCCACAGGGTCTTACGACCATATCCCACGATCTAACCTGCGTTGGCCCATTCTTTTATTAATTCTTTTATCAATTGGCCACAGGGTCTTACGACCAGGTCCTCCCGACCTAACCTGTGACAAGTATCCTTTTACTATTTTCATTCTCATTCTGTTTATTTTATTTAGTTATTCTTTTCATTTATTATCGTTTCACTTCTTTAATTTTATTTATAATTATCCTTTTCTCTCTTGACTTTCATTATTAACTTGTTATTTCATTCGTCATTCAACACACATTTATCATACAAACATACACAACAATTTTCACACTTTATTTTCTCAATTCCCTAAATTTATGCCATGACGTTTTAACTCTTTCTATTCCTTAGTTCACATTCTAGTTTACATCTCATACATACTTACTTTCTTTTATTTATTATTCAATTATTTGAATTCGTTATGTGATATACATTTAGCACACAAACATCACAATTCAGCCAGACATACAAAACAATAATCAACAATAATCATTTATAGTCATTCACAATTAACAGCCAGAGTTCCTGTTCTTCAAATAAACATACATGATAACATATAACACTTAGCCTGCATAGTCAATTACCAGCATCAATTTATAGTTCATTTCATTTACTTTCGTACTTTATATTTAATTTAAATTAATTACCGAATGATCACTTATAAGCACACCCACATATTCTTAGCAAGTATTATATACTAATTAGAAAATACCTCCTAAAGCAAGGTAAAGAACCCCTTACCTCAATTGATGAAATTAATAGAAATAACCTCAACCCGAAGCTCTAATCCTTGTCCTTGCTTTATCGCCGCACCGGTTATGCCGAGGCTTTCTGACGAAGAAGGACGGCGACTCGAAAAGCTTTAGTGAACCGCGGTGCCTAACGGTTTGACGGCGATCAACGGCGGTAGGTATCGGTGAATGGTGGCTGGGGACGGTGAGTGGCGGCGCTCCTGGTTTGCGATTCAAAGCCTTCCCACGGCGGCAACGGCGAGATCCCTTGAAAAAAGAGAGAGATGACCAATCAAGGAGGAGGAGAGAGATGATGGCGGTTTCCCTTGAGCAGCGATCAGAGAAGAGCACAAAAGTGGCGGCTGTTATGATGGGCTACTGCTGTGAGGTCATGGGTGGCGAAGAGCGACGCTGGGTGGTGGGTGCGGTTGATCTCCTCTCAGTCTCGCCTCTGCTTTCTTTCTTTGATGCTCTCACTCTCGTTCTTTGATGCTCTCACTCTCGTTTTCTTTCTTTTTCATTATATGTTTCTTTGTTTCTTTCTCTCCCAAATGCCTTTCTTTCTTTCTCTTTTATTCTATGTCTCTTTTCTTTCTCTCCTCGTCACTCACTCACTCATTCTATCTCTTTCTCTAGGCATCTCACGTCTCTGTCCTTCTTTTCTTTTTCTTTTTTTTTTGTTTTCTTCTTTTGTTGGTTGCACGGGATTCGGAGGGTACTTGGTAGATATTTAGAAAATAAATATAATTTTATAATTTGCTTTCATTTATGGGTCAATGTGTGTATGTATTTTGGATTATAACTAAAAGTTTGATGATCCCAAAAATAAAATATAGTTAAGTACAACAATATTATATTTTTAATTACTCAAAACTAATTAAAAAATAATAAGGTTACCGGTCCCTACATATGGCTATTGGGTAAGAAAAAGTATCGAAATTCAAAAGCAAATATATTTTTTCAATTCTGATGTTAAACTTGATAAAATATAATATTTATAATTTTGAAATAGAAAATCATTATATATAATTTATACCGGTAATATATTAAAACCGGTCCAGAAGCTAAAAATAAAACAAAATCCGAACGCTATGAAAATTTACAGGGACGCTCAAAATATTAAATTAAACATATCTTCTTAAAGAAACTATTTATAAAAATGCCTCTAGGGCTTGTCAGTTGAGTTCCCTGTTAAAATATTAATTAAACTAAATAAAAGTACTCTTTTATTTGAAAATCGTATGATAACAGATTTACACTTATTTTTGACTAGAAAACATATTTCAATTATAATGACAAAATCAAAATTTTATTACGGTACTCAAATCTTGAAAACATCATATTAAATCATTTAATTATTTTATTATTAATTTTCTATTATTATACGTTTCTAACATTAAAAATCCCTTTTCAACACTCATTTAACCTTGTTATTATTATTACTATTATTTTAATCGCGCTATTTTTCTAATTATACTTGGGATTAAAATTTGGGATGTTACAAAAAACGTCTCCTTGATCAACAAGTCCAAGGTATCAAGTTATCATTCCTACTATAACAACGACTACACAAAGGTACACCTAGACTACTCTATCTTTTGCACATACCAAGGTGTATCATGAGTGCTGAAATTTTTTTTGAAAATCTTTTATCTTTCATGATCACTCCTTGGATAAAATAAATCATGTGTGCCTTGCTTTATTTGAAAATCCTTTTAAGCACATGATTATATTTTTTATGTGCATTACATTATTTTTTTCACCACATAGTGAGTTGTATCATGTGTATTAAATTTTTTTTAAAAAAAAGCCTTGTTATCACATGAATACTTTCTTTATGTGTTGATGTCATGTCATGGCATACTAGAGATATATATTGATATTATGGACATGCATTTGCGTGCATGAGCATGACATTGTTTTTGTGATTAGTGCATGAATTAAGACTGCTTATATGCTATTTTCACAATATCTTTGAGATTTGTGAAAAACATTGCTACTAATCCTTAAGGATCCAATTACATTGGATACCAAAAGAAATGTGCTTAAATAATTTTTGTAGATACTCTTATAAGTTCTACCAAGGCACAGTTCAAAAATTGTATAAAGGTGATATTTGGGGAAGTGCAACACACTGAACAAGAGGAGACCTCCTTCAAATGCTAAATGATGGATCATCAAATGGAAGGAACTCCAAATCAATCAATTCCCGCTACTTGAGAAAGGGTCATCTACGATAAGTATCACTGGTCCTAATTTGTGTTTAAATATCTTGTGATACTTGTTTATGTGGTATATGCCTTATATGACAATATGTGCTAAATTGAATATTTTTTTTGGTCATGGCATATAGGATTATCTTGTTTTGATGATGCATTTTTTTTATCTCCCTTGTGTGTTATGCCTGTTTTTGAAAAATTCTTTTAGAAAGGGGGAGAAAAATATTTTTAAATTTTTTTTGCATCGAGAACATGTTTTGTATTTCCACTCCGTTTTGACATCATGCGCTTTTTTAAATTGTTTATTGGGAAAGAAATTTTTTATCCCATAATTCTTTTTGCTGATGTCAAATAGGGGGAGAAATATTGTTATAGAAAATTATGAATATTGTGCTTATATGTTTGTTTGCTAATTGATTCATAATTTTTCTACAATGATTTGTCATCATCAAAAAGGGGGAGAATTATGGAAATATGTGATTTTCCCCTATGCTTAGTGCATTGTGTTTTGATGATAACAAATCATGTTATTTGTTTTACCTTTATTCTGCCTATATTTGACTAAGTGTATTTACAATTGCCCATTATATATTATCTTATGCTTGACTGACTTGGGCGTTGGAGATATTATTGTGCAGGATATTGGAAACCTTGAGGTTGATGCCAAAGATCTAATAATTGTTTTATTTATTGATTATGCGTCAATTCAGGGGGAGACATTGATATTCCTTTGTGTGAGGGAGAGATATATTTTTTATATATGCATACTGCTTTAACTCTTGTATTGCAGAGAATAGGTTTGACATCAACAAAAAGGGGGAGTGTTAGAATTCAACGTGGAAGAACGTTGAAGAGTTTTGATGATGCCAAACAAGGACCATTCAAAGTGAAGATGCAAGTCAAGTGTCAAGCAAGAGTTTCAAGTGGTTTTCGTCCTTCCCTCATTAGGAATCAATGTAAGGCTAGAATAATTGTGTCACTTATGTTTAGGCCTTATTTAGAGTTCTTGGAGAAGAAACATTTTAAATATAAAAATGTTTTAATTGCGAAAAGAGTTTTTCTAAAATCGTATTTTTAATGTCTTAATTGATTCACTGTGAAAATATATCTTGACAACCTCTAGCTGGATTTCTCTAAGTTGTGAATATCTGTTTTTACAAGTTTTGACAGAGATAATCGATTACTCTTTCAAGATAATCGATTATTTATGTTGCATCATAGAAAATCCAGAGAGTGTGTAATCGAGTATTTGAACCTGGCTAATCCATTACTTTTTGTATGAAAGTAATCGATTACTTGGCACAGACAATCGATTACTGGAGTTGCATCATATATTTTCCAGAGGCTGTGTAATCGATTATTTGACCAGTGATAATCGATTATATCAGTTGCATCATATATTAAACAGAAGTGAAGTAATCGATTACATGCATGTGATAATCGATTACTGGTTTTTCAAATGAATATCAAAGTTTATATTTTTAAAGGGGTAATCGATTACTTCTCTGAAGTAATCGATTACCTCAAGTTTTATTGAAAAACGTGTCAGAATCATTTTGATTTATTTCCAGATTTGTTTTTACATAATTGATTCTGATTTATTTTCAAAATTCGAATTTGATTTTATTTTTGAAAATAATTCCTTTTTGGTTTAAGATTCAAATCTTTTATTTTATTCTTTAAATCTATTTGATTTGGTTTTGATTTTAAAACTTATTTTATTTTATTTCTAAAATCGTTTTTTGATTTGTTTTTGATTTTGAATTTGAATTATTTCCAAAATTGTTTTTTGATTTGATTCTTTTTTTTTAATTTTTGAAATTCAAATTCAAATCTTCAAAAAGCTTTTTATAAGGATATTTTCATCTCTTTCAAAGTTAACACTTCTGATAACAATTTTTGAGAAAAACGTTTTTACGCTTCACTCTTCTTCTTCTCCATATTCTCTGAGTCTTGGCCTATGCTATAGTGAAACCTTTATCCATAGCCATTAGAACTTGTATTGTTGTATCAGTGTTATATATAACACACTTTTGTTAGAGAGCCTTATATTGTTGTATCCGCACTATTAAGAGTGCACTATAGGTCTTGTGCCCAATCTCTCATATCATAACCAGTGTTGTAAAGGGGTGTGTAAGCCTTAGAGACTAGGGAGTGAATCTCCTAGTGCGGACGTGCTGTGTTCGTGGTTGTAGGGTGAGGAACCCTGTTGTATTGGGTAGTGCTAGACGAACGGTGGGATGCCTAGTAGTTAGGCTATCTAGTTGTTGTTGAGGTCCCTAGCGAAAGGAGGTTCCTAGTAGCTTGCGGGGCGCTCTGGTTGTATTCGGGGACGCGGGGGTGTCTTTGGAATATTAGTGAAAAGCTCAAGCGGGTCGCTTGGGGACTGGAGTAGGCTGCTTTGCCGAACCAGGATAAAATATCTGGTGCAATCTCTTCTATCCCTTATCTCTTTATTTTCTGTTGTTATTATCCTTCTTGCATCAAAGGATTTTAAATTATTTAGCGCGGTAACATATGTTTTCGTTGTTCTTATTTTAATTCGTATCCGCGCATATTAGTTTTCATAATAGTATTAATATTATTCGCTTCCGCGCAATCGATTTTCAACATTATATCATTTTCCGCTGCAAATCTCTTTAATTTTGTTGAAAACGAATATTTTCCAATGCTTTCATAAAAACCCAATTCACCCCCCCTCTTGGGTGTCGGCTGTCAAAACTAACAGGTTGGAGTTAGAGTATGTCAACACTGGTTTTTCAGTTCTGGGAAGCTAAGTTTGAGTTCGATTTTGGTAAGTATAGGTAATCTCTTGACCTAAAACCGTGTTGGTTCTTTAGTATAAGTTGTATAGTGTGACACCCTTCGTTGTTACCCAAATTGAAAAATAAAAGTATATCGTATTGGGTAATATATATGGACTTGTGAGTGTTAAGAAAATATGGTAAATAAAAATTTCCTTTAGATCGGGTGCACAAATTGACAGATGAAGTTCTTGGAGAATAAACTATATCTTTTTCAAAACTTTTGTATCGAGTTCGGTGTTGTACTAAAACCTTTTCACAAATAGGGTAATCTTCGTCTTTTGAAATTGTACATACATTATTGAAAGTAATTGTAGTTACCCTTGCTTTTCTTAATAAAGCTGATACCATTGAGTTAATGGGTGTATCTGAACCCTTAAGTAATCTAAATCAGAGTAAGCGGAAAGTGCTGGACTATGCAATAGTTTGAACCTAAGATTTATATTTATATATATAGATAATAAAAGTGGTAAGTACATAGTCCATCATCATGTCTCCAAGTTTCAGAATATACAAGTCCATAGTAGATCTACATAGTCATGTAACCCCAACTCTAGAGTACTACAAGAGTATATCTACAATATATACATAACCAAAATACAATTCCAGGGATAGTCACGTAGATCCATCAGCATCAGATGCAGTAGTAGTAGCAGTAGTAGTCTCCCAAAAGTAAAGTGAGTAAGGTAGTAGCATCATCATCACAGCAGCAGCAGCAAATCTCCTCCACACACCGGATCCTCAGATCCACACCATACACCATATACATGTACCTAGGGATCGTCGTCCCTCCAGTCACTCCCAGTAGAATGCACGACAGGCTCGCTCCCACTCTCATCCTCCACCGGATCCTCCTCGATCTCATCCGAGGGAGAGTGTACCCTACCACTGGGTACCGGGTCAGGTGATGGTGAAACCCTGACTGGGCTCGTCGGATCAGATAGGGGAGTCTCCTCGCGGACGACTCTCGAAGTAAAAGGGTGAGAGCGGGTAGGTTGAAAACGAAAACTATGGTAAGAGCGAGCGGGTCGCGTGGGAGGTGGTCCATGGTAAGTGTAAAATGGGGGTACATGCATAGTGTATATGATGGGAATCCTAAACCTACGAGGACGAAATCGCATCAACGGGTTCGGGTGGTAGAAGGTAATCTCTACCTCCCCCTCAAACACCACACGATGGTCCTCATAGATCCATATGCCACTAGGAAGTGGCCGGATCTCGATGCAAGCAATGTAGCGAGACATCACCTACAAGGGCATAGGGGTAAGCAATTCTAAACACATAATCAATAGAGAATAAATTATGCAACATAAATATGTAACATGCATCAATTAATATCAATCACACTTAACACTTAGCAAGTAGGTTATGCACATAGGATGCTCACACTTAATTCAGGTATATCAATTACATTAAATGAATGACATGATGCATGATTTTAGCTCTCAAGCCTATCTCCATCATAATACTATGTCACTCTCTGACGTCCATCCCTGACAACCCAGCACTCAACAGTGCGTTGTATTCCTAGGTATACAACCATTCGTACATTCACCTAGAATGTACACGACAAGCTTGGTATCCATGCCACCCGAGCATATCCCGTCATCCAAACGGATCGTCATCCAAACGATATATCCATTATCGGCATCCACTAAGTCGACCACGTCAACGACGTGTCATCAAGCAAGCGTATTGGCACTCCCAGAGGCCCTCCACATGTTTATCAAAACATGAATACGTCCTACCATCCGAACTCCAGGATGAATGCAATTTATCTTTTAGACTTAAGGGAAGTTGATTAATACTTTACAGGCCACCTAGGCTTATTTTCTTTATCAAAAAGGACCGTCACCAAACGATCTTTTTGTATTAATCAATTTCTCTAAGTCTTGATCCCTTGGACTATTATTAATAATTCCTTAATTTAATAAGTTAGAATTGAAAATGGTGTTTTCAGGTTCTGAACAATTTACTCGAGTAAACTTCAGGACACTCGAGTGTTACTCAACTTTTCCAGATTACTCGAGTGTTCTTAAGACTACTCGAGTGTTCATGACTTTCTGAGGATTTGGGTTTTCAATTCAACAATTTACTCGAGTAGTTCATGGGTTACTCGAGTGTTCTTGAACATTTCCAGAATACTCTAGTGACCTTGACTGACTCGAGTGTTTGGCCTATAATGGTCCTCAGGTCATGCTCGATACTCGAGTACCAGACAAAATACTCGAGTGTTCTTGTTCATTTTACATTGTTTTGAAAGCATTTTACTCGAGTACCCTGCCTTTTACTCGAGTGTTTCGTAGCAGATAACACTGAAACCTAGTTTTAACATAACATTTTCATTTCTACTTAATTCCAGTCCATTCCAGGGATCCACAAAGTTCATACAACATAATTTGAACATGTTACAACATTCATTCCATATCAAAACACAGATTTGACAGAGAATTCAGTAATCATGCATTAAAACACATTTTCACAACTGAATACCTCAATTTGCAGAATAAGCTCAATACTCATGAATTAAAGTTCATTTAAGCTTGTATGCATGATACATAACTTGCTCAACACAGTTTTAGAGCATGGATTGGTCTCCAAACCAAAGTTCCTATTCAATCTAAGCCCTTAGAGCCTCTTGGTGGCTCTCTAACACAGTTAATGGAATTTAAACTCTATCTAGTGAATGTAATTGCTTCCCCTTACCTCTCAGACGTGAATCAACAGAAAGAAATCCAAGAAAAGTGCTCCAACCCCAGAAATCACTTTGAGCTTCACATGCATGACAATTTTGAGTGCACCACCAAAACCGAATTGGTTCACCCATGAAATAGAGATAAGAATTGGGGAAAATTAGATTTCTAAACTCTATACAACATGTTCTAACCAAAGGAATTGAGTTTGAGACTCAGGAGCTCGAGAGCTTACCAGAAATCAATCTCCAAGTAAGCTCCAGAAACCAACTTTGACAGAATAACTCCAACTTCCAAGCTGTCGTTCTCCCAACGCACTCGCTCAATCCTCACGATTTTGGTGTTTATACAAAGCTTGTGATGTGAGCTTTATATTCGTGTATCACTCCAACCTTAACACTCAGAACTGACAGAGAATCGAAGAGAATGAATTCGAAACCCTAGCTTCAACAATACCAACAAGAATGAGAAAAATTCGTAGCTTAGGGAGGTTGAAGAGCTTAAATAGACATGGAGGGGCATCATGCATCACGACACGACACCCTTGGTGTTGGCATGGAGGCGATTTCGTGTCAACTAAGGAAAATCGTTGGCTGTGACTCACCAAACGCACTAACTCGTGCAGTTAAACCCAGAATACTCGAGTATTCTGAATAATACTCGAGTGTTTTGCCCAGATTTTGAAAAATAATTATTTTATTTACTTTCCCTCCAAAATCTTTCCTATAATTGCTTCTAGGTCCCAACCCAGGGACTAATATGCAAAATACACATTCTATGCATTTAAATTATTTATTAAATAATTTCCACACATAGGCTAGTCATATAAACACATATTTTAATCAAGGATTAATATAGAAACTATTAATTATAATTAAATTATAATTAACATTTCATTAATCAGGGATTAAAATTTTGGGGTGTTACATATAGAACCCAAACTAATGGTTTTCCCTAATTTCTTTGGCTTTTTCATGTGTCAACTATTCTGGTTTTTGGACCCTGTTGGAAGTGTCATGACTCAAACCAGAATTTCTGGAAATCATGGTTTTTCCTCCAAGATCTGTGAATACTCTCATCAAACACGATCTAGAGGTAAGGGGGAAGCTTACTATTTGCTAGAGTGAGGATAAATGTTTGGTAAATAGAATGAGTCACCAAGAGACTCTAAGGGCATAGCTTGAATTAGTTTTATGGCTTGGAGGCCAACTTAGCTCATTTCTGGTTTTTGAGCTATTATAATATGATGCATGCAAGCTATTGTGATGACAATTTCATGACTTATTTGGATATTATGTGAGTTGATGCATTAAGTTGTGAAATATGTGATTTATGCACTTTTGGTGTATGATTTTGCATGCATGAATTTGTGATATGTTTAAGTGTTTAAACATGTGTACTTTAAGGTATTAAACTTTGGGTAATGATGAAAATAGGTTAGATTTGAGTACAATTGAAAATGGTGCTGAAAAATCAGTTTTAGTATGCTGTGCTACATAATCTAACCGGTTAGATCCTGTCTGTAACCAGTTAGATACTGTCAGTTTCAAAAGAAAAAGGTTTATGAAATTGGCTAAGTGTTCATACCATTTGTACTCAAGTTTAAGCTAGAATTTCATATAAAAACCAATCTAAAAATATGTGATTGAACATTGTTTGGTTTAGATTGGACATATAAAAACCAATCTAAAAATATGTGATTGAGCACTGTTTGGTTTAGATTGGAGGTGATGAGTTAATACCTTAGTATTTAATGATAATTTCAAGAGGAAATTATGCATAAATGAAATTGGATTATGACTTAGATCTTTTGAATGATAATATGTGTTGAACTTGAGGTATTCTGTTATTCTAAGACCCTGTTATTGGATTGAGTAGAAAATTCAAGAAAAGGTTCTTTGAAAATCAGTGGTTTCAAGTTCAGGTGTGTAATTCTAACCGGTTAGTACCTGAAACTTAAAAAATAAAAGTTATGTTTTTGAGTAAGGATTGTTAATACCAATGATTATATTCTCTCAATCCAGGTCTATGAGCATGTGTTTAACTTAAATTCAAAGGTGAATTTTATGAGTAAAGTTATACCTCACGATATCATTCAGAAGTTGTGTTTTTCTAAGTCATAATAATGGAATTAATGGAAAGACCAACCTTAATAATTATGTGTGCATCCGTGCATGGTGAAAGGTGATGAAATAGGTTGGCAAGGATTGTTTGTTATGTTCTGGGAACATGAAGAGGGTACTCTAGGAGTACCATATTGATGCAACCTACTTGATGACACATTCTGGGAATGTGGCTAGTGTCTGGGACATGGTTTTATGCGTTCTGGGAACGTAATGCACACTCTGGGAGTGGTGCTTGTTTTCCAAGTATGGTTTGCCATACGTTCCCAGAACGTATGTTTGTGCGTGCATTCATTCATAGAGAATGGAGATTAAGTTGGCAAGGATCGTTTGTCATGTTCTGGGAACATGAGGAGGGTACTCTGGGAGTACCAAATTGATGCAACCTACTTGATGACACATTCTGGGAATGTGGCCAGTGTCTGGGACATGGTTTCTTTGATGTGTTCCGGGAACACATTGGTGTGCAACCTACTTGATGACACATTCTGGGAATGTGGCCAGTGTCTGGGACATGATTTCTTTGATACGTTCTGGGAACGTGATGCACACTCTGGGAGTGGTGCTTGTTTATATTCCAAGTATGGTTTGCTATACGTTCTGGGAACGTAATGCACACTCTGGGAGTGGTGCTTGTTTATATTCCAAGTATGGTTTGCTATACGTTCTGGGAACGTATGTTAGTGTTCTAGGAACACCTTGGTGTATTGGATGGACGTCCGAGATGGATTAGTATTGGAGGCCTCATTTGTGGATAGAATTCATGCATCATGCCACCTGCATTGAAAGACTTAGTATGATTAACCGGGTGTGCTCATATGGTTGTGCATTCTGATTTGCTACATGATTACTTGTGTATGTTAGTTTTATTCTCATTTGATTATTCGAATATGTAAAGCTAACCCCATGCCCTTATTAGGTGTTGATCGTATATCTAGCTTGCACAAAAGTCAGTGAAGGGAGATGTCCCTTAGGTGCATGCAGGGTGTGGAAAGTGTGGGTTGGAAACCCTTTGTGCAGATATCGAGGATCCGACCAGATGAATGTTTGGACAGAGGACCAGTGACCAGCTCTATAACATCTCTATTTTTAATAAGTATTTATATGATACACATTTTGAAAGAGGTATCATAAGATGAATTTGGTTTCATAATAATACTTATTTGGTATCCATGGACTTGTTACACTTGATATATTTTGAGGGTATAATGTGATTATTTTACTATGTTTCCGCAAACTCTGATTTTATTAGTCAACTTCATTATTAATCAAGTGTTTGTGAAAAGGAATTTTCAAGGGAAGGGAAAATTCTTATTTTCATATCTTTTTCCAACAATAACAAGTCCAAGTAATCATAAACTTATTACTTTTCTTATAAAGTAAGATGATATACAAGGAGTGTTACACTTTTATGGTATCAGAGCAATGGTCCTGACTTCTGGTCCTTGGGTGTGTGGTCCTATATGCTGGTCATCGATATCTGCAATGTTTCCTGGGAAGTATGCTTTCATATACTTCCAAACTAGATCTAAGGTTATGTGTAATGGCTCTAGATAAGTAGCTTAGTCTGCTATTAAGAAGTGTTCTATGTAGTCTAAATAGAAGTATGATAGTTGTATGCTTCTCTTTAGACATGTTGTAAACCCAAAACCATAGTGTTGGTTTATTGGTTTTCATAGAACCAGTGATAAGGAAATCTTAAGGAGTTGTAGTTAAGTCCTTGACTCTGGGGAAGAGTGTTTACCCTCACTAGTGTTAAAGTTAATCAACTTCTCAGATCGAGTGCAGGGCAGTCATCTTCTTAAAGATTAACCTTGTTGAGTTTGTTAAACTCTAAAGCTATCTTTTCTTTGTTCCTTATGGATACGGGCATTGATCAAAGTTGCTCTATGCCTTATCCAATATGCTATCTCAAAGTAGAGACTCCTACAAATCTTCTTGTAGTTGTTTACTAGGTACGTCTGAATTGTTCTATTAAGGTATTAGACTTTGTCTATCTACCTGTGTCATGATTACATCTGATCTTAGGCACGGTTTGGAAGCCGAGAGATCAAGTGATCATGATTAATGATGATAGAACAACCCTGTATTGTGATTCCCAAGCTTCGAATCTGGAATCCAATGGATCCATGTGGTTGCTTCTGGGCAGTAGTGAAGGAAAAAGGGGATTAAAGAAATCTTGGTTACAAGAAATGATGTTAGGTTTACCCTTGAGCAAAGAGATAGAGTTTGGAATCAAGTTGATTCTTGACGCGGATTCTATCTCTACTACCCTTATAATATGGTACCATCGGGAATGGTCAAATGGAAGAAACACGTAGAGAAGTTGTTAAAAAGGTTATGGTTGGATCAGGATAAAGGAGTCTAAGTGTTTTCTAAGATTGATTGGAGGTCGGATTAACCCCAAATCAAGATTCGGGACAGGGATACACCTAAGACTGCATTTTGATCTCGATTCGGACATTATGGGTAGGAAATAATGCCGTTCGGATTGACTAATGCACCTGTTCTTTTATGGATTATAAGAACTGGACTTTTAGATTATGTTCGGATTCGTTTGTGGTTTACTCTAAGAATCCAGAGAAGCATGAGGAACATCTCAGGATTGTGTTGAGAATCCTACAAGAGGAGTAGTTGTGTGCTAAGCTCACCAAAGATGAGTTTAGGTTGAGCGAAGTTACGTTCGCAGGGCATGTGATCTTTAAAGAAGAAATTGTGGTGGATCCAGCAAAGGTGAATTCAGTGGTGTAATGTGAACAACTTCAGACTGTGGTTGGAGTAAGAAGTTCATAGGGCTGGCTGGATACTACCGCCGGATTATTGAAGGATTTTCTAAGATCGCATGGCCTCTGACCAGTTGACTTGGAAAGATCAACTGTTGTATGGAATGATAGGATGTTGTTAAATTATGGTAGGGTAGTGATAGATTATACCCCAATATAATATAATTAGTCCAAGAGGAATTACAGAAAAATGTGAGTATATTATGATTGAAATCGTTTCAGTGATGAATTCAATTGGAATCAAGGTATTAGATTATGATTAAATCCTGTTTTGAGTTGGATTGGATGAAAAAAAATGGTTTTGAAATTCTTGGGTTTTACTTTTAAAACTTTACTTCATAACCGGTTAGAGTTTCTTGTAACCGGTTAGAAGCTGAAAGTTTAAAATAAAAATTTACGTCATTTGTGAAGGAACTTATAGTATCAATAAACTTCTTCCTCAAATCCAAACTCAATGTCAATCACCTAAGTAAAATTTAAGGAAGGATTTAATGTGGTAAAATAACTTAATGCCTTGATTCATCATTGAAATTGATTTAAGAGGATTGAATCATAATCCTTATGGATTAATCAAGAGTTGAAGTTAAGAAGATACTCCAATCGGAGAAGGTAGAGAATTGAGCTGGATGATGCAAAAGAGACAATAGGTACTAAGATAAGAAGGTTGTTATTCATGAACAAGTTTGGAGTTTGAAAATATGAATGACAATAAGAAGAAGAAGAGTTGAATGTAAGACAAAGGCGATGGATGGAGTTTCTTAAAGATTATGGCTTTGAGCTCCATTATCATCCTGGCAAAGCAAACGTAGTTGCAGACGATTTGAGCAGGAAGGCTATTCTTGTGAGATCAATGATGGTCAAGGAGGCTATTCTGATCGAGGAATTCAGAGACCAAAGTCTGGCAATGCAAGTGGAACTATCTAGCCTTAGATTAGGAATGTTACAAATGACTAACGAATTCTTGAATCGGATTCGTGAATTACAACCTGAAAATGAAAAGTGGCTTTTGAGGGAAAGGAGTTAGATTTCTATAAAGAAGCGAATGGGATTCTCTGTTTCGAAATGAGAATCTGCATTCTGAGCAAACTGAAACTTATAAGGATGGTTAGGGACGAAGTGTGTAAGAGATGAACGATCAAAGATATTGTGAAAACTTGTAAGTCAGATGCTGGAAGCCGGTAACTAATAAAATCATCGGAGGGATGGTTAAAGAAAAGCCTTTGAAAATATTCCCAAACAAGGTAAGGAGGGAGGATGAGATTTAATCTTTGGAAATAAAGCCAAGAATAAGGAATTTCTCGATGTTGGTAAGCATGTATGAGGACTATGGGAAATCACATGAATTTCGTGCGAGAAATGTCTGAGTTCAGAATAAGAGAAAGATTGATGAACTAAAGGCTAAACCGGAGAAAGAGGAAATAGGGAAGGGAACATTTGTCCATCTCAAGGTGAGAAAGGAATGGACAACAAATGAATCAAGCACGAGAAGAGTTCACCAGCTAAGATGTGAGTTGAGTCTACTCCTGACGTAGACAACCTGTAACATCCCAAATTTTAAACCTAAGTGCAAATAAATTAATAATAGTTTGGAATAATTGAGATAATAATAATAAAACCATAAATAGATATTAAAAGAAGAGTTCAAACATTAGAAAATATTAATAATAATAATATTGGTTTAGGAAAGGAAGAAGTAGTAAATTGAAGTTAGGATCAGGCCGGAAAAATAGATAATTCGGTACTAAAACATAACATAGGATAGAAAATTAAAATAAAAGATTTAAGACTCCAAACACAATTTCCACCGTTGGATATGAAGATATGATTTTTAGGAGGTTGCTTGTCAAATTTGAGCAAGATCCAACGGTTCACGAAGAAGTTATGGCTATTTGAAGTTAGGGAGAAAATAGCTGAAAAATAGGAAAATGAAGTAGCAGTATCTGTACATTTCGCTTAAGCGAAAACCCGTCGCTTAAGCGAAAACATGAAACTTCACCACTAAAGCCATTTCGCTTAAGCGAAACTGGTCGCTTAAGCGAAAAGCGTTCGTGTCCACTACTGAAGCTAATTTGCTTAAGCGAATAAATTTCGCTTAAGCGAAAATGGTCTGACTGGCTTTAAAACGAGTGGAGACCCTCTTCTCCACTCGCTCTCCCCATTGTTTCTCTCTCCCTCCGATCTCCCTCCCTCCTCCGACGCCACCACAAGCCACCACCACCCAAGGCCGCCGCCTCCTTGGCCTTCCTCCCTCCTCCATAGATCCATTCCTTCTCTCTCTCCTCTCTTGTTTCTCTCTCTCTGTTCTCTCTCTCCCTCTCTCACTCTCCACCGCCCACCTCCCTACTCTCCGGCAGCCACCGTCGTGAGTCGTGGCCACCACCACGGTGAGCCTCCCCATCCCTCTCTCTTCCTTCCCTTGGCCCTTCTCTCTCCTTCCTCTTTGGCCGAGCTCTCTCTCTCTACGGATCTCACCGGCGCCGTCATCGACCCGTGATCGTGCCGGGCTCGTGTCGGGAAACTCGAAGCTCGAAGCTCTTGCCTCGGTCCAGTCACGATCGTTCCCGCTAACGAGGAGCAACATCGACGCCGTCATCGTCGCCGAGCTAAAATCCAGGTTCTATTTAACAAGCCCGAGGTAAGAGGGTTCGGTTACCTTTACTTGAGAAGTTAATTCTAGGATTCTATAGTGGTAGCTAAGAATAGGGTAATTAAAAAGTATGTTAATGAACCTTAGGGTACTCCCCGTTGATATAGATAAAGTAAATAAAATTGTTACTAGAAACCATACCTTAGGGAATAAAATGTATATACCTAGAATAAGGTCTGGAATGAATGAGTGTAATGTATGTGCATAGAATCAGGTTCGGAGTGAATGAGAGTGTTAGGATATCAAAAGAGTTAATATAGAATGAAAATGTAGAAAAGCACAAAATAAAACCAAGGGGAATTAGTTAGGGAGAACCAACGAAACGTGAGAGTAAAAGAATATAGATAAATTGTGATAGGCAAGGAGAGAAGGATTATTAAAACTAAATGTAAGGTAAAAGAGGAGTTAAAATACGCAAACCATAAGGAAGCGCGGAGGGGACTTAGTTAAGAGTTGTCGGGTAATAATGGAATAGGAATAAGATACTAAACTAAATTTTAAATATAAGTAGGTAATAAGTAAAGAATTTAATGAAAAGATAATAATACAATAAGATGGAGTGTAATAGCGGTAGATAAACAGAGTAGAGTACTATTATAGGGAAAATAAGTGAATAAGTAAATAATAGTGTGTGAGAGAGGAATCATAGAATTAATTAGGAATTTGCAAACGGGAAATTAAAATATAATGACTATACTAAAGCTAAGTAGAGTTTGATAGACATTAGGATAATTAATAGTAGAAGAAGGAAAAGAAAGAGAGATACTGAATTAGATGTAAAAGAAAATAGGAAACCGGTAGAAGAAATTAATAAAAAGATACTAAAGCAATAAAATAAACAATATGATGATAAGCCACAAAGTAAAGTTGGATAAAAGCGAGAGTAATTAGTAAAAAGAAAGAGATTAAAGTAGAAAATGAAGGAAAATGTGATAAGTCATAAACGAAAACAAAGAGTAAAAGATTGAGATAAGCATAAAAGAGTTACTTAAATTATAATAAGAGAAAAGATAAATAATTAAGAAAGAAAAGAGAACGGCTGATGGTCTGTTGGACTCAGTCGTAATAAAAGAAAAGAATGGTAGCGATGGCAGGCGGGCGGAAGCCACTGTCATCACTAAAAATAAATAAAAGAAAAGAATGGTTTCGATGACAGGCGGGCGGTAGCCACTGTCATCACTAAAAGAATTAAATGGTGGGGTGGCAGACGGTCGGTAGACACTGTCACCAGTAAAGAGATAAAGGAATAATAAAGGTAAACGGCTGATGGTCTTTTGGACTCAGTCATAAGGAAAAAGGAAAAGATAAAGAAAAGGAAAAAGAAAAAGAAAAGGAAGAGAAGAAGAAAAAGAAAAGAAAAGAGAATGTAAGAATAAGTAAGTAACTAGAAGAAATTAATTAAATGAATAACATATATTAATAATTATGTAGGCTTAGTTATTTACTATGTCTTCTTATAGGATTTATCTTTTTAAGTTCTGTGTAATGCTACCCTTCTTGCTATATTTTTACAGGTACGGAAGCGGAGCTTACACTGTTGCGGGCCGAACTGGAAACTCTCCACCACGTGGAGTGTACTTTTGATACCCTGAGCGGATCTTATGTTTAATTATATTAAAAACTGTTATTTTTGGTAATTTAACATGCGTAGTAACTTGTATGCCCAGAATTTGTACTAATTGGGCTTTAGAATCTGGTCTGGCTATTGAACTATTATGTTTTAAGTTTTTAAATATTCTGGACTGATAGGTTTAAAGAAGAAATTTTTGGGGAAGTCCGAAAAAAAGAGGAAACTCTGCCGGATTTTCGTAAAACCTGTCATAAGAAATCAAATTCTAAATTGAATTTTCAAACTCTGATTTTATTAAAATTTAAAATTAACTAAATTAAGCGAGGATGTTACACAACCTAAGTCTATCTCTTCCTTTGATCTGAATTAACGTAGTCAAGTGTTTTTCGATTACGTTAATCTAATCGTTTGAAAATATCAATATTCTGTTGGAAGTTCAACTTCAATCTTTCCGTGATCAAAACCTTTATCACAGTTGGATGTGATAAATATCTGTGGACACTACAGAAATAGAAAGATCAGTTAAGGCTAGAGAGATTAACAACCACCGGGCTAGGACAAATCTTTGTCTCCCCAACGGAAATGTCTCTAGAACTTGACTATCTAACTAAGTCTAATAGTGATAATTATCCTATCTTTAAGTTCATCTAACTTAAAGATCTGTCGTATGGTCTTTCTTGCGAAAGATTGTATCTGAAAGGGATGATTTCGTTATTAATGGTTTGAATATTAGGACTGATCACCCTAATGTCTCAATCTGTTAAGGAACGAAGTTATACAAATGTTTCTTTAATCGTGCTCGAGTGATCAGAGTGCGCAGCACAAAAAGTGTTTCCCCAAAAGTTTATTGAAAAATGTTTTATCTGAAGAATGATATGTGAAGTGTATTATTCAAAAAGGTATTTCTTTGAAAGGATTCTTTTAACATTAAGAGTTTTATACGAAGAATCCTTATTGTTTAGATTGAAAAGTCTTTTCCTGAAAGATTTTATTTAAAATGTTTCAAAATAAAAGAACTATATCGAAACTCTTTTAAGTGGGGGAGGACCCTAAAGAATATTTTGAAAAAGTGGAAAATTTCAGAAGATGAATTTCGGGGACGAAATTCCTTTTAAGTGGGGGAGTAGTGTAACACCCCTAATTTTCGTCTCCCAAATAACCAAGAAATTAATTATAACAATTATTTAATAATTGATTTATATTAGTTTTGAAAGTTTTGGTTTTTGTACATTATGTGTTTTTATGTATAAAAATATGAGATATATTTTTATATGGTTATTTTGTACAAAAATATGAATATTTTAATTTAGTCCTTGGGTTGGGACCTAATTGCAATATTAGAAAGGTTTTTGAAGAAAGAGTAATTAAATTATTGATTTTTGAAGTTTTATCAGTATGTAACCGGTTAGAAGGGCTCTGTAACCGGTTACACGATGTACTCAGAAAACTGGGTTAGTGCGTTTGATGAGTAATCACGCATTTTAACCCAGAATTCGCCACAAAATCATCTTAATCGTAGTGGGAGCTACGTGTCTTGATGCATGTTAGCTCGATTAATCTATAAATAGCCTCATTTGTGATGAATTTGGCTCATTTTGCTCCATTGAAGTGTGGATGCTCTGTTTTAGGGTACCCGAATTCATTCCTTTGATTCTCCCTTGTCCTGGTGAGTTAGAGTGTGAGTGAAACACTGTTACAAAGCTCACATAAAGGGTTTTGTATTGATATAAAGTTTGTGAGTTAAGAGTGTTGGAGCAAGGAGAAATCAATCTGAGAAGGTTGGAGTTAGAGTATGTCAACACTGGTTTTACAGTTCTGGGAAGCTAAGTTTGAGTTCGATTTTGGTAAGTATAGGTAATCTCTTGACCTAAAACCGTGTTGGTTCTTTAGTATAAGTTTTATAGAACCCAAAATAATGGTTTTCCCTAATTTCTTTGGCTTTTTCATGTGTCGGCTATTCTGGTTTTTGGACCCTGTTGGAAGTGTCATGACTCAAACCAGAATTTCTGGATATCATGGTTTTTCCTCCAAGATCTGTGAATACTCTCATCAAACACGATCTAGAGGTAAGGGGGAAGCTTACTATTTACTAGAGTGAGGATAAATATGTTTGGTAAATAGGATGAGTCACCAAGATACTCTAAGGGCATAGCTTGAATTAGTTTTATGGCTTGGAGGCCAACTTAGCTCATTTCTGGTTTTTGAGCTATTATAATATGATGCATGCAAGCTATTGTGATGACAATTTCATGACTTATTTGGATATTATGTGAGTTGATGCATTAAGTTGTGAAATATGTGATTTATGCACTTTTGGTGTATGATTTTGCATGCATGAATTTGTGATATGTTTAAGTGTTTAAACATGTGTACTTTAAGGTATTAAACTTTGGGTAATGATGAAAATAGGTTAGATTTGAGTACAATTGAAAATGGTGCTGAAAAATCAGTTTTAGTATGTTGTGCTGCATAATCTAACCGGTTAGATCCTGTCTGTAACCGGTTAGATATTGTCAGTTTCAAAAGAAAAACGTTTCTGAAATTGGCTAAGTGTTCATACCATTTGTACTCAAGTTTAAGCTAGAATTTTATATAAAAACCAATCTAAAAATATGTGATTGAGCACTGTTTGGTTTAGATTGGAGGTGATGAGTTAGTACCTTAGTATTTAATGATAATTTCAAGAGGAAATTATGCATAAATGAAATTGGATTATGACTTAGATCTTTTGAATGATAATATGTGTTGAACTTGAGGTATTCTGTTATGCTAAGACCCTGTTATTGGATTGAGTAGAGAATTCAAGAAAAGGTTCTTTGAAAATTAGTGGTTTCAAGTTCAGGTCTGTAATTCTAACCGGTTAGTACCTGAAACTTAAAAAATAAAAGTTAAGTTTTTGAGTAAGGATTTTTAATACCAATGATTATATTCTCTCAATCCAGGTCTATGAGCATGTGTTTAACTTAAATTCAAAGGTGAATTTTATGAGTAAAGTTATACCTCAAGATATCATTCAGAAGTTGTGTTTTTCTAAGTCATAATAATGGAATTAATGGAAAGACCAACCTTAATAATTATGTGTGCATCCGTGCATGGTGAAAGGTGATGAAATAGGTTGGCAAGGATTGTTTGTCATGTTCTGGGAACATGAAGAGGGTACTCTGGGAGTACCATATTGATGCAACCTACTTGATGACACATTCTGGGAATGTGGCCAGTGTCTGGGACATGGTTTTTATGCGTTCTGGGAACGTAATGCACACTCTGGGAGTGGTGCTTGTTTTCCAAGTATGGTTTGCCATACGTTCAGGGAACGTATGTTTGTGCGTGCATTCATTCATAGAGAATGGAGATTAAGTTGGCAAGGATCGTTTGTCATGTTCTGGGAACATGAGGAGGGTACTCTGGGAGTACCAAATTGATGCAACCTACTTGATGACACATTCTGGGAATGTGGCCAGTGTCTGGGACATGGTTTCTTTGATGTGTCCCGGGAACACATTGGTGTGCAACCTACTTGATGACACATTCTGGGAATGTGGCCAGTGTCTGGGACATGGTTTCTTTGATACGTTCTGGGAACGTGATGCACACTCTGGGATTGGTGCTTGTTTATATTCCAAGTATGGTTTGCTATACGTTCTGGGAACGTAATGCACACTCTGGGAGTGGTGCTTGTTTATATTTCAGGTATGGTTTGCTATGTAACAGCCCGATTTTCATAACACGAAATAACCAACCTTTATTCATAAAGTTGCTAAAAATGAGGCCATTTTTTTTTTGAAAACTTATTGAGGTGTCGTTGATGTACTTTAACATCCTTTACCGAAAAACGAGTTGTTACTAAAACACATACTTACTTACTTGAATTTTCCAAAAACATTTATCATTGAAAAATGGTTTGGTTTCGGACTTAACATAGTTTTTATATTTCATCAGGATAACTTATATGATTCTCAAAAGGTTCCATTCTTACACTTCTTCAAAAATAGGGCATAATCTAAGATAAATTGAATTAAATCAATAGTTCACCACATTGCATTTAAGCATATCATCATCATTATCATTATCATCAATATTCATTATCTTGCCAGGCTTAATTTTCATTACTCAGCATAAACATTATTTCTTTCTCAATTACTTTCTCAATCTCAGCTTGTAAATCTTTCACTTTCATTCCTTTCCCTCTTCATAGGGTATCATTCATCTTTCCATTCTTTCCATTCTCAATTCCTTTCTCATTACCAACCTTCATAAGCTTTTCGCTTCTTATAATTATAAATCTTTTCTTATCAAGTCATAGTGAATCACAACCATCGATGATCGGGGGAGTTAAAGTATCATCGAGGTACTCGTTTCTATCGCAGTTAGCACACACGTCTAATATCTACATCTCCTCGGTCATCCACCCAACCTAGTCGGAAGCAAACAGGAGTACAGGACATTTACCGTGCGGGCACGACAGCTGTCTCAACAATCAATTGGATCCAAGCCAGGAGAACTGTAGAAAACTCGGGTACAGTCTCAAATCAATTCATATCATATCAATTCATATATATATAATCAAGGCACACTGTAGAAAAATCGGGTACAGTGGCAATCAAGATGCCCCACTCCAGTCCCTCTCACTGTTCAAGATTTGCAATCTAGGGGGTGTCCGTACTATTCTAGTTGCGCTGCAGAACTTGCCACGGCTTTGGACCAAATCCCTACCACGTTCGATGCCACATGTGGAGTTCGTTCTGCCTAGAAAGTACTCAAGACTTCTTGACGTTTCACCATCATCGTCCTCCCCTAATGCAATCTCCACCTGAGTATCCCTGATACCCATGGTCCCTTCCTCTCCACTACTTCGATATCACACTCATAGCTCACCGCGTTCGCGTATGTTACTGTCTTTTAAAAGTCTTTTAATGTTTAATTATTATCCTATGGTCGGCTCATCCTTAGTGCATCCCTTCAACGAGTCCCGACCGCTACTTTCTCAATCTTTCTTCTTTTCTCAACATAGCACAGAGCTGGGATCACATCGATAAGATCGTATCTCATTTCTTAAACTTTCTCAACACTCTTAATCTTTCTCAAAATCTCCTTTCACAAATTTCTTAAAATCTCATTTCACAAATTCATTTCACAATCTTTCCTCAAAACAATCTTTCATAAGCTTTCTTAAAATCTCGTTACATAAACTTTCTCAAAAATCTTGCTTCACTTACTTTCCTCAAAATACATTTTTATAAGCTTTCTGAAAATTTCGTTTTGTAAACTTTCTCAAAATTACATTTCAAAAACTTTGTCCAAAATACATTTTATAAGTTTTCTCAAAAATCTCCTTTCATAGACTTTTCTCAAAATCTTATTACACAAGCTTTCTAAAAATCTCATTTCACAAAATTTCTAAAAATCCCATTTCACAAACTTTTCGCAAAATCTCATTTCACAAACTTTTCACAAAACCTTCTTTCACAATCTTTTTCAAAATATCATTTCACAAACTTTCTCAAAATCTTAGTTCGTAAACTTTTTCGAAAATCTCATTTCAGTGAGCACTAGTGGAGAAGCAAGCTCAACTCAACACAAGCCTCATTCCAGTAATATCAACAAAGGAGCCAAGCCCCATTCAGATCACATCTCGCATCAACCACAACATTACTTTCCCCAGCTCTGGCTCATTCTCATTCTTATCATCAATTGTTTCCTCTATCTCACTCCTTATTTCTTTTCTAATCAATCTCCTATCTTTCATCATTATTCCTTTCTCTTTATGTCTTTTACTTTCATAAATTCACTCATTTCATTTTCATTTTCAGGACGTAACAGACGTCCATCAGTATGCTACTCATATCAATCAACAATATTAAATTTCATCATGCATAATTAAATAAATAAATATAAACATGCTATTTCACATCATCAACATACAATCATCACACACAACAACAATGTGGTCTTTGTCTCCTTCGTATAAGTGGTCACACAACAGAAACAATTGCCACTATACTACTGACTCCGAACCACTAAGTTCCGATCTTTGAGATGATCCGGAACGTCCTAATATATCACCTAACTACCACGGTGTCTTAGGAAAGCTTCTCTCTCACCTCAGGTCCAGCGATTAAATGCGCACGATCTCCTCGGATCCTTGCCGCTGCCAGCTGCCCCAATCCCCCGTCTTTAACATTCCTCGTATTAAATAAAACACGTTTACGTTACTAACTTATATTAAGAAAATCTTTTCTTAGCTCAAAACACTTTTCGTTCCTCGTCGGAAGACTTAAAACGTAATTGTTTTCTCAAAACAACTCTGACTTTTTCTGATACTTTAAGTACCTCAAAACCATTTGAAAATATCCATTAAGGTAATTTAAATCAATTGATTTGGTTGCTGGTCCGTCTTGGACAGCACCTTAATCATGTTCGAAAACACCGAAAAATTCATCGTTTTTAATCCGGCTTTTTCCTAAATCAAATACCACTTGAAAACCATACTTTAAATCACATGAACACACTTTTAAAGTTAGGAAACAAGTCCAAATAATTCTGGACAGCAAAGAATCGTTTTGATAAATTCATTTTAATAAAGTCCAAAAACATCGTAAAATCACTTTTTGTCTTAAATAATTCTTTAGCTCAAAATTAGCACTTTGAAACTCAAGTTTTTGTCATAAAACATCCTTTGGACAGCCACAAACACAATCCAATAATCTCAAATAAATCAAATCGAGTTATCTTAAAATCAATTTATTTCAAGACCGATTGAGTATTCGAATATTTTCCAAAACATACTCAAACAACAAACATTACTTTGATAAATCCATTCACATAGTCACAGGACTTTAAATCATTTAAATGAGCATACATATTCACTAATCAAGCAACATTTTATTAATTAGATTAAGGTATATACCCAATTAACCAACACCAAAGCAATCATACAACTCACATTCTTTTCCAAAATAATTTATTTTCATATTTACCTACATGCATACAAAGAGACCGAATTACTCCAACAAAATAAACCAAAGATTACTAGTTCAAACACTTTAAATCAACTCAAGCATCATCATGTAAATTTGTTCTCAAGAGATTAAATTCATTTTCTTAACTTAAATTAATTTATTAAATCAAGTACCACATCAAAGTCTCATCTTTCATGCCTTAGTAATTTTTATGCATGCATTCAAAGTCAAACTCATTTACCTACTTTTCATACCAAAACCGAATAGAAAGGAAACAATTACAACACAATTCCAAACCAACTAGCTTAGCATCCACTCATTAAAACACACTCATTATTTCATGTCACTTCATGAAAAAGAATCCTAACCTAGTTAGCATGCATTGGCCAAATATTCATCATGACAAAGACAAGGTTTTTGGTTCCTTTTTTCAACATGCAACATCAAGATTCATGGATCAAATCATGCACTGTCTCACACAAAATTCTAAAAACATCACTTCCTTTTTAAAGTATCAAACCAAATCATCATCATAACTTAAGCAAGGTTTTTAATTTTCAAATCTTATGCATGCACTTTAGAGTTCTTAAATCAAGTAAAGATATACATGCATGTGCATTTTTCATGAAAAGCAAAGCATGATCTCTTAGTTCCAGGCTTAAACCGAATCAATGTCATTAAAAATCAAGATTTAACTTCAAACCTTTATCATGCAAGAACACAAGACATATATCAAGTTAGAAATCATTTTTCAAAGCTTTTTTTCTTGGTTCTTTTGCAAAACCGTGATGATCATCAAGGAAAAATTCAATCTTTTCACTCAAAAGCAACATGCATGACTAAAGATCAAAGCTTTTCATAAATCAAGTCAAGGTTATGACATGCAAGGCTCAAACTTTATGTTTTTTCATAGATCAACCTTAAATCATCACATGCATGATAAGATCAAGACAAATAAATAAATTTAAGTATAATCTTTAAGCAAAACCATGACAAGAAGGATTACAAGTTAAAGATCAAAACTTTTAAACACAAACATTCATGATCAAGTCTTAAAAATAACATGCATGTACTTTTCTCTTATAAATCAAGTCATAAGTTCAACATAAAGTCACAAATCAAAGATTAAAAATCACTTTAAATAAGAAAGGACCAAAACCGTGAGCATCCTTAAGGTTGATGCATGTTCATTTCTTGGTTTTTAAACTTAAATCCAAGTAAAAGCAAGTGTAGAAAGACAAGAGAAAGCTCCAAAAATAACATGCAAGAAATTGATTACAAACATTACAATTTATTACATGAAGCTCTTAAACTTCCAAGATCTTAAAACAATTTCTAAGAAAAAGAAGGATTTCTACCTAAGCTTGATCTCCTAGACTTTAAACAACTTGATCTCCAAAGAAATCTTGAAGCCCACTTGAAATCCTCTTCTTCTTTCTCCCTCTTCTTCTCACGGCCACCCTCTCTTTTCTCTCTCTCTTTTTCTTTTTCTAAGAGCTTAAGGAGTCTCTTAGAATTGTGTTTGGAGAAATGAGGAAATGAATTTGGTTTTGGGAGAAAATGAACTAGGCTAGCTCACATATATAGGCCAACCCGTGATTCCCTTTTTGCCCTTGGTTTGGTTTTGGTTCATGTGTGTTGAGGAGGGGCGATTTTGGAACTTCAATAAGTTGCATGGGTGGATTTTATCAAGGGGACATCTAGGAGTAATTTAAGGCTTTTAGGGTCACTTCATCCATAATTGGCTTTACTACTTAAATTTTTTCTACCCATTAACTTTTCTTTTGGTTCTAACTATTCTATAGGCTTCTTGTCTAAAAATCAAAATCCTAAGCTTACCCACATACACACATACACACGTAGCGCACACACACACACATACATGTCTTACATTTTTACTTTCTAATCACATTCACTCATAATCATCAATTCACATAATAATACAAATCTCTTTTAAAAATCACATTCACATAATTATTCTTATGCATCACTCATCCAACACATATAAAACCAACATATCACACAATAGATTTATACCTTATCAATAATTTTCTTCTTAGCTATTTTTAACACCCAATATCCTCAAAATTCGTTTTCCACAAATTCATAGAATAACTTTTTATAAATCAACCCAGAAAATTCTAAAGGTTACATTTTTAAAAATCTACCTTTAAAGATGATCGTTTTCATATATAGATCATAAAATTCGGATTTACGGTTGAAAAGATACGAATTTCTGAAGTTAAGTAAATCTAATAAAGTTCACAAAAATTTCACTTCTTATAGAAATTCCAAATAATAAAATCTTCGACTATAAATCCATGAAAACACTCATCTTCCCATCAATATATCTTTTGTCAATAAAATTTATCTCAAAAACTCATTTTAAAACAGACGAGGAAATTGCGGGTCGTCACATTCTCCCCAACTTAAAGATTTCTCGTCCCCGAGAAATACGTTACGGATTGGGCAGCAGGACATAAAATTCTAGCATCACGGTGATTCCCACGAGAACGCTCTCATTCTCACTTCGTGGTCGTACTCCCTTTGCTGGCATTGTTTACTTTGCAGTACTCATCGTTTGTCGCCTTCGGACGAAAAAGCTCCACAACACAACCACTTGCATGTCGAATCTTGTCGAGTCCAACGGATTAACCAGCAAGGATATCTTCTCTTAATTGATCGTCGTTACAGAGAGCTCAACTGTAGGTATAAACCTAGGGGATATCAAGCAAACTTAAATTCACACATCTCCAAGAGTACTAGGTTTCACCCAAAATCCTTAGATACTCACTACTCTCTACAACCTTGAATTCCCACTAACTCACAAACAATCACTCCTTCCTTTAATTCTCCCTCCAACTCTAACACTTTCATTCATCATTTCTATGAGTTAAAGGGGATCTTATCGTAACTCCGGTCTTATCTACTCAGAACAACTCTACCTTTCTCGTTAGATTCATCCTAAAGATTGATCATGCCTATTACTTTCATCGTCTAAACCTCTGGTTATGGTATAAGGAAATCCTAGTCATCAAATTTTCCTCGTAATTGCCTCTAATATCTGGTAACATATACCTCTTTTCTTCCTTGTAGCTCCCCAACTTTGATCAAACTTACAACTAAATCCACTGTGGTCTTATACTCTCATTCAATTTCAACCATTGATCCATCCTTTAAACCTGTCAGTCCAGGATATTACAAAAACCTAAAATTATATTTAACTTCGGCTACCTCGCCCTAATGCCCTTTTCAAAAATAACATAAGTTTCTGGGATTTTAAAAAAAATAAACCATAATAATCACACCAAATTAATTTAGGTTCTCTCGTGACTAAATTACACTCCACGGTGTGGAGTGTACTCCTGTTCGGCCATGACTTGTGTAAGCTCCACTTCTGTACCTGTAAAAATATAGCAAGAAGGGTAGCATTACACAGAACCTAGGAAATAATTTCTAAGATGTCATAATAATAAACTAAGCCTAACATTTATATTTACATCGTAATAATCATAATCATTTTCAAGTATTTCACAACACAAACATGCATCATTCACAATCACAATATGTGGCATTTCCTTCAAAATTATTTTCTTAACTTTCTTTTTCAGCTTTCTTAGTTTTTCTCATCTTTCCTCTTTCCTTTCTTCTCTTCTTTTCTTTCTTGTCTTTTCTTATAAAGTACCATTAGTTATTTTTGTATGCACCTGTTAGGATGGTGTCTTCACCCAATAGGATTTCTTACCTTCACCCAGGATTTTCTTACCGCATAGACCATTAGCTCGTTAGGGCCTTTTCTTTGTTCTTCTCTTTCATCCTTCCTTACATGTTTCATTATTTATTTTATTGATTTACCAGAAACCTATTGATCTCGCGCGGGTTCCAAACACCTAACGAGACTTTGGATCTATGTGTTGGAAACCTACACTCGGTGGTTGAAACAAATAGGAACACTAGGAGAACACCTAGAAGGGGGGGTTGAATAGGTGTTAAAGAAACTTTGAAAGATTTTCGCAAGAAACAAATCTAAACGATTAAAACCAATGAAAATCAATCAATTAACAAATATTATATCAGAGATTAAGCGGAAACAATCAACACCAATATTCTTTTTGATTCACCTAGTTATGAAAATGATTTTCCTCAAATTAATTTGAACAATAAAGATTCAATTCAATCAAATATAGAAAAATCACTTTTTCTAGGTTTTCAATCAAGAACACAATTAAAGACTTGAATTGTAAAGAGTAAGAGTTTAGAGATACGACACAGTGATTTATCCTGGTTCACTTTCATCCACTTGAAAGCTACTCCAGTCCCCTCTTCAACCAAGAGAGATTCTTCACTATGAGGAATTAGAGTTTCTCAAATTACAAGTAAATGCCTCACAAGACTCCCTTCTTGCTAGCCTACAAAGGATACCACACCCTTGCCTTGTAACCCTATTGATATCTAATCTAACCTCTTCTCTTGCTTGCCGATATCCCACAACAAGACTTCCAATTGCTTGCTTCACTCACAAGACTTCCAAATGCTTGTTCTTCAACAAGGCTTCCAAGTGCTTGATGAAATGCCTCACCAAGGCTTCCAATGAAACTTTGCTTGATTTACAAAATCAAGGCTTCCAATGTTGTAGAATGTTTGCCTCTTGCAAAGATTACAACTCAAATGAAAAACAATAACAATCCTATGAATCTCTTTCAAAAGCTATGAAATATCAACATGAGAGATTCAAGGTTCTTGATCAAAGAATATGAAAATGAGAGCTTTGATCTTGAGAGAGTGAGAGAGAATAGTGTGGCTTTGATTCTTTGTAAAATTGTGTATCAAAATGATTCTAGTTGATTCTCATTGATAGAAATGATTAGGAAAAGGTTTATATAGAATACCCAAAAGTTGGAGCACTTAGAATGGCTTTTGAGAAGTGAAAAACGTATTTAAAAAAACCATATCTGATCAAGTTACTCGAGTGAAATGAGTGTTACTCGAGTAAACCGAAAGCAAGATAATTTTCACTCGAGCGAGACCAAAAATACTCGAGTAAAGTGCAGATAATCGATTATCAAAAGTTTGTTAATCGATTATCAGTTCAAAATACACTGTTAATCAATTATCAAAATCTGTTAATCGATTATTAACATTAAAAATCACTTAAAACTTGTTTTCTCAAAAACTAAACCTTTTTTTTCAAACCTTTAAGCCACCTATTGATTTTAGGCAAAGTGAATACTCAAAATATGATATAATCATGCAATCAAAAGAGATTCACTACCCTCTAATAAATTCTACCCAAACTCATAAACTAAAAGACTTGTGAGGCAAAAGATAAAACAATAAAACATAAACTACCAAACTAAGTCTTCATGAGTTGGTTCTTTCTTCTTAACTTGATGTTTGTTGTTGCTTGTTGAGCTTGAACTTGATCAACACACTTGAAGCTTGTTCAAAACCTTTTGCCATTTATCAAAACATTCTTCATGGATCTTACACTATGGGATTTACTTACTTGAGTGAGGACTTCACCTATTGGGATTCGAGTCTATTCCTTAAAATAGTCTCTGTCCTAACAGGGCACCTAATGGGTACGGATACCCGACACGCGATCAATAGCTGCTGCCTTTTGTTTAATTCATTTATTCCAATGACAATCCAGTCCAATTAAATTCAAACATATATAATTCACACTACATGCAACAGTCAATTTTTTACTCCATAATTAAATACCAACTAGATATCATCCAATAATCAATAAAAATAATCAATACAATTAATCAATTCATAACCAATTTTAAGTTTACCAAAAATTAACCAATAATCAATAAAAATAAACAATAAAAATAATCAATTCATCAAAACATAAGCGTGTTCATTTCTTTAATTTAATAACAGACTTATTATCAACATTAACTACCCTATTGTTCATTTTTATAATTAATCTTTTCTACTCCTAGCCACCACTATAAACAACCTAGAAATCATGCCCTAAATTAAGGTAATACAACCCTCTTACCTGGGAGTCCTGACAAAAGGAACAATATCACGTTCATGTTCGAGCTTTATTCGAGGGTCAGGGTCAACAATGGATCTAAATAGAGACACACGTTAAAACTAATTGTAACATTAAAAGTATATGTATATATATATATCAACTAAATTCATTTTTTGTCAAACTAATAGATATATATATATATATATACAATAAAAATATATAACTTTTCTCCAAAACATCTCTTTATTTGAAAATATAGGGATTATAAAAATATTAACGGATCGTCGAATAAATTACATGGATGGATAGAGGGAGTTGAGAAGGTTATTTACCTAAAAAGGATTTGAGATTGAACAGTCGGATCTTGAATTATTGGATAAAAAGGAGAAAAAATGAGTTATTTGTCACTTTGGTCCCTGAAATTACATACCCCTTTCACTTCCGTCCCTCAAATTACGAAAATAGCTTTGAGGTCCCTGGATTTGTAAAAACGTGTGCACGTTAGTCCCTCCGTCAACGTCCGTTAACGGAGACATGACATGCACTTTAAATAATTCACTATAGTCCTTATAATCACTTTAAATAATTCACTGTAGTCCCTGTAATAATTTTAAGTTATTCATTATAGTCCCTGAAATTATACAATTTATTCACTTTAGTCCCTATATCAGTATAGTTCAAATTCCAGATTAACTCAAACAATCAGTAAAGAATTAACCAAAAAGATTAAGGGGTATGGAATACCTTCTGCATATTTGAGATGAAGTTTCATCCTTGCTCTTTTAAGGACAATGTTTAAGTAATTAAAAGTGTCAAGTCAATACTGAAAACTGTGTACCAAAAACAAAACATTGAAAACCTTCAAAATTTACTCTTAATATATTAAATATATAATTTCAGGGACGTAAGTTTTACATTTTTGGTTGCATAAATATTATCTTTGGTGCAATGAAGAGAAAAACTCAAACAGTGTTAATAAAAAAAACTCAAACAGAACGGCACAATTTGGAAAACATACAAAACGATGTTGTACATAGTAAAACAACACTTTGGTTCATGAAATGACTTTGGATTGGTTGATCCTTCATATTGTAAAGGATGAAACTTCATCTCAGATATGCAGATATGCAGAAGGTATTCCATACCCCTTAATATTTTTGGTTAATTTTTTACTGATTGTTTGAGTTAATATGGAATTTGAACTATACTGATATAGGGACTAAAGTGAATAAATTGTATAGTTTCAGGGACTATAATGAATAAATTGTATTCTGTAGGGACTATAGTGAATTATTTAAAGTGATTACATGGACTATAGTGAATTATTTAAAGTGCATGTCACTCCGCCGTTAACGGACGTTGACGGAGGTTAACTCCAGGGACTAACGTGCACACGTTTTTACAAATTCAGGGACCTCAAAGCTATTTTCGTAATTTGAGAGACGAAAGTGAAAGCGTTATGTAATTTCAGGGACGAAAGTGACAATTAACTCGAGAAAAAATCCTAATTTTTCTCTATATACCGTCGCACCCTCCTTCTCTCTGATTCTTTCTTTCTCTCTACGTGGCGTCTGTCTCTTTCTTTTATTCCCTTCTGGGTTGTGAGGCTTACTTATATATATACACTGGTTGGGGCGGTTGGTTTCTTATGTTTTTCTTATGTTTTTTTTTTTTTTGGGTGGGACGGTGGGTACTAGTAGATCATTAGGAAATTATATATATATATATATTTCTTTTATTTGTGGGTCAATGTGTGTAAGTATTTTGGATTATAATTAAAGGTTTGATTATCCAAAAACTAAAATATATTTAAGTAAAATAATATTGTATTTTTAATTACTTAAAACTGATTGAAAAATAACAAGGTTACCAGTCTCTACAGATAGTTATTGCGTAAGAAAAATTAACGAAATTCAAAAGTAAATATATTTTCTCAACCCTGATATTAAACTTGATAAAATATAATATTTATAATTTTGAAACAGAAGATCATTATATATAACTTATACCGGTAATATATTAAACCAGCCTGGAAGCTAAAAATAAAACAGCATCCGAACACTATGAAAATTTACAGGGATGCTCAAAATATTAAGTTAAACATATTTCTCTAAAGAAACTATTCACAAAAATGTCTCTAAGATTTGTCACTTGAGCTCCCTGTCAAAATGTTAATTAAACTAAATAAAAGTACTATTTTATTTTTGAAAAAAAGTATGATAACAAATTTATAGTTATTTTGACTACAAAACATATTTCAATTAAAATGATGAAATCAAAATTTTATTACAACACTCAAATCTTGAAAACATCATATTAAATCATTTAATTATTTTGCTAAAGATATTAGAAATAGCGGGATTTTACAATTCTCCCCCACTTATTGGAATTTCGTCCCCGAAATTCCGTTCAATTCCTTCAGTGGAGAACCATCCCAAACGCAAGGTCTTTCGGCTACTGTAACAACCTCACTTTTAGTAGTTAATTTTAGATTTTTATAAAATCAGAGTTAGAAAATTCTTTTTAGCATTTAATTTCTTATAAAAGATTTTACGAAAATCCGGCAGAGTTTCCTCTGTTTTTCGGACTTCCCAAAAATTTCCTTATGAAAACCTGTCAGACCAGAATTATATAAAAACATAAACACAACAGATTAATAAACCAGTTCAGATCCTAACGCCCGATCAGTACCAGTCTCAGGGCATATAACTACGCATATTATAAATTACAAAAATAACAATTTATACATAATAAAATTCACTCGGGGTATCACAAATTCTCTCCATGTAGTGGAGGGTTTCCAGTTCGGCCTGCAACAGTGTAAGCTCCGCTCCCGTACCTGTAAAATGATATCAAGAAGGGTAGCATTACACAGAACTTAAAAAGATAAATCCTAAAAGAAGACATAGTAAATAACCAAGCCTACATTATTATCAACATACACTATTTTTACATTCTCATATATTTAATTTCCATTCTTAGTTTTCCCATCATTATTACATTCTCTTTTCTTTACTTTTTCTTTTTCTCTTCCTTTTTCCTTATGACTGAGTCCAACAGACCATCAGCCCTTTATCTTTATTATGACTGAGTCCAAAAGACCATCAGCCGCTTTCCTTTACATGACTAAGTCCAAAAGACCATCAGCCGTTTTCCTTTCTATGACTGAGTCCAAAAGACCATCAGCCGTTTTCCTTTTCTATGACTGAGTCCAAAAGACCATCAGCCGTTTTCCTTTTCTATGACTGAGTCCAAAAGACCATCAGCCGTTTTCCTTTTCTATGACTGAGTCCAAAAGACCATCAGGCGTTTTCCTTTTCTATGACTGAGTCCAAAAGACCATCAGCCGTTTTCCTTTTCTATGACTGAGTCCAAAAGACCATCAGTCGTTTTCCTTTTCTATGACGGAGTCGAAAAGACCATCAGTCGTTTTCCTTTTCTATGACCGAGTCCAAAAGACCATCAGCCGTTTTCCTTTTCTATGACTGAGTCCAAAAGACCATCAGCCGTTTTCCTTTTCTATGACTGAGTCCAAAAGACCATCAGCCGTTTTCCTTTTCTATGACTGAGTCCAAAAGACCATCAGCCGTTTTCCTTTTCTATGACTGAGTCCAAAAGACCATCAGCCGTTTTCCTTTTCTATGACTGAGTCCAAAAGACCATCAGTCGACCATCAGCCGTTTTCCTTTTCTATGACTGAGTCCAAAAGACCATCAGCCGTTTTCCTTTTCTATGACTGAGTCCAAAAGACCATCAGTCGTTTTCCTTTTCTATGACTGAGTCCAAAAGACCATCAGTCGTTTTCCTTTTTTATTCCAACGTTCTATATATTAACTTCCCTAATATCATACTCTCTCTCCGTTTTATTAGCTTTTTATTAATCCACTTATCGTCTTTCCTATTTTCTTTTAAATGAAATTCATCATTTTATTTCTATTCCCTAATTTACTCCGCGTGCGTTCATTATTCCTTATTCTAGACTCTCTTTTACCCTTTTTGTTCCTTTACTTCCCCTATAGCTTTTACTTTATGATTTCCCACATTTCGTTTTATATTAACTATTTTAATATCCTTAAATACGCTCACCCACTCCAAGCTTTATTCTACATACATTTTATTCCCTAGGGTGTGGTTTCTCGTCATAAATTCTATTTATTTTATCTATATCAATGGGGTACCCTAAGGTTCATTAACATACTTTTAATTTCTCTATTCCTAGCTACCACTATAGCATCCTAGAATTTACTTCTTAAGCAAAGGTAACGCGAACCCTCTTGCCTCGGGCTTTTTAAAATAGAACCTGGATTTTAGCTCGGCGATGATGACGGCGTCGGTGTTGCTCCTCGTTAGCGGGGAACGACCGTGACTAAACCAAGGCAAGGCTTCGAGCTCCGAGGTTCCCGACACGAGCCCAGCACGATCACGGACCGGTAACGGCGCCAGGAAGATCCGTGAAGAGAGAGGGAGCTCGGGAAGAGGGAGAGGCTATGGTGGTTTGGTGATGGTGGTGGTCACCACCGCGAGTGGCGGCTGTGGTGGTGAGGGGCGGTGGTGGTGTGTATGTGGAGAGGGAGAGAGAGAGAGAGCTTGTGGGTAGGAGAGAGATCGGAGTCAAGGAAAGAGAAAAAAGGAGAGGGAGAGGTCTTGATGGTGGCGGGGGTCTTTGGTGGTGGCAGCCGGAGGTGGCAGCCGGAGGTGGCGGCGACCGTGGTGGAGGGTGAGTGGGGAGGAGAGAGAGGGATCTTGTGAGGGAAGGGGAGAGTGTGAGGGAAGGAGAGAGAGCAAGAGAAAGAGAGACCGGTTGAGGGAGAGGAGGAGGGTGGCCACGGTGGGGCGGCGGTGGAGGCCGTGGTGGAGGGAGGAAGGAGGGGAGTCGGCGGAGGAGAGAGAAACAAAGAGGGGAGAGTGAAGAAGACAAGGGTTTCCCCTCGATTTAAAGCCACTCGAGCTATTTTCGCTTAAGCGAAATTCGTTCGCTTAAGCGAACGGCCTTCAGTGATGGATACGAGTGCTTTTCGCTTAAGCGAAACCCGTTCTCTTAAGCGAACTCCTTCTGTGTTGCCACTGGATCAGTTTCGCTTAAGCGAAATATTTTCACTTAAGCGAAATGATCAGATACTGCTGTTTCCTTTTCCTATTTTTCTTCTATTTTCTTCCGAACTTCAAACCTCCATAACTTCTTCGTTCGCCGTCGGATCTTGCTCAAATTTGACGAGAAGTTTCCTAAAAATCATATCTTCATATCCAACGGTGGAAATTGTGTTTGGAGCCTTAGATCTTTTATTTTTATTTTCCCCCGTTGCTATTATATTTATTATCGAATTATTTATTTTCTGGCCCGATCCTAACTTCGATTCAACGCTCCTTTCTTCTCTAGTTCGCTGAGTATTATTATTATTATTATCTTTTAATGTTAAAATCCTCATTTGGGATACCTTTTTGTGGTTTATTATTTTCATTTTAATTATTCTAATTATTATTTATTTATTTATCTTCGGGCTTAAAATTCGGGATGTTACATTTCTCCCCCACTTATTTGAATTTCGTCCCCGAAATTCCAACCATCCCTTAACTTGGAGGAGTATCCCTTGACATAGTTTCTACCCATGTCATTTCAATTCCTTTGGTTCCAATTTTTCCCTTTGAGGGAGTTCTAAGTTAAGGGTTCTGTGGTATAATTACTCGCCTCAGGTATGGTTTATCTCAGCCACTCAGAAATCCGCGCAATACACAGAGTCTTACGAGAATGAGACAATTATTTGCGGTGCTCCGACACAACCTTTTAAGTGAGACTTCACTTCGCGACTCCGTTTATTCCCTGTTCGTTTCTTACTCATTCAAGTGAGTCTAGTGAGGTCGCCCTTCAAATCCACTTTGGCTATATCTGCGTTATACTCCGGTGGTACTTTCCTTCCGTTCGTATAACGAGTTCAATTTGGTATAGGGGTTCCTACGGGTTATGGTTTGATCGTCGGACATTGAGTCCGGCTCGATGCGATCTTCCTTACGCTTCGTCACCGTCCTACATTCCACCTTGTTACTCGGATAGGATTTACAATTTTCTTATTGTTAAAGTTCCATCTTCCATTACTTGGATTGAAATCCTCCCCCACTTAGCATCAACATACTTGATTATGTCCATGCTTGGGGGTATGCTCATTCATTATTCAGAATTTCGCACTTAAGCTTCTTGACCGATGTTCAAGGTGAGAAGGGACATGTAGATGGTTATCCATTGGTAGGCATAGAACCATGTTGGGTTTCTACGTCTTGGTGAATTCTCACCACTGCATCTAAGATGCTTGAAACTCGAAGAGAGTGAAGATGAAAAGAAGAAACATGAAGCACTCAAGGATGGGTTTCATAGTCTCCTTACGACGACCCAGGATGTACTGGATACATATCAAGCAAGAAGACAATGGAGATTATCCTTAAGTGTGCATTTTCAGCAGAGAGTCATCAAAAGATGCATTCTCTATGAACCTGCAGCTGATTTGATTTGGTCTTGATAAACGCACTTGGTGCAACGGCTACAACTTGCTTCCCTTTAGGGAATCGTTTGGGAGCTTTAACTAGGTTCTTAAATGAATTCTAATCCCTAATGGTGAGCATGACCTACTCATTTACTTGGGTCAGTCTCGGGGTGGATATCTTGCTAATTCATTAAGTTTCGACTGGTCCACGAATATCCACATCGAATTCTGAATGAAGTGTATGATGAGTTTTGGGCTTTTAGTTTGACTTTCATGAAGTCTAAGGACGTTCACTACGGGTTCGCTCGATTCGGTTCTCTCGTGAGTTCTATTTGTGGCTTTACTAATAGTAAGTGGGTGCACTAACTTAAGGCTCCTATCTGTTTGTCCTGATTTTTAGTTGGAAAGTGTCAATGACATCGACCACTAATAGTTGCGAAGATCGAGGTGATCAGTCCCAATCTCACATCTATCAATAGCAACATCATCGTCAAGTTTATTGATGTTATCGTCCCCTACCAGATGTAAGAATCAGAGTGATTAATTCTATCCTTACCTTCTACCAGTGGCAATACCATCATTGTGTTCGGTGAAACTTTAGCTAATGTATTATCATTCATTGATTTTCTTTTTAAGTTAAATCAAGTATTTATATGCTTTATGCAAAACATTTTTAATTAAGTATTTTAAATAAATGTTTGGTATATTGTTAACATTAAAAGTACCTCGGGTGAATTCATTCGCTCCCTTCACCTACACGTCCAGGACAGTTTGTCCCCATGTGTCCTGGTAGTCCGCATATATAGCAGAGACCCTGTTTTCTGTGCTGCCTCAACATTAGGCACAGTTTCCGGTGGATTTTCCCACATAGTGGACATGGTGGTCTGTTTCTCGGGGCATTCACATCTGGAGCTGTGTCCATTGGCACCATTGCCATAGCATTGATGTCGGCATGTGTATCGGATTCCTGAACCGGTACATTGCCTCTGCTAGAACCTTCAGCCCACTGTATCATCCTGTTCCTATCTTCGGATGTCTTCCGCCTCAATCCCTTCTCATAAGTACTAGCCATATTCACTAGTTGGGCCAAATTATCTATGTTCTGAAATTCAAAGGCTACTTTGATCTCAGTGCGAAGTCCTGCTTCGAACTTGATGCACTTAGTTCTTTCATCAGCATCCCTATAGTTCCCAGAATACCGGATGAGATCTTCGAAGTGTGCGGCATACTCCCTAACACTCATACTTCCTTGTGTTAAGGTCAGAAATGCTAACTCTTTCTCTCGGCGAACATCTTCTGGGAAGTACCTTCCGAGAAATTCCTCCTTAAAGAAGTCCCAAGTAATCTCCCGGTTGGAACTCTCCATGTTTCTTCGTACATGCTCCCACCAATATTCTGCTTCTCCAGTGAGCATGTACGCCGCCAAAAGAACTATCTGCTCCGCAGGCGGTGAAATTGTGCGGAAAATCTTCTCCAATTCTTGGAGCCATCTTTGGGCTGCATCCGGATTGTAGCCACCTTCAAACTTGGGCGGACCGTTCTGCATGAATCTAGCTAGCCAATCGATGCCCATTGGACCTGATGTTTGGTGGAGTGCGGCGGCTGCTGCTGCTGCGGCCGTTGATACTGTTTCAGCCTGATTCTGGTTCATTTGGACCAGATTTTCAAGTATCGCGGCCATCCTGTCGTCACGATCACGTCTCCGAGGCATGGTGACTAAATTCTGGAAAAAGGAACACGTTATTCCACAATTGACTAAAAACTCTTACTTAAATATATCTATTTATCTATTCTAAGACTTGACACTATTACTTGATTACTCGCTGGGTGAGTAATCAATAGGAGTTGTGAATCCAAACTCCAAGGCCGAGGGAAACTGCTCTGATACCATAAATGTAACAACCTCACTTTTAGTAGTTAATTTTAGATTTTTATAAAATCAGAGTTAGAAAATTCTTTTTAGCATTTAATTTCTTATAAAAGATTTTACGAAAATCCGGCAGAGTTTCCTCTGTTTTTCGGACTTCCCAAAAATTTCCTTATGAAAACCTGTCAGACCATAATTATATAAAAACATAAACACAACAGATTAATAAACCAGTTCAGATCCTAACGCCCGATCAGTACCAGTCTCAGGGCATATAACTACGCATATTATAAATTACAAAAATAACAATTTATACATAATAAAATTCACTCGGGGTATCACAAATTCTCTCCACGTAGTGGAGGGTTTCCAGTTCGGCCTGCAACAGTGTAAGCTCCGCTCCCGTACCTGTAAAATGATATCAAGAAGGGTAGCATTACACAGAACTTAAAAAGATAAATCCTAAAAGAAGACATAGTAAATAACCAAGCCTACATTATTATCAACATACACTATTTTTACATTCTCATATATTTAATTTCCATTCTTAGTTTTCCCATCATTATTACATTCTCTTTTCTTTACTTTTTCTTTTTCTCTTCCTTTTTCCTTATGACTGAGTCCAACAGACCATCAGCCCTTTATCTTTATTATGACTGAGTCCAAAAGACCATCAGCCGCTTTCCTTTACCGTTTTCCTTTCTATGACTGAGTCCAAAAGACCATCAGCCGTTTTCCTTTTCTATGACTGAGTCCAAAAGACCATCAGCCGTTTTCCTTTTCTATGACTGAGTCCAAAAGACCATCAGTCGTTTTCCTTTTCTATGACTGAGTCCAAAAGACCATCAGTCGTTTTCCTTTTCTATGACTGAGTCCAAAAGACCATCAGTCGTTTTCCTTTTCTATGACTGAGTCCAAAAGACCATCAGCCGTTTTCCTTTTCTATGACTGAGTCCAAAAGACCATCAGCCGTTTTCCTTTTCTATGACTGAGTCCAAAAGACCATCAGTCGTTTTCCTTTTCTATGACTGAGTCCAAAAGACCATCAGTCGTTTTCCTTTTCTATGACTGAGTCCAAAAGACCATCAGCCGTTTTCCTTTTCTATGACTGAGTCCAAAAGACCATCAGTCGTTTTCCTTTTTTATTCCAACGTTCTATATATTAACTTCCCTAATATCATACTCTCTCTCCGTTTTATTAGCTTTTTATTAATCCACTTATCGTCTTTCCTATTTTCTTTTAAATGAAATTCATCATTTTATTTCTATTCCCTAATTTACTCCGCGTGCGTTCATCATTCCTTATTCTAGACTCTCTTTTACCCTTTTTGTTCCTTTACTTCCCCTATAGCTTTTACTTTATGATTTCCCACATTTCGTTTTATATTAACTATTTTAATATCCTTAAATACGCTCACCCACTCCAAGCTTTATTCTACATACATTTTATTCCCTAGGGTGTGGTTTCTCGTCATAATTTCTATTTATTTTATCTATATCAACGGGGTACCCTAAGGTTCATTAACATACTTTTAATTTCTCTATTCCTAGCTACCACTATAGCATCCTAGAATTTACTTCTTAAGCAAAGGTAACGCGAACCCTCTTACCTCGGGCTTTTTAAAATAGAACCTGGATTTTAGCTCGGCGATGATGACGGCGTCGGTGTTGCTCCTCGTTAGCGGGGAACGACCGTGACTAAACCAAGGCAAGGCTTCGAGCTCCGAGGTTCCCGACACGAGCCCAGCACGATCAAGGACCGGTAACGGCGCCAAGAAGATCCGTGAAGAGAGAGGGAGCTCGGGAAGAGGGAGAGGCTATGGTGGTTTGGTGATGGTGGTGGTCAGCACCGCGAGTGGCGGCTGTGGTGGTGAGGGGCGGTGGTGGTGTGTATGTGGAGAGGGAGAGAGAGAGAGAGCTTGTGGGTAGGAGAGAGATCGGAGTCAAGGAAAGAGAAAAAAGGAGAGGGAGAGGTCTTGATGGTGGCGGGGGTCTTTGGTGGTGGCAGCCGGAGGTGGCGGCGGCCGTGGTGGAGGGTGAGTGGGGAGGAGAGAGAGGGAGCTTGTGAGGGAAGGGGAGAGTGTGAGGGAAGGAGAGAGAGCAAGAGAGAGAGAGACCGGTTGAGGGAGAGGAGGAGGGTGGCCACGGTGGGGCGGCGGTGGAGGCCGTGGTGGAGGGAGGAAGGAGGGGAGTCGGCGGAGGAGAGAGAAACAAAGAGGGGAGAGTGAAGAAGACGAGGGTTTCCCCTCGATTTAAAGCCACTCGAGCTATTTTCTCTTAAGCGAAATTCGTTCGCTTAAGCGAACGGCCTTCAGTGATGGATACGAGTGCTTTTCGCTTAAGCGAAACCCGTTCGCTTAAGCGAACTCCTTCTGTGTTGCCACTGGATCAGTTTCGCTTAAGCGAAATATTTTCGCTTAAGCGAAATGAACAGATACTGCTGTTTCCTTTTCCTATTTTTCTTCTATTTTCTTCCGAACTTCAAACCTCCATAACTTCTTCGTTCGCCGTCGGATCTTGCTCAAATTTGACGAGCAGTTTCCTAAAAATCATATCTTCATATCCAACGGTGGAAATTGTGTTTGGAGCCTTAGATCTTTTATTTTTATTTTCCCCCGTTGCTATTATATTTATTATCGAATTATTTATTTTCTGGCCCGATCCTAACTTCGATTCAACGCTCCTTTCTTCTCTAGTTCGCTGAGTATTATTATTATTATTATCTTTTAATGTTAAAATCCTCATTTGGGATACCTATTTGTGGTTTATTATTTTCATTTTAATTATTCTAATTATTATTTATTTATTTATCTTCGGGCTTAAAATTCGGGATGTTACAGCTACGACACTCACTTCTTTTTGATTCCACTCCCCCACTTGGAATTGACATATCAGTTTGCATTAGTACGCCACTAAGTTCTTGCAATCTATGAAGAGTACAGATTCAACTTGGTTAGTTTGGACGTGAAGACTCTGAGGTTTTTCTAAGGTTTACTCTTCTCGCAGCTAAACGTTTCAAGAGTCTCACTAATAAGACTCTTAATAGGTCTTGGATTCTCCAAAAATCAGGTTTAACTTCCAAAGGAAGTTGGGAATGGTTTCTAGGATCAACTGGGTTCCCTCAGGAATTCTACATCAATGGTTTGAGGAGGGTACTACTACATTCTAAACGACAATGCCCTCAAGGGTTTGATTATAGTCTAACCCACAACATACAACTTATTCACTAGTCCTAGGCCCTAATCAAGCACATACATCAATCAAATATTCATATATTACATCAATCATTCAAGATTCAAATATACACATAACATTTCACATCAGCATATACTTACAAACATCAACTTGGCTTAATCCCTACTTCCTCCTAATCTAGTCCTTGTCTACCTTGCCTAACTTAGGGTTAAATCTTACATCTACACACACATTCATAGCAATCATCACACATTCGAGAATCGGTTCAAAAGGGGTTCGGGAGAATAGAATTTTCATAATTTGTTTGAAAATCCAAAGTTAGAAAAACTAAATAACTGTAACAGGAATGCACTTTTGACAAACATCTCAATTTCATTCCAATTATCATGAAATTTTCCAAATAGTGTTGCTACTCATGAAAAAGCATTAGGGTAAATTTTCCGGTCAATCAGAGTCTGTTAGGTTCAGTTTTAACCCTACGATCATCTTTTCAAACCTCAAAACTATCTAGGGCTGAACCTAAGTCAGTTTTCTTTAAAAGCAATAAACAAACTCCAAATGATCTCAAAATTTAAAGGGACATCAAGTATACTTAACCAAAGGTTGGGTAAAATTGTCAAACTGATCGGAGCATGTTAGGCTTGAGTTTTATCCTGCGTCCGCAGTATCGGAGACATTGGAATTGTCAAGACTAATTGTAAAGGAAATCGTATTTATTTAAAATACTAACTTGCTCCCAACAGCTTGAAATTGAACCTAAAACATTGACTCAACCTTAGGAATTTTTACATAAAATAATTCCAAATCAATCTGAGCATCCCAGCTTGACACTCAGTTTTTCATTATCTTAAAAACCCCGATTTTTTTTTTCGAAATCATTTTCTTAGTAGTTAATTTCCATAAAACAAAATATGAAACAACCCATGAAAACTATAAAAATTTTCAGAGAACCACCACATGACATAAATACAATCATGCAAATTACTTTATACTTTTAAAACGTTCATATATTCCTGCTAAATAAATTGTATAAAATCTTGCAAGTAGACCTTGCAACACAAATCTTATCTTTTCAAAAGAAGATACCTCCATCTAACATCGTGAGAACTTAGATGAAGGATGTAAAATTACTCAAAATTGTCAAACTCAGGAGATAAAAGGGAACATGTTTATGGCTAGAAAATTTATCTTAGTAAATTTTTCAAAAGTTGGAACGGGTACATCCCCTTTGATTTTGAGTTTGAAAACTGAGTTTCATTCCGAATTGAGTAAAGTCACATATAAGGGGTTCCTATTTAATCGGCGAGTGACTTGATTTAAGAAATGAGTTAATTCACCGCTCGATTACTTAGGAGTCCTTGTTTTCCTTGTTACCTTCTAAAAATTTTGTAGTGCGACTTAACAACCAATTTGGAATGATTATGGTTCGGTTCACAACATTGAAATTCATTTTAAATACTAATATGCTTAAAAATCAAGTGACTTATGATATTAACACTATGCAATAACAGAGTTTTCAGAAATTATTGTGCCAAAACAAAATTCATTTCACATCCCAAATAATTGCAAGTATCATCAAATTTCACAGTTATCATTTAGGAATTTCTATAAAATCAATTAGTATCAAGTAAATTTAATATCAAACATACACAATTATGCACATTTTTCATTTCTATCTATTCTAAGGTTTCACAAACTCTACACTAATACCATAGACCTAGCAAATCACTACAACTATCTAGGACTGCTTTTCTAGGACTAAGTAACACTTACTACGCTTCCACTGCGCCACTCTGATTAAAAAAATATCCAGAACATACAATGTGACACCTATACTAATGACCCTTACATCCCCTAAATTCCCAAAATACTCACCGAAACTTAAGGACGGGATGATTATATCTCCCAATAGATGTACACTTGAGGTGATCAGGCTCAACCATACACCATATCAGTGATATGACCATTCTCATTTTGCTTAAGTTTGGGTTAGGTGATTCTTCCGTTTCAAATATATCGAAGTCTTGAGTTGTGTTGTCACGTTTAGAATTGGCTTGCTTGGCCCGAGACTAAAGATCACTTTCTCCCGGTGGGGTAACAACTTAGTGCTCTAGCCCGTTGGGGTATTTCAGTTCCTTAGTCCCGCCATTTATCCACTTCTAAATATGACCCACTTTTTCTTCACAAGATTTTGGGTTTTGTTGATAATTATTGAATAACTTAAACAAAATTTAAAAGAAAGCTCAAAAACTCACTATGTTTCTCAAATGGCTTAAGCAACTTAAAAGAAATCTTAAATACTCGCTACGCTATACTTAGCAACCGACATTATCATTATGCTAGCAACGACACTTATCTACGTCATAAAACATGTCTATTCCTAACTACAATTTACTCGCTTGGTGAGTAAATAACAGGAGTAATGAGTTACTCCAAGGCCGAGGAAAAACTGCTCTGATACCAAAATGTAACACCCTCACTTTTAATTAGTTAAAATTAGGTTTTATTGAAATTCGTACTTGAAAATTTCGACGAGAATCCGGCAGAGTTTCCTCTGTTTATCGGACTTCACAAAAATTTGCATCTTTTAAACCTGTCAGTCCAGGATATTACAAAAACCTAAAATTATATTTAACTTCGGCTACCTCACCCTAATGCCCTTTTCAAAAATAACATAAGTTTATGAGATTTTTTAAAAAAATAAACCATAATAATCACACCAAATTAATTTAGGTTCTCTCGTGACTAAATTACACTCCACGGTGTGGAGTATACTCCTGTTCGGCCATGACTTGTGTAAGCTCCACTTTTGTACCTGTAAAAATATAGCAAGAAGAGTAGCATTACACAGAACCTAGGAAATAATTTCTAAAAAGTCATAATAATAAACTAAGCCTAACATTTATATTTACATCGTAATAATCATAATCATTTTCAAGTATTTCATAACACAAACATGCATCATTCACAATCACAATATGTGGCATTTCCTTCAAAATTATTTTCTTAACTTTCTTTTTCAGCTTTCTTAGTTTTTTTCATCTTTCATCTTTCCTTTCTTCTCTTCTTTTCTTTCTTGTCTTTTCTTATAAAGTACCATTAGTTATTTTTGTATGCACCTGTTAGGATGGTGTCTTCACCCAATAGGATTTCTTACCTTCACCCAGGATTTTCTTACCGCATAGACCATTAGCTCGTTAGGGCCTTTTCTTTGTTCTTCTCTTTCGTGTTTCCTTACATGTTTCATTATTTATTTTATTGATTTACCAGGCAGCTATTGATCTCGCGCGGGTTCCAAACACCTAACGAGACTTTGGATCTATGGAATTTACTTACCTGAGTGAGGACTTCACCTATTGGGGATTCGAGTCTATTCCTTAAAATAAACTCTGTCCTAACAGGGCACCTAATGTGTACGGATACCCGACACGCGATCAATAGCTGCTGCCTTTTGTTTAATTCATTTATTCCAATGACAATCCAGTCCAGTTAAATTCAAACATATATAATTCACACTTACATGCAGCAGTCAATTTTTTACTCCATAAATAAATACCAACTAGATATCATCCAATAATCAATAAAAATAATCAATACAATTAATCAATTCATAACCAATTTTAAATTCACCAAAAATTAACCAATAATCAATAAAAATAAGCAATAAAAATAATCAATTCATCAAAACATAAGCGTGTTCATTTCTTTAATTTAAAAACCAACTTATTATCAACATTAACTACCCTATTGTTCATTTTTATAATTAATCTTTTCTACTCCTAGCCATCACTATAAACAACCTAGAAATCATGCCCTAAATTAAAGTAATACAACCCTCTTACTTGGGAGTCCTGACAAAAGGAACAATATCACGTTCACGTTCGAGCTTTATTCGAGGGTCAGGGTCAACAACGGATTTAAATAGAGACACACGTTAAAACTAATTGTAACATTAAAAGTATATGTATATATATATATATCAACTAAATTCATTTTTTGTCAAACTAATAGATATATATATATATATATATATCACTATACAATAAAAATATATAACTTTTCTCCAAAACATCTCTTTATTTGAAAATATAGGGATAATAAAAATATTAACGGATCGTCGAATAAATTACATGGATGGATAGAGGGAGTTGAGAAAGTTATTCACCTAAAAAGGATTTGAGATTGAACGTCGGATCTTGAATTTATCGATCAAAAAGGAGAAAAAATCCTAATTTTTCTCTATATACCGTCGCACCCTCCTTCTCTCTGATTCTTTCTTTCTCTCTGCGTAGCGTCTGTCTCTTTCTTTTATTCCCTTCTGGGTTGTGAGGCTTACTTATATATATACACTAGTTGGGGCGGTTGGTTTCTTATGTTTTTCTTTTTTTTTTTCCTTTTTTTTTTGGGTGGGACGGTGGGTACTAGTAGATCATTAGGAAATTATATATATATATATATATATATTTCTTATTTGTAGGTCAATGTGTGTAAATATTTTGGATTATAATTAAAGGTTTGATTATCCAAAAAATAAAATATATTTAAGTACAACAATATTGTATTTTTAATTACTTAAAACTGATTGAAAAATAACAAGGTTACCAGTCCCTACAGATAGCTATTGCGTAAGAAAAATTATCGAAATTCAAAAGTAAATATATTTTCTCAATCCTAATATTAAACTTGATAAAATATAATATTTATAATTTTGAAACAGAAGATCATTATATATAACTTATACCGGTAATATATTAAACCAGCCTGGAAGCTAAAAATAAAACAGCAATCGAACACTATGTAAATTTACAGGGACGCTCAAAATATTAAGTTAAACATATTTCACTAAAGAAACTATTTACAAAAATGTCTCTAAGGTTTGTCACTTGAGCTCCCCGTCAAAATGTTAATTAAACTAAATAAAAGTACTATTTTATTTTTGAAAAAAAGTATGATAACAAATATATAGTTATTTTGACTACAAAACATATTTCAATTAAAATGATGAAATCAAAATATTATTACAACACTCAAATCTTGAAAACATCATATTAAATCATTTAATTATTTTGCTAAAGGTATTAGAAATTGCGGGATGTTACAATTCTCCCCCACTTATTGGAATTTCGTCCCCGAAATTCCGTTCAATTCCTTCAGTGGAGAACCATCCCAAACGCAAGGTCTTTCGGCTACGACACTCACTTCTTTTTGATTCCACTCCTCCACTTGGAATTGACATATCACTTTGCATTAGTACGCCACTAAGTTCTTGCACTCTATGAAGAGTACAAATTCAACTTGGTTAGTTTGGACGTGGAGACTCTATGAGGTTTTCTAAGGTTTACTCTTCTCGTGGCTAAACGTTTCAAGAGTCTCACTAATAAGACTCCTAATAGGTCTTGGATTCTCCAAAAATCAGGTTTAACTTCCCAAGGAGGTTAGGAATGGTTTCTAGGATCAACTGGGTTCCCTCAGGAATTCTACATCAAAGGTTTGAGGAGGGTACTACTACATTCTAAACGACAATGCCCTCAAGGGTTTGATTATAGTCTAACCCACAACATACAACTTATTCACTAGTCCTAGGCCCTAATCAAGCACATACATCAATCAAATATTCATATATTACATCAATCATTCAAGATTCAAATATACACATAACATTTCACATCAGCATATACTTACAAACATCAACTTGGCTTAATCCCTACTTCCTCCTAATCTAGTCCTTGTCTACCTTGCCTAACTTAGGGTTAAATCTTACATCTACACACACATTCATAGCAATCATCACACATTCGAGAATTGGTTCAAAAGGGGTTCGGGAGAATAGAATTTTCATAATTTGTTTGAAAATCCAAAGTTAGAAAAACTATATAACTGTAACAGGAATGCACTTTTGACAAACATCTCAATTTCATTCCAATTATCATGAAATTTTCCAAATAGTGTTGCTACTCATGAAAAAGCATTAGGGTAAATTTTCCGGTCAATCAGAGTCTGTTAGGTTCAGTTTTAACCCTACGATCATCTTTTCAAACCTCAAAACTATCTAGGGCTGAACCTAAGTCAGTTTTCTTTAAAAGCAATAAACAAACTCCAAATGATCTCAAAATTTAAAGGGACATCAAGTATACTTAACCAAAGGTTGGGTAAAATTGTCAAACTGATCGGAGCATGTTAGGCTTGAGTTTTATCCTGCGTCCACAGTATCGGAGACACTGGAACTGTCAAGACTGATTGTAAAGGAAATCGAATTTATTTAAAATACTAACTTGCTCCCAGCAGCTTGAAATTGAACCTAAAACATTGACTCAACCTTAGGAAGTTTTACATAAAATAATTCCAAATCAATCAGAGCATCCCAGCTTGACACTCAGTTTTTCATTATCTTAAAAACCCCGATTTTTTTTTCGAAATCATTTTCTTAGTAGTTAATTTCCATAAAACAAAATATGAAACAACCCATGAAAACCATAAAAGTTTTCAGAGAACCACCTCATGAAATAAATACAATCATGCAAATTACTTTATACTTTTAAAACGTTCATATATTCCTGCTAAATAAATTGTATAAAATCCTGCAAGTAGACCTTGCAACACAAATCTTATTTTTTCAAAAGAAGATACCTCCATCTAACTTCGGGAGAACTTAGATGAAGGGATGTAAAATTACTCAAAATTGTAAAACTCAGGAGATAAAAGGGAACGTGTTTATGGCTAGAAAATTCATCTTAGTGAATTTTCAAAAGTTGGAACGGGTACATCCCCTTTGATTCCGAGTTTGAAAACTGAGTTTCATTTCGAATTGAGTAAAGTCACATATAAGGGGTTCCTATTTAATCCGCGAGTGACTTGATTTAAGAAATGAGTTAATTCACCGCTCGATTACTTAGGAGTCCTTGTTTTCCTTTTTACCTTCTAAAATTTTTTTAGTGCGACTTAACAACCAATTTGGAATGATTCTGGTTCGGTTCACAACATTGAAATTCATTTTAAATACTATTATGCTTAAAAATCAAGTGACTTATGATATTAACACTATGCAATAACAGAGTTTTCAGAAATTATTGTGTCAAAACAAAATTCATTTCACATCCCAAATAATTGCAAGTATCATCAAATTTCACAGTTATCATTTAGGCATTTCTATAAAAATCAGTTAGCATCAAGTAAATTTAATATCAAACATACACAATTATGCACATTTTTCATTTCTATCTATCCTAAGGTTTCACTAACACTACACTAATACCATAGACCTAGCAAATCACTACACAACACTCAAATCTTGAAAACATCATATTAAATCATTTAATTATTTTGCTAAAGGTATTAGAAATAGCGGGATGTTACATTTGTCTCCTTCGTATAAGTGGCCACACAACACAAACAATTGCCACTATACTACTGACTCCGAACCACTAAGTCCCGATCTTTGAGATGATCTGGAACGTCCTAATATATCACCTAACTACCACAGTGTCTTAGGAAAGCTTCTCTCTCACCTCAGGTCCAGCGATTAAATGCGCACGATCTCCTCGGATCCTTGCCACTGCCAGCTGCCCCAATCCCCTGTCTTTAACATTCCTCGTATTAAATAAAACACGTTTACGTTACTAACTTATATTAAGAAAATCTTTTCTTAGCTCAAAACACTTTTCGTTCCTCGTCGGAAGACTTAAAACGTAATTGTTTTCTCAAAACAACTCTGACTTTTTCTGATACTTTAAGTACCTCAAAACCATTTGAAAATATCCATTAAGGTAATTTAAATCAATTGATTTGGTTGCTGGTCCGTCTTGGACAGCACCTTAATCATGTTCGAAAACACCGAAAAATTCATCGTTTTTAATCCGGTTTTTTCCTAAATCAAATACCACTTGAAAACCATACTATAAATCACATGAACACACTTTTAAAGTTAGGAAACAAGTCCAAATAATTCTGGACAGCAAAGAATCGTTTTGGTAAATTCTTTTTAATAAAGTCCGAAAACATCGTAAAATCACTTTTTTCTTAAATAATTCTTTAGCTCAAAATTGGCACTTTGAAACTCAAGCTTTTGTCATAAAACATCCTTTGGACAGCCACAAACACAATCCAATAATCTCAAATAAATCAAATCGAGTTATCATAAAATCAATTTATTTCAAGACCGATTGAGTATTCGAATATTTTCCAAAACATACTCAAACAACAAACATTACTTTGATAAATCCATTCACATAGTCACAGGACTTTAAATCATTTAAGTGAGCATACATATTCACTAATCAAGCAACATTTTATTAATTAGATTAAGGTATATACCCAATTAACCAACACCAAAGCAATCATACAACTCACATTCTTTTCCAAAATAATTTATTTTCATATTTACCCACATGCATACAAAGAGACCGAATTACTCCAACAAAATAAACCAAAGATTACTAGTTCAAACACTTTAAATCAACTCAAGCATCATCATGTAAATTTTTTCTCAAGAGATTAAATTCATTTTCTTAACTTAAATCAATTTATTAAATCAAGTACCACATCAAAGTCTCATCTTTCATGCCTTAGTAATTTTTATGCATGCATTCAAAGTCAAACTCATTTACCTACTTTTCATACCAAAACCGAATAGAAAGGAAACAATTACAACACAATTCCAAACCAACTAGCTTAGCATCCACTCATTATTTCATGTCACTTCATGAAAAAGAATCCTAACCTAGTTAGCATGCATTGGCCGAATATTCATCATGATAAAGACAAGGTTTTTGGTTCCTTTTTTCAACATGCAACATCAAGATTCATGGATCAAATCATGCACTGTCTCACACAAAATTCTAAAAACATCACTTCCTTTTTAAAGTATCAAACCGAATCATCATCATAACTTAAGCAAGGTTTTTAATTTTCAAATCTTATGCATGCACTTTAAAGTTCTTAAATCAAGTAAAGATATACATGCATGTGCATTTTTCATGAAAAACAAAGCATGATCTCTTAGTTCCAGGCTTAAACCGAATCAATGTCATTAAAAATCAAGATTTAACTTCAAACCTTTATCATGCAAGAACACAAGACATATATCAAGTTAGAAATCATTTTTCAAAGCTTGTTTTCTTGGTTCTTTTGCAAAACCGTGATGATCATCAAGGAAATATTCAATCTTTTCATTCAAAAGCAACATGCATGACTAAAGATCAAAGCTTTTCATAAATCAAGTCAAGGTTATGATATGCAAGGCTCAAACTTTATGTTTTTTCATAGATCAACCATAAATCATCACATGCATGAGAAGATCAAGACAAATAAATAAATTTAAGTATAATCTTTAAGCAAAACCGTGACAAGAAGGATTACAAGTTAAAGATCAAAACTTTTAAACACAAATATTCATGATCAAGTCTTAAAAATAACATGCATGTACTTTGCTCTTATAAATCAAGTCATAAGTTCAACATAAAGTCACAAATCAAAGATCAAAAATCACTTTAAATAAGAAAGGACCAAAACCGTGAGCATCCTTAAGGTTGATGCATGTTCATTTCTTGGTTTTTAAACTTAAATCCAAGTAAAAGCAAGTGTAGAAAGACAAGAGAAAGCTCCAAAAATAACATGCAAGTGATTACAAACATTACAACTTATTACATGAAGCTCTTAAACTTCCAAGATCTTAAAACAATTTCTAAGAAAAAGAAGGATTTCTACCTAAGCTAGCTCACATATATAGGCCAACCCGTGATACCCTTTTTGCCCTTGGTTTGGTTTTGGTTCATGTGTGTTGAGGAGGGGCGATTTTGGCACTTCAATAAGTTGCATGGGTGGATTTTATCAAGGGGACATCTAGGAGTAATTTAAGGCTTTTAGGGTCACTTCATGCATAATTAGCTTTACTACTTAAATTTTTTCTACCCATTAAATTTTCTTCTGGTTCTAACTATTCTATAGGCTTCTTGTCTAAAAATTAAAATCCTAAGCTTACCCACATACACACATACACACGTAGCACACACACATACACATACATGTCTTACATTTTTACTTTCTAATCACATTCACTCATAATCATCAATTCACATAATAATACAAATCTCTTTTAAAAATCACGTTCACCTAATTATTCTTATGCATCACTCATCCAACACAAAGCAAACCAACATATCACACAATAGATTTATACCTTATCAATAATTTTCTTCTTAGCTATTTTTAAGACCCAATATCCTCAAAATTCGTTTTCCACAAATTCATAGAATAACTTTTTATAAATCAGCCCAGAAGATTCTAAAGGTTACATTTTTAAAAATCTACCTTTAAAAATGATTGTTTTCATATAAAGATCATAAAATTCGGATTTACGGTTGAAAAGATACGAATTTCTGAAGTTAAGTAAATCTAATAAAGTTCACAAAAATTTCACTTCTTATAGAAATTCCAAATAATAAAATCTTCGACTGTAAATCCATGAAAACACTCATCTTCCCATCAATATATCTTTTGTCAATAAAATTTATCCCAAAAACTCATTTTAAAACAGACGAGGAAATTGCGGGTCGTCACATGCTATACGTTCTGGGAACGTATGTTAGTGTTCTGGGAACACCTTGGTGTATTGGATGGACGTCCGAGATGGATTAGTATTGGAGGCCTCATTTGTGGATAGAAATCATGCATCATGCCACTTGCATTGAAAGACTTAGTATGATTAACCGGGTGTGCTCATATGGTTGTGCATTTTGATTTGCTACATGATTACTTGTGTATGTTAGTTTTATTCTCATTTGATTATGCGAATATGTAAAGCTAACTCCATGCCCTTATTAGGTGTTGATCGTATATCTAGCTTGCACAAAAGTCAGTGAAGGGAGATGTCCCTTAGGTGCATGCAGGGTGTAGAAAGTGTGAGTTGAAAACCCTTTGTGCAGATATCGAGGATCCGGCCAGATGAATGTTTGGACAGAGGACCAGTGACCAGCTCTATAACATCTCTATTTTTAATAAGTATTTATATGATACACATTTTGAAAGAGGTATCATAAGATGAATTTGGTTTCATAATAATACTTATTTGGTATCCATGGACTTGTTACACTTGATATATTTTGAGGGTATAATGTGATTATTTTACTATGTTTTCGCAAACTCTGATTTTATTAGTCAACTTCATTATTAATCAAGTGTTTGTGAAAAGGAATTTTCGAGGGAAGGGAAAATTCTTATTTTCAGATCTTTTTCCAACAATAACAAGTCCAAGTAATCATAAACTTATTACTTTTCTTATAAAGTAAGATGATATACAAGGATTGTTACAGTTACCGCATTACATTTTACAAGGATGATAGATAATGACTACTCCTTTTGTGTGTGTGTCTATATATATATATATATATATATATATATATATATATTAAATATTACATTTATTTATGTATAAATCAAAATTAAATTAATGTATTCCTTATTTAATTGATAAATAAATTAGCAAGTTTTTGGATATCATTATCTCATTTATTGTGATATTATGATTAAATTAGAGTGATCTTTATATTTTGTTTGATGGTATTATGAGCAGATTCAAGGATAAATCAAAATATTTTGTATTTCGTATGACATAACAATTGAACATGTTTTTGAATATGGTGATCACATTTATTAAGATATATTCCTTATTTATTTGATGGATAAATTAACACTTTTTTTTATTATAGTTATTTGATCTTCACATATATATTCTTGAATAATAGTGATGAATGTTAAGATATATATTCACCTTTATGATTTGAATTTTATATTTTTTCAGATTAAGCGAAAAAATTTTGTAGTTAATTATGTCGGTATGAAAAAATTCAACCGAAAGTTTTTTTTAATTGTATTTGTTATTATATTCCTGATTTGTGACAAATGTATTTCAAATTGTTTTGATATATATATATATATATATATATATATATATATATATATTAATCTTTTTTAAAATCTTCATTGATTTTATTATCTCAAGTTAATGATACGGTATTATCCTAATTGTTTTAGTCATTTTTATTTGGCTTAATTATGTCACAAGTTCCTGAAATTTTTGAGTCAAGTTGCCACATACCATTATTATTTTTTTGACTAAACTGTCACTTTAGTCCCTCACTTTGTAAGGAGCTTTCATTTTAGTCCCTGACTTTTCAATAATTCCTTTTTAGTCCCTCACTTTGAAAAAAGTTACTCACGTTAGTCCCTGGCAACGTTTTCCGTTTATGAACGTTAACGTCGCCGTTAATTTACAATATCGTATTTCATTTTAATCCCTAACTTAAAATTTTTAATTCACTTTAGTCCCTCATTATATCATGTTTCATTTTAGTCCCTAACTTAAAAATTTTAATTCACTTTAGTCCCTCACTATAATAACAATGATGTTTCTTTCTGTTTTCTCTTGTAGTGTGACTACCTTAAAAATATTGATCGTTCTTCTTGTTATTCTGTAAACTAACTTTATAGTTTATATAAGCACTGACTCCAAACTTTGCACCTGAAGGCATCAATAGGAAAATTTCTTTCAGATGAACATTTCAAAGTACATTATTTCATTATCTATATAACTAGTATGTTTTTACTCTAAACTCTTTAATGTTTTAGTTATTTTTATAAGTTCTTTAGTGTTTTAGTTATCTATCCATGTGTGAACTAACCGGAATCCTACGGACAACAAGTTAAGATATATGAAGGGTCTTCCATAATACAAAGCAGCGCCTTTGTTTGATAGACTTGTGTTTAACAATGTATTCCATATTCACTTTACACTTATGAAATTTGCACATAGTTTGATTTCAAAACTAAATCATTGTTGTAACAAAAAAACTAAAACATTGTTTGTATTGATAGACAAAACAAGCTCTAGGTGAACGAGTTCGTATCTTGCTATCAAGAGCTGCTCCTTTGCCTAAGCATGTGGAGGAATTTTTGAGGTATGACGTTTGAATATCAAGCTAAACAAATTGGGGGAGTTTACAACATTTTGGTAATGACTCTTAAACACAGAACTTAAATAGAATATTTTTGAATCAAAACTATTGATACCTTCAAATGCAAAGCTTGAAGTCAATGCTTATATAAACTATAAAGTTAGTTTATAGAATAGCAAGAAGAATATACAGTCAATACTTTTATGGTAGTCACACTACAAGAGAAAAGCGAAAGAAACATCATTGTTATTATAGTGAGGGACTAAAGTGAATTAAAATTTTTAAGTTAGGGACTAAAATGAAACATGATATAATGAGGGACTAAAGTGAATTAAAAATTTTAAGTTAGGGACTAAAATGAAATACGATATTGTAAATTAACGGCGACGTTAACGTCCATAAACGGAAAACGTTGTCAGGGACTAACGTGAGTAACTTTTTTCTAAGTGAGGGACTAAAAAGGAATTATTGAAAAGTCAGGGACTAAAATGAAAGCTCCTTACAAAGTGAGGGACTAAAGTGACAGTTTAGTCTTATTTTTTTCCTTCATTGTTCAGGTCCTCAAATTTAGCGAAACAATCCCTAGGGCATAAGAAATACAATTGAAAGACATAATTATATACAATTGAAAATTGGAATGTGATATTAGAAATTGAAAAAAAAAAAATTGGTGAAATTTACCAAAACAATTTTATATTAGGAACCGGAAGAAGAACGCATTCCAATTTTTTATTTAGTATTTTATTTTATTTGGTAATATAAAATATTTGAAAATTGTAAATGTTTTATTTTATTTACCAAAATCATTTTCTTTCGGTTTGCTCTTTTTTCTCACAATTTTTTATTTTATTTTTTTTCCATCTTTATTTTGTTAACTATTTTTTTCCCTTCTACCCTTCTTGTCTTTATAACAAGTCACGATAAATTTTGGTGGTCTTTTTTTTTTAATAAGTCACTTAAAAATTTTCATAAAACATCCATTCTTCTGTCTTACATTTTTTTTTATTATCACTATATTTTGTCATTAATTTAAAAGAAACTAATTGAACGAATCAATAATCCCCGAATAATAATGAGTTTAATATAAAGTATATTGTTTTCAAATTTATTAATCTTGAAATTCTGATATTAGCTTATCGAATTTTCCTAATAACCCCACTCTATTTTTCAATGAAGTTGGTGCTAATTAGTTATTAGAAACATGACTACCTGCACAATCATGGATACAAACACATTGGCCAAACTCAGGTTTAGTACCAACGCATACCCCGTTGCCTTTAAATTTAGGGAAACAATCCCAAGGGCATGTTGCAAGATTGCAACCACCACTTGGATTCAACACGGACGTACAATTTTCTGCATCAACGACTACTATTTCATTTGTCATAGAAATAACTGAAAATGCAAAAACAAAGTTAGGAAAAGCAAAATGAAAATCACCAATAAAAATAATAATAAAAGTCCTGTGTGGTTAGCTCAGTTGGTAGCACCTAGGGACATTTAGCTTAGGACCAGGTTCGAACCCTCCCATTGTAATAATAATAATAATAATAATAATAATAATAATAATAATAATAATAAAAGTGAGAACAATAAATTAATTAAAAATTCTAAAGTTTTGCATTATACATAGATAAATATATGTAAAGAATCTAAAGATTGTGAAACTGTATAAAAACCTGCAAGAAGCAAAAGGACAAGGGCGAATATACGAGCTGAAGTAAGACTAGCCATTTCCCACAAACAAAGCGCAATATCAATAACAAGGTTTTATCTTAGTGTTTCTTTGCACAATATGTGGTAATGGAAAGTGAATACACCTATTTATACAGATGATGTAATTTGCCAAGATGACATGATGTCAATAGCATCAAAGTTAAAGCTTTAAAAACTTGCATATGAGAATTATTTAAATAATAGTCAATGGTCCTTTATGGTGTATCTAAATCTTTTCCAAATTTAGCAGTCGTTAATTTTCCCCACAAGAAAGTTTTGTTGGTCATCGTGTCTCTCAATATATTGGATAGAAAATAAGGAACACATTTGTTGTCTCAAAAACCAAATCACTCAATTCTTTCCTTATTGTGATTGGTTTAAAAAAAAAAATTATTCAATTTTTTTATTAAAATAATTTGAAGTATTATTTTTCCATTATATAAAAATATTTATTTATTAAATTTTTTAATTGAAATAATTATTATGTCCCAGATCCCTGAAGTTTGGGGTACTTTTGTCAGATACTCTTATTTTTTTTTCAATGTCCGACTCCCCGAAGTTACTTCTGAGTTTGTCATATACTCCTACTACCAATTCTGGCCAATTTTGCTGATATGTAACATCGGAATCCTGATTAGACGCAGGAGGTTAAGCACCTGGTGACCCGTGGACGAAGATCATTTTTTAAAAAATTTAAAAAACTAAAAAACTTAATATTTTTATATTTTTAGTTAAATAAAAAAAAAGAAAAAAATTGAAGAGAGAGGTCGTCTTCGCCTATGTGACATTATGCGACACTAGATTACCAACCTCCTGCGTTGGACTAGGATTCTGATGTTAAGTATCATCGAAATTGGTCAGAATTGGTAGTAGGGGTCTATTACAAATCCAGAAGTAACTTCGGAGAGTCAGACATTAAAAAAAAATAAAGTTATTTGGCAAAAGTACCCCAAACTTAGGGACATGTAGCATAATTAAGCCTTTTTTTTTTTCAATTAATCACAACAAGTTATACATGTAGTGATACATTTTTCTGGGAGAAATTATTAGTTGTTCCTGGATTATCATATTATTAATGGTTCACGCGAATAATAATCTGAAACATAACGCAAATAACTATTCACTTACTTTTTTTTTTAAAATTTCATTTTCCTATGTGTCAAATTATTATTGGTCACGACCATATGGATGAAGTGGTGGTTCAAGACCAGCTAATAATTTCTCACTTTTTGGGGATCTGGATCTTCTGCCTTTTCTAACTCAATTTTTTTTCTATCTCACAAATTCCAATTATTGAATATTTATAATTGTTTTGATTTAAAGGAATTTTAAATTATCCAAAACTTGAAAAAAATCAATTAAATAGAGATACAAATTCCGAGCTAGATGATCCAAATTCCTTTTTCTCCTAAATTTGACCAATGATGATTTGACCAATAAATTAAATTTGATAATTTGTAAATTTTATAATTGAAAAATACTTACACCTAACATCGTATTAATTTTTTTGAAAAGTGTGTTGTTCTAGATCAAGTCATTCACTAAGGCCACAGAGTGAGACCTAGTGAGGCGGTTTAACCTAGGGTTGATGTATGATTCTTTGAGTTTCACAGGTATCAGTAGGATTACCTGGGTTGCTCTAATCACAGTGTGTGCAGTGTGAACTTAGGGTTTAGAAAGCGTACCTGAGCCCCATGTAGCACTGTACTACTTATAGGGGTGGCTGGATGCCCTAACGGGCCAGCTGCGTTGAGGCCCAGACAATCCAGTCTAGTATGAGCCGTAAGAGGGTATGAACCGAGGAGGCTTATCGGTCGACATCCTGTCCTTGTTGGCTTTGGTGGGGTGAAGGCCGAGTTGGGAGAGCGAGCTCAACCCGTTTAGGCTATATCTGTTTGCATGTAAGGCGTCGATCTCGGCCTGTCAGTATAAGTGGGGGAGTAGAGAGATCTCGGTTAGATAGGGCCCGATACCCTGTGATCTCGGCTAGAGGTTTAGTCCATCACATAAGCCCCCCAGCTCGGTAAGACTAGACAAGTCTTATAACGAGTTCGGAAGTGGAAGGCACGTCGGAGATGTCAGGGTGGTTGACAGCTGTTATCCTCAATCCGTGTTATCATTTCGTTTCTCTGAACGGATTTGATGCCTGTCTTTTCGTTTGCTCTGAGTGACGTTTGCTTTCCTGATTACGAACACGCGTCAGCTTTTCCTTGCGCCAGCTCTCAGTCATTAATGGTGCGCTGCTCGAGACACGCCTGTTGATCTATGTTGGGACACGCGTCCAATGGTTACTGGCCTCCCTGTGGGTTGGGCCAAATTCTTCACCCCAGGCCCAACAATTCAAAACAAGAGGGAATTCGATCTCACTTTCGTTTCTCTTTTCCCCATTCTTCAAACTCCTTCACTCAACCGTTCTTTATTCCAAAAGTAACTCCCCCAAAAGCAACTCCCCACTTTCCAAAAACCGTCATTCCCCTTCTTCTTTCAAAACGCCTCTTTCTCTCTCCTGCTCTCCTTCTTCCTCCGTTCGCTTTACTGTCTTGCATGTGAGATAAATCCATTATCCTTCCCTGTTCATCATTTCCTGCGACCTCCATTTGGCAGAAAGTCTTCCTTCTCCTTGCGATTTATTCTCACCGCAGGTACACAACTGATTCTCCTTTATTTTATCTCCAGTTCTTCGTTTTCTTGTGATTTTGTTGTCTGGGTGTTGTTGGGTTTGGGCACTCTCCTCTTTTTCTGGGTTTCTGCGCTCTGGGTGTTTTGGGGTGTTCATAGCAGTCATGAGTGGTGAGTGGTACAAGAAATGGTGCGGGATTCTTAACCTTAGTAGTGTAGGTTTGATGATGTTTTGATGCTAACAAACCAAAGTCAAGCAACAACATTCAACAACAAGTCAAGCACCACTCATGAAGCATTAGATTAAGTTTTGTTTTTATTCTTAATCAAATGTAATATTTTAATTTTCCATTTCATGAGAGTGGGTGGTAGCTTAGGAATCTTAATCTAGGTTTTTAATATTGTTTGATTAATAGTGAAGAAAGGTTATCTTGATAAAAATAGCTCTAAATAAAGTTTAGATCAAAGTACTTTTGAAAAGCTTAATTTTTAATCACTTTTTACAGTGGTTAATCGATTAGCACTGTGACAACCTTTTTCCTACCCAAGTAAATATTATAATAGTTGAGTATTACTTGGTAAAATATATGGACTTGTGATTATATAAGAAAATATAGAAATAAAATTTTCTTTTCTTAGGCGGGTGCACAAATCCCAACATGGAATTCTTGGAGAAGAAATTCTATATCATTTTAAACAATTGTGTTGAATTCGGCATTCTCTAAAACCTTTTCACAAGCTGGATAGCATTCGTATTTGAAATCGTATTTATATGATAGAAAGTAAGCGATGCCATCTTTTCTTTCTTTTATAAAACTGTTACCATTTAATTCTTTTGTAGCCGAATTATTTAAATAGGTTAAATCAGAGTAAGCGGAAATAGTGGAACTATGCATACTTATAATATAAACATAATTCCCATATAGATATGTAAATAAGTCATGAAGTACATAGTCCCATAGTCATAACTCCAAGATCCATAATACAAGTCCATAAAAGATCTATGCCCAAAATAGAACAATAACCCTAGAGCTCTCAAGAGCATATCTACAACATATATACAAATCAAAATATGAACTCTAGAGGTGGTCACATAGATCTGGCAGCATCAGTAGTAGTAGTGATGGTAGTAGCAGTCTCCAGGTAGCAAAAGAAAACATCATCATCAACAGCAGCAGCAGCAGAATCTCCTCCACAGCATCCCCACATCGGATCCCCTGATCCTCATCATACACCTTATACACATACCTAGGGATCATCATCCTTCCACTGACACCCGGTGGAATGAACGACAGGCTCGCCTTCGCTCTCATCCTCTACGGGATCCTCCTCGATCTCATCCGATGGAGAGTGTACCCTACCACTGGGTGCGGGGTCAGGAGATGGTGTGACCCTGACTGGACTCCTCGGATAAGAAGGGGGAGTATCCTCGCGGACGACTCTCGAGGAAAAAGGGTTTGAGCGGGTAGGTCTGAAACGAAAACTGTGATAAGAGCGAGCTGGCCGTGTGGGAGGTGGTCCATGATATGTGTAAAATGGGGGTACGTGCATAGTGTATATGATAGGAATCCTAAATCTACGAGGACGAAATCGAATCAGCGGGTTTGGGTGGTAGAAGGTAATCTCTACCTCTCCCTCGAACACCGCGCGATGGTCCTCATAGATCCATGTGCCACTAGGAAGTGGCCGGATCTCGATGCAAGAGATGTAGCGTGACATCACCTACAAGGGCATAGGGGTAAGCAATTCTATACACATAATCAATAGAGCATAAATGTATGTATAATGTAAAGGTATAAACATGCAACAATAAACAACAATCACATTTAGCATTTAGCAGAAATAGGATGCAAGTAGGATGCTCATACTTGTTTCATTTATCAAACTTAGTTTAAATGAGTGGCATGATGTATGAACTTAGCTCTCAAGCCTATCTCCGTCAATCTATGTCACTCTCTGACGTCCATCCTTGACTTCCCAGCACTCAACCGTGCGTTGTACTCCTAGGTGTACAACATTCGTACATTCACCAAGAATGTACACGACAAGCTTGGAATCTGTGCCACCCGAGCACATCCCGTCATCCAAACGGACCGTCATCCAAACGGTATAACCATATCGGCATCCACTAAGCCGACCACGTCGTCAACCATAACGTGTCATCTAGCAAGCGTCATTTGGCACTCCCAGAGGCCCTCCACATGTTACCAAAAAACATGATAAACGACCTACCATCCAAATTCCAAAATGAATGCATCATTTTTCGCTTAAAGGAATTGATTGATGTTTTTCTTGTTAATAATACCCGACGTGCCACCCGAGCAGCGTCTCATCATTCAAATGAAAACTTATCATATCATCAATCAGGTTCCTTTAAGTCTTAGATCACTTGGATTATTGTCATTTAAGTATTAATCAATGATTCAGAATTAAAAATGATATTTTAATTATTCTGGGTGAACTACTCGAGTATTCTTCAGACTACTCGAGTGTTCTACACTTATTTCCAGATTACTCGAGTGTTCTTCAGAATACTCGAGTGTTCATGTCTTTCTGGGGATTTGGGTTTCAAATTCATAAAAATACTCGAGTGATTCATGAGTTACTCGAGTGTTCTTCATCAATTCCAGGACAATCGAGTGACCCCTGCATTACTCGAGTGGTTTACCTTAATAGATCCCCATGAATCGGTTATTACTCGAGTCCTGGGCCCAATACTCGAGTGTTTCAACACCAAATACACTATTTTACCAAAATTTTACTCGAGTATCAAGCCAAGTACTCGAGTCTTTTCTCACAGAACAGACTGGAAACTTGGTTTTAACATACCATTTTCAATTCTAATCATTTTTAGTCCAATCCAATGATCAAAAGAGTTCATATATCATATATTAAACATGTTACAACACTCAGTTCATATCAAATTACAGATTTGACAGAGAATCGATCATTAATGCATACAACATACAATTTCACAACTTAACACCTCAAATTGCATATTACTCAACAAACTTATGAAATGAGACTCAATACAGCTTGCATGCACCTTATAAAACTTGCTCCAAACAACCATTGAGCATGAGTTGGTCTCCAAACCATGGTTCCTATGCAATCTAAGCCCTTAGAGCCTCTTGGTGGCTCTCTAACGAAAATAATGGAATTTAAACTCTATCTAGTGCATAAAATAACTTCCCCTTACCTCTCAGACGTGTACCAACAGGAGATTCCAAAGAAAAAGCTCTCCAACACCAAAAACAACTCTGAGCACCACATGCAAGACAGTTTTGAGTGCAGCACCAAGATCGAATTGGTTGACATATGAAACAGAGACAAGAATTGGGAAAATTAGAATTTCTAAACTCTATGCAACATCTACTAACTATAGAAACGAATTTGGGACTCAATGAACACTTGAGCTTACCAGAATCAAGGCTCCAAGTAAGCTCCAGAGAATGGTTTGACAGAAAACAACTCCACTTCCAAGCTCCAATTCTTTCTCCACACTCACTCTCAACTCACGAATTTTATGTCTATACAAAGCTCGTGATGTGAGCTTTGTATTGGTGTATGTTTTATGGTTTGAATCAGAACACAGAGGATGAATCGAAGGAAACGAGTTCGGAACCCTAACTCAAGCAAACTTCACAATTTCATCAACAAAACCTTCAATCTCGTTGATGAATGGCTTAAATAGACTGGGAGGACGTTCATGCACAATGACACGACGATGGGAGACGTGTTTGAGAGGTGATTTTGTGTCAACGGAGGGGAATCGGTGGTGGTGACTCACCAAACGCACTAACTCGTGCAACTCTGTCCAGAATACTCGAGTATTTTGCCCAGTTTTTGAAAAATAATAATTTTATTTACTTTCCCTCCAAAATCTTTCCTATAATTGCTTCTAGGTCCCAATCCAGGGACTAATATGCAAAATACTTATTTCATACATAATTATATTTATTAAATAAATTCACACACATTTCCTAACTACATAAATACAGATTTTAATCAAGGATTAAAATAGAAATCATTAATTATAATTAATTTTTATAATTAACATTTCATTAATCAGGGATTAAAATTTTGGGGTGTTACACTACTCCCCCACTTACAAGGAATTTTGTCCCCGAAATTCAACTTATACAAACAAGTCAGGATAGTCCTGACGCATCTTATCCTCTAATTCCCAAGATGCTTCTATCACATCACCACAAATCCAGACGACTTTGACCAAACAAATATCCTTCCCTCTAAGCTGCTTGACTCTTCGGTCTTCAATGCGAACAGGCATAGCTTCAAAGGTTAGGTTCTCATGAATTTCTAGGTCATCTGGTTGGATTCTAAGGACAATGGTGGGATCATGAACATATCTTTTTAACTGAGACACGTGAAACACATTGTGAAGATTAGCTAGCGACGGGGGCAGGGCTAATTGATAGGCTACTGGGCCGACTCTTTTAAGAATTTGGTAGGGACCAATAAACTTAGGTGATAGTTTCTGGGTTTTCAAGGCTCTACTAACACCTTTGGTCGGTACTATTCTAAGGAACACATGGTCACCTTCAGCAAACTCTAAAGGTTTCCTCCTCCTATCAGCATAGCTTTTCTGCCTACTCTGAGCTGTCCTCATCTTCTCTTGTATCATCTTGATCTTCTCATTTGTCTCTTGCACAAAATCTGGTCCAACCAGAGAATTCTCCCCCACTTGAAACCAGCATAACGGTGTCTGACACTTTCTCCCATACAAGGCTTCAAATGGTGCCATTCCAATGCTCGCTTGAAAACTATTGTTGTACGTGAATTCCACGAGCGGCAACATTTGCTCCCAATTCCCTTGTCCTTCCAAAACACAAGCTCTTAAGATGTCCTCCAATGACTGAATAGTCCTTTCCGTTTGACCATCAGTCTGAGGGTGGTATGCAGAACTCAACTTCAGTCTTGACCCCAGAGCTCTATGCAGATCTTTCCAAAACATCGATGTAAACCTCGGATCGCGTTCTGACACGATACTTGATGGTACCCCATGCAGGCGAACAACTTCTTTGATATACAACTGAGTGCGCTTTTCCAAAGAGTAGCCAATATTAACGGGAATAAAATGCGTCGGCTTGGTCAAACGATCCACGATCACCCAGATTGCATCATGACTAGTAGCTGTCCTTGGCAATCCTGATACGAAATCCATCGAGATACTATCCCATTTCCATAATGGAATTTCCAAGGGAAGTAATTCTCCTCCTAGCCTTTGGTGTTCGACCTTCGCCTTCTGACACACCAAACAACACACCACATAACTAGCCACATCTTTCTTTAAGCCAGGCCACCAAAACATCTTCTTCAGGTCCTGATGCATTTTGGTAGCTCCCGGATGCATACTCATCTTGCTCTTATGCGCTTCATCCAGAATCATCCTTCTTACTTCCAGATCATCAGGCACACAAATCCTTGCTTTAAAACGAAGGATTCCATCCTTCCCCTCTTGGAACTCCAACTCCTTGCCTCCTTCCATAAGTTTCTTCTTTTCCTTAAGTCCCTCATCCTCGTGTTGCAACTCACGAATTCTTTGCAGAAACTCATTAGCAATCTGCAGCATCCCTATCTTGATACTTCTTGGCTCCACTTGCATTGTGTAGGGTCTGCCGACCAGACACGGATTCAAGCCTTGTCAAAGGAATTCTCTAAGGGCACTTCCCTCGGTTCACTTAACATGAACGTCCCTCGCTCGAACTCATGGACTTCGAGCATACCCAAAGGACCAGGCTTGGACTTGATGGAACCGAGCCTCATCATCGCTCCTCAATCCATCAGGCTTGAGACTCTAGGCCGAGACATACCGTCGGCTCGCGGATAAGCTCAGACCAACCGAGGCTTCTTATCCCTTCCGCAAATCACTCCTAGATTCTCGCAACAGCCTAGACATGAGATCTTCATCTGATCCTATCTAGATTCTAAGAGCATAATCTTCCGATATTATCTCACAGAATCCTGGTTCAGCTCAACCCTGATACAGGGCCTAGACGGCCCATATCAGCCTCCTCCAAACCCTATAAATAGCTCACTACAGCTAGGGTTTCAGGTACGTACTCTCATCCCTAAGTTGACACTCTGCACACACGTTGACTAGGGAGAACCTGCTTTTCCCAATTGGAACTGCAGAAATACCATAAGTCACACATTAACTCTTGATCCTCTCTAGGGCTCCTGATTCCATAGTCTTGAGCACTTAGAGGGTTAAGGACATCTAGTGTTCCAGGACACTACATTGGCGCCGTCTGTGGGGAACGTCTAACTAGTATTCCCATAACCACTGTTCTCATGGCAAACGATAACCATGACAATAACCAGGGGGATCTCCGCCATCGCATCCGGGGAAGGCCGCCTAAGAGCGGGGGAAGAGGAAACGTTAGGGACAGAATTGCTCCGGGAGGACCTACTGGAGGCGATCATGCTAATACCCCACCCGTTCCTCCGGTGGATCAGCCGGTTGCTCTGCCAGTTCCTCCGGTTCAGGCTAACGTTCCTCCAGTCCCTCCAGTTGTTCAAGCACAAGTCACAGTTCCTCCTCGCGTTGAAGGCAGCGGAGGACGATCCAACCCTCATACTATTCCTGATGGCCATGTTTTAGAATGGCATGACACTGCAGATTCTGGACCACGTCAATCTCGGAGGGCCCCAGCTGGGTCACGAACTGGTGAGGATCGGCGAGTTGAGCGTTCCGCTCGTCATGACCACTCCCGTGCCGAGCGATCCAACAGGGAAGTCCCTCAATTTACTAGGGGTCGTTTTGGAACACTTCAAGGTGGTGAACGTTCCGAAACACAAGGTAGATCTTACATGACTACTTCGTTGGCCCGCAGGAGAGAGGAATCAATCATGGAGATCTTGAGGACTCAAACTTCTTTGATTGAAAAGCAGAATCAGGCTATCACTACTCTTCAGCAGCAAAGCATGGCAAGAATAGCCGAGCAAGGCCCTCACGTGGCTCTCGGCAACCCTAATAACCTTCCTCCACCTCCACCCCTTAATCCGGGATTGGTTCCTGGGCGTGTTACTGGGGAACCCCATCTTGGACATCCTTTCATAGCTGAGATAATGGCATTTCAAACCCATCAGACTTATGTGGGTCATCAGAATATCCCTCGGTATAATGGGACGACTGATCCGATGGACCACATCGCGGCTTACGAATCCTCCATGATGTTTTATGGAGGAGGGGATTTCATGAAGTGCTGAGCATTCTCAATGACTCTGGGATCGACACCTTTGAGATGGTTCAATTCCCTACCTGCCAACTCGATTCACTCATGGGCCGAGCTGAGGACAACATTTTTGAACCGATATACAGCCAGTATGTCACAACCCAAGTCGGACCATTCATTGGCTGGAGTCGCACAGAGACCTGACGAGTCTCTTCGCGATTACCTGGCTCGGTATCAACAAGAAGCTAGTGGCATATCAGGCCTGCAATCGGGAGTATCTGTCCTCTTGCTCACTCAAGGGTTGCGAGATGGTGATTTCAAGGATTGTCTGATTGGAGAACCACCAAGGGACATGGCCGAACTCAGGGAAAGATCTAGGAAATTTGTTAATTTGGAGGAATTCCATAGAATCAGTACTGCGGCTCGGGGTCAGGAACAGCGCCCTCGTCATAATGATTCCCGTCAAACTGATCGTTTTCGAGAGAAGAGGGGGAGGAAGGACAAGAGGGAGAGAGGAGAAAGAGACAAACTGCCTCCCAAAGGCAAGTATGATGTATACACTGAGCTTACAGTCCCGAGGAGTCAAATCCTCCGAGAGACTATGCACACTGAAATGCGCAACATTACTCGGCCTCCAGCTTTGAGAAAAGCTGCCCAGAGGGACAGGACGAAGTACTGTGACCATCATGGTGGATGGGGGCATACGACTGATCAGTGTACGATGCTGAAGGACTTAATTGAAGAAATGGTTAGGGATGGGAAGCTTCAACAATACATCGGGGAAGCGATGCGGAAGCGTTCAAAGAGAAGAAGTCATTCACCACCCAAAACCGAAGAAAAAAAGAATAGAAGCCCTACACCACCTGCAGGGGGAGCCTCCGCCCTACCGTCCGAGCAGGATAAGGGTCGAGAGTCGTTTCTGATCAACACCATTGCTGGAGGATTTGCGGGTGGTGGGGAAAAAAGAAGTGATAGAAAAAAGTATGTGGGACAGATCCTTTCGGTGGCTAGCCGACCGATCCAAAAGCCCAAAAAGAAGAACATTGTCATCAGTTTCAGTGACGATGACTTTGCCGATATTATTTAGGACCACAATGATCCAATGGTAGTTACAGCCAGACTCGGTAATTACGAAGTGAAAAGGATTCTCGTCGATCAGGGGAGTTCAGCAGACATTATGTTTTTGGATCTGTTCGAGAGGCTGAAGTTGAAAAGATCTGACCTAACTCCATTTGAGGGCAGTTTGATTGGCTTTACGGGGCATTCCATTGTTCCCTTAGGCCACATTCATCTCCCAGTGACCATGGGTGAACAACCGTCTGCTCGAACCGAGATGGTAAAGTGGCTAGTTTTCCAAGCACCGTCGGCATACAACGCCATCCTTGGCCGTACAGCACTCCAATCATTTGGTGCCGTTGTATCAACCGTTCACCTAGCCATGAAGTTTCCAGGGTCCGATGACCAGGTGGTAACGATACGGTCCGAACAAGAGTTGGCTCGGAAATGTTACAATATCAGCTTGGGCAAACTGAAGCTGGATGACGATGAGAAGATTATGCAAGAAGTTCTCAGCAAGGGAAGTGTTAATCTGGCAGATCTTGACGTAAGGGAGGAGGATGAAACTAGGCCAACTCCCCAGGGAGGCTTCAAGAAGATAATTCTGGGGACCGATCCACCCCGTTACGTCAAGATTGGTGTTGGCCTTGCTGAGGAAGTTGAAAAAGAACTAACAGAGTTGCTGGTAGAAAACAAAGACTTGTTTGCCTGGACATCGGCAGATATGCCAGGAATCGATCCGAACTTCATCTGCCACAAGTTAAGTGTATATCCTGGTGCCAAGCCGGTGTGTCAGAAGAAAAGACGGGTCGGAACCGAGAAGGCACAAGCAACTGAAGTAAAGGTGTCCGAGCTACTAGAGGCGGGATTTATCAGGGAGGTGGTGTACACTGATTGGTTGGCTAATCCCGTGCTAGTCAAGAAATCCAATGGAAAATGGAGAATGTGCGTGGATTACACAGACTTGAACAAAGTCTGCCCCAAGGATCAATACCCACTTCCCTGCATAGACAAACTAGTGGACAGTTCGGCAGGCTATCAGAGATTATCATTTATGGATGCTTACTCAGGTTACAATCAGATCCCGATGTATCCTCCGGATCAGGTAAAAACCTCGTTCGTCACAGAAAATGCTACATATTGTTACAACGTCATGCCGTTCGGATTGAAGAACGCTGGGGCTACTTACCAGCGAATGATGAACAAGGTGTTCGGTCCGCTCATTGGGCAGAAATTGGAAGTTTACATCGACGATATGATTGCAAAAATATTAAAGGAAGAAGATCATGCCAAGGATTTAAGGGTCATCTTGGGCAGAATTCGAGAGTTTAATATGAGATTGAATCCGGAAAAGTGCACGTTTGGGGTCCCTGATGGTTCATTCCTCGGATTCATGCTCACCGAACGAGGGATCGAAGCAAATCCAGAGAAGTGCCGAGCCATCCTCGAGATGAAGAGTCCATCCGATATCAAGGGGGTACAACAGTTGGCAGGTCGGGTTGCTGCTCTTTCTAGATTCTTATCTCAGTCAGCTCGGAAGGCTCTACCATGGTACCAACTGCTACGGAAGGAGAAGGAAAAGACGTTCGAGTGGAATGAGGCATGCGAAAAGGCCTTCACTGACCTTAAGCAATACTTGGCATCCCCTCCAATCTTGTCTAGCCCTGTAAACGGAGAAATTCTATTCCTTTACTTATCAGTGGGTGACTCAGTGGTCAGTTCGGTTCTGGTTTGGGAAGAGTCAGGCAAAGAATATCCGATTTATTTCGTCAGCTGAGCACTACAGGGACCAGAGCTGAGATATCAGAAGGTAGAAAAGTTGGCATTCTGTTTGGTTATCACGGCCAGAAGATTGCGTCAATACTTCCAGAGCTACCACATCAAGGTCAGAACGGCTCAGTCGATCCGTCAGATACTCCAAAAACCAGACTTGGCAGGCAGAATGGTGACTTGGGCCATTGAACTTTCCGAGTTCGACATCACTTTCGAACCAAGGAAGGCAATGAAGTCCCAGGTCTTAGCTGACTTTCTCACCGAGTTTACTGAGCCATTGACGAGCTCAAACTTGGACTGGAACATTTATGTCGATGGGTCGAGCAACAAGCTCGGGGCAGGAGCTGGAATAATTTTGGAGAATTCCGAGGGAATCACTTTGGAATATTCTTTAAAGTTCAGATTTCCGACTTCGAACAATCAGGCGGAATATGAAGCTGTGATGGCTGGTCTGAGGATGGCGAAAGAAGTAGGGGCCCGAGAAGTGAAGATTTTCAGCGATTCTCAGTTGGTGGTATTGCAAGTGAAAGGTGATTATCAAGCCAAGGAACCCATCCTACAAAAATATTTGGAGAAGGTGAAGTTCCTATCTTCAGAGTTTGCCAAGGTCGAATTCTGCCACATCCCGAGGGAAAGCAATGGCCGAGCGGACATTCTTTCCAAACTTGCTTCAACAAAGGGTCCTGGAAATAACAAGACGTTGATCCAAGAAATGGTGCATGGACCTAGCATTGTCCTCTCCATTTCGGTGGATCCAAGTTGGACCTCTCCAATCATAAACTTCTTGGAACAAGGAATCTTGCCGACGAATCCAGTCGAGGCCAAAAAGCTTGTCAGAAAGGCATCCCAATTCGCTATGATCGATGGAATTCTGTTTCGCCGTGGGGTCAGCGGCCCTATGCTCAGGTGCTTAGACCCCGCCGAAGCAAAGCAGGCACTGGAAGAAGTCCATGGAGGTATCGGAAGTCATCATGTCGGAGGGAAATCACTGGCCAAGAAGATTCTAAGGGCAGGATACTACTGGCCGACCCTACAACAGGATGCAATCAGTCATGTAAAGAGATGTGAAAGATGTCAGTTCCATAGTGACGTCTACCAGAAGTCGGTCGAGGAACTTCATTCACTTTCGTCTCCCTATCCTTTCTATCAATGGGGAATGGATTTGATTGGCTAGTTCCCCACCGCACCAGGACAGCTCAAATGGGTGATAGTGGCCATCGATTATTTTACCAAGTGGATCGAAGCCGAGCCACTAGCAACTATTTCATCGGCCAAGGTTCAGAAGTTCTTTGAGAGATAGGTTATAGCTCGGTTTGGAGTGCCACAAGTTTTAGTAACTGACAATGGAACTCAATTTGCGGCAAAGGCATTCCAGGACTTGGTCAAAGCTTTGAACATTGAACACTATTTTTCCTCGGTCGAGCACCCTCAGACCAACGGACAAGTAGAATCAGTGAACCGAAGTATCATTCAGGGGATCAAGAAAAGACTCATCGGTGCTAAGGGAAATTGGTTGGAAAACCTGCATGAAGTGCTTTGGTCGTACCGCACCACCATACAGACTTCAACGGGAGAAACCCCTTATCGTCTTACTTATGGTTGCGACGCTGTCATCCCGATGGAAAGGATCATCCCATCTTTCCGAGCCTTACAACAACCGAACCCCCTCAACAACACTTTACTGTGTGAGGACCTAGTTCTGTCAGAAGAAGTCAGAGACTTAGCTGCCGAACGGGAAAGACATGCCAAGCTTATGCAATCGAAAGGGTATAATCGCTCAGTAATGCCCAGAGAATTCGAGGTAGGTGACCTCGTCCTACGAAGAGCTGACATCGGCCTAAAAAATGCTAAGGATGGAAAACTGGCTCAGAATTGGGAAGGTCCATACCGAGTAGCTTCCAAAACAGGAACAGGAGCCTACAAGCTCGAAACTCTCTCGGGTGCCCTCATCAACAACACATGGAACGTGGCAAAACTTAGAGCATATTTCAGTTAGAAATTTCTATCCATTTTAATTCTGTTTTCAATTGTTTTTGTTTTACTATTTCCCTTGCTATGATAGGACTGTTTATTTTTATGATGGTGTACGCTCGGTGGAACTCCGAGCCCATTGTACTTATTGTTAATGCTTCGAATAAATAAAAATGCTGTTATTGAATTCATTGTATTTACGTACTTTTCCTCATAACCGACTAGCCACCGTTTATGACGCGAACGATTATAAACAGATCAAACAAGAGTTTATAACTCGTCAAGTACCTAAAAAGGATTCCCGATTCAAACATGATTTGTTTTAAAAAATCATTTATACATCGCGGATAGAGGAACCCCCCTCGGCTAAAGTGCTGGAGTTCCGAGGTCTTAACACTTGAATTCTTAACAAAAAGTTCAGAAAGAAGCATAAAATAAAAACGGATATTATAAATATTCCAAACCAGTTATAGCAAAAAAGATTTCAACCCATCTATTGGGGTAGATACAAAAGTAAAAAAGCAAAAGAAAAAAACTACTCAATATTAGACAGTACTACGCTGTCAGGGTCGAACTTCTTCTCTTCTTCTTCGCCTTCGGCACCTTTGGCTTCTTCTTCCTCGGATTCCTCGGCGAAATGGTCAGGAAGATCATTGTTGCTCATGTCAATAGGAACCCCATTCGCACCAACAATCTGACCATTCTTGGCAGCAAAGAGGGGGTCGGCGCCCTTTGTCACGAGATTGGGGTTCAGGATGCGAAGCTGCTCGGCTGTGTTAAGGAAGGAATCTTCATCTGCGTGACTCCAGTTGTACAGATTCTCCTGGGCCGCCTTCTTATGCTTAAGATCTTTCGCTCTCATCTTGTCCATAGAGGCTCGGAGCCCTGTAACCTCGTCCTTAGCATATTCGAGTTGCTCTTGAGCCATAGCAGCAACCTGCTCGGCTTTCCGAGCCTTCTCTATAGCTTCCCGAAGAGTTGTGGCATTCTCCTCAGCCTTTTTCAAGATTTCCTCCGACCGCTTCACCCTTTCCTCGGCCTCTTGAAGAGTCCTTTCGGCTGCTTCTTTAGCAGCTTCGGCTTGAGCTTTGGCGCCTTCAGATTCCTGCATTCCCTTCTGCAGTCTTTCATTCTCGGCCGCCAGAACCTGAAGTTTTTTATCAAAGCTTTCCACTTGGAGCTGCAAGTAATCCTCCCGATCATCAGCTTCTGATCTTTTCTTCTTCTCCTCGGGGGCCACTCTAGCGTAGATATCGTCACCACGCTGGCCGAGGTAATGGAGAATGCTTGCACCTCGTAGGAAGCTCCTCACCAAGGCCGAGCAGTTATTTTCCCAGGTGCCTGGACCCCAGGCATTTATCACTTCAGCATCTTCAGGAGGAAAGAGATTTGAGGTGAAGGAATCTAAATTATTATGCCTACTCCACACAGTTTTGGCGACGGTGTCGTCCATACCCTCAGTAACTTGAATTCCTTTGTGGTGCTTGCTCAGGTGAAACCAATCGCCAGCCAATCCTTTCCCTTTCTCCATCCGAGGTCTCTTGGAGGGACGCTCAGGGGTACCCTGAGTACTTGGTTGCACTTCTATGGGAACTGTTGGCTCAGCAATCTTGGTGGCCTGAGGTACCTCGGAAGGAATAGCACGAGGAGCAACAAGAGGACTAGTTGTTGGAGTTGGTTCGGGGGTTTGGCTTTTAGCCGAGGATCCCGACTCTCCTCTCGCAGCAGCCAGCTGAGCCATCCTGGCCGAAGCAGCAGCACTCTTCTTAGCTTATGATGCTTTCTTCCCCATTTTTTCTACAGCAAGGAAATATGCTTTAGACCGAGTAAAAAAAAATGTATATATACCCAGATCGGCCTTCACTTTGGCCCGGGTTCTCTTCAGCAATATTTTCTTGGTATCAATTTGACCATTCGCCTTGAGGTATTCCCAAACTCGGTCACACAACCGTCTCTCGGCCTTCGTCAAATCGACCTTCTAGTCAAATTGATACAAGGAGGCCCCTCGGTTATAGATACCGTTTGACCAACCTAGAGGGAAGCGAGGTATGACTTTGATTTCTCCTTCTTCCTCAACCTGCTCCATGAACCAGCACACACCAGCCCCATTGTACTCATACCGGAAAAAGAGAAGCTTGAAGGACTTTCAAGAGTCGGTGACTTTAGCGAAAAGTACGTGGTCCTTCCGAGCTTTCAGTGACACCCAAAGCCCTTTGGAGTTGCCGAACTTGTTCACTTGAGGGGCATATAGCCAAAAGAAGGCTCGAATTGTGGCAACTAAACCTTCGGCGTCGCAGAACTGTTGGAATTCTCGTACAAATGCCCATCCACTCGGGTGTAGCTGACTCGGGGCTATGCTTAGGTGGTTGAGTACTTCGATTTCAAAATTCGAAAAGGGCATGCGGATTCCGACCTTTGTTACTATTTCTTCGTAGAAGTAGAAGAATTGTTGATTTTGCGGCACTTCAAAACAGATCCGGTCGTCGATGTTCACGTGCCTTAGCTCAAATTCCGACGCATTCCCATCTTAGCTCAAAATAGGTGCTTGGGTAAGTGAAGCTTATCTCCTTAGTAGAGGATTCCCCTTTGTAGATGCCCTTAAAACTCAAAAACTCAGGGGTTTCCTATCATATAATGGCCCTATCTACATTAGGTTAGTTAGACAATTTTATGCAAACTTTAGGCAAAATGGAAACTCATATGAGACCTCTGTGTTAGGACAACGATTTGAGGTTACCCCTAGGGCTTTATTCCAAGTTTTTGGGTTGTCACGATTGGGCGAGGGCACATCTAAAGGAGATGTTGACCCAATTTTTTGAAACTTGCTCCGCCCCGATCGTGTATATCTCAAGGGCGAGAAGAAAGCAAACCAAATGACTGCCAACAATAGAGTCCTCCACTATCTCATTTGTCATATCCTGTTGCCCCAAACATCTCCAAACTACTCCCGCCCAATTCAAATTGAGCTTCGTGTTATGGATGCCATTCTTAATGGAAATGTCTTGAATTGGGCCTCCATTATCCTTGCTAGAATGAAACAAGCCTCCGACTCCAAACCTAAGCAAAACCTACCTTACCCGATGCATGTCTATAGGCTCCTTCAGCACTTTGAGATTCCTATTTCGGAAAAGGAGCCTGTCGTTCGTCTTCCTGCAAAAATCCATGCCTTTTCCGATAACTCTTTGGGTAAGATGGACATCGAGTACTTCGGTGATCGATGTATGTATTTTGATGAGGCAGCTGCTCTGAGAGGTCAGGGCAATGTTCAGCAGGCTGCAGATCAGTTGGGCGTTGACCCTCAGCAGTTGGAGGAGGAGCAGGCCACTTTTGATCAGCAGGAAGGAGGGAGTAGTGGAGTACCCCAGGATGATCCTACTGATGGGATCAACTTTGATATGCCGGGGTCCTGGCACACCACATTTGTAGAGCACAAGGTGTATATGGATGAGCGAATGGATGGTTTTGATGGGAGGTTTGCCTCATTGGCTCATAAGGCTCAGGACTTTAGGAACTATATGACTGGGAGAGTTGATTGCATTGATGGGCGCTTGGATGCTATTGACAATCAACTTCAAGAGCAGCGTGCAACTATGTTTGATATGAGGACTCATATGGACATCCAGCACTCAGCTCTTCATGGTAGGCTTGATGCCCATTCTACTAGTGTGGATGCTAGTTTTGGACATGTGCGCTCCGATCTTAGTCAGATTCTGTCAGCTCTTGGGAGACTCTAGCCCTATCCTCGTGATGATGATCAGCAGCCACCACCCGCTTGAAGTCCATGATGTTCCTTTGCACTACTTTTTATGTCTATGACTTTATTTTTAGCTATGTTGAAACCTTTGAGTATTTTGCTGTTTTTGGAGTTGGGTGTACTTTGTTTAAAACTCATGTTTCATGGTCTATGGATGGTGTGTGGAATGATGGATTCATGATATTTATGCATTAATCATGTTTTCTTCATGGATTTCATGTTCCTTCATGGTTTTTCAATATTGCTTCATAGTCATATTTTGATTCTTATTTACTCTTAAGGGAACGTTTTCTTATTGGTATCCTTCATTCTCCACCTTTGTTTCCAAACTGTTATTTTTTTTATCATGACAAAAAGGGGGAGAAAGGAGATTAAAGAAAAAAGAGCATATTTTTTTTTTCCGCTTTCTTGTTTACACTCTGATGATATATGCTCTTACTCTGATACCAATGAGCACTTGATTATGATTATTATTGTATTACGTTGTGCTTGGCATTTTCTGGATTGTACAGGTTAAAAAGGTTCCTAGATTGAGGGGGAGCTCTCAAGTGCTAGAGGTTTAATTATTTTGCCATCATCAAAAAGGGGGAGATTGTAAAATCAAGTCTCCGATTAAGGTGGATTAATTTTGATGATGACAATGTAATTAAATTATGGACTTAATTTGAAGAATGCAAGCCCAACATTAAAGAAGATCAAGTTCTTAGTTTAATTACTCATTCTCATTTATTCTTAATGTATTTTATTTATGAGAGTGGGTAGTTTAGGTTTTTATTCTCACATAAGGTCAAATAATATTCATGCATGAAAGGTTGAGATTAAAACCAATCAGACTTGAGAAGAGAATTGAAAACAATGTTAGAAAACTTAATTTTTCCAACATTGACCAATTCACTCGAGTGATTCTCAATTCACTCGAGTGATTTATGAATTTTCAGTAATATAGCCGTTGGATAAAGTAAAAAGGCAACACTATCAGAGTTGACCAAAAAACACTCGAGTGTTTCCAAAAAGACTCGAGTGATTTAGGTCTGACAGCAAATTTTTTAAACGTTAGAAGAGGACAAAAAGGTAGTATAACTTGGTTTTTCCTTCCCTTTTGTCCCCTCACTTATATTCTGAATAGTGGCCATTATCCACATGAACAAGCTTATATTCTATCATTGATTCTCTCTCTCTCAAGTGTTAAAATCATTTTCTCTCTCTAAACTCAACCAAGCATTCATCTTTATTATTTGTCTTAGTGAGTTAAGAGAGTGTGCTTCATTTGTAAGAGAATTATTTGTTGTAAAATTCTCAAACACTCAAACACTTAAGCTTGTTTAGAAAATCTTGGTGAAGTATGCAAGTTCTCAAGCCTTGGGAGGTTCTCAAGCACAAAGACTAAGAGGATTCTTAGCTTGGTGGGCTCTTGGAGGTTCCAAGGAGCTTAAGAAGAAGGGACTCTTCATCACCAAATCAAGTTGGAGTAGAAATTTCAAGAGTTTGGTACACTCTTGAAAAGGGTTAGGATTGAGTGAGGAATCTCAATTTATCCTTGTAATTTCTAACAATTTGATTACTAGTAGAAACTCCTAAGTTGATTAGGGGGACTGGATTAGCACTCTATATTGAGTGTGAACCAGGATAAAATTGGTGTTGTCTCTCTCTTTTATAGCTTTCTTAGTTTTCAAGTAAAACCAAACCCTAAGTTCTCTAGAAAGGGGCTTTTATAATTCTAGTAGCAATTGGTTGCAATTAACTTGTTTTCATCTTGTTTTAACTTAGTTTAATTGCCCTCTACTTTGATTTATATCTGCCCTGGATTAGGCTTTAAGAAATTGAATCATTTTGCTAAATTTCTCTGAAACTGCTCCTTTCTGTTCTGCATAAAACACTCGAGTTTTTTTCAATTCACTCGAGTATTTCGTGGACTTTCACTCGAGTGATCTTCATTTCACTCGAGTAAATTGCCCAGTTTCAGAAAAACAAGCCTTTGATCAATTATTTTTTAATTGCACCGAAAATTAGTCACTGTTGCTTCCATATTACTATTTACCCCCCTCTAGTAATTGCTAAGCCCGCTTGTTGGTTTCCAACAAGTGGTATCAGAGCTCGGTCGAAAGATCGAGTGTAAAAGCTTTTTCGAAATAGATCCTTTTGGAAACAATAGGCTCTAGCAGTCAACATGAAGGGTCTATGTCTCTTAACCGACCTCCATTCTTCAATGGTGAAGATTATACTTATTGGAAGGTTAGGATGAGAGTCTTTGTAGAAGCAATAGACACCGATATTTGGGATGTAATTGAAAAAGGTCCTTATATTCCTAGAAGAGTGGTTAATGGTGAAGCCATTGTTATTCCTAGGACAAGTTGGAATGAAGATGATAAAAAGAAAGTTTCATATGATTTAAAAGCTAAAAATATCATCTTCTCCGCTTTGTCCAAAAATGAATTTCATAGGATTTCACAATGTCAATCGACTAAAGAAATGTGGGATACCTTGCAAATTACACATGAGGGAACTAGTGAAGTTAGAGACTCAAGATTAAATGCTTTAACTCATGAATATGAGCTCTTTCATATGTTCCCTAATGAGTCTATCAATGATATGCAAACAAGGTTCACACATATCGTTAACCAATTGATTGGTCTAGGAAAAGAATTTAGAAATGGTGAAACTACTAACAAGGTCTTGAGATGTCTTGATAGGAGATGGAAACCAAAGGTGACCGCCATCAAGGAAGCTAAGGATATAAAATCTATGGACTTTACCACCTTGTTTGGGAAGCTTCAAGAACATGAGATGGAACTATCAAGACTTCACTTAAATGAAGACTCGGACAAGAAAAAGAAGAGCATCTCTCTAAAAGCCTCAACCAAAATGTCAAAAGAGGATGAAGATGAATCTTCAAGTGAAGGCTCCGATCGTGCTCTAAATGAGGAAGACATTAGTTTATTTGCCAAGAGGTTCAACAAATTCCTCAAAGGCAAAAAGGGTAGTTCATCATTCTCTAAGGACAAGAGACCTCAAGACAAAAGAATCAAGGATAGCAAGCCAAGAAAAAAAAGCTCAAGTGAAATTGTGAAATGTCATGAGTGTGGTGGAATAGGACACATAAGAATGGAATGTCCCACCTATTTGAGAAAGAATGAGAAGAAGACTCAAGATGGCAAGGGGAAGAGAGCTTAAATTGTTTGGGATGAACCGGAAAAGGATTCCAAGTCAACCTCAAGTAGTTCGGATGATGAGGAAGCCAAGCTATGTCTAATGGCCAAGAATGACAATGAAGCCTCCTCAAGTAGTGAAAGAAATGACAATGAGAGTGAGGATGAGGTATCATCTAATTATTCTTACACCTCTTCTCATACTATTTCTTATGATGATTTGCTAAATGAGTATAATGAAATGTTAACTCAATTTGAAAGACTTGCTAAAGTTAACAAAGAAAAAGGAAAGAAGCTTTTGGAGTATCAAAAGGAAATCAATGAATTAGAAAAATCTATTAATGATTTGAAACTCCAAAATGCATCCTTGGAACTTGCTAACTCTAGTCATGTTTGTGAGAATGCAAATCAATCATATACCATCACTCATTGTGAAAAGTGTTGTGTGCTTGAAAATGAAGTTAATGATTTGAAAATCAAACTAACACTTTTAACAAAAGTGATAGAAACCTAGATCGGTTAATTAGTTCTCTTAGACACAATTCAAACAAAACCGGTCTAGGATATGTCCACAAGAAAAATAAAAATGAAGAGGTTGGTTCATTCTCAAAAATTGATTTTACAAAGAAACCAACTTGCTTTTATTGTGGAAAATTTGGACATACAAACAATAAGTGCCATATCAAAAATTTTGGAATTCAAAATGGTACTTATGTTTGGATTAAGAAGGGAGAATCATCCATGACTAACAAAAAGGGACCCAACATAATTTGGGTACCCAAAATGAGCAAGTGATTGTGTCTTGTAGGTGTGCCTTAGAACCGGAAAGCAACTTTGGATACTTGATAGTTGATGTTCTAGGCACATGACGGGAGATAAGCGACATTTCATTGAGCTTACTCCTAAAGAAAAAGGATATGTCACATATGGAAACAACAACAAAGGCAAAATACTTGGTATAGGTAAAATTGGTAATTCTTCCAACTTGGTTATTGATAATGTACTTTATGTTCAAGGATTAGAACATGATCTTTTGAGCATTAGTCAATTATGTGATATTGGTAACCATGTATTATTTACCTCTACTCATTGTCTCATAAAAAGTGACAAAGATGAATCTATCAAATTTGTTGGAAAAAGGTCTAATAACACTTACATGGTTGAATTGAATAATATCACTTCTTTAGTTTCAAAATGTTTAATTAGCAAAGAAAGTGATACTTGGTTATGGCATCGTAGGACCGCTCACATTAATGTAAATCAACTTAAGAAACTTCAATCCAAAGACTTAGTAGTTGGTTTACCAAAGCTCAATTTTCAAATTAAAGGTGATTGCACTCCTTGCAAGAAGTGCAAACAAACTAAAAATCATTTTGGTTCCAAAAATGATATGTCCACAACAAGACCATTGGAAATGCTTCATATGGACTTGTTTGGACCTTCTCAAGTAAAAAGCTTTGGTGGCAACTACTATGCCTTGGCGATTGTTGATGATTTTTCAAGATTTACATGGACATTATTTTTAAGTGCTAAGAGTGAGTCCTACAAGTCTTTTAAACGCCATATTAAGCTTGCACAAAACCAAGTAAACCAAAAAGTGATTATAATTCGAACCGACCATGGAGGTGAATTTGAAAACTATAAATTTGATAGATTTTGTGATAAGCATGGAATTGAGCACCAATATTCCGCACCTAGAACTCCACAACAAAATGGAGTTGTTGAGAGGAAAAATAGGGTGCTAGAGGAACTTGCTAGAACCATGTTAAATGATTCTCAAGTACCTCAATACTTTTGGGCCTATGCCGTTAATACGGCTTGTTATGTAATGAATAGAATTTTAATTAGGCCCATGATAAAGAAAACCCCCTATGAGCTTTACAAAGGTAGAAAACCCAATATATCCCATTTCCATGTTTTTGGATGCAAAGTGTACATTTTAAACAATGGAAAAGATCAACTTGGAAAATTTGATTCTAAATCGGATGAGGGAATATTTTTGGGTTACTCTTCTCATAGTAAAGCTTTTAGAGTTTATAATAAACGAACTATGACTATTGAAGAATCAATTCATGTTGTTTTTAATGAGTCTTCGAAAGAAGATAGTGTTTTATGTGAGGGTAGTGATGATGGACTTGAGATTTCAAATGTTGACAAAGAGATGGAAAAATCAAAGGATGAAGGAGAAGTCAAAGATGAACTTGATCCGACTTGGAAAACGGTGAAAGCTCACCCTATTGACAATGTCATAGGAGACCTTTCAAAGGGAGTATTAACTCGTAGGTCAATTCAAAATATTTGTCATTTTGTTTCCTTTGTTTCTCAAATCTAACCAAATTTAATTAAGGAAGCAATTATGGATGAACATTGGGTTATGGCCATGCAAGAAGAGCTAAATCAATTTGTTAGAAATGATGTTTGGGAATTAGTGCCTATACCCGATGATCATACCATAATTGGTTTAAAATGGATTTATAGAAATAAACTTGATGAATCCGGTTTGATTATAAGAAACAAAGCGAGACTTGTTGCCCAAGGGTACAACCAAGAGGAAGGTGTTGATTATGATGAGACCTTTGCTCCGGTTGCACGTCTTGAGGCAATCCGAATCTTGCTTGCTTTTGCATCAATTATGAATTTTACTCTTTATCAAATGGATGTCAAGAGTGCTTTCTTGAATGGTTTCATAAATGAAGAAGTGTATGTTAAGCAACCACCCGGTTTTGAAAGTCATGAGTTTCCAAACCATGTTTACAAGTTGAAAAAGGCACTTTATGGATTAAAACAAGCTCCTAGAGCTTGGTATGATCGATTAAGTACCTTTCTATTAGAAAATGGCTTTCAAAGGGGAAAGGTTGATAATACACTATTCATCTATAAAACCAAAGAGGACATTTTGTTAGTGAAAATATATGTAGATGATATTATCTTTGGTGCCACTAACGTGTCCTTGTGTAGAAAGTTCTCTAATTTGATGAAAAAGGAATTTGAAATGTCCATGATGGGGGAGCTCAAGTTCTTCCTAGGACTTCAAATCAAGCAAGTCAAGGAGGGGATTTTTGTGCATCAAGGAAAATATTGCAAGGAGCTCCTTGGAAAATTCGGAATGGACAAATGCAAAGAAGCATACACTCCCATGAGCACAACATGCTACCTAGACAAGGATGACATAGGTAAACCGGTTGATGTTAGTAAATATAGGGGCATGATAGGTAGTCTTCTATATCTTACCGCATCCAGACCGGATATTATGTTTAGTGTATGCATGTGTGCCCGTTTTCAAGCAAATCCTAAAGAATCACACCTATCCGCAGTTAAACATATTTTTAAATATCTTAAAGGAACAATTAACACCGGATTATGGTATCCTAGGGATGCTAGTCTTAGTTTAGTTGGCTATTCGGATTCCGACTTTGCGGGATGCAAGCTTGATCGCAAAAGCACTAGTGGTACTTGCCATTTATTGGGAAGTTCATTAGTGTCATGGTTTTCTAAAAAGCAAGCTTGTGTTGCTCTTTCCACCGCCGAAGCGGAATATATCGCCGCCGGTAGTTGTTGTGCTCAACTCTTGTGGATGAAACAACAATTATCGGATTTTGGTTTAAAATTAGAAAGTGTTCCATTAAAATGCGATAACACGAGTGCCCTCAATCTAACTAAGAATCCGGTATATCACTCAAGGACTAAACACATTGAAATTAGACATCATTTCCTAAGGGATCATGTTCAAAAGGGTGATTGCACAATTGAATTTGTAAGTACCACAAATCAATTAGCGGACATTTTTAAAAAACCTTTGCCAAGGGATACCTTCTATCATATAAGAAGGGAACTTGGTATTTTAGAGGAGTCAAGTATAAACTAATTGATTTGTGCCATTTGAAAATCACCAAGTATGTCTAAATTTAGTGTGTGATGATAGTTGTTTGAAATTACCTTGAGATGTTATGAATTTATGTCTTTAATTGTGTGTGATTAAGTTTCCTATCTGTTGTTTTCATTAAATGTGGTGAATTTTGTGTTTTATGTTTCAAAACTGTGATTTTCAGCATAACTGATAAAAACACTCGAGTGTTTATAAAATCACTCGAGTGATTTTAATTCAAAATTAAATCAGTTTTAATTGAAAAAGATTTTGAGCATGTCTGATGGAAAATACGCGAGTCTTTTTGAAAAGACTCGAGTCTTTTGGGCCAACACTCGAGTGAATCCCATTTCACTCGAGTGAATTCAAAGTTTCTGAAAATCTATCTTTCGGCCAACACGCGAGTGAATTATATTTCACGCGAGTGTTCTTCAGAATTTCTGAAAAACACGCGAGTGATTTAAAATTCACTCGAGTAATTTCCTCAGATATAGCCTACTGCTGCGATTTTCTTTTCATTTTACTCGAACCTCTCTCTCTACTCGCGTTTTTTCTCTGTTCTCTAACCTCCATCTTCACAAATCTCACCCAAAACTCAAATTTCTTTCATATTTCAACTCTATTTCATCTTATAAACTCATTTCTACTCCTATTTCACATCAAATTTAAGTTTTTGAGCATCAAATTCATCATTCCCTTTCCAAAACCCTAACTCCCCAAAACCCCAATTTCTCAAAATTTCTTCTAGTTTTTCACTTGTAAGTGCAGATGGCTTCATCTTCGGACAATAGAAGAAAAGGGAAAAAGCCAAGAATGGAGGAACCTCAACCAATTGAAGAGGAGGAAGATGATTTCTATCAAAGGGCAAATTGCATTGAAAGGGAAAGAAAATTTGCTTCCAATGATTATGCAACACAATCTTGGGTAAGTGAAGCTTATCTCCTTAGTAGAGGATTCCCCTTTGTAGATGCCCTTAAAACTCAAAAACTCATGGGTTTCCTATCATATAATGGCCCTATCTACATTAGGTTAGTTAGGCAATTTTATGCAAACTTTAGGCAAAATGGAAACTCATATGAGACCTCTGTGTTAGGACAACGATTTGAGGTTACCCCTAGGGCTTTATTCCAAGTTTTTGGGTTGTCACGATCGGGCGAGGGCACATCTAAAGGAGATGTTGACCCAATTTTTCGAAACTTGCTCCGCCCCGATCGTGTATATCTCAAGGGCGAGAAGAAAGCAAACCAAATGACTGCCAACAATAGAGTCCTCCACTATCTCATTTGTCATATCCTGTTGCCCCAAACATCTCCAAACTACTCCCGCTCAATTCAAATTGAGCTTCGTGTTATGGATGCCATTCTTAATGGAAATGTCTTGAATTGGGCCTCCATTATCCTTGCTAGAATGAAACAAGCCTCCGACTCCAAACCTAAGCAAAACCTACCTTACCCGATGCATGTCTGTAGGCTCCTTCAGCACTTTAAGATTCCTATTTCGGAAAAGGAGCCTGTCGTTCGTCTTCCTGCAAAAATCCATACCTTTTCTGATAACTCTTTGGGTAAGATGGACATCGAGTACTTCGGTGAACGATGTATGTATTTTGATGAGGCAGCTACTCTGAGAGGTCAGGGCAATGTTCAGCAGGCTGCAGATCAGTTGGGCGTTGACCCACAGCAGTTGGAGGAGGAGCAGGCCACTTTTGATCAGCAGGCAGGAGGGAGTAGTCGAGTACCCCAGGATGATCCTACTGATGGGATCAACTTTGATATGCCGGGGTCCTGGCACACCACATTTGCAGAGCACATGGTGTATATGGATGAGCGAATGGATGGTTTTGATGGGAGGTTTGCCTCATTGGCTCATGAAGCTCAGGACTTTAGGACCTATATGACTGGGAGAGTTGATAGCATTGATGGGCGCTTGGATGCTATTGACAATCAACTTCAAGAGCAGCGTGCAACTATGTTTGATATGAGGACTCATATGGACATCCAGCACTCAGCTCTTCATGGTAGGCTTGATGCCCATTCTGCTAGTGTGGATGCTAGTTTTGGACATGTGCGCTCCGATCTTAGTCAGATTTTGTCAACTCTTGGGAGACTCCAGCCCTATCCTCGTGATGATGATCAGCAGCCACCACCCGCTTGAAGTCCATGATGTTCCTTTGCACTACTTTTTATGTCTATGACTTTATTTTTAGCTATGTTGAAACCTTTGAGTATTTTGCTGTTTTTGGAGTTGGGTGTACTTTGTTTAAAACTCATGTTTCATGGTCTATGGATGGTGTGTGGAATGATGGATTCATGATATTTATGCATTAATCATGTTTTCTTCATGGATTTCATGTTCCTTCATGGTTTTTCAATATTGCTTCATAGTCATATTTTGATTCTTATTTACTCTTAAGGGAACGTTTTCTTATTGGTATCCTTCATTCTCCACCTTTGTTTCCAAACTGTTATTTTTTTTATCATGACAAAAAGGGGGAGAAAGGAGATTAAAGAGAAAAGAGCATATTTTTTTTTTTCGCTTTCTTGTTTACACTCTGATGATATATGCTCTTACTCTGATACCAATGAGCACTTGATTATGATTATTATTGTATTACGTTGTGCTTGGCATTTTCTGGATTGTACAGGTTAAAAAGGTTCCTAGATTGAGGGGGAGCTCTCAAGTGCTAGAGGTTTAATTATTTTGTCATCATCAAAAAGGGGGAGATTGTAAAATCAAGTCTCCGATTAAGGTGGATTAATTTTGATGATGACAATGTAATTAAATTATGGACTTAATTTGAAGAATGCAAGCCCAACATTAAAGAAGATCAAGTTCTTAGTTTAATTACTCATTCTCATTTATTCTTAATGTATTTTATTTATGAGAGTGGGTAGTTTAGGTTTTTATTCTCACATAAGGTCAAATAATATTCATGCATGAAAGGTTGAGATTAAAACCAATCAGACTTGAGAAGAGAATTGAAAACAATGTTAGAAAACTTAATTTTTCCAACATTGACCAATTCACTCGAGTGATTCTCAATTCACTCGAGTGATTCTCAATTCACTCGAGTGATTTATGAATTTTCAGTAATATAACCGTTGGATAAAGTAAAAAGGCAACACTATCAAAGTTGACGCAAAAACACTCGAGTGTTTCCAAAAAGACTCGAGTGATTTAGGTCTGACAGCAAATTTTTTAAACGTTAGAAGAGGACAAAAAGGTAGTATAACTTGGTTTTTCCTTCCCTTTTGTCCCCTCACTTATATTCTGAATAGTGGCCATTATCCACATGAACAAGCTTATATTCTATCATTGATTCTCTCTCTCTCAAGTGTTAAAATCATTTTCTCTCTCTAAACTCAACCAAGCATTCATCTTTATTATTTGTCTTAGTGAGTTAAGAGAGTGTGCTTCATTTGTAAGAGAATTATTTGTTGTAAAATTCTCAAACACTCAAACACTTAAGCTTTTTAGAAAATCTTGGTGAGGTATCCAAGTACTTGGTGAGGTATCCAAGTTCTCAAGCCTTGCGAGGTTCTCAAGCACAAAGACTAAGAGGATTCTTAACTTGGTGGGCTCTTGGAGGTTCCAAGGAGCTTAAGAAGAAGGGACTCTTCATCACCAAATCAAGTTGGGGTAGAAATTTCAAGAGTTTGGTACACTCTTGAAAAGGGTTAGGATTGAGTGAGGAATTTCAATTTATCCTTGTAATTTCTAACAATTTGATTACTAGTAGAAACTCCTAAGTTGATTAGGGGGACTGGATTAGCACTCTATATTGAGTGTGAACCAGGATAAAATTGGTGTTGTCTCTCTCTTTTATAGCTTTCTTAGTTTTCAAGTAAAACCAAACCCTAAGTTCTCTAGAAAGGGGCTTTTATAATTCTAGTAGCAATTGGTTGCAATTAACTTGTTTTCAACTTGTTTTAACTTAGTTTAATTGCCCTCTACTTTGATTTATATCTGCCCTGGATTAGGCTTTAAGAAATTGAATCATTTTGCTAAATTTCTCTGAAACTGCTCCTTTCTGTTCTGCATAAAACACTCGAGTGTTTTTCAATTCACTCGAGTATTTCGTGGACTTTCACTCGAGTGATCTTCATTTCACTCGAGTAAATTGCCCAGTTTCAGAAAAACAAGCCTTTGATCAATTATTTTTTAATTGCACCGAAAATTAGTCACTGTTGCTTCCATATTACTATTCACCCCCCCTAGTAATTGCTAAGCTGCTTGTTGGTTTCCAACAACTATCACTAGAAGGCTCTTCTCCTAATTTCCTACAAAGTTCATGATAAATTCTCTTCAAGTTTCTCCAACCTCTCATGATTCAGAAATCCAAACCCTTAACACTATCTACCCAGAACAAAAATCCCAAAATCCCTGCAAAACCCAGAAACCAAAACCCCTTTTACAAAAAAGAAAAAAGAAGAAATCACAACACTAAAAGTGGATGATGGAAACAAAAGGATTAGTAGTTACCTGCTGTAGGTTGATGATTTCTGTGGATAAGTTTGGTAGCAATGGATGATCGTGACAGTGTGGAGGAGATGCGCTTGAAGAGGAAACGAAGAGAGTTTCTGTTTTGAGGAAATGAGAAGTGAATGAAAAGTGATGGGAGGAAGAGTGAGTTATTCGAATAACCCCCAAAGATTGTTTAGTTTCCTTCACGATACACGTATGGGCCAAAAGCCCATTATCTTACCAGCCACTCGCACGATGAAACGTGGCAGTTACAAAGAGGCGCTTTTTCAAATTTCAAAAATTGCAATGATGTGGCACAACTCTCAAGGACACATGCTGTACCTAGAGAACCCAAAACGTCACCTCGAACAGGCTACCTGGTTACAGCTGTAACACCCTATAATTAATTACCCTTAATTCCCCTTATATTAAAAATATGAACTTAAAAATTCATTTTTAAATTATAAAAATCAACCGTCAAACGGACGGAGTTTCGTTTGTTTTTCGGACTTTTCTAAATCTTCAACCTGATAAACTCATGTATATAATATCAACGATAGCCAGCAGGGCTCAAATATAAATATATGCATCATATAGTTGCCCCATGGGCTCAAGTGTAAATCATCAGCATCAGTATGTCAGTGTACCAGCAGAAATGCAAAATATGTGAATCAAGAGACCATAACAGCAACTATGCCCAAAAAGGAATCATAAACCATGCACAAAAGAAACTAATCCTAAGCCTCTCTCAAAAGCATATACAGCCCATATACATCAAATGAATACGGAGGCTTAGGCCAAAATAAATATATCTAAAACCCATCCTTACTCTCCCTGTGAGGGAGAGTAATCCTGCTCGGCCGATCCTGGTGTATACTCCAACTCAGTACCTGAAAAATGGTAAGGAGGTGAGTATTACACAATAAAATAGGGAAGTAGTTTCTATTATGCTATACTGAACCACCAAGCCAAACACATCTAGTCATGTAGTGCATATAATCCAATGAGCATTCCCAAACAGTTCAATTATATTCTTTCCACATTAAAGTAGTTCTCTTGTAGTTTTAATTCCCATAGTCCATGCATTTCCATAATATACAAGTTACATAGTCCTCCATCTCATTTACTTTCCCTAATTCATACAATTATAACCACAATTTGTTATCTTTCTCAACTTTACTAATTTCACATGCTCTTTTCTCATACTCTTGGAAGCTTTCATAGCATTTTTAGAATTTATCACGGGGATCCATCATTGCGTATAGTCTCCTAAGGACAACGTCTTACAGCTGCACACAATGTGTGTCTTATGCGGTCTATGCGTACAGTCTCCTAAGGACAACGTCTTACAAGACCTGGATTCCCAAAATCATAATGTGCGTCCATCATTGCGTATAGTCTCCTAAGGACAACGTCTTACAAGATCTGGAGTAGCACAATCCAATTATAACATTATTAATATATGGTGTGTGTGTGTGTGTCCATAACTGCGTACAGTCTCCTAAGGACAACGTCTTACAGCTGCGCACAATGTGCGTCTTACGCGATCTATGCGTACAGTCTCCTAAGGACAACGTCTTACAAGATCTGGATCACACACTCTTTTTCCTTTAAATCTTTTAACAATTTAGTTCGCTTATTCCATCTCTTTTTACTCATTCTCATTAATTCCATTTTTATCATCTCAGCATACTTTTACATTCCCAAAAATACAGGGTAATTTCTAAGAGACATTCATGCCAATATCAAATATCATAATCATTACAACAACTCACATACTCACGTAGCCACAAATATTGCATATATTTCACTTTCTCATGTAGACATACATAATAAAATTACACAACAACTAATCACAATTATTAACATGATTTCCACACAATCATTTACACATTTAGCATATACTTATACTTGTAATTTGTCCAAGGAAATATTTATTCTTATTCCAACATAATATTCATTATCCTTTATAAAAATTCTGGATTTCCCATATAATCTAACATAGTACCAATTCTCACAACTTAAATAGCAATTATCACATTTAAACACAAAATAACACATCCAAATATTTTTATGCAATAACCATACCTGGGGTTTTTAATCTAATCTAACACATAACTCTTAGTAACCCACTATATACATAACACAACCTACCCCCTAGAATATGGTAACACAAACCTCCTTACCTCAAGTTCTTAGAGTTAGAGAGAGAATTTGTGCTTGGAGCACACTTGAGCAATGGCCACAACTCAAAGGAGAGGGAGGAACCTAAAATTAATGAAATAAAGAGACAAAATATTAAGCTTTGCCCAAGAATCTTGAGGGAAATTCGTGGCCCCATCAAGACTTCCCTAGGTTGATGATTGAAGTGCCATGGGAGAAAGAGGGAGAGAGAAATTCGAATTCTAGGGGAAAGGAAAAGAAGAATATAAGCAACAACCACTTACTTGGAGCTACAAGGATGGACTTGAGGATGGACTTGGAGTGATTCTCTTGAGAATTGATCAATTAGAGTGAGTGAATTTGTGCCCTAGAAGAGAGAGAGTTCGAGCTTTGCAAAATCTAAGAGATGGACGCCCATTATTTTTTTTCAGCATCTACAGCTTTTAATCGATTATTAATCGATTAAGCCATTTCCCATTTTCTGACCTTAATCGATTAAGCTGCAGTTTAATCGATTAAGCTGCAGTTTAATCGATGAAGCTGTTCAGTTTTGCAGTACCCAAACTTTGAGAGGCCATAACTTCTTCGTTAACCGTTGGATCTTCTTCAAATTTTAAAGCAAGCTTCCTCACCTATCCTACTTCACATCCAACGGTGGAATTTATGTTTTAAGCTACCAATCTTGTTATTCTAATTTCCTTAATTCCTATGTTTTAAACCTAAGGTTGCATGCTCAATTGGCTAAGTTTCTAACTTATGCCCTCAATTCTTCTACCCTAGGACCATCACAACATAAATTACACTATAAATTAAGTTTGGGATGTTACAATCCTCTCCCACTTACCCGAATTTCGTCCTCGAAATTCAGTTGTCCTCGAACAAGTGTGGATGAGATTGTCTGATCTTGCTTTCTAGCTCCCAAGTAGCCTCCTCCACATTGTTCCTGCTCCAAATGACTTTTACCAAGCTGATCTCCTTGCCTCTTAATTGTCTCACCTGCCTGTCTTCAATCCTCACTGGCAACACCTCAAAAGTCAAATTCTCCTTCAAAGGCAAATCGTCCAATGTGACCACATGAGTAGGATCATGAATGTATTTTCTTAGCTGTGAAACATGGAATACATCATGAAGCCTAGCTAAGTGAGGGGGCATAGCAATTCTGTAAGCTACCGGACAAACCTTCTTCAAGATCTCATAAGGTCCAACAAACCTAGGAGTTAGTTTCTTGGACCTAATTGCTCTACCAATCCCAGTGACCGGAGACACTCTTAGAAACACATGATCCCCAACATCAAATTCCAAGGGTCTCCTACGCCTATCAGCATAATTCTTCTGGCGATCCTGGGATGTTTTCATCTTGTTCTTGATCATTGTGATCTTCTCAGTTGTTTCTTTCACAATATCAGGACCTGTCAACAGATTCTCTCCTAATTGGAACCAACACAGAGGCGTTCTGCACTTTCTGCCATAGAGAGCCTCAAATGGTTCCATGCCAATACTGGAGTGGAAGCTGTTATTATAAGTAAACTCGATCAACGGCAGTAACTGCTCCAAACTACCAGCCTGCTCCAGAACACATGCTCTCAACAAGTCCTCCAGTGTCTGGATAGTACGCTCAGATTGTCCGTCTGTCTGCGGATGATAAGCCGTATTGAATTTCAGCTTAGTACCCAATGCCTCCTGAAGACTCTGCCAAAATCTAGACAGAAATCTCGGATCACGATCGTATACAATACTGGTATGAACACCATGTAGTTTCACTATGTCCCTGATATACAACTGAGTCAACTTCTCCAGAGTGTACTTCTTGTGAATCGGAATAAAGTGGGCACACTTTGTGAGACGGTCCACAACCACCCAAACTGCATCACATCCTGCAGCAGTCCTAGGTAGACCTGTCACAAAGTCCATAGCTATACTATCCCACTTCCACTCCGGTATATCAAGTGATCGCAAGGGACCACCAGGCTTTTGATGCTCAATCTTAACTTTCTGGCAAGTAAGACAATGAGATACATGATCTGCTACATCGGTTTTCAACTTTGGCCACCAATAAATCTTTTTCAGATCTTGGGACATTTTTGTTGCACCAGGATGGAAATTCATTTTGGTACGATGTGCTTCCCATAGGATATCCCTTCTGATCTCGAAGTCCATGGGAACACATATCCGACCCCTGAATCGGATAATGCCATCTGAACCTTTCACAAAATCAGGCTCTTCATGGCCTGATGCCCCTTCCAACAACTTCTGTAATTCTGCATCATCAGCTTGTCTCTCTCTAATAAGGCCAATCAAGTCATTAGTAACCTGCAGCATTTCTAGAACAATGCTCTTCTCTTTCACTTGCATGTTCAAATTGAGGTCACTGAACTCTTGGATTAGCTGCATCTCCTTCACCATCAAATTGCTGACATGCAAAGTCTTGCGGCTTAGTGCATCAGCCACTACATTGGCCTTTCCCGGATGATACTGGAGATTGAAATCACAGTCCTTCAGAAACTCCATCCACCTCCTCTGTCTCATATTCAACTCTTTTTGATCAAAGAGATAGCGAAGGCTTTTATGATCACTAAAGACTTCAAATTTTGAACCATACAGATAGTGCCTCAAGATTTTCAAAGCAAAAACCACTGCTGCCAGCTCAAGATCATGAGTGGGATAGTTCTGCTCATGCTGTCTCAACTGCCTGGATGCATAGGCTATGACTTGTCCTTGCTGCATCAGCACACAACCCAACCCTTGTTTTGAAGCATCACAATACACCACAAAGGATTGAGTCGGATCCGAAAAAATCAACACCGGAGAACTAGTCAATCGCCTCTTCAACTCCTGGAAGCTATCTTCACATTCTGGGGACCATTCAAATGGAACACCTTTCCGCGTAAGAGTAGTCAAAGGAAGAGCTAGTTTAGAAAACCCCTCAATGAACCTCCTATAATACCCAGCCATGCCAAGGAAACTTCTGATCTCAGTAATGGACTGGGGTCTCTCCCACTTAAGCACCGCTTCCACCTTAGAAGGGTCAACAGAAACACCCTTCTCAGAAATCACATGCCCCAGAAAATGCACTTCATTCAGCCAGAAACTACATTTAGAAAACTTGGCATAAAGACGCTTGTCTTTGAGAACTTGGAGCACTGTTCTCAAATGCTCTTCATGCTCCTTCTGGCTCTTGGAATAAATAAGAATGTCATCGATGAACACAATGACAAACGAGTCTAAGTACGGCCTGAAGATCCTGTTCATGTAATCCATGAAGATGACAGGTGCATTCGTGAGACCGAAAGGCATCACCACATATTCAAAATGCCCATACCGAGATCTAAAAGCAGTTTTAGGAATGTCCCCCTCTCGGATACGGATTTGATGGTATCCAGATCGGAGGTCAATTTTTGAGAAAACCGCAGCTCCCCTAAGTTGATCCAACAAATCATCAATGCGTGGGAGCGGATACTTATTCTTCATCGTCACCGCATTCAACTGACGGTAATCAGTGCACATGCGTGCACTTCCCTCCTTCTTTTTAACAAAGAGGATAGGAGCTCCCCACGGGGAAACACTCGGTCTTATGAAACCCTTCGCCAAAAGCTCCTCCAACTGCTTCTTTAACTCTTCCAACTCTGGAGGAGCCATTCTGTACGGCGCTTTAGATACCGGGCCGGCACCAGGCATAAGATCAATGCCAAATTCTACTTCTCTGGCTAGAGGCAATCCAGGTATTTCAGCTGGAAAAACATCCGGAAACTCACAAACCACTGGGATTTTGCTAATATCCGATGCTTCCTCATCATCCATGGCCGACACAGAGACTTGACAGAAAATTACTGACTTCTGGCTACAATCAAGAAGGACACGGTTCCGGGACATCCAGTCCATGCCTAGAATGATATCCAGCTTGGTTAAGGGCAAACATATCAAGTTCACTTTGAATTCCCGCTCCAATACTCGAAGAGGGCAATCCAAGCACATCAAAGATGTAACCACAGCTGAGTTTGTAAGGGTAGAAACAGACAACTTAAAAGGCATCTCAACAGCAGATAACTTTAGTCTCTCCATGCAATTGACAGAAATAAAAGAGTGTGTAGCTCCACAGTCAAATAGAATACCGCATGCAATATCATTTATATGACCAATACCTCGAATCAGCTCATCAGCCTCAGTCACCTCCTCTCCATCAAGAGTGTACACCTTCCCTTTCTGAAGTGGGCGGCCATCAACAATCCTCTGCGCCCTAGTCACATTTACTTCTTTCTTAACTGCATTCTGTGGGCAATTCATTGAAACATGGTCGGGCTGTCCACACTTAAAGCAAGTGATATTCGATTGATTCTGAGTCCAACATACACCCCTATGCTGCTTGCCACAATGAGGACAGGGCGGAATAGGACCAGGAGAACCCCCCATAGGGCCCGCTCTAGGCTGTGGATAGGGGCCTGGCCGCTGCACCGCTCCCTTGCCCCTCATAGGACCAACACTTCTCTGAACAGTCTTGCTTTTATCTTCTGCCATTTTCCTCTTAAGCCCCTTCTCATAAGTACTCGCCATGTTGACCAAACGGCCCAAATTATCAATATTGTGATACTCGCATGAAAGGCGAATGTCAGTCCTAAGTCCAGATTCAAACTTGACGCATTTGCCGCGCTCACTGGCATCCCGATAGTCAGAGAATTGGATGAGATCTTCAAATCTAGCTGCATAATCCCCAACTGACATAGAGCCCTGAGTCAACTGAAGAAAGGCAATCTCCTTCTCCCTTCTCACGTCTTCAGGGAAATACTTCCCTAGAAAAAGACCCTTGAATACTTCCCAAGGAACCACCAGATTGGCTGCCTCCAATCCCCTCCTCTGCTGGTCCCACCAATGCTCAGCTTCATTGGTTAGCATAAATTCCGCTAGTCGCACATGCTGCTCCATGGGTGGGTGAATAGAGCGGAGGATCTTCTCGATCTCCTGAATCCATCTCTGGGCTCCATCAGGGTCATTTCCACCCTCAAAGCGAGGTGGATCATTCTTGCGGAACCTAGCCATCCAGTCCACCTCTACTGGAGCTGGTTGCATAGCTGCTGCTGCTGCTATGGCTGTTGCGGCTGCGGCAGCTGCCATCTGCTCTCCTTGCTGCTGCTGCATCTGTGACAGATGCTCCAGAATGGCTTCAAGCCCATCATTAGCAGCCCTCCTTCCCGCCATACTGCTTAGCCAAAGATAGCAGAAAAATAAGACTTAAAATACTTAATGTATACATAGTACTATAATCATACTACTAAATTCCTAAACTTTTACTATGAGCATTCATTACTCGCTAGGTGAGTAATCGTGTGGAGTTTGCATAACTCCAAGGCCGAGGAGAAACTGCACTGATACCATAAATGTAACACCCTAAAATTAATCACCCTTAATTCCCCTTATATTAAAAATATGAACTTAAAAATTCATTTTTAAATTATAAAAATCAACCGTCAAACGGACGGAGTTTCATTTGTTTCTCGGACTTTTCTAAATCTTCAACCTGATAAACTCATGTATATAATATCAACGATAGCCAGCAGGGCTCAAATATAAATATATGCATCACATAGTTGCCCCATGGGCTCAAGTGTAAATCATCAGCATCAGTATGTCAGTGTACCAGCAGAAATGCAAAATATGTGAATCAAGAGACCATAACAGCAACTATGCCCAAAAAGGAATCATAAACCATGCACAAAAGAAACTAATCCTAAGCCTCTCTCAAAAGCATATACAGCCCATATACATCAAATGAATACGGAGGCTTAGGCCAAAATAAATATATCTAAAACCCATCCCTACTCTCCCTGTGAGGGAGAGTAATCCTGCTCGGCCGATCCTGGTGTATACTCCAACTCAGTACCTGAAAAATGGTAAGGAGGTGAGTATTACACAATAAAATAGGGAAGCAGTTTCTATTATGCTATACTGAACCACCAAGCCAAACACATCTAGTCATGTAGTGCATATAATCCAATGAGCATTCCCAAATAGTTCAATTATATTCTTTCCACATTAAAGTAGTTCTCTTGTAGTTTTAATCCCCATAGTCCATGCATTTCCATAATATACAAGTTACATAGTCCTTCATCTCATTTACTTTCCCTAATTCATACAATTATAACTCACACAAATTGTTATCTTTCTCAACTTTACTAATTTCACATGCTCTTTTCTCATACTCTTGGAAGCTTTCAATAGCATTTTTAGAATTTATCACGGGGATCCATCATTGCGTACAGTCTCCTAAGGACAACGTCTTACAGCTGCACACAATGTGTGTCTTACGCGGTCTATGCGTACAGTCTCCTAAGGACAACGTCTTACAAGACCTGGATTCCCAAAATCATAATGTGCGTCCATCATTGCGTACAGTCTCCTAAGGACAACGTCTTACAGCTGCACACAATGTGTGTCTTACGCGATCTATGCGTACAGTCTCCTAAGGACAACGTCTTACAAGATCTGGATCACACACTCTTTTTCCTTTAAATCTTTTAACAATTTAGTTCGCTTATTCCATCTCTTTGTACTCATTCTCATTAATTCCATTTTTATCATCTCAGCATACTTTTACATTCCCAAAAATACAGGGTAATTTCTAAGAGACATTCATGCCAATATCAAATATCATAATCATTACAACAACTCACATACTCACGTAGCCACAAATATTGCATATATTTCACTTTCTCATGTAGACATACATAATAAAATTACACAACAACTAATCACAATTATTAACATGATTTCCACACAATCATTTACACATTTAGCATATACTTATACTTTTAATTTTTCCAAGGAAATATTTATTCTTATTCCAACATAATATTCATTATCCTTTATAAAAATTCTGGAGTTCCCATATAATCTAGCATAGTACCAATTCTCACAACTTAAATAGCAATTATCACATTTAAACACAAAATAACACATCCAAATATTTTTATGCAATAACCATACCTAGGGTTTTTACTCTAATCTAACACATAACTCTTAGTAACCCACTATATACATAACACAACCTACCCCCTAGAATATGGTAACACAAACCTCCTTACCTCAAGTTCTTAGAGTTAGAGAGAGAATTTGTGCTTGGAGAACACTTGAGCAATGGCCACAACTCAAAGGAGAGGGAGGAACCTAAAATTAATGAAATAAAGAGACAAAATATTAAGCTTTGCCCAAGAATCTTGAGGGAAATTCGTGGCCCCATCAAGACTTCCCTAGGTTGATGATTGAAGTGCCATGGGAGAAAGAGGGAGAGAGAAATTCGAATTCTAGGGGAAAGGAAAAGAAGAATATAAGCAACAACCACTTACTTGGAGCTACAAGGATGGACTTGAGGATGGACTTGGAGTGATTCTCTTGAGAATTGATCAATTAGAGTGAGTGAATTTGTGCCCTAGAAGAGAGAGAGTTCGAGCTTTGCAAAATCTAAGAGATGGACGCCCTTTATTTTTTTTTTCAGCATCTACAGCTTTTAATCGATTATTAATTGATTAAGCCATTTCCCATTTTCTGACTTAATCGATTAAGCTTCAGTTTAATCGATTAAGCTGCAGTTTAATCGATTAAGCTGATTAGTTTTGTAGTACCCAAACTTTGAGAGGCCATAACTTCTTCGTTAACCGTTGGATCTTCTTCAAATTTTAAAGCAAGCTTCCTCACCTATCCTACTTCACATCCAACGGTGGAATTTATGTTTTAAGCTACCAATCTTGTTATTCTAATTTCCTAAATTTCTATGTTTTAAACCTAAGGTTGCATGCTCAATTGGCTAAGCTTCTAACTTATGCCCTCAATTCTTCTACCCTAGGACCATCACAACATAGATTACACTATAAATTAAGTTTGGGATGTTACAACAGCTGTCACACACTCCCGAACTAAGGCATCCGAAAAGGTCAACCCTAAACACTTGCTACCTCGTCACAGACTTCTCAAAGTCTTACGAGCTGGGGGGCTTGTAGGGTCTGCCGACCAGACACGGATTCAAGCCTTGTCAAAGGAATTCTCTAAGGGCACTTTCCTCGGTTCACTTAACATGAACGTCCCTCGCTCGGACTCATGGACTCCGAGCATACCCAAAGGACCAGGCTTGGACTTGATGGAACCGAGCCTCATCATCGGTCCTCAATCCATCAGGCTTAAGACTCTAGGCCGAGACATACCGTCGGCTCGCGGATAAGCTCAGACCCACCGAGGCTTCTTATCCCTTCCGCAAATCACTCCTAGATTCTCGCAACAGCCTAGACATGAGATCTTCAGCTGATCCTATCCAGATTCTATGAGCATAATCTTCCGATATTATCTCACAGAATCCTGGTTCAGCTCAACCCTGATACAGGGCCCAGACGGCCCATATCAGCCTCCTCCAAACCCTATAAATAGCTCACTACAGCTAGGGTTTCAGGTACGTACTCTCATCCCTAAGTTGACACTCTGCACACACGTTGACTAGGGAGAACCTGCTTTTCCCAACTGGAACTGCAGAAATACCATAAGTCACACATTAACTCTTGATCCTCTCTAGGGCTCCTGATTGCATAGTCTTGAGCACTTAGAGGGTTAAGGACATCTAGTGTTCCAGGACACTACACATTGTCAGACTCAAATCTCTAAATTCTTCTATCAGTGCAGCTTCTTTGACCATCATCGAACTGACATGCATTGCTTTTCGACTCAACGCATCAGCCACCACGTTTGCCTTCCCAGGATGGTAATGAAGTTCGAACTCATAATCCTTCAAGAACTCCATCCATCGGCTATTCAACTCTTTCTGGTCGAAGAGGTACTTTAAGCTCTTATGGTCACTAAATACCCGAAACGTAGTGCCATAGAGGTAGTGCCTCCAAATCTTTAGAGCGAAGACAACAGCTGCCAGCTCAGATCATGAGTTGGATAGTTCATTTCATGAACTTTTAGCTGTCTCGAGGCGTAAGCGACTACCTTCCCATCTTGCATCAAAACACTCCCAAGTCCTTGTTTCGATGCATCACAATACACCTCGAAACTCTTCTGTGTATCAGGCAAAATCAATACAGGGGAGGATGTCAACCTTTCTTTCAACTCTAGAAAACTCCTTTCACACTTCTCGTCCCATATAAATGGTTGATCTTTCCGAGTTAACTTTGTCAAGGGTAGCGCAATCTTCGAGAAACCTTCTATAAACCTTCTATAGTAGCCAGCCAAACCAAGAAAGCTCCTCACCTCCGTGACCGACTTAGGTTGCTCCCATTGCAAAACCGAGCTTACTTTCGCCGGGTCAACTGCTATTCTCTTGTTTGAAATCACATGTCCCAAAAAACTTAACTTCCTCCAGCCAGAACTCACACTTTGTAAGTTTGGCGTACAACTGCTTCTCTTTCAGGATGCTCAACACTATCCTCAAGTGTTCAGCATGCTCCTCCGAGCTCTTGGAGTAGATAAGGATATCGTCAATGAACACAACCACGAATGAATCTAAATAAGATCTGAAGATTCGATTCATGTTGTCCATGAAGATAGCTGGTGCATTCGTCAATCCGAACGGCATCACAACATACTCATAATGCCCGTACCGGGATCGAAATGCGGTCTTAAAGATATCCTCTTCTCTAATCCTGATCTAATGATATCCTGATCTCAGATCAATCTTAGAAAATACTGAAGCCCCACGAACTTGGTCCATAAGGTCATCGATCCTCGGCAAAGGATACTTGTTCTTGATTGTGACCTTATTCAATTGTCGATAGTCGATGCACATTCTCTTACTACCGTCTTTCTTCTTGACAAACAAAACTGGAGCACCCCAAGGTGACACACTTGGTCGGATCATCTGCTTCTGCAATAGCTCCTCGATCTGCCTCTTCATTTCAGCCATTTCTGGTGGTGTCATTCTATAAGGAGCAATAGAAATGGGACCAGCTCCCGGAACTAGATCAATTCCAAATTCAATCTCTCTTCTTGGTGGCAAGCCAGGTATCTCATCAGCGAATACCTCCGGAAAGTCTCTAACTACGGGTATCTCTTCAATCCTCAGACCATTCTCTTCTACTTCAGTGTTGAACAGGCACATCTAGCCAGAGGGTTTCGGATTCCTATAGGTTACTATCTTTCTATCACAATCGATGATCACTTGGTTTTGACTCAACCAATCCATCCCCAAGATCACATCCAATTGCGATAAGGGTAAACAGATCAAATCTACCCTAGAAGTTTGTCCTAACACTTCTATACAACAGTTAAGACATGCTCTAGAAACAACTACAGGAGCATTAGTAGGGGTTTCTACTTTCAGAGTATATGGCAATTCAGACATAGATAGACCCAAACGATCTACACATTCATAGGAAACGAATGAATGCGTTGCACCCGAATCAAACAAAACATTATAGAGCTGACCATTTAGAAAGTATTTACCTTGCACTAGATCAGAAGATCGGCTTGCCTCCACACCACTAAGTGTGAAAACCCTTCCTTGAGCCATAGGCCTATCAGCAGTTCCTCTTGAATTAGCTTTAGCCGACTCCTTGCAGTCCTTCTCAAAATGTCCCGGCTTCCTACAGTTGAAGCAATTACTTGATCCCCAACAAAAACGCCCATGATGACGACGCTTGCACTTGTCACAGAATGGAGCCTCGCTCCGAAAGTTTCTTCCATCATAACCACTAGCCTTTCCTTTGCCTTTCCCTTGATGATCATACGGACCTTTGCCTTGGTTTTTGAAACCCTTGCGCCTCTGAGGTCCATAATTCCGGCTATCTTTCCTCTCTGTTGCTTACAACCCTTCAGCTTTCTTGTCGTCCTCATACATCCTACACATGTCCACGAGTGCAGGAAAACTTTGGATTCGTTGGTAGCTGAAAATTGACTTTAGCTTGGGCCTTGGACCTCCATCGAATTTGATGCACTTACTCATCTCGTCAGGATTATTCTGGTAGTATGGAGAGTACTTCATCAATTCTTCGAATTTCGCAGCGTACTCACCCACACTCATGTCTCCTTGCTTCAATTGTAAGAATTCCACCTCCTTCTTTCTTCTCAAATACTCAGGGAAATATTTATTGAGAAACTTCTCCATAAATACACCCCAGTTCACATCCCTTCCTTCATAACATAAGAGCTGAACCGTATGATTCCACCATTTCTCAGCTTCATCTTCTAGCATGTAGACTGCATATGCCACTTTCTGAGCTTTTGTACAATCCAAGGTTCGCAGAATTTTGTCCATGGTGTGAATCCATCTATTGGCCTCCTCAGGTTTAAATCCTCCTTCAAACTTGGGTGGGTTACAACTCCTAAAATCAGTCAGACTCTTCGCCTCGGTGTTACCCACATTGCACTGATGAGGTGGATTAGCAGGTTGAGGTGGTTGCTGAGATTGCTGTTGTTGCATAGACTCCAGCACCGCGGTTATCCTTTCTAACATCGCATTGGTGTGATTTTGGTTTCTAGTAGCCATAATAGACCTGCGCTATGGGCTTATGGTCACATATGTTGAACTAAAGAAACATTCCTCACACTACATATACTAAGGCTATAGCTTATAACTTTAAATCAACATTCAATTGTGTCTTGTGCTCAAAAGAGACAAGATACAAACATTCATAACAATAAATATGCCTTGCGGATACCTACTTGATGTTGATGGCTACCTTTCTGGAACTACTTCCACTACTACAGGATCTGACTTTTGCTCTGATACCACTCAGTGTGACACCCTTTTTCCCACCCAAGTAAATATTATAATAGTTGAGTATTACTTGGTATAATATATGGACTTGTGATTATATAAGAAAATATAGAAATAAAATTTTATTTTCTTAGGCGGGTGCACAAATCCCAACATGGAATTCTTGGAGAAGAAATTCTTGTAATGGACTTGTAGTAGTCCGAGCGATGACCGACCGAAGCTTCATTTTTACGATTGGTATGATGCTACAACAGGGTAAACGGTCGGACATTTACACCGAGCAAACAGGGTTGTTACGTGTAGAGTACGTACTGATGAGGTTACCACCGAGCACAGGACTCTCAATCTGATCCTTATCGTTTACAGCCTCATCTAACCGTAACTACTCCTAGATTCCCATGACTCTTGGTTAAGATAAAACAGCATTGGATAGAGTTTATCATTTACAGGATTTATGGATATTATCTTATCATATCCTATACAAATCCTAGTTGAATTCTTCCTCTTTAGAAGCCTTATCAAGACAGCCTACAGAACACAGGTAATCCCCTATAAGAACCACCATGCTATAGGGGCAAAGGTATGTCTTCTCTTCCCTAAGTTGACACTAGCACACACATTGTTGACTAGGGAGAACCTGATTATCCCAACTGGATATTCAGAAATCCTAAAGAGTCCTACATTAACATCTTGGCCGAGATCATTCTTCAAGGCTCTTCCATAGCTTTAAAGTTGATCTTGGTTAAGGACACGACATTGGCGCCGTCTGTGGGGACTGAATAACATATCATTCCCACCACCACCATGGTCACCACCAAAAGTCAGGTCGGTGATCTCCGAGAACGCATCGCCCGCACCCGTGGCAGGCCCAGGAATGCTAATAATAATCAGCCACAGCCTCACTCTTCAGGCGACCTACGTGATGTCCTCAACCATAATCGTGGAAATAATGGGCAACCACCACGAAGATCTCATTCTGGTCCAGGGAATAACCCCCAACCACGAAACCATTCGCAAGGCCAACCACCGCCAAACCAAAGCCAAAATCGTAGTGGAGCTCATGCTGTACACCCCCAAACACCACAATCTTCCCATCCTAGGGCTGGGAGCAATCCCCAACCCCTCCAGGTTTTACATACCATACAGCCTCCACCACCACCACCACCCCCTCCAACACCACCTCCCTCTACCCATGGTGATTCAAGTAGCACAGCTCCTACCACACGAAACACTTCTAGAACCACTGGAACACGAGCACACCATGGGCGAGACACCCAACGTACCCCTCCTATCCCACATAACCCTGATCATATAAGTACAACACCTAGAACCAGACTGAATCCAAGTAGATCTGCTCCGGGAAACTCTCGTCATAGCCATTCCATCATCAGATCCTATGCAACTACTGCCTCCGCTCGGGCTCGGGAGCAAGAGATGATCAATATTGTTAATAGGCAGACCACTTTAATCGAACAACAAGGACGTGCTATTGCCGACCTTCAACAACAAGCTATGGCGAGGATTGCTCAAAATCAATCAACCTCTATTCCACCACAAAACCAACCAACCATGGACCCACAACCAGCTCCGATAATGCAGCTTCCCCCACCAAATTTTCATGTTAACCCCTCCACAAATCAAGATCAGGTCGGGTTCCACCCTGGCCATCCTTTCACTCCATATATAATGGCATTTGAAACCCCTCAAGGATACTTGGGCCCCTCTAATGTGCCACATTATAACGGTCTAACTGACCTAGTGGACCATATTGTGTCTTATGAAGGGGCAATGAATTATTATGGGGGTGGTGAACAAATGAAATGCCGAGCATTTTCTATGACACTCGAACCCTCGGTTCTAAGGTGGTATTCTTCCCTCCCTCCTAACTCCATTAATTCCTGGGAGGAGATGAAGCGTGTATTTCTTAACAGATATACTGCTAGCTGCATTCAACCCAAATCCGACCATACCTTGGCATCTGTTACACAAAGGCCGGATGAACCACTGAAAGATTACTTATCACGCTTCCACGCGGAAGCAAGTTCCGTTCCACGGTTAGAACCAGGAGTAGCAGTGCTACTATTCACACAAGGTTTGCAGTCTGGGGATTTCAGAAAGTCTCTGATTGGTAAACCTCCAAAGGATATGGCCGAGTTGAGACAACGGTCAAATAAATTCATCAACTTGGAAGAATTTCACAAGGGACAGAAGTTCAGAGAAGATAGACAACGAGCCGATCCTCAAGGACCGAACAAACAAAAACGTGACGAACGTTTTGGTGGGAGACAAGACAGAGATAGGAATGATCGGGACCGACGGGTTCCCCCAAGGAATAAGTTTCAAGATTACACTCCTCTAACAGTTCCGCGGAGTCAGATTTTAAGAGAAACTATGCAGACTGACTTGCGTTCTGCCCAAAGACCGCCGTCTTTACGAAAGGGCGCACAGCGTGATAAGTCGAAATACTGTGACTTCCACAGGGGCTATGGCCATACCACCGACGAATGCATCTAGCTGCGAGATCTGATCGAAGAGATGATCAGAGATGGCAAGTTACAGCAATACATCAGAGATGCAGCTGGCCGAAGAAGCAGAAACAGATCTCAATCCCCAGTAAAATCTAAACGCCAGAGAAGTAGGTCACCAGATGATAGAAACGCAGGAAGACAGAAAACCGAATCCGTTCCAGTACCTGACGCAAGCGCTAGCAAAAATGAATTCTTGGTCAATACTATTGCAGGAGGTTTTGCTGGAGGAGGGGAGAAAAAAGCTGACAGGAAGAAGTACATCAACCAAATCTTGGCAGTTAGCCATAAACCGATTGCAAAAGATCAACAAAAAACATTCCCATCATTTTTGACGATGAAGATTTGGAGGGAATCCTTCCGGGCCATAATGACCCCATGGTGATAACTGCTTTGATCGGCAATTACGAGGTAAAGCGAGTTTTCATTGATCAAGGTAGTTCGGCGGATATAATGTTCTCCCCATTATTCAAAGCTTTAAAACTCAGGGAGTGTAATCTCACCCCCTTTGAAGGTGAACTAATTGGTTTTACTGGAGACACCGTTGAGCCAAAGGGCTACATCCAACTTCCTGTAACTCTCGGACAACAACCTTCGGCTAGAACCGAGATAGTCAAGTTCTTGGTGGTTGATTGTCCAGCAGCATATAATGCCATACTTGGGAGAACCTCTTTGCAAGCATTTGGGGCAGTTGTATCAACAGTTCATTTGGCTATGATGTTCGTCGGAACTGATGACAGAGTGGTAATGGTCAAAGCCGAACAAGATGCAGCAAGAAAATGTTACAATGCCAGCCTGGGGAAAGTGAAAAGCAAGGATCCGAGCAATCTGGAAAGAGTTTCTTTGGGTAAGGGAAATATTAACCTGGCAGACCTGGATATGCGAGACTAATCCGATAGAAATAGACCGACCCCAAAGGGACAATGGGAGTTCTTGACACTATCTGACGACCCCCTCAGGCAAGTGAAAATCGGTTCTGATTTGCCCGCATGCGTTAAAGAAGAATTGGCCGCACTATTAATCATGAATAAAGATTTGTTCGCTTGGACATCAGCCGATATGCCAGGAATCGACCCCAATTTTATTTGTCACAAGTTAAGCATCATTCCGGGGTCGAAACCAGTGGCACAGCGTAAAAGGAAAGTTAGTGCGGAAAAGGCCGTAGCAATTGAGGAAAAAGTCGCTGAACTACTCCGAGCGGGTTTCATTAGGGAGATTGACTATACAGACTGGTTAGCTAACACCGTCTTGGTCAAAAAGCCCAATGGAAAATGGAGAATGTGTGTTGACTACACAGACTTGAACAAAGTCTGTCCTAAAGATCAATACCCACTCCCCGTTATTGACAAACTCGTCGACAGTTCAGCTGGTTACAACCAGATTCCAATGTTCTCGGCCGACCAGGACAAAACTGCATTTATCACCGATAGGGCAACATACTGTTACAACGTTATGCCCTTTGGGTTGAAAAATGCGGGATCTACTTATCAGAGGATGATGAACAAGATTTTTCAAGGTATGATCGGCTCGAACATGGAGGTGTACATAGATGACATCATTGCAAAAAGTAGACAGCAAGAAAATCATGCCAAGGACCTCACAATAATACTTGACCGAGTGAGAAAATACTCCATGAGGTTGAATCCGGAGAAGTGTGTATTCGGAGTCCCAGCCGGTTCTTTCCTCGGTTTTATGTTAACCGAGAGAGGAATTGAGGCCAATCCTGATAAGTACAAAGCAATCCTTGACATGATGAGCCCAGCTAATCTTAAAGAAGTTCAACAACTCACGGACCGAGTAGCGGCACTCTCCAGATTCTTGTCCCAAGCCGCTCGGAAAGCCTTGCCGTGGTACCAGCTCCTTAGGAAAAACAAGGATTTCCTTTGGGACGAGCAATGTGAGCAAGCTTTTATTCAGTTAAAAGAGTACCTTTCCTGCCCACCGGTCCTCCACAGCCCTCTTCCTGATGAGAACCTCATTCTATACATGTCAGTGGCCGAGGCGGCGGTCAGTTCAGTTTTGGTACGAGATAATTCAGGTACTGAAGCCCCAATATATTTCGTTAGCCGAGCACTTCAAGGATCGGAATTGAGGTACCAGAAGCTGGAGAAACTTGCATATTGTTTGGTCACATCAGCTCGGAGATTGAGACAGTATTTTCAGGCACATAGAATATTGGTAAGAACCGCTCAACCTCTCAGACAGGTTCTTCACAAACCCGACCTAGCTGGCAGAATGGTCTCATGGTCTGTCGAACTTTCTGAATTCGACATTACCTACGAACCAAGGAAAGCAATGAAATCTCAAGCGCTTGCTGATTTTGTTACTGAGTTCACAGATATCCCTTCGGACAACTCTCAAAATCTTTGGTCAGTTTATGTGGACGGATCAAGTAATAGAAAAGGCGCAGGGGTTGGAGTCATCATTGAGAACCCCGAGGGATTGTGTATGGAATACTCATTGAAATTTGAATTTCAAACATCGAACAATCAAGCAGAATACGAGGTAGTTCTTGCAGGCCTCTAGATGGTTCACGAGTTCGGAGCAGAGCAAGTGTCAGTTTTCAGCGATTCACAACTGGTAGTTTCTCAGATCAAAGGTCAGTACTCGGCAAAGGAACCCATTTTACAAAAATATCTTAAAGAGGTAAAACGAATCATCTCAAACTTTTCCGAATTTAACATTTCACATGTGCCGAGAGATTCGAATTCCAGAGCCGACATTCTATCCAAATTGGCAAGTACAAAAGGGTCGGAAAATAACAAAACACTGATACAAGAAACCATTCCCCGACCTAGTGTCATTCTGACGGTCTCATTATCTCAGTCATGGATGGACCCAATTCTTACTTATTTGCAACATGGGTTCATCCCCCAAGATCAGTCGGAGGCTCAGAAATTAGTTAAAAAGGCCGCTCAGTACACAGTTCTAAATGGAGTCCTGTACAAGAGAGGCTTTGGATTCCCCATGCTCAGATGTGTCAACCCATCCCAAGCTGAGGAAATATTGGAAGAGATTCACGGTGGAATTTGCAGTCACCATATGGGAGGAAAGTCCTTGGCAAGAAAAGTAATCCGAGCGGGCTATTTTTGGCCTACACTGCAGAAAGATGCTATGGAACATGTCAAGAAATGTACTCAGTGCCAATTTCATAGTGACATCTATCAAAAACCTGCTGAAGAGTTGCACTCTCTCGGTGCACCTTGGCCCTTTTACCAATGGGGCATGGACATCATCGGAAAATTCCCCACCGCACCAGGCCAGTTTAAGTTTGCAGTAGTGGCTATTGATTACTTCACCAAGTGGATCGAAGCAATGCCATTAGCAACAATCTCAACAGCTCGGATTCAGTCTTTCTTCGTCAAGGAGGTGATTTCTCGATTCGGAGTTCCACATGCCATAGTCACAGACAATGGATCACAGTTCGCAGCATCTCACTTCCAACAATTAGCAGCCGACCTAAACATCACTCACTATTTTAGCTCTGTTGAACATCCACAGACAAATGGTTTAGCCGAGGCGGCCAACAGAACCATCTTGGATGGGATCAAAAAGAAGCTCGGAAATGCTGCTGGCACTTGGGCAGATAAACTTCCGAGTGTCCTATGGTCACACAGGACAACAATACACTCGTCCACAGGTGAAACTCCTTTTCGTTTGACATACGGCTATGACGCAGTCATTCCAATCGAAAAGCGAATTCCTACCTTCAGGACACTTGAACGTCCTTCGGAGACAAATGACCATTTGATCAGTGAGGAGCTTGTTTTATTGGAAGAAGTTCGAAAAAATGCCGCAGCCCATGAAAGCAAAATGAAGAAGCGGCAGGCTCGGGAATACAAAAAGAGGGTTCGTCCAAGAAGCTTTGAAGTTGGTGACTTAGTCCTTCGTCGAGCTGACATTGGCAAAGGAAATGCTGGAGTCGGAAAACTCCAACCAAAATGGGAAGGACCATATCGAGTGAAGGCTAAATCTGGCTCTGGGGCATACAAACTGGAGTCTCTCTCGGGCATGGAAATCGGTAACACATGGAACGTTGCCAAACTCAGAGCTTATTACAGTTAAGCTCATACTTTGTTTTTTCACTTTTTATAGTTAGGTAAATTTATTGCTCAGTAATGATTAGGTCGAATAAACGAAGGATAACATCCTTCTTAGATTAGTGACAATTGTTAGGAATTAGATTGATAGGAATTTGTTAACAGATGAGCAACTTCATTTTTTGTTTTTTCGTTTATCATGCATCAATTTATTCGTAATCCTCGTTTGAACATTGTGAAGTAACATGCGACTCATTTGCTTCGGCTAGCCACCGAGCCAAATCGAAGTACAGCTCCTAACAAGAGTTCAGCAACGTACTCATAGAACACCCGAATCCAGGAAACTACTTTCCTTATTTCGCGGTCCGAGGATCCCACTTCGCCTAAAGTTGGCGATCCAAGTTCTACTCACAATGAATTGTATATTTATAAATTCTCAAAACTTATCTTACAACTCGTTAATTGGCAAACACTGGAAGCGTGACGAACGCAATGATAATATGTCAAATAAAGTTGTCATTATCATAAATCGCAAGTTGATATAAACTGTTCAAAATGACGCTCGAATAACACGAGCAATCGAAAGACATAGCAAATTGTTCGGCGTAGCAAAAGGTTAAAGACAAATTGTGGCAACAGTAGCAAGTTAAAAACGCTCAGAAAACAGTGAGCAAAATGAAAATCAACAAAACAGCAAAGATTAAAAAGTGCAACATCACTCCTCAAGGTCAGATAAAGCTACATTTGAATCATCAAAATTTGGCGCCTCAGTCAACTCCTCAAGGGGATTGGAAAGATCTTCTGCCTGCAGATCTACCTCGGCCCCGGTCTCAAGGTCGACCAACTTCCCATTTTGAACAGCATGAAATGGATGAGCCCCGACCACCCTGAACTCTAATTCAGGGTTCAGAAATTGAACTTGCTTAATGGCCGAGACAAAGGAGTCATCCACTGCTTTTCCCCAATTGTAGAAGTTAGTTGCTGCCTTCTTCTTGTGGAAAAGTGCTTTCTCCCTCAACTTCCGAGCAACTGCTGCAGACTTTTCAACTTCAGATTTTAGTTCCTCCATCTTCTGCTGATGCACTTGGAGTTCTTTCTTCAGAGTCTCCTCGGCTTCCTTCTTCTTAACTTCAGCTGCTTTTTGAGAAACCTTTAAGGAATCTCTCTCCTTAATCAATTCCCCCTTGTCGGCCTTCATGTTCTCCAGTTCATTCTTCACTCGGATCAATTCATCCGAGAGACTAGCCTCTTGAGCAGCTGATACCGCACGAGCTTCCTTTTGTTCAGCATTGTAACCGGAAAAGAGTCCCTCAGGGTGCTTAGCCAAAAAATAGGCCAGATTGGCACCGCGAATAAAATATTTCGCAAAGGTCATATTGCAACGAGACCACTCATCAATACTCAAATTTCCAAACCTAGAACAGTCAGTCTCAGATAGGATATATTTCCCAAACCTCTCATCAAACTGCTGATCCCATATGGATGTTTCCCGAGGGATCGCAGCAGAAGTTGGAGCAACATCAGTAGGAGTAGCAGTAGTTCGAACACTTGGTCCTTCCGCCCTTGGGTTGGCACCCTCCGGCACTTTCTCTTTTCCCTTATCCAATCGTCGGCGACGGATTAAAGGTTGGAGAGGAGAAGTAGCTTGAACTTGACCACTAGGGGCCACTGAGACAGTAGAAGCAACAGCAACCACGTTTGTGGTTTGGTGAGGAGAAGCCTCGGTGTAAGATCCATGAAGAATGTTTTGATAAATGCCAAAAGGTTTTGAACAAGCTACAAATGTGTTGATCAAGTTCAAGCTCAACAAGCAACAACAAACATCAAGTTATGAAGAGAGAACCAACTCATGAAGACTTAGTTTGGTAGTTTGTGTTTTAATGTTTTATCTTTTGCCTCACAAGTCTTTTAGTTTATGAGTTTGGGTAGAATTTATTAGAGGGTAGTGAATCTCTTTTGATTGCATGATTTTATCATATTTTGAGTATTCACTTTGCCTAAAATCAATAGGTGGCTTAAAGGTTTGAAAGAAAAGGTTTAGTTTTTGAGAAAATAAGTTTTAAGTGATTTTTAATGTTAATAATCGATTAACAGATTTTGATAATTGATTAACAGTGTATTTTGAACTGATAATCGATTAACAAACTTTTGATAATCGATTATCTGGACTTTACTCGAGTCTTTTTGGTCTCACTCGAGTGAAAATTATCTTGCTTTCGGTTTACTCGAGTAACACTCATATCACTCGAGTAACTTGATCATATATGGTTTTTTAAATACGTTTTTCACTTCTCAAAAGCCATTCTAAGTGCTCCAACTTTTGGGTATTCTATATAAACCTTTTCCTAATCATTTCTATCATCTAGAATCATTTTGATACACAATTTTACAAAGAATCAAAGCCACACTATTCTCTCTCACTCTCTCAAGATCAAAGCTCTCATTTTTACATTCTTTGATCAAGAACCTTGAATCTCTCATGTTGATATTTCATAGCTTTTGAAAGAGATTCATAGGATTGTTTTTGTTTTCTATTGAGTTGTAATCATTGCAAGAGGCAAACATTCTACAACAAAGGAAGCCTTGATTTTGTGAATCAAGCAAGTTTAGTTGAAAGTCTTGAAGAAGCATTTCATCAAGCATTTGGAAGGCACTTTGAAGAATCTCAAAGTACTTGGAAGTCTTGTGAGTGAAGCAAGCAAAGAAGACTTGTTGTGGGGTTATCAACAAGCAAGTAGAGGTTAGATTAGATATCAATAGGGTTACAAGGCAAGGGTGTGGTATCTCTTGTAGGCTAGCAAGAAGGAAGTCTTGTGAGGCATTTACTTGTAATTTGAGAAACTCTAATTCCTCATAGTGAAGAATCTCTCTTGGTTGAAGAGGGGACTGGAGTAGCTTTCAAGTCGATGAAAGTGAACCAGGATAAATCACTGTGTCGTATCTCTAAACCCTTAACTCTTTATATTCAAGTCTTTAATTGTGTTCTTGATTGAAAACCTAGAAAAAGTGATTTTTCTATATTTGATTGAATTGAATCTTTATTGTGCAAAATTGATAAAGGGAAAATCATTTTCATAATCTAGGTGAATCAATAAGAATATTGGTGTTGATTGTTTCCGCTTAATCTCTGATATAATATTTGTTAATTGATTGATTTTCATTGGTTTTAATCGTTTAGATTTGTTTCTTGCGAAAATCTTTCAAAGTTTCTATAACACCTATCCAACCCCCCCTTCTAGGTGTTCTCCTAGTGTTCCTAGTTATTTCACCCACCGAGTGTAGTTTTCCAACAATTGGTATCAGAGCTCGGTCGAAAGACACGAGCATAGAGCTTTTTCGTTAAGATCCTTAAAGAAACTACAATGGGTTCTACGAATCCTTTTGGTGGTGAAGGTGCTTCAATAAATTGCCCTCCTATGTTTGGTGGAGAGGGTTATGGTTATTGGAAAATTAGGATGAGAATCTTTATAGAAGCTATAGATGTGAACATTTGGGAAGCCATTGAAATTGGTCCTTATATTCCCTCAAAAGATGTAGAAGGTGTGCTTACACTTACTCCCAAAGATAAGTGGACCGATGATGATAAAAGAAAAATTCAATATGATTTAAAAGCAAAAAATATCATCACCTCCGCTCTATCTTATGATGAGTTCTTTAGAGTCTCCCAATGTAAAGATGCCAAAGATATGTGGGACACCTTGCAAGTCACACATGAAGGCACTAGTGAAGTTAGGCGTGCTAGATTGAATTCTTTGATGCATGAATATGAATTGTTTCGTATGTTGCCTAATGAATCTATATGTTTTATGCAAAAACGTTTTACTCATATTGTTAATCATCTCATTGCTCTTGGTAAAACTTTCGTGAATTGTGAACTTGTTAACAAAGTTTTAAGATGTCTAAGTAGGGAATGGCAACCCAAGGTTACCGCAATTGTTGAATCAAAGGACTTGGACACCATGGACTTAGCAACACTTTTCGGAAAGCTACAAGAACATGAAATGGAGCTTGAACGTTTGCATATACATGAAGAATCGGACAAGAACAAAGAGAGAAAAGGAATTGCTCTTAAAGCTCAAAAGTCATATAAAAAGGAAGAGAGTTCCGTTGATGATGATGATGATAATGAAGATTCCGATTCGGATATTGATGAAGAGGAGATGAAGCTTCTACTAAGAAAGTTCAATAAAATTCTAAGGAGAAAAGGAAGGTTGAACAAGGACAAAAGTAAAGAGAAGGATCCCCCACACTACAAGACCAAGACTTCAAAAGAAGGTGTAGTTTGCCATGAATGTGGAAAGCCCGGTCATCTCAAGTACTCATGCTCTAAGTATTTCAAGAAGAAGGAGAAAGAAAAGAAAACTAAAAGGGCATACATAGTTTGGAATAGTGATGATGAACAAGCCAAGAAAAGCACAACTAGTAGTTCTTCGGATGATGAACATGCCGCTTGTCTCAACTTGATAGCTCAAGTACATGAAGAGGAAAGCTCAAATGATGAATCAAGTGAGCAAAGTGACGAAAGCGATGTAAGTCTTACTAAATCCGAAATTTCTTCAAATTATGAAATGTTATATAATGCTTATGAAGAAATGCATAAACAATTTAAGAAACTAGCTTTGAAAAACATTGAAAGGAAGAAGCTCATTTTGAAACATCAACAAGAGATTTTAGAACTTCAAAAACAAGTTGATGAGCTTAATCTTCAAAATGAAACTCTTGATCTTATATATGCTAGTTCTTCTTGTGATTGTGCTAGTAGATTGAATATTGTGGTTGATTGTGAGAATTGCAAGTTGCTTAAGGATGAAAATGCTATTTTGAAAAATAAGCTTGCAAGTTTCTCAAATGGTGATATTAGATTGCGCACATTGTTAAATTTTCAAAGAGAAAATTCAAACAAGTTTGGTTTGGGTTATACTAATGCTAAGAGTAAATCTCATAGAAATGTTGTTGATTTTTCTAAAGTTGATTTTTCAAATGCACCAACATGTTTCTATTGTGGTACTCATGGACATACTTCAAATGTGTGTTATATTAAAGTGCATGGTATACCTAAAGGAGATTTTTTTTGGGTAAAAAAGGGTGAAAGTCCCTACACTAACAAAAATGGATCCAAAACCATTTGGATACAAAAAGCAAAGCATGATTGTTTTTGTAGGTATGATTGAAGAGCAAAAGGACTTTCATGTGATATTCATTCATTTGCTACTTCAATTGGTATCAAGAAGAAAATCCTACAAATTGGTAACATTTGATATTATACAATTGGTATTTTCAATTTGATATTGTTGGATATTGCTCATAGTTCTCTCAATTGGTATTATTTCTTATAATGTGATATTGTTTATACTATTGAGAAAATATTATTGGTATCAAATTCTTACAATTGTTTTACAATTGGTATTATACTTCATTGTTATATTTTCTTTACAATTGGTATACAATTTGTTATAATTGATATCATTGAATTGAATAAAAGCATGGTAACCATCTATTGATGATGTTTTGGTTATATTTCTTCTATTTTGGCTTAGATCTTATTTCAATTGGTATTTGTTTAGTTACAATTGGTATATATTTCTTTTTGATAATGCCAAAGGGGGAGAAATATGATGTTTTGAAAAAGGAGAGAAATATTATCATTTTGGGGAGAAATAAAATGGTATGTTTGGAGAAAGGTTGTTTTGTTGTTTTTATATAGGTTGAGCAAAGTTGTTGGAGATAGGGGGAGAATCAAGCTTAACTCAATTGGATTCAAATGTCAAAAGCATAAATTGAGGGGGAGCAAGAGTCTCACCAAGTGATCAAATGGTTCAAGCATCAACAACTTCAATGAACTTCAAACGATTTCAAAACATGTTTGTCATTTTCAAAAAGGGGGAGATTGTAAGATCCATGAAGAATGTTTTGATAAATGCCAAAAGGTTTTGAACAAGCTACAAATGTGTTGATCAAGTTCAAGCTCAACAAGCAACAACAAACATCAAGTTATGAAGAGAGAACCAACTCATGAAGACTTAGTTTGGTAGTTTGTGTTTTAATGTTTTATCTTTTGCCTCACAAGTCTTTTAGTTTATGAGTTTGGGTAGAATTTATTAGAGGGTAGTGAATCTCTTTTGATTGCATGATTTTATCATATTTTGAGTATTCACTTTGCCTAAAATCAATAGGTGGCTTAAAGGTTTGAAAGAAAATGTTTAGTTTTTGAGAAAATAAGTTTTAAGTGATTTTTAATGTTAATAATCGATTAACAGATTTTGATAATTGATTAACAGTGTATTTTGAACTGATAATCGATTAACACTCTTTTGATAATCGATTATCTGGACTTTACTCGAGTCTTTTTGGTCTCACTCGAGTGAAAATTATCTTGCTTTCGGTTTACTCGAGTAACACTCATATCACTCGAGTAACTTGATCATATATGGTTTTTTAAATACGTTTTTCACTTCTCAAAAGCCATTCTAAGTGCTCCAACTTTTGGGTATTCTATATAAACCTTTTCCTAATCATTTCTATCATCTAGAATCATTTTGATACACAATTTTACAAAGAATCAAAGCCACACTATTCTCTCTCACTCTCTCAAGATCAAAGCTCTCATTTTTACATTCTTTGATCAAGAACCTTGAATCTCTCATGTTGATATTTCATAGCTTTTGAAAGAGATTCATAGGATTGTTTTTGTTTTCTATTGAGTTGTAATCATTGCAAGAGGCAAACATTCTACAACAAAGGAAGCCTTGATTTTGTGAATCAAGCAAGTTTAGTTGAAAGTCTTGAAGAAGCATTTCATCAAGCATTTGGAAGGCACTTTGAAGAATCTCAAAGTACTTGGAAGTCTTGTGAGTGAAGCAAGCAAAGAAGACTTGTTGTGGGGTTATCAACAAGCAAGTAGAGGTTAGATTAGATATCAATAGGGTTACAAGGCAAGGGTGTGGTATCTCTTGTAGGCTAGCAAGAAGGAAGTCTTGTGAGGCATTTACTTGTAATTTGAGAAACTCTAATTCCTCATAGTGAAGAATCTCTCTTGGTTGAAGAGGGGACTGGAGTAGCTTTCAAGTCGATGAAAGTGAACCAGGATAAATCACTGTGTCGTATCTCTAAACCCTTAACTCTTTATATTCAAGTCTTTAATTGTGTTCTTGATTGAAAACCTAGAAAAAGTGGTTTTTCTATATTTGATTGAATTGAATCTTTATTGTGCAAAATTGATAAAGGGAAAATCATTTTCATAATCTAGGTGAATCAATAAGAATATTGGTGTTGATTGTTTCCGCTTAATCTCTGATATAATATTTGTTAATTGATTGATTTTCATTGGTTTTAATCGTTTAGATTTGTTTCTTGCGAAAATCTTTCAAAGTTTCTATAACACCTATCCAACCCCCCCTTCTAGGTGTTCTCCTAGTGTTCCTAGTTATTTCACCCACCGAGTGTAGTTTTCCAACAATTGGTATCAGAGCTCGGTCGAAAGACACGAGCATAGAGCTTTTTCGTTAAGATCCTTAAAGAAACTACAATGGGTTCTACGAATCCTTTTGGTGGTGAAGGTGCTTCAATAAATCGCCCTCCTATGTTTGGTGGAGAGGGTTATGGTTATTGGAAAATTAGGATGAGAATCTTTATAGAAGCTATAGATGTGAACATTTGGGAAGCCATTGAAATTGGTCCTTATATTCCCTCAAAAGATGTAGAAGGTGTGCTTACACTTACTCCCAAAGATAAGTGGACCGATGATGATAAAAGAAAAATTCAATATGATTTAAAAGCAAAAAATATCATCACCTCCGCTCTATCTTATGATGAGTTCTTTAGAGTCTCCCAATGTAAAGATGCCAAAGATATGTGGGACACCTTGCAAGTCACACATGAAGGCACTAGTGAAGTTAGGCGTGCTAGATTGAATTCTTTGATGCATGAATATGAATTGTTTCGTATGTTGCCTAATGAATCTATATGTTTTATGCAAAAACGTTTTACTCATATTGTTAATCATCTCATTGCTCTTGGTAAAACTTTCGTGAATTGTGAACTTGTTAACAAAGTTTTAAGATGTCTAAGTAGGGAATGGCAACCCAAGGTTACCGCAATTGTTGAATCAAAGGACTTGGACACCATGGACTTAGCAACACTTTTCGGAAAGCTACAAGAACATGAAATGGAGCTTGAACGTTTGCATATACATGAAGAATCGGACAAGAACAAAGAGAGAAAAGGAATTGCTCTTAAAGCTCAAAAGTCATATAAAAAGGAAGAGAGTTCCGTTGATGATGATGATGATAATGAAGATTCCGATTCGGATAATGATGAAGAGGAGATGAAGCTTCTACTAAGAAAGTTCAATAAAATTCTAAGGAGAAAAGGAAGGTTGAACAAGGACAAAAGTAAAGAGAAGGATCCCCCACACTACAAGACCAAGACTTCAAAAGAAGGTGTAGTTTGCCATGAATGTGGAAAGCCCGGTCATCTCAAGTACTCATGCTCTAAGTATTTCAAGAAGAAGGAGAAAGAAAAGAAAACTAAAAGGGCATACATAGTTTGGAATAGTGATGATGAACAAGACAAGAAAAGCACAACTAGTAGTTCTTCGGATGATGAACATGCCGCTTGTCTCAACTTGATAGCTCAAGTACATGAAGAGGAAAGCTCAAATGATGAATCAAGTGAGCAAAGTGACGAAAGCGATGTAAGTCTTACTAAATCCGAAATTTCTTCAAATTATGAAATGTTATATAATGCTTATGAAGAAATGCATAAACAATTTAAGAAACTAGCTTTGAAAAACATTGAAAGGAAGAAGCTCATTTTGAAACATCAACAAGAGATTTTAGAACTTCAAAAACAAGTTGATGAGCTTAATCTTCAAAATGAAACTCTTGATCTTATATATGCTAGTTCTTCTTGTGATTGTGCTAGTAGATTGAATATTGTGGTTGATTGTGAGAATTGCAAGTTGCTTAAGGATGAAAATGCTATTTTGAAAAATAAGCTTGCAAGTTTCTCAAATGGTGATATTAGATTGCGCACATTGTTAAATTTTCAAAGAGAAAATTCAAACAAGTTTGGTTTGGGTTATACTAATGCTAAGAGTAAATCTCATAGAAATGTTGTTGATTTTTCTAAAGTTGATTTTTCAAATGCACCAACATGTTTCTATTGTGGTACTCATGGACATACTTCAAATGTGTGTTATATTAAAGTGCATGGTATACCTAAAGGAGATTTTTTTTGGGTAAAAAAGGGTGAAAGTCCCTACACTAACAAAAATGGATCCAAAACCATTTGGATACCAAAAAGCAAAGCATGATTGTTTTTGTAGGTATGATTGAAGAGCAAAAGGACTTTCATGTGATATTCATTCATTTGCTACTTCAATTGGTATCAAGAAGAAAATCCTACAAATTGGTAACATTTGATATTATACAATTGGTATTTTCAATTTGATATTGTTGGATATTGCTCATAGTTCTCTCAATTGGTATTATTTCTTATAATGTGATATTGTTTATACTATTGAGAAAATATTATTGGTATCAAATTCTTACAATTGTTTTACAATTGGTATTATACTTCATTGTTATATTTTCTTTACAATTGGTATACAATTTGTTATAATTGATATCATTGAATTGAATAAAAGCATGGTAACCATCTATTGATGATGTTTTGGTTATATTTCTTCTATTTTGGCTTAGATCTTATTTCAATTGGTATTTGTTTAGTTACAATTGGTATATATTTCTTTTTGATAATGCCAAAGGGGGAGAAATATGATGTTTTTAAAAAGGAGAGAAATATTATCATTTTGGGGAGAAATAAAATGGTATGTTTGGAGAAAGGTTGTTTTGTTGTTTTTATATAGGTTGAGCAAAGTTGTTGGAGATAGGGGGAGAATCAAGCTTAACTCAATTGGATTCAAATGTCAAAAGCATAAATTGAGGGGGAGCAAGAGTCTCACCAAGTGATCAAATGGTTCAAGCATCAACAACTTCAATGAACTTCAAACGATTTCAAAACATGTTTGTCATTTTCAAAAAGGGGGAGATTGTAAGATCCATGAAGAATGTTTTGATAAATGCCAAAAGGTTTTGAACAAGCTACAAATGTGTTGATCAAGTTCAAGCTCAACAAGCAACAACAAACATCAAGTTATGAAGAGAGAACCAACTCATGAAGACTTAGTTTGGTAGTTTGTGTTTTAATGTTTTATCTTTTGCCTCACAAGTCTTTTAGTTTATGAGTTTGGGTAGAATTTATTAGAGGGTAGTGAATCTCTTTTGATTGCATGATTTTATCATATTTTGAGTATTCACTTTGCCTAAAATCAATAGGTGGCTTAAAGGTTTGAAAGAAAATGTTTAGTTTTTGAGAAAATAAGTTTTAAGTGATTTTTAATGTTAATAATCGATTAACAGATTTTGATAATTGATTAACAGTGTATTTTGAACTGATAATCGATTAACACTCTTTTGATAATCGATTATCTGGACTTTACTCGAGTCTTTTTGGTCTCACTCGAGTGAAAATTATCTTGCTTTCGGTTTACTCGAGTAACACTCATATCACTCGAGTAACTTGATCATATATGGTTTTTTAAATACGTTTTTCACTTCTCAAAAGCCATTCTAAGTGCTCCAACTTTTGGGTATTCTATATAAACCTTTTCCTAATCATTTCTATCATCTAGAATCATTTTGATACACAATTTTACAAAGAATCAAAGCCACACTATTCTCTCTCACTCTCTCAAGATCAAAGCTCTCATTTTTACATTCTTTGATCAAGAACCTTGAATCTCTCATGTTGATATTTCATAGCTTTTGAAAGAGATTCATAGGATTGTTTTTGTTTTCTATTGAGTTGTAATCATTGCAAGAGGCAAACATTCTACAACAAAGGAAGCCTTGATTTTGTGAATCAAGCAAGTTTAGTTGAAAGTCTTGAAGAAGCATTTCATCAAGCATTTGGAAGGCACTTTGAAGAATCTCAAAGTACTTGGAAGTCTTGTGAGTGAAGCAAGCAAAGAAGACTTGTTGTGGGGTTATCAACAAGCAAGTAGAGGTTAGATTAGATATCAATAGGGTTACAAGGCAAGGGTGTGGTATCTCTTGTAGGCTAGCAAGAAGGAAGTCTTGTGAGGCATTTACTTGTAATTTGAGAAACTCTAATTCCTCATAGTGAAGAATCTCTCTTGGTTGAAGAGGGGACTGGAGTAGCTTTCAAGTCGATGAAAGTGAACCAGGATAAATCACTGTGTCGTATCTCTAAACCCTTAACTCTTTATATTCAACTCTTTAATTGTGTTCTTGATTGAAAACCTAGAAAAAGTGATTTTTCTATATTTGATTGAATTGAATCTTTATTGTGCAAAATTGATAAAGGGAAAATCATTTTCATAATCTAGGTGAATCAATAAGAATATTGGTGTTGATTGTTTCCGCTTAATCTCTGATATAATATTTGCTAATTGATTGATTTTCATTGGTTTTAATCGTTTAGATTTGTTTCTTGCGAAAATCTTTCAAAGTTTCTATAACACCTATCCAACCCCCCCTTCTAGGTGTTCTCCTAGTGTTCCTAGTTATTTCACCCACCGAGTGTAGTTTTCCAAGACTCGGGAGCCGAAGCAGAAGGAGTAGGGGTGGAAACACTTAGGCTTGGAGTGCTCAGACTCGAAGATCCTGAAGTAGCAGGTGTCTTCCTCTTCTTGCCACCTTGAACAAGAGCTGCCATACGCTCAGCCATTTTTTCTGCAAAGGAAACAAAGAAACATTAGAGCCAACCAGCTCAGTATGACAGAGGAGGTCGGCGCGTGCAGCTACGTTCTGAGCTTGGTGAGACCAACACTGAACAGCACCGCCCCCGTGGTGAGCGTGCTCAGTCTATCAGCACCACCCACCGCTCCCACTCACGTCACTCCTCCCTTTCACGAGATGCCGAAGTCTTATCTCTAATGCGACAACAAATGAGAATAGTGGAGCAACAAGGAAAAGCTATCGCAGACCTACAACAGATAATCATGCACCGCCTTGCTGAACGAGTTATACCAGATCAAACCCCAGCCACAAATGAGCCAACACAACCTCTGACCATCCCAACAGACCAAGGTAACACTATACTCCCAACCCAAAACTTGGCATCTCCACAACTGTTGACACCACAAATGGTTACAACACCCCTTACTACTCTCAATTAGTTACCTCAGACACCACCTTTTGATGACCAACAAGCCGACCCCGACGATGTCCATCCAGGCCACCCCTTCACCCCAGCAGTCATGTCCTACCAGCCACCACCTGGGTACCTCGGGCCAACCAACATCGCTAGGTACAACGGCCTGACCGACCCGCAGGAACACGTCCTCAATTATGAAGGCGCAATTAACTTTCATGGGGGAGGAGATCGGCTTAAGTGTCGGGCCTTCTCCATGACCCTCCAAGCTCCCGTCCTGCGTTGGTTTTCCACACTGCCAAGAAATTCCATCAATAACTGGAAAGAAATGAAGCAAGCATTCCTCAATAGGTACACCGCAAGTTGCATACAGCCAAGGTCGGATCACACCCTAGCAACAGTAACCCAGAAGCCAAATGAAACACTGCGTGCGTATTTGCACAGATTCCACACTAAATCCAGCTCGGTCCCTCACTTATCACCCGATGTAGCCATACTCCTCCTTACTCAAGGATTGCTCGAAGGAGGATTCAAAGATTCCTTGGTTGGAAGACCGCCGAGGGACATGGCCGACCTGAGACAGCGGTCAAATAAGTACATTAACTTAGAAGAATTCACCATAGGACAGAATAATAGAATGGAAAACAGCCAAGCTACAATTCAAAGTGCCCTTCCCCGAGGTCGCCCTCGAGGCAACAGGGACGAGAAAGGAGGAAGATCAGACCAAGGTGACCGAGGACGCCCCAACCCCGGGCACCAAGAGGACCGCCGACGTCCCTACACCACCAAATATGATGTGTACACCCCCCTAACAGTCCCGAGATCTCAAGTCTGGAGAGAGACTATGCAAACCGACCTCAGGGGGGTAACTCGCCCCCCTTTCCTCAGGAATCAAAGTAATATCAGAGATAGGTCGAAATACTGTAATTTCCATGATGGGTATGGGCATCACACCGACCAATGCACTTGGCTTCGGGATGTGATCGAAGACATGATAAGGAAGGGAAAATTACAACAGTATGTAAGAGAAGCAGTAGAAAGGAAAGGCCGAAGAAGAACCCGCAGCCCGGATAATGATAAAGGCAAAGCAAAAGCGGAGCCATCCCCAGAGAAGAGAGATGAGGAGCCACAACGTGTAAGCTTGGTCGAGATCCAAGACATGGATAAGTCACCAGAAAACCTACGGGTAGAAACTATCTCCGGAGGTTTCGCAGGTGGAGGAGAAATGAGAGCAGATAGGAAAAGGTACATCAACCAAATCCTGGCAGTACACCACAAGCCCATTTACAAAAAGCCGTCTCGAGATATTCCCATCGTTTTCTCCGACCTGGATATGGAAGATGTTGTCCCCGATCATAATGACCCCATGGTAATAACCGCGTTGATAGGAAATTTTGAAGTCGCCAGGGTTTTTGTCGATCAAGGGAGTTCGGCCGACATTCTCTTCCTGCACACTTTTCAAGCATTAAAACTCAGATCATCTGACCTCCTCAAGTTTGAAGGAAACCTCAACAACTTTACAGGAGAAGCAATCCGCCCCCTCGGAGCTATCCATCTTCCGATAACCCTGGGTAAGCAACCTTCAGCCCGGACGGAGATTATAAAATTCTTGGTAGTAAACTCTGATTCCCCATACAACGCCATTCTGGGACGAACCTTCCTCCAAGCCTTTGGGGCGGCAGTTTCTACGGTCCACCTAGCAATGAAGTTTGTTGGTTCAGACGACAAGGTCATCACGGTAAAGGCCGACCAAGTAAAAGCCCGAATTTGCTATAATGCAAGTCTACGGGAAGGAAAAAGGAAGAAGAAAGAATCCACTGATCCAACCTTGACCAAAGGACAAATTTTAGGCATCGAGGTCAGAAAAGAGAGTCCAGGACAACAAGACGACAACGGTCCTACCGACCAAACCCGATCTGGGATCAACAGCTTTTTCATAATCAAAAAACACCTCCTTCTCCTCCTACAAACTCGGCAACCCCCAAGTGGCTTCAAGCTGGTTAAGTATCCCAGGCATTCCTCCTCGGTTCAGAAGAAGGCAGCTAAGAAGAAAAAAGCAGAAACAAACACTGGAGCAAAATGTCCTGATCCTGCAAGCGCGGAAGATCAGCGCTCCAAAAGTGAAACCTGAGCCTCGGTCCCCGAAGGGTGTGAGCACGGTTCTAAGACAAGCAGACCCCAACAGAGGTGCTCACGAAGCACAAACTCTGGGACACTGTCTAAGGAGCCGAACTCAGTAAAGCCCTTAGATCACCACCCTACTGAGAACCTACATCGCCCAAACAAGTTTACCTCAGAAGCAAGTCACGGTTACCAAAAAGCTCTACTTAAGTTCTTAGTCAAAATGTTTGCCTATCAGTTTAGGCTTTTTAATTCATGTTTGGCCAGCGTGCCTTTTCATTGTGAGATATCCACCTTTTTAAGTTCGGCCATAGCACCCTTTCATTGTGAGATATCCATCTTTCCAAGGTCGGCCAGAGTGCCACCACTATGAAATACCAAGTTTATTTTCAAAAGGCAATGTATTTTGACATCTAATCAATGAAATGCAAACTTGCCCTTTACTCAAGTGCCACAGTTTTATATACGTACGTACTAGCTTCTCATTTAGCACTAGCCACCTAAATGTTGCATGGCGCTATGCACAACCTACATCTCCCAAAAGAGATCGGCTCATATGCACAATGTACAAGGGACACCCGATGATGTACAACTTGCAGTGAAATGTTTTTACATCACTTCACTCAGCAACCTCTTCCACATCGGGGTAGAGGACACCCACCTCGGCCAAGACGGGATGTTCCGAGTTCCCTACCGTATGCCCTTATATACAGCACCTCTTTCTAGAGGAAACCTTATAAGATTACTGCACTTACTGAGTAACCCGATCTAAACCTTAAAACGATCATGGGTGACTTGGGTGTGAGAAAGCTTCACAGACCAAGGCCCTTAATAATTCGTTATACGTCACAAGTTAAAATACTTGCGTAAACAACGATGTAAAACCACGCAACAGATCTCACTATCTCGCGTTGCCTAAAAACTTTTTCAACGTATGCAACAAGTGAAAAATAACTTGCACACAAATTTTTTATGCAACAAGTTAAGCAAAATATGAACTTGCATTAAGTTAAAAACAAACTGTTATCAGGTGACAGTCAGCATATCCAACACAGTTGTTACAAAGAAAAATCATGTTGTCCAGCATAAGGGACTTACGCCATGTCAATCCTCTACGTCGGATAACACAACCGACCTCGGATCAAAATCTTCTTCCATTCTCTCAGCCAGGGGGTCAGGAAGATTCTCCTCAGGCTGGTCAAGATCAACTTCGGCCCTATCTCTCCCATAATCCACCATCTTGCCATCCTCTACCGCATAGGCGGCACTAGCCCCAACCACCCTAATTCGGAGACCAGGATTCAAGTGCAGAACCTGCTCCACCGCACTGGCGAAGATTTTGTTTCCAGCTTTCTCAAACTGGAAATCAGCTTCCTGTGCCGCCACTTTGTGCTTAAGTGCTTGGGCAGCCCTCCTTTTCAGCAGGGTCCTAACTTTCTCCACCTTGGCCAAACCCTCCTGCCGACCAGCCTCCCTAACCTCAGCCTTCATCTGAGCCATGGCCTCCTCATTCTGCTTTTGGAGCTCCGCGATATGTTGCCAATGTTTTTCTTCCAGCTCCGCCAGCTTCTCTTCGGCCGCTTTCTTCCTCTGTCTTAGACCCTCCACCTCCGCCGCAGCCTCCAACCGAGCTTTCTTCTGAGCGGGTGATATACCCTCTGCCACATCGTCAGCAACCTCGGATAGAACACTAAACATGGTACAGGCCCTTTTCATCTGAATGGCAAAGTCTTCGGCCTTATTCTTCCACTCAGCCCCCGACATCTTCAGAATTCCCTCTCTAACTGAGGGACTGACGGTGACTACTGGAGGTCGGGAAGAACCTTCAAATCCCCAGCCCTGAGCAGGCGAGCTCGGCACGACAACCATCTCTACGTCTGAGCTAGCCGCCGGTTGAGGAGCCTGCGCAAGGATAATGGCAGGCGAAGTAGGTTGAAGAGGACCAGAACCTGTCGAGGTCATATCAGCAGTGACCTCGGTGGCTGCCACCTCGGCGACGACGGCAACAGCAGCAGGAGATGTGGAAGCCTTCTTTTTGCGCGCTTCCAAGGCAGCCCTCATCGCTTTAGAAGACATGTTGGCCCAATATTTCTCTGCAAAACACAAAGAAAAGAAAAGAAATCAGCAAAAGACAAAAAGAATAGATTACAAAGGCAAAAAAGTGAAAAGCTATCTACCAATGTTTGTTAAGACTTCTCGGACTGGGCACGTCATGAACACTCCTATATCAAGCTGAGACTTGCGAGCTCGGTACTCAGTTTGAAAGTGGAAGGCTGTAACAGCCTCATCGGCATCCAAGGTCGTCCCTGACCACCGTTGAGGTGCCTCCGAATGTCGGATGAAAAATTCTTGTGTCCATTCTAAGGGAAATCTCGGTTTCGTTTCTCCCATAAACCAGGGGCGACCAGAACCCACATGTTGGTACTTAAAGAAGCACGGTTTGAATTGTTTCCATGATTCAGAGAACATCCCAAAAAGCCCATAACGACCTCGAGCCTTGGTCGATACCCAAAGCCGACCCGAGACACCCTCCTTGTTACTAACGAACGGATTGTACACCCACAGGAAGAGCCGAGCTGTGCAAACCAGGTTCCTAGCGTTACAATATCTCTGAAAGGCTCGGAGAAAAGACCAAGTATTGGGATGGAGCTGGAGAGGGAGCCAGGCCGAGTTCGTTCAATACCCTAATCTCTATGTCGGTGAAAGGCAAGCTCACCCCTAAATTTTGAATAACGTCGGCGTAGAAGAAGAAAGAGCTATTGTCAGTCCGAGAACAAATCCTGTCATTGGCTGAGCAGGGTAGAATTTTGTAGTTATCACCAGCATCCCCCGAGCTGGGAAGCACGACCTCCCGCACTGCCATGAGCTGGTCATCTGAAACTAAGCTGGATTGGACTCCCTTGGGCTCCACGTCAACCCAAGTGTATAATTCGGCATCAAAGGGAGCAGGGTACAGTTCAGGTCGGACAATGCACTTCCGAGGAGCCATAGTACCTGCGGAAGGACAGGGGATCTCGAAGTTAGTTCTCCGGGTCGCGAAAAATAAACCACCCGAAAACCCCCTCGAGGTAGTCCCGAGGGGCGAGCATCTCCCCTCTTCCATAGGTACCCCCCGTTCAAACAATTTCTCCCTTTCCATCCTCTCGTAATCGGCACGCTCTCTGCCAGCTACAAACTCAGCCCAAGCATACTCCTTAATCCATTTTCGTTTCTCTTCGGAGTTCCAAGGGTAGACAACTTCAACGGGGTCAACCTCCAGAACCCGCCGCTCGTACTTCCGCCCAAACTCCCTCCTGCGCCGCAGCATCTCATCCACCTCCGTGGACGAGCAGGAGGAAGAAGAGGAACCGTCCTCTTCCTCACTACTGCTTGACGAAAGAAGAACCATCCCAGCCCATTTCCTAAGCCATTCATTACTCATTTTGAACCTAGTTTATACCTTGAACCCACTGTGAATAAACCCACAAAACAGCGAAATTAAAACCCCCAAAAGATATCCTGAAATCCCTAAGAATTAGAAAGTGGGAAACCTATGAAATCCTGAAATCCTAACCTTACCCCTTGAGGAAAAACCAAAATATAGGATCAAAATCAGAAACTATGCACAAAAACCAGAAAAGGAAACCTATGAAGGCACCAAAACAGCGCTTATTTCAAAAGAGGAAGAGACGAAGTAAGTACCTTGCAGAGTGCAGAAACGAATCAAATGCAGAAGCAACTCGCAAGCAGCGGAAGACACGCCCCTCCGTAAAGAAAAGGAAGAAATACAAGGGATCAAGCAAAGTCTAGGAATAGCCAAAAAGAAACGAAATATAGGAGGAACCTTTGAGTATAGTGAGAGATCTGCAGAAGTGAAAAAAGAAGGGGAGCCTTGTCTAGTCGAAGAAGATAATGGTAAATGAGAGACAAATGAAGAGACGGGGACGGTGAAGGAGGAAAAAAGGACACTCTGGGTAAAACTGAAAAGAAGCGGTTTTCCCTCCAGTTTTGAATAATGGGCCTGGCCCACATAAAACCCTATTCAATGCCTAACCCCTAAGATCGGGGCACATGGCGCACGGCCACAAGATTCGAGGATCTCGAATAACGTCACAATGATAGTGACACTTCGAAAACAGAGCTTTCTGACACGTGTCAGGTACCACATCGGTACTAGATAAATGGGCAGCTGTCAAGTGTACTCTGACGTTAAGGTGGAGACAGCTGGAACCAGTCCTTCCACTTAACCAGATGGCCAAGTCCTGAAACCCTCCGGAACCTCGGAGCAAGCCCCAAAGAGCCTTGACCGAGCTGGGGGGCTTATGTGGTAAACTCGACCGTAAAATGATGGACTTCGGGAAGATATCTAAACCACGACCTAGGAGCAAGCCTCAAAGAGCCTTGACCGAGTTGGGGGGCTTATGTGGTGGACCTAGCTAGGCCGAGCTCCCCATAAACCCCGCTAAAAGCTCAAGGACCTAACAAGGGACCCACTGAACGCTTGGCCGAGCTCAGGGCTCAACGGCCGAACAAGCGCCAGATACAGGCCGACCTCATGCCTCTGCTCAGGTCCGATCTCCGTACGTCTTCCCAGGTTCGACATCACCCCAAAGATTCCGACACCAAGGACATGATGACGTCCCCCAGCCTTATCCGCAAGGACAGCTCACCCCATCCTTATCCGCAAGGACAGCTCACCCCATCCTTATCCAGAAGGACAGCGCACCACTCCTAGCTCATTACAGGCTGGCCCTACTTGGGCCCCAAGTTGGCCCATTAGGGCAACCAGCTCCCCCCTATAAGTAGCTCAGTACTACATGGGGCAAAGGTACGTCCTCTTACCCTAATCGCCACCCTCACACACCAGTGATTAGGGTATCTCTTTGGCTTCCCCTTTGGCCACTAGAGGACTCCCAACAAACATCACACATAAACCCTAGGCAGAGTCCCCTCTAAGGTAGATTTCCCCTCCTTAGAGGTTCTCCTCGCCCAAGGACATCACAACTGGATGTAGCTCTCAAGTGGTAGAGAGTGAACCAGGATAAAATCTTGTCTTCTTTGTTTTCTTTCTTCAAGCTTTCATTAATCAAGAACAAACCAATTGATTAGGTTAAATTTGGGGCTTTTTCAATTTCTAGACAATAAACCTAAATTGACTTGGTAAATTGACGTAGTTTTGTTCATTCATTCATAAATCATTTGTTAGTACATCATTGAATTGTGATCCCCATTGAATTCTGAATAAAGCTGATTTTCTGTCAAATTAATCACGAGTTAATCGATTAAGTGATTGATTAATCGATTAGTTTTTAGAGCACCATTCGTGTCTTAATCGAGTAACGCCTAGTTAATCGATTAATACTTGAGTGATCTTCGGCATTAATCGATTAAATCCGAGCATTAAAACGCTTTTTCGCAAAGATCCGATTTTTGGAAATCATGGGCTCAAATTTTAATCCTTTTGGTGGTGAAGGAGCTTCCATTAATCGTCCTCCACTATTCAATGGTGAGGGCTATGCTTATTGGAAGGTCCGAATGAAAATTTTTATAGAAGCTATTGATATGGAAATTTGGAATGCCATATAGAATGGGTCTTTTATTCCTCAAACAAAAGTAAATGATACTGTTGCTTTGAAACAGAAATCAAGCTGGAATGATGATGATAAGAAGAAAGTTCAATATGATTTAAAAGCCAAAAACATCATCACTTCGGCACTTTCTTATGACGAATTCTTTAGAGTATCACAATGCACTGATGCTAAACAAATGTGGGACACACTACAAGTCACACATGAGGGCACTAATGAGGTTAGAAGGGATAGGCTTAACACTCTCATGCATGAGTACGAGCTCTTTCGTATGTTGCCAAATGAAAACATAGGTGACATGCAAAAGCGCTTTACTCACATCATTAATCATCTTTCTGCTCTTGGTAAAAGACTAACTAATGGTGAAGTTGTTAATAAAGTTTTGAGATGTCTTAGCAAGGAATGGCAACCTAAAGTCACTGCCATCATGGAGTCTAAGGATCTAGACGAGATGGATTTAGCAACACTATTTGGGAAGCTTCAAGAGCATGAAATGGAGCTAGGAAGATTATCCATGAACGAGGATGCCGATAAAAAGAAGAAGGGGATAGCTCTTAAAATTAATTCAAAATCCCTAAAGGCACATGAAGAACCCTCTCTAGTGGATGATTCCGACTCCGACATCGATGATGAGACACTCGGGTTGTTGGTCAAAAAACTTGGAAGTTTCCTTAAGAAGAAGAGTAATTTCAATAGAAATAGATCAAGAGACTCTAAGGACGCTCAACGAAGGAACAAGACCAATAAAGACAACATCATATGTCATGGGTGTGGGAAGCCGGGCCATTATAGATCAAATTGTCCAACCAACTCAAAGAAGTCCGACAGTGACAAGTGGAAGTCCAATCAATCTAAAGGAAAAAGGGCGTATATAGTGTGGGATGAACCGGAAAATCAATCTTCAACTAGTTCATCGGAAGATGAAGAACTTGCTAACTTTTGCTTGATGACCAAGTTTGATGAAGAAGCATCTTCAAGCATGAAATCAAGTGATAACGCAAATGAGGTAGATTATCTTTCCGATGCTAGTTCTAATTCTAATTCTCCCTCCTTCAATGAACTTTATAATGTGTATGTGGAAATGCATAAAGAGTTGAAGAAATTAGAAAAAATAAATGTTGAAAGAAAGAATTTCATTTTGAAGCAACAAGAAAAAATATTGGAATTACAAAACTCTCTTGAGGAGCTTAAGCTTCAAAATGAAACCCTTGAACTCATTTATGCAAATTCCACATGCAATTGTGATTTGAAAACAAATGATATCTCAACTTGTGATAATTGCAAATCTCTTGAAAAAGAAGTTTTTAATTTGAATGATAGAATTGCAAGGCTCACAAGAGGAGACACTTGCTTGGATTATTTGCTTTCTAATCAAAGGAATAATAGTAATAGAACCGGACTTGGGTATACCAAACCCAAAAATCGCAATTTTCGCAAAGTTGGTACATTCTCTAAAATTAATTTTTCAAAAACTCCAACTTGTCATTATTGTGGTATTTTTGGGCATACTTCAAATAAATGCAATATTAAGAAATTTGGTATACCAAGTGGAAAGTATGTATGGATTGTGAAGGGGACTACACCCCAAACTAACATCAAAGGACCCAAGATAACTTGGGTACCTAAGTCAAGTAAATGACATTGTTTTGTAGATGTGCCTTCGAACAAAGGAGCGAAGATGGTACTTGGATAGTGGATGTTCGAGGCATATGACAGGAGACAAAACGCATTTCATCGAACTTACTACAAAAGGTGGTGGTCATGTCACCTATGGCGACAACAACAAAGGCAAAATTCTAGGAGTGGGTAAGATTGGTAACGTATCTAACCTTATCATTGAAAATGTCCTATTCGTAGAAGGCTTAGAACACAACTTGCTTAGTATAAGTCAACTATGTGATATGGGCAACAATGTGACCTTTACTTCGGAATTTTGTTTTATCAAGAGTTGTATAGATGATAGTGTTAAGTTCGTAGGTCGACGCTCTAATAACACCTATTTAATTGATTTGGATGAAATAACCTCATTATTTTCAACATGTTTTAAATCTTTTAATGATGAGGTTCGTCTTTGGCATCGTCGCATTGCTCATGTAAATGTGAATCAATTAAATAAACTACTATGCAAGGACTTAGTGATTGGCTTACCTAAACTTAATTTTAAACTTGATAGTGTTTGTGACTTATGTCAAAAATGCAAGCAAGTTAAAAACTCTTTTAAACCTAAAAATGTGGTAAGCACAACAAAGCCATTGGAGTTAATCCACATGGATTTGTTTGGCCCATCACAAGTTCGAAATTTAGGTGGTAATTACTACGGCTTTGTTATGGTAGATGACTTTACTCGATTCACTTGGACTTTATTTTTATCCGCCAAAAGCGACACTTATAAAAGTTTTAAAAAGTTTGCCAAACTCATCCAAAATCAATTAAATTTGAAAATAGTGTCTATTAGAAGTGATCACGGTGGTGAGTTTGAAAATTCAAAGTTTGATGCGTTTTGTGAAAAGTATGGAATAAGTCATCAATTTTCAGCCCCTAGGACTCCGGAACAAAACGGAGTTGTAGAAAGGAAAAATAGAGTTTTAGAGGAACTTGCACGGACTATGCTTAAGGAATCTAGAGTTTCCTCTTACTTTTGGGCTGATGCGGTTAATACCGCGTGTTATGTCATTAATAGGGTTCTTATCCGTCCGCATTTGAATAAAACACCTTATGAGTTGTTAAAAGGGCGAAAGCCAAATATCTCTTATTTTCATGTTTTTGGTTGTAAGGTGTTTATTTTAAATAACGGTCGGCAAATTTGATTCAAAAGCCGATGAAGGTATTTTCATTGGATATTCAACTCATAGCAAGGCTTATCGTATTTTTAATAAAAGAACCTTAACCGTAGAAGAATCAGTTCATGTCGTGTTTGATGAATCTCTGAAAGGAGAGTGTGTTGTTTCTTGTGATGATGAGAATGTAGGTACATTTTTGGATCATGACAAACAAATGCAACAACAAGAAGGAGAAAATCAATGTGAGAATGGAGAAATGCAAGCACATGAGAAGGACTTAGCACAAGAGCCGCATTCCGAGTTACCAATTGCTTGGAAAACGAACAAAAATCACCCGGTCTCTAATATTCTAGGTGACATTGCTAAGGGAGTGGTAACCCGAAGCACTTTGAATAACTTTTGTTATTATGTTGCTTTTGTTTCACAAGTAGAACCTAAGAATATTAGTGAGGCTCTTCAAGACAAACATTGGGTTATGGCCATGCAAGAAGAACTAAATCAATTTGAAAGAAACCAAGTTTGGGAGCTTGTGCCAAAACCCGATGACCGTCCTGAAATCTGTACTCGTTGGGTTTATAGAAATAAACTAGATGAGTCGGGTATTATTGTTAGGAATAAGGCTAGGTTGGTAGCTAAGGGTTATAGTCAAGAGGAAGGGATAAACTATGATGAAACGTAGGCTTCCGTAGCTAGATTAGAAGCCATAAGAATCTTACTTGCTTTTGCATCTATTATGAATTTTAGATTGTATCAAATGGACGTAAAAGTGCGTTTCTTAATGGTTATATTCAAGAAGAAGTGTATGTCTCAAAACCTCCCGGATTTGAAAATTTTGAACATTCGGATTATGTTTTTAAATTGAAAAAGGCTTTGTATGGTCTTAAACAAGCTCCTAGAGCTTGGTATGATCGTCTAAGCAACTTTTTACTTGAAAAGGGTTTTAAACGAGGTGTCGTGGACAATAAGCTTTTTATTGAAAGATCCGGTAAGGACATAATTTTGGTCCAAATATATGTGGATGACATTATTTTTGGTGCAACTAATGAAAAATTGTGCAAGAAATTTTCAGAATTAATGCAAAGTGAGTTTGAGATGTCTATGATGGGGGAGCTCACCTTCTTCCTTGGACTTCAAATCAAGCAACTTGATGATGGGATCTACATTCATCAAGGCAAGTATTGTAGAGAACTACTTAAAAGATTTGGCATGGAGTCGTGCAAGGTAGCATCAACTCCTATGAGCGTCACATGTTACTTGGACAAGGATGAAATCGGAAAACCCGTTGAGGTAACAAAATATCGTGGCATGATAGGTAGTTTATTGTATTTAACTGCTTCTCGCCCTGATATTATGTGTAGTGTGTGCATGGAGTCGTGCAAGGTAGCATCAACTCCTATGAGCGTCACATGTTACTTGGACAAGGATGAAATCGGAAAACCCGTTGAGGTAACAAAATATCGTGGCATGATAGGTAGTTTATTGTATTTAACTGCTTCTCGCCCTGATATTATGTGTAGTGTGTGCATGTGTGCTCTTTTTCAAGCTAATCCGAAAGAGTCACATTTAACTGCTGTTAAGAGAATTATGAAATATTTGAAAGGTACAACTAATACCGGTTTATGGTATCCTAGAGATGCCCTTTTGAAACTAATAGGATATTCAGATTCTGATTTTTTGGGTTCTAAAGTTGAAAGAAAAAGTACAAGCGGAACATGCCATTTAATTGGAAGTTCTCTTATATCATGGTTTTCAAAGAAGCAAAATTGTGTAGCTTTATCAACCGCGGAAGCCGAATATATTGCGGGCGGAAGTTGTTGTGCTCAAATCCTTTGGATGAAGCAAAAACTTTCGGATTTTGGTTTAAACTTGTCAAAAATTCCTATTAAATGTGACAATACATCCGCAATAAATTTAACTAAAAACCCGGTATTGCACTCTAGAACAAAACATATTGAGATTAGGCATCATTTTCTAAGGGACCATGTCCAAAAAGGTGATTATGTTATAGAATTTGTTCAAACTTCAAACCAATTAGCTGACATTTTTACAAAACCTTTACCAAGGGATAATTTCTATCGTATTAGAAGGGAACTTGGTATTTTTGATGAATCCACTATTAGCTAATTGTATTTGAAATCATTTTAGTTCATCACCTTAAGCCTATTCCATTATGTATTGTTGTTTGAGTTTTTGTAATATGAAAATCCTTTCATAATTCTCAAAATTAGTAGTTATATGTGTGTTTTTCTATGATATGTTTGCTTGTTTAAATGTGTGTGCTAAATGCTAAGTGTCTATTTGTGTTTGTGTGTATGAAAATATTTTTCAAAATTTCAAAAATTTGAGTTTTGTGCACATTAATCGATTAACAGACATTCATTAATCGATTAACTTTTAAACCTCTTTCGCACTTACTCGATTAATGAAGCTTTAACTCGATTAATTTTCAAACCACTTTCGCACTTACTCGATTAATGAAGTTATAACTCGATTAATTTTTAAACCTCTTTCGGTCTTAATCGATTAAGGCCTTCGCTAATCGATTAAGGGCTCTGAACTTGGAAATATAAAAACTCGTTTTCAGCACATTTGCTCATTTTTTTCTTCTCTCTTTTCTCCGGATTCTCTCTACTCTTCTCACTTTTGAAATTCACATAATGAACATATGGGCTCTTGAAACACGTTTTTAACACAATTTCTTTCCACAAATCTTCCTCCTCACATCATATCAACCCAAAACTTTCATCAATTTCACCCAAAAACCCAAAAATCCGAATTTCCCCCAAATTCCTCAAACCCTAACCCTAAATCCGAAAACCCTAACTTTCTCTCTCCTTGGAAATGGCCTCCTCCTCCTCCAATTCGAATCCTCCTCCACGAAAGAAGCGTCCACCACATAAGGATCGCAACAATGTGTGGTTCTCTCAAGCAGAACGCGAAGGACGTGCACCGAAGTTTGATAACAGAAGCTTTGGAGTCATTCGGAATCTTTACTTTCCATGGTTGAAGAAGGAAAGGTTTGGTTTTCATAATTTGCTTGTTAATCAGCAGTTACAGAGGTTTTTGGAATTTAATACTCACTATTATCCTAAGCTTGTTAGGCAATTTTATGCTAATTTTACTAAAATTAATGGGGTTTATCAAAGCCAAGTGAGGGGTCATCACTTTGTTATTAATCCTGCTGATCTGAAAATTTTATTTGGTTTGAAAGATGAGGGTACTTTCTTTGGTGATGATGAATCGGTTGAACTTAATGTTGATCCTGCTACTGTTTATTCTGAGGCTGTTAGACCTGAATTTAATTGGGATAAAGACACTAAGAAGGTTTCATTGTTACATGCTGAAGATAGGGTCTTGTTATACATTATTGCTTATTGTCTAATTCCTAAAGGTTCTCAAAATTATGCTCAAGTCCAGGAGGATGACTTGACATTGTTTTATGGAATTAAGCATAATGTTAAGATAAATTGGAATAGGATAGTTTTGGCTAGAATGCTCACTGCTGCACAGTCTGCTTCCACTCAGTATTTACCATATCCTATGCATGTGACCAAACTCCTTCGTCATTATGGTGTGCCAATTCCGGATGGTGAACCATGTGAGAAAGATCCGGAGGGTAAGTTGTGTTTGAACATTCATCACATTCATCTAATGAGGATTGGTTTTCATAAGCCAACAATGTCTTGGATGTGGAATTCGCAAATTAAGGCTTTAGAGCAAGCTGCACAACCGGGTCCTCAAGCTCCTCAACTTTGTGGGACCCCCAATTTTACCCAATTTATTTAAGAATTTATATTTCAATTTAAAATATTATATTTGATTTTTGATAAATTGTGATACCTGGGTTTAATTAAAATCATATGATTTATATATATATATATACATATATATATATACGTGATATATATATATATATGTATACTATATGCATACCCATGTTTCCTCTAATATATTTAAATTATATTCTTAAGATGAAATATTTTAAGCTATAATATTTGATTTAAATGATCTTAGAAAATGAAATGCTTTTTGAAGGATTAAGGTGTTCTATCTTCAGAAATTCATATCTTTTAAACCGTGCGTCGAAAAATTACAAATGATATGTCAAAACGATCGTATCGAAATATAGATTATGAAAATGTAAAGTTTTTATTTTTATTTTGGAGTTTTCGAAATTTTATCACTGTTACAGTACTGAACGAATTTTTGACTTTTAAGTGTAAATGTGTGGTTTTAATGACCTTTTGACTCAAGTGTATTTTATTTTGAAAAAAAAAATAAATTTCTGGAGTTTTCTATTGGACCACCGTCCAAATAAATATAATTTTCGTATTTTTTATTATTATAACTTATTTGAAAGCTTATGAAGTGCATTTTTGGAGGGAATAATCTTAGAACTTCAAAAATTCATAACTTTCAAACCGTAAGTCCAAAAATTACAAATTTTACATGAAAACGATCGTATTGAAATTTAGTATTTGAATATGTGAAAATAAATTTTTATTTTGACATCTACGAAAAAATATCTGTACAGTAGGTAGTACGAATTTTGTGTTTTAAAAGCTTGGAAAAATTATTTTAAAGCCTAGAGTTAATTATTGGACCTCAAAATATTTTTTTTATATATTCAGGTATTTATCTAAATTATTATTGGCTGCACCGTCCAAAGTTCCAGATTTTTCCTTTTTATTTTTGAATTTTAAACAAAAAGTCTTGATTTTTAGTGGACCAAAAAGAGGTGTAATTAAGTGAGTTGAATGCAAATTTTCTCCCCCACTTTTGCTAGTCTCCACCGTCCAAATATCTGACTAGGAGGGAGATATTTTTCTGAAAAATTACTTATGGGAATTATGTGAGGAATCTTTCATAGGAAATGGAAAAATTGCCATAATGAAGAGTGCATGTTCCTAGAGTGAAAATCTGAAATTTTGACTACATTCTCTTCCTCCTAGAGCATGAACCTAGATGATTTTAAAAAAAAAAATCCACTCTTTGTTAAGCCTATAAATATAAGCCTAAACCCCCTCATTTTTACACACAACACACCATTCTTTTAGAGAGAAAAAAATTTGAGAATCCTTGAAAGAGAGAGGGAGGGGGACGAAGCAACAAGGGGAGGAGGGGAAAAATTTACATACTCACTTGAAGTTCATTTTGCTAAGGAAAGAGGTAACTCTATAATCTTATTTTAATTTCTTATTTTTAAGCTATTATTTTGTTATAACTAAAATAATAATACTCTTCTATGGCTATGAATCTCTTAAAAGTTAAATCTCTAATCTCTTCTTTGATATATTCTACAATAAAAAATGAATGAATTATGATATATGTATATAAGTTTTTGTTTTGTTGGTCAAATGAAAAAGTAATAAAAATGGACAAAAAATGTTTAAAGAGAAATAATCTCCCCTGTGGTGGACTCGGCCTAGCCGAGGTCCTCAGAACCCTTGCCCAAGGCCTCACGGCCCCATGAAAAGCCCTCTGTGTGCTGGGCCGAGCTCAAGGCTCAACGGCCGAACAGATACCAGATACGGGCCGACCTCATACTCCTACCCGGGTCCGACTTCCCTGAGTCCGACACCTCCAAAGTCCGACACCTCCCTTAGAGTCCGATACCAAGGACCAGGTGACGTGTCTCACCTTCTCCACAAGGACAGCTCATCCACTCATAGCTCATTACAGGCTGGCCCTACTTGGGCTTCAAGCAGACCCATTAGGGCAACCAGCTCCCCCCTATAAGTAGATCTGTACTACATGGGGCTCAGGTACGTCCTCTAACCCTAATTGTCACCCTCACACACCAGTGATTAGGGTTACTTCCTGGCTCTCTTCCTTGGCCACTTGAGGACTCCCACCAAACATCACATATTAATCCTAGACAGAGGCTCCTTTGAAGGTCTTCTCCTATACCCTTGGAGGACCTCACCGTCTAGGACATCACATCCCCTTTTCATCCTCAGATGGCCGAATATTTTAGAGAAGAAAAGAAGAAGTATTTAAATTTTATTTGATGGTAATTAATTCTTTTTATGTGAATAGGTATTTGTTATTCTTATGATCTTCTTTTATGGTTATGTAATTCACAAGTTTAAACCTCTAAATATTCTTTTGATATAGAATTTTAAATTATGTATATGAATGGTGTTTATTGGTCATATGAACAAGGAATGAAAGGGACTCAAAATGAGGTTTAAAGAAACTAAGGTTTCCCCTTTTTATTTTGGTGATGACCGAATTTTGTAAGAAAATGAAATGAAAAGTTAAATTCTCATATGTGTATAATTGTTTGAAACTTTGTTGGATTAATGAAAGATTTAATGTGTTGAGTTTTTATTTAGAAATCATTGTTTTGTTTGATTTGTATTTCTGGATTTTTGGCCGAAGCATTTTTGAAAACTAAAATTCATGGTTTGAAATTTTGTAATGGTCTTATGAGGTTAATATGGTTATATTTGGGTATAAAAATAAAATATAATTGGTGCCATTTTCTTTAGTGTTGGCCGAATGTATACACATATATTTGGTTAAGGTTTTGATTTAAATTTTCCTAAGTGTTAGTAATAATATGGTATATGATATGTGTAAGCATGAATGCATGTATACTTGTTTTATAATAGTTATTATAGTTATAATTGAACTTTTGCAAAAGGACACTATGCTGTCCAGAATTTAATTAATTAAGAAAAGCATGATTTTTATTAGTTAAACCATCATTTTTACCTTTTAGATTACGTGATCTCTAGTAGAAAATGAATTGATATAGAAACCTTTTTGTTGTGTATGTATGCCGAATTGTTTTAAGGAAAATGCTAACAAGTGCCCTAAGGGCACTTGTTAAGAAGTTAAATATGGTTTATAAGCATTGAAAATTGAAGTTTTTTAAGTTTACGAGAGAAGAAAGACTTGGGACTTGTGATGGTTTTTCTACTTCTAGAAAGCTTAACAAGTGCCTTAGGGCACTTGTTAGCAAGACCCTTGTTTTAATATGAATTATTTGATAGAACTAAATAAATGATTGTTAGTATGTGTATATGATAAAAAAATAAATTTGGTTACAGTTTTTAATTTATGATTGGTGGACCGAATGTTATGTTGTATGATTAGGTGATTTTTAGATTTTTCCTAAGTGATTAAATGTTATATGATAATTATATGGTGATTGTTTGATATGTATGCATGAGTATGAGTATTTTATTATAATATTTTAATTCTGAAAAAAATTATTTTAATTCTAGAAAATTTATTTTAGAACCATGTGTCCCAAAAGAAGTATTTTATATGTACTTGTAAGGTGTTTAGGTGTGTAAGTGATTGGTATAATAAATAGTGTAAAAATATAAGTATTAAAAGAATAAATTATTATTTTTAGAAAAAAAAATAATTTTGCTTTCCAGAATTGGAATAAATAAGAAAACATGATTATTTTTATAGGTTAAGTTGTATTTTTAGTTTATAGATCATAAGCCTTTTATATAATTAATGGAACTTGAAAATAACGAGTTTTCGGGTAATGCAACTTTATTTTATTTAGCTGTTCAGAATTGTTTCGAATATGATTATATGCTATTTGTAACACTTCTTGTATATCATCTTACTTTATAAGAAAAGTAATAAATTTGTGATTACTTGGACTTGTTGTTGTTGGAAAAAGATCTGAAAATAAGAATTTATATCTTCCCTTGAAAATTTATTTTCACAAACACCTGATTAATGATAAAGGTTGACTACCCAAAATCAGAGTTTGCGGAAACATAGTAAAATTATCATATTATACCCCCAAAATATATCAGGTGTAACAAGTCCATTAATACCAAGTAAGTATATTTGTGAAACTGAATTCCTCTTATGATACCTCTTTCCAAAATATGTATCATATAAATTCTATTAAAAATAGAAATGTTATAGAGCTGGTCACTGGTCCTTTGTCCAAACATCCTTCTGGTCGGATCCTCGATATCTGCACAACGGGTTCCCAACCCACATTTTCTACACTCTGCATGCACCTAAGGGATGTCTTCCCCTTACTGATTCTTGTGCAAGCTAGATGCACGATCAACACCTAATAAGGGCATGGGGGTTAGCTATACATATTCGCATAATCAAATGAGAATAAAACTAACATCCACAAGTTAACATGTAGCAAATCATGATGCATAACCATATGAGCACACCCGGTTAATCATAACAATTCTTTCAATGCAGGTGGCATGATGCATGATCTCCTTCCACAACTGAGGCCTCTAATAAAGTCCATCTCGGATGTCCATCCAATACACCATTGTGTTCCCGGAACACTGACATTCGTTCCCAGAACGTAATGCCAAACCATACTTGGATGATAAGCATTCACTCCCAAAGTGTGCGTCACGTTCCCAGAACGTGTAGCAAACCATACTTGGATAAATAAGCATCACTCCCAGAGTGTGCATCACGTTCCCAGAACGCATACATTCCCATAACGTATAAAAACCAGGTCCCGGGCACTGGCCACATATCTATAATGTGTCATCAAGTAGGTTATAATTTGGTACTCCCGGAGTACCCTCCTCATATTCCCAGAATATGATAAACGTTCCTACCAACCAAACTTCCATTCTATATGAATGCACAATCATCAAGGTTGGTTTTTATGTTTAATTCCATTATTAAACCAATGTGTTCCCAGAACACTCACATACGTTCCCAGAACGTATCGCAAACCAAACTTGGAATGAAATCAAGCACCACTCCCAGAGTGTGCATCACGTTCCCCGTGTCCAAAAAACCATGTCCCAGACAATGGCCACATTCCCAGAATGTGTCATCAAGTTGGTTGCATTAGTTTAGTACTCCTAGAGTACAGGGTCAAGTACCCGAACATGAGAAAAGGAAAAAGGAAAAGATAAAGAAAAGGAAAAAGAAAAAGAAAAGGAAGAGAAGAAGAAAAAGAAAAGAAAAGAGAATGTAAGAATAAGTAAGTAACTAGAAGAAATTAATTAAATGAATAACATATATTAATAATTATGTAGGCTTAGTTATTTACTATGTCTTGTTATAGGATTTATCTTTTTAAGTTCTGTGTAATGCTACCCTTCTTGCTATATTTTTACAGGTACGGAAGCGGAGCTTACACTGTTGCGGGCCGAACTGGAAACTCTCCACCACGTGGAGTGTACTTTCGATACCCTGAGCGGATCTTATGTTTAATTATATTAAAAACTGTTATTTTTGGTAATTTAACATGCGTAGTAACTTGTATGCCCGGAATTTGTACTAATTGGGCTTTAGAATCTGGTCTGGCTATTGAACTATTATGTTTTAAGTTTTTAAATATTCTGGACTGACAGGTTTAAAGAAGAAATTTTTGGGGAAGTCCGAAAAAAAGAGGAAACTCTGCCGGATTTTCGTAAAACCTTTCATAAGAAATCAAATTCTAAAATGAATTTTCAAACTCTGATTTTATTAAAATTTAAAATTAACTAAATTAAGCGAGGATGTTACACAACCCAAGTCTATCTCTTCCTTTGATCTGAATTAACATAGTCAAGTGTTTTTCGATTACGTTAATCTAATCGTTTGAAAATATCAATATTCTGTTGGAAGTTCAACTTCAATCTTTCCGTGATCAAAACCTTTATCACAGTTGGATGTGATAAATATCTGTGGACACTACAGAAATAGAAAGATCAGTTAAGGCTAGAGAGATTAACAACCACCGGGCTAGGACAAATCTTTGTCTCCCCAACGGAAATGTCTCTAGAACTTGACTATCTAACTAAGTCTAATAGTGATAATTATCCTATCTTTAAGTTCATCTAACTTAAAGATCTGTCGTATGGTCTTTCTTGCGAAAGATTGTATCTGAAAGGGATGATTTTGTTATTAATGGTTTGAATATTAGGACTGATCACCCTAATGTCTCAAGCTGTTAAGGAACGAAGTTATACAAATGTTTCTTTAATCGTGCTCGAGTGATCAGAGTGGGCAGCACAAAAAGTGTTTCCCCAAAAGTTTATTGAAAAATGTTTTATCTGAAGAATGCTATGTGAAGTGTATTATTCAAAAAGGTATTTCTTTGAAAGGATTCTTTTAACATTAAGAGTTTTATACGAAGAATCCTTATTGTTTAGATTGAAAAGTCTTTTCCTGAAAGATTTTATTTAAAATGTTTCAAAATAAAAGAACTATATCGAAACTCTTTTAAGTGGGGGAGGACCCTAAAGAATATTTTGAAAAAGTGGAAAATTTCAGAAGATGAATTCCGAGGACGAAATTCCTTTTAAGTGGGGGAGTAGTGTAACACCCCTAATTTTCGTCTCCCAAATAACCAAGAAATTAATTATAACAATTATTTAATAATTGATTTATATTAGTTTTGAAAGTTTTGGTTTTTGTACATTATGTGTTTTTATGTATAAAAATATGAGATATATTTTTATATGGTTATTTTGTACAAAAATATGAATATTGTAATTTAGTCCTTGGGTTGGGACCTAATTGCAATATTAGAAAGGTTTTTGAAGAAAGAGTAATTAAATTATTGATTTTTGAAGTTTTATCAGTATGTAACCGGTTAAAAGGGCTCTGTAACCGGTTACACGATGAACTCAAAAAATTGGGTTAGTGCGTTTGATGAGTAATCACGCGTTTTAACCCAGAATTCGCCACGAAATCATCTTAATCGTAGTGGGAGCTACGTGTCTTGATGCATGTTAGCTCGATTGATCTATAAATAGCCTCATTTGTGATGAATTTGGCTCATTTTACTCCATTGAAGTGTGGATGCTCTGTTTTAGGGTACCCGAATTCATTTCTTTGATTCTCCCTTGTCCTGGTGAGTTAGAGTGTGAGTGATACACTGTTACAAAGCTCACATAAAGGGTTTTGTATTGATATAAAGTTTGTGCGTTAAGAGTGTTGGAGCAAGGAGAAATCAATCTGAGAAGGTTGGAGTTAGAGTATGTCAACACTGGTTTTTCAGTTCTGGGAAGCTAAGTTTGAGTTCGATTTTGGTAAGTATAGGTAATCTCTTGACCTAAAACCGTGTTGGTTCTTTAGTATAAGTTGTATAGAACCCAAACTAATGGTTTTCCCTAATTTCTTTGGCTTTTTCATGTGTCGGCTATTCTGGTTTTTGGACCCTGTTGGAAGTGTCATGACTCAAACCAGAATTTCTGGAAATCATGGTTTTTCCTCCAAGATCTGTGAATACTCTCATCAAACACGATCTAGAGGTAAGGTGTGAGACCCGCAATTTTACGCAATTTATTTGTGACTTTATAATTGAAATTAGGAAATTATGCTTGATTTTGATGTCTGGATTTAATTAAAAATATATATATTTATATATATACATGTGACACATATAGGTATATATATTATATACCAATGTTTTCCCTAGCCTATTTAAATAAAATATTTTAAGGTAAAGTATTTGATTTAAATGATTTTAAAAGATGAAATGAATTTTGATGGATTAGAGTATCCTATCTTTAGAAATTCATATCTTTTCAACCGTACGTCGAAAAATTACAAATGATATGTCAAAACGATCGTATCGAAACGTAGATTATGAAAATGTAAAGCTTTGATTTTTATTTTTGAGTTTTAGAAATTTTATCACTGCTGCAATAGAAACGAATTTTTGAGTTTTAAGAACCAATGTATGGTTTTAATGCATTTAATAACCTTTTGACTATAGTTTATTTTATTTTAAAAATGAAAAATACATTTATGAAGTTGTATATGGTACTATTATTTAAATAAAATGTATTTTCGTATTTTTAGTATTTTTAAAATTTTTGGAAAACTTAGAAAGTGTATTTTTTTGAAGAAATGATCTTAGAACTTCAAAAATTCATAACTTTCAAACCGTAAGTCCAAAACTTACAAACTTTATATGAAAATGATCGTATTGAAATGTAGAATCTTAATATGTAAAAATAAAATTTTTATTTTGCTGTTTGCGAAAATTTTTGTACAGTAGGTAGAAAATCAAATTTTAAATAATTAAGTGATTGGGTAATTATGTAGGCACCTCCACAATGAACCAATGAGAAATTTTCTATCCTATTTTTAATATATGCACCATCCAAAAAATTAGAGGAAAGAGGGGAAGAATAGTTCTGAAGTTTGTGAGAATAATCCTTGAATTAAAATGCTTTAGGAATCAACAAAGTTACATTTAATGCTAGTTCATGTTCCAAGTAGTATTTGAAAATTTTTGAATGGAACTTGATGAAGGGGGCACGAAATTAGGTCAGAAAAATGAAGGGAAATGCATCTCCAAACACCTATAAATAGAGAGCCTTAGTTCCACATTTTTCACACACCAACACTTGATAGTTTTACAAGAGAAAAAAATGAAATTCTAAGAGAGAAAGAGAGAGAGAGGGACGTGTAAAGCTAGGAGGGAGGAAGGAAATTTGCTTGGTTGCTTTGTTGCTTGAAGTTTTCTAAAAAGCTTAAGGAGTAGAGGTAACCCATAATCACTTATTTAATTAAGCTATTTTAAGTTGTTTTGTTTATATTTTGTTTAAACCTTCTCAAATTCTTCTTTAGTTAAAGTTCTAAAATTTTATTTTCATTTTAATGTTGTTCTTGAATATATGAAATTATTCTTAAGTCATATGAATTAAGAATAAGAAAAGGGACACCAAAAAGAGTGTTTAAAGGGATTCATCTCCCCTTTTCTTAAATTCTTAAGATGGCTAATTGTTTTTGATGAGTTTAATTTAATTATTTCTGGGTTTATTTTAGTTCTAATATCATATGAAGTACAGAAATTTTGAATGGTTAAATAAGTTTTTATTCATTGTCTTTTTAATTGTTATACTTCTTTGTGTTAATGAATAATAAGCAATAAGTAAGTAATAATAGAAAAATTTCAATTTCTGGTATTTATGTATATATATGGACCGTAGCACATATTAAAAAAATTAAGGATTTATTTGTGTATTTTAGTATGTGTATTATATTGTGTTTATTAAAATAAAAAGGAATAGAAAATAAGTAAAAGAATTAAAAAGGACTTTGTATTTTCTTTTTTCTGGGCGTGTGATATATATATATATATATACGTATATTATATAATTAGATTATATTATATGTTTTATTGAATATGTACTTGAGTTTTGGTTAATCTCTAAAAAGAATGAGTATTTTCCTTAAAGTAGAAGTAAAATTAAAGTGATTTAATGGAACTAAGAATGGTTTTTGAAAATAAAATAATATTCTGGAAAATATTAATGCAAATGAAGTATATGGAATTATATGTTATGGAATTTTTCTATGTAATTGTTATTGTTTTATTTTATTTGATTTTCTGTTGTCTGGATTTGAGTTTGATAAGAACAATTAATAATTGAATATGAATAAAAAATAAATTTTCTGGAAAAATAATAATTATAGACCGTGAGGTCTATTGTACTATTCTAAGAAATTTTTGTAATTTATTTGTTGCATGATTTGTAGTTAAATTATAGTTGATTGTTTAAAAGAAATAGGAAAAATGGTAGTTGTTATAAACCTATAATAACATGTGTTTTTGATTTATTTTATGAGTATGTGGTTGATATATTTGTATATGTTATTTGGTGGAAAAAAATGAATTATTTTCTAAAAAGAAGTCTATTTTATATTTTGTTAATGATTAGATCTCTTATATTGTTTTGTTTTTAGTATATGAAATGATGTAATTATATGATATGGATGCTTTAGGAATTGAAAATATTTTTCTGATTTTTATACATGTTAGTCGAATTTTTTTTAGAAAAAGAAATTAATTTTATGGAATTTTTCTAATTGATTTGGTGATTGCTTTAGTGTGTTTATAGAATATATTATATGTTTGTATGGAAAAGATTAATTTTAAAAAGTTTCATTTTTATTATGGAAATTTATTTTTAAATCTGAAAAATTTAATTATTTAAGATCCTAAATGACTATTTTTGAAGATGTTATTGATACCTTGTTTGTATGTGCAAATATAAGGTAGAAACAAATAGAAATAAGTGTTTTTGATTAATTACTTTGATTTTATAAAAATATTAAGTTGCTGTCCAGAAATTTAGAATTAATGAAAAAGTTATATTTTATTAGAAATAATTATAGTTGTAAGTCTTTGGCATAAGTAGGAATTGTATCTGAATTGTTTTGGATTGTTTGCTTGAACTTTATTTGAATTGATGCAACTTTTCTGTGACTGTACAGCAGATGCAACTAGTTTGTTTTATTTAATTTAGTTATTTTATTATAGTAGAAATAATAATAAGAATTTAGGAAAAATCGGCATGTGTTTTCGATGTTCTGTTTAAGAGGAATTGAATTTTTAAGTTTGTGTATGTATGCTGTCCAAAACTAAGAAAAGTGTATGAAATTCATGTTATGAGTTGTTCTTAAATGATTAAGTATATGTTAATTTTTTTAAGTATGAATGTTTAGGACAAAAAGTGGATTTCTAAAAGTATTTGTAAGTAAGATTTTGTATGTGCTTGGATAAAGTGTGAATATCTGTAAAGGTTATTTTGTAAAAAAATTAATTATGTGAATATACGGATATTTGAGAGTGAATTTGCTGTAATTTAGTTGTGGTCCTTAACTTAATCTAATTTATGATAGAAAAAGTATTTTGGACTTGAATGCTTGAGTTTACTTCTTATTTAAGTATATATATAACATGATTTTTGCAAAACTGGTTTACTGCTTGCATCAAAAGAAAAATACCTTAAAGTCATGCTAGTTTAAACATGGTAGTTGTTATATAAACAATGTATTGTGGTTTTTATGAAAATAAAAATGTATTCTTAAAGGTTTTCAAATATTGGAGTGAGTTTTAAATTATGTTTTGTAAAGAGGATTTATTGAATTTTAAAAAAAGAATTATTTTACAGAATATCTGATGTCTTAAAAAGGATTTATGTTTTAAAGAGGATTTTTATTTTAAGGGACTTTGGGTTAGTCTTTACGTAAAGGTAGTATAAGGTATTCAATTAGATATTAATTGTATGTCGTTCATCATAAGGAATCAAAAGTGAACGAGCTACTGGAGTTGTAGATGCAAAAGGGTTGAAAACAGAATAAGCGTGGAGCTCAGGTGAGAGAGAAGCCTTCTTAAGACATAGTGGCATGTAGTGTAATATTAGGACGTTCCGTATCATCTCAAAGGTCGGAACTAGGGATCTATCGGGTGAATAGTAGAACGGCAATTGTGTGTGTATGTCCCGCCGTTCATACGAAAACACGATCCCTCGGATATAATTGTATGTGTTGTATATCTTGTTTTATTATGATGTTGGATCTATCATAATATTAAATTATTAATGATAACATGTCTGGCGAATATGATATATCAACTTAATATTGGAAAATAATTGATTCATAAGATGTCATGGTAGATAATTTTTGGAAATTGATTAAAGGCTTTATGGTTAAGGAATTAATGTGGAACCTTTACAGAGGTTTATGAAAGTTATAATACTACCCCCGGATCGCATTGTTATGATGACATGCTTGATCTTTAAGTGTTGAATTCCCTGTGACCTGGAAGTGTCCATGAGAAGCTAATCCCTTAGAGGTCGAGACCCGTTAGAAACAAGGTTTAGAATGGGTCGACCACAACTAGGAATGTTAAACTTTGTAAAAGCTCTCCGATAACTTAAAAGACATAGGAACCCTTTATTTTAAACCTTGCGTTGAGAGTGAAGTAGTGGAGAGGAAAAACACCCTGTTTATCTACGGATACTCAGGTATGCTTGGAGATAGGATTTCTTCAAGTGATGATTGCAATAGGGGAGGGCAAGGACGGTGAAACGTCAAGAAGTCTCGAGTACTTCTCTAGGCGGAACGGGACTACAATGACAAGGTTCACGCAGGAGTCTGGGCTTTCGTCGTAGCGAGGACTGCAGGCCAACTGGAGATAGTGCTGTCGCCCCCTTGAGCAAATCATAGATGGTGAGAGGGAACCTGAACAGGGCTAGAAGTTCGGTAAGGGTTGGGTTTTTGGAAACTTTTATGAAATGAATCTTGTTGACCGCCGGTGTTGGTCACATGAATTTTTATATCTTACTGACCACTGGCGATGGTATAGCCTTTTCGTTTACCGACTTCGATGCTAGTGTGGCTAGGGTTCCTGTGCGTCCCATCTGCTTTCCGAACTAGGATATGGTTGGACTTGTGGAGGAGATGTAACATGTGTGATATCCATACCCTGAACCTCGGTAATGGTACCCCTTTTGATTTACCGATGGTATGAAACTTAGAGACTAAAGATAATTAAATATAACGACTATAGTTTTTAAGAGGTATACCCATTTAGTGGGAAAAGATTTTATGGTACAATAAGATAATGATAATAATGATGTACATTTTTGTGTGGTCTTAATATTCCCCTATGGTAAGCCCACGTCGTCGACGTTAACATCGTTCAGAAGTGCTTACTCTCTCTATTTCCCTTTCCTGTGGACATTGGGGAACCATGTCCACAGATGGCAGATCAAGGAGTGGTAGCTTAAGACCGGAAGAGGATCCTGAGATGACGCACATGCAAGGAGGAAGCAGAAGCGACAATCGAGGAATCTTCTAGACACTTGTGATGGGAGATGGCAATGAAGACTCGTAGTATAAGATAGGATAGTCTTTGCTTTGTATCCTATCTTAAGGTGATTAGGACATGATTAATCTGTCCCGAATGTAACCCCAGTTGTAATATGGATTATTTTAAATGGAATAAAAGTTCTTTTTGATTATGTGTGAAATTCATTTAAAGTAATTAAACTATTTTCCGCAAATTAACCATCGACTAAATATGATATTGATAAAATGAGTTTTTTGGAAATATGTTGGATGATAACATCTCTTTTTGGAAATAGAATTTTATGACGTGAGTCTAAGTACCAAAACATTTTTTGTAAACCAAATGAACCAAATTGTATTTATGAAATCCTTTTTGTAAAAGAATTAAACTGAATGGAATTTGATAATGTTATAAAGAAAAAAATGGCGCAAATTTTTAGTGAAAATTCTAAGTCCAAATCGGGGTGTTACATAAGGGGGAAGCTTACTATTTGCTAGAGTGAGGATAAATATGTTTGGTAAATAGGATGAGTCACCAAGATACTCTAAGGGCATAGCTTGAATTAGTTTTATGGCTTGGAGGCCAACTTAGCTCATTTCTGGTTTTTGAGGTATTATAATATGATGCATGCAAGCTATTGTGATGACAATTTCATGACTTATTTGCATATTATGTGAGTTGATGCATTAAGTTGTGAAATATGTGATTTATGCACTTTTGGTGTATGATTTTTCATGCATGAATTTGTGATATGTTTAAGTGTTTAAACATGTGTACTTTAAGGTATTAAACTTTGGGTAATGATGAAAATAGGTTAGATTTGAGTACAATTGAAAATGGTGCTGAAAAATCAGTTTTAGTATGTTGTGCTGCATAATCTAACCGGTTAGATACTGTCAGTTTCAAAAGAAAAACGTTTCTGAAATTGGCTAAGTGTTCATAACATTTGTACTCAAGTTTAAGCTAGAATTTCATATAAAAACCAATCTAAAAATATGTGATTGAGCACTGTTTGGTTTAGATTGGAGGTGATGAGTTAGTACCTTAGTATTTAATGATAATTTCAAGAGGAAATTATGCATAAATGAAATTGGATTATGACTTAGATCTTTTGAATGATAATATGTGTTGAACTTGAGGTATTCTGTTATGCTAAGACCCTGTTATTGGATTGAGTAGAGAATTCAAGAAAAGGTTCTTTGAAAATTAGTGGTTTCAAGTTCAGGTATGTAATTCTAACCGGTTAGTACCTGAAACTTAAAAAATAAAAGTTAAGTTTTTGAGTAAGGATTGTTAATACCAATGATTATATTCTCTCAATCCAGGTCTATGAGCATGTGTTTAACTTAAATTCAAAGGTGAATTTTATGAGTAAAGTTATACCTCAAGATATCATTCAGAAGTTGTGTTTTTCTAAGTCATAATAATGGAATTAATGGAAAGACCAACCTTAATAATTATGTGTGCATCCGTGCATGGTGAAAGGTGATGAAATAGGTTGGCAAGGATTGTTTATCATGTTCTGGGAACATGAAGAGGGTACTCTGGGAGTACCATATTGATGCAACCTACTTGATGACACATTCTGGGAATGTGGCCAGTGTCTGGGACATGGTTTTTATGCTTTCTGGGAACGTAATGCACACTCTGGGAGTGGTGCTTGTTTATATTCCAGGTATGGTTTGCTATGTAACAGCCCGATTTTCATAACACGAAATAACCAACCTTTATTCATAAAGTTGCTAAAAATGAGGCCTTTTTTTTTTTTTGAAAACTTATTGAGGTGTCGTTGATGTACTTTAACATCCTTTACCGAAAAACGAGTTGTTACTAAAACACATACTTACTTACTTGAATTTTCCAAAAACATTTATCATTGAAAAATGGTTTGGTTTCGGACTTAACATAGTTTTTATATTTCATCAGGATAACTTATATGATTCTCAAAAGGTTCCATTCTTACACTTCTTCAAAAATAGGGCATAATCTAAGATAAATTGAATTAAATCAATAGTTCACCACATTGCATTTAAGCATATCATCATCATTATCATTATATCAATATTCATTATCTTGCCAGGCTTAATTTTCATTACTCAGCATAAACATTATTTCTTTCTCAATTACTTTCTCAATCTCAACTTGTAAATCTTTCACTTTCATTCCTTTCCCTCTTCATAGGGTATCATTCATCTTTCCATTCTTTCCATTCTCAATTCCTTTCTCATTACCAACCTTCATAAGCTTTTCGCTTCTTATAATTATAAATCTTTTCTTATCAAGTCTTAGTGAATCACAACCATCGATGATCGGGGGAGTTAAAGTATCATCAAGGTACTCGTTTCTATCGCAATTAGCACACACGTCTAATATCTACATCTCCTCGGTCATCCACCCAACCTAGTCGGAAGCAAACAGGAGTACAGGACATTTACCGTGCGGGCACGACAGCTGTCTCAACAATCAATTGGCTCCAAGCCAGGAGAACTGTAGAAAACTCGGGTACAGTATCAAATCAATTCATATCATATCAATTCATATATATATAATCAAGGCACACTGTAGAAAAATCAGGTACAGTGGCAATCAAGATGCCCCACTCCAGTCCCTCTCAATGTTCAAGATTTGCAATCTAGGGGGCGTCCGTACTATTCTAGTTGCGCTGCAGAACTTGCCACGGCTTTGGACCCAGTCCCTACCACGTTCGTATGCCACATGTGGAGTTCGTTCTGCCTAGAAAGTACTCAAGACTTCTTGACGTTTCACCGTCATCGTCCTCCCCTAATGCAATCTCCACCTGAGTATCCCTGATACCCATGGTCCCTTCCTCTCCACTACTTCGATATCACACTCATAGCTCACCGCGTTCGCGTATGTTACTGTCTTTTAATGTTTAATTATTATCCTATGGTCGGCTCATCCTTAGTGCATCCCTTCAACGAGTCCCGGCCGCTACTTTCTCAATCTTTCTTCTTTTCTCAACATAGCACAGAGCTGGGATCACATCGATAAGCTCGTATCTCATTTCTTAAACTTTCTCAACACTCTTAATCTTTCTCAAAATCTCCTTTCACAAATTTCTTAAAATCTCATTTCACAATCTTTCCTCAAAACAATCTTTCATAAGCTTTCTCAAAAATCTTGTTACATAAACTTTCTCAAAAATCTTGCTTCACTTACTTTCCTCAAAATACATTTTTATAAGCTTTCTGAAAATTTCGTTTTGTAAACTTTCTCAAAATTACATTTCAAAAACTTTGTCCAAAATAAATTTTATAAGTTTTCTCAAAAATCTCCTTTCATAGACTTTTCTCAAAATCTTATTACACAAGCTTTCTAAAAATCTCATTTCACAAAATTTCTAAAAATCCCATTTCACAAACTTTTCGCAAAATCTCATTTCACAAACTTTTCACAAAACCTTCTTTCACAATCTTTTTCAAAATATCATTTCACAAACTTTCTCAAAACCTTAGTTCGTAAACTTTTTCGAAAATCTCATTTCAGTGAGCACTAGTGGAGGAGCAAGCTCAACTCAACACAAGCCTCATTCCAGTAATATCAACAAAGGAGCCAAGCCCCATTCAGATCACATCTCGCATCAACCACAACATTACTTTCCCCAGCTCTAACTCATTCTCATTCTTATCATCAATTGTTTCCTCTATCTCACTCCTTATTTGTTTTCTAATCAATCTCCTATCTTTCATCATTATTCCTTTCTCTTTATGTCTTTTACTTTCATAAATTCACTCATTTCATTTTCATTTTCAGGACGTAACAGACGTCCATCAGTATGCTACTCATATCAATCAGCAATATTAAATTTCATCATGCATAATTAAATAAATAAATATAAACATGCTATTTCACATCATCAACATACAATCATCACACACAACAACAATGTGGTCTTTGTCTCCTTCGTATAAGTGGTCACACAACAGAAACAATTGCCACTATACTACTGACTCCGAACCACTAAGTTCCGATCTTTGAGATGATCCGGAACGTCCTAATATATCACCTAACTACCACGGTGTCTTAGGAAAGCTTCTCTCTCACCTCAGGTCTAGCGATTAAATGCGCACGATCTCCTCGGATCCTTGCCGCTGCCAGCTGCCCCAATCCCCCGTCTTTAACATTCCTCGTATTAAATAAAACACGTTTACGTTACTAACTTATATTAAGAAAATCTTTTCTTAGCTCAAAACACTTTTCGTTCCTCGTCGGAAGACTTAAAACGTAATTGTTTTCTCAAAACAACTCTGACTTTTTCTGATACTTTAAGTACCTCAAAACCATTTGAAAATATCCATTAAGGTAATTTAAATCAATGGATTTGGTTGCTGGTCCGTCTTGGACAGCACCTTAATCATGTTCGAAAACACCGAAAAATTCATCGTTTTTAATCCGGCTTTTTCCTAAATCAAATACCACTTGAAAACCATACTTTAAATCACATGAACACACTTTTAAAGTTAGGAAACAAGTCCAAATAATTCTGGACAGCAAAGAATCGTTTTGGTAAATTCATTTTAATAAAGTCCGAAAACATCGTAAAATCACTTTTTGTCTTAAATAATTCTTTAGCTCAAAATTAGCACTTTGAAACTCAAGCTTTTGTCATAAAACATCCTTTGGACAGCCACAAACACAATCCAATAATCTCAAATAAATCAAATCGAGTTATCTTAAAATCAATTTATTTCAAGACCGATTGAGTATTCGAATATTTTCCAAAACATACTCAAACAACAAACATTACTTTGATAAATTCATTCACATAGTCACAGGACTTTAAATCATTTAAATGAGCATACATATTCACTAATCAAGCAACATTTTATTAATTAGATTAAGGTATATACCCAATTAACCAACACCAAAGCAATCATACAACTCACATTCTTTTCCAAAATAATTTATTTTCATATTTACCTACATGCATACAAAGAGACCGAATTACTCCAACAAAATAAACCAAAGATTACTAGTTCAAACACTTTAAATCAACTCAAGCATCATAATGTAAATTTGTTCTCAAGAGATTAAGTTCATTTTCTTAACTTAAATCAATTTATTAAATCAAGTACCACATCAAAGTCTCATCTTTCATGCCTTAGTAATTTTTATGCATGCATTCAAAGTCAAACTCATTTACCTACTTTTCATACCAAAACCGAATAGAAAGGAAACAATTACAACACAATTCCAAACCAACTAGCTTAGCATCCACTCATTAAAACACACTCATTAATTCATGTCACTTCATGAAAAAGAATCCTAACCTAGTTAGCATGCATTGGCCGAATATTCATCATGACAAAGACAAGGTTTTTGGTTCCTTTTTTCAACATGCAACATCAAGATTCATGGATCAAATCATGCACTGTCTCACACAAAATTATAAAAACATCAGTTCCTTTTTAAAGTATCAAACCGAATCATCATCATAACTTAAGCAAGGTTTTTAATTTTCAAATCTTATGCATGCACTTTAAAGTTCTTAAATCAAGTAAAGATATACATGCATGTGCATTTTTCATGAAAAACAAAGCATGATCTCTTAGTTCCAGGCTTAAACCGAATCAATGTCATTAAAAATCAAGATTTAACTTCAAACCTTTATCATGAAAGAACACAAGACATATATCAAGTTAGAAATCATTTTTCAAAGCTTGTTTTCTTGGTTCTTTTGCAAAACCGTGATGATCATCAAGAAAAAATTCAATCTTTTCACTCAAAAGCAACATGCATGACTAAAGATCAAAGCTTTTCATAAATCAAGTCAAGGTTATGACATGCAAGGCTCAAACTTTATGTTTTTTCATAGATCAACCTTAAATCATCACATGCATGATAAGATCAAGACAAATAAATAAATTTAAGTATAATCTTTAAGCAAAACCGTGACAAGAAGGATTACAAGTTAAAGATCAAAACTTTTAAAAACAAACATTCATGATCAAGTCTTAAAAATAACATGCATGTACTTTGCTCTTATAAATCAAGTCATAAGTTCAACATAAAGTCACAAATCAAAGATCAAAAATCACTTTAAATAAGAAAGGACCAAAACCGTGAGCATCCTTAAGGTTGATGCATGTTCATTTCTTGGTTTTTAAACTTAAATCCAAGTAAAAGCAAGTGTAGAAAGACAAGAGAAAGCTCCAAAAATAACATGCAAGAAATTGATTACAAAAATTACAATTTATTACATGAAGCTCTTAAACTTCCAAGATCTTAAAACAATTTCTAAGAAAAAGAAGGATTTCTACCTAAGCTTGATCTCCTAGACTTTAAACAACTTGATCTCCAAAGAAATCTTGAAGCCCACTTGAAATCCTCTTCTTCTTTCTCCCTCTTCTTCTCACGGCCACCCTCTCTTTTCACTCTCTCTTTTTCTTTTTCTAAGAGCTTCAGGAGTCTCTTAGAATTGTGTTTGGAGAAATGAGGAAATGAATTTGGTTTTGGGAGAAAATGAACTAGGCTAGCTCACATATATAGGCCAACCCGTGATTCCCTTTTTGCCCTTGGTTTGGTTTTGGTTCATGTGTGTTGAGGAGGGGCGATTTTGGAACTTCAATAAGTTGCATGAGTGGATTTTATCAAGGGGACATCTAGGAGTAATTTAAGGCTTTTAGGGTCACTTCATCCATAATTGGCTTTACTACTTAAATTTTTTCTACCCATTAACTTTTCTTTTGGTTCTAACTATTCTATAGGCTTCTTGTCTAAAAATCAAAATCCTAAGCTTACCCACATACACACATACACACGTAGCACACACACACACATACACACGTAGCACACACACACACACATACATGTCTTACATTTTTACTTTCTAATCACATTCACTCATAATCATCAATTCACATAATAATACAAATCTCTTTTAAAAATCACATTCACATAATTATTCTTATGCATCACTCATCCAAAACATATCAAACCAACATATCACACAATAGATTTATACCTTATCAATAATTTTCTTCTTAGCTATTTTTAACACCCAATATCCTCAAAATTCGTTTTCCACAAATTCATAGAATAACTTTTTATAAATTAACCTAGAAAATTCTAAAGGTTACATTTTTAAAAATCTACCTTTAAAGATGATCGTTTTCATATAAAGATCATAAAATTCGGATTTACGGTTGAAAAGATACGAATTTCTGAAGTTAAGTAAATCTAATAAAGTTCACAAAAATTTCACTTCTTATAGAAATTCCAAATAATAAAATCTTCGACTATAAATCCATGAAAACACTCATCTTCCCATCAATATATCTTTTGTCAATAAAATTTATCTCAAAAACTCATTTTAAAACAGACGAGGAAATTGCGGGTCGTCACATTCTCCCCAACTTAAAGATTTCTCGTCCCCGAGAAATACGTTACGGATTGGGCAGCAGGACATAAAATTCTAGCATGACGGTGATTCCCACGAGAACGCTCTCATTCTCACTTCGTGGTCGTACTCCCTTTGCTGGCATTGTTTACTTTGCAGTACTCATCGTTTGTCGCCTTCGGACGAAAAAGCTCCACAGCACAACCACTTGCATGTCGAATCTTGTCGAGTCCAACGGATTAACCAGCAAGGATATCGTCTCTTAATTGATCGTCGTTACAAAGAGCTCAACTGTAGGTATAAACCTAGGGGATATCAAGCAAACTTAAATTCACACATCTCCAAGAGTACTAGGTTTCACCCAAAATCCTTAGATACTCACTACTCTCTACAACCTTGAATTCCCACTAACTCACAAACAATCACTCCTTCCTTTAATTCTCCCTCCAACTCTAACACTTTCATTAATCATTTCTATGAGTTAAAGGGGATCTTATCGTAACTCCGGTCTTATCTACTCAGAACAACTCTACCTTTCTCGTTAGATTCATCCTAAAGATTGATCATGCCTATTACTTTCACCGTCTAAACCTCTGGTTATGGTATAAGGAAATCCTAGTCATCAAATTTTCCTCGTAATTGCCTCTAATATCTGGTAACATATACCTCTTTTCTTCCTTGTAGCTCCCCAACTTTGATCAAACTTACAACTAAATCCACTGTGGTCTTATACTCTAATTCAATTTCAACCATTGATCCATCCTTTAAACCTGTCAGTCCAGGATATGACAAAAACCTAAAATTATATTTAACTTCGGCTACCTCACCCTAATGCCCTTTTCAAAAATAACATAAGTTTCTGGGATTTTAAAAAAAAATAAACAATAATAATCACACCAAATTAATTTAGGTTCTCTCGTGACTAAATTACACTCCACGGTGTGGAGTGTACTCCTGTTCGACCATGACTTGTGTAAGCTCCTCTTTTGTACCTGTAAAAATATAGCAAGAAGGGTAGCATTACACAGAACCTAGGAAATAATTTCTAAGAAGTCATAATAATAAACTAAGCCTAACATCTATATTTACATCGTAATAATCATAATCATTTTCAAGTATTTCACAACACAAACATGCATCATTCACAATCACAATATGTGGCATTTCCTTCAAAATTATTTTCTTAACTTTCTTTTTCAGCTTTCTTAGTTTTTCTCATCTTTCCTCTTTCCTTTCTTCTCTTCTTTTCTTTCTTGTCTTTTCTTATAAAGTACCATTAGTTATTTTTGTATGCACCTGTTAGGATGGTGTCTTCACCCAATAGGATTTCTTACCTTCACCCAGGATTTTCTTACCGCATAGACCATTAGCTCGTTAGGGCCTTTTCTTTGTTCTTCTCTTTCGTGCTTCCTTACATGTTTCATTATTTATTTTATTGATTTACCAGGCAGCTATTGATCTCGCGCGGGTTCCAAACACCTAACGAGACTTTGGATCTATGGGATTTACTTACTTGAGTGAGGACTTCACCTATTGGGGATTCGAGTCTATTCCTTAAAATAGACTCTGTCCTAACAGGGCACCTAATGGGTACGGATACCCGACACGCGATCAATAGCTGCTGCCTTTTGTTTAATTCATTTATTCCAATGACAATCCAATCCAATTAAATTCAAACATATATAATTCACACTAACTTGCAGCAGTCAATTTTTTACTCCATAATTAAATACCAACAAGATATCATCCAATAATCAATAAAAATAATCAATACAATTAATCAATTCATAACCAATTTTAAGTTCACCAAAAATTAACCAATAAACAATAAAAATAAACAATAAAAATAATCAATTCATCAAAACATAAGCGTGTTCATTTCTTTAATTTAATAACAGACTTATTATCAACATTAACTACCCTATTGTTCATTTTTATAATTAATCTTTTCTACTCCTAGCCACCACTATAAACAACTTAGAAATCATGCCCTAAATTAAGGTAATACAACCCTCTTACCTGGGAGTCCTGAAAAAAGGAACAATATCACGTTCACGTTCGAGCTTTATTCGAGGGTCAGGGTCAACAATGGATCTAAATAGGGACACACGTTAAAACTAATTGTAACATTAAAAGTATATGTATATATATATATATATATATCAACTAAATTCATTTTTTGTCAAACTAATAGATATATATATATATATATATACAATAAAAATATATAACTTTTCTCCAAAACTTCTCTTTATTTGAAAATATAGGGATAATAAAAATATTAACGGATCGTCGAATAAATTACATGGATGGATAGAGGGAGTTGAGAAGGTTATTTACCTAAAAAGGATTTGAGATTGAACGGTCAGATCTTGAATTATTGGATAAAAAAGAGAAAAAATGAGTTAATTGTCACTTTGGTCCCTGAAATTACATACCCCTTTCACTTCCGTCCCTCAAATTACGAAAATAGCTTTGAGGTCCCTGGATTTGTAAAAACGTGTGCACGTTAGTCCCTCCGTCAACGTTCGTTAACGGAGACATGACATGCACTTTAAATAATTCACTATTGTCCTTATAATCACTTTAAATAATTCACTGTAGTCCCTGTAATAATTTTAAGTTATTCATTATAGTCCCTGAAATTATACAATTTATTCACTTTAATTTAGTCCCTATATCAGTATAGTTCAAATTCCAGATTAACTCAAACAATCAGTAAAGAATTAACCAAAAAGATTAAGGGGTATGAAATACCTTCTGCATATTTGAGATGAAGTTTCATCCTTGCTCTTTTAAGGACAATGTTTAAGTAATTAAAAGTGTAAAGTCAATACTGAAAACTGTGTACCAAAAACAAAACATTGAAAACCTTCAAAATTTACTCTTAATATATTAAATATATAATTTCAGGGACGTAAGTTTTACATTTTTTGTTGCATAAATATTATCTTTGGTGCAATGAAGAGAAAAACTCAAACAATGTTAATAAAAAAAAACTCAAACAGAACGGCACAATTTGGAAAACATACAAAACGATGTTGTACATAGTAAAACAACACTTTGGTTCATGAAATGACTTTGGATTGGTTGATCCTTCATATTGTAAAGGATGGAACTTCATCTCAGATATGCAGATATGCAGAAGGTATTCCATACCCCTTAATCTTTTTGGTTAATTTTTTACTGATTGTTTGAGTTAATATGAAATTTGAACTATACTGATATAGGGACTAAAGTGAATAAATTGTATAGTTTCAGGGACTATAATGAATAAATTGTATTCTGTAGGGACTATAGTGAATTATTTAAAGTGATTATAGGGACTATAGTGAATTATTTAAAGTGATGTCACTCCGCCGTTAATGGACGTTGACGGAGGTTAACTCCAGGGACTAACGTGCACACGTTTTTACAAATTCAGTGACCTCAAAGCTATTTTCGTAATTTGAGAGACGAAAGTGAAAGCGTTATGTAATTTCAGGGACCAAAGTAACAATTAACTCGAAAAAAAATCCTAATTTTTCTCTATATACCGTCGCACCCTCCTTCTCTCTGATTCTTTCTTTCTCTCTACGTGGCGTCTGTCTCTTTCTTTTATTCCCTTCTGGGTTGTGATGCTTACTTATATATATATACACTGGTTGGGGCGGTTGGTTTCTTATGTTTTTCTTATGTTTTTTTTTTTTTTTTTGTTGGGTGGGACGGTGGGTACTAGTAGATCATTAGGAAATTATATATATATTTTTTTTCTTATTTGTTGGTCAATGTGTGTAAGTATTTTGGATTATAATTAAAGGTTTGATTATCCAAAAATTAAAATATATTTAAGTACAATAATATTGTATTTTTAATTACTTAAAACTGATTGAAAAATAACAAGGTTACCAGTCCCTACAGATAGTTATTGCGTAAGAAAAATTATCGAAATTCAAAAATAAATATATTTTCTCAACCCTGATATTAAACTTGATAAAATATAATATTTATAATTTTGAAACAGAAGATCATTATATATAACTTATACCGGTAATATATTAAACCAGCCCGGAAGCTAAAAATAAAACAGCATCCGAACACTATAAAAATTTACAGGGATGCTCAAAATATTAAGTTAAACATATTTCTCTAAAGAAACTATTCACAAAAATGTCTCTAAGGTTTGCCACTTGAGCTCCCTGTCAAAATGTTAATTAAACTAAATAAAAGTACTATTTTATTTTTGAAAAAAAGTATGATAACAAATTTATAGTTATTTTGACTACAAAACATATTTCAATTAAAATGATGAAATCAAAATTTTATTACAACACTCAAATCTTGAAAACATCATATTAAATCATTTAATTATTTTGCTAAAGGTATTAGAAATAGCGGGATGCTACAATTCTCCCCCATTTATTGGAATTTCGTCCCCGAAATTCCGTTCAATTCCTTCAGTGGAGAACCATCCCAAACGCAAGGTCTTTCGGCTACGACACTCACTTCTTTTTTATTCCACTCCCCCACTTAGAATTGACATATCACTTTGCATTAGTACGTCACTAAGTTCTTGCACTCTATGAAGAGTACAGATTCAACTTGGTTAGTTTGGACGTGAAGACTCTATGAGGTTTTTCTAAGGTTTACTCTTCTCGCGGCTAAACGTTTCAAGAGTCTCACTAATAAGACTCTTAATAGGTCTTGGATTCTCCAAAAATCAGGTTTAACTTCCCAAGGAAGTTGGGAATGGTTTCTAGGATCAACTGGGTTCCCTCAGGAATTCTACATCAAAGGTTTGAGGAGGGTACTACTACATTCTCAACGACAATGCCCTCAAGGGTTTGATTATAGTCTAACCCACAACATACAACTTATTCACTAGTCCTAGGCCCTAATCAAGCACATACATCAATCAAATATTCATATATTACATCAATCATTCAAGATTCAAATATACACATAACATTTCACATCAGCATATACTTACAAACATCAACTTGGCTTAATCCATACTTCCTCCTAATCTAGTCCTTGTCTACCTTGCCTAACTTAGGGTTAAATCTTACATCTACACACACATTCATAGCAATCATCACACATTCGAGAATCGGTTCAAAAGGGGTTCGGGAGAATAGAATTTTCATAATTTCTTTGAAAATCCAAAGTTAGAAAAACTAAATAACTGTAACAGGAATGCACTTTTGACAAACATCTCAATTTCATTCCAATTATGATGAAATTTTCCAAATAGTGTTGCTACTCATGAAAAAGCATTAGGGTAAATTTTCCGGTCAATCAGAGTCTGTTAGGTTCAGTTTTAACCCTACGATCATCTTTTCAAACCTCAAAACTATCTAGGGCTGAACCTAAGTCAGTTTTCTTTAAAAGTAATAAACAAACTCCAAATGATCTCAAAATTTAAAGGGACATCAAGTATACTTAACCAAAGGTTGGGTAAAATTGTCAAACTGATCGGAGCATGTTAGACTTGAGTTTTATCCTGCGTCCGCAGTATCGGAGACACTGGAACTGTCAAGACTGATTGTAAAGGAAATCGAATTTATTTAAAATACTAACTTGCTCCCAGCAGCTTGAAATTGAACCTAAAACATTGACTCAACCTTAGGAAGTTTTACATAAAATAATTCCAAATCAATCAGAGCATCCCAGCTTGACACTCAGTTTTTTATTATCTTAAAAACCCCGATTTTTTTTTCGAAATCATTTTCTTAGTAGTTAATTTCCATAAAACAAAATATGAAACAACCCATGAAAACCATAAAAGTTTTCAGAGAACCACCTCATGAAATAAATACAATCATGCAAATTACTTTATACTTTTAAAACGTTCATATATTCCTGCTAAATAAATTGTATAAAATCCTGCAAGTAGACCTTGCAACACAAATCTTATTTTTTCAAAAGAAGATACCTCCATCTAATTTCGTGAGAACTTAGATGAAGGGATGTAAAATTACTCAAAATTGTCAAACTCAGGAGATAAAAGGAACATGTTTATGGCTAGAAAATTTATCTTAGTAAATTTTTCAAAAGTTGGAACGGGTACATCCCCTTTGATTTTGAGTTTGAAAACTGAGTTTCATTCCGAATTGAGTAAAGTCACATATAAGGGGTTCCTATTTAATCGGCGAGTGACTTGATTTAAGAAATGAGTTAATTCACCGCTCGATTACTTAGGAGTCCTTGTTTTCCTTGTTACCTTCTAAAAATTTTGTAGTGCGACTTAACAACCAATTTGGAATGATTCTGGTTCGGTTCACAACATTGAAATTCATTTTAAATACTATTATGCTTAAAAATCAAGTGACTTATGATATTAACACTATGCAATAACAGAGTTTTCAGAAATTATTGTGCCAAAACAAAATTCATTTCATATCCCAAATAATTGCAAGTATCATCAAATTTCACAGTTATCATTTAGGAATTTCTATAAAATCAATTAGCATCAAGTAAATTTAATATCAAACATACACAATTATGCACATTTTTCATTTCTATCTATTCTAAGGTTTCACAAACTCTACACTAATACCATAGACCTAGCAAATCACTACAACTATCTAGGACTGCTTTTCTAGGACTAAGTAACACTTACTACGCTTCCACTGCGCCACTCTGATTAAAAAAATATCCAGAACATACAATGTGACACCTATACTAATGACCCTTACATCCCCTAAATTCCCAAAATACTCACCGAAACTTAAGGACGGGATGATTATATCTCCCAATAGATGTACACTTGAGGTGATCAGGCTCAACCATACACCATATCAGTGATATGACCATTCTCATTTTGCTTAAGTTTGGGTTAGGTGATTCTTCCGTTTCAAATATATCGAAGTCTTGAGTTGTGTTGTCACGTTTAGAATTGGCTTGCTTGGCCCGAGACTAAAGATCACTTTCTCCCGGTGGGGTAACAACTTAGTGCTCTAGCCCGTTGGGGTATTTCAGTTCCTTAGTCCCGCCATTTATCCACTTCTAAATATGACCCACTTTTTCTTCACAAGATTTTGGGTTTAGCTAATAATTATTGAATAACTTAAACAAAATTTAAAAGAAAGCTCAAAAACTCACTATGCTTCTCAAATGGCTTAAGCAACTTAAAAGAAATCTTAAATACTCGCTACGCTACACTTAGCAACCGACACTAACATTATGCTAGCAACGACACTTATCTACGTCATAAAACATGTCTATTCCTAACTACAAGTTACTCGCTTGGTGAGTAAACAACAGGAGTAATGAGTTACTCCAAGGCCGAGGAAAAACTGCTCTGATAACAAAATGTAACACCCTCACTTTTAATTAGTTAAAATTAGGTTTTATTGAAATTCGTACTTGAAAATTTCGACGAGAATCCGGCAGAGTTTCCTCTGTTTATCGGACTTCACAAAAATTTGCATCTTTTAAACCTGTCAGTCCAGGATATTACAAAAACCTAAAATTATATTTAACTTCGGCTACCTCACCCTAATGCCCTTTTCAAAAATAACATAAGTTTCTGAGATTTTTTTAAAAAAAATAAACCATAATAATCACACCAAATTAATTTAGGTTCTCTCGTGACTAAATTACACTCCACGGTGTGGAGTGTACTCCTGTTCGGCCATGACTTGTGTAAGCTCCACTTCTGTACCTGTAAAAATATAGCAAGAAGAGTAGCATTACACAGAACCTAGGAAATAATTTCTAAAAAGTCATAATAATAAACTAAGCCTAACATTTATATTTACATCATAATAATCATAATCATTTTCAAGTATTTCACAACACAAACATGCATCATTCACAATCACAATATGTGGCATTTCCTTCAAAATTATTTTCTTAACTTTCTTTTTCAGCTTTCTTAGTTTTTTTCATCTTTCCTCTTTCCTTTCTTCTCTTCTTTTCTTTCTTGTCTTTTCTTATAAAGTACCATTAGTTATTTTTGTATGCACCTGTTAGGATGGTGTCTTCACCGAATAGGATTTCTTACCTTCACCCAGGATTTTCTTACCGCATAGACCATTAGCTCGTTAGGGCCTTTTCTTTGTTCTTCTCTTTCGTGTTTCCTTACATGTTTCATTATTTATTTTATTGATTTACCAGGCAGCTATTGATCTCGCGCGGGTTCCAAACACCTAACAAGACTTTGGATCTATGGAATTTACTTACCTGAGTGAGGACTTCACCTATTGGGGATTCGAGTCTATTCCTTAAAATAAACTCTGTCCTAACAGGGCACCTAATGGGTACGGATACCCGACACGCGATCAATAGCTGTTGCCTTTTGTTTAATTCATTTATTCCAATGACAATCCAGTCCAGTTAAATTCAAACATATATAATTCACACTAACATGCAGCAGTCAATTTTTTACTCCATAAATAAATACCAACTAGATATCATCCAATAATCAACAAATATAATCAATACAATTAATCAATTCATAAACAATTTTAAGTTCACCAAAAATTAACCAATAATCAATAAAAATAATCAATTCATCAAAACATAAGCGTGTTCATTTCTTTAATTTAATAACAGACTTATTATCAACATAAACTACCCTATTGTTCATTTTTATAATTAATCTTTTCTACTCCTAGCCACCACTATAAACAACCTAGAAATCATGCCCTAAATTAAGGTAATACAACCTCTTACCTGGGAGTCCTGATAAAAGGAACAATATCACGTTCAAGTTCGAGCTTTATTCGAGGGTCAGGGTCAACAATGGATCTAAATAGGGACACACGTTAAAACTAATTGTAACATTAAAAGTATATGTATATATATATATATATATATCAACTAAATTCATTTTTTGTCAAACTAATAGATATATATATATATATATATCACTATACAATAAAAATATATAACTTTTCTCCAAAACATCTCTTTATTTGAAAATATAGGGATAATAAAAATATTAACGGATCGTCGAATAAATTACATGGATGGATAGAGGGAGTTGAGAAGGTTATTCACCTAAAAAGGATTTGAGATTGAACGATCGGATCTTGAATTTATCGATAAAAAGGAGAAAAAATCCTAATTTTTCTCTATATACCGTCGCACCCTCCTTCTTTCTGATTCTTTCTTTCTCTCTACGTAGCGTCTGTCTCTTTCTTTTATTCCCTTCTGGGTTGTGAGGCTTACTTATATATATACACTGGTTGGGGCGGTTGGTTTCTTATGTTTTTCTTATGTTTTTTTTTTTTTGTTGGGTGGGACGGTGGGTACTAGTAGATCATTAGGAAATTATATATATATTTTTTTTTCTTATTTGTTGGTCAATGTGTGTAAGTATTTTGGATTATAATTAAAGGTTTGATTATCCAAAAATTAAAATATATTTAAGTATAATAATATTGTATTTTTAATTACTTAAAACTGATTGAAAAATAACAAGGTTACCAGTCCCTACAGATAGTTATTGCGTAAGAAAAATTATCGAAATTCAAAAGTAAATATATTTTCTCAACCCTGATATTAAACTTGATAAAATATAATATTTATAATTTTGAAACAGAAGATCATTATATATAACTTATACCGGTAATATATTAAACCAGCCCGGAAGCTAAAAATAAAACAGCATCCGAAAACTATAAAAATTTACAGGGATGCTCAAAATATTAAGTTAAACATATTTCTCTAAAGAAACTATTCACAAAAATGTCTCTAAGGTTTGCCACTTGAGCTCCCTGTCAAAATGTTAATTAAACTAAATAAAAGTACTATTTTATTTTTGAAAAAAAGTATGATAACAAATTTATAGTTATTTTGACTACAAAACATATTTCAATTAAAATGATGAAATCAAAATTTTATTACAACACTCAAATCTTGAAAACATCATATTAAATCATTTAATTATTTTGCTAAAGGTATTAGAAATAGCGGGATGCTATAATTCTCCCCCATTTATTGGATTTCGTCCCTGAAATTCCGTTCAATTCCTTCAGTGGAGAACCATCCCAAACGCAAGGTCTTTCGGCTACGACACTCACTTCTTTTTTATTCCACTCCCCCACTTAGAATTGACATATCACTTTGCATTAGTACGTCACTAAGTTCTTGCACTCTATGAAGAGTACAGATTCAACTTGGTTAGTTTGGACGTGAAGACTCTATGAGGTTTTTCTAAGGTTTACTCTTCTCGCGGCTAAACGTTTCAAGAGTCTCACTAATAAGACTCTTAATAGGTCTTGGATTCTCCAAAAATCAGGTTTAACTTCCCAAGGAGGTTGGGAATGGTTTCTAGGATCAACTGGGTTCCCTCAGGAATTCTACATCAAAGGTTTGAGGAGGGTACTACTACATTCTAAACGACAATGCCCTCAAGGGTTTGATTATAGTCTAACCCACAACATACAACTTATTCACTAGTCCTAGGCCCTAATCAAGCACATACATCAATCAAATATTCATATATTACATCAATCATTCAAGATTCAAATATACACATAACATTTCACATCAGCATATACTTACAAACATCAACTTGGCTTAATCCATACTTCCTCCTAATCTAGTCCTTGTCTACCTTGCCTAACTTAGGGTTAAATCTTACATCTACACACACATTCTTAGCAATCATCACACATTCGAGAATTGGTTCAAAAGGGGTTCAGGAGAATAGAATTTTCATAATTTGTTTGAAAATCCAAAGTTAGAAAAACTAAATAACTGTAACAGGAATGCACTTTTGACAAACATCTCAATTTCATTCCAATTATCATGAAATTTTCCAAATAGTGTTGCTACTCATGAAAAAGCATTAGGGTAAATTTTCCGGTCAATCAGAGTCTGTTAGGTTCAGTTTTAACCCTACGATCATCTTTTCAAACCTCAAAACTATCTAGGGCTGAACCTAAGTCAGTTTTCTTTAAAAGTAATAAACAAACTCCAAATGATCTCAAAATTTAAAGGGACATCAAGTATACTTAACCAAAGGTTGGGTAAAATTGTCAAACTGATCGGAGCATGTTAGGCTTGAGTTTTATCCTGCGTCCGCAGTATCGGAGACACTGGAACTGTCAAGACTGATTGTAAAGGAAATCGAATTTATTTAAAATACTAACTTGCTCCCAGCAGCTTGAAATTGAACCTAAAACATTGACTCAACCTTAGGAAGTTTTACATAAAATAATTCCAAATCAATCAGAGCATCCCAGCTTGACACTCAGTTTTTCATTATCTTAAAAACCCCGATTTTTTTTTTCGAAATCATTTTCTTAGTAGTTAATTTCCATAAAACAAAATATGAAACAACCCATGAAAACCATAAAAGTTTTCAGAGAACCACCTCATGAAATAAATACAATCATGCAAATTACTTTATACTTTTAAAACGTTCATATATTCCTGCTAAATAAATTGTATAAAATCCTGCAAGTAGACCTTGCAACACAAATCTTATTTTTTCAAAAGAAGATACCTCCATCTAACTTCGTGAGAACTTAGATGAAGGGATGTAAAATTACTCAAAATTGTCAAACTCAGGAGATAAAAGGGAACGTGTTTATGGCTAGAAAATTCATCTTAGTGAATTTTCAAAAGTTGGAACGGGTACATCCCCTTTGATTCCGAGTTTGAAAACTGAGTTTCTTTTCGAATTGAGTAAAGTCACATATAAGGGGTTCCTATTTAATCCGCGAGTGACTTGATTTAAGAAATGAGTTAATTCACCGCTCGATTACTTAGGAGTCCTTGTTTTCCTTTTTACCTTCTAAAAATTTTTTAGTGCGACTTAACAACCAATTTGGAATGATTCTGGTTCGGTTCACAACATTGAAATTCATTTTAAATACTATTATGCTTAAAAATCAAGTGACTTATGATATTAACACTATGCAATAACAGGTTTTCAGAAATTATTGTGTCAAAACAAAATTCATTTCACATCCCAAATAATTGCAAGTATCATCAAATTTCACAGTTATCATTTAGGCATTTCTATAAAATCAGTTAGCATCAAGTAAATTTAATATCAAACATACACAATTATGCACATTTTTCATTTCTATCTATCCTAAGGTTTCACAAACACTACACTAATACCATAGACCTAGCAAATCACTACACAACACTCAAATCTTGAAAACATCATATTAAATCATTTAATTATTTTGCTAAAGGTATTAGAAATAGCGGGATGTTACATTTGTCTCCTTCGTATAAGTGGCCACACAACACAAACAATTGCCACTATACTACTGACTCCGAACCACTAAGTTCCGATCTTTGAGATGATCCGGAACGTCCTAATATATCACCTAACTACCACAGTATCTTAGGAAAGCTTCTCTCTCACCTCAGGTCCAGCAATTAAATGCGCACGATCTCCTCGGATCCTTGCCGCTGCCAGCTGCCCCAATCCCCTGTCTTTAACATTCCTCGTATTAAATAAAACACGTTTACGTTACTAACTTATATTAAGAAAATCTTTTCTTAGCTCAAAACACTTTTCGTTCCTCGTCGGAAGACTTAAAACGTAATTGTTTTCTCAAAACAACTCTGACTTTTTCTGATACTTTAAGTACCTCAAAACCATTTGAAAATATCCATTAAGGTAATTTAAATCAATTGATTTGGTTGCTGGTCCGTCTTGGACAGCACCTTAATCATGTTCGAAAACACCGAAAAATTCATCGTTTTTAATCCGGTTTTTTCCTAAATCAAATACCACTTGAAAACCATACTTTAAATCACATGAACACACTTTTAAAGTTAGGAAACAAGTCCAAATAATTCAGGACAGCAAAGAATCGTTTTGGTAAATTCATTTTAATAAAGTCCGAAAACATCGTAAAATCACTTTTTTCTTAAATAATTCTTTAGCTCAAAATTGGCACTTTGAAACTCAAGCTTTTGTCATAAAACATCCTTTGGACAGCCACAAACACAATCCAATAATGTCAAATAAATCAAATCGAGTTATCTTAAAATCAATTTATTTCAAGACCGATTGAGTATTCGAATATTTTCCAAAACATACTCAAACAACAAACATTACTTTGATAAATCCATTCACATAGTCACAGGACTTTAAATCATTTAAGTGAGCATACATATTCACTAATCAAGCAACATTTTATTAATTAGATTAGGGTATATAACCAATTAACCAACACCAAAGCAATCATACAACTCACATTCTTTTCCAAAATAATTTATTTTCATATTTACCTACATGCATACAAAGAGACCGAATTACTCCAACAAAAGAAACCAAAGATTACTAGTTCAAACACTTTAAATCAACTCAAGCATCATCATGTAAATTTGTTCTGAAGAGATTAAATTCATTTTCTTAACTTAAATCAATTTATTAAATCAAGTACCACATCAAAGTCTCATCTTTCATGCCTTAGTAATTTTTATGCATGCATTCAAAGTCAAACTCATTTACCTACTTTTCATACCAAAACCGAATAGAAAGGAAACAATTACAACACAATTCCAAACCAACTAGCTTAGCATCCACTCATTAAAACACACTCATTATTTCATGTCACTTCATGAAAAAGAATCCTAACCTAGTTAGCATGCATTGGCCGAATATTCATCATGACAAAGACAAGGTTTTTGGTTCCTTTTTTCAACATGCAACATCAAGATTCATGGATCAAATCATGCACTGTCTCACACAAAATTCTAAAAACATCACTTCCTTTTTAAAGTATCAAACCGAATCATCATCATAACTTAAGCAAGGTTTTTAATTTTCAAATCTTATGCATGCACTTTAAAGTTCTTAAATCAAGTAAAGATATACATGCATGTGCATTTTTCATGAAAAACAAAGCATGATCTCTTAGTTCCAGGCTTAAACCGAATCAATGTCATTAAAAATCAAGATTTAACTTCAAACCTTTATCATGCAAGAACACAAGACATATATCAAGTTAGAAATCATTTTTCAAAGCTTGTTTTCTTGGTTCTTTTGCAAAACCGTGATGATCATCAAGGAAAAATTCAATCTTTTCACTCAAAAGCAACATGCATGACTAAAGATCAAAGCTTTTCATAAATCAAGTCAAGGTTATGATATGCAAGGCTCAAACTTTAAGTTTTTTCATAGATCAACCATAAATCATCACATGCATGAGAAGATCAAGACAAATAAATAAATTTAAGTATAATCTTTAAGCAAAACCGTGACAAGAAGGATTACAAGTTAAAGATCAAAACTTTTAAACACAAACATTCATGATCAAGTCTTAAAAATAACATGCATGTACTTTGCTCTTATAAATCAAGTCATAAGTTCAACATAAAGTCACAAATCAAAGATCAAAAATCACTTTAAATAAGAAAGGACCAAAACCGTGAGCATCCTTAAGGTTGATGCATGTTCATTTCTTGGTTTTTAAACTTAAATCCAAGTAAAAGCAAGTGTAGAAAGACAAGAGAAAGCTCCAAAAATAACATGCAAGTGATTACAAACATTACAACTTATTACATGAAGCTCTTAAACTTCCAAGATCTTAAAACAATTTCTAAGAAAAAGAAGGATTTCTACCTAAGCTAGATCACATATATAGGCCAACCCGTGATTCCCTTTTTGCCCTTGGTTTGGTTTTGGTTCATGTGTGTTGAGGAGGGGCGATTTTGGCACTTCAATAAGTTGCATGGGTGGATTTTATCAAGGGGACATCTAGGAGTAATTTAAGGCTTTTAGGGTCACTTCATGCATAATTAGCTTTACTACTTAAATTTTTTCTACCCATTAAATTTTCTTCTGGTTCTAACTAATCTATAGGCTTCTTGTCTAAAAATTAAAATCCTAAGCTTACCCACATACACACATACACACGTAGCACACACACACATACACATACATGTCTTACATTTTTACTTTCTAATCACATTCACTCATAATCATCAATTCACATAATAATACAAATCTCTTTTAAAAATCACGTTCACCTAATTATTCTTATGCACCACTCATCCAACACAAAGCAAACCAACATATCACACAATAGATTTATACCTTATCAATAATTTTCTTCTTAGCTATTTTTAACACCCAATATCCTCAAAATTCGTTTTCCACAAATTCATAGAATAACTTTTTATAAATCAGCCCAGAAGATTCTAAAGGTTACATTTTTAAAAATCTACCTTTAAAAATGATTGTTTTCATATAAAGATCATAAAATTCGGATTTACGGTTGAAAAGATACGAATTTCTGAAGTTAAGTAAATCTAATAAAGTTTACAAAAATTTCACTTCTTATAGAAATTCCAAATAATAAAATCTTCGACTGTAAATCCATGAAAACACTCATCTTCCCATCAATATATCTTTTGTCAATAAAATTTATCCCAAAAACTCATTTTAAAACAGACGAGGAAATTGCGGGTCGTCACATGCTATACGTTCTGGGAACGTATGTTAGTGTTCTGGGAACACCTTGGTGTATTGGATGGATGTCCGAGATGGATTAGTATTGGAGGCCTCATTTGTGGATAGAAATCATGCATCATGCCACCTGCATTGAAAGACTTAGTATGATTAACCGGGTGTGCTCATATGGTTGTGCATTCTGATTTGCTACATGATTACTTGTGTATGTTAGTTTTATTCTCATTTGATTATGCGAATATGTAAAGCTAACCCCATGCCCTTATTAGGTGTTGATCGTATATCTAGCTTGCACAAAAGTCAGTGAAGGGAGATGTCCCTTAGGTGTATGCAGGGTGTAGAAAATGTGGGTTGGAAACCCTTTGTGCAGATATCGAGGATCCGACCAGATGAATGTTTGGACAGAGGACCAGTGACCAGCTCTATAACATCTCTATTTTTCATAAGTATTTATATGATACACATTTTGAAAGAGGTATCATAAGATGAATTTGGTTTCATAATAATACTTATTTGGTATCCATGGACTTGTTACACTTGATATATTTTGAGGGTATAATGTGATTATTTTACTATGTTTTTGCAAACTCTGATTTTATTAGTCAACTTCATTATTAATCAAGTGTTTGTGAAAAGGAATTTTCGAGGGAAGGGAAAATTCTTATTTTCAGATCTTTTTCCAACAATAACAAGTCCAAGTAATCATAAACTTATTACTTTTCTTATAAATTAAGATGATATACAAGGATTGTTACAGTTACCGCATTACATTTTACAAGGATGATAGATAATGACTACTCCTTTTGTGTGTGTGTCTATATATATTAAATATTACATTTATTTATGTATAAATCAAAATTAAATTAATGTATTCCTTATTTAATTGATAAATAAATTAGCAAGTTTTTGGATATCATTATCACATTTATTGTGATATTATGATTAATTAGAGTGATCTTTATATTTTGTTTGATGGTATTATGAGCAGATTCAAGGATAAATCAAAATATTTTGTATTTCGTATGACATAACAATTGAACATGTTTTTGAATATGGTAATCCCATTTATTAAGATATATTCCTTATTTATTTGATGGATAAATTAACACTTTTTTTTATTATAGTTATTTGATCTTCACATATATATTCTTGAATAATGGTGATGAATGTTAAGATATATATTCACCTTTATGATTTGAATTTTATATTTTTTTCAGATTAAGCGAAAAAATTTTGTAGTTAATTATGTCGGTATGAAAAAATTCAACCGAAAGTTTTTTTTAATTGTATTTGTTATTATATTCCTGATTTGTTACAAATGTATTTCAAAATAGTTTTGATATATATATATATATATATATATATATATTAATCTTTTTTAAAATCTTCATTGATTTTATTATCTCACATTAATGATACGGTATTATCCTAATTGTTTTAGTCATTTTTATTTGGCTTAATTATGTCACAAGTTCCTGAAATTTTTGAGTCAAGTTGCCACATACCATTATTATTTTTTTGACTAAACTGTCACTTTAGTCCCTCACTTTGTAAGGAACTTTCATTTTAGTCCCTGACTTTTCAATAATTCCTTTTTAGTCCCTCACTTTGAAAAAAGTTACTCACGTTAGTCCCTGACAACGTTTTCCGTTTATGAACGTTAACGTCGCCGTTAACTTACAATATCATATTTCATTTTAGTCCCTAACTTAAAATTTTTAATTCACTTTAGTCCCTCATTATATCATGTTTCATTTTAGTCCCTAACTTAAAAATTTTAATTCACTTTAGTCCCTCACTATAATAACAATGATGTTTCTTTCTCTTTTCTCTTGTAGTGTGACTACCTTAAAAATATTGATCGTTCTTCTTGTTATTCTGTAAACTAACTTTATAGTTTATATAAGCACTGACTCCAAACTTTGCACCTGAAGGCATCAATAGGAAAATTTCTTTCAGATGAACATTTCAAAATACATTATTTCATTATCTATATAACTAGTATGTTTTTACTCTAAACTCTTTAATGTTTTAGTTATTTTTATAAGTTCTTTAGTGTTTTAGTTATCTATCCATGTGTGAACTAACCGGAATCCTACGGACAACAAGTTAAGATATATGAAGGGTCTTCCATAATACAAAGCAGCGCCTTTGTTTGATAGGCTTGTGTTTAACAATGTATTCCATATTCATTTTACACTTATGAAATTTGCACATAGTTTGATTTCAAAACTAAATCATTGTTGTAACAAAAAAAAAAACTAAAACATTGTTTGTATTGATAGACAAAACAAGCTCTAGGTGAACGAGTTCGTATCTTGCTATCAAGAGCTGCTCCTTTGCCTAAGCATGTGGAGGAATTTTTGAGGTATGACGTTTGAATATCAAGCTAAACAAATTGGGGGAGTTTACAACATTTTGGTAATGACTCTTAAACACAGAACTTAAATAGAATATTTTTGAATCAAAACTATTGATACCTTCAAATGCAAAGCTTGGAGTCAATGCTTATATAAACTATAAAGTTAGTTTATAGAATAGCAAGAAGAATATACAGTCAATACTTTTATGGTAGTCACACTACAAGAGAAAAGCGAAAGAAACATCATTGTTATTATAGTGAAGGACTAAAGTGACTTAAAATTTTTAAGTTAGGGACTAAAATGAAACATGATATAATGAGGGACTAAAGTGAATTAAAAATTTTAAGTTAGGGACTAAAATGAAATACGATATTGTAAATTAACGGTGACGTTAACGTCCATAAACGGAAAACGTTGTCAGGGACTAACGTGAGTAACTTTTTTCAAAGTGAGGGACTAAAAAGGAATTATTGAAAAGTCAGGGACTAAAATGAAAGCTCCTTACAAAGTGAGGGACTAAAGTGACAGTTTAGTCTTATTTTTTTCCTTCATTGTCCAGGTCCTCAAATTTAGCGAAACAATCCCTAGGGCATAAGAAATACAATTGAAAGACATAATTATATACAATTGAAAATTGGAATGTGATATTAGAAATTGAAAAAAAAAAATTGGTGAAATTTACGAAAACAATTTTATATTAGGAACCGGAAGAAGAACGCATTCCAATTTTTTATTTAGTATTTTATTTTATTTGGTAATATAAAATATTTGAAAATTGTAAATGTTTTATTTTATTTACCAAAATCATTTTCTTTCGGTTTGCTCTTTTTTCTCACAATTTTTTATTTTATTTTTTTTCCATCTTTATTTTGTTAACTATTTTTTTCCCTTCTACCCTTCTTGTCTTTATAACAAGTCACGATAAATTTTGGTGGTCTTTTTTTTTAATAAGTCACTTAAAAATTTTCATAAAACATCCATTCTTCTGTCTTACATTTTTTTTTATTATCACTATATTTTGTCATTAATTTAAAAGAAACTAATTGAACGAATCAATAATCCCCGAATAATAATGAGTTTAATATAAAGTATATTGTTTTCAAATTTATTAATCTTGAAATTCTGATATTAGCTTATCGAATTTTCCTAATAACCCCACTCTATTTTTCAATGAAGTTGGTGCTAATTAGTTATTAGAAACATGACTACCTGCACAATCATGGATACAAACACATTGGCCAAACTCAGGTTTAGTACCAACGCATACCCCGTTGCCTTTAAATTTAGGGAAACAATCCCTAGGGCATGTTGCAAGATTGCAACCACCACTTGGATTCAACACGGACGTACAATTTTCTGCATCAACGACTACTATTTCATTTGTCATAGAAATAACTGAAAATGCAAAAACAAAGTTAGGAAAAGCAAAATGAAAATCACCAATAAAAATAATAATAAAAGTCCTGTGTGGTTAGCTCAGTTGGTAGCACCTAGGGACATTTAGCTTAGGACCAGGTTCAAACCCTCCCATTGTAATAATAATAATAATAATAATAATAATAATAATAATAATAATAAAAAAAGTGAGAACAATAAATTAATTAAAAATTCTAAAGTTTTGCATTATACATAGATAAATATATGTAAAGAATCTAAAGATTGTGAAACTGTATAAAAACCTGCAAGAAGCAAAAGGACAAGGGCGAATATACGAGCTGAAGTAAGACTAGCCATTTCCCACAAACAAAGCGCAATATCAATAACAAGGTTTTATCTTAGTGTTTCTTTGCACAATATGTGGTAATGGAAAGTGAATACACCTATTTATACAGATGATGTAATTTGCCAAGATGACATGATGTCAATAGCATCAAAGTTAAAGCTTTAAAAACTTGCATATGAGAATTATTTAAATAATAGTCAATGGTCCTTTATGGTGTATCTAAATCTTTTCCAAATTTAGCAGTCGTTAATTTTCCCCACAAGAAAGTTTTGTTGGTCATCGTGTCTCTCAATATATTGGATAGAAAATAAGGAACACATTTGTTGTCTCAAAAACCAAATCACTCAATTCTTTCCTTATTGTGATTGGTTTAAAAAAAAATTGAAAATTGAAATAATTTGAAGTATTATTTTTCCATTATATAAAAATATTTATTTATAATTTTTTTTTAATTGAAATAATTATTATGTCCCAGATCCCTGAAGTTTGGGGTACTTTTGTTAGATACTCTTATTTTTTTTTTCAATGTCCGACTCCCCTAAGTTACTTCTGAGTTTGTCATATACTCCTACTACCAATTCTGGCCAATTTTGCTGATATGTAACATCGGAATCCTGATTAGACGCAGGAGGTTAAGCACCTGGTGATCCGTGGACGAAGATCATTTTTTAAAAAATTTAAAAAACTAAGAAACTTAATATTTTTATATTTTTAGTTAAATAAAAAAAAGAAAAAAAAATTGAAGAGAGAGGTCGTCTTCGCCTATGTGACATTATGCGACACTAGATTACCAATCTCCTGCGTTGGACTAGGATTCTGATGTTAAGTATCATCGAAATTGGTCAGAATTGGTAGTAGGGGTCTATTACAAATCCAGAAGTAACTTCGGGGAGTCAGACATTAAAAAAATAAAGGTATTTGGCAAAAGTACCCCAAACTTAGGGACATGTAGCATAATTAAGCCTTTTTTTTTTTTCAATTAATCACAACAAGTTATACATGTAGTGATACATTTTTCTGGGAGAAATTATTAGTTGTTCCTGGATTATCATATTATTAATGGTTCACGTGAATAATAATCTGAAACATAATGCAAATAACTATTCACTTACTTTTTTTTTAAATTTCATTTTCCTATGTGTCAAATTATTATTGGTCACGACCATATGGATGAAGTGGTGGTCCAAGACCAGCTAATAATTTCTCACTTTTTGGGGATCTGGATCTTCTGCCTTTTCTAACTCAATTTTTTTCTATCTCACAAAATTCCAATTATTGAATATTTATAATTGTTTTGATTTAAAGGAATTTTAAATTTTCCAAAACTTGAAAAAAATCAATTAAATAGAGATACAAATTCCGAGCTAGATGATCCAAATTCCTTTTTCCTCCTAAATTGACCAATGATGATTTGACCAATAAATTAAATTTGATAATTTGTAAATTTTATAATTGAAAAATACTTACACCTAACATCGTATTAATTTTTTTTGAAAAGTGTGTTGTTCTAGATCAAGTCATTCACTAAGGCCACAGAGTGAGACCTAGTGAGGCGGTTTAACCTAGGTTGATGTATGATTCTTTGAGTTTCACAGGTATCAGTAGGATTACCTGGGTTGCCCTAATCACAGTGTGTGCAGTGTGAACTTAGGGTTTAGAAAGCGTACCTGTGCCCCATGTAGCACTGTACTACTTATAGGGGTGGCTGGATGCCCTAACGGGCCAGCTGCGTTGAGGCCCAGACAATCCAGTCCAGTATGAGCCGTAAGAGGATATGAACCGAGGAGGCTTATCGGCCGACATCCTGTCCTTGTTGGCTTTGGTGGGGTGAAGGCCGAGTTGGGAGAGCGAGCTCAACCCGTTTAGGCTATATCTGTTCGCATGTAAGGCGTCGATCACGGCCTGTCAGTATAAGTGGTGGAGTAGAGAGATCTTGGTTAGATAGGGCCCGATACCCTGTGATCTCGGCTAGAGGTTTAGTCCACCACATAAGTCCCCCAGCTCGGTAAGACTAGACAAGTCTTACAACGAGTTCGGAAGTGGAAGGCACGTCGGAGATGTCAGGGTGGTTGACAGCTGTTATCCTCAATCCGTGTTATCATTTCGTTTCTCTGAACGGATTTGATGCCTGTCTTTTCGTTTGCTCTGAGTGACGTTTGCTTTCCTGATTACGAACACGCGTCAGCTTTTCCTTGCGCCAGCTCTCAGTCATTAATGGTGCGCTGCTTGAGACACGCCTGTTGATCTATGTTGGGACATGCGTCCAATGGTTACTGGCCTCCCTGTGGGTTGGGCCAAATTCTTCACCCCAGGCCCAACAATTCAAAACAAGAGGGAATTCGATCTCACTTTCGTTTCTCTTTTCCCCATTCTTCAAACTCCTTCACTCAACCGTTCTTTATTCCAAAAGTAACTCCCCCAAAAGCAACTCCCCACTTTCCAAAAACCGTCATTCCCCTTCTTCTTTCAAAACGCCTCTTTCTCTCTCCTGCTCTCCTTCTTCCTCCGTTCGCTTTACTGTCTTGCATGTGAGATAAATCCATTATCCTTCCCTGTTCATCATTTCCTGCGACCTCCATTTGGCAGAAAGTCTTCCTTCTCCTTGCGATTTATTCTCATCGCAGGTACACAACTGAGTCTCCTTTATTTTATCTCCAGTTCTTCGTTTTCTTGTGATTTTGTTGTCTGGGTGTTGTTGGGTTTGGGCACTCTCCTCTTTTTCTGGGTTTCTGCGCTCTGGGTGTTTTGGGGTGTTCATAGCAGTCATGAGTGGTGAGTGGTATAAGAAATGGTGCGGGATTCTTAACCTTAGTAGTGTAGGTTTGATGATGTTTTGATGCTAACAAACCAAAGTCAAGCAACAACATTCAACAACAAGTCAAGCACCACTCATGAAGCATTAGATTAAGTTTTGTTTTTATTCTTAATCAAATGTAATATTTTAATTTTCCATTTCATGATAGTGGGTGGTAGCTTAGGAATCTTAATCTAGGTTTTTAATATTGTTTGATTAATAGTGAAGAAAGGTTATCTTGATAAAAATAGCTCTAAATAAAGTTTAGATCAAAGTACTTTTGAAAAGCTTAATTTTTAATCACTTTTTACAGTGGTTAATCGATTAGCACTGTGACAACCTTTTTCCTACCCAAGTAAATATTATAATAGTTGAGTATTACTTGGTAAAATATATGGACTTGTGATTATATAAGAAAATATAGAAATAAAATTTTCTTTTCTTAGGCGGGTGCACAAATCCCAACATGGAATTCCTGGAGAAGAAATTCTATATCATTTTAAACAATTGTGTTGAATTCGGCATTCTCTGAAACCTTTTCAGAAGCTGGATAGCATTCGTATTTGAAATCGTATTTATATGATAGAAAGTAAGCGATGCCATCTTTTCTTTCTTTTATAAAACTGTTACCATTTAATTCTTTTGTAGCCGAATTATTTAAATAGGTTAAATCAGAGTAAGTGGAAATAGTGGAACTATGCATACTTATAATATAAACATAATTCCCATATAGATATGTAAATAAGTCATGAAGTACATAGTCCCATAGTCATAACTCCAAGATCCATAATACAAGTCCATAAAAGATCTATGCCCAAAATAGAACCATAACCCTAGAGCTCTCAAGAGCATATCTACAACATATATACAAATCAAAATATGAACTCTAGAGGTGGTCACATAGATCTGGCAGCATCAGTAGTAGTAGTGATGGTAGTAGCAGTCTCCAGGTAGCAAAAGAAAACATCATCATCAACAGCAGCAGCAGCAGAATCTCCTCCACAGCATCCCCACATCGGATCCCCTGATCCTCATCATACACCTTATACACATACCTAGGGATCATCATCCTTCCACTAACTCCCGGTGGAATGAACGACAGGCTCGCCTCCGCTCTCGTCCTCCACGAGATCCTCCTCGATCTCATCCGATGGAGAGTGTACCCTACCACTGGATGCAGGGTCAGGAGATGGTGTGACCCTGACTGGACTCCTAGGATCAGAAGGGGGAGTATCCTCGCGGACGACTCTCGAGGAAAAAGGGTTTGAGCGGGTAGGTCTGAAACGAAAACTGTGATAAGAGCGAGCTGGCCGTGTGGGAGGTGGTCCATGATATGTGTAAAACGGGGGTACGTGCATAGTGTATATGATGGGAATCCTAAATCTACGAGGACGAAATCGAATCAGCGGGTTCGGGTGGTAGAAGGTAATCTCTACCTCTCCCTCGAACACCGCGCGATGGTCCTCATAGATCCATGTGTCACTAGGAAGTGGCCGGATCTCGATGCAAGCGATGTAGCGTGACATCACCTACAAGGGCATAGGGGTAAGCAATTCTATACACATAATCAATAGAGCATAAATGTATGTATAATGTAAAGGTATAAACATGCAACAATAAACAACAATCACATTTAGCATTTAGCAGAAATAGGATGCAAGTAGGATGCTCATACTTGTTTCATTTATCAAACTTAGTTTAAATGAGTGGCATGATGTATGAACTTAGCTCTCAAGCCTATCTCCGTCAATCTATGTCACTCTCTGACGTTCATCCTTGACTTCCCAGCACTCAACCGTGCGTTGTACTCCTAGGTGTACAACATTCGTACATTCACCAAGAATGTACACGACAAGCTTGGAATCTGTGCCACCCGAGCACATCCCGTCATCCAAACGGACCGTCATCCAAATGGTATAACCATATCGGCATCCACTAAGCCGACCACGTCGTCAACCATAACGTGTCATCAAACAAGCGTCATTTGGCACTCCCAGAGGCCCTCCACATGTTACCAAAAAACATGATAAACGACCTACCATCCAAATTCCAAAATGAATGCATCATTTTTCGCTTAAAGGAATTGATTGATGTTTTTCTTGTTAATAATACCCGACGTGCCACCCGAGCAGCGTCTCATCATTCAAATGAAAACTTATCATATCATCAATCAGGTTCCTTTAAGTCTTAGATCACTTGGATTATTGTCATTTAAGTATTAATCAATGATTCAGAATTAAAAATGATATTTTAATTATTCTGGGTGAACTACTCGAGTATTCTTCAGACTACTCGAGTGTTCTACACTTATTTCTAGATTACTCGAGTGTTCTTCAGAATACTCGAGTGTTAATGTCTTTCTGGGGATTTGGGTTTCAGATTCATAAAAATACTCGAGTGATTCACGAGTTACTCGAGTGTTCTTCATCAATTCCAGGACAATCGAGTGACCCCTGCATTACTCGAGTGGTTTACCTTAATAGATCCCCATGAATCAGTTATTACTCGAGTCCTGGGCCCAATACTCGAGTGTTTCAACACCAAATACACTATTTTACCAAAAATTTACTCGAGTATCAAGCCAAGTACTCGAGTCTTTTCTCACAGAACAGACTGGAAACTTGGTTTTAACATACCATTTTCAATTCTAATCATTTTTAGTCCAATCCAATGATCAAAAGAGTTCATATATCATATATTAAACATGTTACAACACTCAGTTCATATCAAATTACAGATTTGACAAAGAATCGATCATTAATGCATACAACATACAATTTCACAACTTAACACCTCAAATTGCATATTACTCAACAAACTTATGAAATGAGACTCAATACAGCTTGCATGCACCTTATAAAACTTGCTCCAAACAACCATTGAGCATGAGTTGGTCTCCAAACCAAGGTTCCTATGCAATCTAAGCCCTTAGAGCCTCTTGGTGGCTCTCTAAAGAAAATAATGGAATTTAAACTCTATCTAGTGCATAAAATAACTTCCCCTTACCTCTCAGACGTGTACAAACAGGAGATTCCAAAGAAAAAGCTCTCCAACACCAAAAACAACTCTGAGCACCACATGCAAGACAGTTTTGAGTGCAACACCAAGATCGAATTGGTTGACATATGAAACAGAGACAAGAATTGGGAAAATTAGAATTTCTAAACTCTATGCAACATCTACTAACTATAGAAACGAATTTGGGACTCAATGAACACTTGATCTTACCAGAATCAAGGCTCCAAGTAAGCTCCAGAGAATGGTTTGACAGAAAACAACTCCACTTCCAAGCTCCAATTCTTTCTCCACACTCACTCTCAACTCACGAATTTTATGTCTATACAAAGCTCGTGATGTGAGCTTTGTATTGGTGTATGTTTTATGGTTTGAATCAGAACACAGAGGATGAATCGAAGGAAACGAGTTTGGAACCCTAACTCAAGCAAACTTCACAATTTCATCAACAAAACCTTCAATCTCGTTGATGAATGGCTTAAATAGACTGGGAGGACGTTCATGCACAATGACACGACGATGGGAGACGTGTTTGAGAGGTGATTTTGTGTCAACGGAGGGGAATCGGTGGTGGTGACTCACCAAACGCACTAACTCGTGCAACTCTGTCTAGAATACTCGAGTATTCCAGAAAATACTCGAGTATTTTGCCCAGTTTTTGAAAAATAATAATTTTATTTACTTTCCCTCCAAAATCTTTCCTATAATTGCTTCTAGGTCCCAATCCAGGGACTAATATGCAAAATACTTATTTCATGCATAATTATATTTATTAAATAAATTCACACACATTTCCTAACTACATAAATACAGATTTTAATCAAGGATTAAAATAGAAATCATTAATTATAATTAATATTTATAATTAACATTTCATTAATCAGGGATTAAAATTTTGGGGTGTTACACTACTCCCCCACTTACAAGGAATTTCGTCCCCGAAATTCAACTTATACAAACAAGTCAGGATAGTCCTGACGCATCTTATCCTCTAATTCCCAAGATGCTTCTATCACATCACCACAAATCCAGACGACTTTGACCAAACAAATATCCTTCCCTCTAAGCTGCTTGACTCTTCGGTCTTCAATGCGAACAGGCATAGCTTCAAAGGTTAGGTTCTCATGAATTTCTAGGTCATCGGGTTGGATTCTAAGGACAATGGTGGGATCATGAACATATCTTTTTAACTGAGACACGTGAAACACATTGTGAAGATTAGCTAGCGACGGGGGCAGGGTAATTGATAGGCTACTGGGCCGACTCTTTTAAGAATTTGGTAGGGACCAATAAACTTAGGTGATAGTTTCTGGGTTTTCAAGGCTCTACTAACACCTTTGGTCGGTACTATTCTAAGGAACACATGGTCACCTTCAGCAAACTCTAAAGGTTTCCTCCTCCTATCAGCATAGCTTTTCTGCCTACTCTAAGCTGTCCTCATCTTCTCTTGTATCATCTTGATCTTCTCATTTGTCTCTTGCACAAAATCTGGTCCAACCAGAGAATTCTCCCCCACTTGAAACCAGCATAACTGTGTCTGTCACTTTCTCCCATACAAGGCTTCAAATGGTGCCATTCCAATGCTCGCGTGAAAACTATTGTTGTACGTGAATTCCACGAGCGGCAACATTTGCTCCCAATTCCCTTGTCCTTCCAAAACACAAGCTCTTAAGATGTCCTCCAATGACTGAATAGTCCTTTCCGTTTGACCATCAGTCTGAGGGTGGTATACAGAACTCAACTTCAGTCTTGACCCCAGAGCTCTATGCATATCTTGCCAAAACTTCGATGTAAACCTCAGATCGCGATCTGACACGATACTTGATGGTACCCCATGCAGGCGAACAACTTCTTTGATATACAACTGAGTGAGCTTTTCCAAAGAGTAGCGCATATTAACGGGAATAAAATGCGCCAACTTGGTCAAACGATCCACGATCACCCAGATTGCATCATGACCAGTAGCTGTCCTTGGCAATCCTGACAAGAAATTCATCGAGATACTATCCCATTTCCATAATGGAATTTCCAAGGGAAGTAATTCTCCTCCTGACCTTTGGTGTTCCACCTTCGCCTTTTGACACACCAAACAACACACCACATAACTAGCGACATCTTTCTTTAAGCCAGGCCACCAAAACATCTTCTTCAGGTCCTGATGCATTTTGGTAGCTCCCGGATGCATACTCATCTTGCTCTTATGCGCTTCATCCAGAATCATCCTTCTTACTTCCAGATCATCAGGCACACAAATCCTTGCTCTAAAACGAAGGATTCCATCCTTCCCCTCTTGGAACTCCAACTCCTTGCCTCCTTCCATAAGTTTCTTCTTTTCCTTAAGTTCCTCATCCTTGTGTTGCAACTCACGAATTCTTTGCAGAAACTCATTAGCAATCTGCAGCATCCCCATCTTGATACTTGTTGGCTCCACTTGCATTGTGTAGGGTCTGCCGACCAGACACGGATTCAAGCCTTGTCAAAGGAATTCTCTAAGAGAACTTCCCTCGGTTCACTTAACATGAACGTCCCTCGCTCGAACTCATGGACTCCGAGCATACCCAAAGGACCAGGCTTGGACTTGATGGAACCGAGCCTCATCATCGGTCCTCAATCCATTAGGCTTGAGACTCTAGGCCGAGACATACTGTTGGCTCGCGGATAAGCTCAGACCAACCGAGGCTTCTTATCCCTTCCGCAAATCACTCCTAGATTCTCGCAACAGCCTATACATGAGATCTTCAACTGATCCTATCCAGATTCTAAGAGCATAATCTTCCGATATTATCTCACAGAATCCTGGTTCAGCTCAACCCTGATACAGGGCCCAGACGGCCCATATCAGCCTCCTCCAAACCCTATAAATAGCTCACTACAGCTAGGGTTTCAGGTACGTACTCTCATCCCTAAGTTGACACTCTGCACACACGTTGACTAGGGAGAACCTGCTTTTGCCAACTGGAACTGCAGAACATTGTCATCAGTTTCAGTGACGATGACTTTGCCGATATTATTCAGGACCACAATGATCCAATGGTAGTTACAGCCAGACTTGGTAATTACGAAGTGAAAAGGATTCTCGTCGATCAGGGGAGTTCAGCAGACATTATGTTCTTGGATATGTTCGAGAGGCTGAAGTTGAAAAGATCTGACCTAACTCCATTTGAGGGCAGTTTGATTGGCTTTACGGGGCATTCCATTGTTCCCTTAGGCCACATTCATCTCCCAGTGACCATGGGTGAACAACCGTCTGCTCGAACCGAGATGGTAAAGTGGCTAGTTGTCCAAGCACCGTCGGCATACAACGCCATCCTTGGCCGTACAGCACTCCAATCATTTGGTGCCGTTGTATCAATCGTTCACCTAGCCATGAAGTTTCCAGGGTCCGATGACCAGGTGGTAACGGTACGGTTCGAACAAGAGTTGGCTCGGAAATGTTACAATATCAGCTTGGGCAAACTGAAGCTGGATGACGATGAGAAGATTATGCAAGAAGTTCTCAGCAAGGGAAGTGTTAATCTGGCAGATCTTGATGTAAGGGAGGAGGATGAAACTAGGCCAACTCCCCAGGGAGGCTTCAAGAAGATAATTCTGGGGACCGATCCACCCCGTTACGTCAAGATTGGTGTTGGCCTTGCTGAGGAAGTTGAAAAAGAACTAACAGAGTTGCTGGTAGAAAACAAAGACTTGTTTGCCTGGACATCGGCAGACATGCCAGGAATCGATCCGAACTTCATCTGCCACAAGTTAAGTGTATATCCTGGTGCCAAGCCGGTGTGTCAGAAGAAAAGACGGGTCGGAACCGAGAAGGCACAAGCAACTGAAGAAAAGGTGTCCGAGCTACTAGAGGCGGGATTTATCAAGGAGGTGGTGTACACTGATTGGTTGGCTAATCCCGTGCTAGTCAAGAAATCCAATGGAAAATGGAGAATGTGCGTGGATTACACAGACTTGAACAAAGTCTGCCCCAAGGATCAATACCCACTTCCCTGCATAGACAAACTAGTGGACAATTCGGCAGGCTATCAGAGATTATCATTTATGGATGCTTACTCAGGTTACAATCAGATCCCGATGTATCCTCCGGATCCGGTAAAAACCTCGTTCGTCACAGAAAATGCTACATATTGTTACAACGTCATGCCGTTCGGATTGAAGAACGTTGGGGCTACTTACCAGCGAATGATGAACAAGGTGTTCGGTCCGCTCATTGGGCCGAAAATGGAAGTATACGTCAACGATATGATTGTAAAAAGCTTAAAGGAAGAAGATCATGCCAAGAATTTAAGGGTCATCTTGGGCAGAATTCGAGAGTTTAATATGAGATTGAATCCGGAAAAGTGCATGTTTGGGGTCCCTGCTGGTTCATTCCTCGGATTCATGCTCACCGAACGAGGGATCGAAGCAAATCCAGAGAAGTGCCGAGCCATCCTCGAGATGAAGAGTCCATCCGATATCAAGGGGGTACAACAGTTGGCAGGTTGGGTTGCTGCTCTTTCTAGATTCTTATCTCAGTCAGCTCGGAAGGCTCTACCATGGTACCAACTGCTACGGAAGGAGAAGGAAAAGACGTTCGAGTGGAATGAGGCATGCGAAAAGGCCTTCACTGACCTTAAGCAATACTTGGCATCCCCTCCAATCTTGTCTAGCCCTGTAAACGGAGAAATTCTATTCCTTTACTTATCAGTGGGTGACTCAGTGGTCAGTTCGGTTCTGGTTCGAGAAGAGTCAGGCAAAGAATATCCGATTTATTTCGTCAGCCGAGCACTACAGGGACCAGAGCTGAGATATCAGAAGGTAGAAAAGTTGGCATTCTGTTTGGTTATCACGACCAAAAGATTGCGTCAATACTTCCAGAGCTACCACATCAAGGTCAGAACGGCTCAGCCGATCCGTCAGATACTCCAAAAACCAGACTTGGCAGGCAGAATGGTGACTTGGGCCATTGAACTTTCCGAGTTCGACATCACTTTCGAACCAAGGAAGGCAATGAAGTCCCAGGTCTTAGCTGACTTTCTCACCGAGTTTACTGAGCCATTGACGAGCTCAAACTTGGACTGGAACATTTATGTCGATGGGTCGAGCAACAAGCTCGGGGCAGGAGCTGGAATAATTTTGGAGAATTCCGAGGGAATCACTTTGGAATATTCTTTAAAGTTCGGATTTCTGACTTCGAACAATCAGGCGGAATATGAAGCTGTGATGGCTGGTCTGAGGATGGCGAAAGAAGTAGGGGCCCGAGAAGTGAAGATTTTCAGCGATTCTCAGTTGGTGGTATCGCAAGTGAAAGGTGATTATCAAGCCAAGGAACCCATCCTACAAAAATATTTGGAGAAGGTGAAGTTCCTATCTTCAGAGTTTGCCAAGGTCGAATTCTGCCACATCCCGAGGGAAAGCAATGGCCGAGCGGACATTCTTCCCAAACTTGCTTCAACAAAGGGTCCTGGAAATAACAAGACATTGATCCAAGAAATGGTGCATGGACCTAGCATTGTCCTCTCCGTTTCGGTGGATCCAAGTTGGACCTCTCCAATCATAAACTTCTTGGAACAAGGAATCTTGCCGACGAATCCAGTCGAGGCCAAAAAGCTTGTCAGAAAGGCATCCCAATTCGCTATGATCGATGGAATTCTGTTTTGCCGTGGGGTCAGCGGCCCTATGCTCAGGTGCTTAGACCCCGCCGAAGCAAAGCAGGCACTGGAAGAAGTCCATGGAGGTATCGGAAGTCATCATGTCGGAGGGAAATCACTGGCCAAGAAGATTCTAAGGGCAGGATACTACTGGCCGACCCTACAACAGGATGCAATAAGTCATGTAAAGAGATGTGAAAGATGTCAGTTCCATAGTGACGTCTACCAGAAGTCGGCCGAGGAACTTCATTCACTTTCGTCTCCCTATCCTTTCTATCAATGGGGAATGGATTTGATTGGCCAGTTCCCCACCGCACCAGGACAGCTCAAATGGGTGATAGTGGCCATCGATTATTTTACCAAGTGGATCGAAGCCGAGCCACTAGCAACTATTTCATTGGCCAAGGTTCAGAAGTTCTTTGAGAGATAGGTTATAGCTCGGTTTGGAGTGCCACAAGTTTTAGTAACTGACAATGGAACTCAATTTGCGGCAAAGGCATTCCAGGACTTGGTCAACGCTTTGAACATTGAACACTATTTTTCCTCGGTCGAGCACCCTCAGACCAACGGACAAGTAGAATCAGTGAACCGAAGTATCATTCAGGGGATCAAGAAAAGACTCATCGGTGCTAAGGGAAATTGGTTGGAAAACCTACATGAAGTGCTTTGGTCGTACCGCACCACCATATAGACTTCAACGGGAGAAACCCCTTATCATCTTACTTATGGTTGCGACGCTGTCATCCCGATGGAAAGGATCATCCCATCTTTCCGAGCCTTACAACAACCGAACCCCCTCAACAACACTTTACTGTGTGAGGACCTAGTTCTGTCAGAAGAAGTCAGAGACTTAGCTGCCGAACGGGAAAGACATGCCAAGCTTATGCAAGCGAAAGGGTATAATCGCTCAGTAATGCCCAGAGAACTCGAGGTAGGTGACCTCATCCTACGAAGAGCTGACATCGGCCTCAAAAATGCTAAGGATGGAAAACTGGCTCAGAATTGGGAAGGTCCATACCGAGTAGCTTCCAAAACAGGAACAGGAGCCTACAAGCTCGAAACTCTCTCGGGTGCCCTCATCAACAACACATGGAACGTGGCAAAACTTAGAGCATATTTCAGTTAGAAATTTCTGTCCATTTTAATTCTGTTTTCAATTGTTTTTGTTTTACTATTTCCCTTGCTATGATAGGACTGTTTATTTTTTATGATGGTGTACGCTTGGTGGAACTCCGAGCCCATTGTACTTATTGTTAATGCTTCGAATAAATAAAAATGCTGTTATTGAATTCATTGTATTTACGTACTTTTCCTCATAACCGACTAGCCACCGTTTATGACGCGAACGATTATAAACAGATCAAACAAGAGTTTATAACTCGTCAAGTACCTTAAAAGGATTCCCGATTCAAACATGATTTGTTTTAAAAAATCATTTATACATCACGGATAGAGGAACCCACCTCGGCTAAAGTGCTGGAGTTCCGAGGTCTTAACACATGAATTCTTAACAAAAAGTTCAGAAAGAAGCATAAAATAAAAACGGATATTATAAATATTCCAAACCAGTTATAGCAAAAAAGATTTCAACCCATCTATTGGGGTAGATACAAAAGTAAAAAAGCAAAAGAAAAAAACTACTCAATATTAGACAGTACTACACTGTCAAGGTCGAGCTTCTCCTCTTCTTCTTCGCCTTCGGCCTCTTCTTCCTCGGATTCCTCGGCAAAATGGTCAGGAAGATCATTGCTGCTCATGTCAATAGGAACCCCATTCGCACCAACAATCTGACCATTCTTGGCAGCAAAGAGGGGGTCGACGCCCTTTGTCACGAGATTGGGGTTCAGGATGCGAATCTGCTCGGCTGTGTTAAGGAAGGAATCTTCATCTGTGTGACTCCAATTGTACAGATTCTCCTGGGCCGCCTTCTTATACTTAAGATCTTTCGCTCTCATCTTGTCCATAGAGGCTCGGAGCCCTGTAACCTCGTCCTTAGCATATTCGAGTTGCTCTTGAGCCACAGCAGCAACCTGCTCGGCTTTCCGAGCCTTCTCTATAGCTTCCCGAAGAGTTGTGGCATTCTCCTCAGCCTTTTTCAAGATTTCCTCCAACCGCTTCACCCTTTCCTCGGCCTCTTGAAGAGTCCTTTCGGCTGCTTCTTTAGCAGCTTCGGCTTGAGCTTTGGCGCCTTCAGATTCCTGCATTCCCTTCTGCAGTCTTTCATTCTCGGCCGCCAGAACCTGAAGTTTTTTATCAAAGCTTTCCACTTGGAGCTGCAAGTAATCCTCCCAATCATCAGCTTCTGATCTTTTCTTTTTCTCCTCGGGGGCCACTCTAGCGTAGATATCGTCACCACGCTGACCGAGGTAATGGAGAATGCTTGCACCTCGTAGGAAGCTCCTCACCAAGGCCGAGCAGTCATTTTCCCAGGTGCCTGGACCCCAGGCATTTATCACTTCAGCGTCTTCAGGAGGAAAGAGATTTGCGGTGAAGGAATCTAACTTATTATGCCTACTCCACACAGTTTTGGTGACGGTGTCGTCCATACCCTCAGTAACTTGAATTCCTTTGTGGGGCTTGTCAGGTGAAACCAATCGCCAGCCAATACTTTCCCTTTCTCCATCCGAGGTCTCTTGGAGGGACGCTCAGGGGTACCCTGAGTACTTGGTTGCACTTCTATGGGAACTGTTGGCTCAGCAATCTTGGTGGCCTGAGGTACCTCGGAAGGAATAGCACGAGGAGCAACAAGAGGACTAGTTGTTGGAGTTGGTTCGGGGGTTTGGCTTTTAGCCGAGGATCCCGACTCTCCTCTCGCAGCAGCCAGCTGAGCCATCCTGGCCGAAGCAGCAGCACTCTTCTTAGCTTTTGATGCTTTCTTCCCCATTTTTTCTGCAGCAAGGAAATATGTTTTAGACCGAGTAAAAAAAAATGTATATATACCCAGCTCGGCCTTCACTTCGGCCCGGGTTCTCTTCAGCAATATTTTCTTGGTATCAATTTGACCATTCGCCTTGAGGTATTCCCAAACTCGGTCACACAACCGTCTCTCGGCCTTCATCAAATCGACCTTATAGTCAAATTGATACAAGGAGGCCCCTCGGTTATAGATACCGTTTGACCAACCCAGAGGGAAGCGAGGTATGACTTTGATTTCTCCTTCTTCCTCAACCTGCTCCATGAACCAGCACACACCAGCCCCATTGTACTCATACCGGAAAAAGAGAGGCTTGAAGGACTTTCAAGAGTCGGTGACTTTAGCGAAAAGTGCGTGGTCCTTCCGAGCTTTCAGTGACACCCAAAGCCCTTTGGAGTTGCCGAACTTGTTCACTTGAGGGGCATATAGCCAAAAGAAGGCTCGAAGTGTGGCAACTAAACCTTCGGCGTCGCAGAACTGTTGGAATTCTCGTACAAATGCCCATCCACTCGGGTGTAGCTGACTCGGGGCTATGCTTAGGTGGTTGAGTACTTCGATTTCAAAAGTCGAAAAGGGCATGCGGATTCCGACCTTTGTTATTATTTCTTCGTAGAAGTAGAAGAATTGTTGATTTTGCGGCACTTCAAAACAGATCCGGTCGTCGATGTTCACGTGCCTTAGCTCAAATTCTGACGCATTCCCATCTTAGCTCAAAATAGGTGCTTCGGTAAGTGAAGCTTATCTCCTTAGTAGAGGATTCCCCTTTGTAGATGCCCTTAAAACTCAAAAACTCATGGGTTTCCTATCATATAATGGCCCTATCTACATTAGGTTAGTTAGGCAATTTTATGCAAACTTTAGGCAAAATGGAAACTCATATGAGACCTCTGTGTTAGGACAACGATTTGAGGTTACCCCTAGGGCTTTATTCCAAGTTTTTGGGTTGTCACGATCGGGCGAGGGCACATCTAAAGGAGATGTTGACCCAATTTTTCGAAACTTGCTCCGCCCCGATCGTGTATATCTCAAGGGCGAGAAGAAAGCAAACCAAATGACTGCCAACAATAGAGTCCTCCACTATCTCATTTGTCATATCCTGTTGCCCCAAACATCTCCAAACTACTCCCGCCCAATTCAAATTGAGCTTCGTGTTATGGATGCCATTCTTAATGGAAATGTCTTGAATTGGGCCTCCATTATCCTTGCTAGAATGAAACAAGCCTCCGACTCCAAACCTAAGCAAAACCTACCTTACCCGATGCATGTCTATAGGCTCCTTCAGCACTTTGAGATTCCTATTTCGGAAAAGGAGCCTGTCGTTCGTCTTCCTGCAAAAATCCATGCCTTTTCTGATAACTCTTTGGGTAAGATGGACATCGAGTACTTCGGTGATCGATGTATGTATTTTGATGAGGCAGCTGCTCTGAGAGGTCAGGGCAATGTTCAGCAGGCTGCAGATCAGTTGGGCATTGACCCTCAGCAGTTGGAGGAGGAGCAGGCCACTTTTGATCAGCAGGTAGGAGGGAGTAGTGGAGTACCCCAGGATGATCCTACTGATGGGATCAACTTTGATATGCCGGGGTCCTAGCACACCACATTTGCATAGCACAGGGTGTATATGGATGAGCGAATGGATGGTTTTGATGGGAGGTTTGCCTCATTGGCTCATGAGGCTCAGGACTTTAGGACCTATATGACTGGGAGAGTTGATCGCATTGATGGGCGCTTGGATGCTATTGACAATCAACTTCAAGAGCAGCGTGCAACTATGTTTGATATGAGGACTCATATGGACATCCAGCACTCAGCTCTTCATGGTAGGCTTGATGCCCATTCTGCTAGTGTGGATGCTAGTTTTGGACATGTGCGCTCCGATCTTAGTCAGATTCTGTCAGCTCTTGGGAGACTCCAGCCCTATGATGATGATCAACAGCCACCACCCGCTTGAAGTCCATGATGTTCCTTTGCACTACTCTTTATGTCTATGACTTTATTTTTAGCTATGTTGAAACCTTTGAGTATTTTGCTGTTTTTGGAGTTGGGTGTACTTTGTTTAAAACTCATGTTTCATGGTCTATGGATGGTGTGTGGAATGATGGATTCATGATATTTATGCATTAATCATGTTTTCTTCATGGATTTCATGTTCCTTCATGGTTTTTCAATATTGCTTCATAGTCATATTTTGATTCTTATTTACTCTTAAGGGAACGTTTTCTTATTGGTATCCTTCATTCTCCACCTTTGTTTCCAAACTGTTATTTTTTTTATCATGACAAAAAGAGGGAGAAAGGAGATTAAAGAGAAAAGAGCATTTTTTTTTCCGCTTTCTTGTTTACACTCTGATGATATATGCTCTTACTTTGATACCAATGAGCACTTGATTATGATTATTATTGTATTACGTTGTGCTTGGCATTTTCTGGATTGTACAGGTTTAAAAGGTTCCTAGATTGAGGGGGAGCTCTCAAGTGCTAGAGGTTTAATTATTTTGTCATCATCAAAAAGGGGGAGATTGTAAAATCAAGTCTCCGATTAAGGTGGATTAATTTTGATGATGACAATGTAATTAAATTATGTACTTAATTTGAAGAATGCAAGCCCAACATTAAAGAAGATCAAGTGCTTAGTTTAATTACTCATTCTCATTTATTCTTAATGTATTTTATTTATGAGAGTGGGTAGTTTAGGTTTTTATTCTCACATAAGGTCAAATAATATTCATGCATGAAAGGTTGAGATTAAAACCAATCAGACTTGAGAAGAGAATTGAAAACAATGTTAGAAAACTTAATTTTTCCAACATTGACCAATTCACTCGAGTGATTCTCAATTCACTCGAGTGATTTATGAATTTTCAGTAATATAGCCGTTGGATAAAGTAAAAAGGCAACACTATCAGAGTTGACCCAAAAACACTCGAGTGTTTCCAAAAAGACTCGAGTGATTTAAGTCTGACAGCAAATTTTTTAAACGTTAGAAGAGGACAAAAAGGTAGTATAACTTGGTTTTTCCTTCCCTTTTGTCCCCTCACTTATATTCTGAATAGTGGCCATTATCCACATGAACAAGCTTATATTCTATCATTGATTCTCTCTCTCAAGTGTTAAAATCATTTTCTCTCTCTAAACTCAACCAAGCATTCATCTTTATTATTTTTCTTAGTGAGTTAAGAGAGTGTGCTTCATTTGTAAGAGAATTATTTGTTGTAAAATTCTCAAACACTCAAACACTTAAGCTTGTTTAGAAAATCTTGGTGAGGTATCCAAGTTCTCAAGCCTTGGGAGGTTCTCAAGCACAAAGACTAAGAGGATTCTTAGCTTGGTGGGCTCTTGGAGGTTCCAAGGAGCTTAAGAAGAAGGGACTCTTCATCACCAAATCAAGTTGGGGTAGAAATTTCAAGAGTTTGGTACACTCTTGAAAAGGGTTAGGATTGAGTGAGGAATCTCAATTTATCCTTGTAATTTCTAACAATTTGATTACTAGTAGAAACTCCTAAGTTGATTAGGGGGACTGGATTAGCACTCTATATTGAGTGTGAACCAGGATAAAATTGGTGTTGTCTCTCTCTTTTATAGCTTTCTTAGTTTTCAAGTAAAACCAAACCCTAAGTTCTCTAGAAAGGGGCTTTTATAATTCTAGTAGCAATTGGTTGCAATTAACTTGTTTTCAACTTGTTTTCAACTTGATTTAACTTAGTTTAATTGCCCTCTACTTTGATTTATATCTGCCCTGGATTAGGCTTTAAGAAATTGAATCATTTTGCTAAATTTCTCTGAAACTGCTCATTTCTGTTCTGCATAAAACACTCGAGTGTTTTTCAATTCACTCGAGTATTTCGTGGACTTTCACTCGAGTGATCTTCATTTCACTCGAGTAAATTGCCCAGTTTCAGAAAAACAAGCCTTTGATCAATTATTTTTTAATTGCACCGAAAATTAGTCACTGTTGCTTCCATATTACTATTCACCCCCCCTAGTAATTGCTAAGCTCGCTTGTTGGTTTCCAACAACTATCACTAGAAGGCTCTTCTCCTAATTTCCTACAAAGTTCATGATAAATTCTCTTCATGTTCCTCCAACCTCTCATGATTCAGAAATCCAAACCCTTAACACTATCTACCCAGAACAAAAATCCCAAAATCCCTGCAAAACCCAGAAACCAAAACCCCTTTTACAAAAAAGAAAAAAGAAGAAATCGCAACACTAAAAGTGGATGATGGAAACAAAAGGAGTAGTAGTTACCTGCTGTAGGTTGATGATTTCTGTGGATAAGTTTGGTAGCAATGGATGATCGTGACAGTGTGGAGGAGATGCGCTTGAAGAGGAAACGAAGAGAGTTTCTGTTTTGAGGAAATGAGAAGTGAATGAAAAGTGATGGGAGGAAGAGTGAGTTATTCGAATAACCCCCAAAGATTGTTCAGTTTCCTTCACGATACACGTATGGGCCGAAAGCCCATTATCTTACCAGCCACTCGCACGATGAAACGTGGCAGTTACAAAGAGGCGCTTTTTCAAATTTCAAAAATTGCAATGATGTGATACAACTCTCAAGGACACGCGCTGTACCTAGAGAACCCAAAACGTCACCTCGAACAGGATACCTGGTTACAGCTGTAACACCCTATAATTAATTACCCTTAATTCCCCTTATATTAAAAATATGAACTTAAAAATTCATTTTTAAATTTTAAAAATCAACCGTCAAACGGACGGAGTTTCGTTTGTTTTTCGGACTTTTCTAAATCTTCAACCTGATAAACTCATGTATATAATATCAACGATAGCCAGCAGGGCTCAAATATAAATATATGCATCACATAGTTGCCCCATGGGCTCAAGTGTAAATCATCAGCATCAGTATGTCAGTGTACCAGCAGAAATGCAAAATATGTGAATCAAGAGACCATAACAGCAACTATGCCCAAAAAAGAATCATAAACCATGCACAAAAGAAACTAATCCTAAGCCTCTCTCAAAAGCATATACAACCCATATACATCAAATGAATACGGAGGCTTAGGCCAAAATAAATATATCTAAAACCCATCCCTACTCTCCCCGTGAGGGAGAGTAATCCTGCTCGGCCGATCCTGGTGTATACTCCAACTCAGTACCTGAAAAATGGTAAGGAGGTGAGTATTACACAATAAAATAGGGAAGCAGATTCTATTATGCTATAGTGAACCACCAAGCCAAACACATCTAGTCATGTAGTGCATATAATCCAATGAGCATTCCCAAACAGTTCAATTATATTCTTTCCACATTAAAGTAGTTCTCTTGTAGTTTTAATTCCCATAGTCCATGCATTTCCATAATATACAAGTTACATAGTCCTCCATCTCATTTACTTTCCCTAATTCGTACAATTATAACTCACACAATTTGTTATCTTTCTCAACTTTACTAATTTCACATGCTCTTTTCTCATACTCTTGGAAGCTTTCATAGCATTTTTAGAATTTATCACGGGGATCCATCATTGCGTACAGTATCCTACGGACAACGTCTTACAGCTGCACACAATGTGTGTCTTACGCGGTCTATGCGTACAGTCTCCTAAGGACAACGTCTTACAAGACCTGGATTCCCAAAATCATAATGTGCGTCCATCATTGCGTACAGTCTCCTAAGGACAACGTCTTACAGCTGCACACAATGTGTGTCTTACGCGATCTATGCGTACAGTCTCCTAAGGACAACGTCTTACAAGATCTGGAGTAGCACAATCCAGTTATAACATTATTAATATATGGTGTGTGTGTGTCCATAACTACGTACAGTCTCCTAAGGACAACGTCTTACAGCTGCGCACAATGTGCGTCTTACGCGATCTATGCGTACAGTCTCCTAAGGACAACGTCTTACAAGATCTGGATCACACACTCTTTTTCCTTTAAATCTTTTAACAATTTAGTTCGCTTATTCCATCTCTTTGTACTCATTCTCATTAATTCCATTTTTATCATCTCAGCATACTTTTACATTCCCAAAAATACAGGGTAATTTCTAAGAGACATTCATGCCAATATCAAATATCATAATCATTACAACAACTCACATACTCACGTAGCCAAAAATATTGCATATATTTCACTTTCTCATGTAGACATACATAATAAAATTACACAACAACTAATCACAATTATTAACATGATTTCCACACAATCATTTACACATTTAGCATATACTTATACTTTTAATTTTTCCAAGGAAATATTTATTCTTATTCCAACATAATATTCATTATCCTTTATAAAAATTCTGGATTTCCCATATAATCTAGCATAGTACCAATTCTCACAACTTAAATAGCAATTATCACATTTAAACACAAAATAACACATCCAAATATTTTTATGCAATAACCATACCTAGGGTTTTTACTCTAATCTAACACATACCTCTTAGTAACCCACTATATACATAACACAACCTACCCCCTAGAATATGGTAACACAAACCTCCTTACCTCAAGTTCTTAGAGTTAGAGAGAGAATTTGTGCTTGGAGCACACTTGAGCAATGGCCACAACTCAAAGGAGAGGGAGGAACCTAAAATTAATGAAATAAAGAGACAAAATATTAAGCTTTGCCCAAGAATCTTGAGGGAAATTCGTGGCCCCATCAAGACTTCCCTAGGTTGATGATTGAAGTGCCATGGGAGAAAGAGGGAGAGAGAAATTCGAATTCTAGGGGAAAGGAAAAGAAGAATATAAGCAACAACCACTTACTTGGAGCTACAAGGATGGACTTGAGGATGGACTTGGAGTGATTCTCTTGAGAATTGATCAATTAGAGTGAGTGAATTTGTGCCCTAGAAGAGAGAGAGTTCGAGCTTTGCAAAATCTAAGAGATGGACGCCCTTTATTTTTTTTCAGCATCTACAGCTTTTAATCGATTATTAATCGATTAAGCCATTTCCCATTTTCTGACCTTAATCGATTAAGCTGCAGTTTAATCGATTAAGCTGCAGTTTTATCGATTAAGCTGTTCAGTTTTGCAGTACCCAAACTTTGAGAGGCCATAACTTCTTTGTTACCCGTTGGATCTTCAAATTTTAAAGCAAGCTTCCTCACCTATCCTACTTCACATCCAACGGTGGAATTTATGTTTTAAGCTACCAATCTTGTTATTCTAATTTCCTAAATTCCTATGTTTTAAACCTAAGGTTGCATGCTCAATTGGCTAAGTTTCTAACTTATGCCCTCAATTCTTCTACCCTAGGACCATCACAACATAGATTACACTATAAATTAAGTTTGGGATGTTACAACAGCTGTCACACACTCCCGAACTAAGGCATCCGAAAAGGTCAACCCTAAACACTTGCTACCTCGTCACAGACTTCTCAAAGTCTTACGAGCTGGGGGGCTTGTAGGGTCTGCCGACCAGACACGGATTCAAGCCTTGTCAAAGGAATTCACTAAGGGCACTTCCCTCGGTTCACTTAACATGAACGTCCCTCGCTCGGACTCATGGACTCCGAGCATACCCAAAGGACCAGGCTTGGACTTGATGGAACCGAGCCTCATCATCGGTCCTCAATCCATCAGGCTTGAGACTCTAGGCCGAGACATACCGTCGGCTCGCGGATAAGCTCAGACCCACCGAGGCTTCTTATCCCTTCCGCAAATCACTCCTAGATTCTCGCAACAGCCTAGACATGAGATCTTCAGCTGATCCTATCCAGATTCTAAGAGCATAATCTTCCGATATTATCTCACAGAATCCTGGTTCAGCTCAACCCTGATACAGGGCCCAGACGACCCATATCAGCCTCCTCCAAACCCTATAAATAGCTCACTACAGCTAGGGTTTCAGGTACGTACTCTCATCCCTAAGTTGACACTCTGCACACACGTTGACTAGGGAGAACCTGCTTTTCCCAACTGGAACTGCAGAAATATCATAAGTCACACATTAACTCTTGATCCTCTCTAGGGCTCCTGATTGCATAGTCTTGAGCACTTAGAGGGTTAAGGACATCTAGTGTTCCAGGACACTACACATTGTAACACTCAAATCTCTAAATTCTTCTATCAGTGCAGCTTCTTTGACCATCATCGAACTGACATGCATTGCTTTTCGACTCAACGCATCAGCCACCACGTTTGCCTTCCCAGGATGGTAATGAAGTTCGAACTCATAATCCTTCAAGAACTCCATCCATCGGCTATTCAACTCTTTCTGGTCGAAGAGGTACTTTAAGCTCTTGTGGTCACTAAATACCCGAAACGTAGTGCCGTAGAGGTAGTGCCTCCAAATCTTTAGAGCGAAGACAACAGCTGCCAGCTCCAGATCATGAGTTGGATAGTTCATTTCATGAACTTTTAGCTGTCTCGAGGCGTAAGCGACTACCTTCCCATCTTGCATCAAAACACTCCCAAGTCCTTGTTTCGATGCATCACAATACACCTCGAAACTCTTCTGTCTATCAGGCAAAATCAATACAGGGGAGGATGTCAACCTTTCTTTCAACTCTAGAAAACTCCTTTCACACTTCTCGTCCCATATAAATGGTTGATCTTTCCGAGTTAACTTTGTCAAGGGTAGCGCAATCTTCGAGAAACCTTCTATAAACCTTCTATAGTAGCCAGCCAAACCAAGAAAGCTCCTCACCTCCGTGACCGACTTAGGTTGCTCCCATTGCAAAACCGAGCTTACTTTCGCCGGGTCAACTGCTATTCTCTTGTTTGAAATCACATGTCCCAAAAACTTAACTTCCTCCAGCCAGAACTCACACTTTGTAAGTTTGGCGTACAACTGCTTCTCTTTCAGGATGCTCAACACTATCCTCAAGTGTTCAACATGCTCCTCCGGGCTCTTGGAGTAGATAAGGATATCGTCAATGAACACAACCACGAATGAATCTAAATAAGATCTGAAGATTCGATTCATGTTGTCCATGAAGATAGCTGGTGCATTCGTCAATCCGAACGGCATCACAACATACTCATAATGCCCGTACCGGGATCGAAATGCGGTCTTAGAGATATCCTCTTCTCTAATCCTGATCTGATGATATCCTGATCTCAGATCAATCTTAGAAAATACTGAAGCCCCACGAACTTGGTCCATAAGGTCATCGATCCTCGGCAAAGGATACTTGTTCTTGATTGTGACCTTATTCAATTGTCGATAGTCGATGCACATTCTCTTACTACCGTCTTTCTTCTTGACAAACAAAACTGGAGCACCCCAAGGTGACACACTTGGTCGAATCATCTGCTTCTGCAATAGCTCCTCGATCTGCCTCTTCATTTCAGCCATTTCTGGTGGTGTCATTCTATAAGGAGCAATAGAAATGGGACCAGCTCCCGGAACTAGATCAATTCCAAATTTAATCTCTCTTCTTGGTGGCAAGCCAGGTATCTCATCAGCGAATACCTCCGGAAAGTCTCTAACTACGGGTATCTCTTCAATCCTCAGACCATTCTCCTCTACTTCAGTGTTGAACAGGCACATGTAGCCAGAGGGTTTCGGATTCCTATAGGTTACTATCTTTCTATCACAATCGATGATCACTTGGTTTTGACTCAACCAATCCATCCCCAAGATCACATCCAATTGCGATAAGGGTAAACAAATCAAATCTACCCTAGAAGTTTGTCCTAACACTTCTATACAACAGTTAAGACATGCTCTAGAAACAACTACAAGAGCATTAGTAGGGGTTTCTACTTTCAGAGTATATGGCAATTCAGACATAGATAGACCCAAACGATCTACACATTCATAGGAAACGAATGAATGTGTTGCACCCGAATCAAACAAAACATTACAGAGCTGACCATTTAGAAAGTATTTACCTTGCACCAGATCAGAAGATCAGCTTGCCTCCACACCACTAAGTGTGAAAACCCTTCCTTGAGCCATAGGCCTATCAGCAGTTCCTCTTGAATTAGCTTTAGCCGACTCCTTGCAGTCCTTCGCAAAATGTCCCGGCTTCCTACAGTTGAAGCAATTACTTGATCCCCAACAAAAACGCCCATGATGACGATGCTTGCACTTGTCACAGAATGGAGCCTCGCTCCGAAAGTTTCTTCCATCATAACCACTAGCCTTCCTTTGCCTTTCCCTTGATGATCATACGGACCTTTGCCTTGGTTGTTGAAACCCTTGCGCCTCTGAGGTCCATAATTCCAGCTATCTTTCCTCTCTGTTGCTTGCAACCCTTCAGCTTTCTTGTCGTCCTCATACATCCTACACATGCCCACGAGTGCAGGAAAACTTTGGATTCGTTGGTAGCTGAAAATTGACTTTAGCTTGGGCCTTAGACCTCCATCGAATTTGATGCACTTACTCATTTCGTCAGGATTATTCTGGTAGTATGGAGAGTACTTCATCAATTCTTCAAATTTCGCAGCGTACTCACCCACACTCATGTCTCCTTGCTTTAATTGTAAGAATTCCACCTCCTTCTTTCTTCTCAAATCCTCAGGGAAATATTTATTGAGAAACTTCTCCATAAATACACCCCAGTTCACATCCCTTCCTTCATAACGTAAGAGCTGAACCGTATGATTCCACCATTTCTCAGCTTCATCTTCTAGCATGTAGACTGCATATGCCACTTTCTGAGCTTTTGTGCAATCCAAGGTTCGCAGAATTTTGTCCATGGTGTGAATCCATCTATTGGCCTCCTCAGGTTTAAATCCTCCTTCAAACTTGGGTGGGTTACAACTCCTAAAATCAGCCAGACTCTTCGCCTCGGTGTTACCCACATTGCACTGATGAGGTGGATTAGCAGGTTGAGGTGGTTGCTGAGATTGCTGTTGTTGCATAGACTCCAGCACCGCGGTTATCCTTTCTAACATCGCATTGGTGTGATTTTGGTTTCTAGTAGCCATAATAGACCTGCGCTATGGGCTTATGGTCACATATGTTGAACTAAAGAAACATTCCTCACACCACCTATACTAAGGCTATAGCTTATAACTTTAAATCAACATTCAATTGTGTCTTGTGCTCAAAAGAGACAAGATACAAACATTCATAACAATAAATATGCCTTGCGGATACATACTTGATGTTGATGGCTACCTTTCTGGAACTACTTCCACTACTACAGGATTTGACTTTTGCTCTGATACCACTCAGTGTGACACCCTTTTTCCCACCCAAGTAAATATTATAATAGTTGAGTATTACTTGGTAAAATATATGGACTTGTGATTATATAAGAAAATATAGAAATAAAATTTTCTTTTCTTAGGCGGGTGCACAAATCCCAACATGGAATTCTTGGAGAAGAAATTCTTGTAGTGGACTTGTAGTAGTCCGAGCGATGACCGACCGAAGCTTCATTGTTACGATTGGTATGATGCTACAACAGGGTAAACGGTCGGACATTTACACCGAGCAAACAGGGTTGTTACGTGTAGAGTACGTACTGATGAGGTTACCACCGAGCACAGGACTCTCAATCTGATCCTTATCGTTTACAGCCTCATCTAACCGTAACTACTCCTAGATTCCCATGACTCTTGGTTAAGATAAAATAGCATTGGATAGAGTTTATCATTTACAGGATTTATGGATATTATCTTATCATATCCTATACAAATCCTAGTTGAATTCTTCCTCTTTAGAAGCCTTATCAAGACAACCTACAGAATACAGGTAATCCCCTATAAGAACCACCATGCTATAGGGGCAAAGGTACGTCTTCTCTTCCCTAAGTTGACACTAGCACACACATTGTTGACTAGGGAGAACCTGATTATACCAACTGGATATTCAGAAATCCTAAAGAGTCCTACATTAACATCTTGGCCGAGATCATTCTTCAAGGCTCTTCCATAGATTTAAAGTTGATCTTGGTTAAGGACACGACATTGGCGCCGTCTGTGGGGACTGAATAACATATCATTCCCACCACCACCATGGTCACCACCAGAAGTCAGGTCGGTGATCTCCGGGAACGCATCGCCCGCACTCGTGGCAGGCCCAGGAATGCTAATAATAATGAGCCACAGCCTCACTCTGCAGGCGATCTACGTGACGTCCTCAACCATAATCGTGGAAATAATGGGAAACCACCACGAAGATCTCATTCTGGGCCAGGGAATAACCCCCAACCACGAAACCATTCGCAAGGCCAACCACCGCCAAACCAAAGCCAAAATCGTAGTGGAGCTCATGTTGTACACCCCCAAACACCACAATCTTCCCATCCTAGGGCTGGGAGCAATCCCCAACCCCTCCAGGTTTTACGTACCATATAGCCTCCACCACCACCACCACCCCCTCCAACACCACCTCCCTCTACCCATGGTGATTCAAGTAGCACAGCTCCTACCACACGAAACACTTCTAGAACCACTGGAACATGAGCACACCATGGGCGAGACACCCAACGTACCCCTCCTATCCCACATAACCCTGATCATATAAGTACAACACCTAGAACCAGACTGAATCCAAGTAGATCTGCTCCGGGAAACTCTCGTCATAGCCATTCCATCAGCAGATCCTATGCAACTACTGCCTCCGCTCGGGCTCGGGAGCAAGAGATGATCAATATTCTTAATAGGCAGACCACTTTAATCGAACAACAAGGACGTGCTATTGCCGACCTTCAACAACAAGCTATGGCGAGGATTGCTCAAAATCAATCAACCTCTATTCCACCACAAAACCAACCAACCATGGACCCACAACCAGCTCCGATAATGCAGCTTCCCCCACCAAATTTTCATGTTAACCCCTCCACAAATCAAGATCAGGTCAGGTTCCACCCTGGTCATCCTTTCACTCCATATATAATGGCATTTGAAACCCCTCAAGGATACTTGGGCCCCTCTAATGTGCCACATTATAACGGTCTAACTGACCCAGTGGACCATATTGTGTCTTATGAAGGGGCAATGAATTATTATGGGGGTGGTGAACAAATGAAATGCCGAGCATTTTCTATGACACTCGAACCCTCGGTTCTAAGGTGGTATTCTTCCCTCCCTCCTAACTCCATTAATTCCTGGGAGGAGATGAAGCGTGTATTTCTTAACAGATATACTACTAGCTGCATTCAACCCAAATCCGACCATACCTTGGCATCTGTTACACAAAGGCCGGATGAACCACTGAAAGATTACTTATCACGCTTCCACGCGGAAGCAAGTTCCGTTCCACGGTTAGAACCAGGAGTAGCAGTGCTACTATTCACACAAGGTCTGCAGTCTGGGGATTTCAGAAAGTCTCTGATTGGTAAACCTCCAAAGGATATGGCCGAGCTCTCAAGAGCATATCTACAACATATATACAAATCAAAATATGAACTCTAGAGGTGGTCACATAGATCTGGCAGCATCAGTAGTAGTAGTGATGGTAGTAGCAGTCTCCAGGTAGCAAAAGAAAACATCATCATCAACAGCAGCAGCAGCAGAATCTCCTCCACGGCATCCCCACATCGGATCCCCTGATCCTCATCATACACCTTATACACATACCTAGGGATCATCATCCTTCCACTGACTCCCGGTGGAATGAACGACAGGCTCGCCTCCGCTCTCATCCTCCACGGGATCCTTCTCGATCTCATCCGATGGAGAGTGTACCCTACCACTGGGTGCGGGGTCAGGAGATGGTGTGACCCTGACTGGACTCCTCGGATCAGAAGGGGGAGTATCCTCGCGGATGACTCTCGAGGAAAAAGGGTGTGAGCGGGTAGGTCTGAAACGAAAACTGTGATAAGAGCGAGCTGACCGTGTGGGAGGTGGTCCATGATATGTGTAAAACGGGGGTACGTGCATAGTGTATATGATGGGAATCCTAAATCTACGAGGACGAAATCGAATCAGCGGGTTCGGGTGGTAGAAGGTAATCTCTACCTCTCCCTCGAACACCGCGCGATGGTCCTCATAGATCCATGTGCCACTAGGAAGTGGCCGGATCTCGATGCAAGCGATGTAGCGTGACATCACCTACAAGGGCATAGGGGTAAGCAATTCTATACACATAATCAATAGAGCATAAATGTATGTATAATGTAAAGGTATAAACATGCAACAATAAACAACAATCACATTTAGCATTTAGCAGAAATAGGATGAAAGTAGGATGCTCATACTTGTTTCATTTATCAAACTTAGTTTAAATGAGTGGCATGATGTATGAACTTAGCTCTCAAGCCTATCTCCGTCAATCTATGTCACTCTCTCACGTCCATCCTTGACTTCCCAGCACTCAACCGTGCGTTGTACTCCTAGGTGTACAACATTCGTACATTCACCAAGAATGTACACGACATGCTTGGAATCTGTGCCACCCGAGCACATCCCGTCATCCAAACGGACCGTCATCCAAACGATATAACCATATCGGCATCCACTAAGCCGACCACGTCATCAACCATAACGTGTCATCAAGCAAGCGTCATTTGGCACTCCCAGAGGCCCTCCACATGTTACCAAAACATGATAAACGACCTACCATCCAAACTCCAAAATGAATGCATCATTTTTCGCTTAAAGGAATTAATTGATGTTTTTCTTGTTAATAATACCCGACGTGCCACCCAAGCAGCGTCTCATCATTCAAATGAAATCTTATCATATCATCAATCAGGTTCCTTTAAGTCTTAGATCACTTGGATTATTGTCATTTAAGTATTAATCAATGATTCAGAATTAAAAATGATATTTTAATTATTCTGGGTGAACTACTCGAGTATTCTTCAGACTACTCGAGTGTTCTACACTTATTTCCAGATTACTCGAGTGTTCTTCAGAATACTCGAGTGTTCATGTCTTTCTGGGGATTTGGGTTTCAGATTCATAAAAATACTCGAGTGATTCATGAGTTACTCGAGTGTTCTTCATCAATTCCAGGACACTCGAGTGACCCCTGCATTACTCGAGTGGTTTACCTTAATAGATCCCCATGAATCAGTTATTACTCGAGTCCTGGGCCCAATACTCGAGTGTTTCAACACCAAATTCACTATTTTACCAAAATTTTACTCGAGTATCAAGCCAAGTACTCAAGTCTTTTCTCACAGAACAGACTGGAAACTTGGTTTTAACATACCATTTTCAATTCTAATCATTTTTAGTCCAATCCAATGATCAAAAGAGTTCATATATCATATATTAAACATGTTACAACACTCAGTTCATATCAAATTACAGATTTGACAGAGAATCGATCATTAATGCATACAACATACAATTTCACAACTTAACACCTCAAATTGCATATTACTCAACAAAATTATGAAATGAGACTCAATACAGCTTGCATGCACCTTATAAAACTTGCTCCAAAGAACCATTGAGCATGAGTTGGTCTCCAAACCAAGGTTCCTATGCAATCTAAGCCCTTAAAGCCTCTTGGTGGCTCTCTAATGAAAATAATGGAATTTAAACTCTATCTAGTGCATAAAATAACTTCCCCTTACCTCTCAGACGTGTACCAACAGGAGATTCCAAAGAAAAACCTCTCCAACACCAAAAACAACTTTGAGCACCACATGCAAGACAGTTTTGAGTGCAGCACCAAGATCGAATTGGTTGACATATGAAACAGAGACAAGAATTGGGAAAATTAGAATTTCTAAACTCTATGCAACATCTACTAACTATAGAAATGAATTTGGGACTCAATTTACACTTGAGCTTACCAGAATCAAGGCTCCAAGTAAGCTCCAGAGAATGGTTTGACAGAAAACAACTCCACTTCCAAGCTCCAATTCTTTCTCCACACTCACTCTCAACTCACGAATTTTATGTCTATACAAAGCTCGTGATGTGAGCTTTGTATTGGTGTATGTTTTATGGTTTGAATCAGAACACAGAGGATGAATCAAAGGAAACGAGTTCGGAACCCTAACTCAAGCAAACTTCACAATTTCATCAACAAAACCTTCAATCTCGTTGATGAATGGCTTAAATAGACTGGGAGGACGTTCATGCACAACGACACGACGATGGGAGACGTGTTTGAGAGGTGATTTCGTGTCAACGGAGGGGAATCGGTGGTGGTGACTCACCAAACGCACTAACTCGTGCAACTCTGTCCAGAATACTCGAGTATTCCAGAAAATACTCGAGTATTTTGCCTAGTTTTTGAAAAATAATAATTTTATTTACTTTCCCTCCAAAATCTTTCCTATAATTGCTTCTAGGTCCCAATCTAGGGACTAATATGCAAAATACTTATTTCATGCATAATTATATTTATTAAATAAATTCACACACATTTCCTAACTACATAAATACATATTTTAATCAAGGATTAAAATAGAAATCATTAATTATAATTAATTTTTATAATTAACATTTCATTGATCAGGAATTAAAATTTTGGGGTGTTACAAGCACGATAGGCTTAATCGATTAACACGTTTTAACTGTACAACACTGATTGTTTAACAAAGGTTAATCGATTAGTGACTTCCTCATTAATCGGTTAATTACTGTTGTATCAGAAAAATAATATTTTGTTTAAAAGCTTTTCATTTCTACTTTGACAAGGTTACACACACTTTCATATTTCTCTATAGAGAATCATACTTTCACAATATTTTCAAGAGCTATTACTATTTTCATATTGTTCTATCAAGATTCAACAATCTTTCAATCTTCTTCACTTTCAATCATTCAATATTCTTAGATTCATTGAGATTCAAATTTTTAGAGTTTAGTACTTTGTGTTGAAGCAATCTACAACAAGAGGTTGTAACATCAAGCATTCAACAAACAAGTGAAGAATTCACAACTTGAAAGTCTTTGAAGCATCTCAAAGCAAGAGGAAAGGAATTGGTTGGAGAGCATCCTTCAACAATTCAAGAGGACAAGATACAAGAAACAATTGGGTAGATTTTCAAGAGATTGGTACTCTCTTGAAGGGGTTAAGATAGGAGAGCTAGAGTGAGCTGCATCTTTAACCATTGTAATCTAACAATTGTGTATCTAGTAGAAACTCTCTATCTTTGATAGAGGGGACTGGATGTAGCTCTCAAGTGGTAGAGAGTGAACCAGGATAAAATCTTGTCTTCTTTGTTTTCTTTCTTCAAGCTTTCATTAATCAAGAACAAACCAATTGATTAGGTTAAATTTGAGCCTTTTTCAATTTCTAGACAATAAACCTAAATTGACTTGGTAAATTTACGTAGTTTTGTTCATTCATTCATAAATCATTTGTTAGTACATCATTGAATTGTGATCCCCATTGAATTCTGAATAAAGCTGATTTTCTGTCAAATTAATCACGAGTTAATCGATTAAGTGATTGATTAATCGTTTAGTTTTTAGAGCACCATTCGTGTCTTAATCGAGTAACGCCTAGTTAATCAATTAATACTTGAGTGATCTTCGGCATTAATCGATTAAATCCGAGCATTAAAACGCTTTTTCGCAAAGATCCGATTTTTGGAAATCATGGGCTCAAATTTTAATCCTTTTGGTGGTGAAGGAGCTTCCATTAATCGTCCTCCACTATTCAATGGTGAGGGCTACGCTTATTGGAAGGTCCGAATGAAAATTTTTATAGAAGCTATTGATATGGAAATTTGGAATGCCATATAGAATGGGTCTTTTATTCCTCAAACAAAAGTAAATGATACTGTTGCTTTGAAACGGAAATCAAGCTGGAATGATGATGATAAGAAGAAAGTTCAATATGATTTAAAATCCAAAAACATCATCACTTCGGCACTTTCTTATGACGAATTCTTTAGAGTATCACAATGCACTGATGCTAAACAAATGTGGGACACACTACAAGTCACACATGAGGGCACTAATGAGGTTAGAAGGGCTAGGCTTAATACTCTCATGCATGAGTACGAGCTCTTTCGTATGTTGCCAAATGAAAACATAGGTGACATGAAAAAGCGCTTTACTCACATCATTAATCATCTTTCTGCTCTTGGTAAAAGACTAACTAATGGTGAAGTTGTTAATAAAGTTTTGAGATGTGTTAGCAGGGAATGGCAACCTAAAGTCACTGCCATCATGGAGTCTAAGGATCTAGACGAGATGGATTTAGCAACACTATTTGGGAAGCTTTAAGAGCATGAAATGGAGCTAGGAAGATTATCCATGAACGAGGATGCCGATAAAAAGAAGAAGGGGATAGCTCTTAAAATTAATTCAAAATCCCTAAAGGCACATGAAGAACCCTCTCTAGTGGATGATTCTGACTCCGACATCGATGATGAGACACTCGGGTTGTTGGTCAAAAAACTTGGACGTTTCCTTAAGAAGAAGAGTAATTTCAATAGAAATAGATCAAGAGACTCTAAGGACGCTCAACCAAGGAACAAGACCAATAAAGACAACATCATATGTCATGGGTGTGGGAAGCCGGGCCATTATAGATCAAATTGTCCAACCAAATCAAAGAAGTCCGACAGTGACAAGTGGAAGCCCAATCAATCTAAAGGAAAAAAGGCGTATATAGTGTGGGATGAACCGGAAAATCAATCTTCAACTAGTTCATCGGAAGATGAAGAACTTGCTAACTTTTGCTTGATGACCAAGTTTGATGAAGAAGCATCTTCAAGCATGAAATCAAGTGATAACGCAAATGAGGTAGATTATCTTTCCGATGCTAGTTCTAATTCTAATTCTCCCTCCTTCAATGAACTTTATAATGTGCATGTGGAAATGCAAAAAGAGTTGAAGAAATTAGAAAAAATAAATGTTGAAAGAAAGAATTTCATTTTGAAGCAACAAGAAAAAATATTGGAATTACAAAACTCTCTTGAGGAGCTTAAGCTTCAAAATGAAACCCTTGAACTCATTTATGCAAATTCCACATGCAATTGTGATTTGAAAACAAATGATATCTCAACTTGTGATAATTGCAAATCTCTTGAAAAAGTTTTTAATTTGAATGATAGAATTGCAAGGCTCACAAGAGGAGACACTTGCTTGGATTATTTGCTTTCTAATCAAAGGAATAATAGTAATAGAACCGGACTTGGGTATACCAAACCCAAAAATCGCAATTTTCGCAAAGTTGGTACATTCTCTAAAATTAATTTTTTAAAAACTCCAACTTGTCATTATTGTGGTATTTTTGGGCATACTTCAAATAAATGCAATATTAAGAAATTTGGTATACCAAGTGGAAAGTATGTATGGATTGTGAAGGGGACTACACCGCAAACTAACATCAAAGGACCCAAGATAACTTGGGTACCTAAGTCAAGTAAATGACATTGTTTTGTAGATGTGCCTTCGAACAAAGGAGCGAAGATGGTACTTGGATAGTGGATGTTCGAGGCATATGACAGGAGACAAAACGCATTTCATCGAACTTACTACAAAAGGTGGTGGTCATGTTACCTATGGCGACAACAACAAAGGCAAAATTCTAGGAGTGGGTAAGATTGGTAACGTATCTAACCTTATCATTGAAAATGTCCTATTCGTAGAAGGCTTAGAACACAACTTGCTTAGTATAAGTCAACTATGTGATATGGGCAAGAATGTGACCTTTACTTCGGAATTTTGTTTTATCAAGAGTTGTATAGATGATAGTGTTAAGTTCGTAGGTCGACGCTCTAATAACACCTATTTAATTGATTTGGATGAAATAACCTCATTATTTTCAACATGTTTTAAATCTTTTAATGATGTGGTTCGTCTTTGGCATCGTCGCATTGCTCATGTAAATGTGAATCAATTAAATAAACTACTATGCAAGGACTTAGCGATTGGATTACCTAAACTTAATTTTAAACTTGATAGTGTTTGTGACTTATGTCAAAAATGCAAGCAAGTTAAAAACTCTTTTAAACCTAAAAATGTGGTAAGCACAACAAAGCAACTTGATGATGGGATCTACATTCATCAAGGCAAGTATTGTAGAGAACTACTTAAAAGGTTTGGCATGGAGTCGTGCAAGGTAGCATCAACTCCTATGAGCGTCACATGTTACTTGGACAAGGATGAAATCGGAAAACCCGTTGAGGTAACAAAATATCGTGGCATGATAGGTAGTTTATTGTATTTAACTACTTCTCGCCCTGATATTATGTGTAGTGTGTGCATGTGTGCTCTTTTTCAAGCTAATCCGAAAGAGTCACATTTAACTTCTGTTAAGAGGATTATGAAATATTTGAAAGGTACAACTAATACCGGTTTATGGTATCCTAGAGATGCCCTTTTGAAACTAATAGGATATTCAGATTCTGATTTTGCGGGTTGTAAAGTTGAAAGAAAAAGTACAAGCGGAACATGCCATTTAATTGGAAGTTCTCTTGTATCATGGTTTTCAAAGAAGCAAAATTGTGTAGCTTTATCAACCGCGGAAGCCGAATATATTGCGGGCGGAAGTTGTTGTGCTCAAATCCTTTGGATGAAGCAACAACTTTCGGATTTTGGTTTAAACTTGTCAAAAATTCCTATTAAATGTGACAATACATCCGCAATAAATTTAACTAAAAACCCGATATTGCACTCTAGAACAAAACATATTGAGATTAGGCATCATTTTCTAAGGGACCATGTCCAAAAAGGTGATTGTGTTATAGAATTTGTTCAAACTTCAAACCAATTAGCTGACATTTTTACAAAACCTTTACCAAGGGATAATTTCTATCATATTAGAAGGGAACTTGGTATTTTTGATGAATCCACTATTAGCTAATTGTATTTGAAATCATTTTAGTTCATCACCTTAAGCCTATACCATTATGTATTGTTGTTTGAGTTTTTGTAATATGAAAATCCTTTCATAATTCTCAAAATTAGTAGTTATATGTGTGTTTTTCTATGATATGTTTGCTTGTTTAAATGTGTGTGCTAAATGCTAAGTGTCTATTTGTGTTTGTGTGTATGAAAATATTTTTCAAAATTTTAAAAATTTGAGTTTTGTGCACATTAATCGATTAACAGACATTCATTAATCGATTAACTTTTAAACCTCTTTCACACTTACTCGATTAATGAAGCTTTAACTCGATTAATTTTCAAACCACTTTCGCACTTACTCGATTAATGAAGTTTTAACTCGATTAATTTTTAAACCTCTTTCGGTCTTAATCGATTAAGGCCTTCGCTAATCGATTAAGGGCTCTGAACTTGGAAATATAAAAATTCGTTTTCAGCACATTTGCTCATTTTTTTTCTTCTCTCTCTTCTCCGGATTCTCTCTACTCTTCTCACTTTCGAAATTCACATAATGATCATATGGGCTCTTGAAACACGTTTTTAACATAATTTCTTTCCACAAATCTTCCTCCTCACATCATATCAACCCAAAACATTCATCAATTTCACCCAAAAACCCAAAAATCCGAATTTCCCCCAAATTCCTCAAACCCTAACCCTAAATCCGAAAACCCTAACTTTCTCTCTCCTTGGAAATGGCCTCCTCCTCCTCCAATCCGAATCCTCCTCCACGAAAGAAGCGTCCACCACATAAGGATCGCAACAATGTGTGGTTCTCTCAAGCAGAACGCGAAGGACGTGCACCGAAGTTTGATAACAGAAGCTTTGGAGTCATTCGGTATCTTTACTTTCCTTGGTTGAAGAAGGAAAGGTTTGGTTTTCATAATTTGCTTGTTAATCAGTAGTTATAGAGGTGTTTGGAATTTAATACTCACTATTATCCTAAGCTTGTTAGGCAATTTTATGCTAATTTTACTAAAATTGATGGGGTTTATCAAAGCCATGTGAGGGGTCATCTCTTTGTTATTAATCCTGCTGATCTGAAAATTTTATTTGGTTTGAAAGATGAGGGTACTTTCTTAGGTGATGATGAATCGGTTGAACTTAATGTTGATCCTGCTATTGTTTATTCTGAGGCTGTTAGACCTGAATTTAATTGGGATAAAGACACTAAGAAGGTTTCATTGTTACATGCTGAAGATAGGGTCTTGTTATACATTATTGCTTATTGTCTAATTCCTAAAGGTTCTCAAAATTATGCTCAAGTCCAGGAGGATGACTTGACATTGTTTTATGGAATTAAGCATAATGTTAAGATAAATTGGAATAGGATAGTTTTGGCTAGAATGCTCACTGCTGCACAGTCTGCTTCCACTCAGTATTTACCATATCCTATGCATGTGACCAAACTCCTTCGTCATTATGGTGTGCCAATTCCGGATGGTGAACCATGTGAGAAAGATCCGGAGGGTAAGTTGTGTTTGAACATTCATCACATTCATCTAATGAGGATTGGTTTTCATAAGCCAACAATGTCTTGGATGTGGAATTCGCAAATTAAGGCTTTAGAGCAAGCTGCACAACCGGGTCCTCAAGCTCCTCAACTTTGTGAGACCCCCAATTTTACCCAATTTATTTGAGAATTTATATTTGAATTTAAAATATTATATTTGATTTTTGATAAATTGTGATACCTGGGTTTAATTAAAATCATATGATTTATATATATATATATACATATATATATATATACGTGATATATATATATGTATACTATATGCATACCCATGTTTCCTCTAATATATTTAAATTATATTCTTAAGATGAAATATTTTAAGCTATAATATTTGATTTAAATGATCTTAGAAAATGAAATGCTTTTTTGAAGGATTAAGGTGTTCTATCTTCAGAAATTCATATCTTTTAAACCGTACGTCGAAAAATTACAAATGATATGTCAAAACGATCGTATTGAAATATAAATTATGAAAATGTAAAGTTTTTATTTTTATTTTGGAGTTTTCGAAATTTTATCACTGCTACAGTATTGAACGAATTTTTGAGTTTTAAGTGTAAATGTGTGGTTTTAATGCATTTAATGACCTTTTGACTCAAGTGTATTTTATTTTGAAAAAAAAATAAATTTCTGGAGTTTTCTATTGAACCACCGTCCAAATAAATATAATTTTCATATTTTTTATTATTATAACTTATTTGAAAGCTTATGAAGTGCATTTTTGGAGGGAATAATCTTAGAACTTCAAAAATTCATAACTTTCAAATCGTAAGTCCAAAAATTACGAATTTTACATGAAAACGATCGTATCGAAATTTAGTATTTGAATATGTGAAAATAAATTTTTATTTTGACATCTAATAAAAAATATCTGTACAGTAGGTAGTACGAATTTTGTGTTTTAAAAGCTTGGAAAAATTATTTTAAAGCCTAGAGTTAATTATTGGACCTCAAAATTTTTTTTTATATATTCAGGTATTTATCTAAATTATTATTGGCTGCACCATCCAAAGTTCCAGATTTTTCCTTTTTATTTTTGAATTTTAAACAAAAAGTCTTGATTTTTAGTGGACCAAAAAGAGGTGTAATTAAGTGAGTTGAATGCAAATTTTCTCCCCCACTTTTGCTAGTCTCCACCGTCCAAATCTCTGACTAGGAGGGAGATATTTTTCTGAAAAATTACTTATGGGAATTATGTGAGGAATCTTTCATAGGAAATGGAAAAATTGCCATAATGAAGAGTGCATGTTCCTAGAGTGAAAATCTGAAATTTTGACTACATTCTCTTCCTCCTAGAGCATGAACCTAGATGATTTTAAAAAAAAAATCCACTCTTTGTTAAGCCTATAAATATAAGCCTAAACCCCCTCATTTTTACACACAACACACCATTCTTTTAGAGAGAAAAAAATTTGAGAATCCTTGAAAGAGAGAGGGAGGGGGACGAAGCAACAAGGGGAGGAGGGGAAAAATTTACATACTCACTTGAAGTTCATTTTGCTAAGGAAAGAGGTAACTCTATAATCTTATTTTAATTTCTTATTTTTAAGCTATTATTTTGTTATAACTAAAATAATAATACTCTTCTATGGCTATGAATATCTTAAAAGTTAAATCTCTAATCTCTTCTTTGATATATTATTCTACAATAAAAAATGAATGAATTATGATATATGTATATAAGTTTTTGTTTTGTTGGTCAAATGAAAAAGGAATAAAAATGGACAAAAATTGTTTAAAGAGAAATAATCTCCCCTGTGGTGGACTCGGCCTAGCTGAGGTCCTCAGAACCCTTGCCCAAGGCCTCACGGCCCCACGAAAAGCCCTCTGTGTGCTGGGCCGAGCTCAAGGCTCAACGGCCGAACAGATACCAGATATGGGCCGACCTCATACTCCTACCCGGGTCCGACTTCCCTGAGTCCGACACCTCCAAAGTCCGACACCTCCCTTAGAGTCCGATACCAAGGACCAGGTGACGTGTCTCACCTTATCCACAAGGACAGCTCATCCACTCATAGCTCATTACAGGCTGGCCCTACATGGGCCTCAAGCAGGCCCATTAGGGCAACCAGCTCCCCCTATAAGTAGCTCCGTACTACATGGGGCTCAGGTACGTCCTCTAACCCTAATTGTCACCCTCACACACCAGTGATTAGGGTTACTTCCTGGCTCTCTTCCTTGGCCACTTGAGGACTCCCACCAAACATCACATATTAATCCTAGACAGAGGCTCCTTTGAAGGTGTTCTCCTATACCCTTGGAGGACCTCACCGTCTAGGACATCACATTGGCACCGTCTGTGGGGAAGATAAACTTCATCCCCACCCGGAAAATTCTACGATGCCTGAGTCACAACCAGTTAAGAAAAGGAGGAAGGGGCGCTCAGGGAGAGTCCCGTCAACGAAGGACTTGCGATTGTATCTTGGGGCCAACAGGACAGCAAGGTCTCCACCACCTCCACCGTCCCCACCACCACCTCCACCGTCTTTACATCCTAGCGCAACAGAGGTTTTGGCCATGATGAGACACCAAACGAAGACCATAGAACACCAAAACCAAGTTAGTACAAACCTTCAACGGTCTCCCGTGCGGCGTTTTGCTGAATGAGTTGTTGTTCAAGCTCCAGCCCCTAATGAATTCCAACAACAAACAGGAAATTTTGTTGTCCAAGGTTTGGTTAAGTCACCGGAAAATCTCCGAGTGGAAACTATCTTAGGGGATTTCGCTGGTGGCGGCGAGAAGAGGTCGGAAAGGAAAAAGTATGTCAATCAAGTACTAGCGGTTCGCCACAAGCCTATCTGCAAGAAATCACCTCGAAACATCCCCATCTGCTTTTCCGACCAATATATGATAGGCATCATCCCAGATCACAACGATCCAATGGTGATCGCGGCGATGATCTACAACTTCGAAGTCGCTTGAGTCTTCATCGATCAGGGAAGCTCGATCAATATTCTTTTTCTTCATGCTTTTAAAGAGCTGAAGCTGAGGTCAGCCGACCTCGTGGAATTTGAAGGCAACCTTATCAGCTTCACGGGCCAGGCAATTCGCCCCCTAGGAGCCATCCATCTCCCGGTGACCTTAGGCAAGCAGCCTTCTGCCCGAACGAAGATCATCAAGTTTTTAGTCATTGATTCCGAATCCCCCTACAACGTGATACTGGGACGAACCTGCTTACAGGCTTTCGGAGCAGTGGTCTCAACAGTTCACTTAGCAATGAAATTCGTCGGTTCCGATGACAAAATCGTCACAGTCAAAGCCGACCAGGTGAGAGCCCGACTCTGCTACAACGCGAGTCTACGGGAAATTAAAAAGAAGCAAGAGGAGCTCACCGGTCCAACTTTGGCCAAAGGGAAGATCCTATTGGCGGAACTGGATGTTCGGGCCGAGCAGGATGACCTTAGGCCTTCTCCTCAAGGAGAGTGGTTGGCAGTTCAAATTGACCCCTCTAACCCCGACAGAATTGTCAAAGTGGGTGCCAACCTCCCTAAGGAGATCCAGGATGAGATCATTGCACTGTTGCGAGCTAATTTGGATCTGTTTGCTTGGACCTCGGCCGATATGCCGGGGATCGACCCGAACTTTATCTGTCACAAGCTCAGTGTAGACCCGAAGGCAAGGCCAGTAGCACAGAAGATGAGACGGGTTGGGACTGAGAAAGCAAAAGTCATCCAGGAAAAGGTGTCCGAGTTGCTCGAAGCCGGGTTTATAAAAGAAGTCCCATACGCCGAATGGGTTGCAAACACTGTTTTGGTTAAAAAGGCAAACGGCAGTTGGAGGATGTGTGTGGATTACACTGACCTCAACAAAGCCTCTCCCAAGGACCAGTATCCGCTGCCGATTATTGACCAGCTCGTCGATAATTCGGCAGGCTACCAGTTGTTGTCATTCACTGATGCATATTCGGGATACAATCAGATCCCTATGTATCCCCCTGATCAAGACAAGACCACATTCACGACCGGAAAGGCAACTTACTGTTACACTGTCATGCCTTTCGGCCTAAAGAATGCTGGCGCAACCTATCAAAGGATGATGAACAAAGTTTTTGATGGGATCATTGGTACCACCATGGAGGTCTATATCGATGACATGATTACAAAGAGCAAGAAAAAGGAAGACCATGTCCGAGATCCGACCATGGTTCTGGAGAGGGTAAGAGCATATAGGATGAGGTTGAATCCGGAGAAGTGTACCTTCGGGGTCCCCGCTGGTGCTTTCCTCGGATTCATGCTCTCTGAGAGAGGAATCTAAGCAAACCCCGACAAATGCCGTGCTATATTAGAAATGAAGAGCCCTGCCGACCTCAGAGGGGTGCAACAATTAACTGGCAGGATGGCGGCACTGTCTAGATTCCTTCCTCAAGCTGCTAAAAAGGCCTTACCTTGGTACCAACTTTTGAAAAAAGGTACAACTTTTAACTGGGATCAGAACTGTGAAGCCTCTTTCCTTGCGCTTAAGGAATATCTCTCTTCCCCTCCAGTTCTCTCCAGCCCTCGAGAGGGGGAGAATCTTTTCATTTATCTTTCTGTAGGGGATTCCGCCCTCAGCTTGGTGTTGGTCCGAGACGAGGGCCGAAGTGAGTTCCCCGTTTATTTCATAAGACGAGCTCTCCAAGGTCCCGATCTTCGGTATTCCAAGATTGAGAAATTCGCATTCTGTCTCATCCTGGCTGCACGGCGGCTACGACAATATTTCCAAAGCCACCCTATTGTCGTAAGAACCGCCCAGCCCATTAAACAAGTTTTGCAAAAGCCCGACCTCGCCGGGAGAATGATGGCCTGGGCAATCGAACTGTCCGAGTTCGACATCTCCTACGAACCGAGGAAGGCAATCAAGTCACAAGTGTTGGCAGATTTTGTGTCCGAGTTCACAGAGCCCTACCAAAGCTCTAGCTCGGATACTTAGGTGATATATGTTGATGGTTCGAGCAATCAAAAGGGTGTAGGAGATGGTGTTATTTTGGAAAATGCGGAAGGACTCAGCATCGAATACTCCCTGAAACTCGAGTTTTTAACCTCGAACAATCAGGCCGAGTACGAAGCAGTCATTGCCAGCCTCCGCATGGCTAAGGAGCTCGGTGCAACTGAAGTCCAAATTATGAGCGATTCCCAGTTGGTGGTTTCCCAAGTCATTGGAGACTACCAAGCCAAAGAGCCCATCCTGCAGAAATACCTTGATAAAGTTAACTCCCTGGCTCTTGATTTTGCCAAATTTTCCATCACCCATATCCCCCGAAGTTCAAACTCCCGAGCCGATGTGCTTTCCAAGTTGGCAAGCACGAAAGGCGGAGGGAACAATAAAAGCCTCATTCAAGAACAAATCTCGACCCCAAGCGTAGTAATGGCCATTTCAGTACTGCCGAACTGGATGCATCCGATAAGGGCATACCTCGAACATGGAATACTCCCTGCCGATCAAAAGGAAGCAAAGAAACTTAAGAGAAAGGCGGCTGAGTATGTCATTATGGATGGAGTCCTTTATAGAAGAGGAATGTCTTCCCCACTCCTTCGATGTCTTACCTCCGAGGAAGCTCAAGAGACCTTGAACGAGGTCCATGGAGGAATGGGGAGCCACCACGTCAGAGGAAAATCCTTGGCAAGGAAGATACTAAGGGCTGGATATTTCTGGCCGACCTTAGTTATGGATTGCATTGACCATGTTCGACGATGTCCTCAATTCCAATTCTTCAGCGATGTTTATCAGAAACCCTCCGAGGAGCTCCACTCTCTAGCTTCCCCCTGGCCTTTCAGCATGTGGGGAATGGACATTGTGGGACAGTTCCCAACGGCTCCAGGCCAGCTAAAATTCATCGTGGTAGCAATAGACTACTTCACCAAATGGATCGAAGCTGAGCCCCTAGCAACCATCACTTCGGTAAGGATCCAGAAATTTTTTATGAAACAAGTCATCTCTCGTTTTGGCCTTCCACTCACATTAATCACCGACAATGGCAGTCAGTTTGCTGCCAACAACTTCCAGATATTAGCTGAGAATCTCGGGATCTCTCATCGGTTTTCTTTGGTAGAGCAGCCCCAGACTAATGGCCAAGCCGAGGCCGCCAACCGAGCTATCGTTGACGGCCTCAAGAAGAAAATTACGCAGGCCAAAGGAGCATGGGCCGATCTTCTACCCGAGGTCCTCTGGTCAATCAGGACCACGGTTCAGTCCTCAACCGGAGAGACCCCCTTCAGACTCACCTATGGTTGTGATGCGGTCATCCCCATCGAACGAAGGATTCATACCTTCCGAATGAGGGACAGACCCGAGGAAGAAAACGGAAATTTTATCAAAGAAAACTTGATACTGGCCAAAGAGATCCGGGACGCCGCCTCTGCTCGGGAAAAGAAAGCAAAAGAAAGGCAAGCCAAGCAGTATAACAAAACGGTACAACCCAGGTCTTTTGAGGTCGGAGATCTCGTTCTCAGGAGAGCTGACATCGGTCTTAAAAATCGAAGAGATGGGAAATTTGCTCAAAATTGGGAAGGCCCCTACAGAGTCATTTCAAAAACACACTCTGGGGCATACAGACTGGAGACTCTTGAAGGAGCCGAACTCAAAAATTCTTGGAACGTTGCAAAACTGAGAACCTACTTCAGCTAGGTTTACCTCAGATGTTATCAGCCGCCCCAGCTAAAAGTTTAAGTTCTATCTTCATTTCTGTTAACATTTTACACTTACTTCCCCTAGTCATGCTCTTATTTTCCACTTTAGGATATACCCACCTTTTTAATTCATAGGCAATGTACTCGTGTTTATAATTAATAAAAAAGTACAAACTTGCCCATTACTCAAGTGCTACAGTTTTATATACGTACGTACTAGCTTCTCATTTAGCACTAGCCACCTAAATGTTGCATGGCGCTATGCACAGCCAACGTCTTGTAAAGGAGATCGGCTCATATGCACAGTGTACAAGGGACACCCGATAAAGAACAGACTGCTGTGAAATGTTTCCACATAGCTTCACTCAGCATTCTCTTTTACATCGGGGACGAGGACACCCACCTCGGCTAAGGCGGGTAGATCCGAGTTCCCTACCATATGCACTTATACGCAGTACCTCTTTTTTGAGGAAAACTTATAAGATTACTGCACTTACTGAGTCGGCCGAGCTTCGTCTTATTATTGATATGATCAAACGCTCTTAGCATGATAGCTCTTAGCATGACAGTTTTAGCTATAATCAATCTCAAATACAACAAGTGAAAACAGTACTTGTATTTTCAAAAACAGTCGCATTTAGGTTGTCTAAAATGCAACAAGTCTCAAACACTTGCATTCTTTTTTAAAAGCCTTCTTGGTGACTACCTAACTGATCGCAGTTCGGATCTGAGGACGAACGAGTAAACATGCAACGAGTTGGTAAAACTCGCATTCATGCAACAAGTTAAATAAAAGGCTTGCATAACTCCGACCTCGGACATAGTACATATGCAACAAGTTAGAATAAAAACTTGCATAAATATAACAGCATGCAACAAGTTAAAACTAGAAAGAACTTGCATAAAAATAAAATGTTGTACACAATAAAGCAAAATACAACCCAACATTGTCAAACATGTTACAAAAAACATAGATAAATCGCAAGCTGCCCAGCATAAGGGACTTATGCTACTTCATCTTCAACATCGGACAGGACAACCGAGCTTGGGTTGAACTCCTCATCCGGTTTCTCCACCAAAGGATTGGGCAGATCCTCCTCGGGCTGGTCAGGGTCAACCTCGAGCCCATCCTTGTCGTAATCGACCATCTTCCCGTCCTCCACCCCGAACCCAGCAGAGGCGCCGACATACCGAATTCGGAGCCCTTGGTTCAGGTGAAGAATTTGCTCTACCGCACTGGTAAAAATTTTACTTGCCGCCTTCTCAAGATTGAAATCCGATTCATATGCGGCTACCTTGTGTTTAAGAGCTTGAGCGGCTCTTCTCTTCAGCAATGTCCTCACCTTCTCCACCTCGGCCAGGCCTTCCTGCCGACCAGCCTCCTTTGCATTCGCCTTCGCTTGGGCCAGGGCCTACTCTTGACTTTTCCGAAGCTCCTCCATCTGCTGAAGGTGCTTCTCTTCTAACTCGGCCAACTTTTGCTCGGCAGAGTTTTTACTATTCCTCAGCTCCGCCACCTCAGCCGCCATATCAGATCGGGCCCTCTTCCTGGCTGGCGACACGCCTTCCGCAACGTCATCAGCAACATCGGCCAACACATTGAAAATATTTGTTGATCTTTTCAAGTGATAGGCCAACCCTTCGGCCATCTTCTTCCACTCGGCTCCCGACATCTTTACAAGAGCATCTTTGACAGAGGCCCTAGAAGTGGGGGTCACCGGCCTTGGAGTACCGGCAGTAGTGACGAGCCCAGCACTTGGTGTCGGAGATTGAGGAGGAGGTGGGGCAGTGATCACCACAGGTGGAGTAGAGTATGGAAGAGCGGAGTCGGTCGACGTGGTATCAGCGGTCGCGGCCTCATTGGAAGTACTCTCCGACCTCTTTCTTTTGCGGCCCAACACAGCCTTCAATGCCTTAGACGACATGGCTGACCAATATTCCTTTGCAAACAAAAGGATAAAGAAAAATCAGTAAGAGAATTAAAAAAAAAATTATAAGAGTATAAGAGCAAGGTTAGCTACCAATTTTGGCTAAGACTTCGTTGTCAGAACACTTCATGAAAACTCCAACATCAAGTTGGAATTTTCGAGCCTGATATTCATTTTGGAAATGGTGGACTGTGGCGGCCTCGTCGGCATCAAGAGTCGCGCCCGACCATCTTTGTGGCGTGCCGAGGTGGCGATCGAAGAACTCCGGGGTCCACTCCAAGGGAAACCTCAGACCCGTCTCGTCCCGGAACCAAGGTCGACCAGTGCCCACGAACTTGTACTTGAAGAATCTGGGCTTAAAATGCTTCCAAGATTCCGTAAACATTCCGAACAGCCCACAGCGAGCTCGGGCTTTGGCCGATACCCAAAGTCGACCAGTAACCCCGTCTTTGTTACTGACGAACGGGTTATACATCCACAGAAAGAGCCGCACTGTACATACCAACCCTTTGGCCCCGCAATACTTTTGAAACGCCCTCAGAAACGACCAGGTGTTGGGATGAAGTTGCGAAGGGGCCAGTCCGAGCTCTTTCAGAACCCTCATCTCTAGGTCGGTGAACGGCAAGGCCACGCCGAGGTTATGGATTAAATCGGCATAAAAAAAGAAGGAGTTGTCATCAGTTCTGGTGCATATTCTGTCATTCGCTGAACAAGGGAGAACTTCATAAGAAGTACCAGCGGCATCTCCCAAACAGGGTAGTACAGCTCTCTTCACTCCGGTGAGCTTATCCTCGGAGTCTAAGCTAGATTGCACTCCCTTCGGTTCCACGTCGACCCACTGATATTGATCGGCGTCGGAGGGTGCAGGATAAAGTTCAGGTCGGCTTACGCACTTTCGTGGCGGCATGGTACCTGTGGAAGAATAGGGGAGCTCGGCGTTAGTCTTACGGGTTACAAAAATATAACCCCCCAGAAAACCCCCTCGAAGTTGTTCCGAGAGGCGAGCATCTCCCCTCTACCACAGACACCCCCCATTCATACGTCCTCTCTCTCTCCATCCTCTCGACAAAACTCGGCCCAGGCGTATTGCCGTACCCACTCTCTCTTCTCCTCCCAATCCCGAGGACGGACGACCTCAACGGGATCGATATCCAGGTTTTGTCTCTCACACCTACGCCTATACTCCCTATGGCGACGAAGCGCCTCGTCCACCTCCGTGGAGGAGCAGGACGAGGATGAAGGGTCGTCCTCCTCCTCGTTACTGCTCGAAGACAGGGAGACTACCCCTACCCACTTCCTAAACCATTCCCTACGCATATTTCCCCAATCCACTTCTCCGAATTCTCTGAAAAATAAAAACAAAAAACAAGTATCCAACACCCTCCAGAAACCCAAAGCACCCCAAAACCAAAAACACCAGAAACTCCAATATCAATCCCCAAAATCACAAAACCAAAACCCAGAAAGAGCACCCTATTCCATAAAAGTAAGAACGAAGTTTCCAACTCCTCTCAAGTAAACCGCAAAACCATAAGAAAAGAAGAAAAGGGAAGAGGGAGAGAAACAGGGAGAAGAACAATACCTTAAGAATATAAGCTGGGTGGAAAGGATTCGCAGACCAAGCAAATTCGCGAAGGAAGAAGGTGATGACGGGCAAGGAAGGCGACAGGAGTTCGATGGTGCAAGAGGAAAAGAGGAGTGTGTTCTGAGAAAGAGGGAAGTTTTGCGTATGGAAGAAGGAGGGATTGACAGGGAAAGAATGAGAAGCGGTTTTGTGTGAAAGAGGGGGAAGAGAAACCGTTTTCCCCCTCAGTTTTGAAGTTTGGGCCTGGCCCAAAAAGCCCAACCCAACATGCAACCACACATATGGAGACACGTGGCGCAGAATAGCCGGAAGCACGAACCTCGAGCAACGTCGCAGTAATGGCGACGCTTCGATAGGTGTAATTTTTGACACGTGTCAGACCTGGAGAATGCAAGCGTCACTTCGGAGCAGGTGAAAGGACAGCTCTCAGACCTACTCCGTCATAATGAAAAGACATCAGAGACAGCTAGATCGAGCTCTCGACACTTCACCGTCCGAACTCCCTAGAACCTTGGAACAAGGCTCAAATAGACTTGACCGAGCTGGGGGGCTTATGTAGTGGACTCGGCGCTCATATGGTGGATTCGGGAAAAGGACCTAAACCAAGACCTCGGAACAAGGCTTAGATAGCCTTGACCGAGCTGGAGGGCTTATGTGGTGGACTCGGCCTAGCCGAGGTCCTCAGAACCCTTGCCCAAGGCCTCACGGCCCCACGAAAAGCCCTCTGTGTGCTGGGCCGAGCTCAAGGCTCAACGGCCAAACAGATACCAGATACGGGCCGACCTCATACTCCTACCCAGGTCCGACTTCCCTGAGTCCGACACCTCCAAAGTCCGACACCTCCCTTAGAGTCCGATACCAAGGACCAGGTGACGTGTCTCACCTTATCCACAAGGACAGCTCATCCACTCATAGCTCATTACAGGCTGGCCCTACTTGGGCCTCAAGCAGGCCCATTAGGGCAACCAACTCCCCCCTATAAGTAGCTCCGTACTACATGGGGCTCAGGTACGTCCTCTAACCCTAATTGTCACCCTCACACACCAGTGATTAGGGTTACTTCCTGGCTCTCTTCCTTGGCCACTTGAGGACTCCCACCAAACATCACATATTAATCCTAGACAGAGGCTCCTTTGATGGTCTTCTCCTATACCCTTGGAGGACCTCACCGTCTAGGACATCACATCCCCTTTTCATCCTCAGATGGCTGAATATTTTAGAGAAGAAAAGAAGAAGTATTTAAATTTTATTTGATGGTAATTTATTCTTTTTATGTGAATAGGTATTTGTTATTCTTATGATCTTCTTTTATGGTTATGTAATTCACAAGTTTAAATCTCTAAATACTCTTTTGATATAGAATTTTAAATTATGTATATGAATGGTGTTTATTGGTCATATGAACAAGGAATGAAAGGGACTCAAAATGAGGTTTAAAGAAACTAAGGTTTCCCCTTTTTATTTTGGTGATGACCGAATTTTGTAAGAAAATGAAATGAAAAGTTAAATTCTCATATGTGTATAATTGTTTGAAACTTTGTTGGATTAATGAAAGATTTAATGTGTTGAGTTTTTATTTAGAAATCATTGTTTTGTTTGATTTGTATTTCTGGATTTTTGGCCGAAGCATTTTTGGAAACTAAAATTCATGGTTTGAAATTTTGTAATGATCTTATGAGGTTAATATGGTTATATTTGGGTATAAAAATAAAATATAATTGCTGCCATTTTCTTTAGTGTTGGCCGAATGTATACACATATATTTGGTTAAGGTTTTGATTTAAATTTTCCTAAGTCTTAGTAATAATATGGTATATGATATGTGTAAGCATGAATGCATGTATACTTGTTTTATAATAGTTATTATAGTTATAATTGAACTTTTGCAAAAGGACACTATGCTGTCCAGAATTTAATTAATTAAGAAAAGCATGATTTTTATTAGTTAAACCATCATTTTTACCTTTTAGATTACGTGATCTCTAGTAGAAAATGAATTGATATAGAAACCTTTTTGTTGTGTATGTATGCCGAATTGTTTTAAGGAAAATGCTAACAAGTGCCCTTAGGGCACTTGTTAAGAAGTTAAATATGGTTTATAAGCATTGAAAATTGAAGTTTTTTAAGTTTACGAGAGAAGAAAGACTTGGGACTTGTGATGTTTTTTCTACTTCTAGAAAGCTTAGGGCACCTGTTAGCAAGACCCTTGTTTTAATATGAATTATTTGATAGAACTAAATAAATGATTGTTAGTATGTGTATATGATAAAAAAATAAATTTGGTTACAGTTTTTAATTTATGATTGGTGGACCGAATGTTATGTTGTATGATTAGGTGATTTTTAGATTTTTCCTAAGTGAATAAATGTTATATGATAATTATATTTTGATTGTTTGATATGTATGCATGAGTATGAGTATTTTATTATAATATTTTAATTCTGAAAAAAAAATTATTTTAATTCTAGAAAATTTATTTTAGAACCATGTGTCCCAAAAGAAGTATTTTATATGTACTTGTAAGGTGTTTAGGTGTGTAAGTGATTGGTATAATAAATAGTGTAAAAATATAAGTATTAAAAGAATAAATTATTATTTTTAGAAAAAAAATAATGTTGCTTTCCAGAATTGGAATAAATAAGAAAACATGATTATTTTTATAGGTTAAGTTGTATTTTAAGTTTATAGATCATAAGCCTTTTATATAATTAATGGAACTTGAAAAATAACGAGTTTTCGGGTAATGCAACTTTATTTTATTTAGCAGTTCAGAATTGTTTCGAATATGATTATATGCTAGTTGTAACACTCCTTGTATATCATCTTACTTTATAAGAAAAGTAATAAATTTGTGATTACTTGGACTTGTTGTTGTTGGAAAAAGATCTGAAAATAAGAATTTATCTCTTCCCTTGAAAATTTATTTTCACAAACACCTGATTGATGATAAAGGTTGACTACCCAAAATCAGAGTTTGCGGAAACATAGTAAAATTATCATATTATACCCCCAAAATATATCAGGTGTAACAAGTCCATTAATACCAAGTAAGTATATTTGTGAAACTGAATTCCTCTTATGATACCTCTTTCCAAAATATGTATCATATAAATTCTATTAAAAATAGAAATGTTATAGAGCTGGTCACTGGTCCTTTGTCCAAACATCCTTCTGGTCGGATCCTCGATATCTGCTCAACGGGTTCCCAACCCACATTTTCTACACTCTGCATGCACCTAAGGGATGTCTTCCCCTTACTGATTCTTGTGCTAGCTAGATGCACGATCAACACCTAATAAGGGCATGGGGGTTAGCTATACATATTCGCATAATCAAATGAGAATAAAACTAACATCCACAAGTTAACATGTAGCAAATCATGATGCATAACCATATGAGCACACCCGATTAATCATAACAATTCTTTCAATGCAGGTGGCATGATGCATGATTTCCTTCCACAACTGAGGCCTCTAACAAAGTCCATCTCGGACGTCCATCCAATACACCGTTGTGTTCCCGGAACACTGCCATTCGTTCCCAGAATGTAATGCCAAACCATACTTGGATGATAAGCATTCACTCCCAGAGTGTGCGTCACGTTCCCAGAACGTGTAGCAAACCATGCTTGGATAAATAAGCATCACTCCCAGAGTGTGCATCACGTTCCCAGAACGCATACGTTCCCAGAACGTATAAAAACCAGGTCCCGGGCACTGGCCACATATCTATAATGTGTCATCCAGTAGGTTGCTTATCAAAGTGTTCCCAGAACACCAACATACGTTCCCAGAACGCATAAAACCAGGTCCCAGACACTGGCCACATATCTATAATGTGTCATCAAGTAGGTTATAATTTGGTACTCCCGGAGTACCCTCCTCATATTCCCAGAATATGATAAACGTTCCCACCAACCAAACTTCCATTCTATTTGAATGCACAATCATCAAGGTTGGTTTTTATGTTTAATTCCATTATTAAACCAATGTGTTCCCAGAACACTCACATACGTTCCCAGAACGTATCGCAAACCAAACTTGGAATGAAATCAAGCACCACTCCCAGAGTGTGCATCACGTTCCCAGAACGTGTCCAAGAAACCATGTCCCAGACAATGGCCACATTCCCAGAATGTGTCATCAAGTTGGTTGCATTAGTTTAGTACCCCTAGAGTACAGGGTCAAGTACCCGAACATCACAAACTATCCTTGCCAACCTATTTCATTACCTTTCTCTATGCATGTATTACATGCATAATTACTAAGGTTGGTCTTTCCATTAATTACTGTGATTTAGAAATATTCCAATTTCTCTTTTGAATGATTTATTTGAGGTATAGTCTTTGACACAAAAATTCTCCTTTGAAATATCCCAAAACATGTCATTAAACTTAGATTGGGTAAAACGAAGTCAATGGTATTCAAAAACTTAACTTTTTATTTTTCAGATTCAGGTACTAACCGGTTACAGTTCCAGGCTAACCGGTTAGATTTACAAACCTGAACTGTTTACCATTGTAATTCAGAAAACCCTTTTTCTTAAATTCCCTACCCAATCCATAAACCAGTTTAACAATGTTTATACCTCAAACCACTGTTTATATCATTCTAAAGTCTAAATCACCTTTCATTGTCCAATGAGCATAATTTCCTCTTAAAACTATCTCATTACCTTAAGGTATTAACTCTCAATTTTCAATCTGAATCATTACAATAAAATCAACTTATTTTCAAATTGTTTTCCATGAAATTAATGCCTAGATTTGAGTAGGATTTATAAAACCAAAATGCTAATTTTATAAACTTATTTTCTTTTGCATTTTAACAGGGTCTAACCGGTTACGAATATCGAGTAACCGGTTAGATTATGCAGTCTGATACTAAAACATGAGTTTTAACAAACCATTCTCTTCACTACTCAAATCTAACCAAATTTCAACCTTTAACAGAGTACATATACCTTCAATAAATATGTTTAAACACAGAAACATATCTATCTTGCATGCAATTCAATTTGGATACACAAATTGCACATAATTGCACATATTTCACAACTTAATGCATCAATTCACATAATATCCAATTAAGTCATGAAATCAACATCAACATAGCTTGCATGCATCCAGATAACATTGCTCAAAACAACAATTGAGCTCAAATTGGCCTCCAAGCCATCTATCCATTTCAACTTATGCCCTTTGAGTCTCTTGGTGACTCATCCTATATTCTACCACAATTTATTCTCATTCTAGAAAATAGTAAGCTTCCCCCTTACCTTAGGTTCGTGCTTGATCCAAAACATTGTAGAGAGAAAGGCTCCAACATAGATTCCCCACAAATCCTAGGTTCTGCTCTCAGCCACGATTTCCATCAACAAGGTCCAAAGACCAGAAGATTTGACATAGCATTTGGCCAAAGAAATTGGGGAAACCAATTAGGACTGAATATAGGTAACATGTACTAAGGAATGGAAGTGATTTGAGACTTAAGGATTGACTATACTTACCAAAATCAGTTCTAGAACTCAGCTTCTAGAACATGCACAACAGAGGATTCAGAATTCAACTCCCAACTTCTCAAATCGATTTCTCCTTCCACACAGACTCTCAACTCACAAATTTGGTGTTTTTACAAAGCTCAAGATGTAAGCTTTTCAATGGTGTATGGATCTCGATCTCACTCTCAGGAACAAAGGCGAATTTCTTCACACGAAAATGGAACCCTAATTCCCTTCCCCAACAAGAATTCAGCTGCATCAACCCTCAACTCCTCAGAAATTCATCTATTTACAGACAAATTAGGGTTGCATGCAGGGCGACGTGTGGTTCTCCACTAGAATTTGGCTGTAATCGTGGCGAATTCGGGGTTATTCGAGTGATTACTCATCAAAATCCACTAACCCAGTTTCTGGGTTCATCGTCTAATCGGTTACAGGATATTACTAACCGGTTAGATTAGTACAAAATCTAAAATTTAATATTTTTAAATCTTTCTTTCCAAGAACCCTTTTTAATATTGCTTTTAAGTCCTCATTCAGGGACCAAAATGCAATATCCTCATATTTTGCATTTATTTGCCATATAAAAATATTTCAACCTATCTTTATATTTTAGGCTAATTAAATACAAAATATAAACTTGGAAAATAATAAAACTTTTATTATTAATTTCTATTACTCGGGAGACGAAAATTAGGGGTGTTACACTACTCCCCCACTTAAAAGGAATTTCGTCCCCGAAATTCATCTTTTGAAATTTTCCACTTTTCCAAAGTATTTTTATACTAGAAATCTTCATCTAGCTCCCAAAAATTTGTTCTTTTAGGGTCCTCCCCCACTTAAAAGAGTTTCGATATATTCCTTGTATTTTGAAACATTTCAAATAAAACCCTTCAGGAAAAACTTTCCAAACTAAACCACAAGGATTTTTTGTATAAAACTCTTATGTGAAAGAATTTCTTTTAAAGGAAATACTCTTTTGAATAATACACTTTTCAATCAACTTTTTGGAAAAACTTTTTGGGCTGCGCACTCTGATCTCTCGAGCACGATCAAAGAAACATTTATATGACTTTATTCCTTAATAATTTGAGACATTAGGGTGATCAGTCCTAATATTCAAACCATTAATAACAAAATCATTCCTTTCAGATATAATCTTTCGCAAGAAAGACCATACGACAGGTCTTTAAGTTAGATGAACTTAAAGATAGGGTAATTATCACTATCAGACTTAGTTAGATAGTTAAGTTCTAGAGACATTTCCGTTGGGGAGACAAAGATTTGTCCTATCCCGGTGGTTGTTAATCTCTCTAGCCATAACTGATCTTTCTATTTCTGTAGTGTCCATAGCGATTTATCACATCCAACTGTGATAAAGGTTTTGATCAAAGAAAGATTGAAGTTGAACTTCCAACAGGATATTGATATTCACAAAGATTAGATTAACGTAATTGAAAACATTTAACTACGTTAACTCAGATCAAAGGAAGAGATAGGCTTGGGTTGTTTACGTCAGGATTACACTCAACTCTCATCTCAACCGGTGAATTCTTCTCGTGCTGGATTCGCTTGCTGTCCAATCCTTTCTCACCTTTTCTTTCAAGACAATTCGGTGAATAATACTCCAGCTTCCTACAATCGGAATTTACTATTCCCTTAGGTAAATCACAACTAAACTCCAAGTGATGTGCCTCAGATTATTACCTTGAGATGGACAAATGTTCCCTTCCCTATTTCCTCCTTAGTCACTTTTCTCCAGTCGAGGATTCCTTAACCTTGATATTCCCGTGGTTGATATTCTCCCATTTACTTTTCCTCTTTCTCCAGTTGGGTCTGTATTTCATCATTCTTTCTCTTGTTCTAAACTCAGACATTTCTCGCATGAATTTCCTATACATTCGAGGAGAGAGGAGAGATCCAAAGGCATGAACTTCAAGAATAGATTATGTTCGAACCCAAGTTAGTTATCAACTATCAAGGAATAAGGAATTTCTTGATGTTGGTAAGCATGTATGAGGACTATGGGAATGTATAGGAAATTCGTTGGTGATTGGCAACATTCCCAATCTAATACTAGAGGGTTCCTCTTGGGTTACCCGACTTAGGTCTCTGAATTCCTCGATCGGGATAACCTCCTTAACCACCATTGAGCTCACAAGAATAGCCTATCAACTCAAATCGTCTGCAACTACGTTTGCTATGCCAGGATGATAATGGAGCGCAAAGCCATAATCTTTAAGAAACTCCATCCATCGCTTTTATTTTACATTCAACTCCTCCTCCTCTTATTGTCATTCATACTTTCGAACTCCAAACTTGTTCATGAATCACAACCTTCTTATCTTAGTATCTATTGACTCCTTTGCATTATCCAGCTCAATTTTCTACCTTCTCCGATTGGAGTGGCTCCTTAATTTCAACTCTCGAATAATCCATAAGTATTATAATTCAATCCTCTTAAATCAATTTCAATGATGAATCAAGGCATTAAGTTATTTTACCACCTTAAATCCTTTCCTTACATTTTGCTTAGGTAATTGACGTTGAGTTTGGATTGGAGGAAGAGGTTTATCAAAAGTTTCTTCACAAATGACTTAACTTTTTAGTTTAAGCTTTCAGCTTCTAACCGGTTACAAGAAACTCTAATCGGTTATGAAGTATAGTTTTAGAAACAAAACCAAAGAATTTCAAAACCATTTTCTTTACATCATCCAATCCAACTCAAAATAGGATTTATTCATAATCTAATACCTTGATTCCAACTGAATTCATCACTGAAATGATTTAAATCATAGTCTACTCACCTTTTTCCATAATTCCTCTTAGACTAATCATATTATGTTGGGGTATAATCCATCACCACCCCACCATAATTAAACAACACCCTACCATTTAATACCATCAGTTGATCTTTTCCAAGTCAACTTGGTCAGAGGCCATGCGATCTTAGAAAATCCCTCAACATTCCGGCGATAATATCCAGCCAGCCCTAAGAAACTTCTCACCTCAGTCATAGTCTTAGGCTGTTCCTATTTCAACCCTAAACTTACCCTTGCTGGATCCATCGCAATTTCTTCTTTAAAGATCACATGCCCTGCGAACGTAACTTCACTCAACCAAAACTCATCTTTGGAGAGCTTATCACACAACTACTCCTCCTGCAGGAGTTTCAACACAATCCGGAGATGTTCCTCATGCTCCTCCGAATTCTTAGAATAAACCACAAACGAATCCGAATATAATCTAAAGGTCTCATTCTTATAGTTCATAAAAGAACAAGTGCATTAGTCAATCCGAACGACATTATTTCCTACTCATAATGTCCGTATCGAGATAAAAAATGCAGTCTTAAGTGTATTCCTGTCCCAAATCCTGATTTGGGGTTAATCCAACCTCCAATCAATCTTAGAAAACACTTAGACTCCTTTAAACTGATCCACCCAAAACCTTTTAACACTTTTCTCCATGTTTCCCCCATGTGACTATTTCTGATGATATCATATTGTAAGGGTAGTAGAGAGAGAATCAGCTTCAAAAATTAACTTGATTCTAAACTCTATCCCTTTGCCCAAGGGTGAACCTAACATCATTTCTTGTAACCAGGATTTCTTTGACCCCATTATTCCTTCCCTGCTGCCCAGGAGCAACTACATGGGTCCATTGGGTTCCAGATTCGAAACTTGGGAATCCCAATACAGGGTTGTTCTATCGTCATTAATCATGATCACTTGATCCCTCGGCTCCCAAACCGTACTTAAGATCAAATGTAATCATGACACAGGTAGATAGACAAAGTCTAATACCTTAATAGATCGATTCAGACATTCCTTGGAAACCACTACAAGAAGATTTGTAGGATTCTCTGCTTTGAGATAGCCGATTGGGTAAGGCATTGAGCAACTTCGATCAATACCCTTATCCATAAGGGCAAAAGAAAGGATAGCTTCAGAGTTTAACAAACTCAGCAAGGTTGATCTTTAAGAAGATCACTGCCCTACACTCGGTCTAAAAAGTTGATTAACTTTAACACGAGTAAGGGTAAACACTCCTTCTCAGAGTCGAGGACTCAACTACAACTCCTTAAAATTTCCGCATCACTGGTTCTATGAAAACATAATAAACCAACACTGTGGTTTTGGGTTTACAACATGTCTAAAGAGAAGCATACGACTATCATACTTCTACTTAGACTTCATAGAACACTTCTTAATAGCAGAATGAGCTATTTATCTAGAGCCATTACCCATAACCTTAGCTCTAGCTTGGAAGTATATGAAAGCATACTTCCCAGGAAACATTGCAGATATCGATGACCAGCGTATTGGACCACACACCCAAGGACCAAGAGTCAGGACCATTGCTCTGATACCATAAAAATGTAACACTCCTTGTATATCATCTTACTTTATAAGAAAAGTAATAAATTTGTGATTACTTGGACTTGTTGTTGTTGGAAAAAGATCTGAAAATAAGAATTTATCTCTTCCCTTGAAAATTTATTTTCACAAACACCTGATTGATGATAAAGGTTGACTACCCAAAATCAGAGTTTGCGGAAACATAGTAAAATTATCATATTATACCCCCAAAATATATCAGGTGTAACAAGTCCATTAATACCAAGTATATTTGTGAAACTGAATTCCTCTTATGATACCTCTTTCCAAAATATGTATCATATAAATTCTATTAAAAATAGAAATGTTATAGAGCTGGTCACTGGTCCTTTGTCCAAACATCCTTCTGGTCGGATCCTCGATATCTGCACAACGGGTTCCCAACCCACATTTTCTACACTCTGCATGCACCTAAGGGATGTCTTCCCCTTACTGATTCTTGTGCTAGCTAGATGCACGATCAACACCTAATAAGGGCATGGGGGTTAGCTATACATATTCTCATAATCAAATGAGAATAAAACTAACATCCACAAGTTAACATGTAGCAAATCATGATGCATAACCATATGAGCACACCCGGTTAATCATAACAATTCTTTCAATGCAGGTGGCATGATGCATGATTTCCTTCCACAACTGAGGCCTCTAACAAAGTCCATCTCGGACGTCCATCCAATACACCGTTGTGTTCCCGGAACACTGACATTCGTTCCCAGAACGTAATGCCAAACCATACTTGGATGATAAGCATTCACTCCCAGAGTGTGCGTCACGTTCCCAGAACGTGTAGCAAACCATGCTTGGATAAATAAGCATCACTCCCAGAGTGTGCATCACGTTCCCAGAACGCATACGTTCCCCGAACGTATAAAAACCAGGTCCCGGGCACTGGCCACATATCTATAATGTGTCATCCAGTAGGTTGCTTATCAAAGTGTTCCCAGAACACCAACATACGTTCCCAGAACGCATAAAACCAGGTCCTAGACACTGGCCACATATCTATAATGTGTCATCAAGTAGGTTATAATTTGGTACTCCCGGAGTACCCTCCTCATATTCCCAGAATATGATAAACGTTCCTACCAACCAAACTTCCATTCTATATGAATGCACAATCATCAAGGTTGGTTTTTATGTTTAATTCTATTATTAAACCAATGTGTTCCCAGAACACTCACATACGTTCCCAGAACGTATCGCAAACCAAACTTGGAATGAAATCAAGCACCACTCCTAGAGTGTGCATCACGTTCCCAGAACGTGTCCAAGAAACCATGTCCCAAACAATGGCCACATTCCCAGAATGTGTCATCAAGTTGGTTGCATTAGTTTAGTACTCCTAGAGTACAGGGTCATGTACCCGAACATCACAAACTATCCTTGCCAACCTATTTCATTACCTTTCTGTATGCATGTATTACATGCATAATTACTAAGGTTGGTCTTTCCATTAATTATTGTGATTTAGAAATATTCCAATTTCTCTTTTGAATGATTTATTGGAGGTATAGTCTTTGACACAAAAATTCTCCTTTGAAATATCCCAAAACATGTCATTAAACTTAGATTGGGTAAAACGAAGTCAATGGTATTCAAAAACTTAACTTTTTATTTTTCAGATTCAGGTACTAACCGGTTACAGTTCCAGGCTAACCGGTTAGATTTATAAACCTGAATTGTTTACCATTGTAATTCAGAAAACCCTTTTTCTTAAATTCCCTACCCAATCCATAAACCAGTTTAACAATGTTTATACCTCAAACCACTGTTTATATCATTCAAAAGTCTAAATCACCTTTCATTGTCCAATGAGCATAATTTCCTCTTAAAACTATCTCATTACCTTAAGGTATTAACTCTCAATTTTCAATCTGAATCATTACAATACAATCAACTTATTTTCAGATTGTTTTCCATGAAATTAAGGCCTAGATTTGAGTAGGATTTATAAAACCAAAATGCTGATTTTATAAACTTTTTTTCTTTTGCATTTTAACAAGGTCTAACCGGTTACGAATATCGAGTAACCGGTTAGATTATGCAGTCTGATACTAAAACATGAGTTTTAACAAACCATTCTCTTCACTACTCAAATCTAACCAAATTTCAACCTTTAACAGAGTACATATACCTTGAATAAATATGTTTAAACACGGAAACATATCTATCTTGCATGCAATTCAATTTGGATACACAAATTGCACATAATTGCACATATTTCACAACTTAATGCATCAATTCACATAATATCCAATTAAGTCATGAAATCAACATCAACATAGCTTGCATGCATCCAGATAACATTGCTCAAAACAACAATTGAGCTCAAATTGGCCTCCAAGCCATCTATCCATTTCAACTTATGCCCTTTGAGTCTCTTGGTGACTCATCCTATATTCTACCACAATTTATTCTCATTCTAGCAAATAGTAAGCTTCCCCCTTACCTTAGGTTCGTGCTTGATCCAAAACATTGTAGAGAGAAAGGCTCCAACATAGATTCCCCACAAATCCTAGGTTCTGCTCTCAGCCACGATTTCCATCAACAAGGTCCAAAGACCAGAAGATTTGACATAGCATTTGGCCAAAGAAATTGGGGAAACCAATTAGGACTGAATATAGGTAACATGTACTAAGGAATGGAAGTGATTTGAGACTTAAGGATTGACTATACTTACCAAAATCAGTTCTAGAACTCAGCTTCTAGAACATGCACAACAGAGGATTCAGAATTCAACTCCCAACTTCTCAAATCGATTTCTCCTTCCACACAGACTCTCAACTCACAAATTTGGTGTTTTTACAAAGCTCAAGATGTAAGCTTTGCAATGGTGTATGGATCTCGATCTCACTCTCAGGAACAAAGGCAAATTTCTTCACACGAAAATGGAACCCTAATTCCCTTCCCCAACAAGAATTCAGCTGCATCAACCCTCAAATCCTCAGAAATTCATCTATTTATAGACAAATTAGGGTTGCATGCAGGGCGACGCGTGGTTCTCCACTAGAATTTGGCTGTAATCGTGGCGAATTCGGGGTTATTCGAGTGATTACTCATCAAAATCCACTAACCCAGTTTCTGGGTTCATCGTCTAACCGGTTACAGGATATTACTAACCGGTTAGATTAGTTCAAAATCTAAAATTTAATATTTTTAAATCTTTCTTTCCAAGAACCCTTTTTAATATTGCTTTTAAGTCCTCATTCAGGGACCAAAATGCAATATCCTCTTATTTTGCATTTATTTGCCATATAAAAATATTTCAACCTATCTTTATATTTTAGGCTAATTAAATACAAAATATAAACTTGGAAAATAATAAAACTTTTATTATTAATTTCCTATTACTTAGGAGATGAAAATTAGGGGTGTTATACTATTTATATGATAAGTAGATAATAGGACTTGTATGAGGTATATAGGAAAAAGTAGATTAATTTTTAGAGATATAGTTTAAGAGAAAACGGAAATTAAAGTTTGTATGTAAGTGCTGTACAAATTTGATTTAAGTAATTCCAAAAATGATTTTAGTTTACTAAATGTATGTGTGTATGTGTCATGTTGTTTGATTTTGTGAGATGGTTTGTATATTAAGGTGAAACTATATGGTTAAGTGTTGTTAGTTAGGCCATAGTATTTTAGAAGAATAAATATTGATGTCTGACTGATAAGGTGCTTCTTTATTCCTTAAATGATCTATGTGTAACTATAGGGATTAAATAAATTCATGTATGATTTTATAATATTGAGTTATCTTTTAAAGTTTTCTATGTTAATTAAAATGTAAATATGTGTTCGAGTGTTTGATTTTGTGTATAAGTGTGTGAAGATGGTAGTTGTTATATAAGCAATATAATATGGTTTTTGTAGAAATAAAATTGTATTTTAATGATTTTCAAGTATTGGAATGAGTTTTAAATTATGTTTTGCAAAAAGGATTTCTTGAATTTTAAAAAGGAATTCTTTAAGTTAATTGATTAAAAAGGACTTCTGTTTTAAAAAGGATTTCTGTTTTAAGGTACTTTGATACTTTGGGTTTAGTCTTTCCTTAAGTAGATAGATGGTATAAGGTATTTATTGGATATTGATTGTATGTCGTTCATCATTTAAGAAATAAAAAGAATTAAAAGTGAACGAGCTGCTGGAGCTTTGAACGCAAAGGTTGAAAACAGAGTAAGCGTGAAGCTCAGGTGAGAGAGCAACCTTCCTAAGAAATAATGGCACTGAGGTAGCATTAGGACATTCCGTATCATCTCAAAGGTCGGAACTAGGAATCTATAGGTTGAGTAGTAAGACGACAAATGTGTGTGTGTTCCGTCGTCCTTACGAAAAATACGATTCCTCAATATTAATCGTATGTCGGTTAATAATTGTTATATCATGTTGTATATCCTGAAGTTGTATATGGTATATTGTCTTAATGATTTTGGAAATGATAAAAAGATAAGTGATGAGATAACAAATATGTTGGGATTATTTTTGAGATAATGATTTATCCTATGGAAGGATGCTCAATGTAATTTTGAATTGTTGTTCCTTTGAAAAGGACTTGGAATATTTGGAAGTATTATTATGAAAAGAAATTATGAGAAATGATTATTTGAATCTTGTGGAAATTTGAGGATCGTTGTTAATGTACAGTGATGGTGCAAGTGGCACAATGACTTTATTATATCTCCTTAAGTGACTGGTCACGTGAATGACTTTGCCGTGGTTTCATGTCTTGTTGAATTCACTGTACTATAGGGAGGTGTTTTCCCTTAGAGGTCGAGACCTGTTAGAGCCGAGGCTTAGAATGGGTCGACCAAACTAGGTTAATAAATGACTTAAAAGAATTAAAAGACTTTAAGCTTAAATCCTTTCTAACTATGCGTTGAGAGAGAAGTAGCGGAGAGGAAAGATACCGTATGCTTGGAGGTTGGTGTCTCTTCAAGTGGTGATTGCGATAGGGGAGGGCAAGGACGGTGAAACGTCAAGATGCCTAAGAGCGCTTCCCTAGGCGGGACGATGTTACAATGATCAAGGTCACCTGCTGGGCGTTGATCGTAGCGAGGACTGCACGCACAACTAGGGATAGAGCTGTCGCCCCCTTGAGCAAATCTTAGATGGTGTAGAGGGAATCCAAATGGGACTAGAAGCCATTGTTTGTGAAATGAGAAATTATGAATTGATACTGTATTTTGTTTTGCTGGCCAACTTGCGTGGTTTCAGCTGGTACGTACCCTTTGGCTTCGATGTCAACATGGTTAGGATTCCTGTGCATCCCATCTGCTTTCCGAACTAGGACGTGGTTGGATATTGAAGGAGGAGATGTATCGTGTGTGCTAATCTACCCTTACCTCAATGATTTCCCTCCCTAAATCATTTATGGTTGGGAAAAGACTTAGTGGAAAGATTATGAGTATAGAACACTTGAGTAATGATATTAAGTTACGATAATGTGAGAAAGTTATAATGATATAGTTATAAGGATAACGTGGTAATGATATGATATGGTGAACACATGATGATTATGAAATGTTAATAGAATAATGTCATAATGCTTTGTTAAAAGTTGTATGTATTTGTGTCCTAATGTGATCCCTTAGAATAAGTCCATGCCGTCGACGATTATTTCGTCCGGATCGTTGACTCTCTCTCTTTTTTCCTTTGTCTGTGGACATTGGGGGACAATGTTCACAGATATCAGATCAAGTAGCATTTCAAGTGGTGGTTGCTTAAGTTGGAAGATGATCGTGAGATGATGTATATTTATGAGGAGGATGCAAAAGCGGGAAGCCGAGGAATCTTTCAGATACTTGTGATGGAGGATAGCAATAAAGATTAGTAGTCTAAGATTAGTAGATTCTTTGTTTTGTATTCCATCTTTGGATGGGTAGGACATGATTACTCTATCCTGAATGTAACCCCTGTTGTAATAAATATTTATTTGGAATGAAATGAAAGAAGTTCCTTTTTGTTATCAAGTTCATAAAGTAATTAAATGTTTTCCGCAAGTTAACCATCGACTAAATATGACATTGAGAAAACGAGTTTTTGGAAATGGGTTGGATGGTAACATCTCTTTTTGGAAAAGAATTTTATAAAGCACATCTGAGTATCAAATTAATTTTTGTAATCCAATAAATTAAATTAAGTTATGAAAACCTTTTTATAAAAGAATTAAAATGAACTGATTTTGGTAATGTTTATATATATAAAAAAAATGGCGCAAATTTTTAGTGAAAATTCTAAGTCCAAATTGGGGTGTTACATTTAGTGGCATCAGAGCGATGGTTGTCCTTAGTGGCCTTAAGCATAGCCTTATATGCTTTCCTTGTGTGACTCTGGTTGTGTTTGTTTGTGTTTGAGTTGTAACAATTTTAGTCTTAGAGTAAACTAAGGGTTAGAGTTGGTGCATAAATGGAGATGCATGGACGTTTTGCAAGTTTGGCAAGTCAAGACAATGGTAGCAATGACGCGAACCCCGAATTCCTAAGAGGTCTAAGGTTAGGATTAAAGTTAGCTTTCCCACATTTGGAGTTTCCGAGGTTTAGAGCAGAACAGGACAGAGTGACTCGTTGATGGGGAACTTTCCGATAAGAGATGGGAAGGAGAAATCGGTTAATTACTCTGCGGAACGTGGCTTTTCTAGGAAGTTCCGACACAACAAGGGAGTTAGTAGGAGGAATCAAATATATCATGATCCTTATCAGCAAAATAATAAGAATCGAAAGAATCAAGCTGGAGGTGTGTGGACTCGCAATGGTTTTGGAAACAATCGACGTCAACATCGTAACAACAACAATAATGGTGGAAAGTGGAAAACAAAGGATAGTAACAACCTCAACAATGGTAATACTCGCAGTAATGGAAATGGTGAAAAAGGTCAAGGATGAGTGATTCCTTTATGCAATCACTGCAATAGGAACCATTATGGACCGAACTGCCCTTATGAAAATCCGAACTGCTATAACTGCAACAAACCAGAACACATCTCAAAAGATTGCCCTAAGCCAAGACGTGAATTAGGTTCTAATCGGCTCGCTGGGATATGGAAGGGTCTCCGCTATGATCAGAAGAAGTAACACCAGTGTCTACGTTTGTGCCTTATGAGTTTTTTCATTGTTTTAAGTGTTGTGATGAATTGTTTGGAGTTATCCACTAGTTGTGTTTGCTTCTTTGTGATGAATTTATTATAAGTTGTCCCTTGACTAGTAATATCGAGGGATTATTCCTTCTTTTGCTTTTCCTATGATATAATAATGTTGAAATTTTGTGAGATCGATGAATGTTTGTGCTTAAGTATGCTGTATAGAACTTATTGTGAGACTGTAGAAACCAGTTATTAGAAAAAGTGTGGTACTTTAAAGACTTCTAGAGGTGAATTGAGTTCAGGTCAAGGCAGTACCCTACTTCATTCTCAGTTTTCATGAAAACCCATTTACCCTTTGATCTAATTATTGAGCTTGATTTTTCGCATTTTTGCAATAATTCGATCCTTTCAAACAAAAAGGGCTTCCTTTTGTCAGAAAATGCCTAACCTAATGATCACATTCCGTCAAACTATTCGACCAAGTACCAAATATCAGTAAAATTCAAAGTTCTTTTCTCGGATCCTCGTGACTAAAACATAACCCTACCACATAAAGTTATGAAGGAAGTAACACTTGTATGCATAGCACATGAATTTTAGGAGACTGAAGGGACAAGGTGATGATATAAGTGTGTACAAACCTAGGAATTTTGGGAATATTGGTTTAGAGTCGGTCCCTAAGTGGTGCTAAGAAAGAAATTAGTGAGTCAAAAAGTCGAGTAGTTAGAAGGTAATCATAGTCTTAGGGCGAATTTTGATGTAAGGTTGTGTAATAGATGGTATAAGCTTGATCAAAGTTGGGGAGCAAAAGGTTAAGTAGAGTCTATGTTAGAAAAGTGTAGTGACAAGTACCCGTACGACATAAGTGGTTTGATAATAAGCAGTAACTCAGCTGATGATTATGGTTTTGATATGCATACAAGAAATTACTTTTGGATTGACACCAAGTTCGAAAATAACAAACTCTTCATATCAAGTCTATTATGTAAATACCAATATCCCTTATGAACAATTCGTACCCACTTACTTTTAATGCTCCTGGTCTGACCCAAACTACTATTGAAACAAGACACAATTGATATCTATTGCCTACTCTTGAACTTGACTCAATTCGACTGCCGCGCGGCGTTACCAGTAAAAGAGTAGTAATCGACAAAGACATCGAGGGAAGGAGACGCTCTTGAAGAAAGAAAAAGTGGTAACCTTGTTTGTCTCATTGCTTGTCTCTGTGCGTATTTCTCGGGGACGAGAAATCTCTAAGTTGGGGAGGATTGTGAGACCCCCAATTTTACCCAATTTATTTGAGAATTTATATTTGAATTTAAAATATTTTATTTGATTTTTGATAAATTGTGTTACCTGGGTTTAATTAAAATCATATGATTTATAAATATATATACATATATATATATATACGTGATATATATATATATATGTATACTATATGCATACCCATGTTTCCTCTAATATATTTAAATTATATTCTTAAGATGAAATATTTTAAGGTATAATATTTGATTTAAATGATCTTAGAAAATGAAATGCTTTTTTGAAGGATTAAGGTGTTCTATCTTCAGAAATTCATATCTTTTAAACCGTACATCGAAAAATTACAAATGATATGTCAAAACGATCGTATCGAAATATAGATTATGAAAATGTAAAGTTTTGATTTTTATTTTGGATTTTTCTAAATTTTATCACTGCTACAGTACTGAACGAATTTTTGAGTTTTAAGTATAAATGTGTGGTTTTAATGCATTTAATGACCTTTTGACTCAAGTGTATTTTATTTTGAAAACAAAAATACATTTCTGGAGTTTTCTATTGGACCACCGTCCAAATAAATATAATTTTCTTATTTTTTATTATTATAACTTATTTGAAAGCTTATGAAGTGCATTTTTGGAGGGAATAATCTTATAACTTCAAAAATTCATAACTTTCAAGCTGCAAGTCCAAAAATTACGAATTTTACATGAAAACAATCGTATCGAAATTTAGTATTTGAATATGTGAAAATAAATTTTTATTTTGACATCTACGAAAAAAATATCTGTACAGTAGGTAGTACGAATTTTGTGTTTTAAAAGCTTGGAAAAATTATTTTAAAGCCTAGAGTTAATTATTGGACCTCAAAATATTTTTGTTATATATACAGGTATTTATCTAAATTATTATTGGCTGCACCGTCCAAAGTTCCAGATTTTTCCTTTTTATTTTTGAATTTTAAACAAAAAGTCTTGATTTTTAGTGGACCAAAAAGAGGTGTAATTAAGTGAGTTGAATGCAAATTTTCTCCCCCACTTTTGCTAGTCTCCACCGTCCAAATCTCTGACTAGGAGGGAGATATTTTTCTGAAAAATTACTTATGGGAATTATGTGAGGAATCTTTCATAGGAAATGGAAAAATTGCCATAATGAAGAGTGCATGTTCCTAGAGTGAAAATATGAAATTTTGACTATATTCTCTTCCTCCTGGAGCATGAACCTAGATGATTTAAAAAAAAATCCACTCTTTGTTAAGCCTATAAATAGAAGCCTAAACCCCCTCATTTTTACACACAACACACCATTCTTTTAGAGAGAAAAAAATTTGAGAATCCTTGAAAGAGAGAGGGAGGGGGACGAAGCAACAAGGGGAGGAGGTGGAAAAATTTACATACTCACTTGAAGTTCATTTTGCTAAGGAAAGAGGTAACTCTATAATCTTATTTTAATTTCTTATTTTTAAGCTATTATTTTGTTATAACTAAAATAATAATACTCTTCTATGGCTATGAATCTCTTAAAAGTTAAATCTCTAATCTCTTCTGATATATTATTCTACAATAAAAAATGAATGAATTATGATATATGTATATAAGTTTTTGTTTTGTTGGTCAAATGAAAAAGGAATAAAAAGGGACAAAATTGTTTAAAGAGAAATAATCTCCCCTTTTTATCCTCAGATGGCCGAATATTTTAGAGAAGAAAAGAAGAAGTATTTAAATTTTATTTGATGGTAATTTATTCTTTTTATGTGAATAGGTATTTGTTATTCTTATGATCTTCTTTTATGGTTATGTAATTCACAAGTTTAAATCTCTAAATACTCTTTTGATATAGAATTTTAAATTATGTATATGAATGGTGTTTATTGGTCATATGAACAAGGAATGCAAGGGACTCAAAATGAGGTTTAAAGAAACTAAGGTTTCCCCTTTTTATTTTGGTGCTGACTGAATTTTGTAATAAAATGAAATGAAAAGTTAAATTCTCATATGTGTATAATTGTTTGAAACTTTGTTGGATTAATGAAAGATTTAATGTGTTGAGTTTTTATTTAGAAATCATTGTTTTGTTTGATTTGTATTTCTGGATTTTTGGCCGAAGGATTTTTGGAAACTAAAATTCATGGTTTGAAATTTTGTAATGATCTTATGAGGTTAATATGGTTATATTTGGGTATAAAAATAAAATATCATTGCTGCCATTTTCTTTAGTGTTGGCCGAATGTATACACATATATTTGGTTAAGGTTTTGATTTAAATTTTCCTAAGTGTTAGTAATAATATGGTATATGATATGTGTAAGCATGAATGCATGTATACTTGTTTTATAATAGTTATTATAGTTATAATTGAACTTTTGCAAAAGGACACTATGCTGTCCAGAATTTAATTAATTAAGAAAAGCATGATTTTTATTAGTTAAACCATCATTTTTACCTTTTAGATTACATGATCTCTAGTAGAAAATGAATTGATATAGAAACCTTTTTGTTGTGTATGTATGCCGAATTGTTTTAAGGAAAATGCTAACAAGTGCCCTAAGGGCATTTGTTAAGAAGTTAAATATGGTTTATAAGCATTGAAAATTGAAGTTTTTTAAGTTTACGAGAGAAGAAAGACTTGGGACTTGTGATGTTTTTTCTACTTCTAGAAAGCTTAACAAGTGCCCTTAGCAAGACCCTTGTTTTAATATGAATTATTTGATAGAACGAAATAAATGATTGTTAGTATGTGTATATGATAAAAAAATAAATTTGGTTACAGTTTTTAATTTATGATTGGTGGACCGAATGTTATGTTGTATGATTAGGTGATTTTTAGATTTTTCCTAAGTGATTAAATGTTATATGATAATTATATGGTGATTGTTTGATATGTATGAATGAGTATGAGTATTTTATTATAATATTTTAATTCTGAAAAAAATTATTTTAATTCTAGAAAATTTATTTTAGAACCATGTGTCCCAAAAGAAGTATTTTATATGTACTTGTAAGGTGTTTAGGTGTGTAAGTGATTGGTATAATAAATAGTGTAAAAATATAAGTATTAAAATAATAAATTATTATTTTTAGAAAAAAAAAATAATGTTGCTGTCCAGAATTGGAATAAATAAGAAAACATGATTATTTTTATAGGTTAAGTTGTATTATAAGTTTATAGATCATAAGCCTTTTATATAATTAATGGAACTTGAAAAATAACGATTTTTCGGGTAATGCAACTTTATTTTATTTAGCTGTCCAGAATTGTTTCGAATATGATTATATGCTATTTTTATGATAAGTAGATAATAGGACTTGTATGTGGTATATAGGAAAAAGTAGATTAATTTTTAGAGATATAGTTTAAGAGAAAACGGAAATTAAAGTTTGTATGTAAGTGCTGTACAAATTTGATTTAAGTAATTCCAAAAATGATTTTAGTTTACTAAATGTATGTGTGTATGTTTCATTTTGTTTGATTTTGTGAGATGGTTTTGTTGGAAACCAACAAGCGGGCTAAGCAAATACTAGAGGGGGGTGAATAGTATTTTGAAGCACTAATACCAAATATTTCGATTGATAATTGAAGAATGGAGCTTAGACTGAATTTTCTGGATTCAGAAACAAAAGACTCGAGTCTTTTGTGAAATACTCGAGTTTTTCAGGATGAACAACTCGAGTCTTTTCTGAAATACTCGAGTTTTTACTATCAGATAGCAGAAAAACCAGAAACGAAAATTCAGCAATTTAACTCAAATCAATTCAATAATAAACAGGAACTTATCCAACAGAATAGCAAGTAATCTAAATAACTTTTAACACAAAGATTCCTTGAACTTGCTACCTAATTGTATAAATCCTAATTGATTGAAATGACTTAAGTCTATTGAGCTAGAAAGTAGATTAAAAGCAATAAACCAACACTCAAGCAATTTTATCCTGGTTCACTCCAACAATGAGCTACATCCAGTCCTCCTAATCACTTAGGAGTTTCTACTAATAATCAAATTGTTAGAAATTACAAAGGATTGCTTGAGAATGGCCTCACTCAACCTAACCCTTTCAAGAGTGTACCAAACTCTTGATTTCTACCCCAATTTGATTCCGGTGATTGAAGAACTCTTCACAAAGCTTCCTTGAACTCCCTTCAAGAAACTCCACCGGGCTAGGAACCTCCTAGTCTTGTGCTTGAGAACCTCTCAAGACTTCCAACACCCTAAGCCACTTAGGGTTTGCTTGGGAACAATCCAAGACTTTGAATAATCAAGCTTTTTGTATGTGTATTACTAATCTCACAATGGATTAGCACAAATAAGCACAGCTCAATGTAAGAATTGAGGCCTAAAACTCAACTTGGAATAAAATGACAATATGAGTGAGAAGTTGAGCTTTTTGGGAATTAACACTTGAGAAGAGGAAATTAAGAAAGCTTGAATCAATATGATCTTGTTGTCTTGTTTGTTCTTGCACAAATTCAAAGAGAAATTTTACAATAAGGTTCTGAATTGCTCTCTTGGGTTGGATGAGACTCAAATGCCCTCAATTGAGTTTTTGAGTCTCTCCAACGTTCATTTTTGCTGACTGGACAAAAATACTCGAGTCTTTTGGTAAATACTCGAGTCTTTTTGGTCGGTCACGAGTGAATTGGTGCACGAACAAGACTAACGGTCATAATTGCTGACCTGGCACAAATACTCGAGTTTTTCTATAAATACTCGAGTATATACTCGAGTCTTTATCAAAATACTCGAGTATTTTGATCAGATATGGGAAAAATTATTTTTCAATTTTATTTTTCCTCTCAAGTATTAATTTTTGGTCAATCTCAACTTAATAAACATATAAAAATTTATTCCTAGAAGAGACTAACTATTTCTACCCACTCTCAACATAAATTAGAAATTTACAATTAATATTTGATTGAGAATGATTGGGCACTTGTCTTCTTTTCTTGACTTCTTGTTGATGTTGATGTTGCAATATCTTCAAGGCATGATTTGTTAATTATTTTGTCATCATCAAAACATAATCCACATAATTAGGAGCATTGAATTCACAATCTCCCCCTTTTTGGTGATGACAAAATAATTAACACTTGATCCATTTGTTAAGCTTGATCCACTTGGAGATGCAACTCCCCCTCACTATATAATACTTTTCACCTATCTAAAAATTCAGCTTGAGCAAAGATGTTATGACAATTTAATTTTAGCACCAAGCCTATGGTATTAGAGAATTTAACAATTATCAGAGTATATACCATAATTAGAGATTTTAGGTGCAACAATATCAAGACAAGACAAGTGTAATATCTCTCCCCCTTTTTGTCATACGCCAAAAAGATGTAACAATTTAGAAAAAGATCAAGGGAGGAGAGGTGCATAATCGGAAAACCCCATAACCAACTATGCAAATAAAACGGAGATATAATAACGATAAAGAGCTCCCCCTGAAGCTTTGCACAAACATCATAATGAAGACCAAATTCATTAACATAAAAACATCATAAAAGGTCCAAATCAAAGGTGCAATAAGAAACCCAAAGTCTCAAAACACCAAGTTCTCAAAATACAGAAAATGTAACAAAGACCAATATGATAAAAACAGAATGAAAACTAAGATAAAATCCAAAGGTCAACATCATCAAAACATCGAAGGAGCTGGAGCATCTGGAGGAGGATAAAACCGAGAGAAGAGTTTAGAGGATGAAAAACTAGTAAGATTTGACAAAACTTTGAGGAAAATCTGAGTTTTGAGGAGAGAGATATGAGAAAACCGAGAGAGAAGAGGGTCGCAAAAACTTGAGTCTGAGAGTATATATAAACAGTTCAAAATACTCGAATATATTCATAAATACTAGAGTTGTTCTTTAGGATAAACTCGAGTTTTTGAAAATATATTCGAGTCGGTCGTGACTCAGCCCAGATTTCCCCAGAAAAGTCGAGTAAAAATTGAAAAACTCGAGTTTGGTCCGAAAGTTCAAATTTCAGGAAAACGCAAAATACTCGAGTTTTTGGAAAATACTCGAGTTTGGTCTGAAAGTTCAAAAATTGGGGGTTTCGAAAGACTCGAGTGTTTTGAAAAACACTCGAGTTATTCAATAAAGACTCGAGTTTTTTGAGAAACACTCGAGTATTTTTCTCAGACCCTGATTAAAAACTTTTTCAATTTAAAACTGATTTAATTTTGAATTAAAATACTCGAGTGTTTTTGGAAAAACTCGAGTATTTTGACAGAACAGAAAGTAAAAACTCAGTTTTAAAAGACCAAACACAAATCAAACACAAATGCTTCACTACCAACTTGGAATACAGTACAGAATCACACACAATTAACATATACAATTTCAAATATCATCAAGGACAATTTAACTAAGAATCAATAACACATTAGAGTAAGAATAATATGGTGATTTTCCAAAAATTACACACAATGCAATTAGCCTATATTAGCTTCATCTAAAATACCAAGTTCTCTCCTAATACGATAAAAGGTGTCCCTTGGTAGAGGTTTTGTAAAAATGTCGGCTAATTGATTTGTGGTACTAACAAATTCAATTGTGCAATCACCCTTTTGTACATGATCTCTTAAAAAATGATGTCTTATTTCAATGTGTTTAGTTCTTGAGTGATACACCGGATTCTTAGTCAAATTGATTGCACTCGTGTTATCGCATCTAATCGGAATATTTTCAAGTTTCAAACCAAAATCTGATAATTGTTGTTTCATCCATAACAGTTGAGCACAACAACTACCGGCTGCGATATATTCCGCTTCGGCGGTAGAAAGAGCGACACAAGCTTGCTTTTTAGAAAACCATGACACCAATGAACTTCCCAAGAAATGGCAAGTACCACTGGTGCTTTTGCGATCAAGCTTGCATCCCGCGAAGTCAGAATCCGAGTAACCAACTAAACTAAGATTGGCATCAGCAGGATACCATAAACCAGTGTTAATTGTTCCTTTTAGATACTTAAATATATGTTTAACTGCGGATAGGTGAGATTCTTTAGGATTAGCTTGAAATCTAGCACACATGCATACACTAAACATAATATCCGGTCTAGATGCAGTGAGATATAGGAGACTACCTATCATACCCCTATACTTACTAACATCAACCGGTGTACCTTGTTCATCCTTGTCTAGGTAGCATGATGTGCTCATTGGAGTGTAGGCTTCCTTGCACTTGTCCAATCCGAATTTCTCAAGGAGCTCTTTGCAATATTTCCCTTGATGCACAAATATCCCCTCCTTGACTTGCTTTATTTGTAAGCCTAGGAAGAACTTGAGTTCTCCCATCATTGACATTTCAAATTCCTTTTTCATCAAATTTGAAAACTTTCTACAAAGAGACACGTTAGTAGCACCGAAAATGATATCATCAACATAGATTTGTACTAACAAAATGTCATCCTTGGTTTTATAAATAAATAATGTATTATCAACCTTCCCTCTTTGAAACTTGTTTTCTAATAGAAAGGAACTCAATCGATCATACCAAGCTCTAGGAGCTTGTTTCAATCCATAGAGTGCCTTTTTCAATTTATAAACATGGTTTGGAAATTCACTATTTTCAAAACCGGGGGGTTGTTTGACATACACTTCTTCATTTATAAACCCATTCAAGAAAGCACTTTTAACATCCATTTGATATAAAGTGAATTTCATGATTGAAGCATAAGCAAGTAAAATTCGGATTGCTTCAAGACGTGCAACCGGAGCAAAGGTCTCATCATAATCGATACCTTCCTCTTGGTTGTACCCTTGAGCTACTAGTCTAGCTTTGTTTCTTATAATCAACCCGGATTCATCAAGTTTGTTTCTATAAATCCATTTAGTACCAATTATGGTATGATCATCGGGTTTAGGGACTAGATCCCAAACTTCATTTCTTTCAAATTGGTTTAATTCTTCTTGCATAGCAAGAACCCAATGATCATCCTCAATGGCCTTTTTAATTGAATCGGGTTCAATTTGAGAAACAAATGAGACATAGTGGCAAATGTTTTGAATAGACCTACGAGTAAGTACTCCCTTTGACATATCTCCTATGACTTTGTCTATAGGATGAGCCTTGACCGATTTCCAAGTTGGAGGAAGTTCTTCCCTTACTTCTCCTTCATCAACTTTTGAATTCTCTCTCTCTTTTTCTTCTTTTGAAAAGACAATGCCATCTTCACTAGCATCACATAAAACACTATCTTCTTTTGAAGACTCATTAAAAACCACATGAATTGATTCCTCAATAGTTAAAGTTCTTTTATTGAAAATTCTATAAGCTTTACTATGAGAAGAATAGCCTAAAAATATGCCTTCATCGGATTTGGAATCAAACTTGCCAAGGTGTTCTTTTCCATTATTTAAAACAAAAACTTGGCATCCGAAGACATGAAAATGAGATATATTTGGCTTTCTTCCCTTGTAAAGTTCATAGGGGGTTTTATCCAAAGAGGGCCTTATCAAAATACGATTTAAAACATAACAAGCCGTATTGACGGCATCGGCCCAAAAATATTGAGGTACTTGAGAATCATTTAACATGGTTCTAGAAAGTTCCTCTAGCACCCTATTTTTCCGCTCTACCACTCCGTTTTGTTCCGGAGTTCTTGGTGCGGAGAATTGGTGCTCAATACCATTTTTAGCACAAAAACTATCAAATTTGTGGTTTTCGAATTCACCACCATGATCGGTTCGAATAATAATTACTTTTTGATTTACTTGGTTTTGCAAAAGTTTGACATGATGTTTAAAAGATTTGTAGGTCTCACTCTTAGTAGTTAAAAATAAAGTCCAAGTAAACCTAGAGAAGTCATCAACAATCACCAATGCATAATAGTTGCCACCAAAGCTTTTTACTTGTGATGGTCCAAACAAGTCCATATGAAGCATTTCTAATGGCCTTGATGTGGACATCACCATTTTTGATCCAAAGGTGTTTTTAGTTTGTTTACATTTCTTGCAAGGAGAACAAACACCTTCAATAGAAAAATTTAGCTTTGGTAAACCAACTACTAGATCTTTAGATTGTATTTTCTTCAATTGGTTTACATTAATATGAGCGGTCCTACGATGCCATAACCAAGTGTCATTTTCTTTGCTCACTAAACAAGTAGAGACCAAAGAAGTGACTTTGTTCAAATCAACTAAGTAAGTATTATTTGACCTTCTACCAACAAATTTGATTGATTCATCTTTGTCACTTTTAATGAGGCAATGGGTAGAGGTAAAAACTACATGATTACCAACATCACATAATTGGCTTATGCTCAAGAGATTATGTTCTAATCCTTGAACATAGAGCACATTATCAATAATCAAGTTTGAAGAGTTTCCGATTTTACCAATACCAAGGATTTTGCCTTTGTTGTTGTCCCCATAAGTGACATAACCCTTTTCCTTTGGAGTAAGCTCAATGAAGTGCCGCTTATCTCCCGTCATGTGCTTCGAACATCCACTATCAAGATACCACAATTGTTTTCCCGTTCGAAGACACACCTACAAAATGAAATCACTTGTTCACTTTGGGTACCCAAACAATGTTGGGTCCCTTAGGGTTAGTGTTGGAACTTTCTCCCTTCTTAATCCACATATAAGTGCCCTTTTTCATTTCAAACTTCTTAATGTGGCACTCAATGTTGATATGTCCAACTTTTCCACAATAAGTACAAGTTGGTCTCTTTGATGAATTTTTCTTAGAAAATGTTCCAACCACCTTGTACTTTTTGTCCTTTTTATGAACATATCCTAAACCGGTTTTGTTGTGATTATGTCTTTGAGAGTTCAACAACCGGTTGAGGTTTCTATCACTATGTGAGATTGTGAGTTTGTTTTTCAACTCTTTCACTTCTTTTTCAAGATCATCACATCTCTCACATGAAGTGATAATTTCCTCATGATTTGCACAATCACTTTGATGACTAGAATTAATAAGTTCCAAGGATTCATTTTGAAGTTTCAACTCATTTATAGATTTTTGCAATTCATCAATTTCATGTTGAAACTCCAAAATTTTCTTTCCTTTTTCCTTATTAATTTTAGCAAGCCTTTTAAATTGAATTAACATTTCATTGTAAGCTTCTTGAAAATCATCATATGAAATGGAGTTTGAAGATGAACAAGAAGAGCTAGAGGTTACCTCATCATCACTTTCACTCATGCCATGATTAGCTCTTGATGAGGACTCATGATTGTTCTTGGCCATGAGACAAAGGTTTGCATTTTCATCACCGGAGCTACTTGAAGATGATTCATTGCTCTTCTCCGGTGCATCCCAAACAATGTATGCACGCTTCCCTTTGGTCTCTTGGGTCTTCTTGTCATTCTTATTCAAGAATGTGGCACATTCCATTCTTATGTGACCAACCCCGCCACATTCATGACACTTAACTCCATCGTTGGTACTCTTTTCTCTTTGTTTGGAGTCTTTGGTTCTCTTGAAATTGGATGAAGATCCACCTTTCTTCCCTTTGAAAAATTTGTTGAATCTTTTCACAAACATCCCAAATTCTTCTTGATTTGATTCACCATCGGAATCTCCACTTGTAGAGCATTCTTCAACTTCTTTTGTAGCTTTGGTTGAAGCTTTGAGTGCTATGCTCTTTTTCTTTTTGTCCGATTCCTCATGCATCCCAAGTCTTGTAAGTTCCATCTCATGCTCTTGGAGTTTGCCAAACAAAGTGGCTAAGTCCATGCTATTTATGTCTCTTGATTCCTTGATGGCGGTTACCTTGGGTTGCCAACTCCTATCAAGACATCTTAGAATTTTGTTAGTAGTTTCACCATTGCGAAATACTTTTCCCAAGGAAATCAAATGATTAACAATGTGAGAGAATCGCTTTTGCAAGTCACTAATGGTTTCATTTGGCAACATGTGGAACAATTCATATTCGTGAGTTAGAGAATTCAATCTTGCATCTCTAACCTCACTTGTTCCCTCATGTGTGACTTGCAAAGTATCCCACATTTCTTTTGCCGATTTACATTGGGAAACTCTATAAAATTCATCATGGGATAGAGCCGAAAAGATGATGTTTTTAGCTTTTAAATCAAATGAGACTTTTCTCTTTTCATCATCATTCCAACTACTCCTTGGAATTTCAACAATTTCATCATTTATTTTCTTTTTGGGAATGAAAGGACCATTTTCAATTGCATCCCAAATATCCATATCAATTGCTTCAATAAAAACTTTCATGCGAGTTTTCCAATAAACATATCCTTCACCATTAAATAGTGGAGGACGGTTTATTGAAGCTCCTTCTCCACCAAAGTTATTGCTAGAGCCCATTTAGTTTCCAAAAGGATCTTTTTCGAAAAAGTTGTTACACTCGATCTTTCGACCGAGCTCTGATACCACTTGTTGGAAACCAACAAGCGGGCTAAGCAAATACTAGAGGGGGGGTGAATAGTATTTTGAAGCACTAATACCAAATATTTCGATTGATAATTGAAGAATGGAGCTTAGACTGAATTTTCTGGAATCAGAAACAAAAGACTCGAGTCTTTTGTGAAATACTCGAGTTTTTCAGGATGAACAACTCGAATCTTTTCTGAAATACTCGAGTTTTTACTATCAGATAGCAGAAAAACCAGAAACGAAAATTCAGCAATTTAACTCAAATCAATTCAATAATAAACAGGAACTTATCCAACAGAATAGCAAGTAATCTAAATAACTTTTAACACAAAGATTCCTTGAACTTGCTACCTAATTGTATAAATCCTAATTGATTGAAATGACTTAAGTCTATTGAGCTAGAAAGTAGATTAAAAGCAATAAACCAACACTCAAGCAATTTTATCCTGGTTCACTCCAACAATGAGCTACATCCAGTCCTCCTAATCACTTAGGAGTTTCTACTAATAATCAAATTGTTAGAAATTACAAAGGATTGCTTGAGAATGGCCTCACTCAACCTAACCCTTTCAAGAGTGTACCAAACTCTTGATTTCTACCCCAATTTGATTCCGGTGATTGAAGAACTCTTCACAAAGCTTCCTTGAACTCCCTTCAAGAAACTCCACCGGGCTAGGAACCTCCTAGTCTTGTGCTTGAGAACCTCTCAAGACTTCCAACACCCTAAGCCACTTAGGGTTTGCTTGGGAACAATCCAAGACTTTGAATAATCAAGCTTTTTGTATGTGTATTACTAATCTCACAATGGATTAGCACAAATAAGCACAGCTCAATGTAAGAATTGAGGCCTAAAACTCAACTTGGAATAAAATGACAATATGAGTGAGAAGTTGAGCTTTTTGGGAATTAACACTTGAGAAGAGGAAATTAAGAAAGCTTGAATCAATATGATCTTGTTGTCTTGTTTGTTCTTGCACAAATTCAAAGAGAAATTTTACAATAAGGTTCTGAATTGCTCTCTTGGGTTGGATGAGACTCAAATGCCCTCAATTGAGTTTTTGAGTCTCTCCAACGTTCATTTTTGCTGACTGGACAAAAATACTCGAGTCTTTTGGTAAATACTCGAGTCTTTTTGGTCGGTCACGAGTGAATTGGTGCACGAACAAGACTAACGGTCATAATTGCTGACCTGGCACAAATACTCGAGTTTTTCTATAAATACTCGAGTATATACTCGAGTCTTTATCAAAATACTCGAGTATTTTGATCAGATATGGGAAAAATTATTTTTCAATTTTATTTTTCCTCTCAAGTATTAATTTTTGGTCAATCTCAACTTAATAAACATATAAAAATTTATTCCTAGAAGAGACTAACTATTTCTACCCACTCTCAACCACTCTCAACATAAATTAGAAATTTACAATTAATATTTGATTGAGAATGATTGGGCACTTGTCTTCTTTTCTTGACTTCTTGTTGATGTTGATGTTGCAATATCTTCAAGGCATGATTTGTTAATTATTTTGTCATCATCAAAACATAATCCACATAATTAGGAGCATTGAATTCACAGGTTTGTATATTAAGGTGAAACTATATGGTTAAGTGTTGTTAGTTAGGCCATAGTATTTTAGATGAATAAATATTGATATCTGACTGATAAGGTGCTTCTTTATTCCTTAAATGATCTATGTGTAACTATAGGGATTAAATAAATTCATGTATGATTTTATAATATTGAGTTATCTTTTAAAGTTTTCTATGTTAATCAAAATGTAAATATGTGTTCGAGTGTTTGATTTTGTGTATAAGTGTGTGAAGGTGGTAGTTGTTATATAAGCAATATAATATGGTTTTTGTAGAAATAAAATTGTATTTTAATGATTTTCAAGTATTGGAATGAGTTTTAAATTATGTTTTGCAAAAAGGATTTCTTCAATTTTAAAAAGGAATTCTTTAAGTTAATTGATTAAAAAGGACCTCTGTTTTAAAAAGGATTTCTGTTTTAAGTTACTTTGGTACTTTGGGTTTAGTCTTTACTTAAGTAGATAGATGGTATAAGGTACTTATTGGATATTGATTGTATGTCGTTCATCATTTAAGAAATAAAAAGAATTAAAAGTGAACGAGCTGCTGGAGCTGTGAACGCAAAGGTTGAAAACAGAGTAAGCGTGGAGCTCAGGTGAGAGAGCAACCTTCCTAAGACATAATGGCATTGAGGTAGCATTAGGACGTTCCGTATCATCTCAAAGGTCGGAACTAGGAATGTATAGGTTGAGTAGTAAGACGGCAAATGTGTGTGTGTTCCGCCGTCCTTACGAAAAATACGATTCCTCAATATTAATCGTATGTCGGTTAATAATTGTTATATCATGTTGTATATCCTGAAGTTGTATATGGTATATTGTCTTAATGATTTTGGAAATGATAAAAAGATAAGTGATGAGATAACAAATATGTTGGGATTATTTTTGAGGTAATGATTTATCCTATGGAAGGATGCTCAATGTAATTTTGAATTGTTGTTCCTATGAAAAGGACTTGGAATATTTGGAAGTATTATCATGAAAAGAAATTATGAGAAATGATTATTTGAATCTTGTGGAAATTTGAGGATCGTTGTTAATGTACAATGATGGTGCAAGTGGCACAATGACTTTATTATATCCCCTTAAGTGACTGGCCACGTGAATGACTTTGTCGTGGTTTCTTGTCTTGTGGAATCCACTGTACTATAGGGAGGTGTTTTCCCTTAGAGGTCGAGACCTGTTAGAGGCGAGGCTTAGAATGGGTCGACCAAACTAGGTTAATAAATGACTTAAAAGACTTTAAACTTAAATCCTTTCTAACTACGCGTTGAGAGAGAAGTAGTGGAGAGGAAAGATACCGTATGCTTGGAGGTTGGTGTCTCTTCAAGTGGTGATTGCGATAGGGGAGGGCAAGGACGGTGAAACGTCAAGAAGCCTAAGAGCGCTTCCCTAGGCGGGACGATGTTACAATGATCAAGGTCACCTGCTGGGCGTTGATCGTAGCGAGGACTGCACGTACAACTAGGGATAGAGCTGTCGCCCCCTTGAGCAAATCTTAGATGGTGTAGAGGGAATCCAAATGGGACTAGAAGCCATTGTTTGTGAAATGAGAAATTATGAATTGATACTGTATTTTGTTTTGCTGGCCAACTTGCATGGTTTCAGCTGGTACGTACCCTTTGGCTTCGATGTCAGCATGGTTAGGATTCATGTGCATCCCATCTGCTTTCCGAACTAGGACGTGGTTGGATATTGAAGGAGGAGATGTATCGTGTGTGATAATCTAACCTTACCTCAATGATTTCCCTCCCTAAATCATTGATGGTTGTGAAAAGACTTAGTGGAAAGATTATGAGTATAGAACACTTGAGTAATGATATTAAGTTACGATAATATGACAAAGTTATAATGATATAGTTATAAGGATAACGTGGTAATGATATGATATGGTGATCACATGATTATTATGAAATGTTAATAGAATAATGTCACAATGCTTTGTTAAAAGCTGTATGTATTTGTGTCCTAATGTGATCCCTTAGAATAAGTCCATACCGTCGACGATTATTTCGTCCGGATCGTTGACTCTCTCTCTCTTTTCCTTTGTCTGTGGACATTGGGGGACAATGTTCACAGATATCAGATCAAGTAGCATTTCATGTGGTGGTTGCTTAAGTTGGAAGATGATCGTGAGATGAAGTATATTTATGAGGAGGATGCAAAAGCGGCAAGCCGAGGAATCTTTCAAATACTTGTGATGGAGGATAGCATTAAAGATTAGTAGTCTAAGATTAGTAGATTCTTTGTTTTGTATTCCATCTTTGGATGGGTAGGACATGATTACTCTATCCTGAATGTAACCCCTGTTGTAATAAATATTTATTTGGAATGAAATGAAAGAAGTTCCTTTTTGTTATCAAGTTCATAAAGTAATTAAATGTTTTCCGCAAGTGAACCATCGACTAAATATGACATCGAGAAAACGAGTTTTTGGAAATGGGTTGGATGGTAACATCTCTTTTTGGAAACAGAATTTTATAAAGCACATATGAGTATAAATTAATTTTTGTAATCCAATAAATTAAATTAAGTTATGAAAACCTTTTTGTAAAAGAATTAAAATGAACTGATTTTGGTAATGTTTATATATATAAAAAAAAATGGCGCTATTTTTTAGTGAAAATTCTAAGTCCAAATTGGGGTGTTACAAACCTCCACAAGCTGCTCCACCGGCTGGCGATGCAATGGAAACTGATCAAGATGTAAATGTTGAAGATTTCATCGACTTTGACAACTTAGAGGCACCATTTGATGCTCAAGCTGCAAATGCTTCACTTATTCAGCACATAGATAATCGGTTTGATGCAATGGAGCAAAGAATTGATATTTAGAATCATGCAATGGAGCAAAAGATCTTGGACCACATCTCTAGTTTCTTTTCTCACCCTCCACCCAACCCTTAGCCATCTATGATCTTATGATGATTTTCCCTATTTTGCTGCACTTTTATCACTCTGTTGCTGAACTTTTTATGCTTTTTCATGTTTTTTTTTAACTTTGTTTTATGGCTGGACTGTTTTTGGACTGTTTTGTTTTGGCTATGGTTGAACTCTATAGGGTCTGTGTATGGCCTTAGTTTTTTTTGTGGTTTATGTTTTGCTGCTGAATTATGGTACTTTACTATGATATTTGATGTACGGACTCTGTATTTTGCACTGTTATGGACTGTGTGATATGGCCTTTTATGTAGTATATGTTATGGTCTTGGTTATGGTCAACTTGTCTATATTTTTTTTACTGCAAATTATTGTCTTTATATTGTGTTTAGTCATATACATCTGTAACACCTACAGTTAACTACCCGTAATTACCCTTAGTAAAATATAGGACTTGAACTTTTTCTATTTAACTTATAAAAATCTTCCGTCAATCGGACGGAGTTTCGTTTGTTTTTAAGACTTTTCCAAAATTCTGGTTTCCCGGTAACCTGATAAACATTAACAATTCCAAATTCCAGAAGCCACACGGCTATATACATATATCACAACTAGTGCAACATCGTGCACTCATCAGAATAGCAAGTATAAGACATCAGAGTTTCAGCAGTTATATAAACAAGTTATAGAAAATAGTCATTTCCCCAAAAAGGACTCCTACCCAAAAGGAGTCGTCCTGGGCCCCCAAAAAGCTATATACAGTATGTACAACACAAATGAATCACATCATATCATCGGGCCCAGGACATTCCCATGTCCTACTACATAAGTAACCTACTCTCCCTGTGAGGGAGAGTACTCCTGCTCGGCCTGGGTAAGTGCAAACTCTTCCTCAGTACCTGTGGAAATTGTAAGGAGTGAGTATTACCCATAAAATGGGGAAGCAGTTTCCAGTTATGACATAATGCTATACCAAGCCAAACACATTTAACATTTCGATCACATTTAACATTTCGATCACAATATAATAAGACTCATCATATCACAACTCATAATCAAAGTCCATTGGTTTCTCAAGTCAATTTATTCTCTTCATTCTTATCCATTATTTCATAAAGTCCTTTATTCTCATTTCACACTTTATATCCACATTTCATTTTCAGTGTATTCCAGTCACGACTTTACTGCGTTCGCACCTACAAGCGCGATCACGTCTTACCACATCTGGCCAACACTCCCGGTTACAACCGGTTTGCATCACTAGGAATTTAATGCTCCTGCCAGGCATTTGGCACACCCAAGGGTCTCTCGCTCAACCAGGACTTTCTCACCCAAAAGGCTTCACCCTGTCAAGCTATGCTATCACATTTTCCACATTTCATTATACATTTCAGTTATTTGAATTCATTCTCTTTTTCACATCCTCAACACATTTTATATCATTTATTTTGGCAGTGAATTAAGTCTTGGTGCATTGACGACTAACAGGGCATTTGGACCTAATGGGAATTTAGCCTGGTGAGCACTTGGCCCTTGGGAATTTGGTACACCCGGCAGGGGCACCTAGTCTGTCAATGCACCGATACTCAATTCACTGCGCCTTCCATTATCATTTAATTCATATATGATTTCCATTCTTTGCCTTGGTTTTTAAACAAAATCATATCTCAATTATTTAGAAAAATAAACACTTAAATTATAAACATCACCAAATCACAAGATTATATACCAATATAAAAAATAAAGCATCTCATCATCTAATTATTTTTCCTATGTCATGAGTTCTAATTATTAACTACCCTATGGTATAATAATCTAGACTAGCACATAACTCTTAGTACCCATTATATGCATATTGTAAACTAAACCCCAGAGTACGGTAATACTCACTATAACCCACTCCTTACCTCAATAGTAGCTAGAAGTAAGGAAACCTTTGTGTGCCCTAGCTCAAAACCTTGGGAACTTGAATTTCCTAAGCCTTGCTTACCACCTCAACAAGGATATGATCAAGTGTTGATGAACAACTCTATTAGGGAAAGTACAAGATGGTTGATTTTTGCCCTTATCTTGGTCTTGATTTGAAGGCATGAATTAGAGGTTCCTACATGATCATGAGTGAAAGAAAACCCTAAGGAAACTAAATACAACTTCCATGAGCTTAAGAGAATTGGAAAGGAATTAATGACATATCATGGGGTTCTACTTACCCCAAGTGATGAAGAACTTGAAATCCAAGAGGAAGAGAGGAGGGAGAACTCGTGTGGTTGAGGGAGGAGAGGAAATGAAATTTCAACCAACCTCCATGATGTAAGCTTGATGGGGTTTGATGATTTTGGGTTTGAGGTGCCCAAAAATCAAGTGTATGTGATGAGAGGGTGAGGAAATGCTCTTGAGCTTGAGAGGGAGTTGATGAAGATGATGAAGGTGAATAGGTGTTGGAGTATGAGGGAATGCCTTATTTTTGTTGGCCAACTTTGCCTTGAAAGCTGCCCAAGATCGTGTGGCCAAAATCCAAACTTTGGCCCCAAGTTTCCTGATCAATGCACCAGATCTGGTGCCTACTACGCGCGCTCGCTTGGGCGAGCCTTTACTCGCTTGGGCGAAAATCCAGCACCAGCACACGAGCTGGTGCATGGCGCATGAAACTGGTGCGGCGGAAATGGCACTGGCGCGCCAATCTGCGAGTCGTGGTGCGGCTGGTGCGCCTTGGGCGCGCCTGGGCGAGTGGGAGGCACGCCTGGGCGGTATTTCCACTGAGTTGGTGCACCAATTGCACCCTGGTGCACCTGGGCATGCAACGGTGCGCCTGGGCGAGCATCAGGAACTTGAAACTTCGATTCGCCGTAACTTTTTCGTTAACCGTCGGATGGGGTCCAAATTTTTAGACAAGCTTCTTAACCCCTTAAACTTCATATCCAACGGTGGAATTTAATTTCTTAGCATCCTATAATAAATTCCTAGTTTTCTCTTTTCGGTTGATTTCTAACATCTAAAACGCCGATTCAACTCCCGATTTCGCTTAGTTAGCTTTGCCCGCTACTACAAATGCCTTCTATACAACCCATAGCACTTATAATTACTACCCACCTATCTCCCAAAATTCATTAAGCTATTATTCCAATTATTTTTGGGTTTTTAATAATAATTCCTTTTAAAATAAAGCTTAGGATGTTACACTTCTCTCCCACTTACCAGAATTTCGTCCTCGAAATTCAGTTGGCGTCGAACAATTGTGGATGAGACTGCTTGATCTTGTCCTCCAATTCCCATGTAGCTTCTTCCACATTGTTCCTGATCCAAATGACTTTCACCAAAGAGATTTCCTTGCCTCTGAGCTGCTTCACTTGCCTGTCTTCAATTCTAACTGGCAACACTTCAAATGTCAAATTCTCCTTCAAAGGCAAATCATCCAAGGTGACCACATGCGAAGGATCATGGACGTATTTCCTTAGCTGTGAGACATGGAATACGTCATGAAGCCTTGCTAAGTGAGGGGGTAAGGCAATCCTATACGCCACTGGGCCGACTTTCTCCAGAATCTCATAAGGCCCAAAAAACCGAGGAGTTAGCTTCCTGGACTTAATTGCCCTACCGATTCCTGTAACCAGAGACACTCTTAGGAATACATGATCCCCAACATCAAACTCCAAAGGTCTCCTTCGCCTATCAGCATAACTCTTCTGGCGATCCTGGGAAGTTTTCATCTTATTCTTGATCATTGTGATCTTCTCAGTTGTTTCTTTCACAATATCAGGACCTGTCAACAGATTCTCACCTATCAAGAACCAACACAGAGGCATCCTACATTTCCTCCCGTAGAGAGCCTCAAATGGTGTCATATCGATACTAGAGTGAAAGCTGTTATTGTAAGTGAACTCCATCAACGGCAGTAACTGCTCCCAACTACCAGCTTGCTCCAGAACACATGCTCTCAACAAATCCTCAAGTGTCTGGATAGTACGCTCAGATTGTCCGTCTGTCTGCGGATGATAAGCCATACTGAATTTCAGCTTAGTACCCATTGCCTGCTGAAGACTCTGCCAGAATCTAGACGAAAACCTCGGATCGCGATCGGATACTATACTGGTAGGAACACCATGCAGCTTCACTATGTCCCTGATATACAACTGAGTCAACTTCTCCAGAGTGTACTTCTTGTGAATAGGGATAAAATGCGCACACTTTGTAAGACGGTCCACAACCACCCAAACTGCATCACAACCGGCAGTAGTCCTAGGTAGACCCGTCACAAAGTCCATAGCTATACTATCCCATTTCCACTCCGGGATCTCAAGTGATCACAAAGGACCACCAGGCTTTTGATGCTCAATTTTAACTTTCTGACAAGTTAGGCAATGAGACACATGATCGGCCACATCGGTTTTCAACTTCGGCCACCAATAAATCTTTTTCAAATCTTGGTACATTTTTGTTGCACCGGGATGGAAATTCATCTTGGTTCGATGTGCTTCCCAAAGGATATCTCTTCTAACTTCGAAATCCATAGGAACACATATCCGACCCCTAAATTGGATAATGCCATCAGAACCCTTCACAAAGTCGGGCTCTTCATTGCCCGATGCCCCTTCCAACAACTTTTGCAGTTCCACATCATCAGCTTGTCTTTATTTAATAAGTCCAATCAAGTCATTGGTAACCTGCAACATTTCTAGAACAATGCTCTTCTCATTCACTTGCATGTTCAAGTTGAGGTCACTGAACTCTTGGATCAATTGCATCTCTTTCACCATCAGATTGCTGACATGCAAAGTCTTACGACTTAGTGCATCAGCCACTACATTGGCTTTGCCTGGATGATACTGAAGATCAAAATCGTAGTCCTTCAGAAATTCCATCCACATCCTCTGTCTCATATTCAACTCCTTTTGATCGAAGGATAGCGAAGGCTTTTATGATCATTGAAGACTTCGAACTTTGAACCATATAGATAATGCCTCCAGATTTTCAAAGCAAAAACCACTGCCGCCAACTCAAGATCATGAGTGGGATAGTTCTGTTCATGCTGCCTTAATTGTCTGGACGCATAAGCTATGACTTGCCCTTGCTGCATCAACACACATCCCAACCCTTGTTTTGAAGCATCACAATACACCACAAAGGATTGAGTCGGGTCCGGAAAAATCAACACCGGAGAGCTAGTCAACCGCCTCTTCAATTCCTGGAAACTATCTTCACATTCCGGGGACCACTCAAACGGAACACCTTTCCGTGTAAGAGTATTTAAAGGAAGGGCTAACTTAGAAAACCCCTCAATAAACCTCCGATAATACCCAGCCATACCAAGAAAGCTTCTGATCTCAGTAATGGACTTGGGTCTCTCCCACTTAAGCATCGCTTCCACCTTAGAAGGGTCAACAACAACACCCTTCTCAGAAATGACATGCCCCAGAAACTGCACCTCATTCAACCAGAAACTACATTTAGAAAGTTTTGCATAAAGCTGTTTGGCTTTGAGAATTTGCAACACTATTCTCAGATGTTCGGCATTCTCACTTGGACTCTTAGAATAAATGAGAATGTCGTCAATAAAGACTATGACAAAAGAATCCAAGTACGGCCTGAAGATCCTGTTCATATAGTCCATGAAGATGGCTGGAGCATTCGTGAGACCAAAGGACATCACCACATATTCAAAATGCCCATATCTCGACCTGAATGCCATTTTAGGGATGTCCTCCTCTCGGATACGGATTTGATGGTATCCCGATCGGAGGTCGATTTTAGAAAATACGGCTGCTCCTCGCAATTGGTCTAGCAAATCATCGATGCGAGGTAGATGATACTTGTTTTTCACAGTCACAGCATTCAACTGCCTGTAGTCGATACACATTCGGAGACTTCCGTCCTTCTTTTTAACAAAGAGAATCGGAGCTCCCCAGGGTGACACACTCGGTCTAATTAAGCCCTTAGACAAAAGCTTCTCTATCTGCTTTTTCAACTCCTCTAATTCCGGAGGTGCCATCCTGTACGGGGCTATTGAAATTGGACCTGCTCCAGGCATTAGATCAATACTAAACTCCACTTCTTTGTTCGGCGGTAATCCGGGAATCTCTGCAGGGAAGACTTCCGGAAACTCGCAGACTATCGAAATCTGACTGATCTTTGCCTCCTCATTCATTTCCAGGGCAGATAAAGAAAGGTCACTGATAATAACTGATTTCTGATGACAATCAATCAGGACATGGTGCCGAGACATCCAGTCCATGCCCAGAATGACATCCAATTTGGTTAGAGGCAAACAGATTAGATTTACTTTGAATTCCCGCACCAATACTCGAAGTGGGCAATCCAAACACATCGTTGATGTGACAATAGAGGAATTTGTAGGGGTAGAAACAGATAATTTATAAGGCATTTCTACTGTAGATAATCCTAACTTATTCATGCAATCGGCAGAAATAAACGAATGAGTAGCTCCGCAATCAAAGAGAATACCACAAGGAATATCATTAACATAACCGGTACCTCTAATCAGCTCATCAGCATCAGTAACTTCCTCGCCATCCAGAGAATACACTTTTCCATTCTGAGTCGCCCAGTTGTCACCAGCTTTCTGTACCTTGGCCACATTCACCTCCTTCTTAACTCCATTTCTAGGACAATTTGCCATCATGTGACCCGGCTGACCGCATTTGTAACAGGTCACTACCCTCTTGTTCGGATCCAATTTCCAACAATCTCCCCTATGCTGCCTGCCACAATGTGGACAAGTCGGAATAGGACCAAAGGTACTCACTGCTTGGCCTGTTCTAGGCTGAGAGTAAGGACCTGGTCGCTGCACCGAACTCTTGCCCCTGATAAGACCGCCAGCCTTCTGAACATTCTTGTTTCTTTTCTCAGCTGCCTGTTGTTTCCTACTCTTTTCATAAGTACTAGTCATGTTGATCAATTGAGACAGGTTGGCGATGTTCTGATACTCAAAAGCCATCTTGATTTCAGAACGAAGCCCGGTCTCGAACTTGATGCACTTGGTCCTTTCATCAGCATCTCTGTAACTCCCTGCATATCGGATCAAGTCCTCAAACTTAGCAGCGTACTCCCCAATGCTCATATTCCCTTGCACGAGCTGCAGAAAGGTTATCTCCTTCTCTCTACGAGCATCCTCAGGAAAGTATTTGCCCAGAAAACGATTCTTGAACAAATCCCAAGTGATCGCCTGGTTGTTCGCCTCCAAACCCCTCCGCATCTGTTGCCACCAGTGTTCTGCTTCACTAGCCAACATGTATTGTGCTAGCAGAACCTTTTGTTCCTCCGATGGTGCCATGGTATTAAGGATCTTTTCGATCTCTTGCAACCAAAGTTGTGCCCCATCGGGGTTGAACCCTCCTTCGAACTTCACCGGATCATTCTTTCTGAACCGTGCCAACCAGTCGATTGCAACTGGAGCTGGGGGTTGAGGAATCATTGCTGCCGCTGTTGCTGTTGTTGCTGCTGCGGCTGCTGCTACTATGTTATTCCCATGATTCTGTTGCATCTGTTGTTGCATCTGTACCATTTGCTCCAGAATAGCTCGGATCCCATCATTATCGACCCGTCTACCAGCCATACTATTTAGTCATGCATAAGGCCGACACTTAATGCTTAGTAGCATGATTAATAGTGTAAACATCCTATCAATAAATTCTAGACTAATATATAATTATCGATTACTCGCTTGGTGAGTAATCACTGGAGTAGCTCATAACTCCAAAGGCCGAGGGAAACTGCTCTGATACTATAAATGTAACACCTACAGTTAACTACCCGTAATTACCCTTAGTAAAATATAGGACATGAAATTTTTCTATTTAACTTAAAAAATCTTCCGTCAATCGGACGGAGTTTCGTTTGTTTTTAGGACTTTTCCAAAATTTTGGTTTCCCTGTAACCTGATAAACATTAACAATTCCAAATTCCAGAAGCCACAGGGCTATATACGTATATCACAACTAGTGCAACATCGTGCACTCATCAGAATAGCAAGTATAAGACATCAGAGTTTCATCAGTTATATAAACAAGTTATGGAAAATAGTCATTTCCCCAAAAAGGACTCCTACCCAAAAGGAGTCGTCCTGGGCCCCCAAAAAGCTATATACAGTATGTACAACAAAAATGAATCACATCATATCATCGGGCCCAGGACATTCCCATGTCCTACTACATAAGTAACCTACTCTCCCTGTGAGCGAGAGTACTCCTGCTCGGCCTGGGTAAGTGCAAACTCTTCCTCAGTACCTGTGGAAATAGTAAAGAGTGAGTATTACACATAAAATGGGGAAGCAGTTTCCAGTTATGACATAATGCTATACCAAGCCAAACACAGTTTAACATTTCGATCACATTTAACATTTCGATCACAATATAATAAGACTCATCATATCACAACTCATTATCAAAGTCCATTGGTTTCTCAAGTCAATTTATTCTCTTCATTCTTATCCATTATTTCATAAAGTCCTTTATTCTAATTTCACACTTTATATCCACATTTCATTTTCAGTATATTCCAGTCACGACTTTACTGCGTTCGCACCTACAAGCGCGATCACGTCTTACCACGTCTGGCCAACACTCCCGGTTACAACCGGTTTGCATCACTAGGAATTTAATGCTCCTGCCAGGCATTTGGCACACCCAAGGGTCTCTCGCTCAACCAGGACTTTCTCACCCAAAAGGCTTCACCCTGTCAAGCTATGCTATCACATTTTCCACATTTCATTATACATTTCAGTTATTTGAATTCATTCTCTTTTTCACATCCTCGACACATTTTATATCATTTATTTTGGCAGTGAATTAAGTCTTGGTGCATTGACGCCTAACAGGGCATTTGGACCTAATGGGAATTTAGCCTGGTGAGCACTTGGCCCTTGGGAATTTGGTACACCCGGCAGGGGCACCTAGTTTGTCAATGCACTGATACTCAATTCACTGCGCCTTCCATTATCATTTAATTCATATATGATTTCCATTCTTTGCCTTGGTTTTTAAACAAAATCATATCTCAATTATTTAGCAAAATAAACACTTAAATTATAAACATCACCAAATCACAAGATTATATACCAATATCAAAAATAAAGCATCTCATCATCTAATTATTTTTCCTATGTCATGAGTTCTAATTATTAACTACCCTATGGTATAATAATCTAGACTAGCACATAACTCTTAGTACGCATTATATGCATATTGTAAACTAAACCCCCAGAGTACGGTAATACTCACTATAACCCACTCCTTACCTCAATAGTAGCTAGAAGTAAGGAAACCTTTGTGTGCCCTAGCTCAAAACCTTGGGAACTTGAATTTCCTAAGCCTTGCTTGCCACCTCAACAAGGATATGATCAAGTGTTGATGAACAACTCTATTAGGGAAAGTACAAGATGGTTGATTTTTGCCCTTACCTTGGTCTTGATTTGAAGGCATGAATTAGAGGTTCCTACATGATCATGAGTGAAAGAAAACCCTAAGGAAACTAAATACAACTTCCATGAGATTAATAGAATTGGAAAGGAATTAATGACATATCATGGGGTTCTACTTACCCCAAGTGATGAAGAGCTTGAAATCAAGAGGAAGAGAGGAGGGAGAACTCGTGTGGTGGAGGGAGGAGAGGAAATGAAATTTCAACCAACCTCCATGATGTAAGCTTGATGGGGTTTGATGATTTTGGGTTTGAGGTGCCCAAAAATCAAGTGTATGTGATGAGAGGGTGAGGAAATGCTCTTGAGATTGAGAGGGAGTTGATGAAGATGATGAAGGTGAATTGGTGTTGGAGTATGAGGGAATGCCTTATTTTTGTTGGCCAACTTTGCCTTGAAAGCTGCCCAAGATCGAGTGGCCAAAATCCAAACTTTGGCCCCAAGTTTCCTGATCAACGCACCAGATCTGGTGCCTACTGCGCGCGCTCGCTTGGGCGAAAATCCAGCACCAGCACATGAGCTGGTGCATGGCGCATGAAACTGGTGCGGCGGAAATGGCACTGGCGCGCCAATCTGCGAGTCGTGGTGCGGCTGGTGCGCCTTGGGCTCGCCTGGGCGAGCGGGAGGCGCGCCTGGGCGGTATTTCCACTGAGTTGGTGCACCAATTGCACCCTGGTGCACCTGGGCATGCACTTGGGCGCCTGGGCGAGCATCAGGAACTTGAAACTTCGATTCGCCGTAACTTTTTCGTTAAACGTTGGATCGGGTCCAAATTTTTAGAAAATCTTCTTAACCCCTTAAACTTCATATCCAACGGTGGAATTTAATTTCTTAGCATCCTATAATAAATTCCTAATTTTCTCTTTTCGGTTGATTTCTAACATATAAAACGCCGATTCAACTCTCGATTTCGCTTAGTTAGCTTTGCCCGCTACTACAAATGCCTTCTATACAACCCATAGCACTTATAATCACTACCCACCTATCTCCCAAAATTCATTAAGCTATTATTCCAATTATTTTTGTGTTTTTAATAATAATTCCTTTTAAAATAAAGCTTAGGATGTTACAACATCAAATTGTCCAGTACTTACCTCTCACTTTTAGCAAAAGCTCTTTTCTAAATTCACTACTTTTTTAATGATGCCAAAAGGGGGAGAAATGTTTGTTGATGTTGTGGCTTTGTAGGTTAAGTTTTTACGTATTTTTCCTAAGTGTGTTACATTTAGGGGGAGTATTTAAAAACTTGGTACTTCATTGTGAAGAGGGTTTGTCATCATCAAAAAGGGGGAGTTTGTAGGTTTGATGATGTTTTGATGCTAACAAACCAAAGTCAAGCAACAACATTCAACAACAAGTCAAGCACCACTCATGAAGCATTAGATTAAGTTTTGTTTTTATTCTTAATCAAATGTAATATTTTAATTTTCCATTTCATGAGAGTGGGTGGTAGCTTAGGAATCTTAATCTAGGTTTTTAATATTGTTTGATTAATAGTGAAGAAAGGTTATCTTGATAAAAATAGCTCTAAATAAAGTTTAGATCAAAGTACTTTTGAAAAGCTTAATTTTTAATCACTTTTTACAATGGTTAATCGATTAGCACGATAGGCTTAATCGATTAACACGTTTTAACTGTACAACACTGATTGTTTAACAAAGGTTAATCGATTAGTGACTTCCTAATTAATCGATTAATTACTGTTGTATCAGAAAAATAATATTTTGTTTAAAAGCTTTTCATTTCTACTTTGACAAGGTTACACACACTTTCATATTTTTCTATAGAGAATCATACTTTCACAATATTTTCAAGAGCTATTACTATTTTCATATTGTTCTATCAAGATTCAACAATCTTTCAATCTTCTGCACTTTCAATCATTCAATATTCTTAGATTCATTGAGATTCAAATTTTTAGAGTTTAGTACTTTGTGTTGAAGCAATCTACAACAAGAGGTTGTAACATCAAGCATTCAACAAACAAGTGAAGAATTCACAACTTGAAAGTCTTTGAAGCATCTCAAAGCAAGAGGAAAGGAATTGGTTGGAGAGCATCCTTCAACAATTCAAGAGGACAAGATACAAGAAACAATTGGGTAGATTTTCAAGAGATTGGTAATCTCTTGAAGGGGTTAAGATAGGAGAGCTAGAGTGTGTAACATCCCGAATTTTAATTCTAATAATAATTAGAATAATAGTAAGATTTGGAAGTAAGGATTATCCTAGAAGGGATTTAAAATGATGGATTAGGAGTTCTTTGAGTGCCATAGAGGAGTCAAGGAGCATTGGCATCGAAAATCAAATTTAAAGAAGACCAAACGAGTGTTAAAAATTGATTTTTCGGTGTTATAAACACCCAACGTTAGGAAATTCAAAATAAAAGATTTAAGACTCCAAACATAATTCCCACCGTTGGATATGAAGATATGATTTTTAGGAAGTTACTCGTCAAATTTGAGCAAGATCCGACGGTGAACGAAGTTATGGCTATTTGAAGTTGGGAGAAAATAGCTGAAAAATAGAAAAATGAAGTAGCAGTATATACTCATTTCGCTTAAGCGAAAATATTTCGCTTACGCGAAAATGGTACAGTAGCAACACATATGGGGTTTGCTTAAGCGAACATATTTCGCTTAAGCGAAATTACTTCGATCTGAAACATTAAAAACTCGTTTTGGGGCTGAAACCCACCCCCAAACCCCCATTTTTCTTCCCCCGTTCCACCCTCCTCCGCCCTCCTCCTCCAGGGCAGCCACCACCACCCACAACCACCACTCTTCACCTCTCCCTTCCCTCCTTCCCTCACATTCCACCATCAACTCTCTCTCTCTCTCTCTCCATTGAGCTCTCCCTCTCCTTCTCTCTCCACCACCACGGTCGCCGCCGCCAAGGCCGCCATCGCCACCTCCACCACGAGCCACCATCACTATTCCTCATCACCACCATCAAATCTCCATCTCCCTCTTCCCCTTTAGCTTGGTCTCTCTCTCTCCCTCTCTTCGAGCTTTCTCTCTCCACGGATCTCACCGGCGCCGTTACCGGTCCGTGATCGTGCTGGGCTCGTGTCGGGAACCTCGAAGCTCGAAGCTCTTGCCTTGGTCCAGCCGCGATCGTTCCCGCTAACAAGGAGCAACACCGACGCCGTCATCGTCGCCGAGCTAAAATCCAGGTTCTATTTAAAAAAGCCCGAGGTAAGAGGGTTCGCGTTACCTTTGCTTAAGAAGTAAATTCTAGGATTATATAGTGGTAGCTAGGAATAGAGTAATTAAAAGTATGTTAATGAACCTTAGGGTACCCCGTTGATAGATAAAGTAAATAAAATTGTGACGAGAAACCACACCCTAGGGAATAAAATGTATGAGCGTAGAATAAGGCCCGGAACGAATGAGCGTAATTGGAATATTAAAATAGTCAGGATAAAACAAAAACGTGAGCAATCATAAAAATAAAACCATAGGGGAAGTAGAAGGACAAAAGAGTAAACGAAATAGGCAAAAGAGAGAATAGAATTAATGAATTAAAGATAATGGGTAAAATAGTACCCGAAGAGTAAAGTGAGGTAAAGGAGGGACTAGTATAGGGAATAATAAATACGTGTAGGACCGATTAGAGCAATAGACGCAAAATAATGAATTAGATTTAAAAGAAAATAGGAAAAACGATAAGTGGATTAATAAAAAGCTAATAAATCGGAGAGAGAGTATGATGTTAGGGAAGTTAGAATAGAACGCTGAAATAAAATAGGGAAACTAAGTGGAGTTAATAGGATAGTCAAAGAAAATGGAATTAATGAGATAGGGATAAGGGGTTAAGTAATAATGTGAGTTAATAGAGTAGTTAAATAAACTGGAGACAAAGAATTAGGAATAATAAGTTAAGTAATAGTATAAAATAAAGGAACCAAAGATATGACTAAGAAATAACAACGAGAACTAAAATATAACATATAGAACCAAATTAGGTAGAGTTGGATAAAATCGAGGGAAACTAACAAAAGAAAAAGAGTAAAGTAGAAAATGTAGAAAAATGTGATAAGTCATAAACGAAAAGAAAGATCAAAAGATTGAGACAAGTATAAAAGAAATACTTAAATTATAAGAAGAGAAAAGAGAAATAATTAAGAAAGAATAAAAGAGAACAGCTGATGGTCTGTTGGACTCAGTCATAATAAAAGATGAACGGTTGATGGTCTGTTGGACTCAGTCATGATAAAAGATAAACGGCTGATGGTCTGTTGGACTCAGTCATAAGAAAAGGAAAACGGCTGATGGTCTTTTGGACTCAGTCATCAAAAGGAAAACGGCTGATGGTCTTTTGGAATCAGTCATATAGAAAGAAAACGGCTGATGGTCTTTTGGACTCAGTCACCAAAAGGAAAACGGCTGATGGTCTTTTGGACTTAGTCATATAGAAAGAAAACGGCTGATGGTCTTTTGGACTCAGTAAAAATAAAGGAAAAAGGGCTGATGGTCTGTTGGACTCAGTCATAAGGAAAAGGAATAGATAAAGAAAGAAAAAGAAAAGAAAAGAGAATGTAAAAATGATAAGAGAATCAATAATTAAAAGAATGTGAGAATAAGTGAAGAACTAAAAGAGATTAATTATATGAATAATTATGAGTAAAATATATTAATAATTATGTAGTCTTAGTTATTTGCTATGTCTTCTTTTAGAATTTATCTTTTTAAGTTCTGTGTAATGCTACCCTTCTTGATATAATTTTACAGGTACGGAAGCGGAGCTTACACTGTTGCAGGCCGAATCGGAAACTCTCTCCACCACGTGGAGTGAAATTGTGATACCCGGAGTGGATTTTATTATATTAAAAACTGTTATTTTGTAATTTATAATATGTGTAATTATATGCCCTGAGACTGGTACTAATCGGGCGTTAGGATCTGAACTGGTTTTTAATATGTTGTGTTTATGTTTTTAAACAATTCTGGACTGACAGGTTTTAAGAAGAAAATTTTTGGGAAGTCCGAAAAACAGAGGAAACTCTACCGGATTTTCGTAAATCCTTTCTTAAGAAATCAATTTCTAAAATGAATTTTTAAACTCTGATTTTATTAAAACCTAAAATTAACTAAATAAAGTGAGGATGTTACAGAGTGAGCTGCATCTTTAACCATTGTAATCTAACAATTGTGTATCTAATAGAAACTCTCTATCTTTGATAAAGGGGACTGGATGTAGCTCTCAAGTGGTAGAGAGTGAACCAGGATAAAATCTTGTCTTCTTTGTTTTCTTTCTTCAAACTTTCATTAATCAAGAACAAACCAATTGATTAGGTTAAATTTGGGGCTTTTTCAATTTCTAGACAATAAACCTAAATTGACTTGGTAAATTTATGTAGTTTTGTTCATTCATTCATAAATCATTTGTTAGTACTTCATTGAATTGTGATCCCCATTGAATTCTGAATAAAGCTGATTTTCTGTCAAATTAATCACGAGTTAATCGATTAAGTGATTGATTAATCGATTAGTTTTTAGAGCACCATTCGTGTCTTAATCGAGTAACGCCTAGTTAATCGATTAATACTTGAGTGATCTTCGGCATTAATCGATTAAGCCTGATATTAATCGATTAAACAGTATAAATTTTGTTAGAAAATTTGTTTTCTGAAATCCATTCTCTTTAGCAATCGAAAAGTTTGTATTGAGGCTTCAAAATACTATTCACCCGCCCTCTAGTCTTTTTTGAGCCGCTTGTTGGTTTCCAACAAGTAGCAGTAGTGAGGATTGTAGTGACAATGACTCTTCTTCTTCTTCTTCCTCATCTTCTGATTCTGTTGAAATTGTTCCATATCCTCGCCCTCGTAGTATTTACCTTAGGAAATACGAGGCAGTGGTGGAGGATGTTGTGCCCCTTGACGCTTATTACCCAATGGACATATCTGAGAGAAGGGAAAATATAAGGCTGTATGTTGAAGCCGAAATTAGGGCCAGCGAGGAGAAAGCCGACTTTGAGAGGATGGTGAGTAGTGAACAAAGAAAAAGGGTTTGGGGGAGAGGGATTGAGGTAGAAGAGGAGAGGTGCTCACCACTTGGCACCACAGCTCGGGGGTTTCGGGGGGGGGGGGGTTACTTTTTGTTACCCGTAAATTTAACGCCGAGCTCCCCTCTTCTTCTTCAGGTTTGATGGCTCCTAGAAAAGTGGTGAAAAACCCTGCCGCTTACCCAGCGCCGTCAGATGCCCACTTATACCCTTGGGTGGATCGCGAAGTTTTGAGGACGCAATCGAACATGACTACTGTAACATCCTGAAAATTAATATTAAATATAATAACTTTAGATATATATGTAGTATATAATGATTTGTTTAGGGATAGGATTAAGCCGTAGGAATTGTATAAGGGTAGTGTGGTAATAGGAAGCATAGGCCGACCTAGTATGTAAGTACCGGACCTCGGACCGATCCCGGCCGAGCTTAATGGGGTCAAATGCGGAAACTGTTGTCAAGCTCGGATTAGCCGACCTCAGCGCACCTCACATTATTATCCGAGAAGGAAGCACGGACTACTGTTGTTCCTCTATACCGAGCCGACGTATCCTAGCTCCTCCGTGACAGCTCATGTTGAGCTGTTGGCCCATTGGGTTTCGCACCATCCGTACGATGTCACTATCATTCACTTTATGTCACTATCATTTCTTTATGTCCTTTTCAAATCACTATTCATGGCTTCCTCTAGAAGTCAATGAATCCTATCCACATGTTTTGACTTCTCATGGAAGCCTCCAATGAGAACCACACAAATGTTTCCCCTAAATGAATAAAAGAAAATCCAAATACACAACACACAACACTTTGCATTCTCACTCTCTTTCCCCTTCGTCTCTCTCTCATCTCCTCTAAAGTTCCAGCAACACTCAAACCCCAACATATTTTCTTTTTCTCTTCTCACTCACGAGCATCTCTTCTTCTCCTCCACCAAGCTTTACCGGTTGGAGACCCTCCTTCCTTCTCTTCTTCTTCCCGTTGCGGAAGCCTCCCTGGGCCGTTGTGGTGTGGTGGTGGCAGCAAAGAGGAAAGGATCCAAGAGGTGTGAAGCTCACAAGGTCAAGCATCAAGGAAAACCATTCTCAAACTCTCAACTCTTATCTCCTCACGGTTTAAGGTAAGGAGTGAGTGTTACCTCTACTTGAGTTTGGGTTTCTAGGGTGTTCATAACGGGTGCTAAGAGTGGGTGTTAGATTAGGGAATGGATATAGGTTAATATTAGAGATAAAAGGTAAAAAGAGGTAAGGGGAACCAATGAATGAACTAGAAACATGAATTTTAGGTGAAGAGGGAACATTATTTTCGGTTATATACTTATATTTACATGTTGGACTGGTTAAATGCTTCATTTATATTGTTGTTGTGGTATAAGTGTTTATGAGCTTTGATGTTTGTTCTTATATCTGTGGCCGAGCTAAGAGAGGTTGAGAATGGGTATGAGAAAATGGTAAATATGGAAAGTAGGAGAGATAGAGTAATAAGTCAGATAATGAGAAAGGTTAATGGAAAAAGGGAATGGTTAATGGGGTGAGCCGAGAGAGGCCGAGCTAAAAGAAATGGTTAAAAAGGTAAGAGGAATTAAAGAGAAATGGTTGTGTGATCGGGTCATAGCAGACGCGTACTGGGTGCGTGCATTGATCGCGTCAGACGCATACTGGGTATGTGCAGCTGTAAGACGGGTACTGGGTACTCGCAGTTATGATTCACACAAGGTTCCGAGCATGGAATCGGTGAGATGTGTTCTTGGTCATAGCAGACGCGTACTGGGTGCGTGCATTGATCGCGTAAGGCGCCGAGATGCGCCGCTGTAAGACGAGTACTGGGTGCTCGCAATTATGGACACTCCTAACTCCGTAGAATGATCGGCGGTAGTGCTCCTGGTCATAGAAGACGCGTACTGGGTGCGTGCATTGATCGCCTAAGACGCCGAGATGCGCCGCTGTAAGACGAGTACTGGGTGCTCGCAATTATGGACACTCCTAACTCCATAGAATGATCGGCGGTAGTGCTCATGGTCATAGAAGACGCGTACTGGGTGCGTGCATTGATCGCGTCAGACGCATACTGGGTATGTGCAGCTGTAAGACGGGTACTGGGTACTCGCAGTTATGGACACTCCGATATCCGACCTTAAATGGTGTAAGACATGCACTGGGTGTATGCATCCGAGAAGAGTAAAAGATTATAAGCTATGTAAAAGTGGGATAATGTGTAATGAATCTGAGATAGAGATGGTTTGCCGAGGAAAGAGAATAGTGGCCGAGAATCCGAGTGTAAGAATTAAGGAAAGTCATAAGGGGAATTAATCGGATGAACCAAGGTATAACTAATAGATAATGGGTAAATTGGATAATCATGTGAGCCGAGCTAAATGAGATTGTATGCTTGTGAACCGAGCTAAAAGATGATGTATGCAGGTGATATATGGTTTGATTAGTTGTTATTTATATGCTAATTGGCTACTTGTGTTTGGCTTGGTAGTTCGGTATGTCATGTTAGAAACTGCTTACTTAAGTTCTGTGTAATGCTCACCTCCTTACCATTTTTCAGGTACTAAGCCCGAGCAGACGCAGTCCCCGGCCGAGTAGGTTCACTCTCCCTCTAGGGGAGAGTAAGTCATTAGAGTCGAAAAATGTGTTTTGTATGAGTCTCGGCCAGTTGGCCGAGCTAAAATACCATTTTGTATTTTTGGATTAATGAACTTGGTGTAACTATGTTTCTTAACATTTATTTAATGTTGTATGAAGTCTTCCGCTTATAACTGATGTTTCGTATTAATGAAAGGAAATATTACTTTGGTAATTTATCATATTCGTTTTAACGGAAAATTTTAAATCCTAATTTTCGGGTTTAAGGGTAATCATTATATAGGGTGTTACATTTTTGGTATCATAGCAGTTTCTCCTCGGCCTATTGGAGTTGCAAAGGACTCCAGTGGTTACTCACCAAGAGAGTGACAAATAAGTAAAGTCTAGAAGTCTAAGTTAGACAATAGAGCTTATAGATGTATATGTTTATGTATATATATGTATTTAATTATTCGATGGTTAATTGGCTTTCTCTCCATGACCGAGCAGCATGGCTGGGAGAAGAGTTGATAACGATCGAATTGCTGTTGTACTGGAAACTTTGGTTCAACTGCAGTAGAACCAAGCGCAGGCTCAGCAGAATCAGGCTGAGAACCTCGCTCAGAACATCGCCGCAGCCGCAGCCCTTCAGCCTCAACCTCCGGCTCCGGTCGAGATCGACTGGATGAGCCGATTTCGGAAGAACGAACCACCTCGGTTCGAAGAGGGTTACAATCCTGATGGGGCTCAGAGATGGCTCCAAGATGTGGAAAAGATCTTCCGATCTTTGCAACCACCCTATGAGTACAGGGTGAGGTTAGCTGAATTTGTGCTGGCGAGTGAAGCCGAGCACTGGTGGGAGCAGCAGAGCCGTGGACTGGAAGCGGCCAATGAAGTCATTACTTGGGATCTGTTCCGAACTCGATTTCTAGGAAAGTATTTTCCCGAAGATGTCAGGAGAGAGAAGGAACTTGCGTTTCTCAAGCTGGAGCAGAGGAACTTGAGTGTCGGAGAGTATGCCGCTCAGTTCGAGGATTTGATCCGTTATTCTGGAAGCTACCGAGATGCTGATGAGCGTACCAAGTGCATCAAGTTTGAGTCTGGTCTCCGTGATGATATTCGGCTCGCTTTCGAATACCAGAACGTGGCCAATCTCTCGCAGTTGGTGAACATGGCTAGCACCTATGAGAAGGGGCTCAAAAGAAAAGCCGACGGAAAGCGGAGCAGGTCGGCACAAAAAGCAGTGGGTCCAATCCGAGGAAAAGGAGTTGTTCAGAGATCTGCTCCCTATGTGAATCCGAGCTCCAGAATGTCAACAGCTCCGAGGAGTGGTGGTCAGATGGTGGTTGTCCCTGGTCCCTATCCGATATGTCAGCACTGTGGAAAGCAGCACAAGGAAGAATGCTGGAGTCAGGATCCGAGCAGAGCAAGAGGATCCTGTTTTCGTTGTGGCAAGCCTGGTCATTTTGCAGCTCGGTGTACCGAGAACATTGTGAAAGAAGAGGTCAATGTGACCAAGGCTAATCAGACCGGTGTTAACCGATCGATGCAGAGAGGCAAGGTTTATACCATGGATGGTGAAGAGGTGACTGATGCCGACGAGCTTATCCGAGGTACTTGTCAAGTAAACAGTATTCCATGTGCCGTGTTATTTGATTGCGGAGCCACACATTCTTTCGTTTCCCTTGACTGTGTGAACAAACTAAAACTATCCCCTGTAGAAATGCCTTATAAGTTATCCATTTCTACCCCAACTAATTCTTCTGTAATCACCTCCCAAATGTGCTTAGAGTGTCCTATTCAAGTGTTAGGCCGAGAGTTTAAGGTCAACCTAATTTGTTTGCCCCTAACCAAACTGGATATCATCCTCGGCATGGACTGGATGTCTCAACACCATGTCCTGCTCGACTGCCGAGAGAAAACAGTCATCTTTAGTGGCTCTTCTGTTGCAAAGTTAGAGGCAACAGAGGAACCGACCCTAGACCGAATTCCTGTAGTCGGAGATTTCCCAGAGGTTTTCTCGGACGAAATGCCTGGCTTACCGCCGAGAAGAGAAGTAGAGTTCAGTATAGACCTCACTCCGGGAACTGGCCTGATTTCAATTGCTCCGTACAGAATGGCACCTCCCGAACTAGAAGAGCTTAAGAAACAACTGGAAGAGCTTTTGGCCAAGAAATTAATCAGACCGAGCGTGTCGCCTTGGGGAGCTCTGATCCTGTTCGTTAAAAAGAAGGATGGTAGCCTCAGAATGTGCACTGATTATAGAAAGCTCAACGCGGTAACGGTGAAGAACAAATATCCCCTCCCTCGGATTGATGACTTGTTAGACCAGCTTAAGGGAGCGTCAGTATTCTCAAAGATAGACCTCCGATTAGGATACCACCAGATCCGTATCCGAGATGAAGATATTCCGAAGACAGCTTTCAGGACGAGATATGGGCATTTTGAGTATGTGGTTATGCCCTTCGGACTTACCAACGCCCCTGCCATCTTTATGGACTACATGAATAGGATCTTCTGACCCTATCTAGACTCGTTTGTGATAGTCTTCATCGACGACATCCTCATCTACTCCCGGAGTCCGAATGAACATGAGCAGCACTTGAGCACGGTGTTGCAGGTTTTGAAGGACAAGGAACTCTACGCCAAGCATTCTAAGTGCGGTTTTTGGCTCAAAGAGGTTCACTTCCTCGGACATGTGATACCCGAGCACGGTGTTGCGGTTGATCCCTCCAAGGTAGAAGCTGTACTCAAGTGGGAGAGACCCAACTCGGTAACCAAGATCAGGAGTTTCCTTGGTCTTGCAGGGTACTACAGGAGATTCATTGAAGGATTTTCTAAACTGGCTCTACCCTTGACCTCGTTAACCCGAAAGGATGCACCTTACCAGTGGTCCAAAGTGTGCGAACAGAGCTTCCAAGAGCTAAAGAAAAGGTTGACGAGTTCACTCGTGTTGATTTTTCCCGATCCGACCAAAGATTTTGACGTGTTTTGTGACGCCTCGAAGCAGGGTCTCGGTTGTGTGTTGATGCAACAGGAAAAAGTGGTGGCTTATGCCTCTCGGCAGTTTCGGCAACACGAATAGAATTACCCCACTCATGATCTCGAATTGGCAGTTGTGGTGTTCGCCCTTAAGATTTGGAGACACTACCTGTATGGCACGAAATTCGAGGTGTTCATTGACCACAAGAGTCTCGGCTATCTGTTCGACCAGAAGGAACTGAACATGAGACAGCGCAGATGGGTGGAATTTTTGAAAGATTACGATTTCAACTTGCACTATCATCTGAGCAATATGATGGTCCGAGAGATGCAGTTGATGCAGGAGTTTAGCGATCTTAACCTCGGCATACAAAAGAAGGAAAATAGTGTGGTGCTGGAAATGCTGCAAGTAACAAATGAGTTTGTGGGATTTATCAAGGAAAGACAGGCCGCCGACCTATAACTCCAGAAATTGCTAGAAAGAACAGGAGACAAGGAAGAACCAGACTTCACTAAAGGATCCAATGGTCTTATACGATATCGGGGCCGAGTTTGCATTCCCCTGTATTTTGAAGTCCGAAGAGAGTTAATGGAAGAGGCTCATAAAACGAAGATGAGTCTTCACCCAGGAGCCACAAAGATGTACCAGGATCTGAAGAGGTTATTTTGGTGGCCAAAGTTGAAGACCGATGTGGCAGATTATGTGTCTCGGTGTTTGACATGCCAGAAAGCCAAGATCGAGCATCAGAAACCAGGAGGATTACTCAAATCTTTGGAGATTCCGCAATGGAAGTGGGACAGCATTTCGATGGATTTTGTGTCGGGTCTACCAAGAACAAGGTCGGGGCAGGAAGCCATTTGGGTTGTGGTGGAACGACTTACAAAGTGTGCTCATTTCCTGCTGATCAGCATGAAGTACAGCCTAGAGAAGCTGACGCAACTGTACATAAAGGACACTGTTCGGCTTCACGGTGTTCCGAGCAGCATAGTGTCGGACCGTGATCCTCGCTTCTTATCCCGATTCTGGTAGAGTTTACAGCAAGCCATGGGTACAAAGTTGAGATTTAGCACAGCTTATCATCCTCAGACCGACGGGCAATCCGAGTGCACCATTCAGACCCTTGAGGACTTGTTGAGGACATGTGTGCTCGAACAGTCGGAAAGTTGGGAAGCACTATTGCCATTGGTCGAATTCACCTACAACAACAGTTTCCATTCAAGTATCGGAATGGCTCCTTTCGAAGCATTGTATGGTCGAAAATGTTGGACGCCGTTATGCTGGTTCCAGATAGGAGAAAACTTGTTGATTGGTCCTGACATTGTTCATGAGACAACCGAGAAGATCCGAATGATACAAGGAAAGATGAAAGCAGCACAAGACCGGCAAAAGAGCTATGCCGACAAGAGAAGGAAACCCTTGAACTTCATTGAGGGAGATCATGTATTCCTTCGGGTATCCCCTATAACAGGTATCGGCCGAGCTATCAAATCAAAGAAGTTGACCCCTCGGTTTGTCGGACCATACCAGATATCCGAGAAGGTCGGACCAGTAGCTTACAGACTTGCTCTACCTCCGCACTTGTCTAAACTCCATGATGTATTTCACGTCTCACAACTTAGGAGGTACATTCATGACCCCTCACATGTGATAGCAGTGGACGAGCTGCCGCTAAAAGACAATCTGACCTTCGAAGTCCTTCCGGTCTGAGTTGAGGACAAACAAGTCAGACGGCTTAGAGGGAAGGAAATCTCTTTGGTCAAGGTCGTCTGGAATCGGAATGATATGGAGGAAGCTACTTGGGAACTCGAGGAGAAGATGAAGCAGTCATATCCGCAGCTGTTCAATGCCGACTAAATTTCGAGGACGAAATTCCTGTAAGTGGGAGAGGAATGTAACATCCTGAAAATTAATATTAAATATAATAACTTTAGATATATATATATATAGTATATAATGATTTGTTTAGGGATAGGATTAAGCCGTAGGAATTGTATAAGGGTAGTGTGGTAATAGGAAGCATAGGCAGACCTAGTATGTAAGTACCGGACCTCGGACCGATCCCGACCGAGCTTAATGGGGTCAAACGCGGAAACTGTTGTCAAGCTCAGATTAGCCGACCTCATCGCACCTCACATTATTATCCGAGAAGGAAGCTCGAACTACTGTTGTTCCTCTATACCGAGCCGACGTATCCTAGCTCCTCCGTGACAGCTCATGTTGAGCTGTTGGCCCATTGGGTTTCGCACCATCCGTACGATGTCACTATCATTCACTTTATGTCACTATCATTTCTTTATGTCCTTTTCACATCACTATTCATGGCTTCCTCTAGAAGTCAATGAATCCTATCCACATGTTTTGACTTCTCATGGAAGCCTCCAATGAGAACCACACAAATGTTTCCCCTAAATGAATAAAAGAAAATCCAAATACACAACACACAACACTTTGCATTCTCACTCTCTTTCCCCTTCGTCTCTCTCTCATCTCCTCTAAAGTTCCAGCAACACTCAAACCCCAACATATTTTCTTTCTCTCTTCTCACTCACGAGCATCTCTTCTTCTCCTCCACCAAGCTTTACCGGTTGGAGACCCTCCTTCCTTCTCTTCTTCTTCCCGTTTCGGATGCCTCCCTGGGCCGTTGTGGTGTGGTGGTGGCAGCAAAGAGGAAAGGATCCAAGAGGTGTGAAGCTCACAAGGTCAAGCATCAAGGAAAACCATTCTCAAACTCTCAACTCTTATCTCCTCACGGTTTGAGGTAAGGAGTGAGTGTTACCTCTACTTGAGTTTGGGTTTCTAGGGTGTTCATAACGGGTGCTAAGAGTGGGTGTTAGATTAGGGAATGGATATAGGTTAATATTAGAGAGAAAAGGTAAAAAGGGGTAAGGGGAACCAATGAATGAACTAGAAACATGAATTTTAGGTGAAGAGGGAACATTATTTTCGGTTATATACTTATATTTACATGTTGGACTGGTTAAATGCTTCATTTATATTGTTTTTGTAGTATAAGTGTTTATGAGCTTTGATGTTTGTTCTTATATCTGTGGCCGAGCTAAGAGAGGTTGAGAATGGGTATCAGAAAATGGTAAATATGGAAAGTAGGAGAGATAGAGTAATAAGTCAGATAATGAGAAAGGTTAATGGAAAAAGGGAATGGTTAACGGGGTGAGCCGAGAGAGGCCAAGCTAAAAGAAATGGTTAAAAAGGTAAGAGGAATTAAAGAGAAATGGTTGTGTGATCGGGTCATAGCAGACGCGTACTGGGTGCGTGCATTGATCGCGTCAGACGCATACTGGGTATGTGCAGCTGTAAGACGGGTACTGGGTACTCGCAGTTATGATTCACACAAGGTTCCGAGCACGGAATCGGTGAGATGTGTTCCTGGTCATAGCAGACGCGTACTGGGTGCGTGCATTGATCGCGTAAGACGCCGAGATGCGCCGCTGTAAGACGAGTACTGGGTGCTCGCAATTATGGACACTTCTAACTCCATAGAATGATCGGCGGTAGTGCTCTTGGTCATAGAAGACGCGTACTAGGTGCGTGCATTGATCACGTTAGACGCATACTGGGTATGTGCAGCTGTAAGACGGGTACTGGGTACTCGCAGTTATGGACACTCCGATATCCGACCTTAAATGGTGTAAGACATGCACTGGGTGTATGCATCCGAGAAGAGTAAAAGATTATAAGCTATGTAAAAGTGGGATAATGAGTAATGAATCCGAGATAGAGATGGTTTGCCGAGGAAAGAGAATAGTGGCCGAGAATCCGAGTGTAAGAATTAAGGAAAGGGCATAAGGGGAATTAATCGGATGAACCAAGGTATAACTAATAGTGTAACACCCCGCAAATTCCTCGTATTAATTTTAAATACTAGAGAGAACTATTTATGAGAAAGTGTTTTAAAAAGGGTATTTTCTTAAATGATTTTCCTAATTTATGTTTTAAAGTAATGATTGATTCTAAAGAAAGGATTTTCAGAAATAAAATGTTAAGAATGGAGAAATTGAGTTTTTAGAAAAGATTTATGCACTTGCTATTTTTATGTTTTAAAGGAAAATTGTGACTTTTATGTATAAATTATTTTATGAGAAAAGACCTATTTTCTATATGTGTATATGAATGATACGTGTATATGTGTATATGCTATGTATATGAATGCACATGATTATGCTTAAAATTAAATTAGGAAAAAATAAAATAGTACATGCATGAGTGTTGATGTGTGTGTGTGATACGTGTAGATGTGTATGTGTGTGTGTGTGCTACGTGTAGTCATGCATGAGTGATGGCTAGAATCTTTCTAAGTAATAGACAAGGAACCAAATAAGAATGAGTCCTAACCATGACCAAACTAGAGGTATAGAAAAGCCCTAACTAAAAGCTAAAGAGTACTTAGGCCCAAGGAAACCTAGTCCCTTAATCTACTCCTCATTGTCCCCCTTAGAGATGATAATCTCCACCCATGCAATTTTGCGAAGAACCAAAATTACCCCTCACCCTCTCTCATGACGGAATCCTCTACAAGGGCTAAAGGGGGAAAGTCTTATGCCTTTGCCTTTGCCTATATATAGCCAAGTGGGTGAAGTGTTGGCTACTTCATCCCCACGTTTCCACCCTTCATTTCCCTAGTTTCTCATTTCCTTTCAAACACACTCGTTGAGGGAAAAATCAAGCCCTCAACACACACAAAGAAAAAAGAGTGGCCGTAAGGAAGAGAGGAAGGAGGAGAGGAGTCCAAGCCAAAACCTAGAGTTTTCCTTGAAGATCCAAGCACATAGAAGCTAGAAGACCAACTTTTCCCTTGGTGGGTAGTTCGAATAAGCATGAGAAGTTGTAATAGTGTAGATTTTCTTTTGATGTTGTAATGTTCCTTCCTTTTCCTTCTTTGCATGATCTATTTGTATTTGGTCATGAATTTCTAAGAAAACTTGTGAATCTCTAATCAATGGACTTCATAACTCAATTAAGTTTTTATTAAAGATCTCAAAGTTTTCCCAACAAAAATCTTAAAGATCTAAACGTTTTCCAAGTTAAATCCTCTAGTTCTAAAGATTTGTTGAGATCTTTGATGTTGCATGTTAGTTGATGATTGATCTTGGTTCTATGTGTGTATGCATGTGTTGAAAGAACTTTGATCTTGAATTTTAAGACTAAACGAACTCATAAAACACTAGAACCTAAATTAAATGGTTCGGGCATGTCTAGAAAATTAGGTTGTGATGATTTTTATTTTGTTTAGAGTTCATGCCTGTTAGTTTGATGTTTGTTGAAGTTGATTCAAGTGGTTTTAATGCTTTGATTTTTGCTTTGATTTTTCTAAGCTTTGATCCTTGGTTTCCTTCTCAAAAAGCCTTTGATCTTTGTTTTGATCTTGAAAAAGATTTAATTCTTACCTTGAATGTCCATGGCTTTGATTTTTAAGTCTTGCATGTGATTCTTTTGCTCAAAAGTTTTGTTCCTTTACTTGCATGTCACGGTTTCAATGAGAAACAAAAGGAAAACAACTTTTTCAAAATAGTTTCATTTGAAAGCTAAAGATTTACGTTTTCTTCTTGGTTTTGTTGATGCATGTTTCGGTCAAGTTGTGAAATTTAAGAAATCATGATTGTTTTTCATAAAAGGTTCATGCATGTATTTTCTTTTTCAATTTCCATGATGTTTAAGCGCAAACAAAGGAAAATAAAAATGAAAACATGTTGGAAGTGACCAAAGTAGGTCACGGTTTTGTGAAGAAAGGAAGTGGTATTTTTATAAAACCATGTGTTCTAGAAATGCATGTTTTTAATATTTTCAAGGTTTTTGCATGAAGAAAAGTGCATCAAAGACTTTGTTTTCAAAAGGTGATCATTCGGCCTATACTAGGTTAAATAGGCTAGATTCTTTTTGCATGAAATTGCCTCTTTGGTTTTATGACCTTGTTTTAAGAAAAATTTATTTGACTTGTGTTGTTTTGTTTTGGGTCAATTCGATTTTTGGGCAAAAGTATTTGATTATTTCTAAAAGTATTTTCATGGTTTGATTCCTTTTATTCTTTGCTGTCCAAGATTTTACTTCAAGGCATTTCAATTTTAAAAATGTTTTCGAGTTGTGAAATGTGTGGATTTCAAGTGTTAGTGATGTATTAAAAGTTATAATGAAAATTATGGATCTCTTAATGTTTTGCAAAATAAAAAGGTGGCTGGATTTATTCCATACCGTCACATAAACCAATTATTTTATTATGAGTTTTCAAATGATTTTTGAAAAGGATTTAAATTGTTGAAAATAAGAAAAAAAAATAAATATAAATATGATTTGTTTAAATCTTGATGCAATTTGATGTGTGAATATATGCATGACTGAGTGCTTTGTTTGTGAAACTAAACTATTTGTGAGTTGTATGATTGTTTGTGATGATTGACTAAATTAGTTATATGTTTCTAAGTAATTAACGAAGTGTTAATTTTAAGTTAAAGAAATTGTTTAGAAATGAAACAGTATCATGATATATTAAGTTGTCTTGATTGATTCTAAATGCTTGTTTGTGAAAGAGTTTGTTTGAAAATGAATGTTTAATTTATAATTAAGTTGAACGATTGGTTTTGTGATTAATTGCATTCGGATTTTGATTAAAAGGATTCTTTTTGTGAAGTAACCCTTCGCTGTCCCGGACTATTTTAAATTGTTTCTTAACTTTAAAAGTGTTTTCATGTGATTTAAAGCAAAGTTTTCAAGTAATAATTGATTTAAGAAAAAGCCGGATGGAAAACGGCGGATTTTTCGGTGTTTTGAAACATGTTTAGGGTGCTGTCCAAAATTGACCAGCAACCAAACAAAGTGGTTTAAATCATTTTATAAAATGTTTTCAAATGGTTTTAAAACATTTGAAGTACTAGAAAATACGGGAATTGTTTTGATAAAACAATAGTGTTTTAAGTCTTTCGATTAAGAACGGAAAGTGTCACGAATTAAGAAAAGATTTTCTTAAATACAAGATAATAACGTAAATGTATTTTATTTAGTACGAGGAGATCTTAAAGACAAAGGGATTGGGGCAGCCGGCAACCAAAAGGATTCGAGGAGACGATACGCATTACATTGTTGGACCTCAGGTGAGAGAGAAGCTTTCCTAAGACACCGTGGTAGCTAGGTGATTTATTAGGACGTTCCGTATCATCTCAAAGATCGGAACTCAGTGGTTGGAGTCAGTAGTATAAGCAGCAATTGTTTGTTTTATGTGGCTGCTTATATGAAGGTGACAAAGACCACAATATTCTTGTGTGATGTGTGTGTTGATAGTGTGCTTTTATTTAATTATGTTAATAATGTCTATTGTTGATGATTATGATGAGTAAACGGTTGATGGACGTCTGTTACGTCCTGAATCAGAAAATGAAAATAAGATAAGTAAGTTGAAGAAAATAAGATATGTACTGGAAAGGAAAGAAAGAGTTGAGAATTGGGGAATGAAATTGAGGATAATGATGAGAACGAGCCAGAGCTGGGGAGAGTGATGTTGTTTGGGATGAGATGTGGATTGAGCGGAGCTGGGCTCCTTTGTTTTGGTTTTAGTCTGAGATTAATGTTGAGTTGAGCTTGCTCCTCCATTAACACTCAGCATGGTTTTAGTCTGGGATTAGTGTCGAGTTGAGCTTGCTCCTCCACTAGTGCTCAGCAAAGTTGAGGTTTTTGAAAAACAATTTTTGAAAAGGGTTTTCGAGAAGAGCTTTTTGAAAAGATTTTTGGAAAAGAGATTTTGTGAAAAATGGTGAAAAGAAAACTTTAGAAAAGGTTTGTGAGAAGAAATTCTTTTGAAAATGTTTTGAAAGGATGTTTTGAGAAATATTATAAAAGTGTTTTCAGAAAGGTCTTTGAAATGGAATTTTGCGAAAATGTTTTTGAAGTAAAATTTTCTGAAGAAGTTTATGAAACAATATTTTCGAAATAAGAATTTGTGAAATAACATTCTTGAGAAAAGTTTGTGGAAGCTATGTTTTGGTTGTGAAAGCATATGAAAAGAAATTTTTTGAACTTTTTGAAATATTATTTTGGAAAAGGTTTGATAAAAGAAGATTGAGATATGAGATTCTGGTTTGTCAAGAGAAATGGTGGAATGTATTTTGAGATATCAGTTGAGAATTCGTTGATGTGATCCCAGCTCTGTGCCATGTGAGAATTGATGAGAGAAAGACTGTGCAAAGTTAGTGGTCGGGACTCATTGAAGGGTTGCACGAAGGATGGGCCGACCTTAGGTTAATTAAAAAGATAAAAGACTTAAAAGACTTACGCGGTGAGGTATGAGAGTGCGAAGTAGTGGAGAGGAAAAAACGATAAGTATCTGCGGATACTTAGGACGAGATTGCATTAGGGGAGGACGATGACGGTGAAACGTCAAGAAGTCTAGAGTATGTTTCTGGGCAGAACGAACTCCACATGTGGCGCACTAACGTGGTGGGGACTGAGTCTAATGTCGTGGTAAGTTCTGCGGGCCCACTAGAAACATACTGTCGCCCCCTAGATTGCAAATCGAGAACAGTGAGAGAGACTGGAACGGGGCATTGTGTTTGCCACTGCGTGGACAGTGAGCCTTATTATTATTGAAATGATTTGAGGACGAGATCCTCCTGGTCTGGGACCATTTATGTGTTGTGACAGCTGTCGTGCCCGCGTGGTAAAGGTCTTGTACTCCTGTTTGCTTCCGACTAGGCCGGGTGGATGACCGAGGAGATGTAGACGTGAGTGATAACCGAGAACAAAATGAGTACCCTGATGATATTTTGTATGAAGAGATTATGAGTATGAGAGGGAAAAGGATTGAGAAAGGAAAAATGTTTATGAGAAGTGAAATTGAATTTGAAAATGTAATTAAAGATAAACGACGATAAGACTGATAATAATGTGGTAACATACTTGAACATTGTGTGTTTGTATGTTTTATTGTGTGTTTTTATAGTCCTTCTATCTTGCCTATCGTAATTCCACACCGTCGACGATTCGTCGTTCGGAACGCTTACTCTCTCCTATTCGTTGTTATATTGGTGCTGCTGATATCGCAACAGGCAGACGGAGTATCATATGGAGATCATCACTCTAGAGGAATGGAAGCAGAAACTGAAACAACAGCAAGGAAGCAGCAACCGAGGGGACCTCACTTTCGAGAACGAGGAAAGCCTACAAGAAGAAAAGGGAAGCCTCATCCGGTGGTGTACTATGTAACACCCCGTAAATTCCTCATATTAAATTAAAACACTAAAGGAACTTATTTTGAGAAAAATGTGTTGGAAGAGTATTTTCTTAAATCGATTTTCTTAAAACTCACGTTTTAAGATGGTAAATGATTTTAAAGCAAAATGACTTTCTAAACTAATGAAATTCGATTTTGAGAAAATCTATATACCTAATGATTTTATAAAAATGTTGTGACCTATTTGTGATAAATTAGAATTATTTCTTAGGAATGTGTATATACGGTTTTGGTGTGCTTGTGTATATGCTTAGGATGATATGAAGAAAGAAATGTTATTATGTGTGTAATGCATGGATGTACATATGTGTAATCCGTGTGTGTGTATGATGAATGTGTATGCATTCTCCCATGAATCCATGCCATATGATCAACATAAAAATAAATGTGTGTATGCCTATGTGTGTATGCATGAGTGCATGCTATGTGTTGATAAAATTATGCATGTAAATATGTGTGTGTGTGCATGTGTATGTGGCTCGGCCGCATGAGAAAAGAAGGACCAAGAGGGAGTCATTTTCTTATGCATTAAGAAATGAGAAAATTAAAATAAAAATAAGGGGAGAAATGGGAAGTGTGAGTCATGGAGCCTAGGGAGAAACTAGGAGGGATTAGTCATCAACCTAAGGAGGACTTCCTTTCCTCCATGTTCCCCACGGCTTGAACCAAGCCATGCAACAAATGGGATGGCCCAAATTGCCCTTCCCTCTACCCCATGAATCGAGGGCTAAATAGGAAATTCTCATGCCCTTTTGGTTTATGTAAAACCGTATGAGTGAGTGGTGGCCAATTGATTCACTTCCTTCTTCGTTTCTATTCCTTCGTAACACACACCAACACACTTGGTTTCAAGAGTGCATCAAACTCTTGAAACCCATAGAGAGAAAAAGAGAACCCGTGAAAGAAGAGAGAAAGAAGTGAAAAACTCAAAAGCCTTAACCTAACCCTTGATTTCTTTCTTCCACACATCTTTCTTCATCAAAGATCAAGAAGAAACCCCACTAACCCTAGAAGAAGAGAAGAGGCCGTAGCAAACCAAGAGGAGAAGAAGAGGAGATTTAAAGATTTAAGTTAGGAATTAAGGTAGAATGAGTTTTTGGTTAAGTGATTTTGTGTTGTAAAAGACTTTTAATGGACTTTGTTTAATTTTTGTGATGCATGTATTTATTTTTGAATGATCTTGAGGTTTAAAGGTCTTGCATGTTAATTTTTATGCCTTGATTTTGAATGTTGTTGTTAAGAGGTTTTGATTTCCTACTTGTAAATTTCCTTTGCCACGGTTTTGGTTTCAAGTTGTGTTTGAGTTCATATTTTTGCTTGATTCTCTCATGCATGATGATTTTGTGGCTTGATGATCCTTGTTTTCCCTTGCATGTTCCTCTCATGTTTGATCTTGGATTTTTGTGAATAAATGAACTCAAAAATCACCCAATTCATGACTAAATAATTCGGCCATAAGTAGAAATTTTAGGTCTTGATGTCTTAATTTGATCTAAGTGGTTTGATGCTATTTCTATGCTTACAAAAATTAATTCTTCACGGTTGGTTTGGAAGTTTGAGTTTAAGTTTATGTTTTGTCTTGATTTATGGCTAATCTTAAGAAAACATGAAGCTTGAATTTTGTATGACAATTTTGAATAAGAAGTCTTGATTTATTGGGTACATGTCACGGTTTTCTAAGACAAATTCCCCTAATAAGCTTTGAAAATAATTTCAAATTGAAACAAGATTTTTGTGTGTGTGTGATGGTTATGATTCGGTTAGTAGTTTTGAGAAGTAGGATGATACTTTTGGGTCTTGTATGATGTAATCTATGAAATTGGATGTTAGCATGTGAAAATAAATTGTAAGACTTTGTTTCCTTGCATGACATCATTCGGTCTAGCTTAGGGAACTATACTAGATTATCATTTCATTTACATGGATGTTGAAAATTGTTTCACCTAGAGATGTTGAAATATATGCATTAGTCTTCTTAGAAAAGGCTTTGATATAATTTTGATTTATAGTGTCAAGGAATTAGGTTTTTGATTGCCAAAATTAATGTGATGCTCACGGTTTTCATAGAGAAAATTAAAAAAACAAGTTTTAGAGATGATCTTTGCATTAGTTTATGATCTATGTGCATGTAGGATGAATATTTGACCTTTGCTTTATCATAACATTATTCGGTTCTATACCTAGAAATAAAGGAAATGAGTAAATTAAATTAACTATAAAATGAAGGCATGTGTGAGTGTTGTGATGAAGATATCTGTGTGCGTGTGTGTTTGTATGTATACGGTTAGGAGCTAAAAAGAGGAATGAACAATTTTGGTGCATGAAAAGGAAAGTAGAATTAGAATGCCTAAAACAAAATAAATTGATGCAAGTGCTTCAAATCATGATGTTTGATTTATTTTCCCTTGCTTGCATTCGGGTAAGTAGTTTAAATAGGGTTAGGAAGTTTAACCGCATAAAACAAGAGAGGCATGATGATTTTAGACATAATTATAAAAGTATTTAAGGTAAAGAAAATAAATGTAAATATAATCGGTTTGAAGTTTGACTCAAGTTAGTTTATGAATGGTTGCATGCTTAAATGTTAGTGATTATTGTATGAGATATGATTTGTTGTGGTTGTGTGTATGTGAAGGGTTTTGAAATAAATTGTTTTAAGAAGATTTGATTTATTTACTTGAAAATTTTAAAATTGAATTCATGGCTGTCCAAATTGTTTTATAATGAGAATATGGATTTTCAAAGTATTAATTTTAAGAGCTATTCGAAGTAAAGAATGTTTTTACGACGTTTTCAAAGTTTTATTAAAGTAATCTTATAAAATCATTCTGCTGCCCAGAATTTCTTGGACGTGTCTTTTTGAGTTAAAAATGTTTTCATATGATTTGGAACGGAGTTTTTAAGTGGAAATCGATATATCTTCAAAGTTTTCCAACAAAGAAAAGACGAGTATTGATTTAAGAAAAGGTTTTACTTAAATAAGTTAATAACTAAAGTGTTCTATTTAATATGAGGAATGATAGAGAAAGGGGTTGGGCGTAGCTGGCAGATGGCAGCACAAGGTTGCAATGGAAGCACGCATTCAACAGCTGGACCTCAGGTGAGAGAGAAGCCTTCCTAAGACATAGTGGTAGCTAGGTGATTTAGTAGGACGTTCCGTATCATCTCAAAGATCGGAACTACGTGGTTGGAGTCAGTAGTATAAGTGACAATTGTTTGTCTTGTGTGGTCGCTTATATGAAGGTGACAAGAACCACAATATTATTGTGTGATGTTGTGTGTGGTAGTATGCTTTATTTAATTTTGTCATATAATACTTATTGCTGTTGATTATGGTGAATGGTTGGTGGACGTTTGTGCATCCTGAATAAGAAATGAAAACGAGATTGAAAGTGATAGCAAGATAAGAAAAGAATGATGATACAAGATAAGACGTGAGGGAAAGAGAGATGAGAGTTGAGATTGAGAAAGGAATATTGAAAGTAATAATGAGAATGAGCCAGAGCTGGGAGAGTGATTTGAATTATTGGAAAGGGAAATGGACTGAGTTGAGCCGAGCTCCTCTGTTCTTGGTTTCAGTCTGGGAGCTAGTGTTGAGCTGGGCTTGCTCCTCCACTAGCACTCAGCAAGAATGTGTTTTTGAAAAAGAGTTTTGAAAAAGGAATCTTCGAAAAGATTTGTGAAGATGAAATTTTTATAAAAGTTGGGGAAAAGAATTGTTGTTAGAAAAGGTTTTTGAAGAGCTTGTGAAACAATATTTTTCAAAGGAGTTTTTATGAAATGATCTTTTAAAAAGAAGTTTTATGAAAAGGTATTTCGGAACAATGCTTTGAGAAAAGTTTGCGAAATGACAGTTTGGTGAAGGTTGGTGAAAATGAAAGTTTTGTAAAGATTTTTGGAAATGGTGTTTGGAATGTAGTAGGATTGATATTTTGAGAAGGATGGTAAGAAGGAAGATTTGGGAAAATTGAGAGTATGATTGAAATTGAGATATGAGATGTGAATCCCAGCTCTGAGCTATGTGTGTTTTTGAAAGTACAAAGATAGTGGTCGGGACTCACTGAAGGGATGTACGAAGGGTGAGCCGACTATTAGGTAAATGAAAAACTAAAAGACTTTAAACGACATTAACAGCGAACACGGTGAGATACGAGAGTGCGAAGTAGTGGAGAGGAAGGTACCCCGAATATCAGGGATATTCGGGTTGATGAATGCATTAGGGTAGACTCGGGCGGTAAAACGTCACGTTGCCTTGAGTACTATTCTGGGCGGAATGAATCCCACATGTGGCGTACTAACGTGGTAGGGACTGGTCTAATGCCGTGGTAAGTTCCGCACCCGGGACCGGAATAGTGTTGTCACCCCTATGGCAGTTCAGGAACAGTGAGAGGGACTGGAGTGGGGCAATTGTTTGCCACTGCGAGGCAGTGTGCCATGTTATTATGTATTGAGGTTGGGCCTCCTGGTCTGGGACCATTTGTGATTGACAGCTGTCGTGCCTGCACGGTAAAGGTCCTGTACTCCTGTTTGCTTCCGACTAGGTGGTTGGTTGGCCGAGGAGATGTAGGCTTGAAACGAGAGCGCTAACTTCGAATGAACTGCGTACCTCGATGATCCTTTAACTCCCCTGATCATCGATGTTTAAAATCAATAAAACACCTTAAGAAAAGTTATATGAGTGAGAATTGAAAAGTGTGGAGAATGAGGGAAAGTTGAGAATGGAAAGGTGGTAAAGACAGGAAATTTTATGAAAGCGATGAGAAATGAGAATGGAGTGATGATGAAGGAATAATAATAATAATAATAAGATGAGAGGAATATAGATTGTAGTGACAGTAAGTTTGGTTGTCAATGTGGGTGTAGGTTGTGTGTTGTATACTTGTGTCCTATTATTTTGCCTACTGTAATTCCACACCGTCGACGCTACGCGTCCGGAATGCTTACTCTCTCCTGTTAGTTGGCGCATCGGTGTTGCTGGTATTCCAACGGGCATACGGATCATCGCTTGGAGATTTCTACTTGGCATAGAGACGGGGACGGATGGAAAGCGACACGCTATGGATGGGAGTGGATAGGTCATGCTCATGACGATCGCAGACCCGGGGCACCAGCTGAGCGGAGGGTCCACGAGTTCGGGACTAGGAAGCGTATCCTTCAAAGAATACAATTCTGAAACAACGCCTCAGAAAAGAAAGGAGGAGAACCCTGTAAAGTTGTTTGGAGTGGAGCTCAAACCGGGTTCCACAGGTGAGCCAACTAGTACAGAGGAGTCATCTTTTGGTGCAAAGGCGTCTACCAAGGAAAAGAAGGTGCTAGACCCGATCGTCTTTGATAGGAGCAAAGAATTAGTGATAGATTTAGAATAGGTGGTTATTCGTAGGTTTACCAAAGTGATGAACTATTACTGTACTTTAAATTAGTCTGAAGCATGCCCGACTCTGAAGGAATGGTTGAACTCTCTTTTATGATATATGTTTGAAATTATTTGAAGAGTTAAATGGAGTTGCTTATGTGGAACGAAACTGTTTTCTTAATGAAATGTTTTCGGAGAGTAAAGTGAATAAGTTTGGTTCCAAGTAACAACTCGGTTTTCGAAAGTGTGTATTGGAGGAACTCAATAACGAAAAAAAAAATTTGGCCTCATTTTTGTAATATCAATAAATAAAAAGTCAGTTTTTTTTTTGTTTTCGAAAATCGGGCTGTTACATACGACAGATAGAGTTAGGGGTAGCGTTTTTAGTTAAGTCTATTATTTGTGTTTTGAGTCAAGGATTACCGATGCCATGAGCCATTATGTAATTGAGCCAAGTTTTAATTCGGGAAGCATACCTTTATGCAAAGTTGCATCATGTAAAATTACTGAATATGGTCAAGACGATTTGAAATCGAGTCCTTTTATGAAAACAGATTTTTAAGTAACAACTCAGTTTTCGAAAGAAGGTGTTGAAGAACATCAATAACTTCTCAATAGTGTTATCAAACATTTCAACACTGTTTTATAAAATAAAAAAAAATTGGCCTCATTTTTGGTAGCTTCAATTAGAAAAAGTGAACATTTTGGTTGACGAAAATCGGGCTGTTACAAATAGGTAATGGGTAAATTGGATAATCATGTGAGCCGAGCTAAATGACATTGTATGCATGTGAACCGAGCTAAAAGATGATGTATGCAGGTGATATATGGTTTGATTACTTGTTATTTATATGCTAATTGGCTACTTGTGTTTGGCTTGGTAGTTCGGTTTGTCATGTTAGAAACTGCTTACTTAAGTTCTGTGTAATGCTCACCTCCTTACCATTTTCAGGTACTGAGCTCGAGCAGACGCAGTCCCCGGCCGAGCAGGTTCACTCTCCCTCCCGGGGAGAGTAAGTCATTAGAGTCGGAAAATGTGTTTTGTATGAGTCTCGGCCAGTTGGCCGAGCTAAAATACTATTTTGTATTTTTGGATTAATGAACTTGGTGTAACTATGTTTCTTAACTTTTATTTAATGTTGTATGAAGTCTTTCGCTTATAACTCTGATGTTTCGTATTAATGAAAGGAAATATTACTTTGGTAATTTATCATATTCGTTTTAAAGGAAAATTTTAAATCCTAATTTTCGGGTTTAAGGGTAATCATTATATAGGGTGTTACATGTTTGGTATCAGAGCAGTATCTCCTCGGCCTATTGGAGTTGCAAAGGACTCCAGTGGTTACTCACCAAGATAGTGACAAATAAGTAAAGTCTAGAAGTATAAGTTAGACAATAAAGCTTATAGATGTATATGTTTATGTATTTAATTATTCGATGGTTAATTGGCTTTCTCTCCATGATCGAGCAGCATGGCTGGGAGAAGAGCTGATAACGATCAAATTGCTGCTGTGCTGGAAACTTTGGTTCAACTGCAACAGAACCAAGCGCAGGCTCAGCAGAATCAGGCTGAGAACCTCGCTCAGAACATCGCCGCAGCCGCAGCAGCTGCAGCCGCAACCCTTCAGCCTCAACCTCCGACTCCGGTCGAGATCGACTGGATGAGCCGATTTCGGAAGAACGAACCACCTCGGTTCGAAGGGGGTTACAATCCTGATGGGGCTCAGAGATGGCTCCAAGATGTGGAAAAGATCTTTCGATCTCTGCAACCACCCTATGAGTACAGGGTGAGGTTAGCTGAATTTGTGCTGGCGAGTGAAGCCGAGCACTGGTGGGAGCAGCAGAGCCGTGGACTGGAAGCGACCAATGAAGTCATTACTTGGGATCTGTTCCGAAATCGATTTCTAGGAAAGTATTTTCCCGAAGATGTCAGGAGAGAGAAGGAACTTGCGTTTCTCAAGCTGGAGCAGAGGAACTTGAGTGTCGGAGAGTATGCCGCTCAGTTTGAGGATTTGATCCGTTATTCTGGAAGCTACCGAGATGCTGATGAGCGTACCAAGTGCATCAAGTTTGAGTCTGGTCTCCGTGATGATATTCGGCTCACTTTCAAATACCAGAACGTGGCCAATCTCTCGCAGTTGGTGAACATGGCTAGCACCTATGAGAAGGGGCTCAAAAGAAAAGCCGACGGAAAGCGGAGCAAGTCGGCACAAAAAGCAATGGGTCCAATCCGAGGAAAAGGAGTTGTTCAGAGATCTGCTCCCTATGTGAATCCGAGCTCCAGAATGTCAACAGCTCTGAGGAGTGGTGGTCAGATGGTGGTTGTCCCTGGTCCCTATCCGATATGTCAGCACTGTGGAAAGCAGCACAAGGGAGAATGCTGGAGTCAGGATCCGAGCAGAGCAAGAGGATCCTGTTTTCGCTGTGGCAAGCCTGGTCATTTTGCAGCTCGGTGTACCGAGAACATTGTGAAAGAAGAGGTCAATGTGACCAAGGCTAATCAGACCGGTGTTAACCGATCGATGCAGAGAGGCAAGGTTTATACCATGGATCGTGAAGAGGTGACTGATGCCGACGAGCTGATCCGAGGTACTTGTCAAGTAAACAGTATTCCATGTGCCGTGTTATTTGATTGTGGAGCCACACATTCTTTCGTTTCCCTTGACTGTGTGAACAAACTAAAACTATCCCCTGTAGAAATGCCTTATAAGTTATCCATTTCTACCCCAACCAATTCTTCTGTAATCACCTCCCAAATGTGCTTAGAGTGTCCTATTCAAGTGTTAGGCTGAGAGTTTAAGGTCAACCTAATTTGTTTGCCCCTAACCAAACTGGATATCATCCTCGGCATGGACTGGATGTCTCAACACCATGTCCTGCTAGACTACCGAGAGAAAACCGTCATCTTTAGTTGCTCTTCTGTTGCAAAGTTAGAGGCAACAAAGGAACCGACCCTAGACCGAATTCCTGTAGTCGGAGATTTCCCAGAGGTTTTCTCGGACGAAATGCCTGGCTTACCGTCGAGAAGAGAAGTAGAGTTCAGTATAGACCTCACTCCGGGAACTGGCCTGATTTCAATTGCTCCGTACAGAATGGCACCTCCCGAACTAGAAGAGCTTAAGAAACAACTGGAAGAGCTTTTGGCCAAGAAATTAATCAGACCGAGCGTGTCGCCTTGGGGAGCTCTGATCCTGTTCGTTTAAAAGAAGGATGGTAGCCTCAGAATGTGCACTGATTATAGAAAGCTCAACGCGGTAACGGTGAAGAACAAATATCCCCTCCCTCGGATTGATGACTTGTTAGACCAGCTTAAGGGAGCGTCAGTATTCTCAAAGATAGACCTCCGATTAGGATACCACCAGATCCGTATCCGAGATGAAGATATTTCGAAGACAGCTTTCAGGACGAGATATGGGCATTTTGAGTATGTGGTTATGCCCTTCGGACTTACCAACGCCCCTGCCATCTTTATGGACTACATGAATAGGATCTTCCGACCCTATCTAGACTCGTTTGTGATAGTCTTCATCGACGACATCCTCATCTACTCCCGGAGTCCGAATGAACATGAGCAGCACTTGAGAACGGTGTTGCAGGTTTTGAAGGACAAGGAACTCTACGCCAAGCTTTCTAAGTGCAGTTTTTGGCTCTAAGAGGTTCACTTCCTCGGACATGTGATATCCGAGCACGGTGTTGCGGTTGATCCCTCCAAGGTAGAAGCTGTACTCAAGTGGGAGAGACCCAACTTGGTAACCGAGATCAAGAGTTTCCTTGGTCTTGCAGGGTACTACAGGAGATTCATTGAAGGATTTTCTAAAATGGCTCTACCCTTGACCTCGTTAACCCGAAAGGATGCACCTTACCAGTGGTCCGAACTGTGCGAACAGAGCTTCCAAGAGCTGAAGAAAAGGTTGACGAGTTCGCCCGTGTTGATTTTACCCAATCCGACCAAAGATTTTGACGTGTTTTGTGACGCCTCGAAGCAGGGTCTCGGCTGTGTGTTGATGCAACAGGAAAAAGTGGTGGCTTATGCCTCTCGGCAGCTTCGGCAACACGAACAGAATTACCCCACTCATGATCTCGAATTGGCAGCTGTGGTGTTCGCCCTTAAGATTTGGAGACACTACCTGTATGGCACGAAATTCGAGGTGTTCATTGACCACAAGAGTCTCGGCTATCTGTTCGACCAGAAGGAATTGAACATGAGACAGCGCAGATGGGTGGAATTTTTGAAAGATTACGATTTCAACTTGAACTATCATCCCGGGAAAGCCAACGTTGTGGCCGACGCCCTAAGCAGGAAAAGCCTTCATCTGAGCAATATGATGGTCCGAGAGATGCAGTTGATGCAGGAGTTTAGCGATCTTAACCTCGGCATACAAAAGAAGGAAAATAGTGTGGTGCTGGAAATGCTGCAAGTAACAAATGAGTTTGTGGGATTTATCAAGGAAAGACAGGCCGCCGACCTATAACTCCAGAAATTGCTAGAAAGAACAGGAGACAAGGAAGAACCAGACTTCACTAAAGGATCCAATGGTCTTATACGATATCGGGGCCGAGTTTGCATTCCCCTGTATTTTGAAGTCCGAAGAGAGTTAATGGAAGAGGCTCATAAAACGAAGATGAGTCTTCACCCAGGAGCCACAAAGATGTACCAGGATCTAAAGAGGTTATTTTGGTGGCCAAAGTTGAAGACCGATGTGGCAGATTATGTGTCTCGGTGTTTGACATGCCAGAAAGCCAAGATCGAGCATCAGAAACCAGGAGGATTACTCAAATCTTTGGAGATTCTGCAATGGAAGTGGGACAGCATTTCGATGGATTTTGTGTCGGGTCTACCAAGAACAAGGTCGGGGCAGGAAGCCATTTGGGTTGTGGTGGACCGACTTACAAAGTGTGCTCATTTCCTGCTGATCAGCATGAAGTACAGCCTAGAGAAGCTGACGCAACTGTACATAAAGGACACTGTTCGGCTTCACGGTGTTCCGAGCAGCATAGTGTCGGACCGTGATCCTCGCTTCTTATCCCGATTCTGGTAGAGTTTACAGCAAGCCATGGGTACAAAGTTGAGATTTAGCACAGCTTATCATCCTCAGACCGACGGGCAATCCGAGCGCACCATTCCGACCCTTGAGGACTTGTTGAGGACATGTGTGCTCGAAAAGTCGGAAAGTTGGGAAGCACTATTGCCATTGGTCGAATTCACCTACAACAACAGTTTCCATTCAAGTATCGAAATGGCTCCTTTCGAAACATTGTATGGTCGGAAATGTTGGACACCGTTATGCTGGTTCCAGATAGGAGAAAACTTGTTGATTGGTCCTGACATTGTGCATGAGACAACCGAGAAGATCCGAATGATACAAGGAAAGATGAAAGCAGCACAAGACCGGCAGAAGAGCTATGCCGACAAGAGAAGGAAACCCATGAACTTCATTGAGGGAGATCATGTATTCCTTCGGGTATCCCCTGTAACAGGTATCGGCCGAGCTATCAAATCAAAGAAGTTGACCCCTCAGTTTGTCGGACCATACCAGATATCCGAGAAGGTCGGACCAGTAGCTTACAGAATTGCTCTACCTCCGCACTTGTCTAAACTCCATGATGTATTTCACGTCTCACAACTTAGGAGGTACATTCATGACCCCTCACATGTGATAGCAATGGATGAGCTGCCGCTAAAAGACAATCTGACCTTCGAAGTCCTTCCGGTCCGAGTTGAGGACAAACAAGTCAGACGGCTCAGAGGGAAGGAAATCTCTTTGGTCAAGGTCGTCTGGAATCGGAATGATATGGATGAAGCAGTCATATCCACAGCTGTTCAATGTCGACTAAATTTCAAGGACGAAATTCCTGTAAGTGGGAGAGGAATGTAACATCCTGAAAATTAATATTAAATATAATAACTTTAGATATATATATATATATACTATATAATGATTTGTTTAGGGATAGGATTAAGCCGTAGGAATTGTATAAGGGTAGTGTGGTAATAGGAAGCATAGGCAGACCTAGTATGTAAGTACCGGACCTCGGACCGATCCCGGCCGAGCTTAATGGGGTCAAATGCGGAAACTGTTGTCAAGCTCGGATTAGCCGACCTCAACGCACCTCACATTATTATCCGAGAAGGAAGCTCGAACTACTGTTGTTCCTCTATACCGAGCCGACGTATCCTAGCTCCTCCGTGACAGCTCATGTTGAGCTGTTGGCCCATTGGGTTTCGCACCATCCGTACGATGTCACTATCATTCAGTTTATGTCACTATCATTTCTTTATGTCCTTTTCAAATCACTATTCATGGCTTCCTCTAGAAGTCAATGAATCCTATCCACATGTTTTGACTTCTCATGGAAGCCACCAATGAGAACCACACAAATGTTTCCGCTAAATGAATAAAAGAAAATCCAAATACACAACACACAACACTTTGCATTCTCACTCTCTTTCCCCTTTGTCTCTCTATCATCTCCTCTAAAGTTCCAGCAACACTCAAACCCCAACATATTTTCTTTCTCTCTTCTCACTCACGAGCATTTCTTCTTCTCCTCCACCAAGCTTTACCGGTTGGAGACCCTCCTTCCTTCTCTTCTTCTTCCCATTTCGGATGCCTCCCTGGCCCGTTGTGGTGTGGTGGTGGCAGTAAAGAGGAAAGGATCCAAGAGGTGTGAAGCTCACAAGGTTAAGCATCAAGGAAAACCATTCTCAAACTCTCAACTCTTATCTCCTCACGGTTTGAGGTAAGGAGTGAGTGTTACCTCTACTTGAGTTTGGGTTTCTAGGGTGTTCATAATGGGTGCTAAGAGTGGGTGTTAGATTAGGGAATGGATATAGGTTAAGAGAGAAAAGGTAAAAATGGGTAAGGGGAACCAATGAATGAACTAGAAACATGAATTTTAGGTGAAGAGGGAACATTATTTTTGGTTATATACTTATATTTACATGTTGGACTGGTTAAATGCTTCATTTATATTGTTGTTGTGGTATAAGTGTTTATGAGCTTTGATGTTTGTTCTTATATCTGTGGCCGAGCTAAGAGAGGTTGAGAATGGGTATGAGAAAATGGTAAATATGGAAAGTAGGAGAGATAGAGTAATAAGTCAGATAATGAGAAAGGTTAATGGAAAAAGGGAATGGTTAACGGGGTGAGCCGAGAGAGGCCAAGCTAAAAGAAATGGTTAAAAAGGTAAGAGGAATTAAAGAGAAATGGTTGTGTGATCGGGTCATAGCAGACGCGTACTGGGTGCGTGCATTGATCGCGTCAGACGCATACTGGGTATGTGCAGCTGTAAGACGGGTACTGGGTACTCGCAGTTATGATTCACACAAGGTTCCGAGCACGGAATCGGTGAGATGTGTTCCTGGTCATAGCAGACGCGTACTGGGTGCGTGCATTGATCGCGTAAGACGCCGAGATGCGCCACTGTAAGATGAGTACTGGGTGCTCGCAATTATGGACACTCCTAACTCCATAGAATGATCGGCGGTAGTGCTCTTGGTCATAGAAGACGCGTACTGGGTGCGTGCATTGATCGCGTCAGACGCATATTGGGTATGTGCAGCTGTAAGACGGGTACTGGGTACTCGCAGTTATGGACACTCCGATATCCGACCTTAAATGGTGTAAGACATGCACTGGGTGTATGCATCCGAGAAGAGTAAAAGATTATAAGCTATGTAAAAGTGGGATAATGAGTAATGAATCCGAGATAGAGATGGTTTGCCGAGGAAAGAGAATAGTGGCCGAGAATCCGAGTGTAAGAATTAAGGAAAGGGCATAAGGGGAATTAATCGGATGAACCAAGGTATAACTAATAGGTAATGGGTAAATTGGATAATCATGTGAGCCGAGCTAAATGAGATTGTATGCATGTGAACCGAGCTAAAAGATGATGTATGCAGGTGATATATGGTTTGATTACTTGTTATTTATATGCTAATTGGCTACTTGTGTTTGGCTTGGTAGTTCGGTATGTCATGTTAGAAACTGCTTACTTAAGTTCTGTGTAATGCTCACCTCCTTACCATTTTTCAGGCACTGAGCCCGAGCAGACGCAGTCCCCAGCGAGCAGGTTCACTCTCCCTCCCGGGGAGAGTAAGTCATTAGAGTTGGAAAATGTGTTTTGTATAAGTCTCGGCCAGTTGGCCGAGCTAAAATACTATTTTGTATTTTTGGATTAATGAACTTGGTGTAACTATGTTTCTTAACTTTTATTTATTGTTGTATGAAGTCTTCCGCTTATAACTCTGATGTTTCGTATTAATGAAAGGAAATATTACTTTGGTAATTTATCATATTCGTTTTAAAGGAAAATTTTAAATCCTAATTATCGGGTTTAAGGGTAATCATTATATAGGGTGTTACAACTACCGAGGAAAGCGTCAACTCGGTTAGACAATTTTTGCTCCCTTGTCCCGAGGACGAGGCTGGAACTTCGTACAAAGTCCTACCATGCTCGGTAAATGACAGGGTGTGTTCGGCTACGGATGACAACACCTTTTACATGTACGAGGACATGGTTATTACTCTCGGCATCCGCTTACCGTTTACCACCTTAGAGACACGGGTGCTAAACATTCTCGGGGTAGCACCTACTCAATTGCACCCCAATGCTTGGGCATTCTTCAAGGCCTTCGAAAGGTACTGCCGTGCAAAGGCGCTGGTGTGCACGGCTAAGGTCTTCTTCTGGATTTTCAACCCGCACGTGACCATGAAGGAAGCTGGTAAATCCGGCAAACTCTGGGTGTCGGTGAAAAGTCGGTCGTATTACGGCTTCTTTGCAAAGTTTCACGAGTCATGGAAGAACTTTAAACCGAGGTTCTTCAAATACCAGTACGTGGGTACTGGTCGGCCGTGGTTCCATACTGAGAATGGTCCAAAATTTTCACTACAATGGTCGGAGGAATTCTTTTCTCAGCACGCTACGCCTCGGAATTGGACCTCGGACCCCCTCTCCCCGGACGAGAGGTTAACCACCCAACACTTTTTTAATGAGTACAAAGCACGAGAACAAGTGCAACTAGATATTCGTCGTATAATAAGTTGTGCCAAGGAATCGGTATCTTCTGAAATTGGTAAATATCTTTTAGTTGTTTTTTTTTCTTTTTTTGCATTTTACTTACTGCCTTTCTTGTTTTGTTTCTTGTAGTGAAATATTTGAAGGAGATTGATGACGTCGATCCTGCCATTCTTGCAGAGCAAAGAAGGAAGGTAAAGCCGAAACTGACCTCGATCTGCGAAACGACTTCGGAAGATACTGAAACGACCAGAGAAGACATGTCGAACAAGGTTGCAAATCTGATGGCGACTGCCGCTCTCCGGAAGAGGAAAAGGGCCAAGGCATCTGGTACCCCTCCTCCACCTACTCCACCCGTTATCGTCTTGTCCGATACCTCGATTGAGGCCTGTAACATCCCGAATTTTAACTCTAATAGTAATTAGAATAATAATAACATTTGGAAGTAAGGATTATTCTAAAAAGGATTTAAAATGATGGATTAGGAGTTCTTTGAAGGCCATAAAGGAATCAAGAAGCATTGGCATCAGATAGGAGGTCGAAAGATGAACAAGAGAGCGTTAGAAGCGATGTTTTTGGTGTTATAAACACCCTATATTAGGAAATTCAAAATAAAAGATTTACAACTCTAAACACAAATTCCACCGTTGGATGTGAAGATTAGTATGTAGGGAAGCTTGCCTTAAAATTTGAGGAAGATCCAACGGGTAACGAAGAAGTTATGGCCTTTCAAAGTCTGGGTACTGCAAAACTATGCAGCTTAATCGATTAAGCTGCGGTCCGATAGTGTGAAAAAACTTAATCGATTAAGCTGAAATTTAATCGATTAAATCGGGCTGCTGATGAAAAAAATAAAAGCAAAACACACGTTCTTTCTTGACAAATCCGAACCTCTCTTCCTCTCTCCCCTAGGGTTCCATTCTCCATCATCAAATCCACCAAGAACAAGTGGGATTTCTTCATTCCATCAACAAATCTCTTCCTTCTTCACTTCAAGTAAGTGTTTAATGCCATGGATTTCCTCTTTTCTCTCTCTAAATTCGTTTTCCCTTTCTCTCTCTTGTCTCCCATGGTGGTTTTCAACTCTAGGCCATGGAAGCTTCACATTTTCTTGAGTTTTGGCAAGAGGCTATGGCATAAATGCTAACTCTTCTTGTATATGGCTATTATATTAGGTTCCTCCCTCTTCCTTTGGGTCATAACTCAAATGGTGGCAAGACTCTCAAGCTTAAAGCAAGTGTAATCGTCTTATCTCTAAGTGTTGAGGTAAGGAGTGGGTATTAGTGAGTATTACCATACTCTCGGGAATAATTTATAGTATGTATATAATGCTTGCTAAGAGTTAGGTGTTAGTATAAGGATTTGGAAACCTAAGTTAGAAAATAATGGTAATATTAGAAACGAACTTAGTATAACTTTATGATAGGGAATAGGAAATATAATTTGATTAGGCAAACCAATAAATTGAACTAGCTAAATGCATGATGTTGCTACTATATGTTAATATAGGTGCTACTTGAGAATAATTGTTAAGTGCTAATGTGTAGGATATTTTAGGTGCTTATCTGAGTTGTTGCTAATTGTTATATATATTTGGTGTATTCTTAATGATTATTGTGAATTGTTCATTTGCTGCTCTAAGTGTTTAAGTGTTGTGAATTGTAATTGTGTTTATTTACTAGATGGTTTATATGAGATTATTAGGAATGGTGTGTTTACTATTGTATATTGATATTTGTTGCTTGTTATGATTGTTTGGAAGTGGTGAGTATGTTGGCCTTTGACCTGAGGTGACATCCTTTGTAAATATGGTAAGTATGTGGGCCTTTGACCTGAGGTGACATATTTACCATGTGTGTATAGAGTGGGTATGTTGGCCTTTGACCTGAGGTGACATACTTTGTGAATATGGTAAGTATGTGGGCCTTTGACCTGAGGTGACATACTTATCATGTATGTATAGGGTGAGTATGTTGGCCTTTGACCTGAGGTGACATACTTTGTAAAATAGGGATGTATGTGGGCCTTTGACCTGAGGTGACATACTTATCATGTATGTATAGGGTGAGTATGTTGGCCTTTGACCTGAGGTGACATACTTTGTAAAATAGGGATGTATGTGGGCCTTTGACCTGAGGTGACATACATCGTAAATAGAAATTGGAAAATAAAGGGAATGAAAAGGACAGGAAGAAAGGAATGAAGAATGAAAATGGAGAAAAAGAAAAAAATACAAGAAACATAAGATAGGAAGGTTGGTAGAAGGATATAACAAGATAATTTGGGATTGTATTAGAAGTGTACTAGTAATAATAAAACAACAGGGTAGGTAAAACGAATTAAAGAGTTAGGTAATTAATGGGTAAAAAGGAAACGAAAATAGGAGCATAGGTGGATTAGTTGGATAGGTAAAATGAACTATAACTTGGGAAAAATAATGGAATCGGAATATTGATGCATGTTGGTATGAATGTGGCTGTTGTGAAATTGATTGAACTATGTGGTATTTGTGTGTGACTTAGTCGGTTATTATGTCATATTGGAAACTGCTTTCCCATTTTATGTGTAATGCTCACTCCTTACTATTTCCACAGGTACTGCGATTGAGCTAGCACAGCCCCCGGCCGAGCAGGTTCGCTCTCCCTCACAGGAGAGTAAGTCATATTAGTTGAGTCGTGTGTCCCGTCCTGACTACTTTTGGGATTTTTGTATATGATGATGATTATGTGTATGTACTGAAAAACATCATTTTGGGGTATAGTCAGGACCACTCCTTGTGGGAAGGGAGTAATTTTGGAGAATTTTATGGAATTTAAATAACTGCTAAAACTTGTATTAGTTTATAATTTTCCGCCGCACTGAAACTCTGATTATGAATGCTTTAATATATGGTTTGGCCTTGATGGCTTTCTGATTTCACTTAAATTATTAAATTAACAGGTTTGCAAGAAAAACAAATTCTTGGAATGTCCATATTACAAAGTAAACTCTGTCCGTTTTGATAGAGATTTTCATAAGTTAAAATGATATTAATCAGAAAAATTTAAAAATCACTATTTTATTATGGGTATTTAAGGGTAATTATTTAGGGTGTTACAATTTGGTATCAGAGCAGTTTCCCTCGGCCAATGGAGTATGAACTCACTACTCCTATGGTTACTCACCGAGCGAGTAACCGAAGTACATAGCTTAGTGTTTGAGTTAAGTTTTATGTAAATAGTCTAATGTCTAGATGAAATCTTGTTATGATTATAAATTTGTTTAACTGTCCTATCATTAACTGGTTCTTCCCTCCATGACCAAACAGTATGGCTGGGAGATGGGCCGATAATGATCGAATTGCTGCTATCTTGGAAAATCTGGTTCAAATGCAGCAAAACCAGGCTGAGCAACTTGCTCAGATGCCACAAAATCAAGCCCAAAACATTGCGGCGGCCGCAGCAGCTGCTGCAGCAGCCCTGCATCCTCCACCACCACCTCCAGTTGGGATTGACTGGATGGCTCGATTCAGGAAATGCGAACCGTCGAGGTTCGAAGGAGGATGTAATCCGGATGGAGCCCAGGGATGGCTCCAGGAAGTGGAGAAGATTCTTCGTTCCTTGCAACCACCAGTCAAGCAGAAAGTTCGGTTAGCCGAGTACATGCTGAAAGGAGAAGCCGAACATTGGTGGGATCAGCAAAGAAGAGGTTTGGAGGCAGATGGTCAGGCAGTCACTTGGGATCTTTTCAAGGTCCGTTTTCTTGGGAAGTATTTTCCGGAAGACGTGAGAAGGGAAAAGGAATTGCTATTCCTCAAGCTTGAGCAGGGAACTCTGAGTGTCGGGGAGTACGCGGCCCAATTTGAAGATCTGATCCGTTACTCCAGCGGCTATAGAGACGCCGACGAACGAGCAAAGTGCATTAAATTCGAGTTCGGTCTCCAAGCAGATATCCGGCTTGCATTCGAATATCAGAATGTCGCTGACCTCTCTCAGCTCATCAACATGACAAGCATGTATGAGAAAGGACTCAAGAGGAAGGCAGATGAAGATCGGCCCAAAGCAGTTAAAAAGTCGGCAGGACCCATCCGAGGCAAAGAGCCAATGCAAAGATTGAGTCCCTATCCAAATCCTAAACTTGTGACTCCAGTAGCAACGGGACCAGCTGCGACTACTTTTGGTCCTATTCTGACTTGTCAGCATTGTGGATGGCTGCACCGAGGAGTGTGTTGGACTTTGAGAAAACGTGAAGGAAATTGCTATCTATGCGGACAGCCCGGTCACTTTGCTACCAACTGTCCCAAGAACACATTGAAACAAGAAGTGAATACCACAAAGGCGCAGCGGGCAAGTGGGAGCCAACCAGCTATGAAGGGGAAGCTATACACTATAGATGGCGACGAGGTCGACCTAGCCGACGTGATCCCATGTAAGTTTTGTTTAGCAAACCCAAGTAAAGTACTGTTAGCCCGATGGTCGTGTGCTCTATTTTCTTCGGATAATTATATGATGAGATAGTAAATGTCTTAGGCTAGAACTACTTTAGGAAATTCCACATACTCATCTCCACGAATCTGATATAGCCTCTTAAGAGAAATTGTGATATGCCTTAGAAGAAACCCCTAAGTTGAAAAATTCTAGTATCCGGAAACCAAAACCTTATGGTAGTGTTGCTGGTTAATGGAATGTAAGGTTGGAATTGATCACTCTGATTCTTACACCTGTTAAGTAATAATATTATCTAAGATTATGGCAATGACATTGCTACTGGTAGAAGTAAGATTGAGATTGATCACCTTGATCTCTACACCTATTAATGGTAGATGTCATTGACACTTACCTGCAAAATTCAAACCAACCAAGTTGAATCATTAAATCTGTTCCCTATTGAGTGCAAGAACCCTATGAATATGCAGACACTAAGTGGGGGAGTAGAACCGAGAAGAAAATACCATGGTCAAAAATGGGATGGTTCTCCATTTACGGAACTAAACGGAATTTCGGGGACGAAATTCTAATAAGTGGGGGAGAATTGTAACATCCCGAATTTTAACTCTAAGAGTAATTAGAATAATAATAACATTTGGAAGTAAGGATTATTCTAAAAAGGATTTAAAATGATGGATTAGGAGTTTTTTGAAGGCCATAAAGGAATCAAGAAGCATTGGCATCAGATAGGAGGTCGAAAGATGAACAAGAGAGCGTTAGAAGCGATGTTTTTGGTGTTATAAACACCCTATATTAGGAAATTCAAAATAAAAGATTTACAACTCTAAACACAAATTCCACCGTTGGATGTGAAGATTAGTATGTAGGGAAGCTTGCCTTAAAATTTGAGGAAGATCCAACGGGTAACGAAGAAGTTATGGCCTTTCAAAGTCTGGGTACTGCAAAACTATGCAGCTTAATCGATTAAGCTGCGGTCAGATAGTGTGAAAAAACTTAATCGATTAAGCTGAAATTTAATCGATTAAATCGGGCTGCTGATGAAAAAAATAAAAGCAAAACACACGTTCTTTCTTGACAAATCCGAACCTCTCTTCCTCTCTCCCCTAGGGTTCCATTCTCCATCATCAAGTCCACCAAGAACAAGTGGGATTTCTTCATTCCATCAACAAATCTCTTCCTTCTTCACTTCAAGTAAGTGTTTAATGCCATGGATTTCCTCTTTTCTCTCTCTAAATTCGTTTTCCCTTTCTCTCTCTTGTCTCCCATGGTGGTTTTCAACTCTAGGCCATGGAAGCTTCACATTTTCTTGAGTTTTGGCAAGAGGCTATGGCATAAATGCTAACTCTTCTTGTATATGGCTATTATATTAGGTTCCTCCCTCTTCCTTTGGGTCATAACTCAAATGGTGGCAAGACTCTCAAGCTTAAAGCAAGTGTAATCACCTTATCTCTAAGTGTTGAGGTAAGGAGTGGGTATTAGTGAGTATTACCATACTCTCGGGAATAGTTTATAGTATGTATATAATGCTTGCTAAGAGTTAGGTGTTAGTATAAGGATTAGGAAACCTAAGTTAGAAAATAATGGTAATATTAGAAACGAACTTAGTATAACTTTATGATGGGGAATAGGAAATATAATTTGATTAGGCAAACCAATAAATTGAACTAGCTAAATGCATGATCTTGCTACTATATGTTATTATAGGTGCTACTTGAGAATAATTGTTAAGTGCTAATGTGTAGGATATTTTAGGTGCTTATCTGAGTTGTTGCTAATTGTTATATATATTTGGTGTATGCTTAATGATTATTGTGAACTGTTCATTTGCTGCTCTAAGTGTTTAAGTGTTGTGAATTGTAATTGTGTTTATTTACTAGATGGTTTATATGAGATTATTAGGAATGGTGTGTTTACTATTGTATATTGATATTTGTTGCTTGTTATGATTGTTTGGAAGTGGTGAGTATGTTGGCCTTTGACCTGAGGTGACATACTTTGTAAATATGGTAAGTATGTGGGCCTTTGACCTGAGGTGACATATTTACCATGTGTGTATAGAGTGGGTATGTTGGCCTTTGACCTGAGGTGACATACTTTGTGAATATGGTAAGTATGTGGGCCTTTGACCTGAGGTGACATACTTATCATGTATGTATAGGGTGAGTATGTTGGCCTTTGACCTGAGGTGACATACTTTGTAAAATAGGGATGTATGTGGGCCTTTGACCTGAGGTGACATACATCGTAAATAGAAATTGGAAAATAAAAGGAATGAAAAGGATAGGAAGAAAGGAATGAAGAATGAAAATGGAGAAAAAGAAAAAAATACAAGAAACATAAGATAGGAAGGTTGGTAGAAGGATATAACAAGATAATTTGGGATTGTATTAGAAGTGTACTAGTAATAATAGGACAACAGGGTAGGTAAAACGAATTAAAGAGTTAGGTAATTAATGGGTAAAAAGGAAGCGAAAATAGGAGCATAGGTGGATTAGTTGGATAGGTAAAATGAACTATAACTTAGGAAAAATAATGGAATCGGAATATTGATGCATGTTGGTATGAATGTGGCTGTTGTGAAATTGATTGAACTATGTGGTAATTGTGTGTGACTTAGTCGGTTATTATGTCATATTGGAAACTGCTTTCCCATTTTATGTGTAATGCTCACTCCTTACTATTTCCACAGGTACTGCGATTGAGCTAGCACAGCCCCCGGCCGAGCAGGTTCGCTCTCCCTCACAGGGAGAGTAAGTCATATTAGTTGAGTCGTGTGTCCCGTCCTGACTACTTTTGGGATTTTTATATATGATGATGATTATGTGTATGTACTGAAAAACATCATTTTGGGGTATAGTCAGGACCACTCCTTGTGGGAAGGGAGTAATTTTGGAGAATTTTATGGAATTTAAATAACTGCTAAAACTTGTATTAGTTTATAATTTTCCGCCGCACTGAAACTCTGATTATGAATGCTTTAATATATGGTTTGGCCCTGATGGCTTTCTGATTTCACTTAAATTATTAAATTAACAGGTTTGCAAGAAAAACTAATTCTTGGAATGTCCATATTACAAAGTAAACTCTGTCCGTTTTGATAGAGATTTTCATAAGTTAAAATGGTATTAATTAGAAAAATTTAAAAATCACTATTTTATTATGGGTATTTAAGGGTAATTATTTAGGGTGTTACAAGGCCCCGACTCCTGATGCCGAGGTACTGAAAGGTACACCCCTCAATGCTGAGGTAGCTACTTCGACTGAGCCGGTGGCTATTCGAGCGTCGTTCGCCCTCGAGCCTATGGACTTGGCGAAGATGACAGCCGGCGACTAGAAGAAAATGGCTGAAAATCTTGCTGATCATTTCCAAAAGTCGGCCAATTTGATGACGGCCATTGCGGGGGCATCAGCCGACGCAGAAGCAGGTTTCTCGGGTAAGGTAAGAACTGATCTCGGGAGACTTGCCGAGGTTGAGCAAGAAGTCGAGAAGGCAAAAAAAAGCTCACTGAAATCAAGATACGGCTGGAGGAAATGCAGAAAAGTCACGAAGAAATTGTGGCCAAGCTGAAGGCTGATGGTGAGGCCGATGTGGAGAAGGTGAGGGAGATGCTGAAGAAGCGGGCTTCTCAAGCGCTAAAGCACAAAATGGCTGCTGCCAAAGCCGAGTTTGACCTAGAGAAGTCGGCGGACTTGCTGTTTGCAAACTCGGTTGAGCAGATGCGGGTGCTCAACAAAGATTACCGCTTGCAGTACGTCGGTGCTAGTCCCGAATTCGGGGTCAGCGAAGGTAAGCTCGTGGACTGCTCAAAGGGTAACACCAAGGTGGACCTTGACCGTGAAGACCTTCCTAATCCTTTGGCCGATAAGGAAGATGTGGACTTTGACCCTCGCACAGTTGTACTCTCCGATATCGAGGATTGAGCGTAAGTCCCTTATGCTGGGCAGCTTTTGGAACTTGTGTTGAACTTGCTTTTTCTTTCTTGAACTATTATGTTTTTTGCTTGTGTTTTATAAACATGGTTATTTTATTGTACTTTAAGCTTAATTTATGCAACTTGTTGAACATATATCCCTTGCCTAGCACGTTGTGATGGATTAGTTTGAGTGTTAGTCGGTGAGAAACTGTTCCGAGATATAACGTTCCGATCTGTTTAATGCGATGGGAGTCTCAGTCCAAGCACCTGAGCCAAGGTGTGGACCTCGTCCCCTGACTGTGCTAGGCCCCAAAGGGTGAGCCTGTTAGAGTCGGGTGCTCCCCGTACCTTAGGAAAATTTATAAGCTTACCTCTGAAAAGAGGTGTTGTATATAAATCGCACAGTCCCATTTAGGTGGCTAGTCTAAAATGGAAAGGCATGTACATTGCGCATGTTTAAGATGTAAATAATATGGGTAACTGAAACTGCAAAATGTACTGTTTATTATAAAACAAAATGTCATCAGTACATGGTCATGCAGAATAATTTATGCCCAAAAAACAAGTAATTGAAACCCCACCACCTCCCCAGCCTCTTCCCCGCAGGTATAATACGTACACTCCACTCAATGCACCGAGGTCTCAGATCTGGAGGAAGACAATGCAAACAGAGCTCAGGCAAGTTAGCAGGCCCCCTACCTCAGAAATCAGAAACATGTAAATAGGAGCAGGTACTGTGATTTCCACGAGGGATACGGGCACAACACTGACCAGTGCACCTGGCTTCGGGATGCCATTGAGGATATGATTCGCGAGGGGAAGCTCCAGCGATACATCAAAGAAGCCATGGAGAAAAGGCCGCAGAAAAGGTCACCGAGTCCCGACAAGGGAAAGAGGAGAAGAGAATCCACTCCCGAAAAGAAACCAGAGAGCCGAGGTCAAGTGAATCTCGTCACTGTCGATGAACTCGACAAGTCACCAAAGAATCTCACCATTCAAACAATTTCGGGAGGCTTTGCGGGGGGAGGAGAAAACCGGTCTGAGCGGAAAAGGTATGTGAACCAGGTGTTGGCAGTTCATCACCATCCTATTCGGAAAAGGCCTTCTCGGAATATCCCGATCAGCTTTTCTGATAAGGACATGGAGGGGGTCCTTAATGACCATAATGACCCAATGGTCATTTCAGCTAGAATCGACAACTTTGATGTCGCCAGAGTTTTCGTGGATCAGGGAAGCTCTGCCGATAGCCTCTTTCTACATGCTTTTTCTAAAATGAGATTTCGACAAGAGGACTTGGAAGATTTAGAAGGAAATCTGATCAGCTTCACGGGGGATGCGATACGACCCCTCGGCGTTATCAAGCTTCCGATGACACTGGGAGGCCAACCCGACGCAAGAACGGAGATCATTAAGTTCTTAGTAGTGGACTGTCCATCAGCTTATAATGCCATTCTGGGCAGGACTTGCCTTCAGGATTTCGGGTCAGTGGTGTCCACCGTACAACTTGGCCATGAAGTTTGGAGGCGCGGACGACACAGTGGTCACAGTAAAGGCAGAGCAGGAGGAGGCGCGTTTGTGTTATAACGCTAGTCTCGGAAAAATCAAAAAAGACAAGGATAAGGAAGAGGAGATTCCCAAAGCACCATTGGCCAAGGGGGGGTCCTCCTGGCCGAGCTGGATGTCAGGGCTGAACAGGACGACTTCAGGCCGCAATCTCCCACCCTCGATTCGGGACGAAGTGATCGAACTTCTCTGATGCAACATGGATTTATTCGCCTGGACCTCGGCGGACATGCCGGGTATCGATCCAAACTTCATCTGCCATAGACTTAGCATAGATCCCAGGGCTGAGCCTGTGGCACAGAGGAAACGGTGGGTAGGTGTCGAAAAGTCCAGGGCCATCCAGGAGAAGGTGTCAGAGTTGCTAGAAGCTGATTTCATCAGAGAAGTTTCCTATTCGGAATGGCTATCCAACACGGTGCTGGTGAAAAAGTCTAATGGAAAATGGCGAATGTGTGTAGATTACACAGATCTCAACAAGGCCTGCCCGAAAGATCAGTACCCACTGCCAATTATTGACCAGCTGGTCGACAGTTCGGTGGGGCACCAGCTCCTTTCGTTCATGGATGCATACTCGGGTTACAATCAAATACCGATGTATCCACCTGATCAGGAAAAAACAGCCTTTATCACCAAGAAGGCTACATACTGTTATACAGTCATGCCTTTCGGTCTAAAGAACGCTGGGGAAACTTACCAAAGGATGATGAACAGGGTTTTCGAAGGGTTGATTGGACCGAAAATGGAAGTGTATATAGACGACATGATCGCAAAGAGAAAGTCAAGGGAGAACCATGTTCGAGATCTAGAAGCAATTTTGGCACGTGTAAGGAGGCATAATATGTGATTGAATCTTGAGAAATGCACATTCGGGGTTCTTGCCGGAGCTTTTCTCGGATTCATGTTAACGGAGCGTGGGATCGAGGCCAATTCTGACGAGTGCAGGGCCGTCCTCGAAATGAGAAGCTCGAGGAACATCAAGGAATTTCAATAGTTAACCGGCCGACTCGCCGCACTTTCTCGGTTCCTGCCTCAAGTCGCAAGGAAGGCCCTTCCATGGTACCAGTTGTTGAATAAAAACGTTGAGTTTGTTTGGGATGAGAAGTGTGAAACAGCTTTCTCGGCACTAAAGGAATATTTTTCTTCCCCTCCGATCTTGTCTAGCCCCCAAGCAAGGGAAAAGCTCGTACTATACCTCTCGGTTAGGGAGTTGGCCATAAGCTCGGCTTTGGTAAGGGAAGAGTCCAAGCTGGAGTTCCCAATATACTTTGTTAGCCGAGCTTTACAAGGCCTCGAGATCAGGTATTCGAAGATAGAAAAATGTTCTTTCTGCTTGGTCCTAGCGGTGAGACGACTCCGACAGTATTTCCAGGGCCATCCGATTGAAGTAAGAACGGCTCAGCCAATCAGGCAGATTTTGCAGAAACCGGACTTGGCAGGAAGGATGATGGCTTGGTCAGTTGAGTTGTCCAAGTTTGACATCTTTTATGAGCCTAGGAGAGCCATCAAATCCCAAGCCTTGGCTGACTTTATCTCCGAGTTTACCGAGTCATTGGGATGCTCGAACTCGGCTGCTTGGGTGATATATGTCGACGGTGTTGGAGAGTGCCCTAGAGGCAATCATATTTTCTCTTTTACTTGTACTTATTTCATGTTTATGGATTATTACTATTAATAATAATGAGGCATTTCATTTATTATATTTATGCTTTAATTGTTTAATTAAAATAGATTTAATAAAGTCCTTAGGATTATAAGTTCAATGTCATAAGAATATCAAGTACATGACTTGATAGTGAGATCTTATTGATTGATAATTATCCTTAAAGATTCCCTAGTCGAGTATTATAGTTAATAAGGACAACTATAATACATCAAGACTAATATGTGGCAGACTGATGACTGTATCTCACCGGTCATGGATATGGGATATCAAGTCTTCACGTAAGTACACATTGGGACAATTGTGTACTGGATTGACCCGCCATGAGAATGCTACATGGGTTATTAAGTGAGTGTCATAAGCGATTCTCATAGTGACAATGGTGTACATAGTCTTTCGACCTGAAGTCGCTACGGTTCGCAACATGAGGAATTATATGCTTTCACGCAATCAAACGTCATCTTTAACCAGGTGATCATGTAGAGTTATATGACAAATCATGTAGAGGGATGTGAGTGACGTAGATTGGATTTGTCCTTCCTTATCAATAGGAATTATATCTCTGGGCCCCTTGATTGAGTGAGACGGTGAAATGTATGGCCATACTCAAGACAGTCAATATGAGATATTGACGAGACTTGTTTAGACGTGTCTACTCAGGGATCAAGAAACCATAGGTTACACTATTCATGGGTGACACGTTCCATGCCATGAGTGTAACTATGATATTTGGAAAAGGGATTAAACTTAAACATGTTCATTGGTCACAGTAAAAGGTTTAGTCAAATCACAGACATTCCTGTCACTTGGGTAGCAATGATGTGTTGCTAGATACCGCTCATTGCTTGTAAAGTTAAAATATGATTTTAACATTACTGCCAACGTTACAGGAACCTATAGGGTCACACACTAAGAGCAGATAAAATTGGAGATATTACATTTGATAAAAATACAATAGTTGTATTTTTATAAAATTAAATCTTTCTGATATGATTAAGATATGATTCGTTTTATCTTTATGTATAAGATATAAATTTGATTTTATCTTCTACATATAAGATGGAATTCGAATTTATCTTCTAAAAGCCCAACCAGTTGGTCTGATAATATTATAAATATAATATTATTAGCTTTAGGGGTTTTAAAGATGTGTGAGACACAGAACGGTAACCCTAGCCATCATATCAGAGAGTGAGTGATACACAGACTCTCTCTTCTCTGCTAGCATTGAGAAGAGAGACGTGACTCCAATTGGGAATTTGTTCGTGTAGATACCAATAGAGGCACAACACATTGATGTGCTCGTGATTGACGAAACGTTCGTGATAAGATTCGTTGGTCTCCTCTTCTCTCCTAAAAGGTAATTTTATTCCTTATCTCAAATCATGCTTTCACATGGATCCTGGATGGAAATAGGATATATTTATTTTTTTTCCGCTGCGTTTGTCGCATCCTATTTCCTAACAGTGGTATCAGAGCCACTTGTGAAACCATGATTTGATTATTTTTGATTAAACATGTTTTAATATGATTATGATGTGTTGGGATTAATCAAAAATTAATAAAAAAAAAACGTTTCGCTGTGATGTTGCAAAAGGTGCTTGATACGTGATAAGATCATGAGAAGGTACATCATAGAATTGTTACGTGAATATCAATTGCTAACGGTGGCTATCATTGAATTGTGCCGCATGTACTGCAAAAGAATTGTGCCGTGAATTATCAAATTGTGCCGTGAATTATCAAATTGTGCCGCATGAACTCACGAATCAATAATGTTACAGATATCAAGAGTACATCAACATGTTATTAATCAAGTTATCCGTTGGCAGTATTTTTTTTTTTTTTAATCAAGAGTTGATACGTTATTTTTTTTATCAAAAGTTGATAAAATATATTTTTTTTTTATAATTCGTAACAAACATAATTTTAATAAAATAATAATGTATTTTATTTAATATGTTGTTTGTTGTATGGTGAATGGTCATGGTCTCTTAGATCGTTTCACGCCTTGTGTATGTTTTATTTTCTTTTGGTTTATTTTTAAATACGGCCTGCGTGTCGTGCCTCTCTCCATATTCAATATGTATTTCTTTTCTCATCTAAATCCCCTCATGAAAGAGGTTTCTATTTGTAATATTTTTATTAAAAATTGCGAAAGACTTGAAGATGAAAAGGAAAGGAGATTTAAGGAAGACTCTTGGAGAAGGATCGATGCATACATTCAAGGAATGTTCTTGGAGAAGAAGCTATGCGTTTAGGATCTTTGTATTAATTCACTCATTGGCTTGAGTGAATTAGTTTTTCTAGGCCATGACCATATCACGTAGTTTATAATTATAGTATGTATGTGATGCATGTTATCGTTATAATGTATGTTAATGTAAGATAAAATAGGTGAGATCACTTAAATATAAAACCCCTCAAACTGAAATATTAAGTTATATGCCTTCCAATGCTTGACACTGGTCTTGATTGATGTCGTTTTGAATGTGGGTCTGCTAAAGTAGAGTACGTTTATCTACATTGGTCAGATGCGAAGGAATAAATGTAATATTCGTTATGTCAACCACTGGGTCTAACTTAAATGGATGGTTCAATAGGATTGAAGATCTATAGGCAAAAGAATTGGGTATAAATTAATAAGTTAATTTTGAATAAATGTTATTCACCCAATTGATCCAAGATTCACATGAGATGTGTTTGGGAAAGGGTTCCTTACCTAAATAATCTAATTGTGGGTGATCAGCTAAAGTTGACTCATGATAAGATGAAATATGGATCTTGGTCCCACTAGAAAATCTTGCGCTGAGATTTTCTGAGTCAATATTGAGGGTTATTGATTTGAGGAAAATAGTGGGAGTAATATTTAATGAAAGTCCTTATTAAATATTTAATAAACATGATTTTAATTCTGCTTTTATTTTGTTGTTGGATCACCATGGCTTCAAACAATTCAAATAACTTATCACTGCGATCGGTCCTTGAGAAGGACAAGCTGACGGGAATTAATTTCCTGGACTGGTATCGAACCCTAAGGATTGTCCTTAGGAATGATAAAAAGATGTATGTGCTAGAGCAACCGCTCCCTGAAGCACCCCCCGCTAATGCACCGGCTGCTGAGCGGAATGATTTTCGTAGGCATCAAGATGATGCCTTAGAGGTTGGAACTCTCATGCTTGTCACTATGACCCCTGACCTTCAGAAGGTTCATGAGAACATGAGTGCGTACGATATGATCGTACACCTTAAGGAGCTCTATCAAGGGCAAGCAAGGCATAAGCGTTTTGAGGTCACAAGGTCCCTTTTCACTTGTAAGATGACAGAGGGAAGCCCAATTAGTCATCATGTAATCAAGATGATTGGTTATATTGAGAACATTGAGAGGATGGGTTTCCCACTAGGTTAAGAGTTGGCCGTTGACTTAGTTCTGCATTCCTTACCAGAGAGCTTTAGTCAGTTTGTCATGAATTACAACATGAACAACATTGACAGCACTCTAACTGAATTGTTAGGGAAGTTGAAAACTGCTGAGCATGATATCAACAAGGGAAAAACTGTATTGTTGGTTCAAAATGGAAAGGGCAAAGGTAAGGCCAAAGGGAAATCCCAAAAACCTAAGGATAAGGGCAAAGCTAGAGTAGCTAAGGCTCTTAAGCCTAGAGGTGGGGTGGCTAAGGAGGGAAATTGCTTCCATTGTAACAAGGAGGGACATTGGAAGATGAATTGCCCAGATTACCTTAAAGAGAAAGAAATGAAGAAAAGCGGAGCCTCTTCTTCAGGTATTTTTGTTATAGAAGTTAATTTTTCTGCTTCAACATCATGGGTATTAGATACTGGATGTGGATTTCACATCTGTGTTAATGTGCAGGATCTAAAAAGGAGTAGAAGATTAGCTAAAGGTGAAGTAGAACTGCGAGTTGGAAATGGAGCAAGAGTTGCCGCCATTGCTGTTGGAACTTGTAGTTTAACCTTACCTAGTGGATTAGTTTTAGAACTAGAGGATGTTTATTGTGTACCTGCTATTCGTAGGAATATTATTTCACTTCAAAGGTTTCATGTTTGTATTTCATCAGATATACATATCCATATCTACTAAAATCATCAGTAAATGTGACGAAGTACGAGTAACCTCCTCTAGCATTTGAACTCATAGGCCCATATACATCTGTATGTATGAGTCCCAAAAGTTCATTAGCCCGTTCGCTACTTCCAGTAAATGGGCCCTTTGTCATCTTGCCCAACAAACAAGACTCACATGTCTCATAAGATTCAAAATCAAATGAGTCTAAGAATCCATCTTTATGAAGCTTAGAAATGCGTTTCTCATTTATATGGCCCAAACGACAATGCCAAAGAAAAGTTTGGTTTGTATCATTTGATTTAAACCTTTTAGCATTAATGTTATAGACTGGATGATCAAGATCTAACAAATAAAGACCATTTATTAATTGTGCACTGCCAAAAAACATCTCATTCAAATAAATGGAACAACACTTGTTCCTTATTGAAAACGAAAAACCTACTTTGTCTAAACATGAAACTTTTGAAAAGTTCAAGGAATTCAAGAATGAAGTACAAAATCAACTTGGCAAAAGTATTAAAGCCCTTCGATCTGATCGAGGTGGTGAATACCTTAGCCAAGAGTTCGATGACTATCTAAAAGAGTGTGGTATAGTATCTCAACTCACTCCTCCTGGAACGCCCCAGTGGAATGGTGTTTCAGAAAGGAGAAACCGAACCTTGTTGGACATGGTTAGGTGTATGATGAGTCAATCGGACCTTCCAATCTCTTTTTGGGGACATGCTCTACTTACAGCTGCTTTTACACTTAACCGATCCCCATCGAAAGCGGTTGAAAAGACACCATATGAGATATGGACTGGGAGGCGTCCTAGTATGTCTTTTCTCAGGATTTGGGTTTGTGATGTTTATGTGAAACGTCTACTTTCTGATAAACTTAGTCCCAAATCTGGCAAATGTTACTTTGTAGGATATCCCAAAGAAACTAAGGGATAATTTCTACAATCCCACAGAAGGCAAAGTGTTTGTCGCTCGTACAGGCGTGTTTCTTGAAAGAGAATTTCTCTCTAAAGGAAATAGTGGGAGGAAAATAGATCTTGATGAGATTCAAGAATCCCAAAGTAGCCAAGACCAAGCGATGGATGTTGAGCAAGTTCCACAAGATGTTGTGGATGTACAACCTGCTCAAGTTACACAAGTTTTGCGTAGGTCAAGTAGGATTCCTCTTCAGCCAGAGAGATATGGATTTCTCTTGACTCAAGAGGATGACATTATGATTTTTGATCAAGATGAACCTACTACTTACCAAGAGGCTATATATAGCCCTGACTCTGAGAAATGGCTTCAAGCCATGAGATCTGAGATTGAGTCCATGCACACCAACCAAGTTTGGATCTTGGTTGATCTACCTGATGGGGTAAAACCAATTGGGTGCAGATGGGTTTTCAAGAAGAAGACTGACATGGATGGTAATGTACATACCTTTAAAGGACGATTGGTTGCTAAAGAATTCAAGCAAGTTCATGGTATTGACTATGATGAAACTTTTTCACCGGTTGCCATGCTTAAATCCATTAGGATCTTGCTTGCTATTGCAACATTCCATGATTATGAAATCTGGCAGATGGATGTCAAAACTGCTTTCCTTAATGGAAATCTTTTACAGGATGTGTATATGACACAGCCTGAAGGTTTTGTTGATCCAAAGCATGATGGAAAGGTTTGTAAGCTGCAACGATCCATTTATGGATTGAAACAAGCTTCTAGGAGTTGGAATATTTGATTCGATGATGCAATCAAACAATTTGGTTTCATCAAGAACGAAGAAGAGTCTTGTGTATATAAGAAGGTTAGTGGGAGCGCAATTGTCTTTCTTGTGTTGTATGTGGATGACATACTACTCATCGGGAATGACATTCCTACCTTACAGTCTGTTAAGACTTGGTTAGGGAATTGCTTTTCTATGAAGGATTTGGGTGAAGCAACCTATATATTAGGCATCAAGATTTATAGAGATAGATCAAGGAGATTGCTTGGCCTAAGTCAAAGTTCGTACATAGACAAAGTGTTGAAATGGTTCAACATGCAGGATTCCAAAAGGGGATCTTTGCCAATGTCACATGGTATAACCTTGTCAAAGGAACAGTGTCCTTCCACTAAGGAAGAAAGGGAACGCATGGATAGAATTCCATATGCATCTGCAATTGGATCTATCATGTATGCCATGATATGTACTCGACTTGATGTTTCGTATGCTTTGAGCATGACGAGCAGATACCAGTCAGATCCAGGTGAAGGTCACTGGACAGCAGTCAAGAATATCCTAAAGTACTTAAGAAAAACTAAGGATGCTTTCTTGGTATATGGAGGTGAAGATGAGCTGGTTGTAAAGGGTTACACCGACGCTAGCTTCCAGACTGATAAGGACAATTTCTGATCACAATCTGCATTTGTATTTTGTTTGAATGGTGGGGCTATATGCTGGAAAAGTTCAAATCAAGAGACTGTAGCCGATTCTACAACAGAAGCTGAGTATATAGCTGCATCAGAAGCAACAAAGGAAGCGGTTTGGATTAAGAAGTTCATAACTGAACTTGATGTTGTTCCTAGTATTGAGTTTCCAGTGGACCTCTATTGTGACAACAATGGAGCCATTGCGCAAGCTAAGGAACCGAGATCTCACTAGAAATCCAAACATATACTTCGGCGTTTTCACATCATTCGAGAGATAATTGACAGAGCAGATGTGAAGATATGCAGAGTTTAAACAGATGATAATATTGCTGATCCACTGACTAAACCTCTTGCCATAAAAAAGCATGAGGGACATGTTAGGGCTTATGGTATTAGATACATGAACGATTGACTCTAGTGCAAGTGGGAGATTGTTGAAGAGTACCCTAGAGGCAATCGTATTTTCTCTTTTACTTGTACTTATTTCATGTTTATGGATTATTACTATTAATAATAATGAGGCATTTCATTTATTATATTTATGCTTTAATTGTTTAATTAAAATAGATGTAATAAAGTCCTTAGGATTATAAGTTCAATGTCATAAGAATATCAAGTACATGACTTGATAGTGAGATCTTATTGATTGATAATTATCCTTAAAGATTCCCTAGTCGAGTATTATAGTTAATAAGGACAAGTATAATACATCGAGACTAGTATGTGGCAAACTGATGACTATATCTCACCGGTCATGGATATGGGATATCAAGTCTTCACATAAGTACACATTGGGACAATTGTGTACTGGATTGACCCGCCATGAGAATGCTACATGGGTTATTAAGTGAGTGTCATAAGCGATTCTCATAGTGACAATGGTGTACATGGTCCTTCGACCTGAAGTCGCTACGGTTCCCAACATGAGGAATTATATGCTTTCACACAATCAAACGTCATCTTTAACCAGGTGATCATAACGGTTGTAGTCGGGTATATGACAAATCATGTAGAGGGATGTGAGTGACGTAGATGGGATTTGTCCTTCCTTATCAATAGGAATTATATCTCTGAGCCCCTTGATTGAGTGAGACGGTGAAATGTATGGCCATACTCAAGACAGTCAATATGAGATATTGACGAGTCTTGTTTAGACGCGTCTACTCAAGGATCAAGAAACCATAGGTTACACTATTCATGGGTGACACGTTCCATGACATGAGTGTAACTATGATATTTGGACAAAGGGATTAAACTTACACATGTTCATTGGTCACAGTAAAAGGTTTAGTCAAATCACAGACATTCCTGTCACTTGGGTAGCAATGATGTGTTGCTAGATACCGCTCATTGCTTGTAAAGTTAAAATATGATTTTAACATTACTGCCAACGTTACAGGAACCTATAGGGTCACACACTAAGAGCAGATAAAATTGGAGATATTACATTTGATAAAAATACAATAGTTGTATTTTTATAAAATTAAATCTTTCTGATATGATTAAGATATGATTCGTTTTATCTTTATGTATAAGATATAAATTTGATTTTATCTTCTACATATAAGATGGAATTCGAATTTATCTTCTAATAGCCCAACCAGTTGGTCTGATAATATTATAAATATAATATTATTATCTTTAGGGGTTTTAAAGATGTGTGAGACACAGAACGGTAACCCTAGCCGTCATATCAGAGAGTGAGTGATACACAGACTCTCTCTTCTCTGCTAGCATTGAGAAGAGAGACGTGACTCCAATTGGGAATTTGTTCGTGTGGATACCAATAGAGGCACAACACATTGATGTGCTCGTGATTGACGAAACGTTCGTGATAAGATTCGTTGGTCTCCTCTTCTCTCCTAAAAGGTAATTTTATTCCTTATCTCAAATCATGCTTTCACATGGATCCTGGATGGAAATAGGATATATATATTTATTTTTTTTCCGCTGCGTTTGTCGCATCCTATTTCCTAACAGACGGCTCTAGCAACAAGAAAGGAGCAGGAGCAGGTGTAATAATAGAGAACTCGGAGGGTGTTAGTATTGAGTACTCCTTGAAATTCGAATTCTCCACTTCGAACAATCAGGAAGAGTACGAAGCCGTGCTAGCTGGTCTCCGGATGGAAAAGGAGCTCGGAGCAGAAGAGATTCAGATCTTCGGTGATTCACAGCTGGTCGTCTCGCAAATTTCCGGACAATATCAGGCCAAGGAGCCAATCCTACAGAGATATCTGGAAAAAGTGAAAGAGTTGGCGTCAGGGTTCTCTCGGTTCTCAATCTCTCACATTCCCAGGTGTTCCAACGAAAGGGCTGATGTCCTTTCCAAGTTGGCAAGCACTAAGGGGGCTGGAAACAACAAAAGCGTGATCCAGGAGGAGATCCATGGACCTAGCGTTGTCTTAGCCATCTCCCTCTCACCTGACTGGATGACCCCCATCAGATCCTTTCTGCAACATGGCATTGTTCCTTCTTACCAGCTACAAGCTAAGAAACTCATCAAAAAAGCAGCCCATTATGTTTTGATAGGGGATGATCTTTACAGAAGAGGGGCTGCATCGCCTCTACTTCGTTGTCTGGCTAGGGATGAGGCTGAAACGGTTCTGAACGAGGTTCACAGCGGAATTGCTAGTCACCACATGGGTGGAAAGTCTTTGGCCAGAAAGATTCTCCGAGCTGGTTACTATTGGCCGACTTTGATGGCCGATTGCCTTGATCATGTCCGCCGTTGCACGTAGTGCCAGCACCACAGCGACTTGTATCGCCGACCACCAGAAGAGTTGCACTCACTGGCTTCACCATGCCCTTTCTACCAGTGGGGCATGGACATTATGGGTAAGTTTCCGAGAGCTCCCGGACAACTCATATATGTGGTAGTTGCTGTTGACTACTTCACTAAGTGGATAGAGGCAGAAGCTCTAGCCACTATCTCCTCCGCAAAAATCCAAAAGTAACCACAGGAAATGATGAACAGCGAAGGATAATGGATTTATCTCACATGCAAGACAGTAAAGCGAACGGAGGAAGAAGGAGATCAGGAGAGAGAAAGAGGCGTTTTGAAAGAAGAAGGGGAAATGGCGGTTTTTGGAAAGTGGGGAGTTACTTTTGGGGGAGTTACTTTTGGATTTTTGCGGAGGAGATAGTGGCTAGAGCTTCTGCCTCTATCCACTTAGTGAAGTAGTCAACAGCAACTACCACATATATGAGTTGTCCGGGAGCTCTCGGAAACTTACCCATAATGTCCATGCCCCACTGGTAGAAAGGCCATGGTGAAGCCAGTGAGTGCAACTCTTCTGGTGGTCGGCGATACAAGTCGCTGTGGTGCTGGCACTGCGTGCAACGACGGACATTATCAAGGCAATCAGCCATCAAAGTCGTCCAATAGTAACCAGCTCGGAGAATCTTTCTGGCCAAAGACATTCCACCCATGTGGTGACTAGCAATTCCGCCGTGGTTGATGTATGATTCTTTGAGTTTCACAAGTATCAGTAGGATTACCTGGGTTGCCCTAATCACAGTGTGTGCAGTGTGAACTTAGGGTTTAGAAAGCGTACCTGAGCCCCATGTAGCACTATACTACTTATAGGGGTGGCTGGATGCCCTAACGGGCCAGCTGCGTTGAGGCCCAGACAATCCAGTCCAGTATGAGCCGTAAGAGGATATGAACTGAGGAGGCTTATCGGCCGACATCCTGTCCTTGTTGGCTATGGTGGGGTGAAGGCCGAGTATGGAGAGCGAGCTCAACCCGTTTAGGCTATATCTGTTTGCATGTAAGGCGTCGATCTCGGCCTGCCAGAATAAGTGGGGGAGTAGAGAGATCTCGGTTAGATAGGGTCCGATACCCTGTGATCTCGACTAGAGGTTTAGTCCACCACATAAGCCCCCCAGCTCGGTAAGACTAGACAAGTCTTACAACGAGTTCGGAAGTGGAAGTCACGGGCGGTACAGGAACCGCCACTAGGGGTGGCTGGACTGGTGGCACTGGGTTCACCTCTGGCGGTGGTTGGGCAGCCCTGTTCGCCTCAAGGTGATGGCGCAGATCCCCCACTCGTTCCTGTACTGCGGTCCCCCTAGGAGGACGTCCCCTACCTCTACGTGGGGCACGGTTTTCTGCTGCGTTCTCCATCGTTGGTTTCTTGTAGGTGGGAATAGAAGTTTATCATTCCTCACAGACGGCACCAATGTGTTGTTCTAGATCAAGTCGTTCACTAAGGCCACAGAGTGAGGCCTAGTGAAGCGGTTTGACCTAGGGTTGATGTATGATTCTTTGATTTTCACAGGTATCAGTAGGATTACCTGGGTTGCCCTAATCACAGTGTGTGCAGTGTGAACTTAGGGTTTAGAAAGCGTACCTGAGCCCCATGTAGCACTGTACTGCTTAGACAATCCAGTCCAGTATGAGCCGTAAGAGGATATGAACCGAGGAGGCTTATTGGCCGACATCCTGTCCATGTTGGCTTTGGTGGGGTGAAGGCCGAGTTGGGAGAGCGAGCTCAACCCGTTTAGGCTATATCTGTTTGCATGTAAGGCGTCGATTTCGGCCTGTCAGTATAAGTAGGGGAATAGAGAGATCTCGGTTAGGTAGGGTCTGTTGAGGTTCTGGCAAGTGCACCAGATCGTGACAAGTAATAAAGTGTAAGTGGGATGTCGTTCCCAACGAGGACTAAAATTGACTAAAATAATTCTCACCTAAGTGTAATTATGAAATGAAATTCAAAGGACGATTCAATTGACTTGAAAACTTAGAAACTAAATTAAATTATAGAATAAAAACGCAAATTAAAAGTAGTTGTGAAAAGGTTTGGGAAAGCTTGGGCACATGTTTCATTGTAGGTTCCACTAGCAATTGTTAACGAATCAATGAATTTCCTAAGTATTGAACCAATTTTGCAAAGGTAAAAGCAGCCTAATTCCTTAGATCAACTTTGTTTCTTAGTAATTTAATCTCTCTTAATTCCTTAAGTAGAGCCTTAAATCCTAATCTAACAATTATTGTTCAAGCAAAATTATCAAATAGTTACCTAATTCATAGACATAAATATATCCCTATGCAATTGAATTGTTTGATTAAAGGTCTAAATCCTAATTCAATATTCCTATTCAATTAGAATTACCAAATCATAAACGACGTCAAATTCATGATGAACAATAAAAAACATAATCTAACACAATACTTAATGGAAAAACATCAATTCATTAAACAAAAACTACAAAGGTTCCATACAAATCCACATGTTCCCAAAAAGGAGTTTAGTTACACATAATTAGAGAAGAAGAAAGAAGAATAATGAAAATCATGAGAGATATGGAATTACCCCAATCTCCAATCACAAAGTGCAATCCTTCAACTTGCCTCCAAAAGCTCTCTCACTATGCCTCTCTCTAAAATTATGATAACTAACTCAGAAAACCTAAAAAACCCTATTAAAAACGTTTAGAAACCAAATCCCTATCTAATTCTGAAAAGATAGATTTATTATCTTTAATCTGACGTCGCGCGCTTGAGCGCACGGATCCGCGCTTGAGCGCGCCTGCTCATTCTGCACACGAATTGAATATTTGACCCCTTTTTAAGATGACTGACCCCACGCACGCTTGAGCGCGCCTTTCCTTACGCTTGAGCGTGCATCTACCTGAGAGAATTAGCAATTTGCACCCCAGTTATTGACAAACTGACCACACGCGCTTGAGCGCATGTGATCTGCGCTTGAGCGCACGTGAGCTGAATTCACCATTTTGTCCTTCTTTGCTCCAATTTCATAGTTTCAAGACTTGTTTCTTTTTTCTTCAGCTCCAATTCATCAAATTATTGCTCCAAAACCTGAAATTCAAACCAAAAAGGTACAAAATCCTAAAGGATCTCATTCCAACTCGTTAATAGATAAAAACTCAATCTTTTCCTACAATTACTTGATAAACAAGCCAAAATTACTAAGAAAGAGGGTAAATTATCATCCAAAAACATCATTTATTGAGCCCAAATCACTCCCCCAAACTTAGCATTTTGCATGTCCCAAGCAAAAGTAAAACAAAAATTCACAGCATAAGATTCTTTCGCCCCAAGATGAAGCAACCTAACCATAACTTCCAACTCATATACCCAAGATACTTCTCTTCACTAGCAAATCATCTCAATGAAAACCAGTTGAATAACAAACTCAAAGTGAGCAAAAGACTAGTGATCACACAACCTCTCAACATCTCGCATGTGTATGGGTAATATTTATCGATTCACTCAAGTTCAAATCTATGAAAGTATGTTACCATAAGCTTGACTATAGATCTATATCTCCACTGAATTTATTGAAAACATGCACAAATCATAAGGTCTTTATTTGGTTGTAATGGGGCCATGGCTAACAGCGATAGGTGGGATAAAGAACAAAAGGATATACAAAGGGCTTAATCAATGAAATCACAACACTTCCCTTTTAAATTATGAAATGAGCAATGTAATATTACACAATCACAACTCAAATCACTTAATTTTCCTTTTCTTTCTTTTCCTTTTTCTATTTCTATTCTCTTCTTCTTTTCATATTATTTTTTTTTCTTTTAAGCAGAATTTTTTTTAGAAGAGAAATAGAAACATCAAATTTTCAGCACTTACACTTTCACCAATTTGTAACATTCCACTTAATTTCTCATTCACAATTTCAAAGGTACTTCTCAAAATATTCAATCCATGAAGGGTACCAAAGAAAATCATTAAATCTCAAAGGCTCAAAGTGGGCAACTAAGGGATCATTATGTCTCAAAAATTTGCTGAAGGCCACAAAAACACAAACCTAAGTGCCTTAATCATGTTCATGCATGCAATCAATTGTCAATTTTGAAAAGGTCACAAGTCAAGTTCTAGAACAAACAATCAAAGCGAACAACACTCATGAAAGAAATAGGAGTTTCATCACAATATTCATTAAGCATTACTCCTTCAAGTGTGTAGGCTCAAATCTCACTGGTTAAGGACAATTCACTAATCAATCATTCACAAGAAGTTTGCCAAACAACTAATTTTCAAAAATTTTCAAAGCTAAATCCAATTAGTATCTGGGTGAAACAAGTCGGAAATTACAATCAAGCATTTACACCTATCAAGGGAACAAATCTAACACCTAGAATTAGTGCCTACTCATGCCAGGACACAAACCAACACAAAGCCAAGGGAGAAATCAAGCTCAGAAAAAAATTTTATTTTGTTACCATCCCCCAAACCTAGAATGTGGCTTGTCCTCAAGCAAACAAATCTATCCTAAAAAACAAAATAAAAATCAAAAACAAAGGAACATGGAAACTTCCCTCTCATGCAATCAGTTCCTGTAAAGCACATGGGAGAACTCTCCCCCAAACTTATTCACCTGCATAAAAAATAACCTAAAAATGCCAGAGGCACCACAAATATCACAGGAAAAAGTATAGTAATAATAACCAAAAGCATAAGAGAAAGGAAACCATAAAAACAACTACAAATATTTGCAGTACAAGTCTGTAGGTATCAAAGTACGAAGTCACAACATAGGTCAGCAATAAAAATCCACAAAGCACCACCTAATCAACTACCCATGCAATTAACAACCACCTAACCCATCATCAACACCCCCAAACTACATAGTAGCACCCCCATCCTGCACATCATCAGATGAAGAAGAGTTACTCAGCATATGTAACTCCTCCTCAGTATATGGAGCAAGAGAGAAAGGGATAGCCATCTGCTCCCCTATCGCTCTCAGCTGAGCATACTGGGCCTGGTTCCTCTGCATCTCCATTTGGAAATACTGAGTATGCCTGCTCTGACGACGCAACAGTCGCGCCATCATCCGAGTCATATCCGCCATCACCCCCTCCTGGGGAGCAGGAACTGCAGGGGCAGCTGGGTCAGCAGTAGCTGGGGCACCTCGACCAAGCTCTTCATTAGTAATCTTAGTATATTTTTCCAAATGTTTGTGAGTCATCTGTGCGGAGCGCCTTAAATCGCGCAAATCATCACCAAAATACACACCAGCATCGTCACAAAGCTTGGTGATCAACCAAGGTAGCCCAAAAGTGCCCGGCTTGGTTTCCCGAGCCAGGTGGAAAATGTACTCAGACATCAACCATGTTGCGTTGACATGCTTCTCATCGAAAATACCATAAACAATCCGCAGAATGGAAGGTTTTCACTCGAACTCGTGAGACTGTGGATATATGTTGTGCATGATAAAATGGGCCCAGAATCTTTCCCAAGGCTCTAGGTACTTTGCATAAACGTGCTTCACTGTATTGTTAGCACCATAGTTCCAATTTTTCCCTTCTAGAATAAGGACCCTTTTCAACTCATCGTAATCATCATTGTTAAGTGAAACACGACGATAATACTCCACAAAACCAGTGTCAACAGGGTAATCTGGCAACTCCAAAACTCTAGCAATCGTGTGAGGATCATAAGAGATTTCTTTCCTCCTAACCCAACTCAACCGACAACCAGGAGTTTTCATCTCATGATAATGAGCGTGAGCAAAGAACTCCTAAACCAAAGACTTGCTAAACACAGAATCGGGCTCTTTTGTAAAAGCTGTAGTCCACTGGTTAAAAGTGACGTGAGAAGAAATGTACTCACTAGGAAAATAAAAGGGGTTTTCCATACTAGTCTCAGTAACAATCCCCTTCCCCTTACATTGGCTGTCATAGAACACTTTGACCTCATAATGCTCAAAGACCCTCCTAGATGAGGAAGATGTTGGTGCACTAACTCTAGGTCTCTTGCCCTTCTCCCTACTGGTAGACATAGTGTTCAAACTCTCTCCTAGACAATTTAACAAACACCTTATGTGCACTAGAGAGGGTTAAATGTTCTAGACTCAAATCTAAGTGTAAGACTCTTTAATACTCACTAATCCAACAACCAGCACTAAGATTAAAGAGTAACACTATGAAAAACCACTAGGACAGTGAGAAAAAGAGGAGAACCGCATTGCTTACCCATGGAGAGAGGAGAAACCGAATGGAGAGAAGAGAAAGCCACAACCGCACAAATGAGAGGAGGAAGAGAGACGAGGACACGGATTGGGGAAGGATTCGAGTGGGGAGATTGATTTTGTGGAGGATTTGGGTCGGAACAGAAGTGGAGAATATGGGAGAGAAGAGGGGTTGCGCATGGGGAAGAAGAGGGTAAATGAAATTAGGGTTCAATTTCCCCTTTTAGTTATCAGCATCTGACGTCGCGCGCTCACGCGCTTGAGCGCGTGACTCATGCGCTCAGGCGCACGTATTCAAACCCCATTTTTTATTTTTTAAACCCACTCGCGCTTGAGCGCGCTCTGACATGCGCTTAAGCGCAAATCTACCTGAGTTGGTGCTTATTTTCTCCTTAAGCAAAAAAAATGAATTTCACCCCCCTTTGCACGTGTGACCCCACCGCGCTTGAGCGCGTTGCGCTCAAGCGCGGTGCTACAGACCTGAACACAATTTTTTATTGTTGCGCTCAAGCGCGGTGCTACAGACCTGAACACAATTTTTTATTTTTTTTAATTTTTTTTAATTCTCAGAATAAATAAATAAAAAAAATCCTATTCTAAAAAGTTCCTACTCTAAAAAAAATTAAATAAAAGACTAGAGAGAAATTACCACTGGGTTGTCTCCCAGAAAGCGCTTGTTTAACGTCCTGAGCCTGACGGATGACACTTTCTGAAGAACTAAGGATTTTTGAGCTCCACTGTGGATGATGTCTTATCAATCAGCTCACCATGGTACACCTTAAGCCGCTTTCCATTCACTTTGAATAAATTCCCACTTGTAGGATGCTTAATTTCAACAGCACCAAAAGGAGATACCTGCACAACAATATATGGACCTGACCATCTAGATTTAAGCTTTCCAGGGAGAAGCTTAAGTCTAGAGTTATACATTAAAACCTTTTTTCCAATATGAAAATTCTTATTCACTATTTTCTTGTCATGCCACCTTTTCGTTTTTTCTTTAAAAATTCGAGAAGAGTTATATGCTTGCTCTCTAAACTCATCAAGTTCATTGAGCTGCAAGAATCGCTTCTCTCCAGCTTGTTGCACATCATAGTTTAAAAATCTAGTTGCCCAATATGCCTTATGAACTAATTCAACAGGCATGTGGCAACTTTTTCCATAAACCACTTGAAAAGGTGACATGCCAATTAGGGCCTTGAAAGCTGTCCTATATGCCCAAAGAGCATCATCTAATTTCTTAGACCAATCCTTCCTAGAACTATTCACAGTTTTTTCAAGGATTCTCTTAAGGGACCTATTAGACACTTCAACCTGCCCACTAGTCTGGGGATGGTATGAGGTTGCAATTTTGTGATGCACCCCATATTTGGTCAAGACTCTTTCCATCACTTTATTACAAAAGTGACTCCCACCATCACTAATGAGCACTCTTGGCACTCCAAACCTGCAAAAAATATTCTTTCTCAAGAATTCTATCACAACTGCAGAATCATTGGTAGAAGTGGGAATTGCCTCTACCCACTTAGAAACATAGTCTACCCCCACAAGAATATACTTATTGTTGTAAGATGGTGGGAAGGGGCCTACAAAATCTATCCCCCACACATCAAAAACCTCCACCTCCAAAATGCTTTGGAGGTGCATCTCATCCTTCCTACAAATATTACCCATCCTTTGGCATCTGTCACATTTCATCACAAAGTCCCTAGCATCCTTAAAAAGAGTTGGCCAATAAAAGCCACATTGTAAAACTTTGGAAGTTGTTTTTTCATTGCTATAGTGACCTGTATATGGTGAAGCATGACAATGCCAAAGGATATCACGGATCTCTTCTTCAGCAACACACCTCCTAATCACTCCATCTGCACTTTTCCTGAACAGAAAAGGCTCATCCCAAAAATAAAACTTGGTGTCATGTAAAAACTTTTTCTTTTGTTGCCAAGTTAAATCTTTGGGAATGACTTTTGCTGCTAAGTAATTTGCCAAATTAGCATACCATGGCATGGCAGATGCAGCTAGGAGTTGTTCATCAGGGAACTCATCAACTATGGGTATCTGTGTGTCTCTATTACTAGTCTCAAAGGGAATTCTAGATAAATGATCAGCTATTACATTCTCTACTCCCTTTTTATCTTTAATTTCCAAATCGAACTCTTGCAAAAGCAAGATCCACCTTATGAGTCTTGGCTTAGCATCTTGCTTAGCCAAAAGCTGCCTAAGTGCAGCATGATCTGTATACACAATAACTTTCGAGCCTATAAGATAGGCACGAAATTTATCCATGGCAAAAATTACTGCTAAGAGTTCCTTTTCAGTAGTAGTGTAATGAACCTGAGCACTATTCAAAACACGACTAGAATTATAAATTGTATGAAACACTTTATCAACTCTTTGTCCTAGAACGGCTCCTACAGCATGGTCACTGGCATCACACATCAGTTCAAAAGGTTTTTCCCAATCGGGTGCAACCACTATAGGAGCTGTTACTAATTTTTTCTTCAAAGTTTCAAAAGCATTCATACACTCATCATCAAATCTGAACTCTATATCTTTCTCCAACAAATTGCAAAGGGGCTTAGCTATTTTTGAAAAATCTTTGATGAATCTCCGGTAAAAACCGGCATGACCCAGAAAACTTCTAATTCCCTTTACATTTGTTGGAGGAGGTAGATTTTCAATTACATCAATCTTAGCTTTATCTACCTCAATCCCTTTTTCAGATATCTTATGGCCTAGAACTATCCCCTCCCTAACCATGAATTGACATTTTTCCCAGTTAAGAACAAGATTAGTTTCTTGGCATCTTTTCAACACCTTTCCCAAATTACTAAGACATGAATCAAATGACGACCCATAGACTGAAAAATCATCCATGAATACCTCTATGAAGTTTTCAATCATATAAGAGAATATAGCAAGCATGCACCTTTGAAAAGTGGCTGGTGCATTGCAAAGTCCAAAAGGCATTCTCCTATATGCAAAAACTCCAAAGGGGCATGTGAATGCAGTTTTTTCTTGATCATTAGGGTCAACACAAATTTGGTTATAGCCAGAATATCCATCAAGAAAACAGTAATAAGCATGTCCAGCTAATCTCTCTAACATTTGATCCATGTAAGGCAAAGGGAAATTTTCCTTTCGGGTGGCCTTGTTCAATCTCGTATAATCTATACAAACTCTCCACCCTGAGACAGTGCGGGTGGGTATCAATTCATTCTTGTCATTTTTAATCACTGTTAAGCCACCCTTTTTTGGAACCACTTGTACTGGGCTTACCCAAGTGCTATCGGAGATGGGGTAAATGATTCCTGCATCTAAAAGTTTTACCACCTCCTTTCTTACTACCTCTTGGAGAGTGGGATTAAGTCTCCTTTGAGGCTGAATGATCGGCTTAAAATTCTCCTCAAAGAGAATCTTATGCATGCAAAAACTGGGATTAATCCCTGTAAGGTCATCCACACACCATCCTATTGCAGATTTATATTCCCTTAACACCCTCATTAATTTTTCAACTTCTAATTCAGTTAAGGAATTATTAATTATGACAGGATAGTAATCAGAGTCATCTAGAAATGCATACCTGAGATTGGTTGGAAGAGTTTTCAGCTCTGGTTTCGCTCTAGACTCCTTTTCATGCCTTCTCAGATCCTTGACCTGAGAACCTGTGTATTCTGAAGTTGCATCCAGATGAGATGCTGCTCTATCAATGTTTGGCTCTTCACACTCTCCTTGCACCAATGCTGCTTCCAGTTGGTCCCCATAGCACGTCTTCTCAAAAGTAGATGTGACCAAAGCATCGATCACATCCACCATAAAGCAATGCTCCTCTTCATTAGGCCTGCTCATGGACTCATACACATTGAAAGACACCTCCTCCTCATGTATGCGAAGCTTGAGCTCGCCCTGTTGCACATCAATGAGGGCTCGCCCAGTTGCCAAGAATGGCCTACCCAAGAGAAGTGGAATGGCAGCATCCTCCTCCATATCCAGGATGACAAAATCAGCTGGGAAAATGAACTTGTCCACCTTGACAAGAACATCTTCCACCTTACCATAAGGTCGTTTAATGGAACGATCCGTCAACTGGAGACACATCATGGTTGGTTTCACCTCCCCTATACCCAATCTCTTGAAGATAGAGAGGGGCATAAGGTTGATGCTGGCCCCCAAGTCACACAGAGCCTTCCCAATGTCAAACCCACCGATGTTGCAAGGAATTGTGAAACTCCCTGGATCCTTTAGTTTCTGAGGAAGCTTCTTTTGCAATAAGGCACTGCACTCTTTAGTTAGCATGACTGTCTCATCATCTTGCATCTTCCTTTTGTTTCTCAAAAGCTCCTTCATAAACTTCGCAAAAGTGGGCATTTGCTCAAGAGCCTCTGCGAATGGAATATTGATTTGGAGTCTCTTGAACACCTCCATGAACTTATCGAATTGCTTCTTTGTTTCTTACTTCTTCAATCTCTGAGGGAAAGGAACCTTGAAAGTACTCTGAGGCTATTTTTCTTTTTCTTTTTCTTTTTCCCGGGGTGCAGTTATATTCTGGTTTTGTTGCACTTCAGGAATGGACTCCTCAGGCTTCTTTTCCTTCTCCTCTTCTACCTCAATAACCACATCACCACTCTTCTTCCGTGGCTCCTCAAGAGACTTGCCACTTCGAAGAGTAATGGCCTTGCAATGCTCCCTGGGATTAGGAACTGTGTCACTTGGGAAAGATCCAGGTTGTCGCTCTGCAAGTTGCTTGGAGATCTGGCCCATCTGAATCTCAAGGTTACGAATGCTAGCACCCTGATTCTTCAAACTTGCTCTGGTCTCCTCTGCGAGATTAGTTGTTGTCTGAGCGAGCTTCTCAATTGCTGCTTCCCATGGTACCAGCTATTTCTCTTGTGTTGGCTGAAGTGCAGGACTACGCCAGGAGAAGGCAGGATGATTTTTGTACCCCGGATTGTAAGTATTTGAGTAGGGATTATTCCTCTGACCTCCTCCAATGAAATTAGCCTCTGCATTACCTGAACTATTGCCAAACTTAAAGGAACAATCTCCATTCTTATGGTTACCCTTGCAGAAGTCACATGAAAGCATTACCCTAGTAGTATCAGAAGCATCAATCTGGACCTGGCTCAATTTTTGGGTCAATGCTGCTATTTGTCGCTGCATCTCCTTATTCTGTGCGAACAAGGCTTGCACATTTTCAGGCTCCAAATCAGTCTTCTTCATTATACACTTGCGAATAGTGGCTCGGCTGCTGTTGTGTGCCATCTTTTCAAACAATTGTCTGGCCTCATTTGGTGTCTTGCTTTCCAAAGAACCTTGTGATGCACAATCAACCGTTTGCTGATTGGCAGAACTCAACCCATCATAGAACAATCGCATTTGCATCCACTCAGGTACAGAATGATTGGGACACCTTTTGAGCATTTACTTGAACCTTTCCCATGTCTCATGCAAGGATTCGCCATCTTGTTGAGCAAAGGAATAAATTGCTTGCCTATGCTAAGCTTGTCTGGTTGGTGGAAAGTACTGATCGATGAACTTCATAGCAAGTTCATCCCATGTTCGGATGCTTCCCTGTGGTTGCGCACGGAGCCACTGATTTCTTTTCCCCCTTAATGACATAGGGAAAAGCCTCAGTCTATTTGGCTCATCACTAGCACCCTGAATTCTGAAGAAATCCAAATAACTCAAGAAGCTTGCAATGTGATCATGCGGGTCCTCTTCTGGGCTACCACTGAACTGATTTTGCTGCAACAAATTCAAATATGTTCCCTTGATGTCGAAATTTGGTGTGTCGACAACAGGGCGCACAATGCTAGTGCCACACACGTTCGGATTGATCAAGGCGTAATCAGCCAAAGTACGCCTATCTGCTGCGCGCTCAGCTTCGCGTGCGGGCTCAGCTTCGCGCTCACGCTCACGTTGGCGTTCACGTTCAAGTTCAAGTTCACGTGCACGCTCAACATCACGCTCAATTGCGCGCTCAGCTTCGCGCTCACGCTCTTCAGCCATTGCTCTTGCTCGTCTCTTTCTCTCTTGCTATGCTCGTTTCCTTAACTTCCTTGCTGTCCACTCGATCTCGGGATCGAATTTAAGACTACTATAATCACTTGCAGAACGCAAGTGCATATACCAATCTTGGCAAAATGGGTTAAAAGCACCTGTTCAATTGAATAGAGACAATTAAGAATAAAAGCTAAAGTAAAATTTCACTAAATAACAACTAAAAAGTACCGAAAATTATTAAAATCTAATTTTAATCCCCGGCAACGGCGCCAAAAACTTGTTGAGGTTCTGGCAAGTGCACCAGATCGTGACAAGTAATAAAGTGTAAGTGGGATGTCGTTCCAACAAGGACTAAAATTGACTAAAATAATTCTCACCTAAGTGTAATTATTAAATGAAATTCAAAGGACGATTCAATTGACTTGAAAACTTAGAAACTAAATTAAATTATAGAATAAAAACGCAAATTAAAAGTAGTTGTGAAAAGGTTTGGGAAAGCTTGGGCACATGTTTCATTGTAGGTTCCACTAGCAATTGTTATCGAATCAATGAATTTCCTAAGTATTGAACCAATTTTGAAAAGGTAAAAGCAGCCTAATTCCTTAGATCAACTTTGTTTCTTAGTAATTTAATCTCTCTTAATTCCTTAAGTAGAGCCTTAAATCCTAATCTAACATTTATTGGTCAAGCAAAATTATCAAATAGTTACCCAATTCATAGACATAAATATATCCCTATGCAATTGAATTGTTTGATTAAAGGTCTAAATCCTAATTCAATATTCCTATTCAATTAGAATTACCAAATCATAAACGACGTCAAATTCATGATGAATAATAAAAAACATAATCAAACACAATACTTAATGAAAAAACATCAATTCATTAAACAAAAACTACAAAGGTTCCATACAAATCCACATGTTCCCAAAAAGGAGTTTTGTTACACATAATTAGAGAAGAAGAAAGAAGAATAATGAAAATCATAATGAGAGATATGGAATTACCCCAATCTCCAATCACAAAGTGCAATCCTTCAACTTGCCTCCAAAAGCTCTCTCACTATGCCTCTCTCTAAAATTATGATAACTAACTCAGAAAACCTAAAAATCCCTATTAAAAACGTTTAGAAACCAAATCCCTATCTAATTCTGAAAAGATAGATTTATTATCTTTAATCTGACGCCGCGCGCTTGAGCGCACGGATCCACGCTTGAGCGCGCCTGCTCATTCTGCACACGAATTGAATATTTGACCCCTTTTTAAGTTGACCGACCCCACGCACGCTTGAGCCTGCCTTTCCTTGCGCTTGAGCGTGCATCTACCTGAGAGAATTAGCAATTTGCACCCCAGTTATTGACAAACTGACCACACGCGCTTGAGCGCATGTGACCTGCGCTTGAGCGCACGTGAGCTGAATTCACCATTTTGTCCTTCTTTGCTCCAATTTCATAGTTTCAAGACTTGTTTCTTTTTTCTTCAGCTCCAATTCATCAAATTATTGCTCCAAAACCTGAAATTCAAACCAAAAAGGTACAAAATCCTAAAGGATCTCATTCCAACTCGTTAATAGATAAAAACTCAATCTTTTCCTACAATTACTTGAGAAACAAGCCAAAATCACTAAGAAAGAGGGTAAATTATCATCCAAAAAATCATTTATTGAGCCCAAATCAGGGTCCGATACCCTGTGATCTCGGCTAGAGGTTTAGTCCACCACAAAAAGTATTATGTTTTTATTATTGATCAATAAATAAATTTGAGAATTTGGAAATTTTATAATTGAAAAATATTTACGCCTAATATCATATTTATTTATTGAAAAAGTATTATATTTTATTTACTTACCAATAAATAAAATTTGTGAATTTGTGAATTTTAAAATAGAGAAATATTTACACCAAACATCATAATACACATGAATTTTATAAACACATCCATTTATAATGCAAGCTTAGCTACCATATAATAACAAATGGGTTGTTATCCATGTGGTATTCCTAAAATTTGACAATTTTTTTTTGGCTTATTTAACTTTTTAATCTCTAAACTTATGTGCTCTTTTGGAATTGGTTCTTAAACTTTTTTCGATGCTTTGTGTCCCTAAACTTTGTTCAATTTTTGGAAATGGTCATTTCGTTACTTAAATGATGATATAGCCGACGACATGCCACGTCACTATCACAATATCGAGGAGAGATGTGGTATGTAGCGTCACGTGACACTACATGATATTTTTTTATTAAAAAAATGATTTATTTTAAAAACTATTAAAATATTCGATTTTCTTTTAAAAAATCAATTTTTAATTATTTTTAATAAATTTGAATATTTTAAAATTTAGAAAATTCACGTGGCATCATCTGACATGTTACCTATCAATGTGGTGAAGGTGACATGACATGTCTTCGATAATATCACCACTTAAGTGATGAAAGGACCTTTTCCAAAATTTGAACAAAATTTAAGGACTCAAAGCATCGAACAAAAAGTTTAAGGACCAATTTCAAAGAAGCACCTACGTTCAGGGACTAATAATTTAAATAAGCCTTTTTTTAAAAAAAAAACAAAGGTTAGTCTACTTGATAAATTAATATTGGTTTATTTAGGTTTTTAGTCCCTGAACTTATATGCTCTTTTGGAATTGGTCCTTGATCTTTTTTTTCGTTGTTTTGGGTCCCTAAACTTTTTCAATTTTTGGAAAAGGACCCTGTTGTTGCTTAAGTGATGATATGACCAATGAAATGTCACGTCACTTGTCCGACATCGAAGAATGAAGTGCTATGTAGCGTTTTGTAACACCACATGATTTTTTTTATTAATTTTTTTTTCAAAATTATTAAAGGATTTTATTTTCTTTTTTTAAAAAAATACAATTTTTAATTATTTTTAATTAATTTGAATTTTTTTTAATCTTTAAAATTCACGTGGCATCATCTAGTATGTTATCTATCGATACTGCGAAGGTTATGTAGCATTTCATCGGTCATATCATCACTTAAGCAACAACAAGGTCATTTTCCAAAAATTGAAAAAGTTTAGGGACCCAAAGCAACAAAAAAAAAAGATCAAGGACTAATTTCAAAAGAGCACCTAAGTTGAGGGACTAAAAACTTAAATAAGCCATTAATATTTAATAACCCATAAGGTCGTGAGTTTCAATTTCTCTGACAATGTATACACATCTCATTGTTAGATAATTTATAAATACAATTATAAACACTTATATAATTTTGAGGATCCGTCCGGTAAACTTTTGAGATACAATCCATCTAAGCTTTTTGTACAAAAAGAGAAGATTAGTTCTTTTTGGATACGACATCATCAGGGTTATGCGATCATGTGCTTTAAAAGATTTAAACTTGAACTCGAGTGTTGTTTTGCACTTTAACTAACTGTACCCTCACTATAACACAAATCACTTTTTAGGGACAGTTAAAAACCGTTACAGAAATATTTAAAAATTGTTTTTTTTTTTTGAAAGTTGAGATATTTTATTAACTGGGCAAAGATTGTACATCAAGCATGAGGAGCTCTTGAATGACCAAAGGAGTCTCCTCCAACCAAATCATATCTCTAACCTCAAAGGAGTATTTAGCTAGTGCATCTGCCACTTTATTCAGGGGTCTTCTAACATGTGACAAAATGCAAGAAGAAAAGGATTGGCTATATAGCCTACAATCTTTAATTAAATCATGCAAATAGGAGAAGTTTTGCTGTTTAGAGTCCCAAGCCTGGACAACTTCAAGACTGTCAGTTTCAATCCAAACTTTAGTGAAGCAAAGATCAATAGCAAGAGACATGGCCCAACGAAGTGCTAGCGCTTCAGCATGAGTCGATGACATAATAGGCCCAGTAAGCTTCGTTGCAGCTGCTAGCGCTTGACCTTGAGCATCCCTGAAAATAACACCCAAACCAGTACAATTATTGCTTCTAAAAGCTGCATCAATGTTTATCTTTACAACGTCATCTTGAGGGGCTCTCCACTGATTCATTTCTTCTGTGGCAGTGCTAGGATTTCTTGCAGCATGAGGGATGGTAATGGACGCTGCTTTGGAGAGGATCAAATCAAAAGAAGATTGTGTAGAGTTGTGAACCCAGTCATTGCGTCTAGCCCACACTGCCCAAAGGAGATTGCATATTGAAGCTGCTGCATCTCTGTCCCCCGTGGTTATCATGTGAAGAAACCAAGAGCCAAAATCAATCTCATAGTCCATAGGAATGTGAATAGCTAGATGAGAAGCAAACCACACAGGATTTACTAGTTTGCATTGAAGTAGTGCATGGGAGACTGATTCAAGAGTATCACCACAAAGCGGACAGACCGGATCAACTTGAATCCCCCTGTTAAAAAGATTAGCTCTCACTGGCAATATAATCTTGGAAGCACGCCACACAAGGTCTTTGCAGCGAGGATGTGCATTAATCTTCCAAATTTTTTGCCATAAAGTATCAACAGTGGAGCTTGAAGATGGTTGAATAGCGTCATGATTGCTCATTAAAGTATGATATCCGGAACGAACAGAATAGACACCATCACTTGTTGCACTCCAAATTAGCTCATCCTCTTGAGTGGTGAACCTTAGGGGAATACTCAAAATACACCTGGCTTCAATGGGGTGGAAATTAAAGTCAATCAAATCTGTATCCCATTCATTGTGACCTTCCTTTATTAGATCTTTCACATACAGCAAAGTAAAATCTGTGTTTGGAGAGCTGCTAACTTTGTTACTGTTGACACCAGGCACCCACCTATCCTCAAAAATTCTGACTTTTGCACCATTTCCAATCTTCCAAGTAGAACCATTCAGAATTAAGTCCTTGAATGAAAATATACTTGACCACGTGAAAGAGGGATTGTATGCCTTAGGAGCATTAAGAACCGAGGACCTGTTATGGTATCTAGCTTTTAAAGTTTGGGCCACCAAGGAATATTCATTCTTTGCCAATCTCCACAGTTGCTTGCCAAGAAGAGCTTTATTAAAGCACGATAAATTGCGGAAACCCCTGCCACCTGCCTTCTTGCTTTGACACATATTTTTTTAACTTAACCAATGCAACTTCCTTTTGTTCACATCACCTCCCCAGAAAAATCTTGACACCATGCTTTCTATTTGTTGACACAAAGAGTCCGGCAGTTTGAAACAACCTATAATATAAGTAGGATACTTTGGGCCACTGCTTTGATAAGCACCCCTCTACCCGAACGAGATAAAAACATCTCCTTCCAGCCTTTAAGTTTCTTCCACACCCTGTCTTTGACATAATTAAACACCTGCTTTTTTGACCTTCCAACAATAGTTGGTAAGCCAAGGTATTTGTCATGACTCTCCACTGCCTTAATATTCAACAGCATCTCAAGCTCATTTAGTTTGGTTGTAGGGACATTTCGGCTACAAGAGAGTTCAGACTTGTCAAAGTTGATGCGTTGACCTGATGCCAACTCATAAGAGTGAAGAATATCTTTCAAACTGGTTGCCTCAGGATGATTTGCTCTGGTGAATAAAATGCTATCATCTGCAAAGAAAAGATGAGAGATTATGGGAGCATTATGTGCAATTTTAATACCATGAAGCGACCTGCTCTCAACATTTTTTAAAATCATGGCAGATAGGACTTCGCCACATAAAATGAAGAGATACGGTGAGAGAGGATCACCCTGCCTTAGACCTCTATGGGGGTTGAAAAAATTATGAGGATGGCCGTTAACAAGAATTGCAAAAGAAACTGTGGATACACATCTCATAATTAAATTTGTCCAGTGATGAGGAAAACCCATACTGATAAGAGTGCTCTCAAGAAAAGACCATTCAATACGGTCATAGGCTTTCGACATATCAAGTTTAACTGCCATGTAACCTGTGTTACCTCTCCTCTTCTTCCTCATATAATGAAAGCATTCATAGGAAATCAAAGCATTATCAGTGATCAATCTATTAGGTACAAAAGCACTTTGAAAATCACCCACAATTTCCGGAAGAATTTTCTTTAGTCTATTTGCAATAGTTTTCGTAACAATTTTGAGAAGAACATTGCAAAGACTAATGGGTCTAAAATTACTAACATGGTCCGGATTCTTCACTTTAGGTATTAAGGAAATTAAAGTGCGGTTTATTTGTGTAGGGTCACCCTCATTATTCAAAATGTGCAGCACCTCAGTTATCACATCATGTCCAACAATATCCCAGAATTGATGATAAAAAAGAGCGGGGGTACCATCAATACCTGGAGATTTAGTTGGATGCATTTGAAAAGTTGCTTCTGTTACCTCTTCTGCAGTGAAAGGCTCAGAAAGAATTTCAACATGGGCTTGCTTTATTCTACCTCGAACCAAGCTAGTGCATTCTTCTATATTTGTGGGGTCTGAACAGGTGAACAGTTCTTTGAAAAAATTACTGAGAACATTAGCTACATCTTCCTCTTCTTCATAGACAACCCCAGCATCATCTTTAATCATATCTACTGAATTCCTTTGATGGCGTTGGGAAGCCTTTTGATGGAAAAATCTAGTGTTTCTATCCCCACTAGCCAACCATAAAGCTCGAGATCTTTGACACCAGTAAATCTCTTCATTCTTTAGCAACTCATCTAAATTCTTCTCAACAACTTTTGACTCCTCAATAATTTCATTTGTTTGTTTAGATTGCTGAAGAAACAAGAGACGGTCTTTGGCCTGTTTAACTCGCCTAGGAATCTCCCCAAACCTGTCTTTCGCCCATATGGCCAACCCTTCACTAACTGAAGCCAACTTTTCATGGATGGATCGACCCCCAAACCAGTAGTCATCAACCACAACCTTACACTCCGGGTCTTCTAGCCACACCTGCTCAAAACGGTAAAGTTTCTCCTTCTTCCTTTGCTTAGAAGTCTTGTATTTACTGAACTCAAGGAGGATTGGATTGTGATCAGAATTGTATCGGGGAAGAGTCGTTACCGTAACCTGTTTCCAACAAGCATTCCAAGGTGTATTCGAGAGAGCCCTGTCAAGCCTTTCTTCTATTGTATGAGGCAGTGGCCTTTTGTTTGACCAAGTGAATTTGTACCCCACAAACTACAGATCATAAAGACCACAAGAATTAAGAGCCTCGTTAAAGTTCAGAACTTCACCCCACTCTATTGAGTTTCCCCCACGTTTATCTTCACTGCATAAAACCTCGTTGAAATCACCAATGCAACACCAAGGAACACTATCCTGTTGAGCCAAACTTTTAATCAAGGACCAAGTGTACTTCTTATTGTGTGCTTCAGGAAAACCATATATACATGAAAGATGAAAGGTGACCTGACTTTGGGAATTTGAGAGAAGAACTGAAATATGATTTAGGGAAAAGGATAGAACCTCCACTTCAATAATGCTGCTGTTCCAAAAAATTGCCAAACCACCTGCTCTATCTCTTCCACTCCCATTACAATCAACACCAAAACTTGCATTGAGACCAGCTATACCACACAGACGTTGTACTTCTGAAACCTTCTTCTTTGTTTCCATTAAGAAAACAAAGTCGGATCTATATGAAATTAAGAGCTTCCTCAAAGCTCTCACTGCCCGCGGGGATCCGAGCCCACGGCAGTTCCAACTCAAGATCCTCATGGTGACCGGCGGGGCTGTTCGTCAGCCTCCACCGTTGTAATTTTTGAAAGTTTTTTAAAAGGAATCTCATTGTCCAAGTCCATGTCTTGGGCTTGGTCCTTCATCTCCACTTGCTTCCTCTTCTGTAGTAACAAGTCTGCTGTGATGACCGTACCCTGTTTAGGATGACTTATAGCATTCCTTTTCCACTTCCTCACACTCTTCGTGGTTCCCTGCTCAGGATTTGTAAAAACAATAGGTGGTTCATCTTCACGTATGTTACGTGCATGGTCATGCATCTCAGCAGCACCTTTTAGCGAAACAGTGGGCCATGAAACCTCTTTGGAAACATTTGAGTCAACATTATTATTAATAAGACTACCCTCCTCAAAATCAGTGCCTGTACCTACCCCCACAGCAACTTGTTTAGCGGTTATTGTTGACTCAGGTACATCCCCTTTGCCAAATGATGTGTCCTCTTCCGGTTGATCATTGGCTGAGTCATTAGTCAAAGACCAGCCTTTAAGACCCTCCACTACGCCTGTAACCTCTTTTTCAGTGACACCTTGACTTAACACTGTTACATCATTGTCAGAGTCACATGCAGTAGATGTTTGTCCCTTATGCTCCGTCTTAAACAAATTCCGTTTAAGACCGATCGGCTCCCTCTTTCCAACAGGTATCATGGTGTGCTTAAGTGGAGAAGAACGAAGCCATGAACCGTAAGGGAAATCCTTTGGATCTGCGAAGTTCCACCCATCTTCTTTCTCATCACAATCCTTCATTAGATGGTCCAGTGCTCCGCATGCATAGCAGTAGTTTCCTAGCCTCTCATACGTGAACGAGATCCGTAAAGGGGTTTTATCTCCCTTCTTGACAAGCATACCCCTTCGTAAAGGCTTTGTAACATCAATCCAAACCCTAACTCGGATCCATTTGCCCAATCGATTCTCCTCCAAAGGATCCCACTCAACGTATTCACCCAGAGAAGATCCAATAGTTTTTGCCACACCCTCCGATCTCATATTGAGCGGTAGATCCAAGGCCCTCACCCAAAGCAAAGCCTTATTGATGATGACATCGCTGGGGTTTATATCCTTGGGTAAATCCTAAAGAAGAACCAACCACTTATCAAAGGTCCAAGGGCAACCTTTGAGAATCCCTTCCTTATCGTTAGTATCGTAAAACCTGAAGGAAAAAAGGTTTCTCCCCACTTCCCAGATTTGGAAACCATTTTTAACCTTCCATATTAAGGCCATCGTGGACTTGAAAGCCTTAACATTAAAGGACCCAGATGTCAGCACTCTCCCGATAAGCCATTCTCCTTCTTGATTCTCTTCAACAGCTTCCTCTTCCGGTAGTTGCACAACCACTTGTTCCTCTTCCTCGGTTAACTCTAGCTCTTTCCAACGCTCCATCTGAGAGGAGAAAAGAAACCCTATTCGAAGGGAAACACCAAGATGAAAACTTGGAAAAACCTCTCACGCTGCCAGAAACCCTAGCAGAGAAGAGACTTATTATAATTTTTTTTTTATTTACATTAAAAAACATTGTTGCCTATTGCTATTTGAAACATTTTAGGAAGTGTTACATAAAGTCCATGTCGCAAAAGTCTTTAACAACTTTTATGAATATCTTTAGTAACAATAAGTGTTATGAAAAATGCTAAGAATCAACAAAAAAAAAGTTCTTTAAAAAAACTAGAGAAGAGAAAAGATGTTACAATTAGTATATATGGTGGTTGACCAATTTTGAGGCCGTGCATTACAAAGATAGATTATTTGTTTAATAAATTTTGGAAAAATATAATTTAAGTATTTGTATTGTAAGATTGAATCAATACCAACCAAAGTATAAATAAACCGAGATTTATTATTAAAATTACAATAGATGAGTTATGAAAACCTATGCAACAATATACATTATCGTTGTTTTATCATCAAATGCCTTAGTCTCTTATCCATGGTTATTCTTATCTTAAAAAAGAGAAGTTCAATACAATAAAGTAATTTATGTGAAAAAATTAAAACACAATGATGATGCAATACTTTTTTTTTTCAAGGTTCGTGGCTGCCCAACCCAGCGAGGTGTTTTTACTAGAAATCGAAGACAGGGTTACTAACACTCGTATCCCATTTTTAGGATCTCAGAAGGAGGCCTTACACCAACTGAGCCAACCCACAGTACATTGTTTCGGTCCTATCGCATGCTAAGGACACCTACCCTGCGGAAGGACCTTTAAAAGACCTACTTTGACCTTTAGTAGGACCTTGACGATGTGATCCGACCTTAGATGACTTATGCACAAGACCTTAAGCCCAGAGTGACCTAACCTAGATCGGAAGAAGCCCTGAACTGCGGATACGACACGAGACTTATTCGTAAACTCATTCTCCGAAAGATAACAAAGCTTTATAAAGGAATAATAGCATATTATCAGCAATCGTAGAAGATTATCGATTATCTCCTTAAAGATAAGATCATATGAAGATTACTCTCGGATATAGAATATTTATCAAGAGAATACATCAGACTAGGAAACCTCTTAATCCTCTAAATACCAGTCCTATACAAGGGGCCGAGGAATCCACACACCCAAATACATACAACCAGTATACACAAAAGTTATACATATACAAGTGCTATATACATCATGTAGCCTAATAGACCTAGTGTCCTCACACTCTAGAGAGCATCATCAACACTCCCTTATGAGGAGTTCAACAATAGCACGACCACATTTTTGCTACCCAATGAAGGTGGCAGTTGCATTCAACCCCACCACGAAGGTTCATCAACTCATTGAAGCTTCCTGCCCTTCGTAGTAGGCCTAAACACACTTGAAGGACTTCCTTGACCATACAAGCTTCACTAAGAGTAGGGGGCATATCACTTATTACTCTTAGAGACAGAATTGGTCCGTCTCATTCTCCACTTGATGCCCTGTTTACGTGTGCCTAATAGTACTACGTAATCTTGCTCCTCGGAACCTTAGTTCGAACAGGTATTTCACAAGGACCTTCATCCATAACAAGGGACATCTGTCTAATTTGGGCAGAACATTGGCGCCATCTGTGGGAACCATAAATTTCTAATCCCATGAAACACAAGAGCTCGATGGGAGACCATGTAAAAGAGCCAGTTAGCCCGCCGACAAACAACCAACTAGGAGCAGGCAATCAGGGACCGTCCCCAACAACCTGGCTCTAGGTCAAGTCAACCCGGCGGCCCCACCAAACCCCTCAACGATGGGACCACACGCTGAAGAACATCAGAATGAAAACAATCCTAGGGATAGAGTCGCAACGTCAATGACTTTTGACGCTCCCATACTTCCTCCAAGGAATGTGGCATCCTCACTTTCAATTGTTTAGTTTAAGATTTACTAAAATTGATACTTGAAAATTTTTTACGAAACTTAATTACTTATAACAATTCTTACAAAAATCTGACAGAGTTTCCTCTGTTTTTCGGACTGTCCAAAAATTTCTTCTTTTATACCTGTCAGTCCAGAACATTATGAAACATAAAATTATCTTTAACTACAGCCAGTTTAATCCTAATGCCCGCTTAACAATATGACACAAGCTCAGGGCATACAACTACTACATAATTAAATTACAAAATAGCAGTCCTTAACATATTTAAACTATGGTCCACTCATAACAAATGTACACTCCACATGGTGGAGTGTAATCCTGCTCGGCCATGACTCGTGCAAGCTCCCTCTGTACCTGTCATAAAAATAGCAAGAAGGGTAGCATTACACAGAAATTAGGAAAATAGCTTCTAAAGAGCATAGCAATAAACTAAGCCTAACATTTGTATTTACAACATAATAATCAATGATCACTTTCATACATTCAATTTCACTTATCTCCTTCTTAACCCTTTTACTCATTTCCTTGTCTTTTCATCTTTTACTCTTGTTCTCGTTCATTATCTTTCCTCACTTTAATTGGCTATAGGGTCACCACACCCAACCTGTGCCGATTATCTTTTATCTTTATTAGGCCACAGGGTCACCACAACCAACTTGTGCCAATTGTCTTTTGTCTTTATTAGGTCACAGGGTCACCACAACCAACCTGTGCCGGTTATCTTTTATCTTTATTAGGTCACAGGGTCACTACAGCCAACCTGTGCCAATTGTCTTTTATCTTTATTAGGGCACAGGGTCACCACAGCTAACCTGTTCCGGTTATCTTTTATCTTTATTAGGTCACAGGGTTACCACAACCAACCTGTGCCAATTGTCTTTTATCTTTATTAGGCCACAGGGTCACCACAACCAACCTGTGTCGGTCTGTTATTTCTTTATCATCATTAACTCGTCTATGTCTTTTCTCTTCACTTTTAGTTCCTTAGTTCTCTTTCGTTCTTTTAATTTCTTAGTTCTTATTTAGTTTCTATTAATTATTCAGTACTCTCATTCCTTTCCTTAGTAACTTATTATCATTTTCACATTATTTCCCTAAGGGTTAACAACCAAATCATACAATTCATAATACCCATACAAATACAATCATTTCCATATTATCGATCCTTACCTCTTCTCCTATCTCCTTACTTATTAAATAGGCTCTCATTCTTGCTTAACATCTGATATTAATCTCTACAAATTCTAATTCACTCAACTCCGCTTAAATTGATTCATTTATGCCTAAGGCCTTTCAACTAATCGCAAACATCATCATCAATCACATATATTCATTAACATATTAAAAATGGGTTTTCCTTCTTTTATTGAAAATACTCCATTGACATCAATCATTACACATCACAAACATCTTAGTGGTTTCATTTTCTTTTGTTCTATACTTAGCTTTTTAACACTATTTTCATCTTCACAAAAATCATAAAACTACCTAGTGGGTTCTTTTCATTCATTCATATACTTTCTTTATTTTCTATATCTACTACCCTATGGTTTATTCTCATAACTATTTAACTACACTTAGCTACCACTATAAACATCCTAGAAACCATTCCCTAAATAGAGGTAACACTACCTTCTTACCTTATCCTTGTAGAGGGGAGAGGGATTACCAAACCCTAACTCTTTTGAACCACAACTAATTAACCACAAAGTTTGTAGTGAGAGGGATGAAGAGAGCTTGATTCCCAAGCCTTAGTGTATAGAGAGAGCAAGCTTCAATGGTTATGGAGGAAAGAGAAAGTGAACCCTAACCCATTTTAATTAGAATAAAAGCTCATTGTTAGAGATGATGATGGTTTATGCAAATTGAAGGAAGAAAGGAAAGGTATTTGCATCAACTTACCTAAAACTTGCGTTCTCCCATGGTGGGTGTTTGAAATTCCAAGGGAGGAGAGGGAGAGAGAGAGAAAAAAAACGTGAAGTGGAGAGAGAGGAATGAGGATAGTGAAGCTTGATTAGTGATGGTGTGATGATTTTGGCTCTCAATCCAAGCTTTGTTGTTGTTGATGATGGAAGTCAAGGAGGAGAAGAAGTGGTTCATGAACCCTAGCCATGGAGGAGAAGAAGAAATGGGGTTGAGTGTTGATGATGAAGGGGGAGATATGTGGCAGAAATATGAGGGCCAAGGGTGAGATTTTCGGTTTTGCCCCCAAATGAGGTGCATTTTCGCACCAGCATATGATACGTGCGCCTGGGCTTGGTTTCAGGCGTACGATGCGCCTGGGAGCGGGGCACGGGGCGCCTGGGCGCACACCCCAATTTAAGTGGAACAACTTGCATTCAAAAGGTCATATCTCCTTCGTTAACCGTTGGATCTTGCTCAAATTTTGAGACAAGCTTCCTAAGACACTCATCTTCACATCCAACGGTGGAATTTTTGTTAAAAGTTGTAGATATTTTATTTATAATTTCCTAATATAGGGTATTTCTTGTAATACCCGTAATTTCCTCAAATTGTTTTCTGTATTTAAAAATGAAATAGAAATACATTTATTAGATTTATTGAATGGAATTTTAATTCCACAATTTAATTTGATCAGTATTTGATTTGATTTTTCATGGATTTAATTAATTGTGAATTTTTGTGTTTTTAATTATTTTAAAAATGTGGGATTATATTATTTTATTTAAATTAGATTTTTATTTTGTACTTCCTTTAAAGTGGAGAAGGAAAGTTTTATTCCTCATTCTCATGTGATGTACGACCAAGCCATGAAGGTGGGAAAGAAAATTTTAAGTTTAGAGCCAAAATTCAAATTCAAAATGTGGCATAATTATTTTGTCTTTTCCATGAAACCCTAGGGAGACAAGTATTTATTACCCTACTTGATTATGTTTCCCACTAACTAAACACTCATAAAAACCTTAGATAGTTTGTCTTAAACCTACACAATTAAAAATTGAAAACCAACCCCTTATGACCCCTAGATTATTCGAACCCCCTCTTTTAAGCATTAAACCCCAATTAAAATTTGCAACCAAGCCCTTGTGACTCTTAGAGAAGTTTCGACCCCCATTTTAGTTAGTGAACCCCAAACCAAAGTTTTGCTATAAATACCCCAATATTAAGTTATACCCCTCTTGCACCTTCATATGTCTTAGGAAAAAAAAAAGAAAGAGAAGAGAGAAGAGAATAGGAGGCCGAGGTGGAGAAGGAAGAAGAAGGAGGTGGAAACTTAATTTTTCTTGCTCATTTTCTTGCATGTTTTTCTCTTACATTAGGTAATCATCTTCTAGCTTGTATTTTCTTCTTTCCTTTCATTTTCATTTTCCTTTTCATGAAGCTCAAAGTTAAGGTTTTTATTGTTTGAAGCTTAAAGCCTTTTGCATGTTGCTTTTTCTTATTTCTTATGCTTTTCTAAGCTTATCTACTTGGATTTGAGTTTGAAAACAAAAAATGAACATGCATAAACTCTTATGATGCTCACGGTTTTGGTCCCTTTTTACTTGAAATGATTTTTGATCTTTGATTTGTATTTTTATGTTGAAATATGAGTTGATCTATTATGTTCTTGAACTATTTGAAATTGATTTGCACAAATTTTTCTATTTTTCCCTTTGCATGTCACGGTTAGGGTTTATATTTGAGGAAAAATAATTTTGTTTTTACTTGCATGTAATTGATCCTTGATTCTTGCTATATGTTTAGTGTATTTTCGGTTTTCAAGTTAAAAATGCATGCTTAAATGAAAATTTGCCTTGGTATATTTTCATAAGGCTATACGGTTTTGATGATAAGTGCATGTATGTGTGTTTAACAAATTTTGATGCATAATTTTTTTAAAAAAATGTGAGTAATCTAAGCGTGTGCATGTGTTTATTTGACAAAAAAAATGTAAGCTCTTATGTTTGTATATATGTATATATTCGGCCAAACCCTTGAAAAATGAATAAATGATTTTTGTTTGGTAAAAAGTTTGTGTCTTTGTTCTTGCATGTATGTATAAATTCGGTCTAAGCATGAAAAATAGGTAAATGAGTTTATCTTTGAATGCATGTTGATGATATGCTAAGTTTAGTTATTTTGTTAAGTGTAATTTTTGATTTTCATGAAGGAAATGAATGAATAAATTGTTTGATAAAGTTTGTGCTGTGATTTATATATTTGTGTGTATTCGACCATGAGAGAGAGAAAAGAGAATGATTTTTGTTTCATGAAAACAAATTGTATTTGAAAGCTTGATATGAGTTATAGTGGTTTACATGTTTGTGTTTGTATTTGAAAGCTTGATATGTGTTTTAAGTGAAATGATTTCGTTTGATGAAAATAAAATTTGTGTTTAAGTCTATGCCATAAATCATGTTGATTTAAGTGTTTAAATTGTGGTTTTTAGTCCATTTGTCTTGGATGCAATTCGGCCATGCATTGTAAATGTACTTAGGGAATTTTGTTGTATGAAAATAAACTTGTAAGTTGATGCTTGAACATGGTTTAGTTGTATTTGTGGCTTACTTCTTTGGTTTAATTCGGTTTGTAAGTAAATATATGTTTAAGTAATTTTGATTGTGAAAATGAACTTGCATGATAATGTTCCAAGTTGAGTAAGTTGATTTAAATGTATTTGAACTTGTAATCTTGATTTATTTTGTTAAGTTCAATTCGGTTTCTTTGAGTTTAAATAGGTAAATATGAAAATGAATTATTTTGGAAAAGATTATGAGTGGCATAGTTGATAAAGTGTTGTTTTGATGTTTCATGGAATGTTAGAAAAAATTAGGAATGTTGTTTGGCTTTGATGCATGATTCGGCCAAGGTATGTTTACTAGGGTAGGAATTTATTTTTCTAAGTGTTAATTGATATTTGAAAAGTGTGCTAGGTGATTGTGTGAATTGATTTATTAAAGTGTCGTTGTCGTTTATGTGTTAGTTGATGATTTGAAAACGTTCGGGTACTTACTTAACTTTGAAAAATAATTGATTTTAAGTTTATTTACTTTGATTTATTTGGATTTGATGGTTTTGTTTGGTGGTTGTCCAAAGTTTTATTTTATTGAGAACGTTTGAATTTTAGAGTGTTAAAGTGTTTGTTTTGAGCTAAAGAACGATTTGAAGCAAAATGTACTTTTACGTTGTTTTCGGATTTCATTAAAGTGATTTTGAGAAACAATTCTTTGCTGTCCAGAATTGTTTGAACTTGTTCTTCAATTTTAAAAATGTGTTCAAGTGATTTAAATTAAAGTTTTTAAGCGGTATTTGATTTAGGAAAAAGTCGGATTGAAAACGGTGAACTTTTAGGTGTTTTCGGAATTGTTTAGGGTGCTGTCCAAGGTGGACGAGCAGCCCCTATTTGTTTTTAAAATTTATTGATGGAGTATTTTCAATGTGTTTCAAGGTATTTAAGTTGTGGTTTTACCTTGGAACATTTTGAGGAAAAGGAAATTGTATATTAATATATTATGTTTGATTTGAGGAAATAAAGGTGTTGCTGTGGAACGTGATCGCGGAGATCGAGATTTTGTGGATTCTCCGAGGATTTCAATTCGCAATCAAGGTGAGAATAATAGCTTATTTGCAATGTATGCCATGAGGGTATGTATTTAGTTTCGATTGTTTAAATCGGAACCGTGATCGAGCAAGGTTAAGTAGTGTGAGGACGATTGGTCTGTTGATTGTTTGGCTCCTCGCACGAAAGACTAAGATCACTATTGCATTTATGTGTTGTTATTTGATTGAGTTATGTGAACATGAAAGTATGAACATATGATGTCTGCTCATGCATAATGATTCATGTTGTTATATTATGTTTAGCATGATGCATGACATTGAGACATGAAAATAAAGTGATGAATGAATGTTATGCGTGGAGGAAGTAAGTAAAGGAAAAGTAAGGAGTGGAAATGAATTCCCTGATGAGAACCGAATTGGTTATGGTTATGTTCTATACGATGAGTTGAGCTGGCCATGTGAGCGGTATGCCGTGGATCCGAGCCTTGGTCAGTTAAGCAAGTGATATCGAAAAAGATTGGACGTTGCGGAAAGTTGTGTAATTAGAGGTCGAGGATCACCGAAGTGATGGATAAGGGTGACTCGTCCGACCATAGGGTTAATAAAAGCTTTAATAAGACTGAAACATATAAAAGATAATAGTTATATGCGGTGAGATGAGTGTGAAGTAGTGGAGAGGAAGATACCCTGTCTATCTGCGGATATTCAGGTGTGTGATTGTGATAGGGGAGGTTGATGACGGTGAAACGTCAAGAAACCTGTAGTGCTTTTCTAGGCGGAACTAGTCTATAAGTGATCGGGGATTAATACCCAAGTGATCGTAGCGTGTTCTGCACCGCGAACTAGAAAAGTACTGTCGCCCCCTTGATCAAATTCGAAACGGTGAGAGGGAACCTGAACGAGCGGGAAGATCGACTGGAGATTGGATCACGTGGAATATCAGTTGTCGTGTTAGCCAGCCTGTGTGGTTGTGGCTTGACATTCATATTTGTATGCTGTTGGTTTCTCGACTGTTCGACCGGTGAGGGTTAAGGTTCTTGTACGTCCCGTTTGCTTCCGACTAGGTTTGGGAGGATATGGAGGAGATGCAAATGTGTGTGCTAACTATAAAAATTTCACAGTGATGTCTTATATTTTCCCCTGACATCACGGGTAATGTGAACTCTTGATAAAACTTAATAAAATACTTTGAGAAAGTTAACTGTGTGAAAGGATCAAAGTGTGGCGGCGATGAGGTACTGATGACAGTAAGGTTGCTATGAGAATGACGACATGAAGTTAATGAAGTGGCTAAGTGATAAAAATGATGATCATGCATTCATTTAGCATTCATTTGCATCTGTGTTGTTATTTATTTTATGCTTTGAGATGTATTGGTGGTGTGCCGGATTTGTTGGCATGTTATGCGTCCGGAAAAGCTTATTCTTTCTTCTGTTTGTTGTTTCTCTTCGTTCTTCGTGGGGACGCAACGGGAAGATGGTGTACAGTATAGAGATCATCATGTGGCCCCTAGCGGGGGGAGTGTGTGAAGTCACCCTTGACGGTTGGATCTGGAGAGGCTTAACTCGGCTGGAAATCAAAGACCCTGAACATCGTTTGAGAGGAGAAAGAATTGAACTGCACATTGGTCGCATTACCTTGAGGGACTATATGGATGGAGGACCTCGGACGTACTTCGCTAGTGGTATGCAGGCCGCACCGCTTGCGGAGGAGAAGACTAAGGAGGAGGAGATAGCACCGAAGGACGATGAGGACCAACCGACCGCTTAGGGATTCCCGTGGGTTTTGTGGTCTAGGTGTTTTGTTTGTTTTGGTTAGGGTCGAGTCCAACTGAGGAGAGTCATTCTCTAGATAACTGATGATGTAACTATCCTATCTCTTGATGTATTTTGGGACTTGATGTCCGCAACTCTTTTCTTTTATGTTGTTGTAACTGCGTTGGAAACTACTTTTGAAAACTGCTTTTGGTGATGGATGTAATTATTGGTATTGGTAAACTTAACTGACAATGTTTAAAAGGCGATGAGGTATTTCAGTTTATGGTTTGTGTATGTGATGGGAGTTTCGTGATATCTCGATTTTGGGAAACGGCAGTGATAACTCTTCGTGAGAAAATGTATAAAGTTACTGTGGTAGACCGACCCTCGGTCTACCCTAAAACGCCCTCGGCCGACTAGAATACTCACTGGCCGACCAGAATTCTCATTCTGCCGGGTCACGCATCTTTGGGCCGAGCACATGCCATAGGACCCACCCTAACGACTCTGGACCGAGTACAGGGACCTCTTCCCTTAAAGAGTCCAAGCTAAGGGCGCGTGAGCCTAGCTCGCCAACCAGATAAGACTAACCGCTAACAGGATAAGGATGAATGACTCATCCCTTATCCTATAAAGGGACACGTCAGCCCTACTGGACCTCCGTACAGGCCCATAGGGTACAACACCGCTCCCCCTATAAATAGCTGTCTCCAGCTAGGGGCTCAGGTACGTTTTTTCTCCCTAATCATACACTAGCACACACTCGTGATTAGGGAAACCCTAGTTATCCCAACTGGATAGCTAGCATACCAACAAAATCACACAGTAACATCAGGCCGTATTCTAGCTCTTAGGTCTTCCATAACCTTGAGCTAGGGTTATACTCTGAACATTGTGTCTAGGACATTACATTGGCGCCGTCTGTGGGAAACCGTAAACTGCTATTCCCACCCCAAAATGGTAGAAACGCGAGGAAACGCAACATCGCGTGGCGCAAACCGCCATGCAGGGCGAAACCATCAGAATTTGCAAGAAGGCAGTGGCGACAACGGCGGAGATCTCGATGGGAGAAACCCTCCACATCCCACCATGCCATCAGTAAGACAAATTCCAGCCCGAAGCCACCACTCCGTTCCAGCTCACACGCACAGTGGTCGTTACACCGTCCATTCCAGGCAAACAAACCCCCAGAACCAAAATTCTCTTAACCCCAATCATGCCCAAAACCATGGATCAGGCCGATCCATCGACGCCCGTGTTTCTGGAGATGATAGAGATCACTCCCTTGGTCAAAGGGAGAGCCAGTTGGAAGAAATCATTAAGCAACAAGCTAAGATCCTAGAACAACAGGGAAAGGCCATCGCCGATCTCCAACAGCTCCATATGCAGGCGGTGGCCGGAGGGGTGTTAGCAACTCAGCTGATCCCCCACCCAACCACCACTCTACCTCCACCACCCCCCATAAACCCAATCTTAGAGGACACATATGAAACCGACCACACTGCTCATCCTGGCCATCCCTTCACTCCGAGAATCATGGCATATGAGACACCCTCAGCCTTTCTCGGCCCAACGAGTGTTTCCAAATATAACGGGTTAACCGACCCTTTGGAGCATATCTTGTCTTTTGAAGGAGCTATGAACTTTTACGACGGTGGAGACATGATGAAATGCAGAGCTTTTTCCATGACTCTCCAACCACCCGTCTTAAGGTGGTACTCAGCCTTGCCCAGGAACTCTATTAACTCCTGGGCAGAGATGAAGAGAGTTTTTCTGAACAGGTACACCGCTAGTTGCGTCCAGCCGAAGTCCGACCACGCGCTAGCGGGCGTTATGCAGCAGACCGAAGAGCCGTTACGGGAATATCTCTCACGTTTCCATTCGGAGGCAGGGACCGTGCCTAACTTAGAACCAAGCTTTGCAGTCTTTCTCTTCACTCAGGGTCTCCGAAACGGAGATTTCAAAAATTCACTTGTGGGCAAACCGCCGAGGGATATGGCGGAGCTAAGACATCGATCTACTAAGTTCATAAACTTAGAAGAATTCAGCAAATGGCAAAGAAACAGAGACAGAGGCGAGCGGGGAGAGCCATCCTCCCAGGGGAGATCAAGAAGAGACGAGAGAAGGGATGACCGAAGGGAAGATCAAAGGAAGGGACCCCGGGGGGAAAGGAGATTTGGACCTCCCCGAGGGAAATTCGAGCAATACACCCCTCTCACAGTCCCAAGAAGCCAAATTCTGCAGGAAACAATGCAGACTGACCTCCGAGCAATAGAAAGACCACCCCCCTTGAAGAGAAGCCAGCGGCAAGATCGCTCCAAATTTTGCTCGTATCATGGTGGGTATGGGCACACGACAGATGAATGCACTTGGATCAGGGATGTGATCGAGCAGTTAATAAGGGACGGAAAGTTACAGCAGTATGTCCGGGAAGCACTTGACCGACATACTCGAAGAAGAACTTCATCCCTTGACAGGAATGGTCGGCCGTCAACCAGGCAAGCCGATCAAAACACCAACCAACAACAACCAACCAATCAGCAGCGAGTGGCCATGGTAGAGGTTGCCACGACGGATCAATCCCCGCAAAACCTATGAGTCAACACCATTGCTGGAGGTTTTGCGGGAGGAGGAGAGAAACGGTCCGACAGAAAGAAATATATCAATCAAGTCCTTGCAGTTCACAACCATCCAATCCGAAAGAGAACCACAAGAAGTATTCCCATTAGCTTTTCTGATGATGATCTTGAAGGGGTGATCCCGGGTCATAACGACCCTATGGTCATCACTGCTTTGATCGGTAATTACGAGGTTGCCAGGGTATTCGTCGATCAGGGTAGCTCGGCAGATATCATGTTCCTAAACCTTTTCGAAGCACTAAAATTAAAAAACTCGTACCTGACCCCCTTCGAGGGAAAGCTGATCAGCTTTACTGGGGATGCAGTGGTTCCCAAGGGACACATCCAGCTGCCAGTGACCCTCGGGAACCACCCTTCGGCGAGAACCGAGATTATCAAGTTCCTTGTAGTCGATTGCCCTTCAGCATACAATGCCATCCTCGGCAGGACATGCTTGCAGGCCTTCGGCGTGGTCGTGTCAACGGTCCATCTGGCTATGAAGTTTGAAGGTACTGACAGGACTGTAGTTACCATCCGAGCCGAGCAGGAGAAGGCTCGACTGTGTTACAATGCCAGTTTGGCAAAGATCAAGATTCCAGAACAAATCCAGCCAACGTTAAGTTTGAACAAGGGAAGTGTACTCTTGACGGATCTAGATGTTAGGTCCGATTTGGATGATTCAAGACCTACCCCTGAAGGAGAGTGGGAGTTCATTGTTTTGGATGAAAAACTACCAGACAGAAGAGTGAAACTAGGAACCAACCTTCCAGAAGAAATACGAGCAGAAATGCTCGAGCTTTTAAAGAAGAATAAAGATCTTTTCGCTTGGACCTCGGCAGACATGCCGGGGATTGATCTGAACTTGATCTGTCATCGGCTCAGTGTTTATCCGACCGCCAAACCGGTCGCCCAAAAGAAGAGAAGGGTTGGCACCGAAAAGGCGGTAGTGATAGAGCAAAAGGTATCCGAGCTCCTTTCCGCCGGGTTCATAAGGGAGGTTAGCTACTCGGAATGGCTCTCCAACACCGTTCTGGTCAAGAAATCGAATGGGAAGTCGCGCATGTGCGTCGACTATACCGATTTGAACAAAGCATGCCCAAAGGACCAGTACCCCCTCCCCATCATTGACAAATTAGTGGAAAACTCATCTGGCTACCAACTCTTATCTTTCATGGATGCATATTCAGGATATAATCAAATCCCGATGTACCCTCCTGATCAGGAGAAAACGGCCTTCATCACTGAAAGGGAAACTTACTGCTACACGGTAATGCCTTTCGGGTTGAAAAACGCTGGCGCAACCTACCAGCGTATGATGAACAAGGTCTTCTCAGGAATGATCGGACCTACTCTTGAGGTGTACATTGATGATATGATAGCTAAGAGTAAGAAGAAGGAGGACCATCCTCGGGACCTCGTGGCTATTTTTGATAGAATCAGAAAAGTTAACATGCGCCTGAACCCTGATAAGTGTACCTTTGGGGTCCCAGCCGGGACCTTTTTAGGTTTCATGCTCTCGGAGAGGGGGATCGAGGCCAACCCGGAGAAATGTCAAGCTATCCTGAACATGCACAGCCCATCTAATGTCAAAGAAGTTCAAAGGCTAACTGGTCGGATGGCGGCCCTCTCCAGATTTCTCCCTCAAGTATCCAAGAAAGCTTTACCATGGTACCAGTTATTCAGAAAAAACAAGAACTTCCATTGGAACGACTCTTGCGAACAAGTGTTTACAGAGCTCAAGCAATACCTCTCGGCCCCTCCCGTCCTCACCAGTCCTCGGGAAGGGGAAACTTTGTTTTTGTATTTGTCCGTAAGTGAAACATCTGTTAGCTCGGTTTTGGTCAGAGACAACTCGGGAACCGAGCGTCCCATCTACTTTGTCAGCAAGGCCCTCCAGGGGCCTGAGATAAGATATTCCAGAATTGAAAAACTCGCCTTTGCTTTGGTGATTGCTGCTAGGAGACTCCGGCAGTACTTTCAGAACCACCCCGTAGTACTCAGAACAACTCAGCCAATCAGGCAGGTCCTCAACCGACCAGACTTGGCTGGAAGGATGGTGTCGTGGTCTGTTGAACTATCTGAGTTCGACATCACCTACGAGCCAAGAAAAACTCTCAAGTCCCAGATTTTAGCAGATTTTGTTTCAGAGCTATCAGATTCTACTTATTCCAACCCCTCCCAGCCATGGAAAATTTATGTTGATGGCTCCAGCCACAATAAGGGGGCAGGAGCAGGGATAATCCTTGAAAACGCAGCTGGCATTTGTGTGGAGTACTCCCTCAAGTTCGATTTCCCCACCTCGAACAACCAAGCAGAGTACGAAGCGGTGATAGCCGGCTTGCGCATGGCCCATCAAATGGGGGCGTCAGAAATTGAAGTTTTCAGTGATTCCCAGCTAGTTGTATCTCAAATCAAAGGTGAATTTCAAGCCAAAGAGCCAATCCTTCAGAGATATCTAGAACAAGTCAAAGCTCTCACAGATCTTTTTCCCCAATTCTCCATCACCCACATCCCTAGGTCTTCTAACAGCCGTGCAGATATCCTGTCAAAGCTCGCCAGTACTAAAGGACCAGAGAACAACAAAACCCTAATCCAAGAAACTGTTCACCAGCCGAGTGTTATCTTGGCTGTGTCTCTAACCACCAGCTGGATGGACCCCATTAAGCAGTATCTCCAGTTCCAAATCCTACCTACCGACTCCTCCCAAGGAAAGAAGGTAGTAAGACAAGCGGCTCAATACACCATGGTCGGCAACATTTTGTACAAACGGGGAACAGACTCCCCAATGCTAAGGTGTCTGGACCGAGCGGAAGCTGATCTGGTACTAGCCGAGGTTCATGAAGGAATCTCGAGCCACCATATGGGTGCGAAGGCATTGGCTCGCAAAGTGCTCCGAGCGGGCTACTACTGGCCTACACTCCTCAGCGACGCCTCGGAACATGTTAAAAAGTGCGATTCCTGTCAGTTCCATGGAAATGTTTTTCAACGCCCCCCAACGGAGCTACATTCCATGATTGCACCATGGCCCTTCTATCAGTGGGGCATGGACATCATAGGAAAATTCAAAACAGCCCCGGGGCAGCTAAAATTTGTAGTGGTCGCAGTTGACTATTTCACAAAGTGGATTGAGGCCGAGGCGTTGGCTACAATCTCCTCCGCCAAAATTCAAAAGTTCTTTCTCAGACAAATCATCACCCGTTTCGGTGTCCCACACACCCTGGTCACCGACAACGGTACCCAATTCACTGCTAAGGTTTTCCAAGAACTTGTCAACCACTTCCATATTACCCATCACTTCTCATCCGTCGAGCATCCGCAAACCAATGGACAGGCTGAAGCTGCGAACAAAACCATCATCGACGGTTTGAAGAAAAGATTGTTGGATGCCGAGGGTTCATGGGCTGACCTCCTTCCCGAGGTATTATGGTCAATCAGAACGACCATACACACCTCAACAGGAGAAACCCCGTTCCGACTAACCTACGGTTGTGACGCTTTGTTACCTATTGAAACTCGGATCCCTACCTTCCGTATATCCGAGCGACCAATAGAAGTAAACGATGATTTGTTAAAGGAAGAATTAACCCTCAGCGAGGAAATCCGATCCCTAGCCTCGGAACGAGAGAAAAAAGCTAAGGAAAGACAATCCCGAGAGTACAACAAATGGGTGGTTCCGAGGAGTTTTGCTGTGGGAGACCTGGTCCTTAGACGAGCTGACATTGGATTGAAAAATTCAAGAGAAGGGAAGTTGGCTAAGAACTGGGAAGGTCCCTACCGAGTGATCTCGAAGACAGGCTCGGGGGCCTACAGACTTGAAACACTAACCAACCAACAGTTGAACAACTCCTGGAACGCCACCAAGCTCAAACCATACTATAGCTAAATGGGAGCCACAACACTGTCTGCAAAGATGAAATTTTATCATTTTAAATTCCTGTCATTTATCTTTAACATGATCTTAATTATCCTTTTTTTGTATTTGACTCCTGTTTACAAACGGATCAAGGAAATTCGATGAAGCTTTTAAATTCTCGTATTCTCTTACTGTTAACGTACTATCCATTTCCCCTCGGCTCGCCACCGAGGCGAACTTGGATTTTTATGCATGACCTTCTAACAAGGACATATAAACTAACAATTGCAAGTACTTTAATGAGATGCCCGGCCAAAAACTAAAAACAGTTTCGTAGTGCCGAGGACCGAGGATCCCACCTAGGCCATAGGTCGGAGATTCGAAATCTAAAACAACAGTTTATAACGAGATAAAACACAATACTAGATCATAAAGAACAGAATAAGATTCGCTTCTTACAAGAACAATGTTGCAAAATAAAAAAAAAAGTCTTCTTACAAGAACAGAATAAGTTCAAATTACCAAATTACACAGCAAAATACAGCAAAATACATCTCCAGGGAGTTAATCCTCGTCTTCGGACAAGGCAATGGATGACCCATCAAAGTCTTCTTCACTTTGCTCCAACTCCAGGGGGTTCGGCAGGTTAGGTGCTGATAAATCCACTTCAGCATCATCACGATAATCGATCATCCGATCACCATCAACCCCATAATATGGGCTAGTCCCAACCACTCGGATTCCAGGGTTCAAGAGCATTAACTGTTTGACAGCATTCACAAAAGAGTCGACAGCACCATGATCCCAGTTGAAGTGGTTCTTGCAAGCCAGTACCTTATGCTTCAAAGCCTTCCGACGAGTTTTGATCAACTCCCTCTGCACTTCACCCAGTTCCCCTTGTAACCTAGTCACTTCCGCCTCCGACCTCGTCAAACGACCAGCAACACCTTCTAGCTCGTTAACCCTTTGACAAGCTTCAGTCAGCTTCGCCTGGGCCGCCTGCAGCAACCTTCCTTTCTCAGCATCCTTTCCAACCATATCCTCTAGAGCCTTTAGAGCAGTCTCCCGAGCTCTCTCCGAAGCGTCAAATCTTCTTTGAAGCTCGGCGTTTGCCTCCGTTAGAGCTCGGAGATTTGCCTCACTTTCCCTCACTTGGCTTAGCAGATTCTTAGTTTCAGCAGCAGCAGCTTTCCTCTTCTCTTTCTCAGCTGACGAGAGGGTGGCACTGATGTCTTCCGCATTTTTGCTTAAATGAAACATATAGCTGGCGGCCCTCAGCATGTTTCGGCCCAAAAGGTCACAATGGCACCTTAAGGTGCTTGCCGTCTGATCCGACAACCTTTTTTCATCGTTCGGCGTATAAACCAAGCCGATGAATTTCTCATTTAGCTTCCTAGCCCAAACACTCTCCTCGTCCGGGTCAGACAAATCGAACCACAGATTGGTCCTTTGAAGGTCGGCAACCTTCGCCTTCACCACCTCCACAGCCTTGCCTTTGCCTTTATCCAACTTAGCCCTTTTGGCAAGAGGCACCCGATCCTCTTCATCCTCCTTTCCTTCCACTTGCACCAGCGGGATTCCAGTAGCTATTTCCCCCCCCCCCTTGTCGGTGAAGGACGAACAACCTGCACCACCTCGACCTCGGAGGGACAAGTTTCGGCGACAGTCACCGAGCGAGTGGCTTCCGAGGACATGTCTCCACTCCGAGAACCACTTGACCCAGCAGCCACCTTTGCTTTAGCAAGTTCCTTTATACGAGCAACAGCCTTGTTTTCCTTAGCCATTTTTTCTACAAAACCAAGAATCCAAATGTTAAAAAAAAAAAAAAAAAAAATTACCAAGCTCGGCTTTTATAAGCTCCTAGGGAAAAAGAATGATCTTCTTGATATCTACTGGACCATTCCGTCTAACATAGGAAAAGAAGGTATCACAAGTGATCCTCCCGGCTACAGATAGCTCGGACTCGTATTGATACTGATAAAGTTTGGGATTGCGGTTAAAAAACTCGGGTGACCAAGACAACGGAAACCGAGGCTGATCACCCTCCATAAACCAACAGTCCCCGTTTCCGACGAATTGATACTTAAAGAATAAAGGCTTAAAAGTCTTCCATGAATCTGTGAATTTATCGAAGAGGGCATTCCGTTGCGTGCTTTCAACGACACCCACAATCTTTGGCGCGACCCCTTCTCGAAGATGTTCACTTGCGGTATATACAACCATAGAAACGCTCGGAGCGAGCAAGTCAACTTTTGAGCTTCGCAAAACTTTTGAAAGGCTCGGATGAAGGCCCAACCGCTAGGATGTAGTTGGGTAGGAGCCAAGCGTAACCGACGCAACAGCTCTATTTCTATTTCAGTAAAGGGCAACTTCACCCCCAGCCGAATGACAACTTCTTCATACATGAAAAACTCTTTGCGATCCGCGGCGATCGCCGTACACACTCGGTCATTGGCTGCCGGTGAGCTTATTGCATAAGATGTCCCAGTTTTATCCGTGGGGCAGGGGAGTATGTGGGCTCGAATATGACTTAGATTACTGTTGACCAAAGCCGACGGGGTTCTAAGCACCTCCAAATCAACCCAGTCATAATCTACAGAGTTCGGAGGCACAAGGAACTCCTGAGGATGTGTGATGCACCTTCGAACCATACCTGGGGAAAGGGAATACTCGGCGTCAGAATCTATAAAATCAAGATTTTTAAACAACCTAGCCCTAGGTTTATTAGTCCTATAGCCGAGCCTGCTACACCTTCCCCTAACCCTAACAGCTTTTCCCCAGAAGGGTTTCTCCCAGGAACGGTTCGAAGGGCGGCGGGATAGTTGGGCCCGCTCTTCCGCCGCTTGATACAACAGTTTCCTACCTTCCTCCTCCTCGGGGTTCCGAGGGTAATCCACTGATAGTGGTACTTCGGCCATCGGATCTACCATGCGATGGCGGAAGGGTGAGGGCAGAAAGTCCAGCACCTCTAGATCGGAAGACGAAGAAGAAGAAGAAGAAGAGGAAGAATCCTCAAGATCACTCAAACCCAGAATCCTAGACCACTCCTCATACTGAAGCCAATTAATACTCATAATGAAATCTAAACTTACCCAGAAATAAGCCCAGAAAACTAAAACACAGGAACAAAATCTGCAACCAAAAACCCAGAACCTACGGAGAATATGATTCAGCAGAGAAGGAAAGAAAAGCGAAAAACAGGAACAAAAGAAGAAAATCAAAATACCTGAGAATTGGAGATGAGAACTGGCACGAACGAACTGGGGAATCAAGAACAGAAGAATAATGGCGTAGGGAAATTATAATCCAAAAGCTAATGAGACGAACTTCAGAGAGAAGAGGAGTGTCAGAAGTCTGAGTTTGAAGGAAAGTATGAAAAAAGGAGGAAAAGAGTAGTTGAAGGGGTGGTTTCCCCCCACGTTTGAAAATTTGGGCCTAATCACAAAAGCCCAACAGCCTACATCGCGACACTAAAAGGACACGTGGCGCACAACTAATGGAAAGAAGCATCTCGAAAACCCAAAAGGCAGCATGCACCATCATGACCCCTCTGACACAAGGCAGCACGTGTCATAGAAGGACATCCAAAAGTCCTTTCAGTCAGTCAATGGGACAGCGAGGCAGGGTGAGCTGTCCTGAACTCATTATCCCCTACCGAGCTTAACCCTCGACACCTTGAAGGTCACATACGAAGAACTCTCAGCTCGGCTCAAGACTCGAAAAGTCTTACCGAGCTAAGGGGCTTATGTGGTAGACCGACCCTCGGTCTACCCTAAAACGCCCTCGGCCGACTAGAATACTCACTGGCCGACCAGAATTCTCATTCTGCCGGGTCACGCATCTTTGGGCCGAGCACATGCCATAGGACCCACCCTAACGACTCTGGACCGAGTACAGGGACCTCTTCCCTTAAAGAGTCCAAGCTAAGGGCGCGTGAGCCTAGCTCGCCAACCAGATAAGACTAACCGCTAACAGGATAAGGATGAATGACTCATCCCTTATCCTATAAAGGGACACGTCAGCCCTACTGGACCTCCGTACAGGCCCATAGGGTACAACACCCCCTCCCCCTATAAATAGCTGTCTCCAGCTAGGGGCTCAGGTACGTTTTTTCTCCCTAATCATACACTAGCACACACTCGTGATTAGGGAAACCCTAGTTATCCCAACTGGATAGCTAGCATACCAACAAAATCACACAGTAACATCAGGCCGTATTCTAGCTCTTAGGTCTTCCATACCCTTGAGCTAGGGTTATACTCTGAACATTGTGTCTAGGACATTACAGTTACTTTTTGTAAATAATTAATAATGAAGGATGTTTAGAAAATAAATAAAATGAACAAAGCAAGGCGCGCGTGTAAATAAATGTTTTGTATGTGTACGTTGTTTATATGTTGTAAAAAAAATTTGACCTTCATTTTTTACTAATAAATACTAAATAAATGCAATATTTTCAGGAAACAAAATCTGAGTGTCACATTTTTAACACCGAAAACATCGTTTTTAACACTCGTTTGGTCTTCTCTTTAAATTTTCTATCCGATGTCTATGCTGCTTAACTCTTTTATGGTACTCTAAGGAAACCTAATCCATCACCTTGATTGTGTAGGTTTCTATGTTTTGATGCTAACAACCTTTCTCCAAGCAACAACATTATCAACAAGGAAGCTATCTCATGAAGAATAGAATTAGGATTTAGTTTGATTCTAATGCAATGTAATATTTAATTTTATGCAATGCATATCATGAGAGTGGGTATCTTTAGGTGATCTTAATGAAGCTTATAATAATGTTTGATTAAGAGTGAAGAAAACTTAATCTTGATTATAATAGCTCATATTAAAGTTATTGTGAAAATCCATTTGAAAAACTTTGTTTTTAGTCCATATCTGATCAGGTCACTCGAGTAATGAGTTTGCCTTTACTCGAGTAATGTGTGTTGTTATAGGTTAATTGAGTAATGAGTTATTCGTCACTCGAGTAACGTATTTCAACATGTGTTAATCGAGTAGTGTGTTACACTTCACTCGAGTAACTTGAACAGTGGCAGAAAAATTATAAAAGGACTTCATTTTTACATGAACAAGGTTACACACTCTTTTACAATTTTCTATTGAGAAATACACTTTCATTTTTCAAGAGCTATTACACACTTCCTTTGAGAAATCAAGATTCAACAAATTTCTTCTATTCTTCACTCAAGATTAATCATTGTTCTAAGTTTTCTTTGAGATCAATATTTTTTAGTTCTTAATTGTGTTGAAGCTTTGCAACAAGAGGTTGCACATTTCAAGAGTTCAACAAAGGTGAAGAATTTCACAAGCAAGTCTTTGAAGGTTTATCAAAGCAAGATTGAAAAGGATTTGGTTGGAAGCATCTTCAACAAATCAACAAGAGAAGACGGAAATTCAATTGGGTTAGAATTTCAAAGTGTTTGGTACACACTTTGAAGAAGGGTTAAGATAGGATAGCTTTGTGAGAAAGTTGCATCTTAAACATTGTAATTCTAACAATTGAATTTGTCTAGTAGAAACTCTTTATCATTTTGATAAAGGGGACTGGATGTAGCTTTCAAGTGGGTGAAAGTGAACCAGGATAAAATCACCATCTTCATTGTTTCTTTTCTTGTTTGCATTAATTCAAGAACAATTGAATTTTAGGTTAGAATTGGGGTTTTTCAATTCATTATCAATTGACCTAAAATTGGTTGGTAAATTTACTTGCAATTGTTCATAGCATTCATACATAGTTTGTTGAATCATCATAGTATTGCGATTCTAAAAGAATTCTCATCAAAACTCTTTTACTATTCGATTTTTACCCAGATTACTCGAGTGAATTGTGGATTACTCGATTAATCTGAAAGCTGTTTTGAACTTTACTCGAGTGAGACTTCTGATACTCGAGTGAAATAAAATTTGCTTGCGTAATACTCGATTAAAAGGTATTTTACTCGAGTAACCTGACTTGTTTTTGAAAGAAAATTTATTTTCTTAAAATCATTCTCTACGGTGATCGAAATATCTTTACTAAGGCTCCAATATTCTATTCACCCCCCCTCTAGACTATATTGAGCTGCTTGTTGGTTTCCAACAAGTGGTATCAGAGCTCGGACGAAAAATCCGAGCCTTAAAAAGCTTTTTCGAAAAGATCCTTTTACTTGGAAACAATGGGCTCAATTTCAAATCCTTTTGGTGGTGAAGGAGCTTCCATTAACAGCCCCCCACTATTCAATGGTGAGGGATACGCTTATTGGAAGGTCCGAATGAAAATTTTTATACAAGCCATAGATATGGAAATTTGGAATGCCATAGAGAATGGACCTTTTGTTCCACAAACTAAAGTAAATGATGTTGTTTCTGTAAAACCAAAATCGAGTTGGAACGATGATGATAAGAAGAAAGTTCAATTTGATTTAAAAGCGAAAAATATCATCACGTCCGCTCTTTCATATGATGAGTTCTTTAGAGTGTCTCAATGCGTTGATGCCAAACAAATGTGGGACACACCACAAGTCACACATGAGGGCACGTCTGAGGTTAGAAGGGCTAGGTTAAATACACTCATGCATGAATATGAACTCTTTCGTATGTTACCTAATGAAAATATAGGTGACATGCAAAAGCGTTTCACACATATTATAAATCATCTTTCGGCTCTTGGTAAAGTACTAACAAATGGTGAAGTTGTTAATAAGATTTTGAGATGTCTTAGCAGGGAATGGCAACCTAAGGTGACGGCCATTATGGAAGCTAAGGACTTGGACCAAATTGACTTAGCAACTCTATTCAGAAAGCTTCAAGAGCATGAAATGGAGCTTGGAAGGTTATCCATGAATGAAGATGCCGATAGGAAGAAAAAGGGAATAGCTCTCAAATCAACTTCAAAATCCCTTAAGGCACAAGAGGAAAACCCTCAAATGGATGACTCAGACTCCGACATAGATGATGAGACCCTTGGCTTGTTAGTCAAAAAGCTTGGAAGATTCCTTAAGAAAAAGGCTAACTTTAATAGAAATAGACCAAGAGATTCTAAGGACACTCAATCAAGGAACAAGACTAACAAAGAGAATATCAAGTGTCATGGGTGTGGGAAGCTTGGTCACTATAGATCAAATTGTCCAACTAACTCTACGAAGTCCGAAGGTGACAATTGGAAGCCCAACTCATCTAAAGGAAAAAGGGCTTATATAGTGTGGGATGAACCGGAGAATCAATCCTCATCTAGCTCATCGGAAGATGAAGAACTTGCAAACCTTTGTTTAATGACGAAGCTTGATGAAGAAGAATCTTCGAGCATGAAATCAAGTGAAAACATCAATGAGGTAGATTATCTTTCCGATGCTAGCTCTAGTTCTAATTCCCCCTCATTTAATGAATTGTACAATGTGTATGTAGAGATGCATAAAGAGTTGAAGAAACTTGCTAAAATAAATGTTGAAAGAAAGAATTTTATTATGGAGCAACATGAAAAGATTTTGGAACTTCAAAACTCTTTAGAGGAGCTTAAGCTTCAAAATGAAACACTTGAACTCATTTATACAAACTCTACATGCAATTGCGAATTGAAAACAAATGAGACTCCATCTTGTGAGAATTGCAAATCCTTAGAAAAAGAAGTTTTCAATTTAAATGATCGGATTGCAAGGCTCATGAGAGGAGATACATGCTTAGATCATTTGCTTTCAACTCAAAGGAACAATAGTAATAGATCCGGTCTTGGCTATACCAAACCTAAGAAACGCAATTATCGCAAAGATGGTGTATTTTCTAAGATTAATTTTTCTAAAAACCCAACTTGCCATTATTGTGGGATTTTTGGGCATACCACGAATAAATGTAACATAAAGAAGTTTGGTATACCAAGCGGTGAATATATTTGGATTGTTAAGCGGAGCTCACCCCATGCTAACAACAAAGGACCTAAGACAACTTGGGTACCTAAATCAAACAAATAATAATTGTTTTGTAGGTGTGTCTTCGAACCAAGGAACGTAGATGGTACTTGGATAGTGGGTGTTCGAGACACATGACGGGAGACAAAACGCACTTCATTCAACTTACTTCAAAAAGTGGTGGATATGTGACTTACGGCGACAACAACAAGGGCAAAATTCTAGGAGTCGGGAAGATTGGTAACGTATCTAACCTTGTCATAGAAAATGTCCTATACGTAGAGGGCTTAGAACACAATTTGCTTAGTATAAGCCAACTATGTGATATGGGCAATAATGTGACTTTTACTCCGGAATTATGCTTTATTAAGTCTAGTATAGATGATAGTGTTAAGTTTGTTGGTCGTCGCTCTAATAACACTTACTTAATTGATTTGGATGAGATAACTTCACTATTTTCAAAATGTTTTAAATCTTTTGATGATAAGATTCGTCTTTGGCATCGACGAATTGCACATATTAATGTGAATCAATTAAATAAACTTTTGCGAAAAGACTTAGTGATTGGTTTACCTAAACTAAACTTTAAGCTTGATAGCATTTGTGACTCATGTAAAAAATGCAAGCAAGTTAAAAGCTCTTTTAAACCTAAAAATGTGATAAGCACAACAAAGCCATTGGAGCTAATCCACATGGATTTGTTTGGCCCATCACAAGTTCGAAGTTTAGGTGGCAATTACTATGGATTTGTTTTAGTAGATGATTTTACTCGATTCACATGGACTTTATTTTTATCCGCAAAAAGTGAAGTTTACAAAAGTTTTAAAAAGTTTGCCAAACTCATCCAAAATCAACTAAGTTTGAAAATTGTGACTATTAGAAGTGACCACGGAGGTGAGTTTGAAAATACTAAGTTTGATGCGTTTTGTGATAAGTTTGGTATTGAACATCAATTCTCAGCCCCTAGAACTCCGGAGCAAAACGGAGTTGTAGAAAGGAAGAATAGGGTATTGGAGGAACTTGCACGTACAATGTTAAAAGAATCTAAAGTTCCTACATACTTTTGGGCCGATGCGGTAAACACCACTTGTTATGTGATAAATAGGGTTCTTATTCGTCCGCATTTAAATAAAACACCTTATGAACTTTTAAAAGGGCGAAAGCCAAACATCTCATATTTTCATGTATTTGGGTGTAAGGTGTTTATCTTAAATAACGGAAAGAATCCGGTCGGCAAGTTTGAATCCAAAGCCGATGAAGGTATATTCATAGGTTATTCAACCCATAGTAAAGCATATCGTGTCTATAACAAAAGAACATTAACCGTTGAGGAATCCGTGCATGTTGTATTTGATGAATCTCTGAGAGGAGATCGTGTTGTTTCTTGTGATGATGATAATATAGGTACTCTTATGGATCATGAGAAGTCAACACCACAACAATTAGAGGAGACGCAAGTAGAACATGAAGAGGTGCAAACACATGATAAAGACTTAGCACAAGAGACACAACCTCAACTACCAATAGCTTGGAAGTCCAACAAAAATCATCCGGTTTCTAACATCTTAGGTGACATTGCTAAGGGGGTGGTAACCCGAAGCACTTTAAATAATTTCTGTTATTATGTTGCCTTTGTATCTCAAATAGAACCTAAGAATGTCAAAGAGGATCTTCAAGATGATCACTGGGTTATGGCCATGCAAGAAGAATTAAATCAATTTGAAAGGAATCAAGTTTGGGAGCTTGTGCCAAAACCTAATGATCGTCCTGAAATAGGGACTCGTTGGGTCTATAGGAATAAGTTAGATGAATCGGGTATTATTGTTAGAAATAAAGCTAGGTTGGTAGCACAAGGTTATAGTCAAGAAGAAGGAATTGATTACGATGAGACTTATGCCCCCGTAGCTAGATTAGAAGCTATTCGTATTCTTCTCGCTTTTGCATCTATCATGAATTTTAAATTGTACCAAATGGATGTCAAAAGTGCTTTTCTTAACGGATACATTCAAGAGGAAGTTTATGTCTCACAACCTCCTGGTTTTGAAAGTTTTGATCATCTGAACTACGTTTTTAAGTTGAAAAAGGCTTTGTACGGTCTTAAACAAGCTCCTAGAGCTTGGTACGATCGACTAAGCAATTTTTTATTGGAAAAAGGTTTTAAACGAGGTACTGTGGACACTACTCTCTTTATTGAACGTTCCGGTAAGGATATTCTTTTGGTTCAAATATACGTTGATGATATTATATTTGGTGCTACTAATGATAATTTGTGTAAGAAGTTTTCAGATTTAATGCAAAGCGAATTCGAGATGTCGATGATGGGAGAGCTTACATTATTTCTTGGCCTTCAAATAAAGCAACTCAACGATGGCATTTATATACATCAAAGTAAATATTGTAGAGAGCTTCTCAAACGTTTTGGCATGGACTCGTGTAAATCCTCTTCTACTCCAATGAGCGTTGCATGCTACCTAGATCAAGATGAGGCTGGAAAAGCGGTAGAGGTAACAAAGTATCGTGGAATTATTGGTAGTTTGTTATACTTAACTGCATCTAGGCCTGATATCATGTTTAGTGTTTGTATGTGTGAACGTTTTCAAGCTAAACCGAAAGAGTCGCATCTAACTGCTGTCAAAAGAATAATGAAATACTTAAAAGGTACAACCAATACCGGTTTGTGGTACCCTAGGGATGTTTTTTTAAAACTTATAGGTTATTCGGACTCTGACTTTGCCGGTTGTAAAGTTGAGCGAAAAAGTACAAGTGGAACTTGTCATTTAATTGGTAGTTCGCTTGTATCGTGGTTTTCTAAAAAGCAAAATTGTGTTGCTCTATCGACCGCGGAGGCCGAATACATAGCGGCCGGTAGTTGTTGTGCTCAAATCCTTTGGATGAAGCAGCAATTATCGGATTTTGGTTTAAATTTGACAAAAATCCCTATAAAGTGTGATAACACTTCGGCAATCAATTTGACTAAAAACCCGGTATTGCACTCAAGGACAAAGCACATTGAAATTAGGCATCATTTTTTGAGAGATCATGTTCAAAAAGGTGATTGTATTATTGAGTTTGTTCAAACTTCGGATCAATTAGCTGATATCTTTACAAAACCTTTACCAAGGGATACATTTTATAAAATTAGAAGAGAACTTGGTATTTTTGATGAATCAACTATTAGCTAATTGTATTTGATGCTTTTAGAAATCACCTTCAAGCCTATTTCAATATGATTTGTATTTTGAGTTGTTGTATTTTGATAAAGTGTTTCATAAATCTTTTGGTATGTAGTTGTGTGTGTATGTTTTTCTATGATATGATTACTTGCTTTATTTGAATGTGTGTTAATTGCTAAATGCTAAGTGTTTCTATGTGTTTGTGTGCATGAAAATGATTTTGCATGAAAATTTGAAATTTTAAGTTTTTCAGCAGTTTACTCGATTAACAGATGTTTTCACTCGAGTAATTTTTAAATCTCTTTCGGCTTACTCGATTAATTGCATCTGTCACTCGATTAATTTTTAAATCACTTTCGGCTTACTCGATTAACTGATACTGTCACTCGAGTAAAATATTTTCATCTTTCGGCTTACTCGATTAAACTTGATTTCACTCGATTAAGGAACGAAATACTCGAGTAACGTATCATTTCACTCGAGTAACGCGCGTCAGTATAAAACCTGAACTGCTGCATTTTGCATCATTTTTCCGAATTCTTCTCTCTCTTCATACGAGTTTCTCTCTTCTTCTCTCTAAAGTTCATCATCAATCCATCCCAAATGGCCTAAAATCATCCATTAAAAACAAAATCCTTCCACATATCAACCTCACCTCACCTCCACCTCCACCCTTAGTTCATGTGGTTGTTGTTGTTCTTTGGCCATTTTATTTTCTTTTATATGCATTTCACTGACTATTTTATGGTTATATTTTCTATGTTATGTTTCAGACTATGTTTATGTATTTGCTGTTCATGGTTGATGACTATGTTGGATACATTGTGGTACTATGTTTTGTGGTGCTTTGTTTTGGATTGTTATATTTAAATTATGGCACTATTCTGGATTGTTATATGGTTAGAGACTATACTCTGATTTTGGATTTTATTCATTACGTCTTAACTATATTTTCATTCTTTATCATAGTTACTACACTAACCTTCCACTTTTGGCAAAGGATTTTTCTCAACATTTATATTTTTTTTAATGATGCCAAAAGGGGGAGAATATTTTGTTGATGTTGTTCTTGTAGGTTAAGTTTTATTTTATTTTTCCTAAGTGTCTAACATTTAGGGGGAGTATTTTAAAACTTAGTGCTTAATTGCAAAGGAGGTTTGTCATCATCAAAAAGGGGGAGTTTGTAGGTTTCTATGTTTTGATGCTAACAACCTTTCTCCAAGCAACAACATTATCAACAAGGAAGCTATCTCATGAAGAATAGAATTAGGATTTAGTTTGATTCTAATGCAATGTAATATTTAATTTTATGCAATGCATATCATGAGAGTGGGTAGCTTTAGGTGATCTTAATGAAGCTTATAATAATGTTTGATTAAGAGTGAAGAAAACTTAATCTTGATTATAATAGCTCATATTAAAGTTATTGTGAAAATCCATTTGAAAAAATTTGTTTTTAGTCCATATCTGATCAGGTCACTCGAGTAATGAGTTTGCCTTTACTCGAGTAATGTGTGTTGTTATCGGTTAATCGAGTAATGAGTTATTCGTCACTCGAGTAACGTATTTCAACATGTGTTAATCGAGTAGTGTGTTACACTTCACTCGAGTAACTTGAACAGTGGTAGAAAAATTATAAAAGGACTTCATTTTTACATGAACAAGGTTACACACTCTTTTACAATTTTCTATTGAGCAATACACTTTCATTTTTCAAGAGCTATTACACACTTCCTTTGAGAAATCAAGATTCAACAAATTTCTTCTATTCTTCACTCAAGATTAATCATTGTTCTAAGTTTTCTTTGAGATCAATATTTTTTAGTTCTTAATTGTGTTGAAGCTTTGCAACAAGAGGTTGCACATTTCAAGAGTTCAACAAAGGTGAAGAATTTCACAAGCAAGTCTTTGAAGGTTTATCAAAGCAAGATTGAAAAGGATTTGGTTGGAAGCATCTTCAACAAATCAACAAGAGAAGACGGAAATTCAATTGGGTTAGAATTTCAAAGTGTTTGGTACACACTTTGAAGAAGGGTTAAGATAGGATAGCTCTGTGAGAAAGTTGCATCTTAAACATTGTAATTCTAACAATTGAATTTGTCTAGTAGAAACTCTATCATTTTGATAAAGGGGACTGGATGTAGCTTTCAAGTGGGTGAAAGTGAACCAGGATAAAATCACCGTCTTCATTGTTTCTTTTCTTGTTTGCATTAATTCAAGAACAATTGAATTTTAGGTTAGAATTGGGGGTTTTCAATTCATTATCAATTGACCTAAAATTGGTTGGTAAATTTACTTGCAATTGTTCATAGCATTCATACATAGTTTGTTGAATCATCATAGTATTGCGATTCTAAAAGAATTCTCATCAAAACTCTTTTACTATTCGATTTTTACCCAGATTACTCGAGTGAATTGTGGATTACTCGATTAATCTGAAAGCTGTTTTGAACTTTACTCGAGTGAGACTTCTGATACTCGAGTGAAATAAAATTTGCTTGCGTAATACTCGATTAAAAGGTATTTTACTCGAGTAACCTGACTTGTTTTTGAAAGAAAATTTATTTTCTTAAAATCATTCTCTACGGTGATCGAAATATCTGTACTAAGGCTCCAATATTCTATTCACCCCCCCTCTAGACTATATTGAGTTGCTTGTTGGTTTCCAACAGATTGTTCTTGAACATAACTATCATTTTCCTAATTCCATCATTATTCTAATTATTCTAGGAATTAAAATTTGGGATGTTACAATTCTCCCCCACTTATTGTAATTTCGTCCCCGAAATTCCTTTCAATTCCGTCAATGGAGAGCCATCCTTTGAGAAGGTTGTCGACTATGGTCTTTACGTCCCTTCGGTTTCATTCTCCCACTTAAGATACTTCAAGTTCATACTCTTTGGCACCTTCAGACCTATGTTAGAACATTCTACTTCTTGTTCTCGCCCGACTTTCCTTCTCGTTTCCGTTTATGACTTAGACAAGATCTTAGTTCGGTTACTAAGTTCTCCCCCACTTGGCATCGACATACCTGGTTATATCCTTACCGGGGAGTGGGGAATCGAATGCATCAACTTTTGATCATCTTTGTGATATCCTTCCATCAAGAGGGTAGGGATCTAACATTTGAAGGGAATGAAATCTTTGGGATCCAAGAAGGGTTCGTGCTTTTACCTTAAGGAAAATAGCCTAAGATCATGCAATTCGAGGGTTTCTCGTAGAATGCAACAAATTACGATTAGAACTTTCCTCATCAAAGAGGAACCGAATTGAGTAGACATGACTAGAACTCCAGGATTGATTGGTATTCACGAAGGAGGAACCTCGCGAAAATCAAGAGTTCTCAACCCTTGGGTAGTTGAAGCGAAAGCACATTTGGTTGCAATTTGAAGTTACTGCATCATGAAGGAATCAAAATCAAGAAGAATAAGAAGGAAGATGTTTACATGCACGATTTGAAGCATTAAGCATTAGTTAAGGTCCAACAGAACACTAATAAAGCCATGAATGACTTTTAGTGATCACGAATTGGAGGAGGCAGACACTCTTGAGTTTCGAATGCTTTGTTAAACACTATTTTAGATCGATGAAACTTAAGTCATATCTTGGGTGATGCCAACAATCCCATTTCGACTTATTTTGAACTGGATCATGAGAAAAGTTTGAATGAATTTGATACAGGCTAAGAATGCTAATGGAATCCGACCCTTCTAACACTTTTGAGGCTTACATTAGTCTCGAAATCGAGAGCCGTGTTGGGTTGACTACCCAATGACGGTCGGTGTGTTGGACTGAATTTCCTAGGGTTGGTGAAATCTTGCATCCGCACACAACTAAGTTCTTATACTCAACGAAGAGTACGGGTCAATTGTTCAACTTAGTTGGTCTCGGTGTGGAGACTTCATGAAGTTGTTAAGACTGACTTTTTTAACGGGTGGTCATTTCATGAATCTGGATAAGATGTTTCAGGAGCCTTGGTAAGATTCTCGGTAAGTTTTGGGTTATCCAAAATTCAGCTTGGCTTTCTTGATGGTTAGGGTGGTTCTTATGGAGTTTACTCCATCCTTTCGAGGATTTGGTATTCGGTTATGCTACTCTTAAATAGATAAGATAGCTTAAGGTTCTCGTCCTATGGTTTTATTCTATGTCTGCTTCTCGATTCTGTGTGAAGGTTCGGAAAGAAGACTTTCCGGATAGCCTATTTTCTTTTAAAGGATCTATTTCTTGGTGGGTCCCTATTTTGGTTGTCTTGCTTTCATTTAAAAGGTTATAATGATATCATCCGTTAGTAGATGCAAAGATTGAGGTGATCAATCCCAATATCACGTCTATCAACAGTATACCATTGTCGGGTTTTGCTGATAATATCATCATTTTAACAGATGCAAAAATTAGAGGGATCAGTTCTAACCTCACATCCCATTAAACAACAACATCATCGCGGTTTTGGCTAGATTTCAATTAAAGTTCTACACTTATTGATTCTTCCTAAGGCTTCTCATTTTATCACTTTCGATTTCTACTAGACTAGGTGAAACATGCTTATTCCTTGTCGAAACACTCTAATTAAAACATTTAGTACATTATCAATGCAAAGTACCTTAGACAAGATCATTCACTCCTTCCAGCTGGTCGTTTCCTTTTCCAATGTGTTCATGAGACATCCTGCAGTACAGTGTCCGGGTTGCCCGCATTGGAAACAGAGACCTTCCCTCCTGCGCTGCTTAAGCATCCAACATGTACGAGCATGGAATCCTCCACAATACGGACATGGTGGCCTAGTTCTTGGAGTACTCACATTCGGGGCCGCATCTTTTGGCCTTACTGCTCTAGTGTCGATGTCGGTATATGGGTCTGATTCCTGAGTTGATCCCTTGTCCCTGCTAGAACCTCCTTTATCCTGCATAGTCCTGTAACACCCTCACATTTTTTAGTTATTTTTAGGTTTTAAACAAAATCAGAGTTTGAAAATTCTTTTTAAAACTTGATTACTTATAAAAACGTTTACGAAAATCCGGGAGAGTTTCCTCTGTTTTCCGAACTTCCCAAAAATTTATTTCTTTAAACCTGTCAATTCAGAAATATTTAAAAACATAAAACCTAACAGTCTAATAAACAGATCAGATCCTAACGCCCGATTAGTACAAGTTTCAGGGCAGACGACTATTTCATATTATAAATTACAAAAAGTAATTGTCCACTCATAATACTCAATATACATTCCACGTAGTGGAATGAAAATCCTGCTCGGCCATGTTCCATGTAAGCTCCACTTCAATACCTGCAAAATATGGCAAGAAGGGTAGCATTACACAAAACATAAAAAGATAAATTCTACAAGAGACATGGCAATAAACCAAGCCTACATTATTATTAACATACGTTACTCATAAATTTCCATATATTTATTTTCCTTTAGTTATTCTCTTGTTCTCACACTCTTTTAATTTTTAATTCCTTTTTTTAATTCTCGCATTTCATTACACTTTTGATCCGCTAGTCAATTCTATCAATTCTTAATTTACTATTCAGTTTACCTCATTCATTCATTTATTTCCATTCTTAGTTCTCTGATTTATTTCCACATTCTCTTTTCTTTTCTTTTTCTTCTTCCCTTCCTTTTCTTTTTCTTTTTCTCTTTCTTTTCTTTTTCTTTTTCTCTTTCTTTTTCTTTTCTTTATCTTTTCCTTTTTCCTTTTTCCTTTTTCCCTTTATTCCTTTTTCCATTATGTGTAACCTCAATCAGAGATCTACACCTTTCAGTGTATGCAACCGCAAGCAGACGATCTGCATACACACCAAATTAGCTTGCAATGTATGCAACCACAGGTCAGATGATCTGCATACACGCAACAATTTATTTACGATGTATGCAATCACAGGTCAGATGATCTGCATACACCCAAAATTTTTATTTACGATGCATGCAACCACAGGTCAGATGATCTGCATGCACCAACAATTTTATTTACGAAGTATGCAACCACAAGCAGATGATCTGCATACACCCACCATTTATTTACGATATATGCAACCACAAGCAGATGATCTGCATATATCCACAATCTTATCCACAATTTTATTTAAGATGTATGCAACCACAAGCAGATGATCTGCATACACCCACAATTTTATTTACGATGCACGCAACCACAGGTCAGATGATCTGCATGCACCCACAATTTTATTTACGATGTATGCAACCACAAGCAGATGATCTGCATACACCCTTAGCCCCTTTCCTTTATCTTTTTCTATATAAGTGATCCTCTTTACTAATGTTATTCTTACTTTTAATTAACTCTTAACTTGTTCATATGCTCTATATTTTAACTCTCATTACTAGCTATTAGTTATCTCTTTGTTTCCCTTATCTCACATTTTTATTTTCTTGTTATTTCCATTCCATTACTCTATTTTAATTAACTACACTTTTTAACTTAGCTCCATTCCCCTGTCATTTACAACATTTTATTTAACTCCCCTAACAACGTACTCTCTCTTTACTTTAGTATCTTTCTATTAATTTCTTTTACCGATTATATACTTTTATTTACATCTAATTCACCATTTTGTTTCTATTCCCATATTCAACTCTGCACCTATTCCTTGTCCCACATTCTAATCCCTCTTTTATCCCATTTAAATTTTCACTTACTAATTTACTTATTATCTTTCAGCTTATTAGTTCTACTCTTTTTACCTATTACGTTTACCCTTTTCTCCTTTTACTCCCAAGTTTAGTTTGTTTATCCTTAAATTCTCCCTTGTGTTACAGTATATACTTTTCTACATTTTCGTTCATTATTAACCAATTAATATCCTAAATATACTCGTTTGTTCCGAACATTCTCTTACTCGTACATATTCTATTCCCTAAGGTGTGGTTTCCATTAATAATTCTAAATATTTATTTTATGTCAGCAGGGACTACCCTAAGGTTCCTTACATATTACCCTATTCTTAGTCATCACTATAGCATCCTAGAATTTACTTCTCAAGTAGCGGTAATACCCTTCTTACCTCGGGCTTTCTTTTTAAAAAGAACCTGGGTTGTGGCTCGGCGACGATGACGGTGTCGGTGTTGCTCCCCGTTAGCGAGAACGATCGCGGCTGGATCAAGGCAAAAGCTTCAAGCCTCGGAGTACCCAACACAAGCCCGGTGCGATCACGGTCGATAACGACGCCGGTGAGATCCGGTGGAGGGAGAGAAAGAGAGAGAAAACCCAAGGAAGAGGAGAGAGAGAGAGATCAAAGCTAAGGGGAAGAGAAGGAAAAGGGGTTCTTGATAGTGGCGGTGAGCTGGGTCGGTGGTGGGTGGTGGTTCGTGGTGGTCGGAGGTGAGAGGGGAAAGAGATGAGGGAAAGAGAGAGAAAGAGAGAGAAAGAGAGTAGGGAGAGAGAAAGGCCAAAAAGAGAGAGGGAGATCTATGGAGAGGAGGAAGGCCAAGGAGAGGGGCGGCCTTGGGTGGCTCCAGTGGTGGTGGCTGGTGTTGGGGCGGTTTTGGGTGAGGGAGAGAGAAATGGGGCCAAGAAGAATGAGGGAGGAGGGGCTGGTGCACGACTTTTATAGACCTGGTGCAGATCAGATCCGCGCACACGCCTGGGCGCGGCCTGGTCGCGCCTGAGCGCGGGGCACGCACCAGACTTCATTCTGGTGCGGGGGTGCGTGCGTCTGGTGCGGGGCTGGGGAAACTCTGGCGAGCCATTTCTGGGTTGGTGCACGAACTGGGCGTCATGGGCGTGCCTGGGCGAAGGTGTGGCACGCCTGGGCGAGAAACTGACTGAGTTGGTGCATCTGATGCACCCTGGTGCGCCTGGGCGTGCACCGGTGCGCCTGCACGGGCACCAGTGCGCCTGCGCGTGCACCAGTGATTCCCGACTTCAATCTGCCAAAACTTCTTCGTTAACCGTCGGATCGGGCCCAAATTTTTAGACAAGCTTCTTAATCCCTTAAGCTTCATATCCAACGGTGGAATTTAATTTCTTAGCATCCTATAATAAATTCCAAATTTTCTCGTACCAGCTAATTTCTAATACTTAAAACGTCGATTTAACCCCCGATTTCGCTTAGATAATTTTGCCCCTTGCTACCAATGTTTCCTACACAACCCCGAATACTTATAATTACTACTCACCTTGCTTCCAAAATTCTTTAAGCAATTAATCTACCCATTCCCTACACTTTAAACTTACTAATTCACTAATTATGCTTGGAATTAAATTAGGGATGTTACAATTCTCCTCCACTTATTAGAATTTCGTCCCCGAAATTCCGTTCAATTTCTTCAAATGGAGAACCATCCCATTAGTAAGCTTCTGACTACGGTTTTCACTTCCCTTCGGTTTTTACTTTCCGCTCCATATGTGGTTAGGGCCATGCCCATTTCAACGTCTGTCTTATAGCACTACGTACTATCTCTATCTGCATAGGATCGTTTGTTTTCTTATTATTAAAGTTCCATCTCCCATTCCTTGGATTGAAATCCTCCCCCACTTAGCATTGACATACTTGATTATATCCATGCTAAGGAGGTATGCTCATTCGTTGCTCATAATAGAGTACGCAGGTTCCCGACCGGTATCCAAGGCTGAAAAGAGGACACATGGGTGACTATCTATCGGTAGGAATAGAACTATGCTGGGTTTCTACGACTTGGCGAATTTTCACCTATGCATCTGAGATGCTTGAAACTTGAAGAGAGTGAAGATGAAAAGAAGAAACATGGAGCACTCAAGATTGAGTCTCAGGGTTTTTATAAGACGACCCAGGATGTACTGGATACATGTCAAGCAAGAAGAGAATGGAGGATATCCCCGAAGTGTGCATTTTCAGCAGAGAGCCGTCGAAGGATGCGTTTTCTATGGATCCGCGGTTAATTGATTGATCTCGGTCAACCGGGGTCCTATCAAATGCACAGAGTCCAAAGGACTTAGATTATCAATTGCGGTGTTTTGACATAAAATCTTGGTTGAGATTCCACTTCGCGACCCCACTTTTATCCCGCTCACCTTTTACTCCTTCAAGTGAGTCTAGCAAAGTTACTCTTAAAATCAATCTCCACCATACTCGCATTCCACTTCTATGCTACTTCCTTCCCATTCGTTTAATAATTCCAATTCGGTATAGGAATTTCCTAAAGATCGATTCCACTTGAGGGTCAAGGTCAAGGTCTAGTTGTTGTTTCTCAATTCGGTGTTATTTTGGGGAGGTCTTGTTTTACCTCTAGTTTAAACCTCATTCGATTCTTCGCAAAGCGTTTGGAATTATCTGTTTAGTAGTCCAATGGCTTATGGTATGATTACTAGTTATTGTCGCTCGGATAGGATCCGAATTGAGTCGTCAAGTCTCCCTCACTTAGTATCAACATACCTGAGTAAGTCGAAGGCAGGGAGGAAACTGGGTTGATTCCAAGAATTGATTAGCTAGGTTCTTAATTGGTTGGCGAGGTGGTACATGGGGTTCAGTTGACTGCTAATCAGTATCATTGGGGTTGTTTCGAATTTTCTATGATATGATGGCTCTTCATACCTACGAATACGGCTAAATTCTCATACAAGTTAGAGGGGTGGTTCGATCATTTAGTTGAATGCTCTCGGTGGAAATATAGAATAAGAGTGTCTTAGATGGGGTTGGTTTGCGAATTACTGTTTATGAGTCTTAGCAAAGATCCTATAGGATTAAAGTTCAATCGGGCCTTCGACAGAGATAGAATTCTTAGATGGTTTATTCGGATTTAAACTAGATGACTGCAATAAAGTAGCATGTCAATAAACGCGAAGACCAAGGTGGTCAGTTTCAATCTCACATTTATCAACTGTACAGCACTGCGTTATTGAATGATAGCATTATCCTTTAATAGATGCAAGAGAAAGGATGACCAATCCTAACATTACACTCTATAAGAGGACGACACTATCACAAGATTTTTGGTTAGGTCTCTTGTTACGGTCTTATAACTAAGTAAGGTTTTTCCTGCGTGTTCTATTAGATGGTACTCAAGATTTGATTGAAGATGGGTCTTTCTTAGGTTTCACAACGTCTAGAAATACAGGATTAGGAATTTAAAATTCCAAGAGAATTGATTTAGGATGTTCTACATTGAAACTTAATAGAGATGCAGATTGAAAGTACCTAAGATGTTTATCTAAATTTTTGAATCGTCTCGTACCTTTTGTTGGTTTGGCCCTGATCTCCTTAAGTAGTTGTACCGCAGACCTCAAGGGTGTGGATCAGGAGACTGATATTGTCGGAATGTAAGGTTGAGACGTCCAGGACGAAGTCCTGTGTCAATGAGTAATCCCTCTGGGGCTGTGTCTTGTATGATTGCCGACACACCATGAAAGATGTGACGAGACTCGCCACCGAATATTAATACATCACCCGATCCCAAGATAATTCTTTCTGCTCTCCTTGGATCTCTCTGGTCTCCATAGAGAAACTCAGCCGAGTCACCAATGCAGAATGATACTACTGGTATCCCTCTTTGCAGGCTTCCAACACTTTCGTCACGGTCCTGATGAAGACCAAGCTTTCCATTTTCTTCATAGAAATTGACAATGCAGACATCAGGGGACATGGAAGGGAGTATGTCCTCCACTTCAATTACACCACATTCCTTCTCAATCAAAGATTGTGATTCTTGCATCGCTCCCATAACCAGCTGAATGAAATGATCAGGAATATTGTGTGGTTCGCTTCCATCAATTACCCTTTTGTGTCCATATACTCGGGTTTGAGGATTCCAGTCTAAGCCGAGGCACATCATTTTCAGTCGGAGTCTGGCTCCACTTGTAAAGCCTGGCTGATAAAAACCTCCAGGACCTAAGCCCATCTCACGACAGTTCTTTACTACGCCCACTTGTTCTTCATGAGCCAAGTGTTGCTTCAGGAGAACCATTCCCGGTCTCAAAATTATACTCTTCTTCTCACCAACTTGTACCCCCACGTGTTGCTCCTTGTCTTCGATAATCGATCTAAGCTTACCCATTGCAGAAGTTTGCCCTACTTGAAAACAGATGTCATACGGCTTGGGTTTCAAAGAATCAGCTGGGGAATTGATCCTACGATCAGTAGCCGAACTGCTAGCAGGAGAATGGAAGAGCTGATTCTCCATGTTGCTACAATGTGGCAACAAAGGATTCTGTAGATGCAGACATGTACATAATTTAGTACATAACTACATAGGGTTTTATAACTATAAACCTAAGTAACTACTATAGAACTTGACACTGTCTATTGGTTACTCGCTTGCTGAGTAAACCACAGGAGTTATGAGTTCAAACTCTAAAGGCCGAGGAAAAACTGCTCTGATACCAAAATTGTAACACCCTCACATTTTTTAGTTATTTTTAGGTTTTAAACAATATCAGAGTTTGAAAATTCTTTTTAAAACTTGATTACTTATAAAAACGTTTACGAAAATCCGGCAGAGTTTCCTCTGTTTTCCGGACTTCCCAAAATTTTTTTCTTTAAACCTGTCAATTCAGAAATATTTAAAAACATAAAACCTAACAGTCTAATAAACAGATCAGATCCTAACGCTCGATTAGTACAAGTTTCAGGGCAGACGACTATTTCATATTATAAATTACAAAAAGTAATTGTCCACTCATAATACTCAATATACATTCCACGTAGTGGAATGAAAATCCTGCTCGGCCATGTTCCATGTAAGCTCCACTTCAATACCTGCAAAATATGGCAAGAAGGGTAGCATTACACAAAACATAAAAAGATAAATTCTACAAGAGACATGGCAATAAACCAAGCCTACATTATTATTAACATACGTTACTCATAAATTTCCATATATTTATTTTCCTTTAGTTATTCTCTTGTTCTCACACTCTTTTAATTTTTAATTCCTTTTTTTAATTCTCGCATTTCATTACACTTTTGATCCGCTAGTCAATTCTATCAATTCTTAATTTACTATTCAGTTTACCTCATTCATTCATTTATTTCCATTCTTAGTTCTCTGATTTATTTCCACATTCTCTTTTCTTTTCTTTTTCTTCTTCCCTTCCTTTTCTTTTTCCTTTTCTCTTTCTTTTCTTTTTATTTTTCTCTTTCTTTTTCTTTTCTTTATCTTTTCCTTTTTCCTTTTTCCCTTTATTCCTTTTTCCATTATCTGTAATCTCAATCAGAGATCTACACCTTTCAGTGTATGCAACCGCAAGCAGACGATCTGCATACACACCAAATTAGCTTGCAATGTATGCAACCACAGGTCACATGATCTGCATACACGCCACAATTTATTTACGATGTATGCAACCACAGGTCAGATGATCTGCATACACCCACAATTTTTATTTACGATGCATGCAACCACAGGTCAGATGATTTGCATGCACCAACAATTTTATTTACGATGTATGCAACCACAAGCAGATGATCTGCATACACCCACCATTTATTTACGATATATGTAACCACAAGCAGATGATCTGCATATATCCAAAATCTTATCCACAATTTTATTTAAGATGTATGCAACCACAAGCAGATGATCTGCATACACCCACAATTTTATTTACGATGCACGCAACCACAGGTCAGATGATCTGCATGCACCCACAATTTTATTTACGATGTATGCAACCACAAGCAGATGATCTGCATACACCCTTAGCCCCTTTCCTTTATCTTTTTCTATTGAAGTGTTCCTCTTTACTAATGTTATTCTTACTTTTAATTAACTCTTAACTTGTTCATATGCTCTATATTTTAAATCTCATTACTAGCTATTAGTTATCTCTTTGTTTCCCTTATCTCACATTTTTATTTTCTTATTATTTCCATTCCATTACTCTATTTTAATTAACTACACTTTTTAACTTAGCTCCATTCCCCTGTCATTTACAACATTTTATTTAACTTCCCTAACAACGTACTCTCTCTTTACTTTAGTATCTTTCTATTAATTTCTTTTACCGATTATATAATTTTGTTTACATCTAATTCACCATTTTGTTTCTATTCCCATATTCAACTCTGCACTTATTCCTTGTCCCACATTCTAATCCCTCTTTTATCCCATTTAAATTTTCACTTACTAATTTACTTATTATCTTTCAGCTTATTAGTTCTACTCTTTTTACCTATTACGTTTACCCTTTTCTCCTTTTACTCCCAAGTTTAGTTTGTTTATCCTTAAATTCTCCCTTGTGTTACAGTATATACTTTTCTACATTTTCGTTCATTATTAACCAATTAATATCCTAAATATACTCGTTCGTTCCGAACATTGTCTTACTCGTACATATTCTATTCCCTAAGGTGTGGTTTCTATTAATAATTCTAAATATTTCTTTTATGTCAGTAGGGACTACCCTAAGGTTCCTTACATATTACCCTATTCTTAGTCACCACTATAGCATCCTAGAATTTACTTCTCAAGTAGAGGTAATACGACCCTTCTTACCTCGGGCTTTCTTTTTAAAAAGAACCTGGGTTGTGGCTCGGTGACGATGACGGCGTCGGTGTTGCTCCCCATTAGCGAGAATGATCGCGGCTGGATCAAGGCAAAAGCTTCAAGCCTCGGAGTACCCAACACAAGCCCGGTGCGATCACGGTCGATAACGACGCGGGTGAGATCCGGTGGAGGGAGAGAAAGAGAGAGAAAACCCAAGGAAGAGGAGAGAGAGAGAGAGAGAGAGAGATCAAAGCTAAGGGGAAGAGAAGGAAAAGGGGTTCTTGATGGTGGCGATGAGCTGGGTCGGTGGTGGGTGGTGGTTCGTGGTGGTCGGAGGTGAGAGGGGAAAGAGATGAGGGAAAGAGAGAGAAAGAGAGAGAAAGAGAGTAGGGAGAGAGAAAGGGCCAAAAAGAGAGAGGGAGATCTATGGAGAGGAGGAAGGCCAAGGAGAGGGGCGGCCTTAGGTGGCTCCGGTGGTGGTGGCTGGTGTTGGGGCGGTTTTGGGTGAGGGAGAGAGAAATGGGGCGGAGAAGAATGAGGGAGGAGGGGCTGGTGTGCGACTTTTATAGACCTGGTGCGGATCAGATCCGCGCACACGCCTGGACGCGGCCTGGTCGGGCCTGAGCGCGCGGCACGCACAAGACTTCATTCTGGTGCGGGGGTGCGTGCGTCTGGTGCGGGGCTGGGGAAACTCTGGGGCGCCATTTCTGGGTTGGTGCACGGACTGGGCGTGATGGGCGCGCCTGGGCGAGAAATTGACTGAGTTGGTGCATCTGATGCACCCTGGTGCGCCTGGGCGTGCACCGGTGCGCCTGGGCGTGCACCAGCGATTCCGGACTTCAATCTGCCTAAAATTCTTCGTTAACCGTCGGATCGGGCCCAAATTTTTAGACAAGCTTCTTAATCCCTTAAGCTTCATATCCAACGGTGGAATTTAATTTCTTAGCATCCTATAATAAATTCCAAATTTTCTCGTACCAGCTAATTTCTAATACTTAAAACGTCGATTTAACCCCCGATTTCGCTTAGATAATTTTGCCCCTTGCTACCAATGTCTCCCATGGTTGTCAAAAACTAGTGTTAATACTTAGAAACTTACGAATCTACGAATCTACCTATGGAAAACGAGTTGAAACTAATGGAAACTCGGAGTGAAGTGACTAGGGTAGACTCGGGTGGATACTGGTAGACTCTTGTAAACTCGCGAGTTTATGGCCGAGTTAGCGAGTTAGCATTCTTGAGCCCTGAACGTCTAATCCGACATCTTTTTTCAATTTTTTTTTCAAATAAAAATCTTCCAGGTCATTTTTATCATATTTGTTACGCTTTGGGGTAAAAGAACTTTTAAATTAGTTTTATCTTCTCCTTCTCATTCAAAAACTTCTTCAATCTTCAATTCTTCTCCTTCTGCCGCACGCACGCCCGCCCGCCCAACCCACACCTCACGCTCCACGCCTTTCTAACTTTCTCCCTTTATTTGGTAATTGTTTACTGACTTTCTCCCTTTATTCCTTTATTTTCGTTTTTCCTGTTTTCTTCTTCGTTAAGTTGGTATGATAATCTGATAAATGCTTGATTATGAGCTATGACCTTTATGAAAAAATGAGTAGTTTTATAGAAATCATTTTAAGTTTTAACTTTTAAGCAAAAATGCATTCTTCGTTTTTCAATTTTCAGTGTTACTTTTTTAGTATTGTCCTTAAATCAGAACTCATTTACTTTGTCAGTATTTTTAAGTGTTACTTTGACTAAAGAGCACTTGCTTAGAAATTGATAATTAATTTTCATTATTTTTTTGTGAAGGATTATTATGTTAGTTTGAAATTAAAATTACACCGGATATGTTATCTTATTATGTTTTGAATTTGAATTTTGAATATTGATGGATAAATTAACTTATATTACTTATTAGTATCAACAAATAATATCTTACCATATTTTGTTATTATGTTAAGTTTGAAATTATGAATATTTATTATTAATAGGTCACAGGTCATTACAATATAAATGTAATTTTATTTAGGTAAACTCGTACGAGTTTGCGAAACGAGTTTACGACTCGAGTTTACCTAGGCAAAATGAGTCTACGTAGACTCTCGAATTTGACAACCATGATGTCTCCTACACAACCCCTAATACTTATAATTACTACTCACCTTGCTTCCAAAATTCTTTAAGCAATTAATCTACCCATTCCCTACACTTTAAACTTACTAATTCACTAATTATGCTTGGAATTAAATTAGGGATGTTACAATTCTCCTCCACTTATTAGAATTTCGTCCCCGAAATTCCGTTCAATTCCTTCAAATGGAGAACCATCCCATTAGTAAGCTTCTGACTACGGTTTTCACTTCCCTTCGGTTTTTACTTTCCGCTCCATATGTGGTTAGGGCCATGCCCATTTCAACGTCTGTCTTATAGCACTACGTACTATCTCTATCTGCATAGGATCGTCAGTTTTCTTATTATTAAAGTTCCATCTCCCATTCCTTGGATTGAAATCCTCCCCCACTTAGCATTGACATACTTGATTATATCCATGCTAAGGAGGTATGCTCATTTGTTGCTCATAATAGAGTACGCAGGTTCCCGACCGGTATCCAAGGCTGAAAAGAGGACACGTGGGTGACTATCTATCGGTAGGCATAGAACTATGCCGGGTTTCTACGACTTGGCGAATTTTCACCTATGCATCTGAGATGCTTGAAACTTGAAGAGAGTGAAGATGAAAAGAAGAAACATGGAGCACTCAAGAGTGAGTCTTAGGGTTTTTATAAGACGACCCAGGATGTACTGGATACATGTCAAGCAAGAAGACAATGGAGGTTATCCCCAAAGTGTGCATTTTCAGCAGAGAGCCGTCGAAGGATGGGTTTTCTATGGATCCGCGGTTAATTGATTGATCTCGGTCAACCGGGGTCCTATCAAATGCACAGAGTCCCAAAGGACTTAGATTATCAATTGCAGTGTTCTGACATAACATCTTGGTTGAGATTCCACTTCGCGACCCCACTTTTATCCCGCTCACCTTTTACTCCTTCAAGTGAGTCTAGCAAAGTTACTCTTAAAATCAATCTCCACCATACTCGCATTCCACTTCTATGCTACTTCCTTCCCATTCGTTTAATAATTCCAATTCGGTATAGGAATTTCCTAAAGATCGATTCCACTTGAGGGTCAAGGTCAAGGTCTAGTTGTTGTTTCTCAATTCGGTGTTATTTTGGGGAGGTCTTGTTTTACCTCTTGTTTAACCCTCATTCGATTCTTCGCAAAGCGTTTGGAATTATCTATTTAGTAGTCCAATGGCTTATGGTATGATTACTAGTTATTGTCGCTCGGATAGGATCCGAATTGAGTCGTCAAGTCTCCCCCACTTAGTATCAACATACTTGAGTAAGTCGAAGGCAGGGAGGAAACTGGGTTGATTCCAAGAATTGATTAGCTAGGTTCTTGATTGGTTGGCGAGGTGGTACCTGGGGTTCAGTTGACTGCTAATCAGTATCATTGGGGTTGTTTCGAATTTTCTATGATATGATGGCTCTTCATACCTACGAATACGGCTAAGTTCTCATACAAGTTAGAGGGGTGGTTCGATCATTTAGTTGAATGCTCTCGATCGAAATATAGAATAAGAGTGTCTTAGATGAGGTTGGTTTGCGAATTACTGTTTATGAGTCTTAGCAAAGATCCTATAGGATTAAAGTTCAATCGGGCTTTCGACAGAGATAGAATTCTTAGATGGTTTATTCGGATTTAAACTAGATGACTGCAATAATGTAGCATGTCAATAAACACGAAGACCGAGGTGGTCAGTCTCAATCTCACATTTATCAACTGTACAACACTGCGTTATTGAATGATAGCATTATCTTTTAATAGATGCAAGAGAAAGGATGACCAATCTTGACCTTACACTCTATTAAAGGACGACACTATCACAAGGTTTTTGGTTAGGTCTCTTGTTACGGTCATATAACTAAGTAAGGTTTTTCCTGCGTGTTCTATTAGATGGTACTCAAGATTTGATTGAAGATGGGTCTTTCTTAGGTTTCACAACGTCTAGAAATTTAGGATTAGGAATTTAAAATTCCAAGAGAATTGATTTAGGATGTTCTACATTGAAACTTAATAGAGATGCAGATTGAAAGTACCTAAGATGTTTATCTAAATTTTTGAATCGTCTCGTACCTTTTGTTGGTTTGGCCCTGATCTCCTTAAGTAGTTGTACTGCAGACCTCAAGGGTGTGGATCAGGAGACTGATATTGTCGGAATGTAAGGTTGAGACGTCCAGGACGAAGTCCTGTGTAAATGAGTAATCCCTCTGGGGTTGTGTCTTGTATGATTGCCGACACGCCATGAAAGATGTGACGAGACTCGCCACCGAATATTAATACATCACCCGATCCCAAGATAATTCTTTCTGCTCTCCTTGGATCTCTCTGGTCTCCATAGAGAAACTCAGCCGAGTCACCAATGCAGAATGATACTACTGGTATCCCTCTTTGCAGGCTTCCAACACTTTCGTCACGGTCCTGATGAAGACCAAGCTTTCCATTTTCTTCATAGAAATTGACAATGCAGACATCAGGGGACATGGAAGGGAGTATGACCTCCACTTCAATTACACCACATTCCTTCTCAATCAAAGATTGTGATTCTTGCATCGCTCCCATAACCAGCTGAATGAAATGATCAGGAATATTGTGTGGTTCGCTTCCATCAATTACCCTTTTGTGTCCATATACTCGGGTTTGAGGATTCCAGTCTAAGCCGAGGCACATCATTTTCAGTCGGAGTCTGGCTCCACTTGTAAAGCCTGGCTGATAAAAACCTCCAGGACCTAAGCCCATCTCACGACAGTTCTTTACTACGCCCACTTGTTCTTCATGAGCCAAGTGTTGCTTCAGGAGAACCATTCCCGGTCTCAAAACTATATTCTTCTTCTCACCAACTTGTACCCCCACGTGTTGCTCCTTGTCTTCGATAATCGATCTAAGCTTACCCATTGCAGAAGTTTGCCCTTCTTGAAAACAGATGTCATACGGCTTGGGTTTCAAAGAATCAGCTGGGGAATTGATCCTACGATCAGTAGCCGAACTGCTAGCAGGAGAATGGAAGAGCTGATTCTCCATGTTGCTACAATGTGGCAACAAAGGATTCTGTAGATGCAGACATGTACATAATTTAGTACATAACTACATAGGGTTTTATAACTATAAACCTAAGTAACTACTATAGAACTTGACACTGTCTATTGGTTACTCGCTTGCTGAGTAAACCACAGGAGTTATGAGTTCAAACTCTAAAGGCCGAGGAAAAACTGCTCCGATACCAAAATTGTAACACCCTCACATTTTTTAGTTATTTTTAGGTTTTAAACAAAATCAGAGTTTGAAAATTCTTTTTAAAACTTGATTACTTATAGAAACGTTTACGAAAATCCGGCAGAGTTTCCTCTGTTTTCCGGACTTCCCAAAAATTTATTTCTTTAAACCTGTCAATTCAGAAATATTTAAAAACATAAAACCTAACAGTCTAAAAAACAGATCAGATCCTAACGCCCGATTAGTACAAGTTTCAGGGCAGACGACTATTTCATATTATAAATTACAAAAAGTAATTGTCCACTCATAATACTCAATATACATTCCACGTAGTGGAATGAAAATCCTGCTCGGCCATGTTCCATGTAAGCTCCACTTCAATACCTGCAAAATATGGCAAGAAGGGTAGCATTACACAGAACTTAAAAAGATAAATTCTACAAGAGACATAGCAATAAACCAAGCCTACATTATTATTAACATACGTTACTCATAAATTTCCATATATTTATTTTCCTTTAGTTATTATTGTAACACCCCGCATTTTTCCCGTACGTGCGTAAACGATTTTAACAAAAGAAACCTTGAAATTGTGATTTTGAGGAAAGTATTTTTCGTAAGAAGGAAATAAAGTGTTGATTTCTATGGATTTTTACAAACAAAATATTTTGCATAAGAAAAGTGAATGATTTTGTTGAGATGAAAAATGATTTGTTGAATTGTAATTTTTATTTGAAAGATGATTTTGCTAAAAATGAAACTTTGGGGTCTGTTATCTTTGAAAATTCATAACTTTTAAACCGTAACTCAGAGTTTGATGATATTTATATGAAAACGATCGTTTCGAAACCTAGAATTTTAAAATGTAAATTTTAAAATTTTCTGGGCTGTTTTATAAAAAATTTATTTTCAGATATAAAGAATACGAATTTTGAAGAAAAATGTGTTTTGTGATGATGTGTTTTGGCATGAATTTTATGTGTTGTGTGTGTTTAATTTAATGTGTAATATGTGATGCATGCAAATAGGATTTCTTAAGTTTTAAGTGCCTTGTTATGTGAATTAATTGATTTGTGGTGTGAATTAATAGTTTTTAAATAAAAATGATTAGAAATGAATGCATGATTTAGGAAAATAAAAATAAAGAACATGTGTATGTGTGTGGGTGTGCCACGGTTGTGTGTGCATGTGGGTAGGTGTCAAATGTGTGTGTGTGTGCGCTATGTGTCATGCGTGTGTGTGTGTGATTAGCTTAAGGAATAAGAAACCTAAGCAACTAAGTGTAACCAAACCAAACTAAGTGGCAAAAACCCTAACTAGGAAGCTAATTACCCCTTTCAACCAAATTGACCCCTAAGACCTAGACCACTTCTCCTTGTCTCCTTGACTTTTGCAATCTTAGCCATGCAAACTTATACTAGGACCAAATCGCCCCCCTTGGTTGTGCTTAGGCCGAATTTTCCAAGGGCTAAATGGGAAATTGTGAACTTTCCTATATATGAATGAAACCTTAGTTCATTTCACTTTCACCCATTTCATTTCCACCCATTTCTTCCAAACACACACAAACACTATAAGGACTCATTCAACCCTTAGAGAAAAATAGAAAGGAAATAGAGAAAGAAAAAGAGAGTGGTGGCCGAGAGAGAGACTTAGGAAAAAGAAGAAGAGCCACCTTAGATCAAGCCATTCCCTTTGAAGATCTAAGTATTAGGAGTCTAAGGAAACCAACCCTTCTTGGTGGGAGACAGGAGGAGCAAGAGTGTGACACCCTTCCGGATTATCCAAATATAAACTAATATTTAAGCTATTATATTGGATAATATATGGACTTGTGAGTGTTAAGAAAATAGGGAAGATAAAATTTTCTTTTTAAAGCGGGTGCACAAATCGTCATTTTGGAATTCTTGGAGAATAAGTTCTAAACCTTTACGAAAACGTTTATATCGAGTTCGGCGATCTCTGAAACCTTTTCTCAAATAGGGTAACATTCGCTTTTTGGAAACCTCGTTTTATCATACAAGTAGTTAAAGTTACCCATGCATTATTTGATAAAACTGATACCATTAAATAATATTTTTAGCCGAGCTCTTAAATAGATCGAATCAGAGTAAGCGGAAATCATCAGACTATGCAGTCACTAGTAATATAAACATAGGTTTTATATATAGTAAAAATCATAAATACATAGTCTCATCATCATGTCTCCAAGATCTCAAAATACAAGTCCATAATCTGATCTACATAGTAATATGACCAAAACCCTAGAGTACTCCAAAAGTATATCTAGAATATGTGTACATAATCAAACTAGAAACTCCAAGGGTGGTCATGTAGATCTGGCATCATCAGATGTAGTAGCAGTGATAGCAGCAGTCTCCCAAAAGTAAAAGTAGTAAGGTAGTAGCATCATCATCAACACAGCAGCAGCAGCAAGTCTCCTCCACAGCCTCCACACATCGGATCCACAGATCCACATCATACACCATATGCATGTACCTAGGGATCATCGTCCCTCCAGTCATTCCCAGTAGAATGCACGACAGGCTCGCCCCCACTCTCGTCCTCCACCGGATCCTCCTCGATCTCATCCGAGGGAGAGTGTACCCTACCACTGGGTACCGGGTCAGGTGATGGTGAAACCCTGACTGGGCTCCTCGGATCAGAAAGGGGAGTCTCCTCGCGGACGACTCTCGAAGTAAAAGGGTGAGAGCGGGTAAGTCGAAAACGAAAAATATGATAAGAGCGAGCTGGTCGCGTGGGAGGTGGTCCATGGTAAGTGTAAAACGGGGGTACATGCATAGTGTATATGATGGGAATCCTAAATCTACGAGGACGGAATCGGATCAACGGGTTCGGGTGGTAGAAGGTAATCTCTACCTCACCCTCGAACACCGCGCGATGGTCCTCATAGATCCATGTGCCACTAGGAAGTGGCTGGATCTCGATGCAAGCAATGTAACGAGACATCACCTACAAGGGCATAGGGGTAAGCAATTCTATACACATAACCAATAGAGAATAAATCGTGCAGTATGAATATGTAAATATGCATCAATTAACAACAATCACATATAACACTTCGCAGTTAATGAATGCACATAGGATGCTCACACTTATTTCATTTATCACAATTAATTCAAATGAGTGGCATGATGCATGACTTTAGCTCTCAAGCCTATCTCCATCATACTATGTCACTCTCTGACGTCCATCCCTGACAACCCAGCACTCAACAGTGCGTTGTATTCCTAGGTATACAACAATTCGTACATTCACCTAGAATGTACACGACAAGCTTGGTATCCATGCCACCCGAGCATATCCCGTCATTCAAACGAACCGTCATCCAAACGGTATAACCATATCGGCATTCACCCAGCCGACCACGTCAACGACGTGTCATCAAGCAAGCGTATTGGCACTCCCAGAGGCCCTCCACATGTTTACCAAAAACATGACATACGTCCTACCATCCAAACTCCAGAATGAATGCATTAACTTTACTTAAAAGGAATTGATTGATGTTTCGTCCTTTTATTAATACATTACGTGCCTCCCGAGCAACGTATCATTATTCAAATGAAAACATCATAACGTCAATCAATTTCCTTTAAGTTCAGGATCACTTGGTTTATTGTCCTTTAAGAGTTACAGAATGACTTAGAATTGAAAATGATATTTTTACGTATCTGACTAAAAGTACTCGAGTGGTTTCCAAAATACTTGAGTAGTTTATCATTTCCCAGATTCTACTCGAGTGGTTCATAATTATACTCGAGTCGTTCATATCTTTTCAGAAATTTAGGTTTTCAGGTCTTCATAAATATACTCAAGTAATTCATGAGATACTCGAGTATTCCATTACCCAGAATACTCGAGTAGTTCATACCTTACTCGAGTGTCCAATCTGATTCCCAAGTTGGTGCGCCAATTTTCACTCTGGTGCACCACGAAATACTCGAGTATTAAGCCAAATACTCGAGTATCTGCAGACAGAATAGAGTGAAACTTGGTTTTTACATACCATTTCAATTTCTAAACATTTTTAACCCAAAACAGTGATCACAATAGTTCATATACCACATATTGAACATGTTAACATACTCATTTCATATCAAATAACAAATTTGACAGAGAATCAATCCATTATGCATGAAATATACAATTTAGCAACTCAACACTTCAAATTGAAAAATAAGCACAATATTCATGAAACAAGGTTCATTTAAGCTTGCATGCATGATATAGAACTTGCTCATCACAGTCATAGAGCATGGATTGGTCTCCAAACCAAAGTTCCTATTCAAACTAAGCCCTTAGAGCCTCTTGGTGGCTCTCTAACACAATTAATGAAATTTAAACTCTATCTAGTGAATATAATTACTTCCCCTTACCTCTAAGACGTGTGAGAATTGGTTTTTGACAGAAAAACAGACTTCAAGCTAGCTTCCCCCAAGAACCATATGACAACAGCACAGTTTTGAATGAGGTCATGAAACCAGAGATTTTGGTGGTGAATTCATGCAAAATAATTGGGGAAAGTAATTAGAAATCGTTCTCTGCAACACATACTATAGAATGGAATGAAATTGAAGGATCAAGGATTCAAGAGCTTACCAAAATCGATTGCTCTAGTAAGCTCCAGAAACTGCAAACAGCTTCAACTCCCTCCCTTCTCAGATTCGATTCTCCCTCTACACTCGATCTCAGCTAATAATCTTAGTATCTTTACGAAGCCCTGGATGTGAGCTTCGTAATCATGTATCACTCGAAATCAAACACTCAAAATTGAAGCTGAATTGAAGGAAACGATTTCAGAACCCTAACCTCATCAACAAAGCACTTTTGATCCAAAATTCTCAACTAAGGGGTGTTGATGAGCTTAAATAGAAGCAGAGGTAGCTCATGCACGTCGACACGCCACCCATGGCGTTGGCAAGAAGGTGTTTTCGTGGCGAGAGAAGAGAATCGTTCGTGGTGACTCACCAAACGCACTCACTCGTGCAATTTGACCCAGAATACTCGAGTTTTTCCGAAAATACTCGAGTATTTTTTCCAATTTTTGAAAAATAATTATTTTATTTACTTCCCACCCAAAATCTTTCCTATAATTACCTCTAGGTCCCAACCCAGGGACTAATATGCAAAATACTCATCTTAGGCATTTATTATATTTATTAAATCAATTCACACACATATACCAACTATATGAGCACATATTTTAATCAAGGATTAATATGGAAATAATTAATTATAATTAATTTATAATTAACATTTCATTAATCGGGGATTAAAATTTTGGGGTGTTACACTACTCCCCCACTTACAAGGAATTTCGTCCCCGAAATTCAACTCATACAAACAAGTCAGGATAATCCTGACGCATCTTATCCTCTAGTTCCCACGATGCTTCCATTACATCGCCACACACCCAGACGACTTTGACCAGGCGAATGTCTTTCCCTCTAAGCTGCTTAATTCTTCGATCTTCAATATGAACTGGCACAGCTTTGAAGGTTAGGTTCTCATGAATTTCTAAGTCATCAGGTTGGATTCTAAGGACAATGGTGGGGTCATGGACATATCTTTTTAGTTGAGACACATGGAATACATTATGAAGGTTAGCTAATGACGGGGGCAGAGCTAACTGATAAGCTACTGGGCCGACTCTTTTGCGGATTTGATAGGGACCAATGAATTTAGGTGATAGTTTCTGAGTTTTCAAGGCCCTACTAACACCTTTAGTTGGTACTATTCTAATGAATACATGGTCTCCTTCGGCGAATTCTAAAGGTTTCCTTCTCCTATCAGCATAGCTTTTCTGTCTACTTTGAGCTGCCCTCATCTTCTCTTGTATCATCTTGATCTGTTCCGTGGTCTCTTGCACAAAACCTGGTCCAACCAGAGAATTCTCCCCCACTTGGAACCAACATAACGGGGTCTGGCACTTTCTCCCATACAAAGCTTCAAATAGTGCCATCCCAATACTCGTGTGGTAACTGTTGTTGTAAGTGAATTCCACGAGTGGCAACATCTGCTCCCAATTCCCTTGTCCTTCCAAAGCACAGGCTCGTAGAATGTCCTCCAATGACTGAATAGTCCTCTCCGTTTGGCCATCAGTCTGAGGATGGTATGCAGAACTCAGTTTCAATCTTGAACCCAAGGCTCTATGCAGATCTTCCCAAAACTTCGATGTAAATCTCGGGTCGCGATCTGACACAATGCTTGATGGTACACCGTGCAGACGAACAACTTCTTTGATGTACAATTGAGTGAGCTTTTCCAACGAATAGCGCATATTCACGGGAATGAAATGCGCCGACTTGGTCAAACGATCCACGATCACCCAGATTGCATCATGACCAGTAGATGTCCTTGGCAATCCCGACACGAAATCCATCGAGATGCTATCCCATTTCCACAACGGAATCTCCAAAGGAAGTAACTCTCCTCCTGGCCTTTGATGTTCCACCTTGGCCTTTTGACACACCAAACAGCATGCCACATACTCAGCTACGTCCTTTTTCAACCCAGGCCACCAAAATAGCTTTTTCAAGTCCTGGTACATTTTGGTAGCTCCCGGATGCATACTCATCTTACTCTTATGTGCTTCATCCAGAATCATCCTTCTTACTTCTAAATCATCAGGCACACAAATCCTTGTTTTAAAGCGAAGGATTCCATCCTTCCCTTCCTGAAACTCCAATTCCTTGCCTTCTTCCATCAACTTCCTCTTTTCTATGAGCTTCTCATCCTTGCATTGCAATTCCCGAATACTTTGTAGAAACTCATTAGCAATCTGCAGCATCCCCATCTTGATACTTGTCGGCTCCACTTGCATCGTCAGACTCAAATCCCGGAATTCCTCCATCAGTGCAGCTTCTCTGACCATCATTGCACTGATGTGCATTGCCTTTCTACTCAATGCATCTGCCACAACATTGGCCTTCCCAGGATGATAATGGAGTTCAAACTCATAATCCTTCAAAAACTCCATCCATCGGCGCTGCCTCATATTCAACTCTTTCTGATCGAAGAGGTACTTTAAACTCTTATGGTCACTGAACACCTGGAACGTAGTGCCATAGAGATAGTGCCTCCAGATCTTTAATGCAAACACCACAGCTGCCAGCTCCAAATCATGAGTTGGTAGTTCATTTCATGAACTTTTAGCTGTCTCGAGGCATAGGCGACGACTTGCCCTTCTTGCATCAAAACACTCCCAAGACCTTGTTTCGATGCGTCACAATACACATCAAAACTCTTCTGTGTATCGGGAAGAACCAATACAGGAGACGATGTCAACCTTTCCTTCAACTCTTGAAAACTCCTTTCACATTTCTCATCCCATAGGAATGGTTGATCTTTCCGAGTCAACTTCGTTAGAGGCAGTGCGATCTTCAAGAAACCTTCGATAAACCTTCTATAATAACCAGCCAAACCAAGAAAGTTTCTCACCTCCGTGACCGACTTTGGTTGCTCCTATTGCAAAACCGAACTCACTTTCGTCGGATCAACGGCTATTCCCTTGTCCGAAATCACATGCCCCAAGAACTTAACCTCCTTCACCCAGAACTCACACTTTGTAAGTTTGGCGTACAATTGCTTCTCCTTTATGATGCTCAACACTATCCTCAAGTGTTCGGCATGCTCCTCCGGGCTCTTAGAGTAAATGAGAATATCATCAATGAACACAACCACGAACGAATCTAAATAAGGTCTAAAGATTCGATTCATGTAGTCCATGAAAATGGCTGGTGCATTAGTCAATCCGAACGGCATCACGACATACTCATAATGTCCGTATCGAGATCGAAATGCAGTTTTAGAGATATCATCTTCTCTTATCCTGATCTGATGGTATCCTGACCTTAAATCGATCTTGGAAAATACTGAAGCTCCACGAACTTGATCCATAAGGTCATCTATCCTCGGCAACGGATACTTGTTCTTGATGGTGACCTTATTCAGCTGCCGGTAGTCGATGCACATCCTCATACTACCATCTTTCTTCTTGACAAACAAAACCGGAGCACCCCAAGGTGACACACTTGGTCGGATCATTTGCTTCTGCAGTAGTTCCTCAATCTGCTTCTTCATTTCCGCCATTTCCGGTGGTGCCATTCTATAGGGAGCAATAGAAATGGGACCAGTTCCCGGAACTAGATCGATACCAAATTCAATTTCCCTTCTTGGTGGCAGACCAGGGATCTCATCCGCAAAAACTTCCGGAAAGTCTCTGACAATAGGGATCTCATCCATCCTTGGACCATTCTCCTCCACTTCAGTGTTGAACAGGCACACATAGCCGGATGGTTTCGGGTTTCTATAGGTTACTATCTTTCTATTACAATCAATGATCACTTGATTTTGACTTAACCAGTCCATTCCCAAGATCACATCTAATTGTGCTATGGGTAAGCAGATCAAATCTACTTTAGAGGTTTGTCCTAACACTTCTATACAACAGTTAAGACATGCTCTAGAAACTACAACAGGAGCATTGGTAGGGGTTTCTACTTTGAGAGCATAAGGCATTTCAGACATCATCAAGCCTAATCGGTTTACACATTCATACGAAACGAATGAATGCGTTGCACCAGAATCAAACAAAACATAACAAGACTGACCATTAAGCAAGTATTTACCTTGCACCAGATCAGAAGACCGACTTGCTTCCACACCACTAAGGGTGAAAACTCTTCCTTGTGCCGTAGGCCTATCAGCAGCCCCTCTTGAATTGGCTTTGGCCGGTTCCTTGCAGTCTCTTGAAAAATGTCCCGGCTTTCCACAGTTAAAACAACCACTTGTCCCCCAACACACACGGCCATAGTGATTGCGCTTGCACTTGTCGCAGAATGGAGCCTCGCTCCGATAATTTCTTCCATCAGACCCACCAGCTTTTCCTTTACCTTTCCCTCGGCGTTCATACGGACCTTTGCCTCGGTTGTTGAGACCTTTCCGTCTTTGAGGTCCATAGTTCTGATTGTCCTTCTTCTCCGCGGCTTGCACCTCTTCAGCCTTTGTGTCATCTTCATACATCCTACACATGTCCACAAGTGCAGGAAAGCTTTGAATCCGTTGATAACTGAAAATCGACTTCAACTTGGGCCTCAAGCCTCCTTCAAACTTAATGCATTTGCTTCTCTCATCTGGATTGTTCTGATAGTATGGAGAGTATTTCATCAGCTCCTCAAACTTAGCTGCATACTCACCCACACTCATGTTCCCTTGCTTCAGCTGCAAGAATTCCACCTCCTTCTTCCTTCTCAAGTCCTCAGGGAAATACTTTTGGAGAAACTTCTCCATGAATACTCCCCAACTTACCTCTCTTCCTTCATATTGCAGAAGCTGCATCGTGTGATTCCACCAGTTCTCAGCTTCCTCCTCTAACATGTAGGTTGCATACGCCACCTTTTTAACATCAGAACACTCCAACGTTCTCAAGATCTTGTCCATGGTGTGAATCCACTTGTTGGCCTCTTCCGGTTTAAATCCTCCTTCAAACTTTGGCGGATTACAGCTTCTAAAATCAGCCAAAGTCTTCGCCTCAGCGTTACCCACATTACACTGATGAGACGGGTTGACCGGTTGAGATGGTTGTTTAGACTGTCGTTGCATGGCTTCCAGCACCGTGGTGATCCTTTCTAACATCGTATTAGTGTGATTTTGGTTTCTAGTTGCCATATTAGACCTGCGCTATGGGCTTATGGTCACATATGTTGAACGAAAGAAACTTCCATTACACTACCTATTCTAAGGCTCTATCTTAAACTTATTAAATCCACAATCAATTGCGTCTTGTACTCAAAGAGACAAGATACAAATAAATCAAGGGTATTTAAAGCTCAACAAGTAAATTAATAACATTCAAAATAATGTACATGCCCCGGAGATACCTGCTTGATGTTGATGGCTACCTTTCTGAACTACTTCCACTACTACAGGATCTGACTTTTACTCTGATACCACTCAGTGTGACACCCTTCCGGATTATCCAAATATAAACTAATATTTAAGCTATTATACTGGATAATATATGGACTTGTGAGTGTTAAGAAAATAGGGAAGATAAAATTTTCTTTTTAAAGCGGGTGCACAAATCGTCATTTTGGAATTCTTGGAGAATAAGTTCTAAACCTTTACGAAAACGTTTATATCGAGTTCGGCGATCTCTGAAACCTTTTCTCAAATTGGGTAACATTCGCTTTTTGGAAACCTCGTTTTATCATACAAGTAATTAAAGTTACCCATGCATTATTTGATAAAACTGATACCATTAAAGTTCGGCGAGCTCTTAAATAGATCGAATCAGAGTAAGCGGAAATCATCAGACTATGCAGTCACTAGTAATATAAACATAGGTTTTATATATAGTAAAAATCATAAATACATAGTCTCATCATCATGTCTCCAAGATCTCAAAATACAAGTCCATAATCTGATCTACATAGTAATATGACCAAAACCCTAGAGTACTCCAAAAGTATATCTACAATATGTGTACATAATCAAAATAGAAACTCCAAGGGTGGTCATGTAGATCTGGCATCATCAGATGTAGTAGTAGTGATAGCAGCAGTCTCCCAAAAGTAAAAGTAGTAAGGTAGTAGCATCATCATCAACACAGCAGCAGCAGCAAGTCTCCTCCACAGCCTCCACACATCGGATCCACAGATCCACATCATACACCATATGCATGTACCTAGGGATCATCGTCCCTCCAGTCACTCCCAGTAGAATGCACGACAGGCTCGCCCCCACTCTCGTCCTCCATCGGATCCTCCTCGATCTCATTCGAGGGAGAGTGTACCCTACCACTGGGTACCGGGTCAGGTGATGGTGAAACCCTGACTGGGCTCCTCGGATCAGAAAGGGGAGTCTCCTCGCGGACGACTCTCGAAGTAAAAGGGTGAGAGCGGGTAGGTCGAAAACAAAAACTATGATAAGAGCGAGCTGGTCGCGTGGGAGGTGGTCCATGGTAAGTGTAAAACGGGGGTACATGCATAGTGTATATGATGGGAATCCTAAATCTACGAGGACGGAATCGGATCAACGGGTTCGGGTGGTAGAAGGTAATCTCTACCTCACCCTCGAACACCGCGCGATGGTCCTCATAGATCCATGTGCCACTAGGAAGTGGCTGGATCTCGGTGCAAGCAATGTAACGAGACATCACCTACAAGGGCATAGGGGTAAGCAATTCTATACACATAACCAATAGAGAATAAATCGTGCAGTATGAATATGTAAATATGCATCAATTAACAACAATCACATATAACACTTAACAGTTAATGAATGCACATAGGATGTTCACACTTATTTCATATATCACAATTAATTCAAATGAGTGCCATGATGCATGACTTTAGCTCTCAAGCCTATCTCCATCATACTATGTCACTCTCTGACGTCCATCCCTGACAACCCAGCACTCAACAGTGCGTTGTATTCCTAGGTATACAGCAATTCGTACATTCACCTAGAATGTACACGACAAGCTTGGTATCCATGCCACCCGAGCATATCCCGTCATCCAAATGGACCGTCATCCAAACGGTATAACCATATAGGCATTCACCCAGCCGACCACGTCAACGACGTGTCATCAAGCAAGCGTATTGGCACTCCCAGAGGCCCTCCACATGTTTACCAAAAACATGATATACGTCCTACCATCCAAACTCCAGAATGAATGCATTAACTTTACTTAAAAGGAATTGATTGATGTTTCGTCCTTTTATTAATACATTACGTGCCTCCCGAGCAACGTATCATTATTCAAATGAAAACATCATAACGTCAATCAATTTCCTTTAAGTTCAGGATCACTTGGTTTATTGTCCTTTAAGAGTTACAAAATGACTTAGAATTGAAAATGGTATTTTTAAGTATCTGACTAAAAATAATCGAGTGTTTTCCAAAATACTCGAGTAGTTTATCATTTCCCAGATTCTACTCGAGTGGTTCATAATTATACTCGAGTCGTTCATATCTTTTCAGAAATTTAGGTTTTCAGGTCTTCATAAATATACTCGAGTAATTCATGAGATACTCGAGTATTCCATTACCCAGAATACTCGAGTAGTTCATACCTTACTCGAGTGTCCAATCTGATTCCCAAGTTGGTGCGCCAATTTTCACTCTGGTGCACCACGAAATACTCGAGTATTAAGCCAAATACTCGAGTATCTGCAGACAGAATAGAGTGAAACTTGGTTTTTACATACCATTTCAATTTCTAAACATTTTTAACCCAAAACAGTGATCACAATAGTTCATATACCACATATTGAACATGTTAACATACTCATTTCATATCAAATAACAAATTTGACAGAGAATCAATCCATTATGCATGAAATATACAATTTAGCAACTCAACACTTCAAATTGCAAAATAAGCACAATATTCATGAAACAAGGTTCATTTAAACTTGCATGCATGATATAGAACTTGCTCATCATAGTCATAGAGCATGCATTGGTCTCCAAACCAAAGTTCCTATTCAAACTAAGCCCTTAGAGCCTCTTGGTGGCTCTCTAACACAATTAATGAAATTTAAACTCTATCTAGTGAATATAATTACTTCCCCTTACCTCTAAGACATGTGAGAATTGGTTTTTGACAGAAAAACAGACTTCAAGCTAGCTTCCCCCAAGAACCATATGACAACAACACAGTTTTGAATGAGGTCATGAAACCAGAGATTTTGGTGGTGAATTCATGCAAAATAATTGGGGAAAGTAATTAGAAATCGTTCTCTGCAACACATACTAGAGAATGGAATGAAATTGAAGGATCAAGGATTCAAGAGCTTACCAAAATCGATTGCTCTAGTAAGCTCCAGAAACTGCAAACAGCTTCAACTCCCTCCCTTCTCAGATTCGATTCTCCCTCTACACTCGATCTCAGCTAATAATCTTAGTATCTTTACGAAGCCCTGGATGTGAGCTTCGTAATCGTGTATCACTCGAAATCAAACACTCAAAATTGAAGCTGAATTGAAGGAAACGATTTCAGAACCCTAACCTCATCCACAAAGCACTTTTGTTCCAAAATTCTCAACTAAGGGGTGTTGATGAGCTTAAATAGAAGCAGAGGTAGCTCATGCACGTCGACACGCCACCCATGGCGTTGGCAAGAAGGTGTTTTCGTGGCGAGAGAAGAGAATCGTTCGTGGTGACTCACCAAACGCACTCACTCGTGCAATTTGACCCAGAATACTCGAGTTTTTCCGAAAATACTCGAGTATTTTTCCCAATTTTTGAAAAATAATTATTTTATTTAATTCCCTCCCAAAATCTTTCCTATAATTACCTCTAGGTCCCAACCCAGGGACTAATATGCAAAATACTCATCTTAGGCATTTATTATATTTATTAAATCAATTCACACACATATACCAACTATATGAACACATATTTTAATCAAGGATTAATATGGAAATAATTAATTATAATTAATTTATAATTAACATTTCATTAATCGGGGATTAAAATTTTGGGGTGTTACAAAGAGAAGAAATGTAATAGCCTAGTTTTTCTTTTTAGTTGTAGATCCCTTTCATTCTCTACGGCATGCTTATTTTCATGGTTTGTAAGAAGTGTTTATGTGTTATACTTTCTTGATCATGGACTTTCATGGACTAAAATAATTTGTAATAAGTATAGCTTTATATTTGTAATTCGGTTTATGCTTCCTTGTTAGTTCTTGATGTTTTTCTAATTAAAACTTAAAGATCTAAAGTTTTGTTTAAGTTTTGTAAAGCTTAATCTAGGTCCTTCTTGCATGTATGTCTTTCTCTTGTTTCAAAACATGATCCATGTGTGTTTATGTGCTTATTTGACAAGTCCATCTATGGTCTAAGTTAATAAATGGAAAAGTAAAATTATTTGGTCTTGCATGTCTATTTTTCTTGTTAAAACCGTGAGCTATATTGTTTTTAAGAAAAGAATTGATAAATAAATTTATGCTTGAACTTGATTAATAATAGATCTAAGGTTTTTTTTAGTTTTGCATGTTGAGTTTTCTTGCTTAAATGATGATCTATGATGTATTTGTGTGATTTCTCCATGAGTAAATATATGATTTAAGTTTAAGGTTGGAATCTTTTATTTTACATGTTGAATTGAAGATGTTCTTGTTGATTTATATGCAAGCATTTTGTGATCCAAGTTTTTAAAGCATGTATGTTGTTTTTAAGAAGTAAAATCATGCTTTTATTTTATGTGTGTCACGGTTTTAAAGAAGAAGTTAAATAAACAATTTTTAAAAATGATTTTGAAGTGTAAACATGATTTAGTTTAAATGTTTGATGTTATGTGTGCAAAATTTTGTAAGGGGCCATTCGGCCATGATGAATAAAAAATGAATTCCATGCTTTTTAGTTGATGCATGTAAGAGATAAGACTAGATCTAGTAATTTTAAGTGCATGCATGATATTTTTAGGAGTTTAAAATGTAACCTTAATTTTATTCAAGATTAGATGATGAACTTGAGTTGTTTGTGTGGGTGATGTGCATAAATGATGTGTTTGATGCCTTGATGATTGATTTTGGTGATTGTATGATTGCAAAAGTTAATAGGACCATGCATTCTTTCATTCTAAGCATTCGGTCATGAGGAAAAAGAATAGGAAATTATATTTGATTATTGTTAAAGTTGCATTTAGGATAAGATTTGAATATGTGTATGAATCTTGATATGATTTGTGATTTAAATTGTTGTTTGATTTAAATTTGTTGAATTTTCCTTTTAATGTTCTCGGTTTTAGTCCTAAAAAGAAAAGAAAATAATTTCATTGCTATATGCTTTTAAGTGTGTATCAATCTTTACAAAAATTCACCTGTATGATTCGGCCTAGTATGCTAATATGGTTAGGAAAAATTATTTTTATGAAATGATCTTTGTAAATGACTATGCCTTTATATGTGTGATGCTATGTGTGTGATGTATATTTGTTTTGATTATCTCGGTTTTGTTAAATATAAAATAAATAAATTGACTTAATAATTAAGAAGGAATTTTTATGTTTAAATGTGGCTTGTTTTATGAAGTTGTGAATGTTTAATGATGAGTTGTTTGAATGTGTTTTTCTATGTTTGAATTTCTAACTGATTGAAAAATGTTTTACTGAAAATATGATTTAAGAAACTTAAATGGATTTTCTTAAAGTCCTGAATTTTGTTTAATAACTAAAGAATAATGATTCTTATGACCTAAACATTTTTAAAGTGGGTTCTCTTCAAGACAAATGAATTTCGTTTTAAAGAAATTAATTTAGAGTTGTTTCAAAGTTTTCTTGCAAACCTTTTATTTGATTTGGATTTAATTTGGGAATGTAAGCAATATGTTTTCAAAAAGAAATGATTTCAAAGTATTTTCCAAAAAGACAAATTAATGAATTCGTTAAGACATTTCTAACGCACCAGGAAAAATGCTATAGTTCGGACGACGGACGCAAAGGAAACAAGGCGGAATTAGTGATCGACGGATCTTGGAAAGCTTTTGGAACCTTCGGTATTGAGGTGAGAGAGGGGCTTCCCTTAAGACGTCGTGGTAGTAGGTAACTTATTAAGAGGTCCAATCATCTCAAAGGTTGGACTCCAATCTCATTTAGCGTAGTGGTGTATGTGATAGCAATTGTTTGATTGTTTGTTTGGCTATCCACCCGAACGGCTGAGATTGGTTTATTTATGATGTTATGTTTCCTGATTGATTATGCTTGAGTTATATATCTGTTCTGTTTTGCGAATGATTTATTTATGGGTTAAGTAATTATGTTGTGATTTGAGAAGTATTGTGTACTGACTACTGTGTGGATTAGAAATAAATTGTGAAAGTAAGAAAGTGTAATTGAAAGAAAGAAGAATAATGGTAAAGGTTGAGTACGTAAGGAATAACGATGAGAAGTTAAAAAGTGATGGAAAAGAGATACAGAGATGAGTTATGGAAGTGAGAAAGAGTTGTGGAAATGACATGTGGTGTGGCTCTGGTTGTTTTTGGTTTTAGTCTGGGACTGGTGTTGAGTTGAGCTTGCTCCTCCATTAGCGCCCAGCAAAAATGTGATTTTCTTATGTTTTTGGAAAGAAGCCTAGTGTTGAGTTGAGCTTGCTCCTCCATTAGCACTCATCCACAAACATGCCTTTTTGAAAAATGAGTTTGAGAAGGTTGATGATCCTTGAGAAAGTGAGGAATTATGTGATGAGTTGAGATGATGAAATGTGATGAGAAAGAGTGTGGCATGAGATGTTGAAATATGAGAGGTGATGTGAAGTGGGGAACAGTGGAACGATTAGTGGTCGGGCTCGTTGAAGGGATGCACCAAGGACGGGCCGATCATTAGGATTAAGCCGCTAATTAAAACGTTAAAACTCTAAAAGGCTCTAAAAGACATATACAAACGCGGTGAGGTATGAGAGTCGTCTCGAAGTAGTGGAGAGGAAGATACCCCGGAGTATCTGCGGATATTCGGGTTGTGATTGCAATAGGGGAGGGTAAGGACGGTGATACGTCAAGAAGCCTTGAGTGCTATTCTAGGCGGAACGAATTCCACATGTGGTACGGGCAGATCGGTCTTATGCCGTGGTGAGTTCTGCAGGCCAACTAGAATAGTACTGTCGCCCCCTATGGCAATTCGAGAACAGTGAGAGGGACTGGAACGGGACATTTGTGATTGCCGCTGAGAGCGTGCATTTATGTTATGATTGAAATGATTATGATTTGAGGCTGAGACCTCCTGGCCTGGGGCCATTTGTTGTGTGACAGCTGTCGTGTCCGCGTGGTAAAGGTCCTGTACTCCTATTTGCTTCCGACTAGGTGTGGATGGATGACCGAGGAGATGTAGACGTGAGAAACGTTTTCCTCAATGATGGTTCCCCAAGTCATTGAGTGGAACTGAGATGATAAAACTTAATAACTTAAAGATTTGAAAAAGAAAAGCACAGTTGTGGTATTGAGTAATGAATGAGAATTGAGGAGTGATGATAAGACGATGTTGTGTAATGATGATGATGATTACGTTGTTTATATGTGTTGTTTGTTATTTATCCTTTTATCTTAATAATTGCCTATCGTAAATCCACATAGTCGACATTGCATGTTTTGGGTAGCTCACTCTCTCCTATATGTCTGTTTGGTATTGGGAAAATTCTGCTTGGTCTTTAGATGGAAAGTATCGCTAAGGAGTCTGCTGAGGGTGACACGGATGGCGAGCCGAGGATTTGAAGTACCAAGAATCAGAGTAGTGCAGCGGAAGCGTTAGTGTTGATGACTAGCGGTTAGGTAATCCCCTTTCAGAGTTTTGTATTTCCATTGCATGTTACTTAAAATCCTGGCTCTATAGTGCTGTAACCCCAACTAAAGTTTGTTTTAATATGGAGGCTTTGAAATGAGTAACGGGCCGTGTTTTAAACAATGTTTTTGAAAACGAGTTTCAAAGCGTGGTGTCTAGTGACATCTCGGTTTGGAACTTGAAAGGTTTATGCAATGTGAGGACATGAGTTTTAAATTGTAACTGTGTTTTGAAAATCCAAGTGTTCTCATCTTGCATAACACTTGTTTGAAAAAAAAAATAATTTGGCCCAAAATTTCACTATAAAGAGTTGTGGTTTTCAAGTTGCCAAATCGGGGTGTTACAATTATTCTCTTGTTCTCACACTCTTTTAATTTTTAATTCCTTTTTTTAATTCTCGCATTTCATTACACTTTTGATCCGCTAGTCAATTCTATTAATTCTTAATTTACTATTCAGTTTACCTCATTCATTCATTTATTTCCATTCTTAGTTCTCTGATTTATTTCCACATTCTCTTTTCTTTTCTTTTTCTTCTTCCCTTCCTTTTCTTTTCTTTTTTTTTCTCTTTCTTTTCTTTTTCTTTTTCTCTTTCTTTTTCTTTTCTTTATCTTTTCCTTTTTCCTTTTTCCTTTTTCCCTTTATTCCTTTTTCCATTATGTGTAACCTCAATCAGAGATCTACACCTTTCAGTGTATGCAACCTCAAGCAGACGATCTGCATACTCACTAAATTAGCTTGCAATGTATGCAACCACAGGTCAGATGATATGCATACACGCCACAATTTATTTACGATGTATGCAACCACAGGTCAGATGATCTGCATACACCCACAATTTTTATTTAAGATGCATGCAACCACAGGTCAGATGATCTGCATGCACCAACAATTTTATTTACGATGTATGCAACCACACGCAGATGATCTGCATACACCCACCATTTATTTACGATATATGCAACCACAAGCAGATGATCTGCATATATCCACAATCTTATCCACAATTTTATTTAAGATGTATGCAACCACAAGCAGATGATCTGCATACACCCACAATTTTATTTACGATGCACGCAACCACAGGTCAGATGATCTGCATGCACCCACAATTTTATTTACGATGTATGCAACCACATGCAGATGATCTGCATACACCCTTAGCCCCTTTCCTTTATCTTTTTCTATTTAAGTGTTCCTCTTTACTAATGTTATTCTTACTTTTAATTAACTCTTAACTTGTTCATATGCTCTATATTTTAACTCTCATTACTAGCTATTAGTTATCTCTTTGTTTCCCTTATCTCACATTTTTATTTTCTTATTATTTCCATTCCATTACTCTATTTTAATTAACTACACTTTTTAACTTAGCTCCATTCCCCTGTCATTTCCAACATTTTATTTAACTTCCCTAACAACGTACTCTCTCTTTACATTAGTATCTTTCTATTAATTTCTTTTACCGATTATATACTTTTATTTACATCTAATTCACCATTTTGTTTCTATTCCCATATTCAACTCTGCACCTATTCCTTGTCCCACATTCTAATCCCTCTTTTATCCCATTTAAATTTTCACTTACTAATTTACTTATTATCTTTCAGCTTATTAGTTCTACTCTTTTTACCTATTACGTTTACCCTTTTCTCCTTTTACTCCCAAGTTTAGTTTGTTTATCCTTAAATTCTCCCTTGTGTTACAGTATATACTTTTCTACATTTTCGTTCATTATTAACCAATTAATATCCTAAATATACTCGTTCGTTCCGAACATTGTCTTACTCGTACATATTCTATTCCCTAAGGTGTGGTTTCTATTAATAATTCTAAATATTTCTTTTATGTCAGCAGGGACTACCCTAAGGTTCCTTACATATTACCCTATTCTTAGTCACCACTATAGCATCCTAGAATTTACTTCTCAAGTAGAGGTAATACGACCCTTCTTACCTCGGGCTTTCTTTTTAAAAAGAACCTGGGTTGTGGCTCGGCGACGATGACGGCGTCGGTGTTGCTCCCCATTAGCGAGAACGATCGCGGCTGGATCAAGGCAAAAGCTTCAAGCCTCGGAGTACCCAACACAAGCCCGGTGCGATCACGGTCGATAACGACGCGGGTGAGATCCGGTGGAGGGAGAGAAAGAGAGAGAAAACCCAAGGAAGAGGAGAGAGAGAGAGAGATCAAAGCTAAAGGGAAGAGAAGGAAAAGGGGTTCTTGATGGTGGCGGTGAGCTGGGTCGGTGGTGGGTGGTGGTTCGTGGTGGTCGGAGGTGAGAGGGGAAAGAGATGAGGGAAAGAGAGAGAAAGAGAGAGAAAGAGAGTAGGGAGAGAGAAAGGGCCAAAAAGAGAGAGGGAGATCTATGGAGAGGAGGAAGGCCAAGGAGAGGGGCGGCCTTAGGTGGCTCCGGTGGTGGTGGCTGGTGTTGGGGCGGTTTTGGGTGAGGGAGAGAGAAATGGGGCGGAGAAGAATGAGGGAGGAGGGGCTGGTGCGCGACTTTTATAGACCTGGTGCGGATCAGATCCGCGCGCGCGCCTTGGCGCGGCCTGGTCGCGCCTGAGCGCGGGGCACGCACTAGACTTCATTCTGGTGCGGGGGTGCGTGCGTCTGGTGCAGGGCTGGGGAAACTCTGGCGCGCCATTTCTGGGCTGGTGCGCGGACTAGGCGTCATGGGCGCGCCTGGGTGAAGGTGTGGCGCGCCTGGGCGAGAAACTGATTGAGTTGGTGCATCTGATGCACCCTGGTGCGCCTGGGCGTGCACCGGTGATTCCAGACTTCAATCCGCCAAAACTTCTTCGTTAACCGTCGGATTGGGCCCAAATTTTCAGACAAGCTTCTTAATCCCTTAAACTTCATATCCAACGGTGGAATTTAATTTCTTAGCATCCTATAATAAATTCCAAATTTTCTCATACCAGCTAATTTCTAATACTTAAAACGCCGATTTAACCCCCGATTTCTCTTAGATAATTTTGCCCCTTGCTACCAATGTCTCCTACACAACCCCTAATACTTATAATTACTACTCACCTTGCTTCCAAAATTCTTTAAGCAATTAATCTACCCATTCCCTACACTTTAAACTTACTAATTCACTAATTATGCTTGGAATTAAATTAGGGATGTTACAAGTCCTGTTTCTTTTCTCAGCCGTTAACCTTTTCAGTCCTCCTTCATAAGTGCTAGCAATATTCACCAATTGAGTCAAGTCCGCTATGTTCTGGTATTCAAGCTCAAGCCTAATCTTCGGACGGAGCCCTGACTCAAACTTGATGCACTTGCTCCTATCATCCGTATCCCTGTAGGCTCCGGCATATCGAATAAGATCTTCAAAGCGTGTTGCATACTCCCCCACACTCATGCTCCCCTGAGTCAGCTTCAGGAAAGCAATCTCCTTTTCTTTATGCACATCTTCTGGAAAATAATTTCCCAAAAAATGGGCCTTAAACATATCCCAGGTAATTGCTTGATTGGTCGCCTCCAAACCTCTTCGCACCCGTTCCCACCAATACTCTGCTTCATCATTCAGCATGTACTGTGCTAGCAACACTGTTTGCTCAGCAGGTGGCGCAATGGTGCGCAAGATCTTTTCAATCTCTTGGAGCCATCGCTGGGCTCCACCAGGATTGTACCCCCCTTCAAATTTGGGTGGTCCATTCTTTCTGAGTCGTGCCAACCAGTCAATCTCAACAGGAGCTGGTGGTGGATTCAGTGCTGCAGTTGTTACTGCTGCGGCTGCTGCTGCTATATTCTGTGCCTGGTTCTGTTGCATTTGAGCTAGATTCACAGCTTGATTCTGGTTCATCTGAATCAGATTTTCTAGGATAGCAACCATTATGTCGTTTTCGGCACGTCTCCTAGCCATGATGGCGAAGTGCTGGAGAAGGTACAAATCAATTCATGCCTAAGCAATTAACTTCATAAGAATCTTACTTGTCTAACTTAGACACTTGACTAGACACATCGGTTACTCGCTTGGTGAGCAACCATTGGAGTTGTGAGTCCACACTCCAAAGGCCGAGGGAAACTGCTCTGATACCAAATGTGACATCCTCACTTTTAATTGTTTATTTTAGGATTTATTAAAATTAATACTTGAAATTTTTTTACGAAACTTAATTACTTATAACAATTCTGACAAAAATCTGACAGAGTTTTCTCTGTTTTTCGGACTTCCCAAAAATTTCTTCTTTTATACCTGTCAGTCCAGAACATTATGAAACATAAAATTATCTTTAACTACAACCAGTTTAATTCTAATGCCCGCTTAACAATACGACACAAGCTCAAGGCATACAACTACTACATATTTAAATTACACAGTAACAGTCCTTAACATAATTAAACTACGGTACACTCATAACAAATGTACACTCCAAATGGTGGAGTGTAATCCTGCTCAGCCATGACTCGTGCAAGCTCCCTCTGTTTATTTTTTTGTTGGTACCAAGAATATAACCTTTGACTTGGTGGTAACATTCTTTGACCGTGTCCAAGACCACCAAGCTAGAAGGCTCAAGTACCTGCAATAAAAATAGCAAGAAGGGTAGCTTTACACAGAACATAGGAAAATAGCTACTAAAAAGCATAGCAATAAACTAAGCCTAACATTTTTATTTACAACATAATAATCAATGATCACTTTCATACATTCAATTTCATTTATCTCCTTCTTAACCCTTTTACTCATTTCCTTGTCTTTTCATCTTTTACTCTTGTTCTCGTTCATTATCTTTCTTCTCTTTAATTGGCTACAGCGTCACCACAACCAACATGTGCAGGTTATCTTTTATGTTTATTAGGCCACAGGGTCACCACAACCAACCTGTTCCAATTGTCTTTTGTCTTTATTAGGCCACAGGGTCAACGCAACCAACCTGTGCCAATTGTCTTTTATCTTTATTAGGCCACAGGGTCACCACAACCAACCTGTGTCGGTTATCTTTTATCTTTGTTAGGTCACAGGGCCACCACAACCAACCCGTGCCAATGGTCTTTTATCTTTATTAGGCCACAGAGTCACCACAACCAACTTGTGCCGATTATCTTTTATCTTTATTAGGTCACAGGGTCACCACAAGCAACCTGTGCCAATTGTCTTTTATCTTTATTATGCCACAGGGTCACCACAACCAACCGGTGCTGGTCTGTTATTTCTTTCTCAAAATTAACTCGTCTTTGTCTTTTCTCTTCACTTTTAGTTCCTTAGTTCTCTTTCATTCTTTTAATTTCTTAGATCTTCCTTAGTTTCTATTAATTATTCACTACTCTCATTCCTTTCCTTAGTAACTTATTATCATTTTCACATTATTCCCCTAAGGGTTAACAACCAAATCATACAATTCATAATACCCATACATACACAATCATTTCCATATTATCGATCCTTACCTCTTCTTCTATCTTCTTACTTATTAAATAGGCTCTCATTCTTGCTTAACATTTTATATTAATCTCTACAAATTTTAATTCCCTCTACTCCTCTTAAATTGATTCATTTATGCCTAAGGCATTTCAACTAATCGCAAACATCATCATCAATCACATATATTCATTAACATATTAAAAATGGGTTTTCCTTCTTTTATTGAAAATACTCCATTGACATCAATCATTACACATCACAAACATCTTAGTGGTTTCATTTTCTTTAGTTCTATACTTAGCTTTTTAACACTATTTTCATCTTCACAAAAATCATAAAACTACCTAGTGGGTTCTTTTCATTCATTCATATACTTTCTTTATTTTCTATATCTACTACCCCATGGTTTATTCTCATAACTATTTAACTACACTTAGCTACCACTATAAACATCCTAGAAACCATTCTCAAAATAGAGGTAACACTACCTTCTTACCTTATCCTTGTAGAGGGGGGAGGGATTACCAAACCCTAACTCTTTTGAACCACAACTAATTAACCACCAAGTGTGTAGTGAGAGGGATGGAGAGAGCTTGATTCCCAAGCCTTGGTGTAGAGAGAGAAAGCTCCAATGGTTATGGAGGAGAGAGAAAGTGAACCCTAACCCATTTTAATCAGATTAAAAGCTAATGGTTAGAGATGATGATGGTTTATGCAAATTGAAGGAAGAAAGGAAAGGAATTTTCATCAACTTACCTAAAACTTGAGGTCTCCCATGGTGGATGTTTGATATTCCAAGGGAGGAGAGGGAGAGAGAGGAAAACGTGAAGGGGAGAGAGAGGAATGAGGAGAGTGAAGCTTGACTAGTGATGGTGTGATGATTTTGGCTCTCAATCCAAGCTTTGTTGTTGTTGATGATGGAAGTCAAGGAGTAGAAGAAGGGCTTCATGAACCCTAGCCATGGAAGAGAAGAAGAAATGGGGTTGAGTGTAGATGATGAAGGGGGAGATATGTGGCAGAAATATGAGGGCCAAGGGTGAGATTTTTCGGTTTTGCCCCCAAATGAGGTGCATTTTCGCACCTGGGCGTGGTTCCGGGGCGCCTGGGCGCCCAAATACTGAGTTTGGGGCATTTCAGGGAGTACTGTGCGCCTGGGCGCGGGGCACAGGGCGCCTGCGCGCACACCCCTGTGTAAGTGGAACGACTTGCATTCAAAAGGTCATATCTCCTTCGTTAACTGTTGGATCTTGCTCAAATTTTGAGACAAGCTTCCTAAGACACTCATTTTCACATCCAACGTTGGAATTTGCGTTTAAAGTTGTAGATATGTTATTTCTAATATCCTAATACAGGGTGTTTCTAACACCGAAAACATCGTTTTTAACACTCGTTTGGTCTTCTTCAAATTTTCTATCCGATGTCTATGCTTCTTAACTCTTTTATGGTACTCAAAGGAAACCTAATCCGTCACCTTTATAACTCTTTAAAATAACTATCATTTTCTTAATTCCATCATTATTCTAATTATTCAAAGAATTAAAGTTTGGGATGTTACAGGGTAGCCCGCAACACCTCAAGGTAGGAGAACCCGATCAAGGCTAGCACTTCCATACCAAGGTGGAAGAGGAATATCAAGATCAAATTGGAACATAAATTGTAAACTAAACGTCATCCTCTAAGCTGGATAAAGTTAGTGGAGACAAGATCATAAAAGTCGTTAGGCATCTTTTCATAATCCCGAGGCCAGCTTGTTCCCAGACCACGAGCTCCGGACAAGCGGCTCGAGCAAACCCTTCGGCAGAATGTGCAGGAGTGGCACCAACAATGGAGCAGCTCGGAAACCAACTGGCCAATACACATCTCCCTCAACCTTGGGAGGGGGAACTCGAGGATCGGTAGACCTAAGAGGTTGAATCCAAGAGATACGAGAGATGTAACATCCCAAATTTAATTCCAAGTATAATCTATGTTGGGATGGTCTTAGGGTAGAAGAAATGGAGATATAAGTTAGAATCTAGCCAAAAATACATGTAGAACTAGGGTTAAAAACATAGAACCTTAGGAAATTCAAAATAAAAGATTTACAACTCTAAACACAGATTCCACCGTTGGATGTTAAGATTAGTATGTGGGGAAGCTTGCTTTAAAATTTGAGTAAGATCCAACGGGTAACGAAGAAGTTATGGCCTGTCAAAGTTTGGGTACTGCAAAACCCTGCAGCTTAATCGATTAAGCTGCAGCTTAATCGATTAAGGTCCGCTGAGGTGAAAAGCCTTAATCGATTACTAATCGATTAAAGGCTGTTGCTGATGAAAAAAATAAAAGTACAACACACGTTCTTTCTCTTCCAAAATTCGAACCTCTCTCTTTCTCTCCCCTAGGGTTCCATTCTCCATCATCAAATCCACCAAGAGCAAGTGAGATTTCTTCATTCCATCAACAAATACCTTCCTTCTTCACTCCAAGTAAGTGTTTAATGCCATGGAAGCTTCTCATTTTCTTGAGTTTTGGCAAGAGGCTATGGCATAAATGCTAACTCTTCTTGTTATGGCTATTATATTAGGTTCCTCACTTTTCTCTCCGGTCATAACTCAATTGGTGGCAAGACTCTCAAGCTTAAAGCAAGTGTAACCGCCTTATCTCTAAGTGTTGAGGTAAGGAGTGGGTATTAGTGAGTATTACCATACTCTGGGGAATAGTTTATAGTATGTATATAATGCTTTCTAAGAGTTAGGTGTTAGTATAAGGAATAGGAAACCTAAGTTAAAAAATAATGGTAATATTAGAAACGAACTTAGTGTAACTCTATGATGGGGAATAGGAAATATAATTTGATTAGGCAAACCAATAAATTGAACTAGCTAAATGCATGATCTTGATACTATATGTTATTATAGGTGTTACTTGAGAATAATTGTTAAGTGCTAATGTGTAGGATATTTTAGGTGCTTATCTGAGTTGTTGCTAATTGTTATATATATTTGGTGTATTCTTGATAATTATTGTGAACTGTTCATTTGCTGCTCTAAGTGTTTAAGTGTTGTGAATTGTAATTGTGTTTATTTACTAGATGGTTTATATGAGATTATTAGGAATGGTGTGCTTACTATTGTATATTCATATTTGTTGCTTATTATGATTGTTTGGAAGTGGTGAGTATGTTGGCCTTTGACTTGAGGTGACATACTTTGTAAATATGGTAAGTATGTGGGCCTTTGATCTGAGGTGACATACTTATCATGTGTGTATAGAGTGAGTATGTTGGCCTTTGACCTGAGGTGACATACTTTGTGAATATGGTAAGTATGTGGGCCTTTGACCTGAGGTGACATACTTATCATGTGTGTATAGGGTGAGTATGTTGGCCTTTGACCTGAGGTGACGTACTTTGTAAATTGGGGATGTATGTGGGCCTTTGACCTGAGGTGACATACATCGTAAATGGGAATTGGAAAATAAAGGACATGAAAAGGGTAGGAAGAAAGGAATGAAGAATGAAAATGGAAAAAAAATACAAGAAACATAAGATAGGAAGGTTGGTAGAAGGATATAACAAGATAATTTGGGATTGTATTAGAAATGTACTAGTAATAATAGGACAACAGGGTATGTAAAACAAATTAAAGAGTTAGGTAATTAATGGGTAAAAGGAAAAGGGAATAGGAGCATAGGTGGATTAGTCGGATAGGTAAAATGAACTATAACTTAGGAAAAATAATGGAATCGGAATATTGATGCATGTTGGTATGAATGGGGCTGTTGTGAAATTGATTGAACTATGTGGTAATTGTGTGTGACTTAGTCGGTTATTATGTCATATTGGAAACTGTTTTTCCCATTTTATGTGTAATGCTCACTCCTTACTATTTCCACAAGTACTGCGATTGAGCTAGCACAGCCCCTGGCCGAGCAGGTTCGCTCTCCCTCACAGGGAGAGTAAGTCATATTAGTTGAGTCGTGTGTCCCGTCCTGACTACTTTTGGGATTTTTGTATATGATGATGATTATGTGTATGTACTGAAAAACATCATTTTGGGGTATAGTCAGGACCACTCCCTGTGGGAAGGGAGTAATTTTGGAGAATTTTATGGAATTTAAATAACTGCTAAAACTTGTATTAGTTTATAATTTTCCGCCGCACTGAAACTCTGATATAAATGCTTTAATATATGGTTTGGCCCTGATGGCTTTCTGATTTCACTTTAATTATTAAATTAACAGGTTTACAGGAAAACAACTCATTTTTGAAATGCCCATATTACAAAGCAAACTCTGTCCGTTTTGAGAAAGATTTTCATAAGTTAAAATGGTATTAGTCAGAAAAATTTAAATTCACTATTTTATTCGGGGTATTTAAGGGTAATTATTTAGGGTGTTACATTTTGGTATCAGAGCAGTTTCCCTCGGCCAATGGAGTATGAACTCACTACTCCTATGGTTACTCACCGAGCGAGTAACCGAAGTACATAGCTTAGTGTTTGAGTTAAGTTTTATGTAAATAGTCTAATGTCTAGATGAAATTTTATTATAATTATAAATTTGTTTAACTGTCCTATCATTAACTGGCTCTTCCCTCCATGACCAAACAGTATGGCTGGGAGACGGGCCGATAATGATCGAATTGCTGCTATCTTGGAAAATCTGGTTCAAATGCAGCAGAACCAGGCTGAGCAACTTGCACAGATGCAACAAAATCAAGCCCAAAACATTGCGGCGGCCGCAGCCGCCGCTGCAGCAGCCCTGCATCCTCCACCACCACCTCCAGTTGGGATTGACTGGATGGCTCGATTCAGGAAATGCGCACCGCCGAGGTTCGAAGGAGGATGTAATCCGGATGGAGCCCAGGGATGGCTCCAGGAAGTGGAGAAGATTCTTCGTTCCTTGCAACCACCAGCCGAGTACATGCTGAAAGGAGAAGCCGAACATTGGTGGGATCAGCAAAGAAGAGGTTTGGAGGCGGCTGGTCAGGCAGTCACTTGGGATCTTTTCAAGGTCCGTTTTCTTGGGAAGTATTTTCCGGAAGACGTGAGAAGGGAAAAGGAATTGCTATTCCTCAAGCTTGAACAGGGAACTCTGAGTGTCGGGGAGTACGCGACCCAATTTGAAGATCTGATCCGTTACTCCAGCGGCTACAGAGACGCCGACGAACGAGCAAAGTGCATTAAATTCGAGTCCGGCCTCCGAGCAGATATCCGGCTTGCATTCGAATATCAGAACGTCGCCGACCTCTCTTAGCTCATCAACATGACAAGCACGTATGAGAAAGGACTCAAGAGGAAGGCGGATGAAGATCGGACCAAAGCAGTTCAAAGGTCGGCAGGACCCATCCATGGCAAAGAGCCAATGCAAAGATCTAGTCCCTATCCAAACCCTAAACCTGTGACTCCTGCAGCAACGGGACCAGCTGCGACTACTTTTGGTCCTATTCCGACTTGTTAGCATTGCGGACGGCTGCACCGAGGAGTGTGTTGGACTCTGAGCAAACGTGAAGGAAATTGCTATCTATGCGGACAGCCCGGTCACTTTGCTACCAACTATCCCAATAACACATTGAAACAAGAAATGAATACCACAAAGGCGCAGCGGGCAAGTGGGAGCCAACCAGCTATGAAGGGGAAGCTATACACTATAGATGGCGACGAGGTCGACCTAGCCGACGTGATCCCAAGTTTTGTTTAGCAAACCCAAGTAACGTACTGTTAGCCCGATTGTCGTGTGCTCTATTTTCCTTGGATAGTTATATGATGAGATAGTAAATGTCTTAGGATAGAACTACCTTAGGAAATTTCACATACTCATCTCCACGAATCTGATATAGCCTCTTTAGAGAAATTGTGATATGTCTTAGAAGAAATCCCTAAGCTGAAAAATTCTGATGTCCAGAAACCAAAACCTTATGGTAGTGTTGCTGCTTAATAGAATGTAAGGTTGGAATTGATCACTCTGATTCTTACACCTGTTAAGTAATAATATTATCTAAGATTTTGGCAATGACATTGCTATTGGTAGAAGTAAGATTGAGATTGATCACCTTGATCTCTACACCTATTAATGGTAGATGTCATTGACACTTATCTGCGAAATTCAAACCAACCAAGTTGATCCATCAAACTCTGTTCCCTATTGAGTGCAAGAACTCTAGGAATATGCAGACGCTAAGTGGGGGAGTAGAACCGAGAAGAAAATACCATGGTAAAAAATGGGATGGTTCTCCATTTACGGAACCTAACGGAATTTCGGGGATGAAATTCCAATAAGTGGGGGAGAATTGTAACATCCCAAATTTAATTCCAAGTATAATCTATGTTGGGATGGTCTTAGGGTAGAAGAAATGGAGATATAAGTTAGAATCTAGCCAAAAATACATGTAGAACTAGGGTTAAAAACATAGAACCTTAGGAAATTCAAAATAAAAGATTTACAACTCTAACCACAAATTCCACCGTTGGATGTGAAGATTAATATGTGGGGAAGCTTGCTTTAAAATTTGAGGAAGATCCAACGGGTAACGAAGAAGTTATGGCCTGTCAAAGTCTGGGTACTGTAAAACCCTGCAGCTTAATCGATTAAGCTGCAGTTTAATCGATTAAGGTCCGCTGAGGTGAAAAGCCTTAATCTATTACTAATCGATTAAAGGCTGTTGCTGATGAAAAAAATAAAAGTGCAACACACGTTCTTTCTCTTCCAAAATTCGAACCTCTCTCTTTCTCTCCCCTAAGGTTCCATTCTCCATCATTAAATCCACCAAGAGCAAGTGAGATTTCTTCATTCCATCAACAAATCCCTTCCTTCTTCACTCCAAGTAAGTGTTTAATGCCATGGATTTCCTCTTTTCTCTCTCCAAACTCGTTTTCCCTTTCTCTCTCTTGTCTTCCATGGTGGTTTTGAACTCTAGGCCATGGAAGCTTCTCATTTTCTTGAGTTTTGGCAAGAGGCTATGGCATAAATGCTAACTCTTCTTGTTATGGCTATTATATTAGGTTCCTCACTTTTCTCTCGGGTCATAACTCAATTGGTGGCAAGACTCTCAAGCTTAAAGCAAGTGTAACCGCCTTATCTCTAAGTGTTGAGGTAAGGAGTGGGTATTAGTGAGTATTACCATACTCTGGGGAATAGTTTATAGTATGTATATAATGCTTTCTATGAGTTAGGTGTTAGTATAAGGAATAGGAAACCTAAGTTAGAAAATAATGGTAATATTAGAAACGAACTTAGTGTAACTCTATGATGGGGAATAGGAAATATATTTTGATTAGGCAAACCAATAAATTGAACTAGCTAAATGCATGATCTTGATACTATATGTTATTATAGGTGTTACTTGAGAATAATTGTTAAGTGCTAATGTGTAGGATATTTTAGGTGCTTATCTGAGTTGTTGCTAATTGTTATATATATTTGGTGTATTCTTGATAATTATTGTGAACTGTTCATTTGCTGCTCTAAGTGTTTAAGTGTTGTGAATTGTAATTGTGTTTATTTACTAGATGGTTTATATGAGATTATTAGGAATGGTGTGCTTACTATTGTATAATGATATTTGTTGCTTATTATGATTGTTTGGAAGTGGTGAGTATGTTGGCCTTTGACCTGAGGTGACATACTTTGTAAATATGGCAAGTATGTGGGCCTTTGATCTGAGGTGACATACTTATCATGTGTGTATAGAGTGAGTATGTTGGCCTTTGACCTGAGGTGACATACTTTGTGAATATGGTAAGTATGTGGGCCTTTGACCTGAGGTGACATACTTATCATGTGTGTATAGGGTGAGTATGTTGGCCTTTGACCTGAGGTGACGTACTTTGTAAATTGGGGATGTATGTGGGCCTTTGACCTGAGGAGACATACATTGTAAATGGGAATTGGAAAATAAAGGACATGAAAAGGGTAGGAAGAAAGGAATGAAGAATGAAAATGGAAAAAAAATACAAGAAACATAAGATAGGAAGGTTGGTAAAAGGATATAACACGATAATTTGGGATTGTATTAGAAATGTACTAGTAATAATAGGAAAACAGGGTATGTAAAACAAATTAAAGAGTTAGGTAATTAATGGGTAAAAGGAAAAGGGAATAGGAGCATAGGTGGATTAGTCGGATAGGTAAAATGAACTATAACTTAGGAAAAATAATGGAATCGGAATATTGATGCATGTTGGTATGAATGGGGCTGTTGTGAAATTGATTGAACTATGTGGTAATTGTGTGTGACTTAGTCGGTTATTATGTCATATTGGAAACTGTTTTTCCCATTTTATGTGTATTGCTCACTCCTTACTATTTCCACAGGTACTGCGATTGAGCTAGCACAACCCCCGGCCGAGCAGGTTCGCTCTCCCTCACAGGGAGAGTAAGTCATATTAGTTGAGTCGTGTGTCCCGTCCTGACTACTTTTGGGATTTTTGTATATGATGATGATTATGTGTATGTACTGAAAAACATCATTTTGGGGTATAGTCAGGACCACTCCCTGTGGGAAGGGAGTAATTTTGGAGAATTTTATGGAATTTAAATAACTGCTAAAACTTGTATTAGTTTATAATTTTCCGCCGCACTGAAACTCTAATATAAATGCTTTAATATATGGTTTGGCCCTGATGGCTTTCGGATTTCACTTTAATTATTAAATTAACAGGTTTACAGGAAAAGAACTCATTTTTGAAATGCCCATATTACAAAGCAAACTCTGTCCGTTTTGACAAAGATTTTCATAAGTTAAAATGGTATTAGTCAGAAAAATTTAAATTCACTATTTTATTCGGGGTATTTAAGGGTAATTATTTAGGGTGTTACATTTTGGTATCAGAGCAGTTTCCCTCGGCCAATGGAGTATGAACTCACTACTCCTACGGTTACTCACCGAGCGAGTAACCGAAGTACATAGCTTAGTGTTTGAGTTAAGTTTTATGTAAATAGTCTAATGCCTAGATGAAATTTTATTATAATTATAAATTTGTTTAACTGTCCTATCATTAACTGGCTCTTCCCTCCATGACCAAGCAGTATGGCTGGGAGACGGGCCGATAATGATCGAATTGCTGCTATCTTGGAAAATCTGGTTCAAATGCAGCAGAACCAGGCTGAGCAACTTGCACAGATGCAACAAAATCAAGCCCAAAACATTGCGGCAGCCGCAGCAGCTGCTGCAGCAGCCCTGCATCCTCCACCACCACCTCCAGTTGGGATTGACTGGATGGCTGGATTCAGGAAATGCGAACCGCCGAGGTTCGAAGGAGGATGTAATCCGGATGGAGCCCAGGGATGGCTCCAGGAAGTGAAGAAGATTCTTCGTTCCTTGCAACCACCAGTCGAGCAGAAAGTTCGGTTAGCCGAGTACATGCTGAACGGAGAAGCCGAACATTGGTGGGATCGGCAAAGAAGAGGTTTGGAGGCGGCTGGTCAGGCAGTCACTTGGGATCTTTTCAAGGTCCGTTTTCTTGGGAAGTATTTTCCAGAAGACGTGAGAATGGAAAAGGAATTGCTATTCCTCAAGCTTGAACAGGGACCTCTGAGTGTTAGGGAGTACGCGGCCCAATTTGAAGATCTGATCCATTACTCCAGCGGCTACAAAGACGCCGACGAACGAGCAAAGTGCATTAAATTCGAGTCTGGCCTCCGAGCAAATATCCGGCTTGCATTCGAATATCAGAACGTCACCGACCTCTCTCAGCTCATCAACATGACAAGCACGTATGAGAAAGGACTCAAGAGGAAGGCGGATGAAGATCGGACCAAAGCAGTTCAAAGGTCGGCAGGACCCATCCAAGGCAAAGAGCCAATGCAAAGATCTAGTCCCTATCCAAACCCTAAACTTGTGACTCCTGCAGCAACGGGACCAGCTGCGACTACTTTTGGTCCTATTCCGACTTGTCAGCATTGTGGACGGCTGCACCGAGGAGTGTGTTGGACTCTGAGCAAACGTGAAGGAAATTGCTATCTATGCGGACAGCCCGGTCACTTTGCTACCAACTATCCCAATAACACATTGAAACAAGAAGTGAATACCACAAAGGCGCAATGGGCAAGTGGGAGCCAACCAGCTATGAAGGGGAAGCTATACACTATAGATGGCGACGAGATCGACCTAGCCGACGTGATCCCAAGTAAGTTTTGTTTAGCAAACCCAAGTAACGTACTGTTAGCCCGATTGTCGTGTGCTCTATTTTCCTTGGAAAGTTATATGATGAGATAGTAAATGTCTTAGGATAGAACTACCTTAGGAAATTTCACATACTCATCTCCACGAATCTGATATAACCTCTTTAGAGAAATTGTGATATGTCTTGGAAGAAATCCCTAAGCTGAAAAATTCTGATGTCCAGAAACCAAAACCTTATGGTAGTGTTGCTGCTTAATAGAATGTAAGGTTGGAATTGATCACTCTGATTCTTACACCTGTTAAGTAATAATATTATCTAATATTTTGGCAATGACATTGCTATTGGTAGAAGTAAGATTGAGATTGATCACCTTGATCTCTACACCTATTAATGGTAGATGTCATTGACACTTATCTGCGAAATTCAAACCAACCAAGTTGAACTATTAAACTCTGTTCCCTATTGAGTGCAAGAACTCTAGGAATATGCAGACGCTAAGTGGGGGAGTAGAACCGAGAAGAAAATACCATGGTCAAAAATGGGATGGTTCTCCATTTACGGAACCTAACGGAATTTCGGGGATGAAATTCCAATAAGTGGGGGAGAATTGTAACATCCCAAATTTAATTCCAAGTATAATCTATGTTGGGATGGTCTTAGGGTAGAAGAAATGGAGATATAAGTTAGAATCTAGCCAAAAATACATGTAGAACTAGGGTTAAAAACATAGAACCTTAGGAAATTCAAAATAAAAGATTTACAACTCTAACCACAAATTCCACCGTTGGATGTGAAGATTAGTATGTGGGGAAGCTTGCTTTAAAATTTGAGGAAGATCCAACGGGTAACGAAGAAGTTATGGCCTGTCAAAGTCTGGGTACTGCAAAACCCTGCAGCTTAATCGATTAAGCTGCAGTTTAATCGATTAAGGTCCGCTGAGGTGAAAAGCCTTAATCGATTACTAATCGATTAAAGGCTGTTGCTGATGAAAAAAATGAAAGTGCAACACACGTTCTTTCTCTTCCAAAATTCGAACCTCTCTCTCTCTCTCTCCCTTAGGGTTCCATTCTCCATCATCAATTCCACCAAGAGCAAGTGAGATTTCTTCATTCCATCAACAAATCTCTTCCTTCTTCACTCCAAGTAAGTGTTTAATTCCATGGATTTCCTCTTTTCTCTCTCCAAACTCGTTTTCCCTTTCTCTCTCTTGTCTTCCATGGTGGTTTTCAACTCTAGGCCATGGAAGCTTCTCATTTTCTTGAGACGATGATTCAAAAGCCTTGAATAACTCAGGAAACCTTAAATGGAGAAGATTCCTACTTGGGGCTTGAACCCGTTTGCGAGAGGGTTATGTGCACTCCCAACCCGAAGAATTTCTAGCACCTCGTCAACCTCTATGGTTACGATGACACAGGGGATTCGGAGAAGCATTTGAGGAAGTTTTAGTCTGCAATAGCCTTCTAGGACGGAAGCACAAACGTAATGTGCAAGGCTTTCTCGTTAAGCCTGATGGGACTTGCTTCTGAATGGTTCAAAACGCTTGCACCTAGGTCATGAACGATTACTAAGATTACTACAAAGGAAAATGCCATGAAAGGGGATATAAACTCTTTGCATGATGAAGTACCAGGATTAAGCACCTAATATGCCACTTGAAGAAGAATCTGTACAGTCTAAATCATGCATCAAAACGGTCATACAAGAAGTTTGTATCCTTCATGATCAAGCATAATTTCAAGAAAAGCAATTGCTGATCATTGTGTTCATAGAGAGGTATTAAGAAGATTATAACTTAATTATATTGTTGTTATATATGAATATTGTAACGCCCTGATTTTCACCACCCAAAAATAATCATCATTTAATTAAAGGTTGTTAAAAATGAGGCCATTTTTTTTAAAAGAGTTGTTGCAAAGCGGTTGGTGCATGCTCATGTTCTTACTTGAAAACCGGGTCGTTACTTAAAAACCATTCCGCACCTTCACTTTGAAATTTCCCAAAACAGTTTTTAAAGATTCGGCCAGTTCACAAAATAAAGTAGGGCATAGTTACAAAAGTGATACATTGCTAATATGGTCCTTGACTCACACTTACAATAACTTAAACTAATTACCCTACCTACGACTCTTCCTAATGAAAACTATCGGGTGAAGCTCCCGATCCTCCTTGCACTCTTTCTTAACTCCAGAAGAAGACGTCACTGCTGTCGCTGCTGGTCCATCATTCTTGGGCACCCACTGCATCCTAGTTGAAGCAGAAGCAATCTTCTGAGTTTCACATCGCACCTTCTCCTCATAGTCTTTGTATCCTCAGACAGATACTTGTCCTAATAGTGGTCCTAGGTTGGCTCCGCAAAGTCAATGCTCAGGATCCGGAATCACAGTCTGAGTGTCGCCAATCCATACCCATCCAGATGGGGTACGCTTCAAGCCGCATCCATGTCTGGTCCATGTTGAAATCTCCATGCGATAATCCATCTGCACGTTGGAGTACCGGAAACACCGATATACCAACGGGCATGAGAGAGTTAGCGAACCGAACGACAAGTCGTCGACGTTGTGGATTTACCGCAGGCGGAATATCAAGACAGCACACACAATACAAACAAGGCACACCACACAGCACACAAGCATGACATTACAATTCTTACTTATTATCTTATTAATATTCTTATATAAACATCTTTTAATTTCCAATCATTTTCTCAATTACATCTTCATTCACCATTCTCAATCATTCACCTATTCCCTTCTCCCTCCTCAAGAGTTTCCATCACTTGCTCAAAACTTCACTTTCTCATCGCCAAAACTTCACAAACTTTACTTTTCTTAATTATAAATCTTTTCTTATAAGTCTTATCAAATTACAACCCTCGATGATTAAGGGGAAATAAAGAATCATCGAGGTACGCGTCCGTTCGTAGTTAGCACTCACGTTTCATGCCTACATCTCCTCGGCCACCATCCACCTAGTCGGAAGCAAACAGGAGTACGGAACCTTTACCGTGCGGGCACGACAACTGTCACTCAACAAATGGTCCCTGACCAGGAGGCCCAGCCTCAAATCATATCAATATATAACAAGGCACGCTCTCAGCGGCAAACAAAATTCCCCACTCCAGTTCCTCTCACTGTTCTCGATTTGCAATCTAGGGGGCGACAGTACAACTGTAGTGTGCACGCAGAACTTTCCACGGCATTGGACCCAGTCCCCACCACGTTAGTGCGCCACTTGTGGAGTTCGTTCTCCCTAGAAAAGTACTCTAGACTTCTTGACGTTTCACCGTCATCGTCCTCCCCTAATGCAATCTCCTCCTAAGTATCCGTAGATACCTATGGTTCCTTCCTCTCCACTACTTCGGGTTAACTCTCATATCTCACCGCGTTCGCTGTTAATGTCTTTTAAAAGCTTTTATCTTTTATTATCCTAATGGTCAGCTCACCCTTCGTGCATCACTTCAATGAGTCCTGACCGCTATCTTTGCATCACTTTTCATAACTCAAACTTGGCACAGAGCGGGATCACAATCACAATTCGAATCTCATCATAAAAACTTTTCCCCAGACAACTTTATCTCTTTCGTAGACTTCCAAAATCTCATTTCACAATTCCTCTTCAAAAACTCTTTCAAAACTTCAAATCATAAATCCCTTTTCTAAAATTTCATTTCATAAATCCTTTTCAAAAATCTCCCTTCGAAACTTGTTTCAAAAATTTCCTTTCGAAATCCTCTTTTCATAATCCATTTCAGAAAATCTATTTTGGAAAATTTTTCTCATTTTGGGAACCCCTTCAAAAATACATTTTGTAAACTCTTTTCAAAAATCTCATTTTTGGGAATCCCTTTCCAAAAATACATTTTCAAAAACTTATTTCCAAAAATTTCAGTTTGTAAACTCTTTTCAAAAATTCTTTTCAAAAGTCATTTCCAAAATCTCATTTTCGAAAAACCTTTTCAAAAGTGTTTCTCAAAAACTTTTTCTCTTCTTGAGAACTAGTGGAGGAGCAAGCTCAACTCAACACCAGTCTCAATCCAAGAAAACAAAATAGAATTCAAACTTCGCTCTCACCACCTTCCACTTTCAATCCCACATCACATTTCTTCCCAGCTCTGGCTCATTCACATCACATCATTACATCCTTACCACTCTCATCTCATTGTAACATCCCGTTATTTCTAATACCTCTAGTAAAATAATTAAATGATTTAATATGATGTTTTTAAGATTTGAGTCTCGGAATAAAATTCTGATTTCATCATTATATTTGAAATATGTTTTCTAGTCAAAATAAGTATAAATTTGTTATCATACGTTTTCTAAAAATAAAGTAATATTTTTATTTAGTTTAATTAACATTTTGACAGGGAGCTCAAGTGGCAAGCCTTAAAGACATTTTTATAAATAGTTTCTTTAGAAAAATATGTTTAACTTAATATTTTGAGCGTCCTTGTAAATTTTCATAGTGTTCGGAGGCTGTTTTATTTTTAGCTTCTGGACTGGTTTAATAAATTATTGGTATAAGTTATATATAAAAATTTGCTATTTCAAAATTATAAATATTATTTTTTACCAAGTTTAATATCGGGATTGAGAAAATATATTTACTTTTGAATTTTTATACTTTTTCTTACGCAATAGCTATCCGGATGGACCGGTAACTTTATTATTTTCTAATTAGTTTTGAATAATTAAAAATACAATATTATTGTACTTAAATGTATTTTATTTTTAGGATCGTCAAACTTTTAGCTATAATCCAAAATACCTACACACATTGACCCACAAATGAGAATAAAATATAAAAATTTTATTTAATTTCCTATCAACTACCCAAATACCCCCACCCCACCGGAGAATAAATTAAAAGAAAAAGAATGAGTAGAAAGAAAGTGACGGGAGAGAGAGTGCAGCATGAGAGAGAGAAAGAAACAAAAGAAAAAGAAAAACGGTGAGAAGAAGAGGGGCTCGACAGAGATGAGGAAACTTAAGGTTTTCTAACTTTCTGGTCCAATAACTCAAGATTCAACCGTCCAATCTCAAATCTTTCTTAGGTAATTAATATCCTCAACTCCCTCTATCCATCTATATAATTTATTTGACGATCCGTCAATATTTTTAGTATCCTATATTTTCAAATAAAGAGATGTTTATGACAAAAGTGATATATTTTTATTGTACAATGATATATATTTATTATTTTGACAAAAATGAGTTTATTATATATATATTTTTAATGTTATAATTAGTTTTAACACATGTCCCTATTTAGATCCAACACGTTGCTATTGACCTTGACCCTGGAGCAAGTCGCGGATGTAAACGTGGCTCTGTTGTTATTGCTAGGATTTCCAGGTAAGGGGAGTCTCTTTTCCACACTTTGGGTTAGAGATAGTTAGGGTGTATAATAGGATTTAAGTTTAATACTTAGACCGGGTTGTGGGTAGCAAAATGGTTTTTTAATTAAAATTGATTTAGGGGTGATTAGTATGTTTATGGTTAATTTTATATTAATAATTAAATTGTTTATGTTAAATTCTCTTTTTATTGATATTAAAGTAGGAAGTGAAGAACCCTAGGGAGTTGACTTACATTCAATGTACTCTGAGACATACCTGAGTATGTCGATTGATTGGTGATATTGGTTGATGGTTGATAAATTGATGTGACCCTATATGTGAGTAATTAATGGCGTATGTGTATAAATATTGAAACGGGAATGTGATGTAAAAAGGAATAATAAATTGGAATTGGATATATATATATATATATATATATATATATATATAACTTGAAATTGTTGTGTGTGAAGAATGTTTGGAAATGTGAGATTTCGGTAATACTTGGTAAATGGTGGTTTGATATGTGAATTAAAGGAATGATTATGTCTGCTAAAAGTGATGAAAATGAATATTTGACATTACTTGCAATTCTCTGAGTATTTGATGAATGGTGTGAATGTGGTGCTTGACTTTTTGTAAATGAGTTCTGATCTGGAATAAAAAGGAATGCAGTGTGGTTGATCCTTGGATGCCCCGGCACACTAGGTGCCCTGCTAGGTGGTGAATTGCCTGCTAGGGCCGAATTGCTTGTCAGGCGAATTGCCCATTAGGTCCTAAATTCCCGTTAGGCGTCGGTGCGCCAATGGATCAATACACTGCATAACCACCTGAAAAAGTTAATAAATTGTGGACTGGAATTGAGAAATGAATAATTAATGGAAAGGTAATTAATTGTGTTGTCCTAACGGGTGATGCCTAATGGGTGTCTCAGTCCTGACAGGTGTAAAGTCCCTAGTAGGTGCCGAATTGCCTAGCAGGTGCGCTAATTCCTAGTAGTGCAAAGATAAAAAGTAAAAGAGAATATGGTTTGTATGTTGTCCTCTGACCGTGAGGAGACGTACAATGTATATGTGGTTTGTATGTTGTCCTCTGACCGTGAGGAGACATACAATGTATATGTGGTTTGTATGTTGTCCTCTGACCGTGAGGTGACATACAGTTTTATGAAACAGGGAAAGGGAATAAATATGGAATGTATTTAAAAATTGTTAATAAGTGAATGTGATTCATTTTGTTAATCCATTGCTTGATTTACTTATTATCCTTGAGTTTTTGTTATATACCGTTTTACTATCTTTTAATCCACTGTATTGTGAAAAGGTCTCACCCTTATGTGGTTAACATTTTAGGTACTTGAGTAAGGAGTTTGGAGATAAGAGTGCTCAGCGGATCAGTCGAAAGAAAGGAACTCAAGTGTATTTTATTATATTGTAATTGAAAGCCCCCAACGCTATTTGTGAACTCTGATTTATAAAAGAAAATTTAAAGTCCAATGTTTCATTTTTCAAACGTTTATTGTTTATTATTCATTATATTATGGGGTGTTACACTCATCATCACTTCTCAATCATTCTCAATCCTCTTATCATTATCTCCACTCTCCATGTCTTATCAAGATAAGGCTGCCTTACTCCACAAGGACTTAAGCCAACAAGGGATTATCTTTCTTGGTATCTTTTATTTTCTAATCTCTCTTTATTATTGTTACCAATTATTTCTCATTATCACATACGTAACTCTATACATATAATAACAGCAAGCATAGATAACAAACATAAACAATTCATCATCACACATCACACACAACCATATGGTCTTTTAGTTAAATTTGACATGCAAGAACAAATCTTAAACTTTCCTACAAAAGTAAATAAAAATCATAGATCAACACAACACTTTCAATTCGTTTTCAAAGGAATCATAAAAATAACTTTCTAAAGTCAAACACTCACATGCATGCATATAAATCATGTAGATTAAATTATGGAATTACACATAAGAACACAAATAGGAGACAAAATCATCTTAGGTAACAAAAGGGGTCAAAACCGAGACATAATCCAAGAAAATAAAAAGCTTTGTTTCAAAATCATTTTGAGTAAGAGAAAGGCAAAAACCGTAACATATAGTAAGAAAACATTAAAGCTTTTGGTTCAAAGATCACATAGAAAATTCAAGATCAAAGATCAAGACATAAATCAAAGCTTTTCTTAAGATCAAACTAAAAACCATGACATGCAAAGGTTCAAAGTCATCATCAATCAATATGCAAAAATAAATTTAGATCAAACATTTATTTTCAAAACAAACACTTAAACACCTCTTGATCTACGGTTTCAAGCACTAAAATCACACATGCAAGAAGATCCACTCATACTCACAAAGATCACAAATAAAACTTTAAATCTAGAGGAAAACATTAAGATCTAGTATGAAAACACTAAGATCTATCATGAAAATACCAAGATCTAACATAAACAACATCAACCGAAACACCAACATAAGTAACACATATTACAAATTAATTTATGTCCTTAAAAGTCCATAGTTTAAGAAGAATCAACACATAAGGTGCATCAAAAGGAACATGCAAAAGAAGAAAAGAAATAAAATTACAAGATCACAAATCAAGAACTATGTCTACTTCTTCTAGGGTCTTCGGCTTATACCAAGAAATAAGGTCTTCTAAGCACTTGTTCTTCAAAGAATTACTAAGTTTGGTGTTGATCTCCTCTCCTTCTTCCTTCTACTACCTCACGGTTTCCTCTTATTCTTTCTCTCTTTCTATATTTTCTTTTCTTAGTCTAAGAGTTTAAGGAGGCTCTTAGACTTGTGTTGGTGTGTGGGACGAAGGAAGTGAAGAAATGAGATGAGAAATGAATGAAATGCACCAAAGGCTAGGCTTATAAAACAACTCATGGTTTCCTATTTCGTCCTTGGGTTGCTTCGGTCATGAGCTTCCAAAGGGAGGGGTAAATTCGGTGCTCCACAAAATTGCATGGGTGGAGGTTAGCATTTGCTTAAGGAGACAAACTAGGGGACATAAGGGGTTAGGGTTTCATACTAGGCTTTTGACTTAAGGGCTCTCCTTAGGACTTTAACTATTTAGTTAGGGTTTAGTTTGGGATTTAGTTGGGATTTAGTTACTTGGTTACTTAGTCTCCACTCCTTAGAAAATTCTAGGTTTTTCTTCACATACACACGGCACACACATAGGCTCACACATATACACCTTAATCACACCCTCATTCATGCATGCACACATTGCACACACACACATTCATGCATATATTCACTCATTCTCACGCCTATCACCTACACTCATGCACATATATACATCATGCCAACACACACATTCATGCATATCTAATCACATTCATTTACTAATTAATTTCCATATAATACTAAGCATACACACACAAAACCGCACATACATACACATAGAAAAATAATTCATTCATGCATAAAAATTATAATGGCACCAAAAATATCAAGCACAAGACACACTTTTATAAAATAATTCTTATCATATCATCATTTCCAAAAATCAACTTTAAATAAAAATCATGGCATTATTTCATGAAAAATCATTTCTTTAAATTCATATACCACTTTGAAAACGTGAATCATGACATTTATTTAAGAAAATATCCTTTCAAAAATACTTTTCTCAAAAATAAGTCTTTTTAGAAATTAAAATAGTACGAGGATTTTGAGGGGTGTTACAAATATCATGTTAATCACAAGACGTGGCCAAACCAAGTTAACTGGTTCAAAGAAAAATAGAGCAAGGCTTTTGCAATGAAAGACATATATCTTGTACAAAAGATCATTGAAATGATGATGATGAGATATCGCTCCAAGAAGTTATATGATGCAGAGGTAAATCTTAGATGAGTGTTGAAGCTACTATTAGTTAGCAGATCAACATCGAGATATTTGTTTTAAAAGTCTTCATGACTAGGTGGTTGAGGTAGCATGTTGCATTGATGAAAAGTCTAGTCAAGCGTACAAGCCAATGCCCATGAGAAGATGGATACTCAACTGCATTTGCAGGGGGAGCAAAATCACAATCACAAAGATGTGTTGCCTTGTTAATCATAGAAGATGACTAGTTCGATGGGTGGCTAAGAGAATTCCAGTCAAGAAGCTCACAAATAGTTGCAGTTGAGCAGGATTGAAGATGTAACATCCCGAATTTTAATCCAAGAATAATTAAAATAATACTAAGATTAGGAAATTAAGAATAGAAGATTTATAACACAAAACGTAACTCCCACCGTTGGATATGAAGATAAGGATTTTAGAAAGCTTGCTTTAAAATTTGAGCAAAATCCGACGGGTAACGAAGACGTTGTAGCGTGTTGAAGACAAGAAAAATAGGAAAAAGCTCATCAGACATTGCGCCTGAGCGCGCGGTACACCATCTCCACCAGGCTGTTAGGCTACCCAGTAAGCTTGAGATAAGCTCGAATCACCTCATCGAGTTGGGAGGATTTGTGTAGTAGACCTGCTTCCGAGCTGACCTCATCAAGTCGCTTGTGTCAACCGATTATAAGTTTGGCCTCTTACCGGCCGATCAGTGAGAGGCTAAGCCAGTCTCGCACCAACACCAAAGTACCTCGGCCTCCACGTGCCGATCATTTCTCTATACCTGTCTCATTCCGAATAAGTGCCTCCAGGGGTCCGAGCACCGCAGTCCTAATAGTTCGCATGGCTCCAGTCCGATCGATTGATCGAACGCCGACCAGTAGCACTCAGTTACGAGCACTGAGCAAGATCTAGACGGATTCGTAGCATACCGAGCTAGGGACACGAGTGGTTTACAAGCTTAGGGGGATCATGGTTGAGCACGGAGCCAAAACAGATGGCTCTCACAGTGGTTGTCGCGCCCAGGCACACCATTTTCCTCGGCCAAGCGTGTGTGTCAGGATGGGCAAGTATCAGCCACACGTTCTTGGATTCCTCGTGAAGCCATTGATTTTACTCCACTCATTTGTTTCCTCTCACGCAAGTTAGGAAATAAAAATAAAAACACAGCAAACAACAACATAGTACACACCCACGCATATCAACTTCATCTTTTCCACTTTCTCTCTCTACGGCTTGAGAACCCCATCATCTTCATCTTCCAAAACCTCACGAACCAACAACAACCATCATCAAAAACATCATGATCATCATCAACCTTAACTGCTGAGCATAAATACAAGCCCCATATCACCATAATACTTTCTTCCTCTCAAGTCTCTCTCTCTCCTCCCCACGGATTCTTCAAGATTTACACTTATGGAAGCTCTTAAACACTTGTGTCTTACTAAGAATAAGTGAACAACAACGCACTCCCTGCATACGATTCTCAAACCAAGTTCAGTCATCATCACTGGTTATTGACCACTCCAAGGTGGCCAGCTAGGACAAGGAGGAACAACTAAGGCTTGGTTACTCTCTCTCCCTTCAATTTGAGGTAAGGAGGGGGGGTATTACCCTTATTTAGAGGATGGGTTCTAGGGTGATTATAGTGATGGCTAGGATTAGAGGAGGATATGTAGATAAAAGTTATGATAATAAACCATAGGGTAGTTGATATTGATAATAAGTTAAATATAAACTAAAGGAAATGAACTTAACTATGTATGTGTAAAGTTATGAGTATTTGATATGTGGATTGGAAATATTTGATTGATAATGGGGTTTTGATATATGTGAGGGGTTAGGGTTTGAAATGAACATAATGCATATAAGGTTAATGGATATTATAAACTAAGGGAATGAATTGATTATGTTTGAGTGTATGATAAATGATGGTTGAGAATAATATAGGGTTAAATTGATAACCGTGGACAAAGAAAGAAATATAAATTTAAGATGCTAAATTGGTAATGTGAATGATAATGTGATTGTGTAAGTTTAATTTGTGACTGTACAAAAATGATTGTGTAAGTTTAATTTGTGACAGTACAGAAATGAATGTGGCCATTGAGGGCCGTTATGACTAATGCGCTGATTAATGATCCGTATGGGCTACACCGTCCCATTAGGCGAAATGCACTGTTAGGTTGAAATGCCCTCTAGGTGGAAAGGCCCTTCAGGTAGAAATGCCCTTCAGGTGGAAATGTCCATTAGGGTGGAAAGCTTGTTAGGTGAAGGGTCACGGATCTTTATGCGCAATTGAAATGAATAAAGTTGACTAAGATGTAAAATTAAAAAGGGAATAGAATTAAAATATGAACATAAAGGGAGTAAAAAATATTTGGAAATCCTAACGGGTGAGAATCCTAATGGGTGGAAATTCTTGTTGGGTGGATAAATTCCTATTGGGTAGAAATTTCCTAATGGGTGAAACTTCCTATTGGGTGGGAAATGCCTGGCAAGTGCGAAAGTCCTAATGGGAAAAATGAATAAAAGATGAAAGATAAGGAAAAGGTTGTGTGAAATAAAGGTTATGATAAAAGTGGTAAGAAAAGAAATGATTGAATTTAAGAGAAAAGATAAGAAAAGTAATTGGATGTGTAAATTGTAATGAATGGAAATGTTGAGTTGCAAAAATATAGAGTAAGTGCATTAGGCTTAGTTTATTGCTATAACTCTTTAGAAACTATTTCCTAAGTATTGTGTAATGCTCACCTCCTTGCTATTTTTTACAGGTAACGAGAATGAGCATACCACAGTGCAGGCCGAGCAGGAGTACTCTCCCTTCCAAGGAGAGTAGGTTTTACGAAGTAAGGTAGATCCTTTGAGGAAATGAGTCTTTATTTTGGGAATTATAAATAAATCTACAACTTGTTAGTTAGGATACTAAAACTCTGATGTATTTAGTGCATAATGATGCACAATGTTATGTTTTCGGCCCTGCAGGCTTCTGAATTATATAAATGTATGTTTTTAATAGGTTTCAAGGAAAGCTAAGCTTTGGAAAAGTCATATAAACAAAGGAAACTTCGTCAGTTTTTACGAAGATTTTTATAAGTTAAATGATTTTAAAATGAAATTTTCAGTTCACCAATTTGTTAATGAATAATTAAGGGTAATAAATAGTAGGGTGTTACAGAAGACATCCCCTCAACAATGTCAGAAAAGGGGAGATTGTTGGGATTTCGTTCCTTATTTGATTGGATGAGATATAATCCAAATTTGCTACTTAGAGAGCGAACATAAGTTGAGTTCCCTACGAGACGCTGAAGAAATCCTAATACGAGTTGCTAGAGAGAATACCTAGTGAGATAAACTAGAGAGAAGTTCTAGTGAGAGGCTAGAGATATTTCATTCCTTCCTTTTAGGATGAGATTGAGAGCACTCCTCCTACTCACAAAAAGACACATTGTATTATATTCCTAGTTTTTAATAATGGATATTTTTTCGGGCTTGGTCTCGTGGTTTTTACTTCTCTAATTTTAGAGGAGGTTTTCCATGTTAAAATTTCTAATGTTATATCTTCTATTTCTACTCTTTTTATTTCTCGATAACATATTTATCTATAGATATATTTATTCTACATTATTGAGCCTATCTTGTGCCACATCCAGGAGGAAAATTAGTTCTGGTTTTTCTAACACTATGCTATTTTTTACTTGATATAAAAGAATTTGAAGACCTATATCTCATAAATGAAGAAACCTATTTTCTCAAACAAAATTTATATGGCTGGTAATGAACCGAGTAGCTTGAAGTTTGTTTGATACTCAACTCATTATGTGGCTCGTGAACTTGGCTTGTGAACCAAACATGAACTGGAAATTGATTTCATTAAATAAACGAACTAAACTTGAGCCAAGTATAGTTCGGCTCAATTGGTTGTGAACTAACTTGATAATATATATATATATATATAGAGTTAATATTCACATAGGTCCCCGAAAGATACTTGTGGAATCAGTTAGGTCCCTGAAAGATTAGTGGAATATCTTAAACCCCTCAAAGATCACTTTGGAATCAGTTAGGTCCCTGAAAGATTTGTGGAATCTCTTAAACCCCCCAAAGATCAATTTGGCATTGTTGGAAACCAACAAGCGGCTCAATATAGTCTAGCGGGGGGGGGGGGGGTGAATAGAATATTGAAGCCTTATTACAGATTTTTCGTCCACCTAAGAGAATGGTTTTATGAAAATAAGTTTTCTTAAAAATTCAAGTCAGATTACTCGAGTAACTCAAGTCTTCACTCGAGTAATACGCAAGCAAAAATAATTTCACTCGAGTATTCAGCAAATCACTCGAGTATTACGAAAGCTATTTTTAAATCACTCGAGTAACAGAAAACCTACTCGAGTATTGTTCATAAACTGAAAGCAGATTACTCGAGTGACAAGAACTTTACTCGAGTAAACTGGGTAAAATTCAATTAAAACTCAGTTTTCAATGGAGTTCTTCAAGAATTACAATGCTATGATGATTCAACAAATTATGAATGATTAATATGAACAATTTCAAGTAATATTAACATACAATTTTAGATCAATTGAGTAGAATTAAAATAACCCCAATTCTAACCTAAAAATGCAATTGTTAATGAATTAAAGCAATAGAAGGAATGAAAATAAAAGAGACACAAGGATTTATCCTGGTTCACTTTCACCCACTTGAAAGCTACTCCAGTCCCCTCTTGAATCAAGAGAGATTCTTCACTAGAAATCTTCAAATGTAGATTTTACAATGTTTTAAGATGCAACTAGATACAATGTTTTACAATGTGACTCGAGTATGCCGAAAGTTAAAAAGTTTTTACTCGAGTGATGGATGAACTAATCGAGTGATACGAAAGTCATTTTAAAATTAATCGAGTGACAGACAGAATTTTAAAAATTTCAATTTTTCATGCACAAACACATAGTAACACTTAGCATTTAGCAAGTAACACACATACAAATAAAGCATTTAACATATTATAGAAAACATACACACATAACTACATATCAAAAAAAATTAAGAAACACTTTAATAAGATACAACAACTCAAAATACAAATCACATTGAAATAGGCTTGAAGGTGATTTCTAAAAGCATCAAATACAATTAGCTAATAGTTTATGTCTTTTTGCTTTACACTATGATTTGCTGCATAGTGTGATACTCTGATATTTTGGTTTATGGTGCTATATTCGTTGTGCGTTTATATTCGTTGTGGCACTATTGTGGTTTATTTTGGTATTGTCTTTATTGTTATATTTTTTTTATATACCATTGTGAACTACTTACCTTCAACTTTTGGCAAAGGGCTTTTCTCAACTTTCTTATCTTTTTAATGATGCCAAAAGAGGGAGAATATTTTGTTGATGTTGTTCTTGTAGGTTAAGTTTTATTATTTTTTTCCTAGGTGTTTTACATTTAGGGGGAGTATGTTAAAACTTAGTGCTTAAGTGAAAAGGAGGTTTGTCATCATCAAAAAGGGGGAGTTTGTAGGATTCTCATGTTTTGATGCTAACAATCTCTCTCCAAGCAACAACATTGGCAATAAGCAAGCTACACCACATGAAGACTAGAATTAGGATTTTTTATTAATTCTATTTCAATGTAATCTTTATTTTATGCAATGCATCTCATTGGTGTGGGTAGCTTAGGTGATTTTAAGAATATTTAAATAATGTTTGATTAAGAGTGAAGATACTTTAAATCTTGATTAAATAGCTCTATTAAAATTTTTGTGAAAATCCTTCTAGAAAAACCTTGTTTTTATTCAGATTCTGATCAGTTTACTCGAGTAATGAGTATTGGGTCACTCGAGTAATTTATGTCATGACAGGTTAATCGAGTAATGGTTTACACATCACTCGAGTAACTTAATCTGACATGTTTTAATCGAGTGAAGTTATATGGTTTACTCGAGTAATTCAATCAGTGTTTGGAAAATTTTAAAAGGACTTACTTTTCTCTTTCACAACAGATACACATTCATTCTTACAATTTTCTATACACTTTCAAAAGCAATTCAAGAGCTATTTTACATCTTTCAAGAGCTATCAAGATTCAACAAGAAACTTTTCATTCTTCACTCTATTTCTCTCATTGTCCAAATATTCTTGAGATCATAATTTTGTTCTTAGTGGTTGTTGAAGATTTGCAATTTGTGATTGCATCATTGAAGTTTCAACACAAGTGAAGAATCTCACAAGGAAGACTTTGAGGATCAAATCAAAGCAAGAAAAGAGGATTGGTTGGAAGCATCTTCAATCAATTAGCAAGGAAATCTAGAATTCTCAAAAGGGGTAGATTAGATCAAAGTGTTTGGTACACACTTTGAGTTGGGTTTTAAGATAGAAGAACTAAGAATCTAGTTGTGAAAGAGAAAATTAAGTCCTTTTAAAATTTTCCAAACACTGATTGAATTACTCGAGTAAACCATATAACTTCACTCGATTAAAACATGTCAGATTAAGTTACTCGAGTGATGTGTAAACCATTACTCGATTAACCTGTCATGACATAAATTACTCGAGTGACCCAATACTCATTACTCGAGTAAACTGATCAGAATCTGAATAAAAACAAGGTTTTTCTAAAAGGATTTTCACAAAACTTTTAATAGAGCTATTTAATCAAGATTTAAAGTATCTTCACTCTTAATCAAACATTATTTAAATATTCTTAAAATAACCTAAGCTACCCACACCAATGAGATGCATTGCATAAAATAAAGATTACATTGAAATAGAATTAATAAAAAATCCTAATTCTAGTCTTCATGTGGTGTAGCTTGCTTATTGCCAATGTTGTTGCTTGGAGAGAGATTGTTAGCATCAAAACATGAGAATCCTACAGGCATCACATTAGTCCCCCCATGAGGGACCTAATAGAATCCTATGTGACACATTAAATGCTTTGTTGGCCCAAACGTGGCACCTTCTTAACATTCCAACATCGCATTGAGGCCGACAAATCATTTAACATGCCACGTAGAATTACATCAAGTCCATCCTGACGAAATTGAAAGGGGGGGACTAATGTGACACCAAAATGATCTTTGAGGGGTTTAAGAGATTTCACAAATCTTTCAGGGACCTATGTGACTATTAACTCTATATATATATATATATATATATATATGAGTTAAAATAAATTTTTTAATTTTCACATATTAAAATGTAAGAAAACGTTTAGAAAGGTGTGTAGTTTGTAACACCCTATCTTAATTACTACACCAATTACCCCGATTAGATTTAGTGACTTAAAAATTTCTTTTTAAAACCCTTAGTTAATTATGCTACTTATGAAAATCTTCGTAAAATCGGACGGAGTTTGCTTTGTTTTATGGACTTCTCCAAAATATACATTTCCTGAAAACATGTTTTAATACATTTATAATATCAACAGTTTGCCAACAGGGCAAAATATATCATAATGTACTTATTTACATCATTTCCAAAATATTAACAAGTTCTTAAAGTACTTGTAACTTCACCAAAATATGATTATTGTGTACATCAAATTTTTCAAAATAAGTCGAGGACCCAACTATGGTCCTGCCCCTAAACATCCACACTCCACGGAGTGGAGTGTGCTCCTGCTCGGCCAAGACTTGTGCATGTTTCTTCTGTACCTGTAATAAAATAGCAAGAAGAGTAGCATTATACAGAACTTAGAAAATAACTTCTAAGAAGTCATAGTAATTGTAACACTCTTTCTTGTATAAAAAGAAAGTCCTTATAATTAAATAAAGATATAATTATATGTATATGGACTTGTGTTGTATAATAAGAGGTTGAATAAAAAGAATCTCGTTCGTAACTAGCATATAACTGCTAGATAATTTTTGTTATAAAAGGGTTGTTCATCATGACGAAGAAGTTAAGAATCGAGGTTGTATATAAAGATAGGTTTTTCCATAACACGGTTTCATTATCTCGATTCCTTATACAAAATCCTTGGACTAAAATAGAATTTCATAATATTAGAGTACGGGGAATTTGACATTGGTAGAGGCTTTGGAATAATATAAGTCAAACTATCATATATATATATATATGTATATATATAATAGGAAAAGAAAAGTGACATAGTCATAGCCAGTACATCCAAATCCAAGGTCCAGATAGTGTCGGTGAAAGATATCAAAAGTACAAGTCCATAATATACTAAAAGCAAGATCGCCTCACTGAGATCTCTCAAAAATATATACAATATAAATACAGAGCAAAATATGAAATCCCAGTAGTGGTCTGACGATCCTTCTCCATAGCATAAGTCTCCAGAATCTCCAGCAGCTGCTCCACATATTCCACATCTTGATCATCTATAGTATGCATCACCCGGTGGATCCCCAACTCCCCACTGACTCCCAGTGGAGTGCTCGACTGGCTCGCCCTCGCTCTCAGCCTCCTCAGGGTCCTCCTCTACCTCGTCCGACTGAGTAGGTGCCCTACCACTGGGCATTGGGTCAGCTGAAGGAGTCCCATGAACCGAACTCATCGGACTAGGCACAGGAGTCTCCTCACGAATCACTCGGGAAGCAGAGGGATGAGACCTAGTAGCAGCTCTAAAACGAAAAGTATGAAATCGACGAGTTGGTCGAGGCAGGGGTGGTCCATGGTATGCATAAAAAGGGGGTACATGCAAAGTATAGATAATAGGGATGCGAAACCTACGAGGACGGACACGAGCCAGAGGGTTAGGGTGATAGAGGGTCACCTGTACCTCCCCCTCAAAGGTGGCTCTATGGTCCTCGTAGTACCACACTCCACTAGGGAGTGGGCGCAACTCGATGCAAGCTAGATAGCGAGCCATCACCTACAACGGGCGGAAGGGGTAAGCAATATAATTCACATAATCAAATAAGTATAAATAAAACAAGTAACATTCACAGGTACCAAGTAGTCAAGTGCATAAACAAATGAGCAAGCATGGTTCATTTATATATAATCCCATCATATATATGTCATGATGCATGCTTCCCATTTCCATTATTTAATGAACGTTCATTCCATCAATTCGTATACATGTCCACCATGTATTGTGAAACTGCTTGGATCAGTGTGCACATAACGTCACCAAGACGTAACAGCATCCCACAATGCTGCCCACATTACCAAAATGTGTCATCGAGCCAGTTATCACCGAATTAATTTTCCACTCACTTTTTCCATGTATGAATGCACATAAGTTTATCCATTAAGATTAACCATAAATCTTATTATGTGCAATCAATAATATTTCATCAATGTATTTAATGTTGTTCATATTCATCTCATTCTTGTATTGGAACATGGTAATTTTCCCATAAGCATAGTTGATTCGAATGGAAATGACTTAGGTATGCTTGAAAAGGGTATTTCTCTGTCTCTGAACAAAAGACTCGAGTCAAATTTCCTTAGAATCGAGTAAATCATGCTTTTCATGATAATACTCGAGTAATTCATGAATACTCGAGTGTTCTTTATTTTCCATAAATTCATTTTTCAGGTTTTACCAAAATACTCGAGTGTTCTTCATGGTTACTCGAGTGTTCCTCAGATTTTACCAAAATACTCGAGTGTTCTTCATGAGGACTCGAGCGTTCTTCATTTTCCAGAAATTCATGTTTCAGATTTGGTCGAAATACTCGAGTATTGGGCCCCAATACTCGAGTAATTTCAGACAGATATCAGTGTAAACTGCATTTTAACTTACCATTTGCAATTCTAGTCAATTCCAGTTATAACTAATGATCAACAGAGCTCACATTATCCATTTTAAACATGTTCCAATACAGAATAAACAACAAATTACACTAAATCAAACAATGGCATCAATTATGTATAAAATCCACTTTTCCCACAACTCAACATACCAAATTCGATTCTAGGCACATTTAGCAGGAAAACAACTTTGGTACAGCTTGCATATAACATAAGAAACTTGTCCAAATCAACATTTGAACCCCAGAGAGGCCTCCAAGCCTTAAACCTTTTTCCAACTATGCCCATAGAGTCTCTTGTTGACTCTCAACCTAAATTCAAATGATTTAAACTTATTCTAGTGAAATAATAGCTTCACCCTTACCTCTAGGCCGTGAATCAACACAGAGATTGCAGAGAAATTAGTTGGAACACTCTAACCCCCAAAATCCTTTGCATGCAGCAACATGTGGACAGGGTACCAAAACCGAAGGATTTGACATGCAAGATCGTTGTAAAAATTAGGGAAAGAGATTAGGAATCATTCTCTGCAACATAAACTAAAGGTAGGAACGAATTTGAGGTTTGTAGGATTTGCATGCTTTCCAAAATTAGAGCTTAAAGTAAGCTTCATAGCTCAGGAACTTGGTTTGACAGCAAGACTCCCTCTCCTTTCGAGCTTCGATTCTCCTTCAACACAGCAACTCAACTCACGAATCTTATATCTTTGTAAAGCTCGAAACGTGAGCTTCACAATGGTGTATCACACTTAACTTAACTCTCAGCAACGATCAAGCATGCAAGGCGCGAAATCAGAAACCCTAACTTGGAGTTTCAGAGCAAATCAACCAAAATGGTTGATCTTCGTCCACCATTGATCATTTATACATGAATCAGGCCTTCATGCATGTCGACACGACATCAAGGTAGCTCGGTTGAGTGGGCTTCGTGTAAACGAAAGGGATTCGTTGCGTGTTGACTCATCAAACGCACTAACGAGTTCATCACAAACCAGAATACTCGAGTGTTTTATGGAATACTCGAGTGTTTTGGCCAATTTTTCAAAAATATTTATTTTAATGCCCTTCCTTCCAAAACCTTCCTGATATTGTTTCTAGGTCCTAATCCAGGGACTGATATGCAAAAATATTATCTTTACATATTATATTTTATCAAAATATTTTTCCACCTAACATAGGCACACATACCAACACATAATTAATCTAAATTAACTATGAAATATAAAATTATGATTAAGGAAAATAATTATGAAATAATCTTTCATAATCAAAATTTTCATTACATCAGGGGATGAAAATTTGGGGTTTTACAGTAATCACTAAGCCTAACATTATTATTAGCACACAACAAGCAAACTCAATTTCATACATTCAATCTCTTTTACTTGTCTTTTAACTCTTTTACTTTTCTTACTTATATTGAACTTTTCTTATTTAGCTTCCAGCATTTGATTCTCTTATTCTTACATTTCTTTTTATTCTTTCACTTTTCATTTATTCTCTTCATTCTTTCACTTTTCCTTTATTATCCCTTGAGTCACTATGACCGTTAGGGTTGTGTTTTAATTCTTAATTATCCCCTGAGTCACTAGGACCGTCAGAGTTGTGTTTTAGTTATATTCGGAGTCGCTAGGACCGTTCGGGTTGTTTTTATTATTCCCTGAGTCACTAGGACCGTCGGGGTTGTGTTTTAATTCTCCCCTGAGCCACTTGGATCGTCGGAGTTGAATTTAGTTAGTTTCCGGAGCCACTAGGACCGTCTGGTTAATTATTCCCTGAGTCACTAGGAGCGTCGGGTTACGCTTGGTTATCCCCTGAGTCACTAGGACCGTCCAGGTTGCGCTTCGACAGAGCCACTAGGAACGTCAGCCGATATTACTCTTCATTTATCATTAAGTCTTCTCTTTCTTTACTCATTAAGTTTTTTCTTTCCTTTCTCATTAAATCTTTTCTTTCTTTTCTTACTTAATCTTTTTCTCATTTTTGAATTCATAGTTCTCTTTCTTTCTTCCTTTATTACTTATCCTTACTCTTCTCTAATATCTATCAATTGTTCTCTTCCCTCTTTCCTTTCATTATTAACTTATAATCATCTTCTTATTATCACTTAATAGTTAACGAACAAATCCAACATTAACAACACACACATTCACAATCTTTCCCCTAATACAACTCCTTACATCTTCTTTTATCTTCTTAATTAATTACTTCATTTCTATTCTTGTTTACCTATCCTTATCAATTTCTCATACACATCATCACACATAGTACTTCCACACCTGGTCACACATTTCATTTGCACATATAACCACAACAACTAAGTAGGGTCATTTCATTTATTCTTCTACTCTATTTATTATCTCTATATTCCTATGATTTCCTTATTCACTAGCCATCATTTAACATTTTCATGACAGTCACACACATAACAAACATCATCATAAAACACATATATTCACAACATCTCAATTCATTCATTAATTTATGCTACTCATTAGCTTAATATATCTTAGGTTCATTTTAAACCCAACCCCTCACATAATTCACACACATAACATAATTCAAAACACACTCACACAATACATGTAAACATATAATCATAAACACCCAAGTGTCTCATTTTCTTTATTTTCTTACTTGACTTATCATTAACATTTCCTATCTACACATAAATTCACCTAGTGGGTTCATTTCCTTCATTCCTAAGCTTTATTTATTGTCTACATCAACTACCATATTGTTTATTATCCTAACTAATTTTTCTACTCTTAGCCACCACTATAAACAACCTAGAAATTAGGTTCTAAATAAAGGTAATACAACTCTCTTACCTCGGAGTCCTGACAATAGGAACAATATCACGTTCACGTCCGCGCCTAATTCGAGTGTTAGGGACAACAATGGATATAAACAGGGACACGGGTCAAAACTAATTATAACATTATATATATATATATATATATATATATGTGTGTGTATATAAAATCAACTAAATTCATTTTTGTCAAAATAATAAATATATATCATTTTACAATAAAAATATATCGTTTTTTTCCCAAAACTTCTCTTTATTTGAAAATATAGGGATAATAAAAATATTGACTGATCGTCGAATAAATTATATAGATGGGTAGAGGGAGTTGAGAAAATTATTTACCTAAAAAGAATTTGAGATTGGACGATTGAATCTTTGATTTATTGGACAGAAAAGATAAGGAATCCCAAACTTTGCTCTCTCTGCATCGAGCGAGCCCTTCTTCTTCTCACGCTAGTACCATTTCCTTCTCACTCTCTAGTACTTACTTTTTTTTATATTTGTTTCTTTTCTTTCTATGGCTCTCATTCTATTTCTTTTCTTTGTTTCTCTTTCTATTTACGTTGATGGCCTCATGGCCACAGCTTTTTTTTTCTTTTATACAGTGGGGTGTGGGCTACATGGTAGAAATAGGGAAATTAATATATATATTTTAATAAGGCTTATTTAACATTTTAGTCCCTGAACTTAGGTGCTCTTTTGAAATTGGTCCTTAAACTTTTTTTGTTGCTTTAGGTCCTTGAACTTTGTTTAATTTTTGGAAATGGTCTTTTCGTCACTTAAGTGATGATATAAGTCGACGATATGTCACTTAACTCTCACAGTGTCGACGAGTGACGTGTTATGTAGAGCCACGAGACACAACATTATTTTTTTATTGAAAAAATAATTTATTTTAAAATTTATTAAAAGATTCGATTTTCTTTAAAAAAAATACAATTTTTAATAAATTTGAATATTTTTAATTTAAAAAAATTCATGTATCATCATCTTGGACGTTACCTATCGATTTGGTAAAGGTAACGTGGCATATTCTCAATCATATCACTACTTAAGCAAAGTTTAAGGGACGAAAGGACTATTTCCAAAAATTAAACAAAGTTCAGGGACCTAAAACATCAAAAAAAAAGTTTAAGGACCAATTCCAAAAGAGCACCTAAGTTCAAGGACTAAAATGTTAAATAAGCCTTTTAATAATTTGCTCTCATTTATTGGTCACTATGTGTAGGTGTTTTGGATTATAATTAAAAGTTTGATGATCCTAAAAATAAAATACATTTAAGTACAACAATATTGTATTTTTAATTACTCAAAATTAATTGAAAATTAATAAAGTTACCGGTCCCTACAGATAGCTATTGCGTAAGAAAAATTATTGAAATTCAAAAATAAATACGGTTTCTCAATCCTGATATTAAACTTGATAAAATATAATATATATATATATATATATAATTTTGAAATAGCAGATCATTATATATAACTTATATGAGTAATATAGTAAAACCAGTCTGGGAGCTAAAAACAAAACAGTCTCAAAACGCCATGAAAATTCACAGAAATGTTCAAAATATTAAATCAAAAATATCTTTCTAAAGAAACTATTTATGAAAATGCCTTTAAGGCTTGCCAGTTGAGCTCCCTGTCAAAAGATTGATTAAACTGTATAAAACTACTCTTTTGTTTTTGAAAATCGTATGATAACAAATTTACACTTATTTTGGCTAGAAAACATATTTCAATTATAATGATGAAATCAAAATTTTATTACGACACTCAAATCTTGAAAACATCATATTAAATCATTTAATTACTTTATTCTTAATTTTCTATTATTATACGTTTCTAACACTAAAAGATCTTTTTTTTAGCACTCATTTAACCTTGTTATTATTATTACTATTATTCCAATCTCGCTATTATTCTAATTATACTTGAGATTAAAATTTGGAATGTTAAATAGTTATTAAAAAAATATTTGATATATATACAACGAAACAAAACATAAGACATTATAATTATAACTCATAAAAATAAAAAATGCTTAATTATATCATAAGTCCCTGAAATTTGAGGTACTTTTGCCAGATACCCTTATTCTTTTTTCCAATGTCTGACTCCTCGAAGTTACTTCTGAGTTTGTCATATACCCCTACTACCAATTTTGACCAATTTTGCTGACATATAACATCGGAATCCTAATCAGACGCAGGAGGTTGGTCGTGTGGTGCCGAGTGATGTCACACGGGTGAAGACGACCTCTCTCTTCAATTATTTTTTTCTTTTTTTATTTAACTAAAAATATAAAAATATTAAGTTTTTTAGTTTTTTAAATTTTTTAAAAACAAGATCTTCGACCACGGGGCACTAGGTGCTTAACCTCCTGCGTCTGATCAGGATTCCGATGTTACATGTCAGCAAAATTGGTCAAAATTGGTAATAGGGGTATATGAAAAACTTAGAAGTAACTTCGGGGAGTCAAACATTGGAAAAAAAAGAATAAGGGTATCTGACAAAAGTACCCCAAACTTCAGGAACTTGTGACATAATTAAGCCAATAAAAAATTTCAAGTAAGCATGAAAAAAGAGTAAAATCTACCAAAAAAAAGATAAAGAATTTAAATTAAAAAGAAAGGAAGAAAGAAAAAGGTAGTTAAAATAATAGTTAAATACAAAACCAGTAGTAGCATATGATTTGTATCAAGGAATATTTATTTAATATATTTTATGTAATAATTTTTTAAAAAAAAAATCATTATTCGAGCTAAAAAACTGAACTATTTTGAACTTACAAACTGAAAAGTTCACGAACAATTCGTGAACTCAAATCGAATCAAACTCGAACCTAAAAAATATATCGATTTAAAGCTCGGTTTGAGTTCAATTCGAACCTATTTCTTAACGAACCAAATCTAGATAAACCAAGTTCTGTTCAGTTCGGCTCATTTCCATCCCTAAAAATTTCCCAATTTTTATATCCTCTAAAAGATCCAGATTACTTACATCTCTTTTTTCTTCATTTCATCATTGTGATTGATCTTGTTCATGTTTTAACATTGGTTTATAATCTACACACCAAGGTGCTCTTATTGTATATCCAAACAATCAAGAGTTTTTCAAAGAATCTTTTCTCTTGTTAAGTGGGGTATCATCACATAGAGAGAAAGGAGATAGGAGACTAGAATTCCTGTGGTAAGGTATCCATTAGAATTCTAGGTCCATGTGAAGAACTTGATGGAAGACATGCTTGTATTTTGAATGTTTTAATTTACATAGTGGAGCGAAACCCTCAATCTAGAACGATGAAACTAGAGGTAGCACTCAAGTGGTTTGGGATGTGAACTAGGATAAAATCTTTGTCCTCTTTCTCTTCTACCTCTTAATATTGTTATTTTCTTTGTTCATGTTTTGTGTAGATAAAACATAGGTCCTTATGAAGGACTTTTAGTTTAGAGAGAGGAGTCTCTTGGTCCTACGTATCGTTCAAACTGTGTTTTGGGGACTCAAGACTATGTAGGTCTTATGGGCACGTTGATATTGTGCGTGGGAGGTGTTAGATCCAGTGAGAAGGTTTTGATAATGACAAAGGTTGGCAAAGGTTGTTGAACAAGCTACAAATGTTTTGATCAAGCTAAAGTATGAAGAAGTTCATAAATCAACAACAAACAATAAATGATGAAGAGAGAACAAGCTCATTAAGATTCAATTTGTGTATAATTGTAATATCTTTAGCTTGAGTCTTTTATTTTGATGAGTTTGGGTAGAGTAATTAGAGGATAGTGAATCTCTATCAAGGTCATGATTATATCATAATTTGAGTATTTGTAACACCCCGCATTTTTTCCATACGTGCGTAAACGAATTTTGCCAAAATGAATTTTGAGGTTGTGTTTTTCAAAGGATTTTCAGTTGAGTATTTTACGAGCATAAGAGACAAAGTATTGATTTTCATGGATTTTTATAAACAAATTCTTTTCCTAGATTTAAAAGTGAATGATTTTGTTGAGTTTTGGAGAAAATTGATCAAAAAGAGATAAGTTCTAATTTTTATCAAGGATGATTTTTATTAGAAATGAATTTTCACTTGGATTTGTCAACTTTGAAAATTCGTAACTTTTTAACCGTAACTCAGAATTTTATGATCTTTCTATGAAAACGATCGTCTTGAAACGTAGAATTTGAAAATATAACTTTGAGAATTTTCTGGATGGATTTATAAAAATTTATCCTTAGAGTTTGTGAAGTACGAATTTTGAAGATTTTGTTTTGTAGAAAATAAACTTATTGCTATTGGCTTAAAATTTTTATGTGATGTGTGTTGGTTTAATGTGTGTGTAATAAGTGATGCATGAAGATGATTGTGTGAATGTGATTCCTTAGAATCAATTGCATTATTGTGTGAATTAATGATTATAAGTAAGTATGATTAGAAAATAAAAATACAAGACATGTATGTGTATGTGTGTATGCTACGGTTTGTATGTATGTATATATATGTGTGTGTGTACTATGTATGTGTGTGTATGTATAAGCTTAGGATTTTTAATTGTTGGTCAAGAAACCCATAGACTAGGTTAGAACCATAAGTGAACTAAGTTAGTAGAAATCCTAAGTAGTAGCCAAAAGTAATTAGACATGGAAAGACCTAGTTCCTTAATTCACTCCACCATGTCCCCTTAACTAGATTCCCTACATGCAAACTTTTGAAAGGCCAAAACTACCCCTCCCAATTATGCATGACCGAAACCTAAACCTAAGGGCAAAAGAGGGAGAGCATCGTTGGTCTATATATAGATGAAGTCTTAGTTCATTTCCTCCCATTCACTTTCACTTCTTCACTTCCACACTAAACACACTCTAGGAGCCCATTCAACTCTTAGAGAAAGAAAGAAAAGAAAAAGAGAGAGAAAGAAAGAGAGAGGGTGGCCGTGAGGTTTAGGAAGAGGAAGAAGAAGGTTTAGAGCTTGATCAAGCCTCATCCATGAAGATCTAAGTGTTAGGAGCTAGAAGATCAACCTTTTTCATGGTAGGAATCGAAGATCAATAGGAAGATTGTAATAGTTTAGATTTTTCTTTTTAGTTTGTAGATCTTTCTTCTTTTCTTCTTGCATGTCTATTTTTATGGCTTGAAAGTCGAGTTTATGTGTTGTTTTTACTTAATCATGGACTTTAAAGACTCAAAGTGATTTGTAATATGTGAAACTTTATGCTTGATGTTTCGGTTGTGGTTTTCTTGATGGATCTTAATGTTTTTCAAACCAAAACTTTAAAGATCTAAAGAAAGTTGAGATTTTTGTAAAAGTCTAAAATAAACTTCCTTTGCATGTTAAGATTTCTTACTCAAACCATGATTTATGATCTTTTCATGAAAAGATTTGATAAAGTGAAGATCTTTGGCTTTGCATGTTGAATCTTTTTGCTAAACCGTGACCTATGATGTATTTTCATACTTATTTGATGAGTAAATATATGATCTAAGCTTGATTTGTGAAAAAGTTAAAGTCTTTAGCCTTGCATGTTGGTTTGATGATGATCTTGGGTGATTTGAGTGTGTGCATGTGATTATCTTTGTTTGATGGATGGAAAGTTAAAGATCTTGAAGCATGCATGTTAATTTTAAGTAGAAAGATCATGTCCTTATTTGATGCATGTCACGGTTTCAAAGGGAAAATTTATGAAACAAGTTTCAAAATTATTTTTGAAGTATGAACATGATTTGATCTAGTGTTTGATCTTGTGCATGTTTTATTTTGAAGGAAGGCCATTCGGCCATGTTTGATAAAAAATGAAATTCATGCTTTTTATTTTGTGAAAAATTGATGCATGTGTGTCTTAAGACTAGATCTACTGATTTTAAGAACATGCATGTCATTCTTAGTAGTTTAAAGTATAATCTTGATTTTTATTTAAGATTAAATTATGAACTTGAGTTTTATTGGAAATCTTTAATAAAAAATCTTGTTTTGATGGGGTTAATACATGTTGATGTGAAGGAGTTGTGTGGTGTGATGCTTTGAAAAGTTTGCTTTGAAAGCCTACATGTCTTGATGTGATTATGTGACTTTTGGCATGTTGAAAAATGAATAAAGACCTTATCCTTGTGAATGATGAAATTCGGCCAACATAGGAACAGGTAGAGGGCTATGTTTGCTTATCATTTAGAGTGCATGCATGATCAAACTATTTTTTTTATCTAAGAACTTTAAAGTATATTCATGAAATAATCAAGTTTTAAAAAGAAAATGAAATAAGTCTTTGGAGTGGTTGTGGCTCAAATTGTTGTTTTGATTTAAGTTAAGAGAATGAACCTAAATTGTTAATTTTTCTCTTGGATGCTCACGGTTTTTAGCCCAAAATTAAGAAAATGATTTCATGCTTTTATGTATTTATTTGTGCATTAAATCCTTGCAAAATTATATGTGTAGGATTCGGCCAATGCATGCTAAAATGGTTGGAAAAATTGTCTTCATGAAATGACTTGTGATTATGGCTATGTTCCTAGGTGCGTGATGCTATGTGTAAGTGATGTATGCTTCCTTTAATCTTTTTGGTTTTAGAAATAAAAATGAATAGGTTGATTTGATTATGTAAAAAGAAATTTTCATGATGTTGATTCAATGATTTCAAGTTGTAAAGTTTATTAGTGATTAGAAAATAATGACCATGGTAATTCGGTCCTTGGTGATTTAGTCACAAGGCTTAGTTTAAATTATTTTCTTAAGAGTAATTGAATTAGTCTATTAAGATTATAATATAATTAATGATTTTGAATGATTGAAAATGTAACTTTCTTTATGTGAATTGTGAATGCTTTGAAACTTTTATGTGATTGCTCTTTATGCTAATGGGATGTATTGAATTGGAATTGTTCTGAATGTTGTTTGTAAGATTTATTGGTGAAAAATCTATGTTTGGATTTCAAAGGAAATTGAAAAATGTTTTATTTGAAAAGTATGGTTTAAACGATTTAAATTGATTTGGAAATTTTTATGACATCCTTTGATCAGTATTTAATGGTGTTGCAAAGTTTTGAAATTTAAATAAATCAGTTTGTTGTGATTCTGGAATTTTATCCTTTTTGGATATTGTATTCTGTTGGATGCTTAAGGATAACGATTTTTATAACACGAGTGTTTAATTAAGGTTTACGAATGAAATTGATTCTATTTTGATAAAGAGATTATTTTGGAACTGTTTCAAAGTTTTCTTAGAAACATTTTAATTATGGATTTGACCTGGATTTGAAATCTTTTGGATATTGGCGATGTGTTTTCAAAAAGGGAATTATTTCAAAGTGTTTTCAAAACGAAATTATGAATTCATGAGAATCGTTTCTAACGCACGGGAAAATGTTCTAGTTCGGGTGACGGACAAAAGGGACACGAGGCCGGAGTAGCAACTTGGGAAGCTTGGAAAGTACTTGGAGAGCTGCGTCATTCGAGGTGAGACATGGGCTTCCCTTAAGACGTCGTGGTATTTAGGTAACATATTAAGGCGTCCAATCATCTCAAAGATCGGACCTCAATCTCATTAAGCGAGGAAGTGGGATAGCAATTATTTGTTTGTTAGGCTATCTACACGAGCGGTTGAGATCGGTTTGCTGTTTTTAGTTGATATGTCTTTGCTTAAATAGTATGATATGCTCTTTTTAATAATCATGCATGAGCTATTTGATTGTTTTAATATGTGAAATGATTCAATTGGCTAATAAGCAACTGTGATAGTGTTTGAGAAATATTTTATTAAACCCTGAGTATGAGATGAGTTGAATGGAATGGTGAAAGTAATGAAATAAGACAAAAGGAAAAGAGCTACGGAAAAGAAATATGAGAAATGATTGAGAAAGAGATAAGTCATGATGTGAATGGAACATTGATAGAGATAAATAGTGAAAGGAAGAGAATTAATAGCTGAGTTGAGAAAGAATTGAGATGAAAAGATGATTTTCAAGATGGTGATAAGAAATACCCGACGAGGCGAGCAGAAGCGTGGAGATGATGAGGAGAAAGACGTTGATGGTGCTGCTGAGTAACAACTGAGGAGAAAGACGCTGATGGTGCTGCTGAGCAACAAACTGAGGAGAAAGACGCTGAGGGTGCTGCTGAGTAACAACTGAGGAGAAAGATGTTGATGATGCTGCTGAGCAATGATGATGAGAAAGATGTTGATGATGCTGCTAAGCAATGATGATGAGAATGATGCTGATGTGATGGATGAAAAAGAGATGCGATGAAAGACGCTGTGGAGATTCTTTGGGGAACGGATTGAACGATTAGTGGTCGGGACTCGTTGAAGGGATGTACCAAGGATGAGCCGACTATTAGGATTAAGTCGTTAATTAAAACTCTAAAACTTTAAAAGACTTTAAAAGACATTAACGAACGCGGTGAGTTATGAGTGTCGTATCGAAGTAGTGGAGAGGAAGGAACCTTGAGTATCAGGGATACTCAGGTGGAGATTGCATTAGGGGAGGACAATGACGGTGAAACGTCAAGAAGTCTAGAGTATATTTATAGGCGGAACGAACTCCACATGTGGCATACGAACGTGGTAAGGACTGGGTCTAATGCCGTGGTAAGTTCTGCAGGCCAACTAGAAAATACTGTCGCCCCCTAGATTGCAAATCTTGAACAGTGAGAGGGACTGGAACGGGGCATTTGTGATTGCCACTGGACCCGAGTTTCCTACAATGTGCCTTGATATTAAATGATATGATATAAGATGATATTGAATTGAATTGATTTGAGACTGTACCTGAGTTTCTACAGATCTCCTGGCTTGGAGCCAATTGTTGAGACAGCTGTCGTGCCCGCGTGGTAAAGGTCTTGTACTCCTGTTTGCTTCCGACTAGGATGGGTGGATGACCGAGGAGATGTAGACGAGTGTGTCTTCCTCAGTGATGATTTCCCCACATCATTGAGCGAACCGGAACGATAACACTTAAGAGATTGAAAATAATCAAAAGAAAAGTACATTAAAGATATCAAGTATTGAGCAAGATTTATAAGACAAGTATGAGAAGTGATTCATGGAATAATTGATGAATCTCGAGATCATGGTTGAAGAAAGAATTGATAAGAGTTGTGGAAGTTTTATAAGGAAGATATTAGAATGTGATTACAAGAAGTTGAATATAAGATTGTGTTTTAATTATATGATGATAATGATCTTGTTGTTGTTTTAGTTTGTTTGATGTTTATTGTCTTGTCTTAATATTTGCCTATTGTAATTCCACATAGTCAACATAGCTGTTTTGGGTAGCTCACTCTCTCCTGTATCTTTGCTTTGTATTGGAAAAATTTCATATGATCTTTAGATGGAAAATATAGCGAGATTCCAGCTTATTCGGGAGATAGGAGCATCTCCATTGAAAGGGGATAACATAACCGTGACCGCCCGGGTCATAGTTCACCTAGAGACGAAGCGGTGAAGGAAAGAAATCATGGAGAGACTTTTAGCCCGTGAGATGGAGGAGGACAAAACACAAGACGACGTTATGGAAGAAACTCCTGAGGCAGCGAATGAGGACGACTTTGCTGGTGGTCTGGGAGCTTGACCTGCCAAGATTCAGAGTTAGGAGTCGAGTCTTAGTGTGTATGACTAGAGAATAGGTAATCCCCCGGAGGAATGTATTCCATTGTAAGTTCTTAGTTGCCTTAGCTCTATCATACTGTACCCCGACAAAAGTTTTATTCAACACTGATGTTTCGAAACAAGTAAATGGGCTGTGTATTTAAAATGATGTTTTGTGAACAAGTTTCAAGGTGCATTGTCTTGTGACATTTCGGTTTGGAACTTGAAAGATTTTATGCAATGTGAGAACATGAGTTTTTAATTGCAACTATGTTTTGAAAGTCTAAGTGTTCTCACGACTAGGTAACACTTGTAAAAAAAAAAAATTGGCCCAAATTTTCACTATATTTCTTTTTAAGTAGTTATGGTTTCAATTTGCCAAATCGGGGTGTTACAGTTATGGTATCAGAGCAATGGTTGATCTAAGTAACCTTATGCATGGACTTACATACTCTACTGTGTGACTTTGTGTGTGCGTTAGTAGTAAGACCGCGATAGATGAGAATATTAACGCTAAGAGTACGCGGATGTTTTCCTGGAATGCGTCGGTTTTCGTCTGCAGTGGAGACGAGGAGCAGGGATTAGTGTCGTCATGGGACGTTGATGTATGATTCGAATCTTCTTTTGTTGAACTCATCTCTGATGTGAACCCCTTTTGTTTGTGATGACCCTTAAGCTATGAGATCTTGTCTTGTGACTAGAACTCTCTTTTCTTGTTGAAGCCTTTCTTGTGTGAAACCTATGCGTTGCCAAATTTCTTTGGCATGACGTTTGAGAAAGCCTTTTTCTGAAAATCTTAGACCATGTTCTTGGCAAAGCCTTGATTGTTGATGAACCCGAAGTTTCCTCGTTTGATTTTGACCTGACATGTATCTTTTCCTAAAGTCTTGGTGAGAATTTTGGACCCTGACACCCTATCCCAGTCTAGTAGATAGTTCTAGAATAGGGAGTTAGTTGTGAAGTGTTGTTAGACAAAAGTTGTAGAGACCAAGGAGAATAAGGATTAGTAAGTATGGATTAAGGGAAGTATGAGTCTTGGAGAAGATAGGAGTACCCTTTCGAGCCTTAGATAAGTGGTGAGTCATGTAAAGTGATTAGGACTAAGAGCTTTGATGCCGGATTGGTCAAAATAATGGTTTAGGTGGTGATAAGATGAGGAAGAAATTAAGGCGATATTTAGAATTTAGAGTCGTAAGTGTCCTGATTTGAGTTGGAAAATGGTTAGATAGAGGTGAATAAGTGATGATATGGTAAAATCGAATTGATAAGATGGTGGAATTTGCGGATAGAACCCTTAAGTGTTGACACAAGGTTAGGTAAAAAGCTAGGATTTGATGTGGTAATAGATAATAGGTCCCTGGATTAACGGAATTTTGATGGTTTAGAATATGAAGAAAGGTGCGAAAAGTGGAAAAAAAAGGGTTTAGAGTGTTTAGGTCATGTGATTAAGTGTTTGGATAAGGAGTGAGATAGTGCGTGTTCCCTAAGGATTAGTGGTTGATAGGGTAAGAGAAAGATTTAATGGTGACCATCGGAGTCTGATAAGGACAATTGTTTAGTGAGATATAAGGCAATCAGAGGATAGAGTGAAGCTAAGTGATGGTAAATTTTGTAAGATTGACCAAAAAGTGGTGAAGGATAGGAGTATTTAGAGGTTAAGTTTGTGATAAGGAATGTGGTGTAGAGAGATATGAGTCATTTAAGTTGGGGAGTAGTTGAAAATGTGAGGTTTTGAGGAGTAGCTCGTTTAGGCTTGAATTGATGAGAAGAACATAACCCTAAGTGTGGTAGTGCCTTGATCCTTCATGAACGTAACCCTGTTACCTTTGAATACTGTTTTGGATGCCATGGAACCCCTCATTCCTTTGTTGTCAGTGAAACTGTGTTGTTTTTACCCCACCATGTGTTTCATCGAAAGTACCCCAAGAGATTACTTTTGCAAGTAATCCGTTTGATTTGCTCTTGAGAACGATGAATAGATGGTACATGTGTAACACCCCGATTCAGCAACTTGAAAACTACAGTAACTTAAATTAAATATAGTGAAAATTTGGGCCATTTTTTTTAAAAAACATGTATAACATAAACATGAGAACATTTAAATTTTCAAAACATAGTCACGATTTAAAACTCATGTTCTCACATACCTAAAAGTCTTTCAAAATCCAAACCAAGATTTCACAAGACACCGCACTTTGAAACTCGTTCACAAAACATTGTTTAAATACACGACCCATTCAATTGTTTCAAAACACCAGTGTTGAATAAATCTTTTGCCGGGGTACAGTATGATAGAGCTAAGGCAACTAAGAACTTACAATGGAGTACAATGCTCTGAGGGGAATTACCTATCCTCTAGTCATACTTCCTAAGACTTGCAACCTAACTCTGAGACTTGGCAGCTCGAACTTCTCAATCATCTTCGTCTGTCGGAAGTTCCTCGGGCCTCTTGTACCAAACCTCGTCGTTGAGACTCTCTTCCGTGTCTACCTCAGACCGCCAAGCAGAATCGTCGTCCTTTGCCACTTCAGAAGTTTCTTCCACAGAGTTGTCTCTTTTCAACGGAGACGCCCCTATCTCCCGAACAAGCCGGAATCTCGCTATACTATCCATCTATGATCATACAAAAAAAATTTTCCAATGCAAAGCAGAAGTATAGGAGAGAGTGAGCTACCCAAAACAGCTATGTCGACTATGTGGAATTACAATAGGCAAATATTAAGGTAAAACAGTAAACATCAAACAAACAATAACATAATCATCATATAAACATATATACACAACATTATACTCAATCTCCTCATATTAACATTCTTGATATCTTTCTTATAAAACTCACTCAATTCCTGTAGTAGATCGAGTGTTAACCGACCCAAATCACCTTAGCCCGACCATTTAGACACTGGGACAAGGCCTATGGTCGGAATGTTACACCGAGCAAACTGGGTTTTTACAGAGATGTAATACGCTTATGAGATTAACCCCGAGCACAGAATTTTCATCCTTATCTCTATCATCCACAGTCTTATCAAGCTTAACTATTACTCCTAAAATCCCACGTTCTCAACCACAATCGTGGAAATAACGGGCAATCGCCACGAACATCTCATTCTGGGGCAGGAAATAACCCCCAGCCACCAAACCATTCACAAAGCCAACCACCCCCTAATCGTAGCCAAAATCGTAGTGGAAATCACGCTACCCACTCCCAAACACCACAATCTTCTCATCCTAGGGCTGGGAGCAATCCCCAACCCCTCCAAGTTTTACGAACCATACTGCCTCCACCACCACCACCACCCCCTCCTACACCGCCTTCCTCCACCCATGGTGATTCAAGTAGCACAGCCTCAACCACCCGAAAAACATCTAGGACCACTGGAACCCGAGTACACCATGGTAGAAATACCCGACCAACACCTAACCCACCTATCCATTCCAATCCTGACCATATAAGCACAACCCCTAGAACTAGGTTAAACCCTGGAAGAACTGCCCATGGTAATTCCCGCCAGCCATTCCACCAGTAGATCTTATGCCACATCTGCATCAGCTCGTGCTCGTGAACAAGAGATGATTAACATACTTAATAGACAAACAAATCTAATTGAGCAGCAGGGCCGAGCAATCGCCGACCTTCAACAACAAGCAATGACAAGGATCGCTCAAAACCAACCAGCTGCCGTGCACCCTCATAACCAAATAACACAAACCATGGATGCCCAGCCACTTCCAGTAATGCAGCTTCCCCAACCACAAAATTTCCACTCGAATCCAGCCACTGACCAAGGCCAAGATGATTTTCATCCTGGCCATCCGTTCACCCCGTACATCATGGAATATGAAACCCCACAAGGGTACTTAGGTCCATCCAACGTCCCACATTATAATGGCTTGACTGACCTAGTAGACCATATCGTTTCTTATGAGGGCGCTATGAATTATTATGGAGGTGGAGATCGGATGAAATGCCGAGCTTTTTCCATGACTCTCGAACCCTCGGTGTTACGCTGGTATTCGTCTCTCCCGCGCCACTCCATCAATTCTTGGGAAGAGATGAAACGTGTTTTTCTAAACAGATACACAGCCAGCTGCATCTAGCCCAAGTCTGACCATACCCTAGCTGTAGTCACACAAAAGCAAGATGAACCATTAAAGGATTATTTATCACGCTTCCATACGGAAGCCAGTTCAGTTCCCCGACTAGAACCCGGTGTGGCAGTATTGCTATTCACACAAGGTTTACAGCCGGGAGATTTTAGAAAATCACTAATTGGGAAGCCTCCGAAGGATATGGCCGAGTTGAGGCAAATGTCAAATAAATTCATCAACTTGGAGGAATTGCACAAAGGCCAAAAATTCAGAGACGATAAGCAACTAGCTGACCCTCAAGGACAGAACAAGCAAAAGCGTGACGAACGTTTTGGTGGAAGACAGGATAGGAATGATCGTGATCGAAGGGTTCCTCCAAGGAATAAATTTCAGGAATACACTCCTTTAACTGTTCCAAGGAGTCAAATCCTTCGTGAAACAATGCAGACTGACTTACGCTCGGCCCAAAGACCTCCGTCTTTAAGAAAGGGCACACAGCGTGATAGGTCGAAGTATTGTGACTTTCACAAAGGATATGGGCATACGACTGATGAGTGCATCTGGTTGAGGGATCTAATTGAAGAAATGATCAGAGATGGTAAACTACAACAATATATCAGAGATGCAGCCGGTTGAAGAGGTAGGAACAGATCCCAGTCGCCAGTAAAATCCAAACGCCAAAGAAGTAGGTCACCAGATGATAGAAATACAGGGAGACAGAGAACCAACCCCACTCCAGCTACTGATACAAACCCTATGAAAAATGAATTCTTAGTTAACACTATTGCGGGAGGTTTTGCTGGAGGTGGAGAGAAGAAGGCCGACAGAAAGAAGTACATTAACCAAATTTTGGCAGTCAGTCAGAAACCCATAGCCAAGAGGTCAACAAAAAATGTTCCCATTATTTTTGATGATGACGATTTGGATGGAATCCTTCTAGGCCATAATGACCCCATGGTAATCACTTCCCTTATTGGTAATTACGAGGTGAAACGCGTCTTTATCGACCAAGGGAGCTCGGCGGACATTATGTTTTTCCCTCTATTCAAAGCTCTTAAACTCACGGAATGCAATCTCACCCCTTTTGAAGGGGAATTGATTGGTTTTACGGGAGACACCATTGAGCCTAAGGGATACATCCAACTTCCTGTAACCCTCGGACAACAGCCTTCGGCCAGGACCGAGATAGTCAAATTTTTGGTGGTTGATTGTCCAGCGGCCTACAATGCCATTCTTGGGAGAACTTCTTTGCAAGCATTCGGGGCGGTAGTGTCAACAGTTCATTTAGCTATGAAGTTCGTTGGAACAGATGACAGAGTGGTAACAGTCAAGGCCGAGCAGGAGGTAGCAAGAAAATGTTACAACGCTAGTTTGGGGAAAGTTAAAAACAAGGATCAAAACAATTTGGAAAGAGTCTCTTTGGGTAAGGGCAATATTAACTTGGCGGATCTTGATATGCGGGACCAATCTGATAGAAATAGACCGACCCCAAAGGGACAGTGGGAATTCTTGACATTGACCGACGATCCCGTGAGGCAAGTAAAAATCGGTTTTGAACTACCCATAAGTGTTAAAGATGAATTGACCGCTCTACTGATTTCAAATAAGGATCTGTTCGCTTGGACTTCAGCGGATATGCCAAGAATCGACCCCAATTTTATTTGTCACAAGTTGAGTATTCTTCCGGGGGCTAAGCCAGTGGCACAACGCAAAAGGAAGGTTAGCGCTGAAAAGGCTGCAGCCATTGAAGAAAAGGTTGCCGAATTACTCCGAGTCGGTTTCATACGGGAAATTGACTATATAGACTGGCTAGCTAACACCGTCTTGGTCAAAAAGCCCAATGGGAAGTGGCGGATGTGTGTCGACTACACAGACTTAAACAAAGTCTGCCCAAAAGACCAATACCCACTTCCCGTCATTGACAAGCTCGTTGACAGCTCGGCCGGTTACCAACTCCTCTCATTCATGGATGCTTACTCTGGTTACAACCAGATACCAATGTTCCCTGCCGATCAAGATAAAACAGCATTCATCACCGATAAAGCAACTTACTGTTACAATGTAATGCCTTTCGGATTGAAGAACGCGGGAGCTACTTATCAAAGAATGATGAACAAGGTTTTTCAAGGTATGATCGGCTCCAACATGGAGGTCTATATTGATGACATTATAGCAAAGAGCAGACAGCAAGAAAACCATGCCCAGGACCTCAAGACAATACTGGACCGAGTAAGAAAATACTCGATGAGGTTGAATCCTGAAAAGTGCGTGTTCAGAGTCCCTACCAGATCTTTCCTCGGCTTTATGTTAACTGAAAGGGGTATTGAAGCCAATCCAGATAAATGCAAAGCAATCCTTGAAATGAGAAGTCCAGCTAGTCTTAAAGAAGTCCAACAACTCACGGGCCGAGTGGCGGCCCTCTCCAGATTCTTATCCCAAGCCGCTCGGAAAGCTTTGCCATGGTACCAGCTCCTTAGGAAAAACAAAGATTTCCTTTGGGATGAGCACTGTGAGCAAGCTTTTGTTCTATTGAAGGAGTATCTTTCCAGCCCGCCAGTCCTTCATAGCCCTCAACCTGGTGAAAATCTTATTTTGTACATGTCGGTAGCAGAAGCTGCGGTCAGTTCAGTATTAGTACGAGAGGATTCGGGACTTGAGGCCCCAATTTATTTTGTTAGCCGAGCTCTACGGGGATCTGAGTTGCAATATCAAAAGCTTGAGAAACTTGCATATTGTTTGGTCATTTCTGCTCGGAAACTGAGACAATACTTCCAAGCACATAAAATCCTGGTGAGAACAGCTCAACCTCTCAGACAGGTTCTTCATAAACCCGATCTAGCTGGCAGAATGGTTTCATGGTCAGTACAATTGTCTGAATTTGGTATCATCTATGAACCAAGGAAGGCGATGAAATCTCAAGTTCTTGTCGATTTCGTCACTGAGTTCACTGATACTCCCTCGGATACTCCTCAAAATTTTTGGTCAGTTTATGTTGATGGATCAAGCAACAGGAAAGGAGCCGGAGCCGGAGTGATCATCGAAAACCCTGAAGGACTTTGCATGGAATATTCATTGAAGTTTGAGTTTCAAACATCAAACAATCAAGCGGAATACGAGGCAGTCCTTGCAGGCCTCAAAATGGTTCAAGAGTTTGGAGCCGAACGGGTATCAGTTTTCAGCGACTCACAATTGGTGGTTTCTCGGATTAAAGGGCAATACTCGGCAAAGGAGCCTATCTTACAGAAATATCTTGAAGAGGTAAAACGAATCATCTCGAATTTTTCAGAATTTGATATTTCACATGTTCCGAGAGATTCGAATTCCCGAGCCGATATTTTGTCTAAACTTTCAAGTACAAAGGGGTCGGAAAACAATAAGACACTGATACAAGAAACCTTTCCCCAACTGAGTGTCATTCTAGCTATTTCATTGTCTCAATCATGGATGGATCCGCTTCTTACCTATTTGCAACATGGTTTCGTTCCCCAAGATCAGGCAGAGGCTCGGAAATTGGTTAAGAAGGTGTTCACTCACTGGCAAGTATACCAGGTCGCTCAAGTAATATAAAATCGGTAAGACCGAGTCGTTCCACCGAGAGTAATGATTTCAATTAAAAAGTTCAATAAATAAAGCTACGCGCATAAAAATGATATTAACTTGGAAAAATATTGCGTTTAAAATAAAATTTAACAAATAAATAAATAAAGTGCGAGTGTGGAAAAATAAAGGGGTGGTGCAGTTTCGTAAAGTCGGGAATGAATTGTCGTTACCGGTTCTCAAATATTAATTTAAACTATTAAATCAATTGTCACCTTTTGGATTATTTTTGCAAAATCAAGAATAATTTAATACCTTAAATTATTCTAGTTTGTTAAAAATAAATCTTCCTCGATACCTCGAGCAAAGCCTTAAATTTCTAACCATAAAATATTTGCTCAGTCAAAAATAAATTAAATCATACAATTTGCAGGCAATATACCTATCCCTACACAATTGCATAACTTACATCCACAGGCAGTTTATTGTCTAATATACCTATCGGACAATAATCCTATCGTATATTTACGTCTAAATATACACGACAATTAAACCAGATGTAAGTACAAAATATAACAATTAACAATAGACAAAATCAAATATATGACAAACACACATAACAATTCTTCATTCCCAAATGACTCTTAAGATCTCATAGTCAAAAACAAGAAATTAAGATGCAAACTTGGAAAAATTCACATACCAAATATCAAGTTTCAAACTCTTTACAAAACCACACCTTGAAAGCCTTGAGTTTTTGTTGTTCTTGCTCAAGAAGATGAAGAAAATATGCTGTGTAAGAGAAGGAATTCGTGTCACCATCCCCCCTGTCCTCTAACAAAATGAAAATCGAGTTATTAAGTAACTGCAGCTGATCAAAACGCGGTTGAGCGCGCTCAAGCGCGTTTCAACAGCCAATCAGAACGCCTGGAATTGGGTCACAGACCCCAATTTTTATTGCAAAAACCACACGCGCTTGAGCGCGATTAGACACGCCTGAGCGCGTGTCTGTTGAAATCTGGGTCAACTGACCCCTCTGCTGCCGCCACGTGGCCATCTGATCCAAGCGCGCTTGAGCGCGCTTTTTCCACGCTCAAGCGCGGTTCGCTGAAATGGGCTGTTTGGCCCAAAATCTTCTTCTCAGCTTGGGCTTTTTCTTCTTTTTCTTCACCAATGCCCCTCTTCAGCTGATTTGGCCCAAATAATCTGAAATTCAACAAAAACTAAAATTAAAATACAAATAAATTATCTATACAAATATTTTGCTAAAAACACCTAAAAATTAATCTATTTGCTGAGAAACAAAACAAAGCACTAAGGAAAAGGGCCCAAATATATATCAAAATCATCACTTCCTGGCCCAAATCACTCCCCGGCAACGGCGCCAAAAACTTGTTCACTCACTGGCAAGTATACCAGGTCGCTCAAGTAATATAAAATCGGTAAGACCGAGTCGTTCCACCGAGAGTAATGATTTCAATTAAAAAGTTCAATAAATAAAGCTACGCGCATAAAAATGATATTAACTTGGAAAAATATTGCGTTTAAAATAAAATTTAACAAATAAATAAATAAAGTGCGAGTGTGGAAAAATAAAGGGGTGGTGCAGTTTCGTAAAGTCGGGAATGAATTGTCGTTACCGGTTCTCAAATATTAATTTAAACTATTAAATCAATTGTCACCTTTTGGATTATTTTTGCAAAATCAAGAATAATTTAATACCTTAAATTATTCTAGTTTGTTAAAAATAAATCTTCCTCGATACCTCGAGCAAAGCCTTAAATTTCTAACCATAAAATATTTGCTCAGTCAAAAATAAATTAAATCATACAATTTGCAGGCAATATACCTATCCCTACACAATTGCATAACTTACATCCACAGGCAGTTTATTGTCTAATATACCTATCGGACAATAATCCTATCGTATATTTACGTCTAAATATACACGACAATTAAACCAGATGTAAGTACAAAATATAACAATTAACAATAGACAAAATCAAATATATGACAAACACACATAACAATTCTTCATTCCCAAATGACTCTTAAGATCTCATAGTCAAAAACAAGAAATTAAGATGCAAACTTGGAAAAATTCACATACCAAATATCAAGTTTCAAACTCTTTACAAAACCACACCTTGAAAGCCTTGAGTTTTTGTTGTTCTTGCTCAAGAAGATGAAGAAAATATGCTGTGTAAGAGAAGGAATTCGTGTCACCATCCCCCCTGTCCTCTAACAAAATGAAAATCGAGTTATTAAGTAACTGCAGCTGATCAAAACGCGGTTGAGCGCGCTCAAGCGCGTTTCAACAGCCAATCAGAACGCCTGGAATTGGGTCACAGACCCCAATTTTTATTGCAAAAACCACACGCGCTTGAGCGCGATTAGACACGCCTGAGCGCGTGTCTGTTGAAATCTGGGTCAACTGACCCCTCTGCTGCCGCCACGTGGCCATCTGATCCAAGCGCGCTTGAGCGCGCTTTTTCCACGCTCAAGCGCGGTTCGCTGAAATGGGCTGTTTGGCCCAAAATCTTCTTCTCAGCTTGGGCTTTTTCTTCTTTTTCTTCACCAATGCCCCTCTTCAGCTGATTTGGCCCAAATAATCTGAAATTCAACAAAAACTAAAATTAAAATACAAATAAATTATCTATACAAATATTTTGCTAAAAACACCTAAAAATTAATCTATTTGCTGAGAAACAAAACAAAGCACTAAGGAAAAGGGCCCAAATATATATCAAAATCATCACTTCCTGGCCCAAATCACTCCCCGGCAACGGCGCCAAAAACTTGTTCACTCACTGGCAAGTATACCAGGTCGCTCAAGTAATATAAAATCGGTAAGACCGAGTCGTTCCACCGAGAGTAATGATTTCAATTAAAAAGTTCAATAAATAAAGCTACGCGCATAAAAATGATATTAACTTGGAAAAATATTGCGTTTAAAATAAAATTTAACAAATAAATAAATAAAGTGCGAGTGTGGAAAAATAAAGGGGTGGTGCAGTTTCGTAAAGTCGGGAATGAATTGTCGTTACCGGTTCTCAAATATTAATTTAAACTATTAAATCAATTGTCACCTTTTGGATTATTTTTGCAAAATCAAGAATAATTTAATACCTTAAATTATTCTAGTTTGTTAAAAATAAATCTTCCTCGATACCTCGAGCAAAGCCTTAAATTTCTAACCATAAAATATTTGCTCAGTCAAAAATAAATTAAATCATACAATTTGCAGGCAATATACCTATCCCTACACAATTGCATAACTTACATCCACAGGCAGTTTATTGTCTAATATACCTATCGGACAATAATCCTATCGTATATTTACGTCTAAATATACACGACAATTAAACCAGATGTAAGTACAAAATATAACAATTAACAATAGACAAAATCAAATATATGACAAACACACATAACAATTCTTCATTCCCAAATGACTCTTAAGATCTCATAGTCAAAAACAAGAAATTAAGATGCAAACTTGGAAAAATTCACATACCAAATATCAAGTTTCAAACTCTTTACAAAACCACACCTTGAAAGCCTTGAGTTTTTGTTGTTCTTGCTCAAGAAGATGAAGAAAATATGCTGTGTAAGAGAAGGAATTCGTGTCACCATCCCCCCTGTCCTCTAACAAAATGAAAATCGAGTTATTAAGTAACTGCAGCTGATCAAAACGCGCTTGAGCGCGCTCAAGCGCGTTTCAACAGCCAATCAGAACGCCTGGAATTGGGTCACAGACCCCAATTTTTATTGCAAAAACCACACGCGCTTGAGCGCGATTAGACACGCCTGAGCGCGTGTCTGTTGAAATCTGGGTCAACTGACCCCTCTGCTGCCGCCACGTGGCCATCTGATCCAAGCGCGCTTGAGCGCGCTTTTTCCACGCTCAAGCGCGGTTCGCTGAAATGGGCTGTTTGGCCCAAAATCTTCTTCTCAGCTTGGGCTTTTTCTTCTTTTTCTTCACCAATGCCCCTCTTCAGCTGATTTGGCCCAAATAATCTGAAATTCAACAAAAACTAAAATTAAAATACAAATAAATTATCTATACAAATATTTTGCTAAAAACACCTAAAAATTAATCTATTTGCTGAGAAACAAAACAAAGCACTAAGGAAAAGGGCCCAAATATATATCAAAATCATCACTTCCTGGCCCAAATCACTCCCCGGCAACGGCGCCAAAAACTTGTTCACTCACTGGCAAGTATACCAGGTCGCTCAAGTAATATAAAATCGGTAAGACCGAGTCGTTCCACCGAGAGTAATGATTTCAATTAAAAAGTTCAATAAATAAAGCTACGCGCATAAAAATGATATTAACTTGGAAAAATATTGCGTTTAAAATAAAATTTAACAAATAAATAAATAAAGTGCGAGTGTGGAAAAATAAAGGGGTGGTGCAGTTTCGTAAAGTCGGGAATGAATTGTCGTTACCGGTTCTCAAATATTAATTTAAACTATTAAATCAATTGTCACCTTTTGGATTATTTTTGCAAAATCAAGAATAATTTAATACCTTAAATTATTCTAGTTTGTTAAAAATAAATCTTCCTCGATACCTCGAGCAAAGCCTTAAATTTCTAACCATAAAATATTTGCTCAGTCAAAAATAAATTAAATCATACAATTTGCAGGCAATATACCTATCCCTACACAATTGCATAACTTACATCCACAGGCAGTTTATTGTCTAATATACCTATCGGACAATAATCCTATCGTATATTTACGTCTAAATATACACGACAATTAAACCAGATGTAAGTACAAAATATAACAATTAACAATAGACAAAATCAAATATATGACAAACACACATAACAATTCTTCATTCCCAAATGAGTCTTAAGATCTCATAGTCAAAAACAAGAAATTAAGATGCAAACTTGGAAAAATTCACATACCAAATATCAAGTTTCAAACTCTTTACAAAACCACACCTTGAAAGCCTTGAGTTTTTGTTGTTCTTGCTCAAGAAGATGAAGAAAATATGCTGTGTAAGAGAAGGAATTCGTGTCACCATCCCCCCTGTCCTCTAACAAAATGAAAATCGAGTTATTAAGTAACTGCAGCTGATCAAAACGCGGTTGAGCGCGCTCAAGCGCGTTTCAACAGCCAATCAGAACGCCTGGAATTGGGTCACAGACCCCAATTTTTATTGCAAAAACCACACGCGCTTGAGCGCGATTAGACACGCCTGAGCGCGTGTCTGTTGAAATCTGGGTCAACTGACCCCTCTGCTGCCGCCACGTGGCCATCTGATCCAAGCGCGCTTGAGCGCGCTTTTTCCACGCTCAAGCGCGGTTCGCTGAAATGGGCTGTTTGGCCCAAAATCTTCTTCTCAGCTTGGGCTTTTTCTTCTTTTTCTTCACCAATGCCCCTCTTCAGCTGATTTGGCCCAAATAATCTGAAATTCAACAAAAACTAAAATTAAAATACAAATAAATTATCTATACAAATATTTTGCTAAAAACACCTAAAAATTAATCTATTTGCTGAGAAACAAAACAAAGCACTAAGGAAAAGGGCCCAAATATATATCAAAATCATCACTTCCTGGCCCAAATCACTCCCCGGCAACGGCGCCAAAAACTTGTTCACTCACTGGCAAGTATACCAGGTCGCTCAAGTAATATAAAATCGGTAAGACCGAGTCGTTCCACCGAGAGTAATGATTTCAATTAAAAAGTTCAATAAATAAAGCTACGCGCATAAAAATGATATTAACTTGGAAAAATATTGCGTTTAAAATAAAATTTAACAAATAAATAAATAAAGTGCGAGTGTGGAAAAATAAAGGGGTGGTGCAGTTTCGTAAAGTCGGGAATGAATTGTCGTTACCGGTTCTCAAATATTAATTTAAACTATTAAATCAATTGTCACCTTTTGGATTATTTTTGCAAAATCAAGAATAATTTAATACCTTAAATTATTCTAGTTTGTTAAAAATAAATCTTCCTCGATACCTCGAGCAAAGCCTTAAATTTCTAACCATAAAATATTTGCTCAGTCAAAAATAAATTAAATCATACAATTTGCAGGCAATATACCTATCCCTACACAATTGCATAACTTACATCCACAGGCAGTTTATTGTCTAATATACCTATCGGACAATAATCCTATCGTATATTTACGTCTAAATATACACGACAATTAAACCAGATGTAAGTACAAAATATAACAATTAACAATAGACAAAATCAAATATATGACAAACACACATAACAATTCTTCATTCCCAAATGACTCTTAAGATCTCATAGTCAAAAACAAGAAATTAAGATGCAAACTTGGAAAAATTCACATACCAAATATCAAGTTTCAAACTCTTTACAAAACCACACCTTGAAAGCCTTGAGTTTTTGTTGTTCTTGCTCAAGAAGATGAAGAAAATATGCTGTGTAAGAGAAGGAATTCGTGTCACCATCCCCCCTGTCCTCTAACAAAATGAAAATCGAGTTATTAAGTAACTGCAGCTGATCAAAACGCGCTTGAGCGCGCTCAAGCGCGCTTAAGCGCGTTTCAACAGCCAATCAGAACGCCTGGAATTGGGTCACAGACCCCAATTTTTATTGCAAAAACCACACGCGCTTGAGCGCGATTAGACACGCCTGAGCGCGTGTCTGTTGAAATCTGGGTCAACTGACCCCTCTGCTGCCGCCACGTGGCCATCTGATCCAAGCGCGCTTGAGCGCGCTTTTTCCACGCTCAAGCGCGGTTCGCTGAAATGGGTTGTTTGGCCCAAAATCTTCTTCTCAGCTTGGGCTTTTTCTTCTTTTTCTTCACCAATGCCCCTCTTCAGCTGATTTGGCCCAAATAATCTGAAATTCAACAAAAACTAAAATTAAAATACAAATAAATTATCTATACAAATATTTTGCTAAAAACACCTAAAAATTAATCTATTTGCTGAGAAACAAAACAAAGCACTAAGGAAAAGGGCCCAAATATATATCAAAATCATCACTTCCTGGCCCAAATCAGAAGGCAGCTCAATACACAGTTCTGGATGGAGTTATGTACAAAAGAGGGTTTGGTTCTCCCATGCTCAGATGTGTCCACCCATCCCAAGCTGAGGAGATACTAGAAGAGATCCACGGTGGAGTCTGCAGCCACCATATGGGTGGAAAATCCCTAGCTCGGAAAATAATCCGGGCAGGTTACTTTTGGCCTACCTTGCAAAAAGACGCCATGGAACATGTTAAGAAGTGTGTTCAATGCCAGTTTCACAGTGACATCTACCAAAAACCTACAGAAGAGCTACACTCTCTCGGCGCCCCTTGGCCCTTTTATCAGTGGGGTATGGACATCATCGGAAAGTTTCCCACTGCACCAGGGCAACTCAAATTTGCAGTAGTGGCTATTGACTACTTCACTAAGTGGATTGAAGCGGCACCGTTAGCAACAATCTCTACGGCCCGTATTCAATCTTCTTTGTGAAGGAAATTATCTCTCGGTTCGGAGTGCCTCATGCCATAGTTACTGATAATGGATCGCAGTTTGCAGCCTCCCACTTTCAACAACTAGCAGCTGACCTGGGAATCACTCACTATTTCAGTTCTGTTGAACACCCACAAACAAATGGGTTAGCCGAGGCCGCCAACAGAACCATCTTGGATGGAATTAAAAAGAAACTTGGTAATGCAGCCGGCACTTGGGCGGATAAACTCCCGAGCGTCTTATGGTCACACAGGACAACTATACACTCATCAACAGGTGAAACTCCTTTTCGATTGACATACGGCTGTGACGCAGTCATTCCGATCGAAAAGCGAATCACTACCTTTAGGATGCTTGAACGTCCTTCAGAAACTAATGACCATTTACTCAGCGAAGAACTCATTTTACTTGAGGAAATTCGAAAGAATGCTGCAGCTCATGAAAGAAGAATAAAGGAACAGCAAGCTCGGGAGTACAACAAGAAAGTTCGTCCGCGAAGTTTTGAAGTTGGAGACTTGGTCCTTCGCCAAGCAGATATCGGTAAAGGAAATGCTGGGGTTGGAAAATTGAAGCCAAAGTGGGAAGGTCCATACCGAGTGAAGGATAAATCTGGAACTGGTGCTTACAAACTGGAAACTCTCTCGGGCACGGAAATCAATAACAGCTGGAACGTGGCCAAGCTCAGAGCTTATTACAGCTAAGCTCCTATTTTTCATTTCTGTTTACAGATAGGTTAGTCTATTGCTCATAATTGTTTAGGTTGAATAAACGAAGGTTAACTTCCTTCTTAGATTACAGATAAATTGTTAGGAATTATTTAGCAAATGAGAAATTTCATCTTTGTATTCTTTTATCAATAAAATTCGTCAGTTTCTTTGAAAGTCTCTTATGAACATTGTGAAAAAACGTACGACTCATTTGGTTCGGCTATCCACCGAGCGAAATCGAGATACAACTCTTTACGAGAGTTCGACAACGTATACATAGAACGCCCGAATTCAGGAAATTACTTTCCTTGCTTCGCGGTCCGAGGGTCCCGCTTCGTCTAAAGTCGGCGATCCGAGTTCTACTCACAATTAACAACACATACAAAAGTGGTAGATATTCTTGGTTTAAGAATAAGAGTTTCCGCTCAGAAAATACCATCGAGCACGCAACTAACAAAACCCAAAAACAACGATAATACATCGGGCAGTAATGAGATTGGCATACACAGCAAATCGATTCAAATTCAGTTCTAAAAAGTTAAAAGGACCTTGTCCAAAATAAACATGAAGTAAACGCTCAAACACAGTGAGCAGCAAAAAAGAATACTAGAACTGAACAGAAATTAACTGAGCAAGATTACTCTTCAACATCAGACAAGACGATATCCTTGTCATCAAATTCTGGAGCCTCAGTCAGCTCAACAAGAGGATTAGGAAGATCCTCCGCTTGCAGATCAACTTCGGCCTTAGTCTCAAGGTCAATCAATTTCCCATTCTCAACATTGTGAAACGGATGAGCTCCAACCACCCTGAACTCAGTTTCAGGGTTCAAAATTTGAATTTGTTTGATCGCCGAAATAAAAGAATCATCAACACCTTTTCTCCAATTGTAAAAATTGGTCGCTGCCACCTTCTTATGACGAAGAGCTTTTTCTTTAAGCTTCCGAGCAAGAACAGCAGATTTCTCTACTTCAGATCTCAGTTCATCAACCCTCTGTTGGCTTTCCTGCAGCTCCTTCTTCAATGCCTCCTCCACTTCCTTCCCCTTATCCTCTACAACTTTCTTAGAAGCCTTCAAAGAATCTCTCTCCTTGATCAGCTCGGTTTTGTCAGCTTTCAAATTCTCCAATTCATTTTTCACTCGGACCAGTTCGTCCGAAAGACTAGCCTCTTGTGCCGCGGACATTTGTCGTGCTTCTTTTTGTTCAATATTAAAACCAGTGAACAGATCTCCTGATTGCTTGGCCAAAAAATAAGTCAGGTTGGCACTTCGAAGTAGATATTTTGTCAGAGTCATGTTACAACGTGACCATTCGTCGGCAGTAAGAGTTCCGAACCGAGGATAGTCAGATTCAGGACAGACAAACTTGGGAAACCTTTCATCTAATTCTCGATCCCAAGAGAATTAGATGTTTCCGATGTTTCCGATGAAGTAGCAGTAGAAGTTGGAGCAGTGGCAGCTTTGGTGCTTGTTCCCTCAGCCCTGATATTTGCCCCCTCGGAAACTATTTCTTTTCCTTTATCCAACCTTCGGCGTCGAGTCAGTTGTTGAGGGGGAGAGGAGACTTGGACTTGACCGCTCGATCCCAACGAAACGATAGCGGCAACAACATGCATAGTGGAAGAAGGCCGAGGAGACACCTCGACCGGAGAAGCAGAGGGAGCAGAAGTACTTAAACTTGGCATGCTCAGGTTTGAAGATCTGGAAGCTGCACTGGTTGCAGTAGTTTTTCTCTTCTTGCCACCGTGAAGCAGGGCAGACATACGAGAGACCATCTTATCTGCAAAGAAAACGAAGTAACATTAGATCTGGATAAAACATAAGTATAAAAGCAGAAGGAAAACAGTTTACCAAGTTCAGCCTTGACATCTGATGCAGGGATATCCACTATATCCCTCGTTTCTATCATTCCATTGGTTTTCAAATAACTCTCAACAGCTCGGCACACATCTTTCTCATATTCGGCAAGCTCTTTCCAATCCGATGCATATGACGCAATTCTCTGATTAAAGAAGCTGGCAATCCACTGAAGAGGGAATCGAGGGATTGGTCGTTGTTCGCCAGGCCGAGTGAACCAGCAAACACCATTACCAACAAAATTGTATTTAAAAAAGAAAGGCTTGAATCCTTTCCAAGACTCAGAATACTTAGTTAAAAGAGCATATCCGTTCCGCGACTTCAAAGAAACCCATGGCCGCTTCGGTGACCCTTTCTCAAAGGCATTGCACTGAGGAGCAAACAGGTAGAAGAAAATAGAAATGGTACAAGACCAAATCATGGTAGAGCAGACTTTTTGAAAGCCTCTAACAAAAGCCCAAGCGTTCGGATGCAGCTGAGAAGGGGAAACTCTTAAAGTACTCAGAATATCTATTTCAAACTTAGTAAAAGGCATTCTAACCCCTAAGCGAGTAATCACTTCCTCGTAAAAGTAAAAGCCGGGGTTACCCTCAGGAATGTGAGTGCAGACTCTTTCGTTCGGCCCCACCGGACTTACGGAATATAAGTTCCCAGCATCATCACCAGAGAAAGGCAAAATTATTGCTCTGGTTTGCTCTAAGGTTTCCTCTGTTGAATGTTCGGATTGGGTGCCAACCACCTCTCGGTCAACCCAATCATACTGATTGCTATCTGGTGGAAGTGGGTAGAGTTCGGGATTGGTAACACACTTTCTCTTCATACCTGATGAAAAGGGGGCACATGCGGAGTCAGAAGCAGTTAAACTAATTTCTGGTTAAACACTTATGAATACGGTCGGTTGGGGAACACCTCCCTTTCTGGGCAGAATTTCCCCAAACCAACTGTAGTATCAGATACCTCTCTGTTGCCTCCTTAACCTCCTCTGTTCTACCCTCTCGGCAATCCTATAATGAATCACACCCTATCTGAACTCTTTCAAGGTCTGAGGGAAATGCATTGATATCGGTTTATTGCAAATTTCTGGGTTTTCTTCTTCATGTGTTCTTGGAACATCAGAGTTTACAGAATCCTCACTCATGATAAACGCAACTTCGGTACAAACCCTAACAAATTAAGTGCAGCAAAACGTAAAACAAACCTAAGAAACACTACGGCGATCACTCAACAAATGATAATGAAGGTCAAAGATTTTGAAAAGACCAAGGGTTTCAGTCATGTACAGTGATGGGGTGTTTGTCGAACCCTAGGATTTGTTTAAAGATCAAGGAAAAAGGGGAGCAGGGCCAGTGTTAATACATAACAAAGAAAGTTCTAAGCATATACACACAGCAGATGGCATAAACAATCGCATGCAAAGAATTTTAAACAGCAAAGAAGAAAGAGAAAATAGTCAGAGAAGAGAAGAGAGGTTCGTTACCTGCTATTGATGAATAACCAAGAACCCGAAGAAACATGAAGGCCACGAAGTTAGAGATGCAATCAATGTAGAGAAGAAAAATGAAGTAGTAGCAAGAATTCCTTTGAAGAACTTTGGCTTTGATGATCAAAATCGTAGAGAAACGATGAACAAAGGAGAGAGAGAATTTGAGAGGTTTCTGAAGTTCTGTTTAGAATGAATTGTGAGAAAAACGCCCTTTGAAATTCGTTTTAGAGCTTCCCTCCAGTAACTCAAAGACTGGGCCGAATTAGAAAAAGCCCATTTATGATGAAACTAAATACGTGGCGCTTCCAACAGGTTTGAAATCATAACGTTCCATTTCCCGGTAAAGTGAAGGACACGTGGAGGCGCAGGTAGAGTTGAAGGGTCACGTCTGGGTCAATCAAGCGACAGCTCTGGTAGTATCACTCGGACGGTCGGATATCTCTCTCCAACAAAACTTGGTCGGATAACAATGTGCTCGTCTCATTAACTCGGCAGGGCTCAAATCACCCTACCGAGCTTGGGGGGCTTATGTAGTAGACCGAGTGTTAACCGACCCAAATCACCTTAGCCCGACCATTTAGACACTGGGACAAGGCCTATGGTCGGAATGTTACACCGAGCAAACTGGGTTTTTACAGAGATGTAATACGCTTATGAGATTAACCCCGAGCACAGGATTTTCATCCTTATCTCTATCATCCACAGTCTCATCAAGCTTAACTATTACTCCTAAAATCCCACGACTCTTGGTTAGATAAAAGCAGTATTGGATTAAGTTTATCACTTACGGGATTTATGGATATGATCTTATCATAACCTCTACAAATCCTACTTGAATTCCACCTCTTCAGGAGGCGCATCAGAACGGCCCACAGCACACAGGTAATCCCCTATAAGAACCACCATGCTATAGGGGCTAAGGTACATCTTCTCATCCCTAAGTTGACACTAGCACACACTTTGTTGACTAGGGAGAACCTGATTATCCCAACTGGATATTCAGAAATCCTAAGAGTCCTACATAAATCTCTTTGCTAGGATCACTCTTTGAAGTTTCTCCATAGCTTCAAGGTTGATCGTGGTTAAGGACACAACAATTCCTTTTTCATTCTTTCTTCCATCAGTGATCAAGACATATCAATTATTCCACGAAACTTTCCTTATAATTGTCTTATAAATCTTATCCAATACTTGATATCTTTAATGTACTTTTCTTTTGATTATTTTCAATCTCTTAAGTCTTATCGTTCCGGTTCGCTCAATGATGTGGGGAAATCATCACTGAGGAAGACACACACGTCTACATCTCCTCGGTCATCCACCCATCCTAGTCGGAAGCAAACAGGAGTACAGGACCTTTACCACGCGGGCACGATAGCTGTCTCACAATTGGCTCCAAGCCAGGAGTACTGTAGAAATCTTGGGTACAGTCTCAAATCAATTCATTTCAATATCATATCATTTCATATCAAATAATTAAGGCTCACTGTAGAAAACTCGGGTACAGTGGCAATCACAAATGCCCCGTTCCAGTCCCTCTCATTGTTCAAGATTTGCAATCTAGGGGGCGACAGTACTAATTCTAGTTGATCGTGCAGAACTTACCACGGCATTGGACCCAGTCCCTACCACGTCTCGTATACCACATATGGAATTCGTTCTGCCTAGAAAGTACTCAAGACTTCTTGACGTTTCACCGTCATTTTCCTCCCCTAATGCAATCTCCACCCGAGTATCCGCAGATACCCATGGTTCCTTCCTCTCCACTACTTCGATACGACACTCATGCCTCATCGCGTTCTTTAATATCTTTTAAAGTCTTTTAAAGTTTTAGAGTTTTTAATTATCGGCTTAATCCTAATAGTCGGCTCATCCTTGGTGCATCCCTTCAACGAGTCCCGACCACTAATCGCAATCCGTTCCCCAACTAATCTCAACAGCATCTTGCATCGCATCTCTTTCTCATGCATCACAATATTCTCATCAGCTCATGCTCAGCAGCATCATTAGTATCTTTCTCATCGTCCATGGCTCAGCATCATCATCATCAGCATCTTTCTCCTCAGTTGTTGCATGGCAGCACCATCAGATTCGCTCTCCTTGGTAGTTGCTCCGCAGCACCATCAACATCACTCTCCTCAGTTGTTGCTTAGCAGCACCATCAGCGTCTTTCTCCTCATCACCACCACGCTTCCGCTCGCCTCGTCGGGTATTCCTTATCACCGTCTTGAACATTCTCTTTTCATCTCAATTCTTTCTCAAATTCAACTATTAATTCTCTTCCTTTCACTATTTATCTCTTTCGCAATTTCATTCTCATGTTTCTTATCCGTATCTCTTTTCTTTTCAATCTTAATTCATTACTCTCACAATTTCATTCCCATCATTACTTATCTCTTCCTCAATCATTCTTAAAATTCTTATCCGCCCTTCTTTTCTCTTTAGTCTTATCTCTTTACTTTCACATTCTCATTATTATCATTGCACATACTAAGAAAATCAGGTATCCCATGCATAATTAAAAACAGAGCATCATACCATTTCAGCAAAACATGACAACTATTGACAACAATCGATCTCAGCGGTTCGTATGGATAGCTAAACAAACAACAAACAACAAGCAATCGCTATCCCACTACATCGCCTAATGAGATCGGGGTCCAATCTTTAAGATGATTGGACGCCTTAATATGTTACCTAAATACCACGGCGTCTTAAGGGGAGCCCCTCTCTCACCTCTATGACGAAACTTCCGAAAGCTTTCCAAGATTTCCCAGTCGCTAGCCTTGCCTCATTTCCTTCGCATCCTTCACCCGAACTAGAACATTTTTCCTGTGCGTTAGAAACGATTTACGTAAATTCTTAATTTCGTTTTGAAAACACGTTGAAATAATTCCCTTCTTGAAAACACATTGCCAATATCCAAAAGTTTTTAAATCCGATTCAAATCTCTAATAAAAAGGTTTTCAAGAAAACTCTGAAACAATTCTAAAATAATCTTTTCATCAAAACAAAATCCATTCTTCTTAGTTTAAAACATTCCGGTTATAAAATCAGTGTTCTTAAGCTTTAAAAGAATACAAAAATTCAAGAAGTTAAAATTCCAAAACCACATCAAGTTGATTCATTAAATTTCTCAATATTATAGAATACTGATCAAAGGATGTCATAAAAATTCCCAAATCAATTTAAATCGTTTAAATCACACTTTTCAAATAAAACATTTTTTCAAGAATACAATCAGACAACATGAAGCATTCACAACTCACATAAAGTAAATCACATTTTCAATCATTAAAAACCATTAGTTAAATTATAATCCTAATAAATTAATTCAATTACTCTTTAAGAAAATAATTTAAATTAGGCCTTGTGACTAATTCATCAAGGACCGAATCACTATGATTATTAATTTCTACTCACTAATAAATTATAAACTTGAAATCATTAAATCGACATCATGAAAATTTCTTTTTACATAATTAAATCAACTCATTTACTTTCACATCCAACCAAGAAATTAAAGAAAGCAACACATCACCCCCATCAAACACATAACATCATGCACCTAGGAATATAGCCATTTTCAAAGGTCATTTCATGAAGAAAATTTTCCAATCCTTTTAACATGCATTGACCGAATCATACATACAAAATTTGCAAGGATTTAATGCACAAATAAAGATATAAAATCATGAAATCATTTTCTTTCTTTTGAACTAAAAACCGTGAGCATCCAAGGGGAAAAATCAATAATTTTAATTCATTTTCAAAAACTTAAATCAAAACGCAATTTGGGTCATAAACTACTTCAAAGATTTATTTTATTTTCTTTGTAAAACTTGATTATTTAATTCCTACACTTTAAAGCTCTTAGATTCAACTAGCCTTAACACACATGCAACCTAGATGATGAGCAAACGTAGCTTCCTACTTCTTTCCATGTTGGCCGAACATCATCAAGCAAAAAGGCAAGGTTTTTATGCATTTTCAACATGCAAAAGAACCACATAATCACATCAAGACATATGGAATTTCAAGGCAAATTTTTCAAAGCATCGCACCACACAACTCATTCACATCAACATGCAAGAATATTATCAAGACAAGATTTTCAATAAAACTCAAGTTCATCATTTAATCTTAAATAAAAATCAAGATTATACTTTGAACTACTAAGAATGACATGCATGTTCTTAAAATCATTAGATCTAGTCTTAAGATAGACATGCATCAATTTTTCTCAAAATAAAAACTTGGATCTTATTTCTTTTCGAACATGGCCGAATAGGCTTTATAAAAATATGACATGCACATAATCAAATATTAGATCAAATCATGTTTACACTTGAAAATCATTTTAAAACGTACTTCTTTAATTTCCCCTTTGAAACCGAAAGACATATTAAAGAAAAACATAGTATTTTCTTTTGAATTTAACATGCAACTTCAAAGATCTTAACTTTTCACTTCATAAATCAAAGATCATCATCAAACAACATGCAAGGTTAAAGACTTTAACTTTTTCACTAATCAAGTTTAAATCATATTTTTATTTATCAAATAATCATGGAAACACGTCACAAGCCACGGTTTAGCAAAGAGATCCCACATGCAAAGCTAAAGATCTTTACTTTATTATAAATCAAATTTAGGTCATGAACTTATTCATCAAATCATTTCATAAAAGCATTATAAATCACAGTTTGAGTAAGAAATCTTAACACGCAAAGGAAGTTTATTTTAGATTTCACAAAAATCTTAGTTTTCTTTAGATCTTTAAAGTTTTAGTTAGAAAAACATTAGATCCATCAAGGAAATCCTCAACCGAAACATCAAGCATAAAGTTTAACATATTACAAATTATTTTGAGTCCCTAAAGTCCATGATCAAAGATGATCAACACATAAACTCAACTGTCAAGCCATAAAAATAGACATGCAAAGAAGAAAATAAAAGAGATCTACAAACTAAAAGAGAAAATCTAAACTATTACAATCTTCCTCTTGATCTCCAAGTCACCTACCAAGAAAGGGTTGGTTCTTCTAGCTCCTAAAACTCTTGATCTTCAAAGGGAACTCCTTGATCTAGCTTGAATCTCCTCATTTTTCCTCCTAAGTCTCACGACCACTCTCCCTCTCTCTCTCTCTCTCTATTTCTTTTCTTTTCTTTCTCTCTAAGGGTTTGATGAGCCCTTAGGAGTGTGTTTGGTGTTGGAAGGAACGGAAATGAACTTGGTGAAGGGAAATGAACTAAGGCCTCTTGTATTTATAAGCAAACCTAGGATTTCCTCTTTGGCCCTTATAAAAATTTCGGTCCAAGCATAAATGGGAGGGGCGGTTTGGTCCTCACAAGAGTTTGCATGGGTGAAGTTTATCAAAATTAAGAGGACAAGGTAGAATAGATTAGGGTTCTAGGGGTCACTTAGGGCTAAAGACTTGTTGGCTAATAGTTAGGGTTTCCACTAACTTAGTTTGGTTTTGGTTCTAACTTAGTTACCTCATGGTTCTCATTTCTTATCCTACAAGCTTCTAGAAGATTATCATCCTAAGCTTATACATACCATACACACGTACAACATACACATACACATATACATACAACCGTACCATACACACATACACATACATACATGCATCTTACATTTTTATTTTCTAATCACACTTACTTAAAACATGATAATCACTAATTCATACCATGAAGCAATTAATCCTAAGAAATCATATTCATGCATCACTCATTAAACATACTTTAAACCAAACACACATCACATAAGAATTCATGCCATGACAAATTCATTTTCTACAAAACATATTTTCTCAAAAATTCGTATTTTACAAACTCTGGAAATGAATTTTTATAAATCAATCTAGAAAATTATAAAAATTACATTTTCAAAATCTACGTTTTAAGACGATCGTTTTCATATAAAGATCATAAAAATCCGAGTTACGGTTAAAAAGATACGAATTTTCAAAGTTTACAAATCCGAAAATTTCATTTCTAGGAAAAATCATTCTTGATAAAAATTAGGACTTATCTCTTTTTGATCAATTTTCTCCAAAACTCAACAAAATTATTCACTTTTCCTTTATAAAAACATTTTGTTTATAAAAATCCATGAAATCAACACTTTATTTCTTTCTCACATAAAATACTTGTCTGAAAATCTTTTATAAAACAAAATCTCAGGGTTCATTTTTAACAAAATTCGTTTACGCACGTACGGGAAAAATGCGGGGTGTTAGAACATGTTCGAAGATGCGATGACGGCTGCAGTTAAAAAGGGAAAAGAATTTCTTCAAGGAGCTACGCGTTCACAAATCAGACAGACTCTTCGCAGCATTTCTCGAGGACGAGAAATCTTCAAGTTGGAGAGAATGTAACACCCCGCATTTTTCCCATATGTGCGTAAACGAATTTTGCCAAAATGAATTTTGAGGTTGTGTTTTTCAAAGGATTTTCAGTTGAGTATTTTACGAGCATAAGAGACAAAGTATTGATTTTCATGGATTTTTATAAACAAATTCTTTTCCTAGATTTAAAAGTGAATGATTTTGTTGAGTTTTGGAGAAAAATGATCAAAAAGAGATAAGTTCTAATTTTTATCAAGGATGATTTTTATTAGAAATGAATTTTCACTTGGATTTGTCAACTTTGAAAATTCGTAACTTTTTAACCGTAACTCATAATTTTATGATCTTTATATGAAAACGATCGTCTTGAAACGTAGAATTTGAAAATGTAACTTTTAGAATTTTCTGGATGGATTTATAAAAATTTATCCCTAGAGTTTGTGAAGTACGAATTTTGAAGATTTTGTTTTGTAGAAAATAAACTTATTGCTATTGGCTTAAAATTTTATGTGATGTGTGTTGGTTTAATGTGTGTGTAATAAGTGATGCATGAAGATGATTGTGTGAATGTGATTCCTTAGAATCAATTGCATTATTGTGTGAATTAATGATTATAAGTAAGTATGATTAGAAAATAAAAATACAAGACATGTATGTGTATGTGTGTATGCTACGGTTTGTATGTATGTATATATATATATATATATATCTGTGTGTGTGTGTGTGTGTACTACGTATGTGTGTGTATGTATAAGCTTAGGATTTTTAATTGTTGGTCAAGAAACCCATAAACTAGGTTAGAACCATAAGTGAACTAAGTTAGTAGAAATCCTAAGTAGTAGCCAAAAGTAATTAGACATGGAAAGACCTAGTTCCTGAATTCACTCCACCATGTCCCCTTAACTAGATTCCCTACATGCAAGCTTTTGAAAGGCCAAAACTACCCCTCCCAATTATGCATGATCGAAACCTAAACCTAAGGGAAAAAGAGGGAGAAAGAAAGAGAGAGGGTGGCCGTGAGGTTTAGGAAGAGGAAGAAGAAGGTTTAGAGCTTGATCAAGCCTCATCCATGAAGATCTAAGTGTTAGGAGCTAGAAGATCAACCTTTTTCATGGTAGGACTCGAAGATCAAGATGAAGATTGTAATAGTTTAGATTTTTCTTTTTAGTTTGTAGATCTTTCTTCTTTTCTTCTTGCATGTCTATTTTTATGGCTTGAAAGTCGAGTTTATGTGTTGTTTTTACTTTATCATGGACTTTAAAGACTCAAAGTGATTTGTAATATGTGAAACTTTATGCTTGATGTTTCGGTTGTGGTTTTCTTGATGGATCTTAATGTTTTTCAAACCAAAACTTTAAAGATCTAAAGAAAGTTGAGATTTTTGTAAAACTCTAAAATAAACTTCCTTTGCATGTTAAGCTTTCTTACTCAAACCATGATTTATGATGTTTTCATGAAAAGATTTGATAAAATGAAGATCTTTGGCTTTGCATGTTGAATCTTTTTGCTAAACCGTGACCTATGATGTATTTTCATACTTATTTGATGAGTAAATATATGATCTAAGCTTGATTTGTGAAAAAGTTAAAGTCTTTAGCCTTGCATGTTGGGTTGATGATGATCTTGGGTGATTTGAGTGTGTGCATGTGATTATCTTTGTTTGATGGATGGAAAGTTAAAGATCTTGAAGCATGCATGTTAATTTTAAGTAGAAAGATCATGTCTTTATTTGATGCATGTCACGGTTTCAAAGGGAAAATTTAAGAAACAAGTTTTGTAACACCCCGCAAATTCCTCGTATTAATTTAAAATACTAAAGAGATCTTTTTGAGAAAAGTGTTTTTGAAAGAATATTTTCTTAAATAAATTTCCTAATTCACATTTTCAAGGTAATGAGTGACTTTAAAGAAATGATTTCCTAAAATAATGGCAAAAGTTTAGAAATTGAGTTTTTGGAAAAATATATGTGTTTGATATTTGTGATTTTTGTATGAGTCATTTTATAATGAAAAAGAATTATTTTCTATTTATATGTGTGTATGTGTGCACGGTTTCGGTATGTATGCATATGCTTAGGATTACATGAAAATTTAATTAGTAGAAAAATATAATGATGCATGATTGTGTGTTAGGTGTGTGACACGTGTATATATGTGTATATATACGTGTATGTAACGTATGTGTATGTATGTGGGGGGGAAGCCTAGAATTTTCCTAAGTGTTAGACAAGGAACCAAAAAGGCTAAGTCCTAACCATGACCAAACTAAATGAGTAGAAAACCCTAACTAGAAACTAATGGGTAATTAAGCCTAAAGGATCCTAGTCCCTAGATTCACTCCTCATTGTCCCCTTAGAAATGATAATATCCACCCATGCAAAATCATGAAGAGCCAAAATTGCCCCTCCCATTTGCACCTTGGTCGAATTTATACAAGGGTAAAAGAGGGAATCATGAGTTGTCTATATAAACCTTCACCCTTAGTTCCTTTCACCCATTTTCCCATTCATTTCTTTCATTCCCTTCACTTTTCAAACACATTTGTTGAGAGCAAGTACCAAGCTCTCAACACATAGAGAAAAAGAAGGAGAGGCCGTGGGTAAGAAGGAGGAAGAAGGAGGAAACCAAGCCAAAAACCTAGAGTTTCCCTTGAAGATCCAAGACCTTAGGAGCTAGAAGACTTTAACCTTGGTGGGTACTTCGAAGGATTATGGCGAAATTGTAATAGTTAGATTTTCTTTTGTTTTGTGAAGTGTTCTTCTTTCTTTCTTTGCATGTTAACTTTTCCAAGCTTGAAAGATAAGTACAAGTGTGTTTGCACTTGATCATGAAATTTTAAAGCTTAAAGAAACTTGAAAATGTCTAACTACCGGACTTCATAACTCGTTTAAGGTCTTCATGAAAGATCTTAAAGTTTTTCATATTAAATCCTAAAGATCTAAAGTTTTGTTGAGATTTTTGTAAAGCTTAAAGTAAATCTCTTTGCATGTCAATTTTCCTTTCTTAAACCGTGACTTAAAATGGTATTTAAGAGTTTGCTTGATAAATAAATAAGTGATTAAAACTTGGTTGGTAATAAAGTTAAAATTTTGGGTGTTGCATGTTGATTGTGATGATTTGAGTTCATGCATGTGCTAATTGAACTTTGATCTTGAAATTTTAAGAATAAATAAACTTATAAAACCCTAGATCAAGAGCCAAGTGATTCGGCCTTGACTAGATCTATGGGTCTTGATCCTTTTTAATTTAATTCAAGACATTGCATGTTAATCTTATGATTAGAAAAGTTGATTTGAGTGGTTGAAAGTGTTTGATTTTAACTTGATCTTGATAAAGTCTTGATTGTGGTCTTAATCTTTAACTTGTTTTGAAAACGTTTGACCTTTGGTGCATGCATGTTGTTTTTTTTAACCAAAAGAATTAACCTTTCTTCATGCATGTCACGGTTTTGACTTATTCTTCTCCAAATTGATTTTTAATCTTTGATTTGGGTTATCATAATTGATTCTATGACTTGATCTACAAGATCTAAGAACATGCATGTCATTTTTGGAATAAAAAGATTTGACCCTTCTTAATGATCATCACGGTTTCATAAAAGAATCAAGGAAATAAGTTTTTGAAAAATTATTTTTAACTTGATTCATGTCATGTCTTTTTGCATGTGAAAGATTTGAAGTTAAATCTTGATTTTTGGTAATGAAGTATTCGGTTTAGGCTTAGAAATCAATAAATCATGTTTTGATTTTCATAAGAGATACATGCATGTTAATTATTTTTTTGATATAAGAATTTTGTGTTTTGCATGTTGAAAAAGTAAACCAAAAACTTTGTTTTTGTCAAAATGAGGTTCGACCTATGCATGTAGAATAGACTAGGATCCTTTTTCAATGAAGTGACATAAAAGAAATGAGTATGTTTTGTGAAATATGATTAAATTAAATTGTGTTGTGTATATCTAAATCCTATTCGGTTTTTAATTAAAGATAAGGAAAATAAATAAATTAATTGATTTTGGAAAACGATTGTGTTTGAACGAATATAGATGTGAGTATGTGTATTCGATTGAGAGGAAAAGTAAGAGTAAATAATTTTGTAGCATGAAAAAGAAAATAGAATTTAAGTGCTTGAAATAATTCAAGTTGAATTATGTGTTTTAAATTTGTGATCTTTGAATTGTTTTCTTTCACGTCATTCGGCCATATAGTGTAAACAAGTTTAGGAAGTTTAGTTGCACGAAATAAAATGTACATGGTGATTTTTGAAAAGAATTGAATGGTTATGTTTGGTTTGTATCTTTGTGAGTATGTGAATGCCTAAGTGTTTTGTTTTAATTAAGTGAATAAGTGTTCGATTTATAATTAAATTAAATGATTCATTTTGTGTTGCTTGTTGTTGTGTGCTAAGTTGATGTTTGGAAAATGATTGAGTGTGTAATTGATTTTGAAATCAATTGATTTTAAAACAATTTGATTTGATTTATTTGAGATTTTTGGGATTGAGTTTATGGCTGTCCAAAGTTTGTGTTATGATAAAAGTTTGAGTTTTAAAGTGTTAATTTTGAGTCAAAGAAGTATTTGAAATAAAAAGTGTTTTTACGATGTTTTCGGGATTTTATTAAAATGATTTTACAAAACGACTCTTTGCTGTCCAGAATTGTTTGGACTCGTTTCTTAATTTTAAAAATGAATACAAGTGATTTAAAGTAAAGTTTTCAAGCGATAATTGATTTCAGAAAAACCCGAATTAAAAACGGTGAATTTTTCGGTGTTTTCAAAACGTAATTAAGGTGCTGTCCAAAACGGACCAGCAACCAAACTAAATAATTCAAATCACTTTACATGGTGTTTTCAAATGATTTTTGAAAGTACTTAAGGTATTATAAATATCAGAGTTGTTTGAAAGAAAACAGTTATATTTTAAGTTTTTGGACGAGGAATGAAAGGTGTCTAAGTTCCAGAAAGTATTTTCTTAATACAAGTTAATAACATAAGCGTATTTTATTTAGTACGAGGAATTTGAAAGACGAGGGATTGGGGCAGCTGGCAGTGATAAGGATCCGCGGAGACGGTACGCATTAAAACGCTGGACCTCAGGTGAGAGAGAAGCTTTCCTAAGACACCGTGGTATTTAGGTGACTTATTAGGACGTTCCATATCATCTCAAAAATCGGAACTTAGTGGTTCGGAGTCAGTAGTATAAGTGGAAATTGTTTGTGCTGTGTGTGGCCACTTATACGAAGGTGACGAAGACCACATTGTTATTGTGTGATGTGTGTATGTTGATAGCATGCTTTTATTATTTATTTAATTATGCCCAATGATGTTGATTAAAATGAGTAAACGGCTGATGGACGTCTGTTACGTCCTGAAAATAAAAATGAGATAAGTAAGTCGATGGAAATAAAGATATAATAAGAATGGAATAATGGTGATGGATAAGAGATTCATTAGAAAAGAGATAAAGGATTGAGATTGGGAAAAACAAATGATAATGTCGAGAATGAGCCAGAGTTGGGAAGAGTAATGTCGTCATGAAGGCAAGATGTGATTTGAGTGGAGCTGGGCTCCTTTGATTTTGTTTTTGGGAAAGAGACTAGTGTTGAGTTGAGCTTGCTCCTCCATTAGCGCTCAGCCCAAAAATGTGATTTTTGAAAAAGGTTTTTGAAAAGATATTTTTGAAAAGAGATTTTGAAAAGGTTTTGAAAAAGGAATTTTTGAAAAGGTTTGTGAAAAGAGAATTTTGTAAAGAGTTGCGAAAAAGAAATTTTGAAAAAGGTTTGTGTAAAGGAATTTTTGAGAAAGGTTTTGAAAGGATTTTCTTGAAAAGAAGTTTTTGAAAAAGATTTATGAAAAGAGGTTTTTAAAAAGATTTTTGAAACAATATTTTCGAAAAGGATTTGTAAAAGGATATTTTTGAAAAGGTTGTGAAAAGAAATTTTTGAGAAAGATTATGAAAAAGTATTTTTAGAAAAGTTTGAAATAAATTTTATGAAAGTTGTGAAAAGAGATTTGGAGGTGTTTATGAAACTTGATTTGAGAAAGTTTATGAAAAGAAATTTTATGAAAAAGTTTACGAAATGATATTTTGCGAAAGTTCATAAAATGAGATTTTGAAACTGATTTATGAAATGTGAAGATATGAGATTTTGAGAAAAGAAATTGAAAGGAGGTTGTTAGAAGAGATTGTGGAATGAGATGCAAGCGGTTGATGTGATCCCAGCTCTGTGCTATGTGAGAATTGATGAGAGAAAGATTGTGCCAAGTAGTGGTCGGGACTCATTGAAGGGATGCACGAAGGATGGGCCGACCTTAGGTTAATTAAAGGATAAAAGATTTTAAAAGACATACGCGGTGAGGTATGAGAGTGCGAAGTAGTGGAGAGGAAGGAACCATAAGTATCTGCGGATACTTAGGAGGAGATTGCATTAGGGGAGGACGATGATGGTGAAACGTCAAGAAGTCTAGAGTATGTTTCTAGGCATAACAAACTCCACATGTGGCATACGAACGTGGTAGGGACTGGGTCCAATGTCGTGGTAAGTTCTGCGGGCCCACTAGAAACATATTGTCGCCCCCTAGATTGCAAATCTTGAACAGTGAGAGGGACTGGAGTGGGGCATCTTGATTGCCACTGTGAGACAGTGTGCCTTGAGTATATTTATGAATTGATATGATTTGATTTGAGGATGTAGTCCTCCTGGTCTGGGACCAATTGTTTGTGAGACAGCTGTCGTGCCCGCACGGTAAAGGTCATGTACTCCTGTTTGCTTCCGACTAGGTTGGGTGGATGACCGAGGAGATGTAGACGTGAGTGATAGCCGAAATCGAAATGAATACTTCGAGGATATTTTAACATTCCCCAATCACCAGAGGTTATAAATTGATAAGACTGGAGGAAAAGAAAAATATGGTTATGAAATGGAAATGAATGAGAAAAGGAAAGAATGTTCATAAGATGTGAAAGTAAGTAGGAAAGGAAAGAGGATAACAATAATGCTAATAATGTAAGATACTAATGATAATGATGTCAATGATATGTTTGGTTGTTGTGTGCTTGTATATTGTATTGTGTATTTGTTTGGTCCTGGTAACTTGCCTATCATAATCCCACACCGTCGACGATGCGTCGTTCGGATCGCTTACTCTCTCCTGTTCGTTGGCATATTGGGGCTGTTGATATTTCAACGGGCAGACGGAACATCGCATGGAGATCATCACTTCATAGGAGTTGGAGCTGGAGTCTAACGACAACGGGAAGGCAACGACAGAGGTGGCTTCATCTTCGGGAGTGAAGAAAGGGCGCAAGAAGAGAAAGGAAGTTTCATCCAGTTGTGTGCGACATGAAGAATTAGGGATAGAGTTTTAGTCAAGTCTAGTGACAGTAATGTTGAGTCAAGGATTACCAAGCAATGTGCCACTTCTGTAATTCAGCTAAACTTTCAATTCTGCAATACTTCATTTGGAAAGTTGAACAATGTAACCTTTCAGAAAAATGTTTGGATGATTTTGAAGCGAGTTATTTCGTGAAGATGAAAGTTTTATAAAAATAAATGTTTTTAGTAACAACTCGATTTTCCGTAAAAGAAGGTCAAGTGTTCCAATAACATTTCAACAATGTTTATAAAAAAAAATTTGGCCTCATTTTTGGTAACTTTAATAAATAAAAGTTAATTATTTTGAGTTACGAAAATCGGGCTGTTACAAGTTTCAAAATGATTTTTGAAGTATGAACATGATTTGATCTAGTGTTTGATCTTGTGCATGTTTTATTTTGAAGGAAGGCCTTTCGGCCATGTTTGATAAAAAATGGAATTCATGCTTTTTATTTTGTGAAAAATTGATGCATGTGTGTCTTAAGACTAGATCTAATGATTTTAAGAACATGCATGTCATTCTTAGTAGTTTAAAGTATAATCTTGATTTTTATTTAAGATTAAATGATGAACTTGAGTTTTATTGGAAATCTTTAATAAAAATCTTGTTTTGATGGGGTTAATACATGTTGATGTGAAGGAGTTGTGTGGTGTGATGCTTTGAAAAGTTTGCTTTGAAAGCCTACATGTCTTGATGTGATTATGTGACTTTTGGAATGTTGAAAAATGAATAAAGACCTTGTCCTTGTTAATGATGAAATTCGGCCAACATAGGTAGAGGTAGAGGGCTATGTTTGCTTATCATTTAGAGTGCATGCATGATCAAACTTTTTTTTTATCTAAGAACTTTAAAGTATATTCATGAAATAATCAAGTTTTAAAAAGAAAATGAAATAAGTCTTTGGAGTGGTTGTGGCTCAAATTGTTGTTTTGATTTAAGTTAAGAGAATGAACTAAAATTGTTAATTTTCCTCTTTGGATGCTCACGGTTTTTAGCCCAAAATAAAGAAAATGATTTCATGCTTTTATGTATTTATTTGTGCATTAAATCCTTGCAAAATTATATGTGTAGGATTCAGCCAATGCATGCTAAAATGGTTGGAAAAATTGTCTTCATGAAATGACTTGTGATTATGGCTATGTTCCTAGGTGCGTGATGCTATGTGGAAGTGATGTATGCTTCCTTTAATCTTTTTGGTTTTAGAAATAAAAATGAATAGGTTGATTTGATTATGTAAAAAGAAATTTTCATGATGTTGATTCAATGATTTCTAGTTGTAAAGTTTATTAGTGATTAGAAAATAATGACCATGGTAATTCGGTCCTTGGTGATTTAGTTACAAGGCTTAGTTTAAATTATTTTCTTAAGAGTAATTGAATTAGTCTATTAAGATTATAATTTAATTAATGATTTTGAATGATTGAAAATGTAACTTGCTTTATGTGAATTGTGAATGCTTTGAAACTTTTATGTGATTGCTCTTTATGTTAATGGGATGTATTGAATTGGAATTGTTCTGAATGTTGTTTGTAAGATTTATTGGTGAAAAATCTATGTTTGGATTTCAAAGAAAATTGAAAAATGTTTTATTTGAAAAGTATGGTTTAAACGATTTAAATTGATTTGGAAATTTTTATGACATCCTTTGATCAGTATTTAATGGTGTTGCAAAGTTTTGAAATTTAAATAAATCAGTTTGTTGTGATTCTGGAATTTTATCCTTTTTGGATTTTGTATTTTGTTGGATGCTTAAGGATAACGATTTTTATAACACAAGTGTTTTGAATTAAGGTTTACGAATGAAATGGATTCTATTTTGATAAAGAGATTATTTTGGAACTGTTTCAAAGTTTTCTTAGAAACATTTTAATTATGGATTTGACCTGGATTTGAAATCTTTTGGATATTGGCGATGTGTTTTCAAAAAGGGAATTATTTCAAAGTGTTTTCAAAACGAAATTATGAATTCATGAGAATCGTTTCTAACGCACGGGAAAATGTTCTAGTTCGGGTGACGGACAAAAAGGACACGAGGCCGGAGTAGCAACTTGGGAAGCTTGGAAAGTTCTTGGAGAGCTGCGTCATTCGAGGTGAGAGAGGGGCTTCCCTTAAGACGTCGTGGTATTTAGGTAACATATTAAGGCGTCCAATCATCTCAATGATTGGACCTCGATCTCATTAAGCGAGGAAGTGGGATAGCAATTGTTTGTTTGTTTGGCTATCTACACGAGTAGTTGAGATCGGTTTGCTGTTTTTAGTTGATATGTCTTTGCTGAAATAGTATGATATGTTGTTTTTAATAATCATGCATGAGCTATTTGATTGTTTTAATATGTGAAATGATTCAATTGTCTAATAAGCAACTGTGATAGTGTTTGAGAAATATTTTATTAAACCCTGAGTATGAGATGAGTTGAATGGAATGGTGAAAGTAATGAAATAAGACAAAAGGAAAAGAGATACGGATAAGAAATATGAGAAATGATTAAGAAAGAGATAAGTCATGATGTGAATGGAACATTGAAAGAGATAAATAGTGAAAGAAGAGAATTAATAGCTGAGTTGAGAAAGAATTGAGATGAAAAGATGATTTTCAAGATGGTGATAAGAAATACCCGACGAGGCGAGCGGAAGCGTGGAGATGATGAGGAGAAAGACGTTGATGGTGCTGCTGAGTAACAACTGAGGAGAAAGACGCTGATGGTGCTGCTGAGCAACAAACTGAGGAGAAAGACGCTGAGGGTGCTTCTGAGTAACAACTGAGGAGAAAGATGTTGATGATGTTGCTGGGCAATGATGATGAGAAAGATGTTGATGATGCTGCTGAGCAATGATGATGAGAATGATGCTGATGTGATGCATGAAAAAGAGATGCGATGAAAGACGCTGTTGAGATTCTTTGGGGAACGGATCGAACGATTAGTGGTCGGGACTCGTTGAAGGGATGTACCAAGGATGAGCCGACTATTAGGATTAAGCCGTTAATTAAAACTCTAAAACTTTAAAAGACATTAACGAACGCAGTGAGTTATGAGTGTCGTATCGAAGTAGTGGAGAGAAAGGAACCATGAGTATCAGGGATACTCAGGTGGAGATTGCATTAGGGGAGGACAATGACGGTGAAACATCAAGAAGTCTAGAGTATATTTCCAGGTGGAACGAACTCCACATGTGGCATACGAACGTGGTAGGGACTGGGTCCAATGCCGTGGTAAGTTCTGCAGGCCAACTAGAAAATACTGTCGCCCCCTAGATTGCAAATCTTGAACAGTGAGAGGGATTGGAACGGGGCATTTGTGATTGCCACTGTACCCGAGTTTCCTATAGTGTGCCTTGATATTAAATGATATGATATAAGATGATATTGAATTGAATTGAATTGATTTGAGACTGTACCCGAGTTTCTACAGATCTCCTGGCTTGGAGCCAATTGTTGAGACAGCTGTCGTGCCCGCGTTGTAAAGGTCCTGTACTCTTGTTTGCTTCCGACTAGGATGGGTGGATGACTGAGGAGATGTAGACGAGTGTGTCTTCCTCAGTGATGATTTCCCCACATCATTGAGCGAACCGGAACGATAAGACTTAAGAGATTGAAAATAATCAAAAGAAAAGTACATTAAAGATATCAAGTATTGAGCAAGATTTATAAGACAAGTATGAGAAGTGATTCCTGGAATAATTGATGAATCTCGAGATCATGGTTGAAGAAAGAATTGATAAGAGTTGTGGAAGTTTTATAAGGAAGATATTAGAATGTGATTACAAGAAGTTGAATATAAGATTGTGTTTTAATTATATGATGATAATGATCTTGTTGTTGTTTTGGTTTGTTTGATGTTTATTGTCTTGTCTTAATATTTGCCTATTGTAATTCCACATAGTCGACATAGCTGTTTTGGGTAGCTCACTCTCTCCTGTATCTTTGTTTTGTATTGGAAAAATTTCGTATGATCTTTAGATGGAAAATATAGCGAGATTCCAGCTTATTCGGGAGATAGGAGCATCTCCATTGAAAGGGGATAACATAACTGTGACCGCCCGGGTCATAGTTCATCTAGAGACGAAGCGGCGAAGGAAAGACATCATGGAGAGACTTTTAGCCCGTGAGATGGAGGAGGACAAAACACGAGACGACGTTATGGAAGAAACTCGTGAGGCAGCAAATGAGGACGACTCTGCTGGTGGTCTGGGAGCTTGACCTACCAAGATTTAGATTTAGGAGTCGAGTCTTAGTGTGTATGACTAGAGAATAGGTAATCCCCCGGAGGAATGTATTCCATTGTAAATTCTTAGTTGCCTTAGCTCTATCATACTGTACCCCGGCAAAAGTTTAATTCAACACTGATGTTTCGAAACAAGTAAATGGGTTGTGTATTTAAAATGATGTTTTGTGAACAAGTTTCAAGGTGCGGTGTCTTGTGACATCTCGGTTTGGAACTTGAAAGATTTTATGCAATGTGAGAACATGAGTTTTTAATTGCAACTATGTTTTTAAAGTCTAAGTGTTCTCACGACTAGGTAACACTTGTAAAAAAAAATTTTAAAAAAAATTGTCCCAAATTTTCACTATATTTCTTTTTAAGTAGTTGTGGTTTCAAGTTGCCAAATCGGGGTGTTACAGTATTCACTTAACCTAAAATCAATAGGTGGCTTAAAGGTTTGAAAGGAAAGGTTTAGTTTTGAGAAAACAAGTTTTTAATTGAATGTAGCAGTGGCTAATCGATTAATGGTCAGGTTAATCGATTAACACACACATGTTACAGTGGTTAATCGATTAAGCCATATATTAATCGATTAACACCTGTAAAACTGGTTTCTAAAATATGTTTTTAACTTCTCAAAATCAGTTTTTAGTGTTCCTAACTTTTGGGTATTCTATATAAACCTTTTCCTAACCTTTGTGAATCATTAGATTGAACTAACATTACTTTCATATCATTTTTGTAACAACCCTAATTTTCGTCTCCCAAATAACAAAGAAATTAATTATAACAATTATTTTATATTAGTTTTGAAGGTCTCAGTTTTTGTACATTATGTGTTTTTATATATAAAAATATGAGATATATTTTTATATGGTTATTTTGTACAAAAATATGAATATTGTAATTTAGTCCTTGGGTTGGGACCTAATTGCAATATTAGAAAGGTTTTTGAAGAAAGAATAATTAAATTATTAATTTTTGAAGTTTTATCAGTATGTAACCGGTTAGAAGGGCTCTATAACCGGTTACACGATGAACCCAGAAACTGGGTTAGTGCGTTGTGATGAATAATCACTTGATTAATCCACGAATTCGCCACAAAATTAGCTTAAGATTAGTGGAGAACATGCGTCCTCATGCATGTAATCTTGATTTCTCTATAAAAGGGTGGATTGTTGAAGGATTGGGGCTGATTTTTCTGAGTTTGGTGTTGGGAGGCTCTGTTAGGGTTTCTAATTCGTCTGGAGTAATTCTTCTTCGTTTCTGAGTGTTGAAGAGTGAGTGATACACTACAGGAAAGCTTGAATCAAGGGCTATTCATTGATATAAGATTTGTGAGCAGAGAGTTCTTGTGTGAGGAGGAATCAATCCAAGAAGTTGAAGCTTTGAAGCTGTCAACACTGTCTCTGTGTTCGTGGAGCTGTCTTTGAGCTTCGATTTAGGTAAGCTCAAGCACTCTTTGAATCTCAAACCACTTTGATTTTCTAGTGCATGTTACCTAGAGAAAGTCCTAATTGTTTTCCCTAATTTGTTTGATCAATTTCTATGTCAAAATTCCTGGTGTTTGGACCCTGTTGCTGAAAAACGTGGCTAAGGGCAGAACTGAGGGCTCTTGTGGAATCTGTGGATTTTTATTCAATCTCAGTGTATTTACTCATCAAAAACGACTTTGAGGTATGGGAGAAGTTTATCTTATACTAGATTAAGACTAAAATCAAGTGATTTAGGACTTGAGTCAACAAAGATTCAAAAGGGCATTATGTGTTTAGAGTTAAAAGGCATGGAGGCCAATTCTGTGTCTCAATTCTTTTTGAGCAAAGTTGATAACCTGCATGCACGCTATTCTGATGATTGAATCATAATTTAAAGGTGTATTATGAGTTTTGTGATATCAAGTTGTGTTTATGTGGAATTATATGCAATTTGAGTATCTAAATTGAATGCATGCAAGATAAATATGTTGTTGTGGTTGAACATGTTTATTTTAAGCTATGTGAACTCTTTTGAGTGTTGAAATTGGTTAGATTTGAGTATTGGAAAGAATGGTATGCAAAACATCATTTTTCAATGTACAGACTGCATAATCTAACCGGTTATTCGAAATTTGTAACCGGTTAGATACTGTAAATTTTCAAAGAAAATGAATTTCTGAAATTGGCTCTGTATTCTTACCATTTTTACTCAAGTCTATACTCTAATTTCACTTGAACTCAATCTGAAAACATGTTGATAAATACTGTTTGGTTCAGATTGAAATTGAGGAGTTAATGCCTTAATGTTATGAGATGATTTCAAGAGGAAATTGTGCTCAATTGGAATTTGGATTGTGATTTAGACTTTTGAATGATGAAATCAGTGGGTTTGAGGTATAAAACAATGTTGAAAACTTGTTTATGGATTGGTTAGAGAATTCAAGAAAAAGGGTTTTCTGAATTGCAATGGTTAGTAAGTTCAGGTCTGTAATTCTATCCGGTTAGTACCTGAAACTAAAAAATAAAAGTTAAGTCTTTTAAATGAGAAGTTTGATACCATTTGTTGAGATTTCCCAATCCAAGTTTAATGGCATGTTTTTAAGTAAATTCATGAATGAATTTTGGTGCTAAAGGTTATACCTCAAATTAATCATTCAAAAGAGAAATTGAGATATCTCTAAATCACAATAATTAAATTAAAGATAAAAACCAACCTTAATGATTGTGCATTCATGCATATAGAATGGAAGATGGGTTGGTAGGAAACGATTATCATATTCTAGGAATATGAGGAGGGTACTCCGGGAGTACCAAATTTGTAACCTACTTTATGACACATTCTGGGAATGTGGCCAGTGTCTGGGACCTGGTTTCTTTGATGTGTTCTGGGAACACAATGGTGTGCAACCTACTTGATGACACATTATGGGAATGTGGCCATTGTCTGGGACATGGTTTCTTTGATACGTTCTGGGAACGTGATGCATACTCTAGGAGTGGTGCATGTTTATATTCCAAGTATGGTTTGCTATACGTTCTGGGAACGTGATACACACTCTGGGAGTGATGTTTATTTATCCAAGTATGGTTTGCCATTCGTTCTGGGAACGTATGGTAGTGTTCTGGGAACACATTGGTGTATTGGATGGACGTCCAAGATGGACTAATAGTGGAGGCCTCAGTTGTGGATAGAAATCATGCACCATGCCACCTGCATTATAAGAGATATAATGTTGAAAATTGGTGTGCTCATATGTACTTGCATTATTGTCTGTCCATGATATACTTGTGTTTGTATTTTAGTCTTTATTGATTATGTATATGTGTATACTTACTCCCCGTGCCCTTATTAGGTGTTGATCGTATATCTTGCTTGCGCAAAAGTCAGTGAAGGGAGATGTTCCTTAGGTGCATGCAGAGTGTAGAAAGTGTGGGTTGGGAACCCTTTATGCAGATATCGAGGATCCGACCAGATGGATGTTTGGACAGAGGACCAGTGACCAGCTCTATAACATCCCTATTATTTTAATAGTATTTATATGATACACATTTTGAAAGAGGTATCATAAGATGAATTTAGTTTCATAATAATACTTATTTGGTATCCATGGGCTTATTACACTTGATAAATTTTGGGGAGAATAATATGACTATTTTACTATGTTTCCGCAAGCTCTGATTTTATTAGTCAAACTCATTATTAGACAAATTTTGGTAAAAGGAATTCTCAAAGGAAAGGGAAATTTTTATTTTCAGATCTTTTTCCAACAAAGACAAGTCCATGTAATCATAAGCTTATTACTTTTCTTATAAAGTAAGATGATAATATAAGGAGTGTTTCAATTTTTACAAAGATAAAAGCCACAATATTCTCTCTCACTTTCATAGATCAAAGCTTAAACTTTTACATTCTTTGATCAAGAATCTTTAAATCTCTTATGTTGATATTTTCATAGCTCTTGATATTTAATTGAATGTAGCAGTGGCTAATCGATTAATGGTCAGGTTAATCGATTAACTCACACATGTTACAGTGGTTAATCCATTAAGCCATATATTAATCGATATATTAATCGATTAACACCTGTAAAACTGGTTTTTAAAATACGTTTTTAAGTTCTCAAAATCAGTTTTTAGTGTTCCTAACTTTTGGGTATTCTATATAAACATTTTCCTAACCTTTGTGAATCATTAGATTGAACTAACATTACTTTCATATCATTTTTACAAAGATAAAAGCCACACTATTCTCTCTCACTTTCATAGATCAAAGCTTAAACTTTTACATTCTTTGATCAAGAATCTTTGAATCTCTTATGTTGATATTTTCATAGCTCTTGAAAGAGATTCATAGAATTTTTATGGTTTTCATTTGAGTTGTAATCATTGCAAAGAAGGCAAGCTATCTACAACAAAGAAGAAGTCTTGGTGTGTCGATTATCATCAAGCAAATCAATCAAATTGAAGAAGTCTTGGTGTGTCATCAAGCAAAGTGAAGTCTTGTTGTGAGGTATCAACGAGCAACGTGGAAGACTTGTTGTGGGGTTATCAACAAGCAAGGGAAGAGGTTAGATTAGATTCAATAGGATTGCAAGACAAGAGTGTGGTATCTCTTGGAGGCTATCAAGAAGGGAGTCTTGAGAGGCATTTACTTGTAATTTGAGAACTCTAATTCCTCATAGTGAAGAATCTCTCTTGGTTGAAGAGGGGACTGGATGTAGCTCTCAAGTGGATGAGAGTGAACCAGGATAAATCACTGTGCAGTATCTCTATTCCTTTAACTCTTTACATTCTTGTCATTTCATATGTTCTTGGTTGAAAAGCTAGAAAAGATTGATTTTTCATAAGTGATTAAATTGAATCTTAATTGTGCAAATTGATTTGGGGAAAATCATTTTCATAATCTAGGTAATCAATAAGAATATTGGTGTTAATCTTTTCCGCTCAATCTCTGATCATACGTGTTAATTGATTGATTTTTGTATTCGATTGAAAAGTGATTTTTCAGTTTTTAACAGTGATTAATCGATTAAGGAGCAGCATAATTGATTAACATTTTTCATGCTTTCTGATGTTAATCGATTAGGCATCAGGTTAATCGATTAAGAGCTGAAGTTTTTGTAAAAATCATTTGTTTTAATTGTTTCGATTAGTTTCTGTCGAAAATCTTTCAAGGTTTCTTAAACACCTATTCAACCCCCCCTTCTAGGTGTTCTCCTAGTGCCTCCTAGTTATTTCACCCACCAATTGTAGTTTTTCTCAATTGGTATCAAAGCTCGGTCGAAAGACACGAGCATAGAGCTTTTTCGTAAAGATCCTTGAAGAAACTGCAATGGGTTCTATGAATCCCTTTGGTGGTGAAGGCGCTGCAATAAACCGTCCTCCACTATTTAATGGTGAGGGATATGCTTATTGGAAAGCGCGTATGAAAATTTTTATCCAAGCAATTGATATTGAAATTTGGAAAGCGATTGAAAAAGGTCCTCACATCCCCTCTAGTTTAGTTGATGGAGTAGCACAATTAACCCCCGAAGATAGGTGAAATGATGATGATAAAAAGAAAGTTCAATATGATTTTAAAGCAAAAAATATCATCACCTCCGCTTTATCTTATGACGAATTCTTTAGAGTTTCTCAATGTGCTAGTGCTAAGGAAATGTGGGACACTCTTCAAGTGACTCATGAAGGAACTAGTGAGGTTAGACGTGCAAGGTTAAATGTTTTGATGCGTGAGTATGAACTGTTTCAAATTCTTCCAAATGAATCTATTAATGATATGCAAAAACGTTTTACTCATATTATCAATCATTTACTTGCTCTTGGTAAAACTTTTCTACAAGGTGAACTTTCTAACAAAGTGTTGAGATGTTCGGATAGGCATTGGCAACCAAAATTGACAGCTATTGTAGAATCTAAGAATTTGGATGCTATGGATCTCGCAACACTTTTCGGAAAGCTTCAAGAACATGAAATGGAGCTTGGACGTTTTCAAATGCATGAAGAGTCGGATAAGAACAAAGAAAGAAAAGGAATTGCTCTTAAAGCCAATAGTTCATATAAAAAGAAAGAGAGTTCTGATGATGATGATAGTGAAGATTCCGATTCGGACATTGATGAAAAAGAGATGAAACTTCTACTAAGAAAGTTTAACAAGCTTCTAAGGAGAAAAGGAAGGTTGAACAAAGACAAAGGTAAAGAGAAGAATTCCCCACACTACAAGACCAAGACAACAAAAGAAGGAGTGGTTTTCCATGAATGTGGAAAACTCGGTCATCTCAAGCATGCTCTAAGTATCTCAAGAAGAAGGAAAAAGAAAAGAAAAATTCAAATCATAAAAGGGCATATATCGTTTAGGATGATGAAGAAGAAAAGAAAAGCACATCAAGTAGTTCTTCGGATGATGAAGAAGTCGCTATTCTCAACATGATAACTCTAGTAGATGAAGAAGAAAGTTCAAATGATGAATCAAGTGAACAAAGCGAGGAAAGCGATGTAAGTGATACTAAATCCGAAATTTCTTCTAAATATGAAATGTTATATAATGCTTATGAAGAAATACATGAACAATTTAAGAAACTAGCTTTGAAAAACATTGAAAGAAAGAAGCTCATTTTGAAACATCAACAAGAAATTTTAGAACTTCAAAAACAAGTTGATGAGCTTAATCTTCAAAATGAAACTCTTGATCTCATATATGCTAGTTCTTCTTGTGATTGTGCTAGTAGATTGAATATTGTGGTTGATTGTGAGAATTGCAAGTTGCTTAAAGATGAAAATGCTATTTTGAAAAATAAGCTTGCAAGTTTCACAAGTGGTGATATTAGATTGAGTACATTGTTAAATTTCCAAAAAGGAAATTCAAACAAGTCTGGTTTGGGTTATACTTATGCTAAGAGTAAGAGTCATAGAAATGTTGTTGATTTTTCAAAAGTTGATTTTTCAAATGCACCAACATGTTTCTATTGTGGTACTCATGGACATACTTCAAATGTGTGTTATGTTAAAGTGCATGGTATACCTAAAGGAAATTTTGTTTGGGTTAAGAAGGGTGAAAATCCCTTAACTAACAAAAATGGATCCAAAACTATTTGGATACCAAAAAGCAAAGCATGATTGTTTTGTAGGTATGATTGAAGAGCAAAAGGGCTTACAAGTTTTATTCATTCATTTGCTTCTTCAAATCTCAAGTGAAAGTCCTACAAATTGGTAAAATTGATAGTGTTGGACATTTACAATTGGTATTACTTCTACAAAGTTCAATTGATATCATTGTGTGATTATTATATGATTATCATGCTATTGTGATCTATTGTGATATTTCTTTACTATTGATATCTTACTTTGTTAAGTGATATGATGACTTTTTAGTTACAATTGGTATCATATTTCATTGTTATATTTCTTTCCAATTGGTATCACATTTCAAAGTATAGTTCTTTAGTTTTTCTCAAAGTATAGTTCTTTAGTTTTACATTTGGTATCAATGTTGTGACGAAATAATCATTATTACTCTTCTTATTTTGGCTTAAGATTTTATTGTCATATTACTTTTTGATAATGCCAAAAGGGGGAGAAGAGGTTGTTTTGTTGTTTGTTTTATTGGTTGAGCAAATTTGTTGAAGATAAGGGGAGAATCAAGCTTCTATCCATTGGATTTCAAATGTCAAAAGCATTTATTGAGGAGGAGCAAGAGTCTCACCAAGTATCAAATGGTTCAAGCATCAACAACATCAAACAAATTCAAAACATGTTTGTCATTTTCAAAAAGGGGGAGATTGTTAGATCCAGTGAGAAGGTTTTGATAATGACAAAGGTTGACAAAGGTTGTTGAACAAGCTACAAATGTTTTGATCAAGCTCAAGTATGAAGAAGTTCATAAATCAACAACAAACAACAAATGATGAAGAGAGAGCAAGCTCATGAAGATTCAATTTGTGTATAATTGTAATATCTTTAGCTTGAGTCTTTTATTTTGATGAGTTTGGGTAGAGTAATTAGAGGGTAGTGAATCTCTATCAAGGTCATGATTATATCATAATTTGAGTATTCACTTAACCTAAAATCAATAGGTGGCTTAAAGGTTTGAAAGGAAAGGTTTAGTTTTGAGAAAACAAGTTTTTAATTGAATGTAGCAGTGGCTAATCGATTAATGGTCAGGTTAATCGATTAAGCCATATATTAATCGATATATTAATCGATTAACACCTGTAAAACTGGTTTTTAAAATACGTTTTTAAGTTCTCAAAATCAGTTTTTAGTGTTCCTAACTTTTGGGTATTCTATATAAACCTTTTCCTAACCTTTGTGAATCATTAGATTGAACTAACATTACTTTCATATCATTTTTAAAAAAGATAAAAGCCACACTATTCTCTCTCACTTTCATAGATCAAAGCTTAAACTTTTACATTCTTTGATCAAGAATCTTTGAATCTCTTATGTTGATATTTTCATAGCTCTTGAAAGAGATTCATAGGATTTTTATGGTTTTCATTTGAGTTGTAATCATTGCAAAGAAGGCAAGCTATCTACAACAAAGAAGAAGTCTTGGTGTGTCGATTATCATCAAGCAAATCAATCAAATTGAAGAAGAAGTCTTGGTGTGTCATCAAGCAAAGTGAAGTCTTGTTGTGAGGTATCAACGAGCAACGTGGAAGACTTTTTGTGGGGTTATCAACAAGCAAGGGAAGAGGTTAGATTAGATTCAATAGGATTGCAAGACAAGAGTGTGGTATCTCTTGGAGGCTATCAAGAAGGGAGTCTTGAGAGGCATTTACTTGTAATTTGAGAACTCTAATTCCTCATAGTGAAGAATCTCTCTTGGTTGAAAAGGGGACTGGATGTAGCTCTCAAGTGGATGAGAGTGAACCAGGATAAATCACTGTGCAGTATCTCTATTCCTTTAACTCTTTACATTCTTGTCATTTCATATGTTCTTGGTTGAAAAGCTAGAAAAGATTGATTTTTCATAAGTGATTAAATTGAATCTTAATTGTTCAAATTGATTTGGGGAAAATCATTTTCATAATCTAGGTAATCAATAAGAATATTGGTGTTAATCTTTTCCGCTCAATCTCTGATCATACGTGTTAATTGATTGATTTTCGTATTCGATTGAAAAGTGATTTTTCAGTTTTTAACAGTGATTAATCGATTAAGGAGCAGCATAATCGATTAACATTTTTCATGCTTTTCTTATGTTAATCGATTAAGCATCAGGTTAATCGATTAAGAGCTGAAGTTTTTTGTAAAAATCATTTGTTTTAATTGTTTCGATTAGTTTCTGTCGAAAATCTTTCAAGGTTTCTTAAACACCTATTCAACCCCCCATTCTAGGTGTTCTCCTAGTGTCTCCTAGTTATTTCACCCACCAATTGTAGTTTTTCTCAGGAGGTCTTTATGCGGCTTGGCGAGCTGTTCTTGGGAGAGTTTAACGATACGCCCCCTCTACTAAGAAGGTTGTTTAGCGAGACTACGTTCTCCGTATGAGCAAATTGGTCTGACTGTGTGGTTCTTGAGGTATGACTCTCAATACTGTTCTCACGGCTAGATATCTCTTCTCGAAAATATGAATGTATATATTGTATGCTTTTTTTGTGTACATATCGTGTATGCTTTGTGTGCATTGAAATTGGTGTTGTGGTTATGTTTTCCTCTAATGGATGATGATATTTATAGGGTCTCCATGGGCTGCTAAGCTTGATGTATTCCCCTTGATAAATCTTCTATTTGTGAGGATAATCTTTGTATGATCTTATCTTATTTAGATAAGTGGTGATACTCTATAATTATAGATAATCGAGCATTTATCCCTTCTAATTGAGGTATTATTTGTTTGTTGGAGATTGACTTCCTTAACAACTCTTAGTGATTCATTTATGGATTACACCTATAGCCGAGTTCTTCTGAGCTTGTCCTTGTTCTGAATCATTTGATGTAGATCGTTTGAGCTCATCTCTTGTCCCAAGGCCTTTCTCATAAGTCTATGTAGGTCGTCTAAGGACTATTACACGGGGTAGGAATTTTTAGCTCGTGATAGAAGCGAAACAGTTCAATGTTGTGATTATGTTATCATAGAAAGTATACATGCTAAATGTTTGACAAAATGCTTTAGAGAATTTTTAACAAGTTTTGATTTGATTGATATGCTTTAGGCTTTAGTTCTTTGATAGTTGAATTGACTTAAAGTTATTTTGCAATTACATTGATATATTTTATTATTGGCGATTAAATTTCAATTTTAGTTGGTCTAACTATTCACCCCCCCTAAAGCTGGGTCGGCCCGGCCCGAATAAGCCCGCATAATATCCGGGTTTAGATAACAAAAGTTGAGCCCGAAATATATTTGGATCTTTTTAGCCCGACCTGCAAAAACCCGAACTACATTCGGGTCTGAATCGGGCTAGCCTGACCCGACCCGACCCGACCTGGTTAAATTTTCTTTCTTTTTTTTAAAAATTTTTAATTTTTTTAATTTTAAACCACGCTTTTATTGTGCAGCACAATGGTTGAAAAAAAATTTAATGTCTCATTTAGCCAAGGCCCACCAAGTCACTAAAAAATTTAATGGCCTTAAAGCATAGCACCCTATTACCTTCTTTGCTTCTACAGTTCTACGGTACCTTATCTTCATATTTCATAGATATAGATTTAGTTCACTGCTCCTTCAGTGCAGCAACATTTACTTTGTTGTGCCGTAGTGAGCTCACTACCATTTTGTGTTTTGCAATGCATCGTGCATTTATTACATATTTACAATGATACTTTTAAAAAAATTTGGTTTAAAAAATAGTTCTTTTGTAAAAAAAAAAAATGTCGGGCCGGTCCATATAAGCCCGCTATTATCACAGGACAGATTTAGACATGATTTTAGAAATCCGGTTTTCAGTCGGACTTTTTAGCACGGCCCGATCAAGGCCCGAATCCGAAGCGGACCGACCCGAACCCGACCGGGTAACCCGAATTCCCCCGTCCTCCCCCCAGTTAGAGAGCCCTTGTAGTGCTTTTATAGTTTTAAACTCGAAAGACACAACACTGTATCCCTCTCTAAGCCACATAGACTCTACTCTCCTGGGCCACACAAGCAAGGTCACATAGACCTATACAATACTGGCATAAGCATAGCCGCAAAGTGGTTCCATTATATTATATTCCCTTTTATGATCTTATCTTTTAATGTCTTTTCTTTGGAAGTGTGATATGGGAGTGATATGGGATGTTTCTTTGTCCATATATGTAATATCCTATCTTTTTAATTCAAAAAAATTTTAAAAAAATTTGACGGAGTTCGTTTTAAAATATGGACTTTTCCCTTATTTAAAAATTTGTACCAGTCAAATCCAGAATCAAAATAAAACATATACGTTCATATTATGCGTATAGTAAAAGTTTAGACTATACATTCACATTATGGGATATCACATTTTTAAAAATTTTATACATCAATAAGAGAGGACATTTAAATGTCCATCAAGGCAAGTGATATCCCTTCTTTTAAAGTATACATCCAGGAGTAATTTTCTGTTCAAAATATTAAAAGGTACATTTATAAAAAATTGTTAATATATATCAAAAATCTTTGGTTGCAATTTCTATGATTATGAATCATAGAATGAAGTTACAACCTGTAACACCCCTAATTTTCGTCTCCCGAATAATAGGAAATTAATAATAAAGAAGTTTTATTATTAATTTATAGAATTTTTCTAAGTTTATGTTTTGTATTTAATTAGCCTTATATATAAAAATAAGTGGAAATATTTTTATATGGCAAATAAATGCAAAATATAAGGAAATTGCATTCTGGTCCCTGGGTGAGGACTAAAAAGCAATATTAGAAAGGTTCTTGGAGGGAAAGATTTAAAAATAATAATTTTTAAATTTTGAACTGATCTAACCGGTTAGTAATGCCCTGTAACCGGTTAGACGATGAACACAGAAGCTGGTTTAGTGGATTTTGATGAGTAATCGCTTGATTAATCCAAAATTCGCCACGATTACAGTCCCAAATTAAGTGGAAACCACGCGTCCAGCTGCATGTAATCTGGATTTGGCTATAAATAGGTGGATTGTTGATGGATTGGGGGTTGATCAACTGATTCTTGCTGAAGAAGGGTGAGTTAGGGTTTTGATTTCGTGAGGACGATTTCTCCTTCGTTCTTGAGAGTTTGAGAGTGAGAGATACACTTTTGAAAAACTTACATCAAGAGCTTTTCATTTATATATACCTTGTGAGTTGAGGGTTCTTGTGTGTGGAGAAATCAACCTTAGAAATTGGAGCTGGAGAACTGAACTCTGTTTTCTCTTGGTTCTGGAAGCTGAGTTCGAGCTTCGATTTTGGTAAGCACAGATCATGTTTAAGTTTCAAATCACTTTTATTTTCTAGTGCATGTTACCAAGATCAAGTTCTAATCGTTTTCCCCAATTTCTTTGGCCAAATTCCATGTTAATTTTGATGATTTATGGACCCTGTTGCTAGAAAACGAAACTGGAAACAGAACTTTGGTCCTGAGAGGATCTGTGGAGTTTCCTGCAAATCAGTGTCAAACTTTCATCCAAATCAACTTAGAGGTATGGGAGAAGTTTCACTATACTAGATTTAGACTAAATGTCAAAGGATTTAGGATTTGAGTTCATGAAACTCAAAAGGGCATTTTGTGTTTTTAAGCACAAAGGCTTGGAGGCCAATTTCTTGCTCACTGTGGTTTTGAGCAAATTTTAATTGATGCATGCAAGCTAAATGATGACTGAATTCTGTGTTTAAATGTTTGATTTCAGTTTTGTGGTGCTAAATTGAGTTTATGTAAATTTTCATGTAATTTAATTCAATAAACTTAATGCATGCAATATGAATGTGTTTCTAGGTGTAAACATGTTTAATTTAAGACATAAGAACTTGGTGTATACTGGAAATTGGTTAGATTTGAGAAAGAAAGAAAATGAGTTGTTAAAACTCTTGTTTTAATGGTCAGACTGCATAATCTAACCGGTTACACGATTTTCGTAACCGGTTAGACACTGTAAATTTTCAAAGAAAAATCAGTTTACAAATCAGTTCTGAGCTTTAATGGTTTTTACTCAAATCTATGCCTTAATTTCCATACACAAGGTCTGAATATAAGTTGTGGTAATGTCAACAAATACAGATTTTAAAGATTTCCATTTATGCCTTAAATTAATGGAATAATTTCAAGTGAAATTATGTTCAATGGAAAAGGATATGTGATTTGAACTTTTGAATGATAAAACAATGGTTTGAGGTATAAAAGTAAAGTTAAAAGTGTTTTGGATTGGGTAGAGAATTCAAGAAAAAAAGGGTTTTTCTGAATTGCAATGGTAAATAGTTCAGGTCTGTAATTCTAACCGGTTAGTCTGAAATTGTAACCGGTTAGTACCTGAATCTGAAAAATAAAAAGTTAAGTTTTAATTACCATTGAAGTTATACTACTCAATCAGGGTTTTATAAAGGCATATTTTGAGAAAATTCAAAGGGGAATTGTTATGCCATGTATTATACCTTAAGTGAATCATTCAAAAGTGGAAATTGGAATATTTCTAAATCACATTAATTAAGATAAAGATAAAACCAACCCTATGTTGTGCATACATATAGACTGGAAGTCTGGTTGGTAGGAACGTTTATCATATTCTGGGAATATGAGGAGGGTACTCCGGGAGTACCAAGGTATAACCTACTTGACGACACATTATAGATATGTGGCCAGTGTCCGGGACCTGGTTTTTGTGCGTTCTGGGAACGTGGTGCACACTCCGGGAGTGATGCTTTTTATCCAAGTATGGTTCGGCATTATGTTCTGGGAACTAATGTCGGTGTTCTGGGAACACAATGGTGTAGTGGATGGACGTCCAAGATGGACATTTAGAGGCCTCAGTTGTGGATAGAAAATCATACATCATGCCACTTGCATTATAAGAGTTATAATGTTGAAAAATTGGTGTGCTCATATGTACTTGCATTTGATCTGTCTATGATATATTTGTGATTGTAACTTTAGTCTTTATCCATTATGTATATGTGTATACTTACTCCCTGTGCCCTGTTTCGGTGATGGCCAGGTACCTAGCTTGCATCGAGATACGCCCTATCCCTAGTGGTATATGGACGTATGAGGAGCACCGTGCCACCTTTGAGGGGGAGGTGGATATCACTCTCTACCACCCTAACCCTTTGGTACGTGTGCGACCTCGTCGATTTAGGATCCCATTAGTCTATACTATGCATGTTCCACCTTTTTACACTTATAGAGGACCACCCCCGGCTCGACCTACGCGTCATTTTCATAGTTTTAGATTTAGAGCTGTCACTCGTTCCCATCCTTCATCCCATAGAGTTGTCACGGAGGAGACTCCTTCTCCTGGTCCGACTGAGTATGATAGGACTGCTTCTTCGGATCCTAGACCCAGTGGTGGGGTCTCTACTCTGTCAGGCGAGGTCGAGGAGGACCCTGAGGAGGATGAGAGCGAGGAGGAGGTGCATGTCGAGCCGTCTGTTTTTGCTAGAGGTGGACCCGCTGGTTCATAGGAACCTGCATAGCATAGGGGTTTTGGATCCTAGATCCTAGGGATAGAGCTGTGGAGGATCTGAGGAGCTGCTGAGGACACTGAAGACCTGCTCTGAGACTTCTATTTTGAGATCATGTGATATATTGTATATATTTTGAGAGGTCTTAGAGTGAGGTTTTTATTTTATTCAGCTGGGTTGTATCTATTTTATAAACTCTTGCTATCTCGACTGATGTTACTTGCTACTGTTGTACTGATGGGGTTATGTCGTATAACTTTTATCATATATATATATATATATATATATGTTTTATTTTCCTCAGCAGTGCCCCATAAGTACTATTTTTATTCCGCGAACTCTGATTTTAATTACAAATGGATTCGGCAATAAGTTTATATTCTATAATCAAGAAAGTGCATTTTCGAGAGTGTTTCTAAAACCTAAGATATTACTATGCCGAATTCAGGTAACGATTTATGTTGAAAAGAGGTTTTTGATTGAGCAAGTAATGATATTAAAAAGGAAAAATTTTATAGTCCTAAATTTTGATAGCAAGTAGTAAACTATTTGGAAATATTAATTATTTTCAAGTTAAAAAGAGAGCGTCACAACCTTTGGTGGTATCAGAGCATTGGTCCTGTTCCTCATGGCCCGAAGATGCAGCTATGTGTGGTATTCAATGTTGATTGAATATGTTTGAGTAAGTTAGTAGTAGCAATTATGTTCCAAAGACCTTTTTAGTAACCCAAAGCCCATAGTGCAGGTCTTTCTATAGCAACCCGGAATAGAAACGTTACTAATGAGATGTTAGAACGAATCACAACCGTGCTGGAGGGCATGCAGCAGCAACAGAGGCATCAAGCATCTCAAGGGAGAGCTGGTAACCCATCTGCTAGTAGCATGGTGAATCATGATGCTAAGACTCTGTCGGAATTCAGGAAGTGCAATCCACCACGATTTGAGGGAGGATATAGACCTGATGAGGCAAACAAGTGGTTGTACGAGATCAATAAGATCTTCCGAACTCTAGAGTGTTTTGACGAACAGATGGTGACCTATGCAGTCTACATGCTTCATGGGGAAGCTGAAAACTGGTGGGATCACACGGTCCAGTTGCTGAATTTTGAAAGAAGGGCAATCAACTGGGGAGTATTTATGGAGAAGTTTCTCAATAAATATTTTCCAGAAGATTTGCGGAGGAAAAAGGAAGTGGAATTCATGCAATTGAAGCAGGGGGATATGAGTGTAGGGGAGTATGCTGCCAAATTCGAGGAGTTGATGAAGTACTCTCCCTATTACTTAAATAACCCTGATGAAAGAAGTAAGTGTGTGAAGTTTGAAGGTGGGCTAAGGCCGGAGCTGAAGTCTATCTTCAATTATCAAAGGATTCAGAGTTTCCCTGCACTGGTGGACATGTGCAGAATGTATGAAGATGATAAGAAGGCGGAGTTGTTAGGAAGTCAAGTGAAGGGGGTTGGACAGAATTATGGACCCCAGAGAAAGAAGAAGTTTGACCATCGGAACAACGGTCCATATTCTAAGAACAAAGGGAAAGGCAAGACAGTGATGGATAACCGGAACAAGCCTCGCGATAATGCTCCTTATTGCGAGAAGTGCCAGCGTTACCATCATGGTCAGTTTTGCTGGTCCACAGGAGGATGTTTCAAGTGTGGGAAGCAAGGTCACTTTGCCCGAGAATGCAAGGAGTCTGCAAAGGAAGATGCAAAGGGATCTGCTGGAAAGCCTGTGGTACAAGGACGAGTGTTTACCCTAAGTGGTAGTGAAGCAACTCAAACCCCGAATCTCGTGCAAGGTAATTTTTTGCTCAATAATCAACCTTGCAAAATCATGTTTGATTCTGGAGCTACACATTCTTTTGTTTCCCCTGAATGTGTGAGTAGGCTGAATCGTATTGTTTCTGATTCACCCTGCTATCTTAGTATAGATACCCCGACGGGAATGGATTGGTTGATAAAGAACCAAGTGATTATCAATTGTGAGGAAAAGACAATCCAATATAGGACCCTTGAACCGGAGGGCTATATGTGTTTATTCTCGGCTTCTGGAGAAGAAGAGTCGATGCCGATCGAAGAAATTCCAGTGGTGAGGGAATTTCCGGAAGTATTTCCTGAGGAGATACCAGGATTACCTCCAAACGAGAGATAGAGTTTGGGATCGATCTAGTCCCTGGAGCTGGTCCCATCTCTATTGCTCCTTATAGGATGGAACCACCAGAAATGGCAGAGATGAAGAAGCAAATTGAGGAGTTGTTGCAGAAACAGATGATTAGGCCAAGTGTTTCGCCTTGGGGAGCTCCATTATTGTTCGTAAAGAAGAAAGATGGAAGTATGAGGATGTGTGTGGACTACAGACAGCTGAATAAGGTCACTATTAAGAATAAGTATCTGTTGCCAAGGATTGATGACCTTATCGATCAAGTGAGGGGAGCTGCAGTATTCTCCAAGATTGATCTGAGATCGGGATATCATCAGATCAGGATAAAGGAAGAGGATATACCCAAGACTGCATTTCGATCGCGATACGGTCATTATGCGTATGTGGTGATGTCGTTCGGATTGACAAATGCACCTGCTATTTTCATGGACTATATGAACCGGATCTTTAGACCATATTTGGATTTGTTTGTGGTGGTATTCATTGACGATATTTTGGTCTATTCTAAAAATCCGGAAGAGCACGAAGAACATCTCAGGATTGTGTTGAAGGTCCTGAAGGAGAAACAACTATACGCCAAACTTACGAAGTGTGAGTTTTGGTTGAATGAAGTGAAGTTTCTGGGGCATGTAATCTCTAAGGAGGGAATGTCGGTGGATCCAGCAAAAGTAAGTTCCGTATTAAGTTGGGAACAGCCTAAGACGGTGACGGAAGTGAGAAGTTTCTTAGGGCTGGCTGGATACTATCGTCGATTCATAGAAGGATTTTCTAAGATTGCATTGCCTTTGACTAAGTTGACTCGGAAGGATCAATCGTTTGTGTGGGACGATCGGTGCGAAGCTAGTTTTCGTGAGTTGAAGGAAAGGTTAACATCGTCTCCTGTGTTAATCTTACCTGATCCTCACAAGAGTTTTGAGGTGTACTGTGATGCATCTAAGCAAGGACTGGGTTGTGTATTGATGCAAGAAGGAAGAGTAGTGGCTTATGCATCGCGACAATTGAAGAATCATGAAGTGAATTACCTGACACATGATTTAGAATTGGCTGCGATCGTGTTTGCCTTAAAGATATGGAGACATCATCTCTATGGCACTACATTCCAAGTATTTAGTGACCATAAGAGTTTGAAGTATCTGCTTAACCAAAAAGAGTTGAACATGAGGCAAAGAAGATGGATGGAGTTCTTGAAGGATTACGACTTTAAACTCCATTATCATCCGGGTAAAGCGAATGTGGTTGCAGACGCGTAGAGTCGGAAAGCAATCCACGTTAGTGCAATGATGGTCAAGGAAGCAGCGTTAATTGAAGAATTCAGAGACTTGAGCTTGTTGATGCAAGTGGAGCCATCAAGTATCAAGTTGGGGACGTTGCAGATCACAAACGAGTTCTTGGAAAGAATTCGGGAGTTGCAGCGAGCAGATGAAGAGTTGATGGAAAAGATGAGACTAGGTTCGGAAGGAAAGGAACCTGATTTCAAGTTTGGGCAGGATGGAATCCTTCGTTTCAGGACAAGAATTTGTGTACCAAGGGATCAAGAAGTTAGAAGGTTAATTCTTGATGAGGCCCATAAGAGTCGGATGAGTATGCACCCTGGATCGACCAAAATGTATCAGGATTTGAAGAAGATATTTTGGTGGTCGGGATTGAAAAGAGATGTGGCAGAATATGTGGCGGCGTGTTGATCTGTCAGAAAGCGAATGTAGAACATCAGAAACCGGGAGGACAGTTGCAACCTCTGAGGATTCCCCAGTGGAAGTGGGATAGCATTTCAATGGACTTTGTGTCTGGTTTGCCGAGGACAGTAGCAAATCATGATGCAATATGGGTGGTTGTGGATAGGCTAACAAAGTCAGCGCATTTTATTCCGATAAATATGCGTTATTCTTTGAACAAGCTTACCCAGATCTATATTAAGGAGGTAGTTCGTCTTCACGGAGTGCTTTCGAGCATTGTGTCAGACCGAGATCCGATATTTTCGTCGCAATTTTGGAGAAGTTTGCATGATGCTATGGGAACCAGATTGAAATTAAGTTTTGCGTATCATCCACAAACGGATGGCCAGACGGAGAAGACAATTCAATCTTTGGAGGATGTGTTGCGAGCGTGTGCACTTGAAGAACTAGGAAGTTGGGATCAAGTGTTACCTCTTGCAGAATTTACATACAACAATAGCTACCATGCGAGTATTTGAATGGCACCGTTCGAGGCGTTGTATGGAAGGAAGTGTCAAACCCCGCTATGTTGGTTCCAAGTGGGGGAGAACTTGATGGTTGGACCAGAAATGATTCAGCAGACAACTGAGAAGATCAAGATGGTTCAGGCTAAGATGAAAGCGGCTCAGAGTCGGCAGAAGAGCTATGCGGATAGGAGGAGGAAACCATTAAAATTTTCTGAGGGCGATCATGTGTTTCTTCGGACAGTTCCGATGAAAGGAATTAGTCGGGCTTTGAGAACCCGAAAGCTTTCACCTAAGTGTATAGGTCCATATCAGATTCTTAAGAGAGTTGGTCCTATTGCTTATCAACTGGCTTTACCACCCTCTTTATCCAATTTGCATAATGTCTTTCACGTTTCGCAATTGAAAAAGTATGTTCATGATCCATCTGTTGTTCTGAAACTCCAACCTGATGATCTAACTTTGAGAGAAAACCTGACCTTTGAGACCAGACCGGTTCAGATAGAAGATCGTGAAGTCAAGCGGCTCAGAGGAAAGGAAATACCTTTGATCAAGGTGATTTGGAGGAATGCTGACGTATCTGAAGCTACATGGGAATTAGAGGAGAAGATGCGTCAAGAGTATCCGGAATTATTTATGTAATCTAGAATTTCGGGGGCGAAATTCCTTTTAAGTGGGGGAGTAGTGTAACTGATCGAGGCCGTACCCGATACAAATAAAAACAGTTTAAGTATAGTACTAGGAAGTGACTCCTAGGTCGTCTCCCAAGGAATATCTTATCAAGCAAAAGGTCGAACACATAGTATGCATATAAAACAGGGGGGGTTTTTTTTTATATTGAATATTGAATAATTGAAATCAAAACAGAATTAAATTAAAACGAAGAAACAGATAAGGAAAAGCGGATAAACCCCTTTGGCTCGCGTTCATAACTCTATCATCGGTTACAAAAGATCAATTTCTTTCCTCTTCACTGTCCAACTCGTGAGAATTAAATACTAAGCGAAAATTCAATTCTCACCCCAAAACCCAAACCTCTAATTAAGCATTAAAAGCCTAAGCATGGAGTTTTTACGAGTTTGCATAAATTAAGCATTCATACACATGGATTATCTCTATAGAATGGAACTAAGCGAACCATAACATATCAATAAGCATGAAAACAATGAATAAAAACGAAATAGCATTAAGAACAAAACCTCAAGAGTATGTGATACATTACCAAAGGGATTTAACCTAAGAGTTTAGCCTTCCATGAAGAAAAATACCAAAAACGTGTAGAAAAGGGAAGAGAGAGAAACCCTAGCAGCCACCACAAGCTTGGAGAGCAAAACTAAGCCTTCTCTATGAAAGAGAATGTAAAAAAAACGTGAATGGAAGGTCTCCTAAGGGTTTACACGAATTTGGCTTTTTAAATCACAAAACGGGCCTAAATCATGGGCCCAAATCCTAAGGAAAGCTTATCTCTAAATTAAATCTAAAAATATCCTATAGATAAAATCTAAATCTTAAAAGATATAAACTAAATCTCAAATAATCCTAAAGATAGATTACAATCTTCACTTCATCATATATCTTCTCTTCCAAAATTAAATCTTCACTCCCAAAATGTCCAAAAAGCCCTTGTGCCAAATATGACCTGAAAATAGAAATAGAATTAATTAGGCTAAATAATCCCAAATTAACAATATTCAGAATAATAGTCCAATAAACTCTAAATCACTAAATCAAGCTAAACAATGTCAAATAGGCAACAAGTATCAATAATAGGAGTAAAATAATGCAAGGAAAAATGGGAAATAAAATGCTCATCAAATACCCCCACACTTATCCTTTTGCACTCCTGGGCAAAACTAAGAATTAGGACTGAGAAGATCAATATGCACCAAAGTGAATCATGCAACAAGATTACTACAACTAATGAATGCAAACCTAAGAGATTACATACTTCACAATGAATTCTAGGAAATGCAAAGAAATGGGCAAAATCGAGCACACGAAGAAAATAAGGACCAAAGAATCAAGGCATTCATGAACATCATCCAATTATTTCAAATATGCAAAGAAAACCAATGACATCAAGAGGGTAGTCACAAAGATGATAGAAACTCACAAGGATCACTCAATAGTGTTTACACTCAAGTGTTTAAGGTTAATCAGTGTTTACACTCAAGGCACATCATGAAAAACAAACACAACCATAAGCTTGACAAGCCTCTAACATCAACAATCAACACACATGCACATTAAGATCAAAAGGTCTTTTCAGGGTTGTAATGGGGCCAAGGACAAGGTAGGATAAAAATATGGGAAATGTAGCTAAAACCCAGGGAATAGAGGAGCAATGGGGAACAAGTAAAAAAAATAAGCACAATCCACCCCAGAATGAAATGGTAAACATAACAACAACCTCTAATTCCAAACCTCCATGCCTCAATCAACCTTTTATTCCATTTTTTTTTCTTTTTCTTCTTCTTCTTCTTCTTTTTTTTTCTTTTTTTTTTTTTAATTGCATTACATTGCAGAACTTCATGAACGAAAGAAAAGAAGAAACAATAAAAATGGCATAATGAGATAAAGCCATAATTACTTCACCGACCATAGAGGCAAAACCCAGAACTCACAAGAGATGAAGAACAAAGCACCCTCGCTTACTTAATACCCATTCCCAAAACAATTCCAAAGCTCCAACATTCCCTAAGGTTAGGACAATCATGGTTTTTCAGTCATAGGCTTGTAATGAGCTAAAGAACAAAGAAAAGGGATAAAAAGGCTCAAAGGGGCTATCAAAGGATAAATTCATTCAAGGTAGGCTCATATGGCTAGTGGCTTATTCAAGAAAAAACAATGCCTAAATCATTTCAAAATGTGCATGAGAATATCAAGTATCAACAAGAGTCAAGTCAAGTTCTAGAGTGCAAGTAATCCAGAGTGCAATCACACATGAAAGAAAAATTAGGTGGCATATATAGCAATCCACCCACAATTAAGGCTCAAATCCTCACAAAAGGGACAATTCTATCACAGTGTTACCACCTCTTAATTATCAAAAGCAACTTTACACACAGAAATGCATTAATTCAGACACAAGATACCAAGACTCTACTAAAATAAAGCAAAAACATGCAAGAAAATGCCCAAAACTTAGCAAAACCTAAAAAAATCAAAGCAAAATATGCAACCTAAACTACTCTCCCCCCCACACTTAAATCACACATTGTCCTCAATGTAAAACAAATAGCAGAATCAGACAGATATAGACAAGTGGAATAAAAGTAGTAAAGAAGGAGAAAAGAAGACTCCCTAAATCATGGTGGGTCAAAAATGGGGTCGACCAATGAGGCTTCCTCCACAGGTGCATCATCCAAAGTAGGAGAGGTAAGGAAAGGCTTGATTCGGTGGCCATTGACTTTGAAGCTCTTGTCTGTGGACTCACTCTTGATCTCCACAGTGCCATAAGGAAACACCTGGGTGACTACAAACGGTCCAATCCATTTAGAGCGGAGCTTTCCACTCATGAGTCCAAGCCTAGAGTTGTAGAGCAACACTTTTTGACCAACCAAGAACTCCTTTCTGCAAATTGAGCTAAAGTTCTGAATAAACCTGCGATAGAAACCTGCATGGCCAAGAAAAGAACGCACCTCTCGCACGCAAGAGGGGTAAGGCAAATGTGATATTACATGCAGCTTAGCAGGGTCAACCTCTATGCCCTTATGCGAAATAATGTGCCCTAAGACTATGCCTTGTTCTACCATAAAATGACATTTTTCAAAATTCAAGACAAGGTTAGTCTCAATGCACCTATTAAGCACCTTAGACAAACTATCAAGACATGCATCAAAAGAGGAACCATATACACTAAAATCATCCATGAAGACCTCTATGCAATGCTCAAGTAAGTCATTAAAAATACTCATCATACATCTTTGAAAAGTGCCAGGAGCATTGCATAGGCCAAAAGGCATCTTCCTATAAGCAAATGTACCAAAAGGACAGGTAAATGTAGTCTTATGTTGGTCCTCTGGTGCAATACAGATTTGGAAATAACTAGAGAAACCATCTAAGAAGCAATAGTGAGATTTACCTGCCAGGCGCTCCAACATCTGATAAATGAAGGGAAGAGGAAAGTGATCCTTGCGGGTCGCCTGGTTGAGCTTCCTATAATCAATGCAGACTCTCCAACTGTTCTGCACTCTAGTGGGAATCAGCTCATCCTTCTCATTTTTGGCAACTGTCACCCCAGACTTCTTGGGAACTACTTGAACCGGGCTTACCCAAGTGCTGTCTGAAATGGGGTAGATAATACCAGCTTGCAGCAGCTTAGTGACCTCTTTCTTTACCACATCAAGAATCTGGGGGTTCAACCGTCTCTGGGGTTGTCTCACTGGTTTAGCCCCATCCTCCAATAAAATCCGATGCATGAACATGGAGGGGCTAATACCAGGTATGTCTGCCAAAGTCCATCCTATTGCCCTTTTGTTTGCTCTAATCACATCCAGCAGCTTCTTCTCTTGATCAACAGAAAGGGAGGTAGAGATGATCACTGTAAGTTTCTGCTCAGCCTCCAAGTAAGCATATTTGAGATGAGGAGGAAGGGGCTTCAGGTCCAATAAAGGTGCCTGCATCACAGATGGAACTAAAGGAGCAGCAGAATTGGATTCTGCCGCCTGCACCTGAACAAGTGAATTAGACTCATGCAAAACAGAAATGGGGTTAGCATGATCTGAATCTATATCATATGAATCAACAGATGCAGTAGCAGAATTTAAAAACTGGTCAATTTCAATGCATGCAGTGCACATTTCAGAATCAGAACATGCAGAACAAGTAAATGAGCTAGTGAAAGATGGCAAATCATAATCATGCAAAAAGTCTAGAACATGCTCATCAATCAGATCATCAATCAAGTCAACATGAAAGATAGAGTGGTCATCAGAAAAATGTTTCATAGCATCAAAAATATTGAATCGAACCACACTGTCATCAAATTCCATGGAAAGTGTACCTGCATGCACATCTATCTTGGTTCGGGCTGTTTTCAAAAATGGTCTCCCTAATATGATAGGGACAGCACTACGAGAGGTGTCCTCTTCCATATCAAGAATATAAAAATCAGCAGGAAAGATAAGCTCTTCAACCCGAACCAGGACATCCTCTATCAAACCTGCGGGGTAAGCAGTAGATCTATTTGCCAAGTGAATAACCACACCCGTAGGTTGAAGGGGTCCAAGTGAAAGAGACTTGAAAACAGACATAGGCATAACATTAATAGATGCTCCTAAATCTAGCAAAGCATTCTCAAATTTAGTATTACCTATGATACAAGGCACAGAGAAAGTTCCAGGATCCTTACACTTTTCAGGAATATGAGGGACGGGTTTACCTATAAGAGCAGAGACATTTCTTCCCATGCTGATCCTCTCATTGCCCTTGAGCTTCCGTTTGTGTGTGCATAGATCCTTCAAGAACTTTGCATACCTTGGAATCTGCTTGATTGCATCAAGAAGGGGTATGTTGACTTCCACCTTCCTGAATGTGTCAAGTATCTCTTTGTCAATCTCTTCCATTTTCTTGCTTTGAGTCACCCCCCTTGGTGGGAAAGGAAGAGGAATGGGAGGTGGTTGTTGGGCAGCAGCAGGTGTTGTGCTTGTGGAAGGCTGAGCTGGATGGGATTTTCTGGTACTTGTGTGCTCACTCTCCTCGACCATTTGGCTCTTCTTGTTGGTTGAAACTAGATCATCTTTGTTGAGGTCAGATTCTAGTGTGGGTGTGACAATCTGCTTCCCTGACCTTAGACTAATGGCATTCACATTCTGGTTTGGATTGATCACTGTTTGGGATGGCAACTTGTTAGAATTCTGAGATTGCATAGTGTTGATTGCTGTTGCCATCTGTCCCATCTGATTGGTCAAAGATTGAATGGAGGCCTCTTGTCTTTGAATGGATGCTCTAGTTTCCTGTTGGAATTGGAGATTTTGCATGGTCATCTGTTTCATCAGCTCTTCCAATGAAGGCTGCTGCTCAGTACTAGGAGCTGGTGGTGCAGAATTAGCCTGTTGTTGTCTCTGTTGCTGGACTGGAGGAGGTACATATGGTGGTCTAAAATTGTTCTGAAATTGAACCTGTGAAGGTTGCTGCTGATCAGACCATCTCAGGTTGGGATGGTTCCTCCAGCCAGGGTTGTATCTATTGGTAGAGAGATCAAAGTTCTGTGGCTGCTGGTTTCTACTGTTGAAGATGTTGGCGGCATATGCCTCAGGTTGGTCAGCACCAGTCGTTGGTTGCTGCTGCACAGAAGGGCATGCATCTGTGGGGTGCTCAGCGGATGTGCATATGCCACATAATCTAGCAGGCAGAGACAACTTCTTCTGGTTGATGGCCAATTGAGTGACCAAAGTTGTAAGTGAATCTATCTTCTGTTCAAGCTTCTCAACCTTACCAGAACTTGTGCCAACATCATTCACTCCTCTCACTATGATTGCATCGCTGTTGCCCCTTGCATGGAATTGTTGACAATTGGAAGCCATCTTCTCAATCTTGACTCTGGCTTCTAAAGGTGTCATGTCTCCTAGGGCACCACCACTTGCAGCATCAAGCATGTTTCTCTCCATGAGGTTGAGACCTTCATAGAAATATTGAATAAGCAACTGCTCTGAGATCTGATGGTGGGGGCAGCTCGCACACAGTCTCTTGAATCTCTCCCAATACTCATAGAGACTTTCTCCACTTTGTTGCCTGATGCCTGATATATCCTTTCGGATTGCTGTTGTTCTGCATGCAAGGAAGAATTTCTCCAAAAATGCCCTCTTCAGGTCATCCCAGACTGTGATAGAACCAGGGGTCAGATCGTACAACCAATCCTTGGCTAGCCCCTCTAGGGAGTGTGGGAATGCCTTAAGACAAACATGATCCTCTTGCACATCATGTGGTTTCATAGTAGCACAGACAATATGGAACTGCTTGAGATGTTTATGAGGATCCTCACCTGCAAGACCATTAAACTTGGGCAACAAATGAATTAGTCCAGACCTTAGCTCATACGGGTCATCGGGATACTGGATGCACAAATCTTCAATAGTGAAATCAAGTGCAGCCAGCTCCCTCAATGTTCTCTCACGTGGTGGAGGTTGAGCCATATTTTCAGAATAATCAGAATAAGAATCAGAATTTATAGGAATAGAAGAAAAAGAAGCAGACTCACTATGTAAAGACTCAATAGACTCACTACCTATGGACTGGTTCCTATTTTGTCTAACTAGTCTGTGATAAGTTCTATCAATTTCAGGGTTATATGGATGCAAGTAGCTTGGGTTGCCCCTAGTCATGTACTGAACAGAACACCATGTAGCATAGCAAACTGTCACTAATATACATGACCAAAATAGGCAACAAAATTTTTTTGTTTTTTAAAATTTTTTTCTTTATTTTTTTCAGCACCCTAAAATCATGAAAACATACCACAAGAAGTTTGAGGACAAAATTCAAAAGGGAACCAAGTCAAACAATTAAATCAGAGACTAAAAACTAAGAAAATAAAACTTGTAAAATAAAAAAGAAATAGTAAAACGGCTTTTTCAGGATCCAGACGAAGGAGTTTTCTGACAAAGTCAGAAAAATCAGATTATTCAGAAAATTCCCTTCGATTTGATATAAAATTCGTCAAATTCCGAGTTACGGGTCAAAAGTTGCGACGATTTGAAGACAGAGGTGCTAAAACTTGGAAAATTTTTCTGGAACTCACAACCAGTGATGATCTGAGTGATCGTGGTGCCTCAAAACCTTTTTATATGATAAAAGTAGTGTGGATATAAATTTTTGTGGAAAAATTCCACCCACAACTATGTGAACTAGCAACCACAGAATCAATCAAATACACTAATTGCAACAAAATAGCAAAACAGCAAACAGTGCAACTTCAACCGGTTATCAGAATTGACTACTAGACCCTAAATCAGACACGACACACTATAATAACTATACTAACTACGACACTAACTAACTACTAATGACCTTTGGCAAGAACCGATATTCCCCGGCAACAGCGCCAAATTTGATCGAGGCCGTACCCGATACAAATAAAAACAGTTTAAGTATAGTACTAGGAAGTGACTCCTAGGTCGTCTCCCAAGGAATATCTTATCAAGCAAAAGGTCGAACACATAGTATGCATATAAAACAGGGGGGGTTTTTTTTTATATTGAATATTGAATAATTGAAATCAAAACAGAATTAAATTAAAACGAAGAAACAGATAAGGAAAAGCGGATAAACCCCTTTGGCTCGCGTTCATAACTCTATCATCGGTTACAAAAGATCAATTTCTTTCCTCTTCACTGTCCAACTCGTGAGAATTAAATACTAAGCGAAAATTCAATTCTCACCCCAAAACCCAAACCTCTAATTAAGCATTAAAAGCCTAAGCATGGAGTTTTTACGAGTTTGCATAAATTAAGCATTCATACACATGGATTATCTCTATAGAATGGAACTAAGCGAACCATAACATATCAATAAGCATGAAAACAGTGAATAAAAACGAAATAGCATTAAGAACAAAACCTCAAGAGTATGTGATACATTACCAAAGGGATTTAACCTAAGAGTTTAGCCTTCCATGAAGAAAAATACCAAAAACGTGTAGAAAAGGGAAGAGAGAGAAACCCTAGCAGCCACCACAAGCTTGGAGAGTAAAACTAAGCCTTCTCTATGAAAGAGAATGTAAAAAAAACGTGAATGGAAGGTCTCCTAAGGGTTTACACGAATTTGGCTTTTTAAATCACAAAACGGGCCTAAATCATGGGCCCAAATCCTAAGGAAAGCTTATCTCTAAATTAAATCTAAAAATATCCTATAGATAAAATCTAAATCTTAAAAGATATAAACTAAATCTCAAATAATCCTAAAGATAGATTACAATCTTCACTTCATCATATATCTTCTCTTCCAAAATTAAATCTTCACTCCCAAAATGTCCAAAAAGCCCTTGTGCCAAATATGACCTGAAAATAGAAATAGAATTAATTAGGCTAAATAATTCCAAATTAAACAATATTCAGAATAATAGTCCAATAAACTCTAAATCACTAAATCAAGCTAAACAATGTCAAATAGGCAACAAGTATCAATAATAGGAGTAAAATAATGCAAGGAAAAATGGGAAATAAAATGCTCATCAGTAACACCCCTAATTTTCGTCTCCCGAATAATAGGAAATTAATAATAAAGAAGTTTTATTATTAATTTATAGAATTTTTCTAAGTTTATGTTTTGTATTTAATTAGCCTTAAATATAAAAATAAGTGGAAATATTTTTATATGGCAAATAAATGCAAAATATAAGGAAATTGCATTCTGGTCCCTGGGTGAGGACTAAAAAGCAATATTAGAAAGGTTCTTGGAGGGAAAGATTTAAAAATAATAATTTTTAAATTTTGAACTGATCTAACCGGTTAGTAATGCCCTGTAACCGGTTAGACGATGAACACAGAAACTGGTTTAGTGGATTTTGATGAGTAATCGCTTGATTAATCCAAAATTCGCCACGATTACAGTCCCAAATTAAGTGGAAACCACGCGTCCAGCTGCATGTAATCTGGATTTGGCTATAAATAGGTGGATTGTTGATGGATTGGGGGTTGATCAACTGATTCTTGCTGAAGAAGGGTGAGTTAGGGTTTTGATTTCGTGAGGACAATTTCTCCTTCGTTCTTGAGAGTTTGAGAGTGAGAGATACACTTCTGAAAAACTTACGTCAAGAGCTTTTCATTGATATATACCTTGTGAGTTGAGGGTTCTTGTGTGTGGAGAAATCAACCTTAGAAATTGGAGCTGGAAAACTGAACTCTGTTTTGTCTTGGTTCTGGAAGCTGAGTTCGAGCTTCGATTTTGGTAAGCACAGATCATGTTTAAGTTTCAAATCACTTTTATTTTCTAGTGCATGTTACCAAGATCAAGTTCTAATCGTTTTCCCCAATTTCTTTGGCCAAATTCCATGTTAATTTTGATGATTTCTGGACCCTGTTGCTGGAAAACGAAACTGGAAACAGAACTTTGGTTCTGAGAGGATATGTGGAGTTTCCTGCAAATCAGTGTCAAACTTTCATCCAAATCAACTTAGAGGTATGGGAGAAGTTTCACTATACTAGATTTAGACTAAATGTCAAAGGATTTAGGATTTGAGTTCATGAAACTCAAAAGGGCATTATGTGTTTTTAAGCACAAAGGCTTGGAGGCCAATTTCTTGCTCACTGTGGTTTTGAGCAAATTTTAATTGATGCATGCAAGCTAAATGATGACTGAATTCTGTGTTTAAGTGTTTGATTTCAGTTTTGTGGTGCTAAATTGAGTTTATGTGAATTTTCATGTAATTTAATTCAATAAACTTAATGCATGCAATATGAATGTGTTTCTGGGTGTAAACATGTTTAATTTAAGACATAAGAACTTGGTGTATGCTGGAAATTGGTTAGATTTGAGAAAGAAAGAAAATGAGTTGTTAAAACTCTTGTTTTAATGGTCAGACTGCATAATCTAACCGGTTACACGATTTTCGTAATCGGTTAGACACTGTAAATTTTCAAAGAAAAATCAGTTTACAAATCAGTTCTGAGCTTTAATGGTTTTTACTCAAATCTAAGCCTTAATTTCCATATACAAGGTCTGAATATAAGTTGTGGTAATGTCAACAAATTCAGATTTTAAAGATTTCCATTTATGCCTTAAATTAATGGAATAATTTCAAGTGAAATTATGTTCATTGCAAAAGGATATGTGATTTGAACTTTTGAATGATAAAACAATGGTTTGAGGTATAAAAGTAAAGTTAAAAGTGTTTTGGATTGGGTAGAGAATTCAAGAAAAAAAGGGTTTTTCTGAATTGCAATGGTAAACAGTTCAGATCTGTAATTCTAACCGGTTAGTCTGAATTTGTAACCGGTTAGTACCTGAATCTGAAAAATAAAAAGTTAAGTTTTAATTACCATTGAAGTTATACTACTCAATCTGGGTTTTATAAAGGCATATTTTGAGAAAATTCAAAGGGGAATTGTTATGCCAAGTATTATACCTTAAGTGAATCATTCAAAAGTGGAAATTGGAATATTTCTAAATCACATTAATTAAGATAAAGATAAAACCAACCCTATGTTGTGCATACATATAGACTGGAAGTCTGGTTGGTAGGAACGTTTATCATATTCTGGGAATATGAGGAGGGTACTCCGGGAGTACCAAGGTATAACCTACTTGATGACACATTATAGATATGTGGCCAGTGTCCAGGACCTGGTTTTTGTGCATTCTGGGAACGTGGCGTTCTGGGAACGTGGTGCACACTCCGGGAGTGATGCTTTTTATCCAAGTATGGTTCGGCATTATGTTCTGGGAACTAATGTCGGTGTTCTGGGAACACAATGGTGTAGTGGATGGATGTCCAAGATGGACATTTAGAGGCCTCAGTTGTGGATAGAAAATCATACATCATGCCACTTGCATCATAAGAGTTATAATGTTGAAAAATTGGTGCGCTCATATGTACTTGCATTTGATCTGTCTATGATATATTTGTGATTGTAATTTTAGTCTTTATCCATTATGCATATGTGTATACTTACTCCATGTGCCCTGTTTAGGTGATGGCCAGGTACCTAGCTTGCATCGAGATACGCCCTATCCCTAGTGGTATATGGACGTATGAGGAGCACCGTGCCACCTTTGAGGGGGAGGTGGATATCACTCTCTACCACCCTAACCCTTTGGTGCGTGTGCGACCTCGTCGATTTAGGATCCCATTAGTCTATACTATGCATGTTCCACCTTTTTACACTTATAGAGGACCACCCCCGGCTCGACCTACGCGTCGTTTTCATAGTTTTAGATTTAGAGCTGCCACTCGTTCCCATCCTTCATCCCATAGAGTTGTCACGGAGGAGACTCCTTCTCCTGGTCCGACTGAGTATGATAGGACTGCTTCTTCGGATCCTAGACCCAGTGGTGGGGTCTCTACTCTGTCAGGCGAGGTCGAGGAGGACCCTGAGGAGGATGAGAGCGAGGAGGAGGTGCATGTCGAGCCATTTGTTTCTGCTAGAGGTGGACCCGCTGGTTCATAGGAACCTGCATAGCATAGGGGTTTTGGATCCTAGATCCTAGGGATAGAGCTGTGGAGGATCTGAGGAGCTGCTGAGGACACTGAAGACCTGCTTTGAGACTTCTATTTTGAGATCATGTGATATATTGTATATATTTTGAGAGGTCTTAGAGTGAGGTTTTTATTTTATTCAGCTGGGTTGTATCTATTTTATAAACTCTTGCTATCTCGACTGATGTTACTTGCTACTGCTGTACTGATGGGGTTATGTCGTATAACTTTTATCATATATATATATATATATATATATGTTTTATTTTCCTCAGCAGTGCCCCATAAGTACTATTTTTATTCCGCGAACTCTGATTTTAATTACAAATGGATTCGGCAATAAGTTTATATTCTATAATCAAGAAAGTGCATTTTCGAGAGTGTTTCTAAAACCTAAGATATTACTATGCCGAATTCAGGTAACGATTTATGTTGAAAAGAGGTTTTTGATTGAGCAAGTAATGATATTAAAAAGGAAAAATTTATAGTCCTAAATTTTGATAGCAAGTAGTAAACTATTTGGAAATATTAATTATTTTCAAGTTAAAAAGAGAGCGTCACACAACCCACTAATGGGAATGTACTCCTCGGTTGGAGAAAGATCAAAGCCTTCCCCGTATTGTGTACCTAAAATAAACAACACAGAGGGTGAGATATTTATTCATAAATTAAAGAAAACACATAATTACAATAATAAGATATAAGAATATACACATTATTCTATTCCATAATTCTGTACATATACATTTCTAACCATAATTATCAACCATTATCAATAATACATAAACATAAGCAATGCAATGCAAATTCTCCATATATCATTTTCTTTCTTTTCTTTTCTTTTCAATGCATATACTAATGCATTCCATTTGTTTCAATTTTTAATGCAGCTATTATTCTATTCCATTTTCCTTTCAAAGTAGATATCACTACTTACCATTTTCCTTTTTCCTCACATCTCCCTCCACTCTATGGCAAAGATCAACTAGGAGTGTCTCTCAACCAATGCTTGCACAGTACTTCACAAATCATTCTTCGTACACACTAGTAAAAAAAAGCTTTTTCAGACCGGTTCTGAACCAATTTTCAAACCGGTTCCGAACCGGTCTAAAAGCCCCTGTTGTAAAAAATGCATGTTGAACGAGACTGGTTATGAACCGGTCTTGTTTATATTAACGAGACTGGTTATTAACCGCTCTGAAAATTAAAAATGAACTGCTCTGAATTAATTTGGGAACCGCTCTGATTTATTTTTTGAACCGGTCTGAATAATTCTTTTGAACCAGTCTGAATAATTCTTTTGAACCGATCTGAATTATTATTTTGAACCGGTCTGAATAATTCTTTTGAACCGATCTGAATTATTATTTTGAACCGGTCTGAATAATTCTCTTGAACCGGTCTGAATAATTCTTTTGAACCGGTCTGAATAATTCTTTTGAATTATTATTTTGAACCAGTCTGAATTAATTTTTGAACCGGTCTAAATTATTATTTTGAACTGATCTGAATTATTTTTTTAACCGCTCTGAAATATTATTTTGAACCTATCTGAATTAATTTTTTAACCGCTCTGAATTATTATTTTGACCGCATCTTGGCAAGAATTAAGACATGCACCGATATGAAATGTGACACCCTTGTTTTATATCTTGAAAATAATAAATATTTCCAAATATAGCATAATTGTTATCAAAAATTGGGTCTAGAAAATTTTTCCTTTTTAACTTATACTTGCTCAATTATAAACACGTTTAACCTTGACAAGTAATTTGAATTCGGCTTACTAATACTTTAATTACAAAAGCCGCTTGAGACAACGCCTTTTTAATATAATAAAACATACCCGTAGCGTTGATTTAAAACATATTAGTTGTCTCTTGAGTTTAATCGTACTTGGAGAATATAAACTTATTTGGCGAATCTTTTTTTTTTTAACAAAAATCAGAGTATGCGGAAGTAAAAATAATACTTGTGGGGCACTGCTGAGGTAAAAATATCATATATATATATACCATAAAATAAAACACCCCCCCCCCCCCTCCACCAGTATCATAGTAGCAAGTATCACAATCGAGATAGCAAGTTTTAGTGAAACATATACATAACTAGCTGCTCAAAATAAACCTCACTCTAAGACCTCTCAAAAATATATACAATATATAACAAAGTCAAAATAGAAGTCCCAGAGCAGGTAATCCATGTCCTCAGCAACTCCTCTGATCCTCTACAGCTCTATTCCTAGTCCTAGGATCCAAAATATCTATGTTATGCAAGCTCCTAGGAACCAGCAGGTCCACCTCTAGTAGAAACAGTAGGCTCAACAGGCACCTCCTCCTCGTCCTCATCCTCAATGGGATCCTCCTCGACCTCACCCGACTGTGCAGAGACCCCACCACTGAGCCTAGGATCTGCAGAAGCAGTCCTCTCAGAGTCAGTCGGACCAGGAGAAGGAGTCTCCTCAGTAACAACTCTATGTGAAGTAGGATGAGTACGAGTGGCAGATCTAAAACGAAAACTATGAAATCGACGCACTGGTCGAGCCGGGGGTGGTCCTCTATATGAGTAAAAGGGTGGAACATGCATAGTATAGGCTATAGGGATCCTAAACCTACGAGGTCGCACCCGAACCAAAGGGTTAGGGTGGTAGAGAGTAATCTCCACCTCCCCCTCAAAGGTGGCTCGGTGCTCCTCGTAAGTCCATATACCACTAGGGATAGGGCGTACCTCGATGTAGGCTAGGTATTTGGCCATCACCTAAATAGGGCATAGGGAGTAAGTATACACATATACATAATCAATAAAGACTAAAATACAAACACAAGTATATCATGGACAGACAATAATGCAAGTACATATGAGTACACCAATTTTCAACATTATATCTCTTATAATGCAAGTGACATGATGCATGATTTCTATCCTCAACTGAGACCTCCATCATCTTTGATATCTGTCAATAGATATCTCAATATTCCCAGAACACTAGTACGTTCCCAGAACGTACTGCGAAATTGCTTTAAGTGATACTTAGCGCTCCCAGAGCGACTATCAATTACCAAAATTGACTAATTTATATACATCACTTAACATAAAATATTGATCAATACACTCCCAGAGTTGTTACCAATATTGTTGGCCAAAACGTTCCCAGAACAGCTACCAACCAGCAATCCGCACAGTTTAGTACTCCCAGGTACAGGGTCATGTTTCCAGAACAACACCCAATCACCAAACTAATCTCCGTTCTCTATGAATGAATGCACACACGATTATTAAGGTTGGTTTTTATCTTTAATTTAATTATTGTGATTTAGAAATATCTTCAACTCTCCTTTGAATGATTGATTTGAGGTATAACCTTTGACATAAAAAATCATCCTTGAATTAACTTAAAAGCATGCCATTAGACTTGGATTGGGAAAAACTTAACCAATGATATCAAATTTTTCACTTAAAAGACTTAACTTTTATTTTTTAGTTTCAGGTACTAACCGGTTACAGTTTCAAACTAACCGGTTAGAATTACAGACCTGAACCTAATAACCATTGAAATTCAGAAATACCTTTTTCTTGAATTCTCTACCCAAATCCATAAACAAAGTCTCAGCATTGATATATACCTCAAACCCAACTAATTTCATCATTCAAAAGTCTAAATCACAATCCAATTCCAATTTAGCATAATTTCCACTTGAAATTATCTTTTAACATTAAGGCATTGACTCATCAATTACAATCTGAAACAAACAGTGTTCATTGACATGATTTCATATTGGTTTCAAATGAAATTAGAGTATAGACTTGAGTGCAAATGGTAAGAACACTGGGCCAATTTTAGAAAACCATTTTCTTTGAAAAACTGACAGTATCTAACCGGTTACCGATTCAGAATAACCGGTTAGATTCTGCAGAATTTACACTGCAAAAAGAGATTTTGCATACCATTTTCTACCATACTCAAATCTAACCAATTTCAGTCATAAACAGAGTTCACATACCTTAAGATAAACATGTTTAACCACAGAAACATATTCATTTTGCATGCATTCAATTTAGAGCATCAAATTGCATATAACTCAACATAAACACAACTTGATATCACAAAACTCATAATAAGCATTTAGATTTTGTCTCAACCACCAAAATCACTTGCATGCATAATACCAAACCTGCTCAAAACAGAATTGAGCTGCAGATTGGCCTCCAAGCCTTTGAACATGTTCATATAATGCCCTTTTGAGTCTTTGTTGACTCAAATCCTAAAACACATAATTTTAGCCTTAATCTAGTATAAGGTAAATTTCTCCCATACCTTACGATAGTGTTTGATGAGTAATAACACTGAGATTGAAGAAAAATCCACAGATTCCACAGAAATCCTTAGTTTTGCTCTTAACCACGATTTCAGCAACAGAGTCCAAATACCAGGGATTTTGACATAGAGATTGACCAAACAAATTAGGGAAAATAATTAGGACTTGCTCTAGGTAACATGCACTAAAGGATTGAAGTGATTTGAGGCTTAAAGGTTACATGTACTTACCAAAATCAGAGCTTAAACCTAGCTTCCAGAAACAAGAATAACACTGAACCAGTTTTCAAGCTTCAACTTCAGAGATTGATTTCTTCTTCCACACACACTTTTAGCTTACAAATTTTATATCTACACGAAGCTCTGGATGTAAGCTTCGTGTTCGTGTAGCACTCAAAGTCTCACTCCCCACACAGAAGAAGAATCGAACAGAATGAAGCAAAAACCCTAGAAGAGAGATTTCCCAAACCAACACTCACCAAACACTTATTTTGATCTCAATCCAAGCTATTTATAGTGCCATTAGCTTCTCATGCAGAGCGACACGTCTAATTCCACTCAAAGAAGGAAGAAATCGTGGCAAGAACATGATCCACAGCTGGATTACTCATCAAACTCCACTATCTCAGTTTCTGAGTTTTATCGACTAACCGGTTACAGGGCATTACTAACCGGTTACATCAGTGTAAAATTTAAAAATTAATACTTTTAAAACCTTTCCCTCCAAGAACCTTTCTAATATTACATTTAGGTCCTAACCCAAGGACTAAAATGCAATATCTATATTTTTGTATATCCTTATCATATAAAAATACCTTCACCTATTTTTTATGTTTCAAGACTAATTAAATACAAAACATAAACTTGGAAAATTTATTTTAATTAATAATAAAACTTTATTTATTATTAATTTCCTTATTATCCTGGAGATGAAAATTAGGGGTGTTACATGAAACAAGAGGCAATTAACAGAAATGAAACATGCATATATATGCATCTACTAATTAATTGTTTATAATTTTTTTTTATCATCAAATAAAACTTTTATTAAAACCAAAAGAGTACAAGAGGTACTTCTCAAAACTGAAATACAGACTTCATCAACTTATCATGAATTCACCTACTATAACAACTACATTTAGATACAATACTCCTCCCTTGCTTCAATATGCCCTTTTTTCTTTTATAGCCCCTGCAATACAACATATCTATAACTATTTTCTATTTCTCTTAGTGCAATACATTCATTACATAATAAAAATTAGAAAGAGAGTTATGTATCAACGTTCTCATATATCTAACAAAAATAATCAGAAAGATTCAAGCCAAAATTTGAACACTGGCTGTTACAGGAGAAACCAACATGGCAATCTGATATATGGGTGCTCTAACTGAACTAGATGTTACCAAGAGTCTCCTCCCATTTGCATCTAATGTCATATCCTATCTGCAATATTTTGAATATTTGAAGGGGTAACAAACCTATGAAATGTTAAAAACAATGCTGAGAATTATATCTTCAAACATATCTAAAGCCAAGCAGAGAAGTAATGGAGATACAACATTACTTCCCATGAGTAACCCATGAAAAGAATAAATGTGTCCAAAGGGTGGGCAAACCTGAAGATTGAATAGCCAGTGACAGAGCACGGCAAGCTGCCATGGATAAATTACCATTCTCCATATGCTCAGAGCTAAAAACTTTATCCAAGATGGGCCAGAAAACCCGTAGCAGTGAAAGTATAGAGTCATCTCCAACAGGATCAGTCGCGGCAGATATGGAAAGATGACTGAATACAGTTCCCATTCTAAATTTAATGGATTATAAATTATAAATAATATGAGAGAAGGTTCAAAAAAAAAAGAAGGATGAAAAATTTATAGAGTCAAATATTAAAGGCCCAATACAAGTAAAGAAGGAGCAAATATAGCAAGTTATGACGTAAAAACAAAAGAAACCCAATCTTATAAGCAATAATATATTTTAAGAGCAAAATGGAGAGCACGAGGATGACTTATTTTAGTGAGAGGTTGATACAGTGTCTAGATAAAAGGTCTCAACATAAATATTGTCATTTCCATAGGCGCATAATAATAATAATAATCTCATAATATCTAAATAAAGCTTGCATCGTTCACCAAAAAAATAGATAAAGCTTGCATCATCATTTTCCACATCATATGTCCGCAGCGACAGATAGTGATATTGGATAATGATACCTGCATAAAAATAATAATGGTTGACCAATGTAACAAATTAAATGCTTTATGTCATACCAAAGAAATGACAATTAGAAGTTACAAAGAAATGGAAAAAGAGAAACTAATAATCAACCAGTGCATAAGTACAAAAGAGTAGTATTTAATTAAAGTTACCTCTTCAGTAGTTGTACTCTTTTTGCCCCACAACAGCTTTTTCAAAATGAAGAAAGTAATAGCCATGCCCATGGCATACGGCCAAGTCCACCAATTCACCTAGTGCAACTGGTTAAAAATTAAAATCATGAACCTTCAATCTATTCGAATCCAGTCAATCATAGAAAATCAGACATGTGTCCATAAGGCAAGAATAAGAAAGTTTTACAGGAAAAATAGTGTCTACCTAATTCAGTAGCTTTCATGGCTGCAACTTTTGCAGCATCTAGATCACTGCCAACATCCAAACCACTGGTCTTGGAAACACCTAAATATATCTTGCTCACATGAGAAAACTTTGAACTTAAGTCTGCCTTTCATCTGCTTTATTACAAGATAATAAAATAACAAAATTATCATCTAAAAGGTAAAACTCATATAATGCACCAGGACAAAAAATCTATAAAGATTACCACCTTTTTCATTATTTTCATCCTTTTCATTGAGATGCTTCTGAATCAAAGTAGTCAATGGTAGTATATACTGATTGCAGCAGCATGGGCAACCATCCTAAAAAACACTGATACTAATGGTAGTATATACTGTATACCCGAAAGAAACAGTTTTAAAAGCAATAATCAATGCCAAAATTTCTTAAGAACACTATTTAACATATATGAGCTATACACACCACCTTCTACAGCTTATCCATCTTTCTTTCTTCCTTTCCCATCATATCATCATTCTTTCTATCTTATTCTTATCGCATTTTGTCATATCAACACATTTTTGGAATGCACAAACAGCTAGATCCTATAATTTTTTTTCAAAGAGGAAAAAACAAAGATCAGACAAGACAAATAATGAAAAGCTGTGACAGATAAGCAAAATAGAGACGATAATTCACCAAATCATAAGTTATGACATTCAGTGCACTAATGCTGGGTTTAAAGAAATGAAAGGCTTGTTAACTACTCAAATGATTACATCGACGCAATAAGTAGTGAACTCAAGACAACCTTAACAATGTCAGAGCAGGTATAGCAATATGTTTCTTTCACTTTCTAAGCCGCTTCAAAAGATTCTTCTGGTGGTACATTCTCTCCTCTTTCCTACATCAAGTAATATCAACACGAGACAAGTTCAGGAATCTAGATTATCAAAATACATACTGACAATTGAACATAGATTAATAAAATCTCAACCAGTAGAAGAAAATATAGCAAAATAAGTTACATACTAATCATGAAATAAGCAAACTCGACTACAATTTATTAGAAAATTAACATGTAAGAACAATAAACCTATCATAAAAAAACATCACTCTATTAATCCATAATTAGCAGTTATGCATGATTGACTTCGCTAGCTAGTGTAAATAGTAATTTGAGAGAACCTTCAACATTAGGAATAAGAGGTTCACAACAATTCACATATACTAATAGTTGGGAACAAATACCAGCACAATAAACTTCAAACTTTACACCACAAGGATTGCCTACCCGTATAAGCTGCTGGACAAAAAGAGTAACATCTTTCCCACTAATAGGAATTGATCTGATGCTACCTCCGATAACATAGTCATCTGCAATAGGTAAAACATGAGTAGCCCCATCTCCAACATCCAATACAACTCCTGTCATTTCACACTAAGAAGAATTCTTATCAGTCTAAAAGGAAAATATTCTTAAAATAGGAGATAGATATAATAAAAATCAAACAACAAAATGTCTTAATAGCTCCTATGTTACCATTATCAAGTTTATGCACTATGGTTCATAAATACTACACCAGTTCATTTTCAGCACTATGGTTCATGTTTGGTTTCAAGAGCATCAAATTCCAGGGGATGATAAAACATCTAATAAGTTTTTTGTTTAGATATGTAGCAAAGTTGTTATTGCTGGGGACAATTAAACCCATCAAGATTAATTACCCGATTCCAATTTCATCAATACAACACACAAACTTTTCATGACTAAAACAACCAACCTTAGATGTTGTGTACCTCGCAGCAAGAGCAAGCTCGGAATTCACACCAATGTAAAGTCCGAACACCAGTGACGACAACAATGCTGGGAGAGAGAAGAAGGCACAGCGGAGAACGACGATGGCACAACGCGACGATGAAGAATGACAACGGCATGGCGACGATGGCACAGCATGGCGACCAAAGAACGACAACGGCACAGCGATGACGGCTCACCGATTGCACTCGAAGGAAGAGAAAGAAGAGCGACAATGGAGAGAGAAGAGAGAGTGCTCCGCGATAACAATAGGTGGAGAAGGAGTGAGAGAGAGAAAAAGAAAGAGAGAGAGGGAGAGAGGGAGGCAGAGGCGAAGGCCAAATCGCGATTTGCGAGCCTCCCCTCACGACGGTGGTGGCTGTGTGGGTGGCGCTGGAGGGCGGTGGCCAACCCTATAAGAGAGAGGAGGGAGAGAAAGAAAGTGAAGGGTGAGGGCGACGAGGGTTCTTAGCCAAATTAAACTAGAATCCTTGTCCGTGCGTTGCACGGGGCATTCAATTTATCTATTTTTCAGAGTGGTCGTCGAAATGAATCACTCTGGTATGAACCAATGCCAACTTTCAGACCGGTCCCGCATCGGAATCGGTTTCAATTAATATATTTTCAGACTGGTTATTTAAATGAACCAGTCTGGTTTAAATTAATTCCATCTTCCAGACCGGTTCCGCACGGAACCGGTCTTAATGAAGTGGTCTGAAAAATATATTTTGTACTAGTGACAATTTCGGGTAGTTTTCCCAAAATTGGTTATAGCAGGGACCACCCTCAACTAGCCCAGGAAGTATCTAAGTGATTGGTAAAACTATTATAGTGTGCACAGGACCAATCCTCAACTATCCAGTACTTCACGAAACATACTTCGTACCGTTGATCCTTTGGAAGATCAAAGTCCTCTATAATAGTTTTTCGCGATTGTTTCAATAACACAATCTAGTCACTATAATACTCTCGTCCGTCAATTCTATGAACCTTCTCGAAACGTTCTTTACTTCATAAAATCTTCACGAATCGTTTTCAATTCCTAACGTCCACCTTACACCATAGTTAACGTGTTTCTAATCCATTTTAATTAGTTTATGATAATCAAGTCTTTATATAATTATATCAATTTAGGTAAGTTACTGACTTAGAGTGTTTATACATAATAATAAAGTAATTAACCATTCATGTATAAGAATCATAATAACAATGATAATAACCTCAATAATAATGATAACATCATTTATGTACTCATATTATGAAAAATCTCAAACATAGCATTAATTAGTCAAGCATCATCATCATCATTCTCAATCAACTAACATAAACCCTAAGTTTAACAATCAATCAATTAATAACCAATACATCAATTAAACATGCATATAGTCGTATTCCTACAATTATTATTGTGATATCTCGAGTTCTTTTTACCCGTTTAAGTGTCTTAAGTCTTAGAGTGTGCGTAGTTTCCTTGTATGTGCTTTATGTCTTGATTTTTTGCTTTAATTATTGCTTAATTATGCTCTAATTATGTTTTAATTTTCTTAATTATGTTTTAATTATGTTTAATTACATTATTTAATTCTTAATTAGTTTTTCGTTTCTTGTTTATAGCTTATTCATCGTATTATGCATTTTTTTTACTAGAATTTCATTTATAAGTGTTTTATACATGTACATGTGACTGAATGTATTTTAATTAATTGAATGTCTAATTTATTTTTATGGAGGGTATAGTACTCCGTTAGAAATGGTTTTGGGATTTTTTGGGCGAGAAAAATATTTCGGAAACGAAACGGGCCACACACGCGCGACGAAGGGCCGCACGTGTGCGACCCAATTGGGCCAAGTGGGCCCAAAAAAAAGGGGACCAGCCCAAATAGAGAGAGAAACACATCCATGTAAGGGTAGAGGGAGGGGAAACCCTCATTCTCCTCCCACTTTGTTGAACACCTATCTTCCTTAGCCTCTCTTTTCTCTCTTCTTCATTTCTCTCATCTCCCTCCACACTACCCATCCTACATACACTCTAAACCTCTCAAAATCACAAACATCACCATAAACACTCATCTCTTACGTACATACTCCACCATATTCATCTGTCATCCTTCACCTCATCACCTTGAGTCCTCTCACCTCCTTGAGAGAGAGACTCAAAAATTGGTTAGTGGAGCTCAAGGAAAGCAAGCAGAGCACTTGGGGTAGAGGAAGCTTAGGAGCTAGGAGCTTGAGGTGGAAGCTTCAATTTTTCTCTTTGTTGAAGGAATTGAGGTAAAGGGGGTAGTTTTACTAAATAAGGGTTAGGGTTTGATGGAAAATTTGGGGGTTTTCTTATTTCCTTGTAGATTATGAATATCTATGTCTTATTATGTCTATTGATTATGTTTATAATGAAATAGGGGCTGATTGTTGATGATTTGAAAGCTAATCACGTTTTTGAGTAGGTGCTGAATTTTTAGAATGGTGTTTTTGCTTGTAAGAGGTTTGAGTAAATGATACCTCCTCTAATCCTTTTGCTTTGAAAATTTAGAATAGTGTTCTCAGGTTTATTTTGTATAATTCTGGAAATTTTAAGTTAATTAATTTGGACTTGTTTTGTTATTTTTATAAATTAGAAGTTTGTTTTAGTCAATTATGGAAACTATGAAAGTTTAGTCTCAAGATGTCTTGCATAAATGAACTTTTACCACTCCGATGATTCTGAATTTTTGTCTCAGCCCTGTGGATGTGATTTTAAGGTGTTCTGAAATTTTTCATAATTTTTGGGGTTATTTTCATATTTTTATGAGAAGTGACTTTGCGAAATCGGTTATGGGAAAACGGGGTTTTTGACTCAAGGGAGAGCAGATTTTTCAAACTTATACTGCTCAAATCGACATGAAAATTTTATGAGATTATATTTCATGTGTCTTGAGGGTCTCTGTAAATTTTCATGCATTTTGGAGTTAGTTTACTATTTTAATTAATTCGATTTTTCTCTCAGCCACTGTGCGTTTTCGGTATTTTCGGAAAAAGGGTAAATTGGGAAATCTGCCTTCCACATGTCCGAATGACTTGAAAATTTTATATCATGTTCTTTTATATATTTGGTTTGTCCCTGTAAGTTTTCATGATATTTAGAATTGCTTTGATATTTTAAATAATTGCATTTTGGTTACAACTATGTGAAAATCCACGTTTTCGGTTTTTCGGGTAAATGATAGATGTCATACTTCCGTAATTCCGATTGACCTGAATTTTGGATATGTCGCCTCTGTATATATGTCATTGAGTTATGAAAAGTTTCGTGTGATTTGGAATTGAAATGATATGGGTTTGATACTTATCTAATTTAATGGTGAGTGTGCTTAAATGATCTATTTTGACATGAAAAGTGTGATTTACATACTTTAATGCATGTATTGTCTAGGCTGGACTGTATGAATGAGGTGTGATGTTTAAGTATTATAATTTGACATTTTTGAATTATTTACTAATTATGATGAGACTTATGTTTGAATATTCCATTTTTGCATTCATGCATAACATTCCATAATGAATCTTTCTTATTTGAAGTTGAGACTAATGAATAAGTATTTTAAAAATAATATGTCTCAAAGTCAAATAAGAAGGATGTCACCTACGTGTGTGCGAAGTTATAAGGAGGTGAGGGAGCCTGTGTGGCAAACTTTTTAGCCTGTGTGGCATAGCCTGTGTGACAACTTACTGAGCCTGCGTGGCATAGCCTGTGTGGCAACTTTTGAGGGTGGATTGCGGGTCTTTATGGCCATTGTGTGAGTAAGCCTGTGTGGCATGATAGGTCACATTGAATCCTAGGTTTGAATTGTTAATTTGAAAAGAGAAATATCGATTTAAAAGGAAAAATGTGGATTTGGAATGAGAAAGTAGAATGTATGAAATGATAAGGCAATGGCCTAAGCAAACTAGGATTCAATGGCGTACCTACTAAGAGTAGTGAGCATGCATTGATGTGCATAGCATGGACTATGAATGCATTGATGGCTATGTGTTGCTTGACGTATACTTTATGTGAGAATGTTGATGGTTGTGATACTTAATGAATTGGGAAGGAATGAGTATACGTTGTTGAACAATTGTGAATGTGTATAATAGTCTTGTTGTTAATTGTATGTTTTGAGTTATAACTTGTGTACCTAACTGAATATTATCTTCTTATTTACTATCTCATGCTTTCCTTTATTTAGAATAAACTGCTCACCTTTACAATATTTTTTAGGTACACCAATGATGGATTCAGATGTGGGCACAGAGTCCGAGGATGGGCACGTCCCATCTTGAGGGACGTAGCCCGATGTTCTTAGCTTAGTTACTCGAAGCGCCGATTGCTCTAGTTATAGCATCTTTTGTGTTTGGTTGTGTGCATTTACATTTTGTGCTAAGATGTATATGAACTAGAGTGGCATTACTTATGTTTTGCTTTATCCCATCTGAATGCCCTGCTTGACTGGATTTATTTATATTATGGTTGGTGTTGAAGACCTTATGAAAGACCCCACGCGTAATTCCGGGCAACTATCTTTATGTGAATGAAAATTACGCCTGTGCGTTTGTTTATTTTATATGTGCATGATTTTTTTTAGGTATATGTTTTAAGGAAAGTTCCCAAAATTTTTACTAAGAATTCTGAAAGTAAATCGTGCAAAAGTCTTTTTCAAAAAAAAAAAATTAATAAATCACCTTTTCCGCATGTAGTATTTTAGGATGTTACATTTATGGTATCAGAGCAATGGTCATTCCTCGGCCGTGAGTGTGGAACTTACACACTCCGATGTGCTACTCTGCTTACGGGTAGTTAGTTGTCATTCTTTGTTCTAAATGTGTTTGATCTTAAGTGAGTATGTTTTCAATGGATAGATGGCAGCTAGGAATGCGAAGATTTTGGCTAGGATCACAGCGGTTCTTGAGGGTTTGGCTCAGGCACCTCCGCAACAGGGCATTGCAGAGTTTAAGAGGATGGATCCTCCTCGCTTCGAGGGAGGATACAATCCAGAGGGTGCCCAAAGGTGGATTCAGGAACTAGATAAGATTTTCAGGACCATAGGGTGTACGGAGGTTCAGAAAGTCACTTATGCTGCTTTTATGCTCTCGGGAGAGGCCGAGAATTGGTGGCATCACACCCGCCAAATGTTGGGTGAAGGAGCCGATGCGGCGACTTGGGAGATGTTCAAGGGGAGGTTTCTTGATAAGTATTTCCCCGAGGACATGAGGAGGAAGAAAGAGGTGGAATTCATTGAGCTTAAGCAAGGTACTATGAGTGTGGGGGAGTATATATGCTGCGAAGTTCGAGGAGTTGATCAAATTCTCCCCATACTACCAACAACATCCGGACGAGCGCTCTAAGTGCATTAAGTTCGAGAATGGTCTCCGCCCGGAAATCAAAGTAGCTTTTGGGTATCAAGGTATCCGAGAGTTTCCTCTGTTGGTCAACATGTGCAGGACGTATGAAGATGACTTGAGAACTAAAGAGGCCCATGAGAAGAGTTTGAGGGTGGTCCCTAAAAATGTTGCCTATGGGAAAGACAAGGGTAAGAAGCCTTCTCGCCATGGAGGACCTTATCCTAATCCGAGAGGGAAGTTTGTGAAGCAAGGCCATAGTAGTGGCGGTGGTTATGTCCCTCCTCTAAAGGGGGCATTGTAACACCCCAAAATTTTAATCCCCGATTAATGAAATGTTAATTATAAATTAATTATAATTAATGATTTCTCTATTAATCCTTGATTAAAATATGTGTTTATGTAGTTAGAGAATGCATGTGAAAGTATTTAATAAATATAATAATGCATGAAATAATATTTTTGCATATTAGTCCCTGGGTTGGGACCTAGAAGCAAGTATAAGGAAAGATTTTGGAGGGAAAGTAAATAAAATAATTATTTTTCAAAAACTGGGTAAAATACTCTAGTATTTTCTGGAATACTCGAGTATTCTGGACAGAGTTGCACGAGTTAGTGCGTTTGGTGAGTCACCATCAACGATTCCGTGTCGTTGACACGAAATCATCACCTTGCCACCACCATAGTAGTCATGTCGACCTGCATGAGTGTTTCCTCACTCTATTTAAGCTCAGCAACACCAATTTGTGGAGATTCTTGGCCAAATTCGAAGTTGTTGGAGCAGCTAGGGTTCTTGATTTGTCTCCTTCAATTCTCTTTCTCTGTGTCACATTGAACCACAAATCAAACACTAATACAAAGCTCACATCACGAGCTTTGTATAAACACCAAAATCGTGAGGATTGAGTGAGTGTGGTGGAAGATTCAAGGCTTGGAAGTGGAGCTGTTCTTGGTCAAGCTGTGTTTGGAGCTTACTTTGATTTTGATTTCTGGTAAGCTCACGAGTCCTTGAGTTCCAAATTCGATTTCTATAGTTAGTATTTGTTGCATAGAGTATAGAAAATCTAAAATCCCCAATTCTTATCTTTGTTTCATGTGTGAACCTATTCAATTTTGGTGGTGCACTCAAACTGCTCTACATGTGATGCTTAAAGCTGTTCTGGGTGTTGAGGAGCCTTTTTCTTGCAAATCCTTTGTTGATTCACGTCTGAGAGGTAAGGGGAAGTAATTTCGTACACTAGATAGAGTTTAAATTCCATTAAATGCATTAGAGAGCCACCAAGAGGCTCTAAGGGCTTAGATTGAATAGGAACTTTGGTTTGGAGACCAAGTCATGCTCTAAAACTGTGTTGAGCAAGTTCTAAATCGTGCATGTGAACTTAAATGAACACTATTTCATGAGTATTGTTCTTATTATGCAATTTGAAGTGTTGAGTTGTCAAATTGTGTATTTTATGCATTAAGGATTGATTCTCTGTCAAATCTGTAATTTGATATGAAATGAGTGTTGTAACATGTTCTATTTATGATATATGAACTTTGTGGATCCCTGGATTGGACTAGAATTGAGTAGAACTGAAAATGGTGTGTTAAAACTAAGATTTCAGTCTGTTCTGCTGTGAAACACTCGAGTATTGGACATGGTACTCGAGTAAAATGTTTGTAAAACAATGTAATTTGAGCAAGAACACTAGAGTATTGTGTCTAGTACTGGAGTATCGAGTAAGACCTGGGGACATGTTAAGGCAAACCACTCGAGTAATGCAGGGGTGACTCGAGTATTCTGGAAATCATGATGGACACTCGAGTAACCCATGAACTACTCGAGTAATTTAATGAATTTGAAACCCAAATCCCCAGAAAGTCATGAACACACGAGTAACCCTAAGAACACTCGAGTAATCTGGAAAAGTTGAAAAACACTCGAGTATGCTGAATTATACTCGAGTAATTTACCTGAACCTGAGAAACACCATTTTCAATTCTGACTTAGTTGGTTAAGAATTTAACTATAATAATCCAAAGGATCTGAACTTAAAAGAGATTGATTAATATAACTGTACCGTTTGGTGACGATTCTTTTTAAAGATAAAATATGCCTAGATGGCCAGTAATGTATTAATCAATTTCCTTTAAGCTTAGAAAGTGATGCATTCATTCTGGAGTTGGATGGTAGGACGTATATCATGTTTTTGGTAAACATGTGGAGGGCCTCTGGGAGCGCCAATACGCTTGCTTGATGACACGTTGTTGACGTGGTCGGCTTAGTGGATGCCGATATGATTATACCGTTTGGATGACGGGATATGCTCGGGTGGCATGGATTCCAAGCTTGTCGTGTACATTCTAGGTGAATGTACGAATTGTTGTATACCTAGGAATACAACGCACGGTTGAGTGCTGGGTTGTCAGGGATGGACGTCAGAGAGTGATTTAGTTTGATGAAGATAGGCTTGAGAGCTAAATTCATGCATCATGTCACTCATTTAAATTAAGTGTAATAAACGAAATGAGTATGAGAATCCTATCTGCATTCAATAACTGTTAAGTGCTAAATGTGATTGTTGTTAATTGTTGCATATTTACATACTCATATTGTACAAATTTATACTCTGTTGATTATGTGTATAGAAATGCTTACCCCTATGCCCTTGTAGGTGATGTCTCGTTACATCGCTTGCATCGAGATCCGGCCACTTCCTAGTGGCATATGGATCTATGAGGACCATCGCGCGGTGTTTGAGGGAGAGGTGGATATCACCTTCTACCACCCGAACCCATTGATTCGAATTCGTCCTCGTAGATTTAGGATTCCCATCATATACACTATGCACGTACCCCCGTTTTACACATACCATGGACCACCTCCCACACGACCAGCTCGCTCTTATCACAGTTTTCGTTTTCGACCTACCCGCTCACACCCTTTTTCTTCTAGAGTCGTCCGTGAGGAGACTCCCCTTTCTGATCCGAGGAGCCCAACTAGGGTCTCACCATCTCCCGACCCTGTACCTAGTGGTAGGGTACATTCTCCTTCGGATGAGATTGAGGAGGATCCAATGGAGGACGAGAGCGGAGGCGAGCCTGTCGTGCATTCTACTGGGAGTGACTGGAGGGATGACGATCCCTAGGTATGTGTATATGGTGTATGATGTGGATCTAAGGATCCAATGTGGCGTTGCTGTGGAGGAGATTTTGCTGTTGCTGATGATGATGATGTTACTCTTTTGCTGCTTGGAGACTACTACTACTACTACTGCTGATGTTGCCAGATCTATGTGACCACTTCTAGAGTTCATATTTTGGTTATGTATATATTGTAGATATACTTTTGAGAACTCTAGGGTTATGGTTTTATCTTGAGCATAGATCTCTATGGACTTGTATATGGATCTTGGAGACTTATGTTGGGACTATGTACTTATGACTCTTTTCTTATGTGTATATATATATATATATATATCAAACCTATGTTTATCTTTTATTTAATTGTATAGTCCTATAATTATCCGCTTACTCTGATTTAATCATTAAACGAGTTCGGCTACATGGTATCAATTTCGCGAATCAAAGCAAGGTAGTTTCATTTACCTTCTATTATATAAATACGATTTCGAAACACGAATGTTACCCAATTCATGAAAAGGTTTTAGAAATTGCCGAATTCGATACAACTGTTTGAAATGAGTTAGAAGTTCTTCCCCAAGTATTCCAAATTTTGATTTGTGCACCCGCTTTAAAAGAAAATTTTACTTCTACATTTTATAATACTTACAAGTCCATATCTTCTCCAATATAATAGCTTAATTACTATATTATACTGGATGTATTCGAAAGGGTGTCACACATAGTGGTATCAGAGCAAAAGTCAGATCCTGTAGTAGTGGAAGTAGTTTCAGAAAGGTAGCCATCAACATCAAGCAGGTATCTCCAGCGCATGTTCATTATCTTGACTGTTAGTATCTTGCTTACTGAGCTTTAGATACAATTGACTTGTTTGTATCTTGTCTCTTTTGAGCACAAGACGCAATTGAATGTGAATTTAGAATTTTAAGCTATAGCCTTAGTATAGGTGGTGTAATTAAAGTTTCTTTAGTTCAACATATGTGACCATAAGCCCATAGCGCAGGTCTATTATGGCAACTAGAAACCAAAATCACACCAATGCGATGTTAGAAAGGATCACCACGGTATTGGAGGCTATGCAGTGACAATCTCAGCAACCATCTCAACCGATTAATCCGCCTCATCAGTGTAATGTGGGTAACACCGAGGCGAAGAGTTTGGCTGATTTCAGGAGTTGCAATCCGCCTAAGTTTGAAGGAGGATTTAAACAGGAAGAGGCCAATAAGTGGATTCACACCATGGATAAGATTCTGAGAACCTTGGAGTGTTCGGAAGCTCAGAAGGTGGCATATGCAACCTACATGCTGGAAGATGAAGCTGAGAATTGGTGGAATCACACGGTTCAGCTTTTGCAATATGAGGGAAGGGATGTGAATTGGGGTGTATTCATGGAGAAGTTTCTTCATAAATATTTCCCTGAAGATTTAAGGAGAAAGAAGGAGGTGGAGATTTTACAACTGAAGCAAGGGAGTATGAGTGTGGGTGAGTACACGGCCAAGTTCGAGGAGTTGATGAAGTACTCTCCATAATATCAGAACAACCCTGATGAAAGGAGCAAATGCATCAAGTTTGAAGGGGGCTTGAGACCCAAATTGAAGTCGATTTTCAGCTACTAGCGAATTCAAAGCTTTCCTGCTCTGGTGGACATGTGTAGAATGTATGAAGATGACAAGAAAGCTGAAGAATTGAAAGTCTCAGAAAAGAAGGACAATCAGAACTATGGACCTCAAAGACGTAAAGGTTTTAACAACCGAGGTAAGGGTCCGTATGATCGTCGAGGGAAAGGCAAGGGGAAAGTTGGTGGATCGGATGGAAGGAATTTTCGGAGCAAGGCTCCATTCTGTGACAAGTGCAAGCGTCATCATTATGGACGTGTCTGTTGGGGAACAAGTGGCTGTTTCAATTGTGGGAAGCCGGGACATTTTGCAAGAGACTGCAAGGAACCGGCCAAGACTACCTCAAGAGGGACTGCTGATAGACCTATGGCTCAAGGAAGGGTTTTCACCCTTAGCGATGTGGAAGCAAACCGATCCTCTGATCTGGTGCAAGGTAAATACTTGCTTAATGGTTAGCTTTGTTATGTCTTGTTTGATTTGGGTGCAACGCATTCATTTGTTTCATATGAATGTGTAGATCGGGTAAGTTTACCAGTGTCTGAATTACCTTATGCTTTGAAAGTAGAAACCCCTACCAATGCTCCTGTAGTTGTTTCGAGAGCATGTCTTAACTGTGACATAGAAGTGATAGGACAAACCTCTAAGGTAGATCTAATTTGTTTACCCTTAACACAATTGGACGTGATCTTGGGGATGGACTGGTTAAGTCGAAACCAAGTGATCTTCGATTGTGATAAGAAGATAGTCACCTATAGAAACCCAATACCTTCCGGCTATATGTGCCTGTTCAACACTGAAGTAGAAGAACATGGTTCGAAGATAGAGGAGATTTCTGTGGTCAGAGACTTCCCGGAGGTATTTGCGAATGAAATCCCTGGTCTGCCACCAAGAAGAGAGATTGAATTTGGTATCGACCTAGTTCCGAGAGCCGGTCCCATTGCTATCTCTCCTTATAGAATGGCACCACCGGAGATGGCTGAAATGAAGAAGCAGATTGAGGAGCTGTCGTAGAAACAGATGATCCGACCAAGTGTGTCACCTTGGGGTGCTCCGGTTTTGTTCGTCAAGAAGAAAGACGGTAGTATGAGGATGTGCATCGACTACCGGTAGCTGAATAAGGTCACAATCAAGAACAAGTATCCATTACCAAGGATAGATGACCTTATGGATCAAGTTCGTGGGGCTTCGGTATTTTCCAAGATTGATTTGAGGTCAGGATACCATCAGATCAGAATTAGAGAAGAAGATGTCTCTAAGACGCATTTCGATCCCGATACGGACATTATGAGTATGTTGTGATGCCGTTCGGATTGACGAATGCACCGGCTATTTACGTGGACTACATGAATCGAATCTTTAGACCCTATTTAGATTCATTCGTGGTCGTGTTCATTGATGATATCCTTATTTATTCCAAGAGCCCGGAGGAACATGCTGAACACTTGAGGATAGTGTTGAGCATTCTAAAGGAGAAGCAGTTGTATGCCAAACTTACAAAATGTGAGTTCTGGCTGGAGGAGGTTAACTTTTTGGGCCATGTGATTTCGAATAAAGGAATAGCAGTAGATCCGACGAAGGTAAGTTCGGTTTTGCAATGGGAGCAACCAAAGTCGGTCGCGGAGGTGAGAAGCTTTCTTGGTTTGGCTGGGTATTATAGAAGATTTATCGAAGGTTTCTCAAAGATTGCATTACCCTTGACGAAGTTGACTAGGAAAGACCAACCTTTCACGTGGGATGAGAAGTGTGAAAGGAGTTTCCAAGAGTTGAAGGAAAGGTTGACATCCTCTCCTGTGTTAGTTCTGCTTGATACACAGAAGAGTTTTGATGTGTATTGTGATGCATCAAAACAAGGTCTTGGGAGTGTTTTGATACAAGAGGGACAAGTCGTCGCTTACGCCTCGAGACAGCTAAAAGTTCATGAAATGAATTACCCAACTCATGACCTGGAGTTGGCAGCTGTTGTGTTTGCATTAAAGATCCGGAGGCACTATCTCTATGGCACTACGTTTCGGGTGTTTAGTGACCATAAGAGCTTAAAGTATCTCTTTGATCATAAAGAGTTGAATATGAGGCAGCGTCGATGGATGGAGTTCTTGAAGGATTATGAGTTTGAGCTCCATTACCATCCTGGGAAGGCAAACATCGTGGCGGAAGCATTAAGTAGAAAGGCAATGCACATCAGTGCGATGATGGTCAGAGAAGCTGCATTGATAGAGGAATTCCGGGATCTGAGCTTGACAATGCAAGTAGAGCCGACAAGTATCAAGATGGGGATGCTGCAGTTTGCTAATGAGTTTCTACAAAGGATTCGGGAATTGCAGCACAAGGATGAGAAACTTATGGAAAAGAAGAAGCTGATGGAAGAAGGCAAAGAGTTGGAGTTCCAAGAGGGGAAGGATGGAATCCTTCGTTTTAGGGCAAGGATATGTGTACCTGATGATTTGGAAGTAAGAAGGATGATCCTGGATGAAGCACATAAGAGCAAGATGAGTATGCATCCGGGAGCTACCAAAATGTATCAGGACCAGAAGAAGATATTTTGGTGGCCTGGTTTGAAGAAGGATGTGGCTGAATATGTGGCATGTTGCTTGGTGTGTCAGAAGGCAAAAGTGGAACACCAAAGGCCAAGAGGAGAATTACTTCCCTTGGAGATTCCGTTGTGGAAATGGGATAGCATCTCGATGGACTTTGTGTCGGGATTACCAAGGACAACTACTGGTCATGATGCAATCTGGATGATCGTGGATCGTTTGACCAAGTCGCCGCATTTCATTCCCGTGAATATGTGCTACTCTTTGGAAAAGCTCACTCAGTTATACATCAAGGAAGTTGTTCGTCTGCATGGGGTACCATCAAGCATCGTGTCAGATCGCGACCTGAGGTTTACGTCGAAGTTTTGGCAAGATCTACATAGAGCCTTGGGTTCAAGATTGAAGTTAAGTTCTGCATACCATCCTCAGACTGATGGTCAAACGGAGAGGACTATTCAGTCACTGGAGGATATCTTACGAGCATGTTCTTTGGAAGGTCAAGGGAACTGGGAACAAATGTTACCGCTCGTGGAATTTACTTACAACAACAGCTACCACACGAGCATCGGAATGGCACCATTTGAAGCCCTGTATGGAAGAAAGTGTCAGACACCGTTATGCTGGCTTCAAGTGGGGGAGAATTCTCTGGTTGGGCCAGACTTTGTACAAGAGACCACGGAATAGATCAAAATGATACAAGAGAAGATGAAGACGGCTCAGAGTAGGCAGAAAAGCTATGCTGATAGAAGAAGGAAACCCTTAGAGTTTGATGAAGGAGACCATGTGTTCATTAGAATAGTACCAACCAAAGGTGTTAGGAGAGCCTTCCCAGAAACTATCACCTAAGTTTATTGGTCCCTATCAAATTCTAAGAAAAGTCGGCCCAGTAGCCTATCAATTAGCCCTGCCTCCGTCACTAGCTAACCTTCACAATGTATTCCATGTGTCTCAACTGAAAAGATATGTCCATGACCCCACCATTGTCCTTAAAATCCAACCCGATGACTTAGAAATTCATGAGAACCTAACCTTTAAAGTCGTGCCTGTTCGCATTGAAGATCGAAGAATCAAGCAGCTTAGAGGGAAGGATATTTGTCTGGTCAAAGTCGTCTAGGTTTGTGGTGATGTGATAGAAGCATCTTGGGAATTAGAGAATAAGATGTGTCAGGATTATCCTGATTTGTTTGTATGAGTTGAATTTCGGGGACAAAATTCCTTGTAAGTGGGGGAGTAGTGTAACACCCCAAAATTTTAATCCCCGATTAATGAAATGTTAATTATAAATTAATTATAATTAATGATTTCTCTATTAATCCTTGATTAAAATATGTGTTTATGTAGTTAGAGAATGTATGTGAAAGTATTTAATAAATATAATAATGCATGAAATAATATTTTTGCATATTAGTCCTTGGGTTGGGACCTAGAAGCAAGTATAAGGAAAGATTTTGGAGGGAAAGTAAATAAAATAATTATTTTTCAAAAACTGGGTAAAATACTCTAGTATTTTCTGGAATACTCGAGTATTCTGGACAGAGTTGCACGAGTTAGTGCGTTTGGTGAGTCACCATCAACGATTCCGTGTCGTTGACACGAAATCATCACCTTGCCACCACCATAGTAGTCGTGTCGACCTGCATGAGTGTTTCCTCACTCTATTTAAGCTCAGCAACACCAATTTGTGGAGATTCTTGGCCAAATTCGAAGTTGTTGGAGCAGCTAGGGTTCTTGATTTGTCTCCTTCAATTCTCTTTCTCTGTGTCAAATTGAACCACAAATCAAACACTAATAGAAAGCTCACATCACGAGCTTTGTATAAACACCAAAATCGTGAGGATTGAGTGAGTGTGGTGGAAGATTCAAGGCTTGGAAGTGGAGCTGTTCTTGGTCAAGCTGTGTTTGGAGCTTACTTTGATTTTGATTTCTGGTAAGCTCACGAGTCCTTGAGTTCCAAATTCGATTTCTATAGTTAGTATGTGTTGCATAGAGTATAGAAAATCTAAAATCCCCAATTCTTATCTCTGTTTCATGTGTGAACCAATTCAATTTTGGTGGTGCACTCAAACTGCTCTGCATGTGATGCTTAAAGCTGTTCTGGGTGTTGAGGAGCCTTTTTCTTGCAAATCCTTTGTTGATTCACGTCTGAGAGGTAAGGGGAAGTAATTTCGTACACTAGATAGAGTTTAAATTCCATTAAATGCATTAGAGAGCCACCAAGAGGCTCTAAGGGCTTAGATTGAATAGGAACTTTGGTTTGGAGACCAAGTCATGCTCTAAAACTGTGTTGAGCAAGTTCTAAATCGTGCATGTGAACTTAAATGAACACTATTTCATGAGTATTGTTCTTATTATGCAATTTGAAGTGTTGAGTTGTCAAATTGTGTATTTTATGCATTAAGGATTGATTCTCTGTCAAATCTGTAATTTGATATGAAATGAGTGTTGTAACATGTTCTATTTATGATATATGAACTTTGTGGATCCCTGGATTGGACTAGAATTGAGTAGAACTGAAAATGGTGTGTTAAAACTAAGATTTCAGTCTGTTCTGCTGTGAAACACTCGAGTATTGGACATGGTACTCGAGTAAAATGTTTGTAAAACAATGTAATTTGAGCAAGAACACTCGACTATTGTGTCTAGTACTCGAGTATCGAGTAAGACCTGGGGACATGTTAAGGCAAACCACTCGAGTAATGCAGGGGTGACTCGAGTATTCTGGAAATCATGATGGACACTCGAGTAACCCATGAACTACTCGAGTAATTTAATGAATTTGAAACCCAAATCCCCAGAAAGTCATGAACACTCGAGTAACCCTAAGAACACTCGAGTAATCTGGAAAAGTTGAAAAACACTCGAGTATGCTGAATTATACTCAAGTAATTTACCTGAACCTGAGAAACACCATTTTCAATTCTGACTTAGTTGGTTAAGAATTTAACTATAATAATCCAAAGGATCTGAACTTAAAAGAGTTTGTTAATATAAGTGTACCGTTTGGTGACGGTTCTTTTTAAAGATAAAATATGCCTAGATGGCCAGTAATGTATTAATCAATTTCCTTTAAGCTTAGAAAGTGATGCATTCATTCTGGAGTTGGATGGTAGGACGTATATCATGTTTTTGGTAAACATGTGGAGGGCCTCTGGGAGCGCCAATACGCTTGCTTGATGACACGTTGTTGACGTGGTCGGCTTAGTGGATGCCGATATGATTATACCGTTTGGATGACGGTCCGTTTGGATGACGGGATATGCTCGGGTGGCATGGATTCCAAGCTTGTCGTGTACATTCTAGGTGAATGTACGAATTGTTGTATACCTAGGAATACAACGCACGGTTGAGTGCTGGGTTGTCAGGGATGGACGTCAGAGAGTGATTTAGTTTGATGAAGATAGGCTTGAGAGCTAAATTCATGCATCATGTCACTCATTTAAATTAAGTGTAATAAACGAAATGAGTATGAGCATCCTATCTGCATTCAATAACTGCTAAGTGCTAAATGTGATTGTTGTTAATTGTTGAATATTTACATACTCATATTGTACAAATTTATACTCTGTTGATTATGTGTATAGAAATGCTTACCCCTATTCCCTTGTAGGTGATGTCTCGTTACATCGCTTGCATCGAGATCCGGCCACTTCCTAGTGGCATATGGATCTATGAGGACCATCGCGCGCTGTTTGAGGGAGAGGTGGAGATCACCTTCTACCACCCGAACCTGTTGATTCGATTTCGTCCTCGTAGATTTAGGATTCCCATCATATACACTATGCACGTACCCCCGTTTTACACATACCATGGACCACCTCCCACACGACCAGCTCGCTCTTATCACAGTTTTCGTTTTCGACCTACCCACTCACACCCTTTTTCTTCTAGAGTCGTCCGCGAGGAGACTCCCCTTTCTGATCCGAGGAGCCCAACTAGGGTCTCACCATCTCCCGACCCTGTACCCAGTGGTAGGGTACACTCTCCTTCGGATGAGATTGAGGAGGATCCAGTGGAGGACGAGAGCGGAGGCGAGCCTGTCGTGCATTCTACTGGGAGTGACTGGAGGGATGATGATCCCTAGGTATGTGTATATGGTGTATGATGTGGATCTAAGGATCCGATGTGGCGTTGCTGTGGAGGAGATTTTGCTGCTGCTGCTGATGATGATGTTACTCTTTTGCTGCTTGGAGACTACTACTACTACTACTGCTGATGTTGCCAGATCTATGTGACCACCTCTAGAGTTCATATTTTGGTTATGTATATATTGTAGATATACTTTTGAGCACTCTAGGGTTATGGTTTTATCTTGAGCATAGATCTCTATGGACTTGTATATGGATCTTGGAGACTTATGTTGGGACTATGTACTTATGACTCTTTTCTTATGTATATATATATATATATATATATCAAACCTATGTTTATCTTTTATTTAATTGTATAGTCCTATAATTATCCGCTTACTCTGATTTAATCATTAAACGAGTTCGGCTACATGGTATCAATTTCGCGAATCAAAGCAAGGGTAGCTTCATTTACCTTCTATTATATAAATACGATTTTGAAACACGAATGTTACCCAATTCATGAAAAGGTTTTAGTAATTGTCGAATTCGATACAACTGTTTGAAATGAGTTAGAAGTTCTTCTCCAAGTATTCCAAATTTTGATTTGTGCACCCGCTTTAAAAGAAAATTTTACTTTTACATTTTATAATACTTACAAGTCCATATCTTCTCCAATATAATAGCTTAATTACTATATTATACTGGATGTATTCGAAAGGGTGTCACAGGCATCGTCGCCTTGTGGGAAGTGCAACAAGGTACATTCGGGTGCTTGCTGGGGTCTGGGTCACATCAGGACTTGCTACTCTTGTGGGAAGTCGGGACACATGTCTTATGAGTGTCCAGACAGGGTGCGTAAGAAAGAGGTCAACAATGTGAGGGCTAGAGGAGCAGATGGCCGACCTACTCGACAGGGAACAGTGTTCACCATGAGTGGTTCAGAGGTTGAGCAGTCTGAGGAGCTTATCACAGGTATATGCCAGTTAAATAGTAAACCTTGCCATGTGTTGTTTGATTGTGGGGCGACCCATTCTTTTGTTTCCCTTGAGTGTGTTAAAATATTAGGTTTGTCCCCTGTGGAGACACCTTTTAGGTTGTCAGTGTCTACCCCTACTAGTACATTTGTGATTACTTCCCAAGTATGCGTAGGGTGTGGGTTGTATGTCCTAGACCACACCTTTACTATAGACCTCATATGTTTGCCTTTGACCCAGTTAGATGTCATACTTGGTATGGACTGGATGTCTAGGAACCGTGTACTCATAGATTGGCAAGCAAAAACAATTACCTTTAGTGAGTGTACCTCAACTCATAACCCACAAAAAGCCTTAATCAAGAAAAAGAGTCTAGAGCTAGCTAGTTTGAGTGTGTCAAAAGAGTCTGAATTGAGTCACATCCCTGTTGTCTGTGAGTTCCCTGATGTTTTTCCGGAAGATGTACCGGGTCTACCTCCCGTCCGAGAGGTTGAGTTTGGTATCGACCTTGTGCCGGGAATATGGCCGATCTCTATAGCTCCATACCGGATGGCTTCTGTTGAGTTGGTGGAGTTGAAAAAGCAGCTTGAAGAGTGGTTGGAGAAGGGTTTTGTCCGGCCTAGTGTTTCTCCATGGGGAGCTCCTGTCTTATATGTGAAGAAGAAAGATGGGAGTATGCGGCTTTGTGTGGATTACAGGCAGTTAAACCAAGCTACAGTGAAGAACAAGTATCCTTTGCCTCGGATTGATGATCTAATGGATAAGTTGAGGGGAGCATCTATGTTCTCTAAGATTGATCTCCGTTCGGGTTATCACCAAATCTGTGAGAAAGAGGAAGATGTCCACAAGACTGCTTTTCGGACTCGATACGGGCATTATGAGTTTGTTGTCATGCCGTTTGGGTTGACGAATACTCCTGCTGTTTTTATGGATTATATGAATCGGACCTTCAGACTCTATCTGGATTCGTTTGTTGTTGTGTTTATCGACGACATTCTAATCTACTCCAAGAGTCCAGAAGAGCATCATGAGCATCTTAGAGTCGTGTTGGAGATTCTAAGAGAGAAGCAATTGTTTGGGAAGTTGTCCAAGTGTGAGTTTTGGCTTGAGAAAGTGAACTTCTTGGGTCATGTAATCTCAAAGGAGGGTGTAGCCGTGGATCCGTCTAAGGTAGAGGCTGTGTTGCTTTGGGAGCAGCCCAAGAGTGTGACAGAAATTAGGAGTTTCCTTGGTTTGGCAGGTTACTACAGAAGGTTCATCGAAGGGTTCTCTAAGTTAGCCTTACCTTTGACGCAACTGACAAGGAAAGGGTTGCCGTTTGTGTGGACAGAACGGTGTGAACAGAGTTTTCAGGAGTTGAAGAAAAGGTTGACTTCATCTCCGGTGTTGACCTTACCCGACCCTTCTAAGAGTTTCGATGTGTACTGCGATGCTTCGAAGATGGGTTTGGGATGCGTGCTCATGCAAGAGCGTAAAGTGGTGGATTTCTCTTCTCGGCAGTTGAAAGTGCATGAGGAGAACTACCCTACGCACGATCTAGAGTTACCAGCAATCGTGTTTGCTTTGAAAATCTGGAGGCACTATCTTTATGGTGCTAGATTTGAGGTGTTCAGTGATCACAAGACCTTGAAGTATCTGTTTGATCAAAGGGAACTGAACATGAGACAGAGGAGGTGGATGGAGTTCTTGAAGGACTATGACTTCAGTTTGCAATACCATCCCGGGAAGGCCAATGTGGTAGCCGATGCCTTGAGTAGGAAGACTTTGCACATGATGAGTCTTATGTTGAAGGAGCTAGAACTGGTTGAGGATTTTAGAAACCTTAACCTTGGTGTTGAGTTCCGAGAGAAGAGTTTTTGTGTAGGAATGCTCCGAATTTCTAACGAATTCATGGAGCAAGTGAAGCAGAAACAGAAGGAGGATGTAGAACTACAAGAATTGAGAAGAATATCTGTGGAGAAGAATGAGCAGGACTTTGTTGAAGGGTCCGATGGTCTCTTGAGATTTCGAGGGAGGGTGTGTGTTCCCTTCGACTCGGAATTGAGGAAGTTGGTCTTGGATGAGGCACATAAGTGTAAGTTGAGCTTACACCCCGGTTCTACTAAGATGTATCAGGATCTAAAGAGGTCGTTGTGGTGGCCGGGACTCAAAAAGGATGTGGCGGAATATGTGTCTAGATGCTTGGTATGTCAAAAATCCAAGATCGAACACAAGAAACCAGGTGGTTTGTTGCAACCTCTAGAGATTCTAGTGTGGAAATAGGATAGTATCGCCATGGACTTCGTCTCGGGTTTGCCTAGGACGAATGCCGGTCATGAAGCAGTGTGGGTGATTGTGAACAGACTTACAAAATCCACCCATTTCATCCTCATTAACATGTGATACTCCATGGAGAAGTTGGTGCAGATGTACATCAAGGAAGTGGTTAGACTTCATGGTGTACCTTCTACCATAGTTTCGGATAGGGATTTGAGGTTCTTGTCACGGTTTTGGCAGAGTTTGCAGGATGCTTTAGGTACCAAGTTGAGTATGAGTTCTGCATACCATCCTCAGACTGATGGACAGTCTGAGAGAACCATCCAATCTCTCGAGGATCTGTTGAGAGCTTGTGTACTTGAGCAGCGCGGGAGCTGGGAACAACTTTTACCGTTGGTTGAGTTTACTTATAACAATAGCTTCCACGTGAGCATTGGTATGGCTCCGTTTGAGGCGTTGTATGGGAGGAGGTGTCGGACACCTCTATGCTGGTTCCAAGTGGGGGAGACTCAGTTGTTGGGTCCCGAGTTGGTGCAGGAGACCACAGAGAAAGTGAAAATGATACAGGAAAAGATGAAGGTGGCACAGGACCGACAGAAAAGTTATGCAGATAAGAGGAGAAGCCCTTTGGAGTTTAGTGAGGGCGGAAATGTTTTTCTGAGAGTGGTGCCTACTACCGGAGTTGGTAGGGTTCTTAAACAAGGAAAGTTGACACCTAAGTTTATTGGGCCCTATAAAATCTTGAGAAAGATCGGGTCGGTAGCTTATCAGGTTGCTTTGCCACCTCACCTCGCCAACCTTCATGATGTGTTCCATGTGTCGCAACTACGGAAGTATGTATATGACCCCTCGCATGTTGTGGCTTCCGATGACGTGCCTTTGAGAGAGAACCTCACTTTCGTGGTGCAACCGGTGCGAATTGATGATAAAAGGGTGAAATGGCTTAGGGGAAAGGAGATTCCCTTGGTCAAGGTTGTTTGGAGTTGGAATGGCGTAGAAGAGGCCACTTGGGAGCGTGAGGACAAGCTCATGGAGTCACACCCTCATTTGTTTGAGGTGGAATTTCGTGGACGAAATTCTGGTAAGTGAGGGAGGATGTGACATCTCGAGTTCTTTTTACCCGTTTAAGTGTTTTAAGTCTTAGAGTGTGCATAGTTTCCTTGTATGTGCTTTATGTCTTGATTTTTTGCTTTAATTATTGCTTAATTATGCTCTAATTATGTTTTAATTGCTTAATTATGTTTTAATTATGTTTAATTACATGATTTAATTCTTAATTAGTTTTCCGTTTCATGTTTATAGCTTATTCATCGTATTATGCATTTTTTTACTAGAATTTCATTTAGAAGTGTTTTATATATGTACATGTGACTAAATGTATTTTAATTAATTGAATGTCTAATTTATTTTTATGGAGGGTATAGTAGTCAGTTAGAAATGGTTTTGGGGCTTTTCGGGCAAGAAAAATATTTCGGAAACGAATCGGGCCACACACGCGGGACGAAGAGCCGCATGTGTGCGACCCAATTGGGCCAAGTGGGCCCAAAACAACGGGGACCAGCCCAAAGATAGAGGGAACCACGTCCATGTAAGGGTAGAGGGAGGGGAAACCCTCATTCTCCTCCCACTTTGTTGAACACCCATCTTCCTTAGCCTCCCTTTTCTCTCTTCTTCATTTCTCTCATCTCCCTCCACACTACCCATCCTACATACACTCTAAACCTCTCAAAATCACAAACACCACCATAAACACTCATCTCTGTGATGTCCTAGACGGTGAGGACCTCCAAGGGTGTAGGAGATGACCTTCAAAGGTACCTCTGTCTAGGGTTGATCTGTGATGTTTTGGGGGAAGTCCTCAGATGGCTAAAGGAAAGATCCAAGAAGCAACCCTAATCACTGGTGTGTGAGGATGGCAATTAGGGTTAGAAGACGTACCTGAGCCCCATGTAGTACTGAGCTACTTATAGGGGGGAGCTGGTTGCCCTAATGGGCTTGCTTTAGGCCCAAGTAGGGCCAGCCTGTACTGAGCTAGGAGCGAATAAGGTTGGATGAGTTGTCCTTGTGGATAAGGTAGTGAGCTGTCCTTGTGGATAAGGTAGGGGGACGTCATCATGTCCTAGATGTCAGAGTTGGGGAGGTGTCGGACCTGGATGTCGGAACTGAGTGGGAACACGAGGTCGGCCTGTATCTGGCATCTGTTCGGCCGTTGAGCATTGAGCTCGGCCAAGCGCTTAGAAGGCCTCTTGAAGGGTCCTCGGGACTTCGGCGAGGTGGTTTGAGAACCTTGGCTAGGCCGAGTCCACCACATAAGCCCCCCAGCTCGGTCAAGGCTATCGGAGCCTTGTTCCGAGGTTCTGGTGTAGGTCTTTTCCCCAAATCCACCTCATAAGGTCCGATTTCACCACATAAGCCCCCCAGCTCGGTCAAGGCTATCGAAGCCTTGTTCCGAGGTTCTAGGGAGTTCGGACGATGAGTTGCCGGTAAGTTGGATCCAGCTGTTTCTGATGTCCTTTCATTATGACAGAGCGGGTTCGACAGTTGTCAAGTCACCCGTACCGATGTGACGTTTGATTTTACTGGATCTGACCCGTGTCAGAAATCACGACCTTCGAAGCGTCATCATTACTGTGACGTTGCTCAAGGTCCACTGTTTCAGCTGTTTCATGACACGCGTCCCAATTGGTATGGCTGCATGTTGGGTTGGGCCTTTTAGGCTTGGCCCACCTTTCGAAAGTGGAGGGAAAATGGTTCCTCTTCCCTTATCTTGGCACAAACCGTTCTGCTTCTTCTTTCCACCACACGGCTGCACCTTCTTTCACTTACACGAGATCCACTCTCCCTCCTTCTCTCGAGATTACATTCTGGAATTGTGCTCTTCTCTCCTTCTTTCTCTGCAGATAACAAATCACTCTCCACCCCCTTCGTTCTTCGCGGTTGCATACTTGAGGTATTCTCTCACTTCTTTTTCCCTTTTGTTTTTATTTCTTCTCCTTCCCTGTTCTGGTTCACCTGGGTAGGATTTAGGATTCTAAAGTTCTGTTTCTATAGGGGTGGTTTTTTCTGTCTGTTGGGTTTTGTGCTAGCCTTGGGGGATCCAATTGGTGGCTTATCATGTTTCTGGGTTTGGGGCGTTTTAGGGCTTGCTCTACGGGTTTTTGCACTGTTTTCGTTTTTTCCAGGAATTGAAGGGATACATTAAGTTTATTATGGGTAGGGGACGGGTTGGGGAATGGTCTGTCATGACTTCCCTATCCCGTAGTAGTAACGAGGAAGAGGACGGCCCCTCTTCCTCCTCCTGCTCCTCCTTGGATGTCGTCAAGGAATATGAGTCTAACCTAGGGATAGGTTTTAGAGGAATATGAGGGATAAGTTTTAGAGGTTGATCCCGTTGAGGTAGCCTAACCTCGGGATTGTTGGCGGAGGAAAGAGTGGATATGAATGGGGGGGGTATCTGTGGTAGAGGGGAGGTGCTCGCCCCTCGGGACGACTTCGAGGGGGGTTTCTGGGGGGGTTATTTTGTAACCCGTAAGACTGACATCGAGCTCCCCTATTCTTCCACAGGTACCATGCCGCCCCGGAGATGCGTGAGCCGACCCGAGCTGTATCCTGCACCCACCGATGCCAACCAATATCTATGGGTCGACATGGAGCCGAAGGGAGTGCGGTCTAATTTAGATTTCGAGGATAAACTCTCCGACGTGAAGAGAGTTATATTACCCTGTTCGGGCGACGCCACTGGTACTTCTTACGAAGTTCTTCCCTGTTCGGCGAATGACCGAATTTGCACCAAGACCGATGTCAACTCCTTCTTTTTTTATGCCGATTTAATTCACAATCTTGGCGTTACCTTGCCGTTTACTGACCTTGAGATGGGGGTTCTGAAAGAGCTCGGCCTAGCTCCCTCATAACTCCACCCCAACACTTGGTCATTCTTGAGGGCGTTTCAGAGATATTGTCGGGCCAAGGGATTAGTGTGCATAGTCCGACTTTTTCTGTGGATGTACAACCCGTTCATCAATAACAAAGACGGGGTCACTGGGCGACTTTGGGTATCGGCCAAAGCCCGAGCTCGCTGTGGGCTTTTCGGGATGTTTACGGAATCCTGGAAGCACTTTAAACCCAGGTTTTTCAAGTATAAATTTGTGGGTGCTGGCCGACCTTGGTTCCAGGACGAGGCGGGTCCGAGGTTTACCCTAGAGTAGACCTCGGAGTTCTTCGACCGCCACCTTGGCACTCCGCAAAGGTGGTCGGGCGCGACTCTTGATGCTGACGAGGCTGCCACAGTCCATCACTTTCAAAACGAATATCAAGCTCGGAAAGTCCAACTTGATGTTGGAGTTTTTATGAAGTGTTCCGACGATGACGTATTATCCATAATTGGTAGTTAACTTCGCTCTTATAACATGCAAAAATATGTATACGCCCCCCGTTTTTTTTATTTGTCTTTGTCTCTTTTTTGCAGAGGAATATTGGTCAGCTATGTCGTCCAAGGCGTTGAAGATTGCGCTGAGTCGCAAAAGGAAGAAGTCGGAGAGCACGTCCACTGATGCCGGGATGGCCGAGCCGACGTCAGCCGACTCCGCTCTACCACCCTCTACTCAGCCTGCGGTGAACATTACCTCGTCCACTCTTGGGCCTCCCTCTCCAAGTGCCGAGTCTGTCCAAGTTGCTGATGGTCCAAGGCCAACGACTCCCGTTAGTAAGCCCTCCGTTAAAGAGTCGCTTGTGAAGATGTCGGGGGCCGAATGGAAAAAGACGGCCGAAGGGTTGGCTTATCATTTAAGAAGGTCGACTAACTTTTTCAATGTGTTGGCCGATGTCGCCGATGACGTTGTGGAAGGCGTGTCGCCGGCCAGGAAGAAGGCCCGGTCTGATATGGCGGCGGAAGTGGCGGAGCTGAGGGAGAATAAAGACTCGGCTGAGCAAAAGTTGGCCGGGTTAAAGGAGGAGCACCAGCGGAAGTTAGAGGAGCTCCGGAAGAGTCAGGAGGAGGCCCAGGCCCGGTCGACGGCGGATGCAAAAGAGGTAGGTCGGCAAGAAGGGCTAGCCGAGATGGAGAAGGTGAGAACACTGTTGAAGAGAAGAGCCGCTCAAGCTCTTAAACACAAAGCAGCCGCACGTGAAGCGGATTTCAACCTTGAGAGGGCAGCGGGCAAAGTTTTTACCAGCGCGGTAGAGCAGATTCTGCACCCGAACCAAGGGCTCCAAATACGGTACCTTGGCGCCTCGGCTGGTTTCGGTGTGGAGGATGGGAAAATGGTCGACTATGACAAGGAAGGGCTTGAAGTCGACCTAAACCAACCCAAGGAGAACCTGCCCGACCCTTTGGTGGAGAAGCCAGATGAGGAGTTCAACCCGAACTCGGTTGTCCTATCTGATGTCGAAGATGAAGCAGCGTAAGTCCCTTATGCTGGGCAGCTTGTGATTTGTGACTTGTCAATGTTTTTTGTAACATGTTTGACAGTGTTGGATTGTATTTAATTTTATTGTGTACAACATTTTGTTCTTATGCAAGTTCTTTCCAGTTTCAACTTGTTGCATACTATCAGTCTATGCAAGTTTTTATTCTAACTTGTTGCATTCGTATAGAGTCTGAGGTCATTTTTAAATAACTAAGTAGAACTACCTTTGAGGATACATGTTTTTTGTCAACTTGTTGTATTTGGATTTGATCGGACTTAAAACTTACCAATGTTAAACTCGGACGACTCAGTAAGTGCAGTAATCTTATAAGTTTTCCTCTAAATAAAGGTACTGTATATAAGTGCATACGGTAGGGAACTCGGATCTACCCACTTTAGCCGAAGTGGGTGTCCTCGGCCCCGATGTAAAAGAGAGTGCTGAGTGAAGGTATGTATAGACATTTCACAGCGGTCTGTTCTTTATCGGGTGTCCCTTGTACACTGTGCATATGAGCCGATCTTATCTGGGAGACGTTGGCTGTGCATAGCGCCATGCAACATTTAGGTGGCTAGTGCTAAATGAGAAGCTAGTACGTACGTATATAAAACTGTGGCACTTGAGTATGAGCAAGTTTGTACTTTTCATTAATTACCATGAGTACATTGCTTATAGATTGATAAGGTGGGTATGTCCCCACATGGAAAATGAGAGCATGATTAGGAAAATAAGTGCGAAATTTTAATAGAACTAAAGATAAAATTATGAAGATAAAATTTAGACTTTTAACTGGGGCAGCCGATAACATCTGAGGTAAACCTAGTTGAAGTAGGTTCTCAGTTTTGCCACGTTCCAAGAATTTTTAAGCTCAGCCCCTTCGAGGGTTTCTAGTCTATATGCCCCAGAGTGTGTTTTTGAGATGACTCTGTAAGGGCCTTCCCAGTTTTGAGCAAATTTCCCGTCTCTTCGGTTTTTAAGACCGATGTCAGCCCTCCTAAGAACGAGATCGCCGACCTCAAAAGACCTGGGTTGTACCGCTTTGTTATACTGCTTGGCTTGCCTTTCTTTCGCTTTCTTTTCCTGAGCAGAAGCGGCGTCCCGGATCTCCTCGGCCAAAATCAAGTTTTCTTTTATCAAATTTCCGTTTTCCTCCTCGGGTCTGTCCCTCATTCGGAAGGTATGAATTCTTCGTTCGATGGGGATGACTACATCACAACCATAGGTGAGTCTGAAGGGGGTTTCTCCGGTTGAGGACTGAACCATGGTCCTGATTGACTAGAGGACCTCGGGTAAAAGATCGGCCCATGCTCCTTTGGCCTATGTGATTCTCTTCTTGAGGTCGTCTACGATAGCTCGGTTGGCGGCTTCTGCTTGGCCATTAGTCTGGGGGTGCTCAACCGAGGAAAAAAAATGGGAGATCCCGAGACTCTCAGCTAATATCTGGAAGTTGTTGGCGGCGAATTGACTGCCGTTGTCGGTGATCAATGTGAGAGGAAGGCCGAAACGGGAGATGACTTGTTTCATGAAAAACTTCTGGATCCTTGCCGAAGTGATGGTTGCTAGGGGCTCAGCTTTGATCCATTTGGTGAAGTAGTCTATTGCTACCACGATGAATTTTAGTTGGCCTGGAGCCGTTGGGAACTGTCCCACGATGTCCATCCCCCACATGCTGAAAGGCCAGGGGGAGGCTAGAGAGTGGAGCTCCTCGGACGGTTTCTGGTAAACATCACTGAAGAATTGGCATTGAGGACATCGTCGAACATGGTCAATGGAATCCATTACTAAGGTTGGCCAGAAATATCCGGCCCTTAGTATCTTTCTCGCCAAGGATTTTCCTCCGACGTGATGGCTCCCCATTCCTCCATGGACCTCGTTCAAGGTCTCCTGAGCTTCCTCGGAGGTAAGACATCGGAGGAGTGGAGATGACATTCCTCTCCTATAAAGGACTCCATCCATAATAACATACTCAGCTGCTTTTCTCTTAAGTTTCTTTGCTTCCTTTTGATCGGCAGGGAGTATTCCATGTTCGAGGTACGCCCTGATCGGTTGCATCCAGTTCGGCGATACCGAAACGGCCATTACTACGCTTGGGGTTGCGATTTGCTCTTGAATGAGGCTTTTATTATTCCCTCCGCCTTTTGTGCTTGCCAACTTGGAAAGCACATCGGCTCGGGAATTTGAACTGCGGGGGATATGGGTGATGGAAAATTTTTCAAAATCGAGAGCGAGGGATTTAACTTTGTCGAGATATTTCTGCAGGATGGGTTCCTTAGCTTGGTAGTCCCCAACAACTTGGGAAACCACCAACTGGGAGTCGCTCATAACTTGAACTTCGGACGCACCGAGTTCTTTGGCCATGCGGAGGCCAGCAATGACTGCCTCGTACTCGGTCTGATTATTCGAAGTTAGAAACTCGAACTTCAGGGAATACTCGATGCTGAGCCCTTCCGCGTTTTCCAAAATAACTCCCTCTCCTGCACCCTTTTGATTGCTTGAACCGTCAACATATATTACCCAAATATCCGAGCTAGAGCTTTGGTGGGGCTGTGTAAACTCGGACACAAAATCTGCTAACACTTGTGACTTGATTGCCTTCCTCGGTTCATAGGAGATGTCGAACTCGGACAGTTCGATTGCCCAGGCCATCATTCTCCCCGTGAGGTCGGGCTTTTGCAGAACTTGTTTAATGGGCTGGGTGGTTCTTACGACGATAGGGTGGCTTTGAAAATATTGTCGTAACCGCCGTGCAGCCAGGATAAGGCAGAATGCAAATTTCTCAATCTTGGAATACCGAAGCTCGGGGCCCTGGAGAGCTCGGCTTATGAAATAAACAGGAAATTCACTCCGAACCTCATCTCGAACCAACACCGAGCTAAGGGCTGACTCCCCAATGGAGAGGTAAATAAAGAGGTTCTCCCCCTCACGGGGGCTGGAGAGAACTGGAGGGGAAGAGAGGTATTCCTTCAGAACCAGGAAAGAGGCTTCACATTCCTGATCCCAATTGAAAGTTGTGCCCTTTTTCAAAAGTTGGTACCAGGGTAAGGCCTTTTTAGCAGCTTGAGGAAGAAATCTAGACAGAGCCGCCATCCTGCCAGTTAATTGTTGCACCCCTCTGAGGTCGGCAGGGCTTTTCATCTCTAGTATAGCGCGGCATTTGTCGGGGTTTGCTTCGATTCCTCTCTCGGAGAGCATGAACCCGAGGAAAGCGCCAGCGGGGACTCCGAAAGTACACTTCTCCGGATTCAACCTCATCCTATGGGTTCTTACCCTCTCTAGGACCGTGGTTAGGTCCTTGGCATGGTCTTCCCTTTTCTTACTCTTTGTGATCATGTCGTCAATGTAAACTTCGATCGTAGCGCCAATGATCCCGTCATAAACTTTATTCATCATCCTTTGATAGGTTGCACCAGCATTCTTAAGGCCGAAAGGCATGAGGGTGTAACAGTAAGTTGCCTTTCCGGTCGTGAATGTGGTCTTATCTTGATCGGGGGGATACATAGGGATCTGGTTATATCCCGAATATGCATAAGTGAATGATAACAATTGGTAACCTGCCGAATTATCGACGAGCTAGTCAATAATCGGCAGTGGATATTGGTCCTTGGGGCAGGCTTTGTTGAGGTCGGTGTAATCTACACACATCCTTCAACTGCCGTTTGCCTTTTTAACCAGGACTGTATTTGCAACCCATTCAGCGTATGCGACTTCTTTTATAAACCCGGCTTCGAGCAACTCGGACACCTTTTCCTGGATAACTTTTGCCTTCTCAGTTCCGACCCACCTCATTTTCTGAGCCACCGGCCTTGCTCTCGGGTCTACACTGAGCTTGTGACAGATAAAGTTTGGGTCGATGCCCGGCATATCGGCCGAGGTCCAGGCGAACAGGTCCAAGTTAGCTCGCAATAGTGCGATGATTTCCTCCTGTATATCCTTAGGGAGGTCGGCACCTACCCTGACAGTTCTGTTGGGGTCGGCGGGATCGATGGGAACTGCCACCCACTCTCCTTGAGGAGACGGTCTGAGGTCATCTTGTTCAGCCCGGACGTCCAACTCGGCCAGAAGGACCTTCCCTTTGGCTAGTGTCGGACCCGAGAGTTCTTCTTGCTTTTTCTTACTTTCTCGTAGACTCGCGTTGTAGCAGAGCCGGGCTCTGGGCTGATCGGCTTTGACGGTGACAAGGTTGCCGTCAGAACCAACGAACTTCATTACTAGGTGAACTGTTGAGACCACTGCTCCAAAGGCTTGAAGACAGGTTCGTCCCAGTATCACATTGTAAGGGGATTCATAGTCAATTACCAAGAACTTGATAAACTCCGTTCGGGCCGAAGGTAGCTTGCCCAAGGTCACCGGGAGGAGGATGGCTCCAAGGGGGCGTATTGCCTCGCCCGTGAAGCTGATAAGATGCCCTTCAAAATGTACGAGGTCGACAGACCTTAGTTTCAATGCTTGAACTGTGTGGAGAAAAAGAATGTTGGCCGAGCTCCCCTGGTCGATGAGAACTCGGGCGACTTCGAAGTTTGCTATCATGGCCGCAATCACCATTGGGTCATTGTGATCCGGGATGATATCTCTTAGATCCTAATCAGAGAAACTGATTGGGATGTTCCGGGATGGTTTCTTACCCATGGGCTTGTGGCGAACGGCTAATACTTGCTGAACATACTTTCTCCTTTCCAACTTCCTTTCGCCGCCAGCAGCGAAACCTCCAGAGATAGTTTCCACCCGGAAGTTTTTCGGAATTTTGAGCAGATCCTGTATAACGAAATTTCTTGGTTGTTGCTGGGACCCATCGGAGGCTAACCTCAAGGCGTGACCGCAGGTCTTCAGCTTGCGGGATTCTCCCAAGACGCTCCCTCCTCCTTTTCTGATCTGATTGGGCTTCAGACATGGTAGAATCTTCTGGGTGGGGTTGAAGTTTTATCTTTCCCCACAGACGGCGCCAATGTGATGTCCTAGACGGTGAGGACCTCCAAGGGTGTAGGAGATGACCTTCAAAGGTACCTCTGTCTAGGGTTGATCTGTAATGTTTTGGGGGAAGTCCTCAGATGGCTAAAGGAAAGAGCCAAGAAGCAACCCTAATCACTGGTGTGTGAGGACGGCAATTAGGGTTAGAGGACGTACCTGAGCCCCATGTAGTACTGAGCTACTTATAGGGGGGAGCTGGTTGCCCTAATGGGCTTGCTTTAGGCCCAAGTAGGGCCAGCCTGTACTGAGCTAGGAGCGGATAAGGTTGGATGAGCTGTCCTTGTGGATAAGGTAGTGAGCTGTCCTTGTGGATAAGGTATGGGGACGTCATCATGTCCTAGATGTCGGAGTTGGGGAGGTGTCGGACCTGGATGTCGGAACTGAGTGGGAACACGAGGTCGGCCTGTATCTGGCATCTGTTCGGCCGTTGAGCATTGAGCTTGGCCAAGCGCTTAGAAGGCCTCCTGAAGGGTCCTCGGGACTTCGGCGAGGTGGTTTGAGAACCTCGGCTAGGCCGAGTCCACCACAATCTCCTACATACATACTCCACCATATTCATCCCTCATCCTTCACCTCATCACTATGAGTCCTCTCACCTCCTTGAGAGAGAGACTCAAAAATTGGTTAGTGGAGCTCAAGGAAAGCAAGGAGAGCACTTGGGATAGAGGAAGCTTAGGAGCTAGGAGCTTGAGGTGGGAGCTTCAATTTTTCTCTTTGTTGAAGGAATTGAGGTAAAGGGGGTAGTTTTACTAAATAAGGGTTAGGGTTTGATGGCAAATTTGGGGGTTTTCTTATTTACTTATTGATTATGAATATCTATGTCTTATTATGTCTATTGAGTATGTTTATAATGAAATAGGGGCTGATTGTTGATGATTTGAAAGCTAAACACGTTTTTGAGTAGGTGCTGAATTTTTAGAATGGTGTGTTTTTGCTTGTAAGAGGTTTGAGTAAATGATACCTCCACTAATCCTTTTGCTTTGAAAATTTAGAATAGTGTTCTCAGGTTTATTTTGTTTAATTCTGGAAATTTTGAGTTAATTTGGACTTGTTTTGGTATTTTTATAAATTAGAAGTTTGTTTTAGTCAATTTTGGAAACTATGAGAGTTTAGTCTCGAGATGTCTTGCATAAATGAACTTTTACTACTCCGATGATTCTGAATTTTTGTCTCAGACCTTTTGATGTGATTTTAAGGTTTTCTGAAATTTTTCATAATTTTTGGGTTAGTTTCCTATTTTTTCATAATTTTTGCGAAATCGGTTATGGAAAACGAGGTTTTTGACTCAAGGGAGAGCAGAGTTTTCAAACTTATACTGCTCAAATCAACATGAAAATTTTATGAGATTATATATCATGTGTCTTGAGGATCTTTGTAAATTTTCATGCATTTTGGAGTTAGTTTACTATTTTAATAAATTCGATTTTGCTCTCAGCCACTGTGCGTTTTCGGTATTTTCGGAAAAAGGGTAAATTGGGAAATCTTCCTTCCACATGTCCGAATGACTTGAAAATTTTATATGATGTTCTTTTATATATTTGGTTTGTCCCTGTAAGTTTTCATTATATTTAGAATTGTTTTGATATTTTAAATAATTTCATTTTGGTTACAACTATATGAAAATCCACGTTTTCGGGTAAATGATAGATGTCATACTTCCGTAATTCCGATTGACCTGAATTTTGGATATGTCGCCTCTGTATATATATCATTGAGTTACGCAAAGTTTCGTGCGATTTGGAATTGAAATGATATGGGTTTGATACTTATCCAATTTAATGGTGAGTGTGCTTAAATGACCTATTTTGACATGAAAAGTGTGATTTACATACTTTAATGCATGTATTGTCTTGGCTGGACTGTATGAATGAGGTGTGATGTTTAAGTATTATAATTTGACATTTTTGAATTATTTACTAATTATGATGAGACTTATGTTTGAATATTCCATTTTTGCATTCATGCATAACATTTCATAATGAATCTTTCTTATTTGAAGTTGAGACTAATGAATAAGTATTTTAAAAATAATATGTCTCAAAGTCAAATAAGAAGGATGTCACCTACGTGTGTGCGAAGTTATAAGGAGGTGAGGGAGCCTGTGTGGCATAGCCTGTGTGGCAAACTTTGAGCCTGTGTGGCAAACTTTTTAGCCTGTGTGGCATAGCCTGTGTGGCAACTTACTGAGCCTGTGTGGCAACTTTTGAGGGTGGATTGCGGGTCTTTATGGCCATTGTGTGAGTAAGTCTGTGTGGCATGATAGGTCACATTGAATCCTAGGTTTGAATTGTTAATTTGAAAAGAGAAATATCGATTTAAAAGGAAAAATGTGGATTTGGAATGAGAAAGTGGAATGTATGAAATGATAAGGCAATGGCCTAAGCAAACTAGGATTCAATGGCGTACCTACTAAGAGTAGTGAGCATGCATTGATGTGCATAGCATGGACTATGAATGCATTGATGGCTATGTGTTGCTTGACGTATACTTTATGTGAGAATGTTGATGGTTGTGATACTAAATCAATTGGGAAGGAATGAGTATACCTTGTTGAACAATTGTGAATGTGTATAATAGTCTTGTTGTTAATTGTATGTTTTGAGTTATAACTTGTGTACCTAACTAAATATTATCTTCTTATTTACTATCTCATGCTTTCCTTTATTTAGAATAAACTGCTCACCTTTACAATATTTTTTAGGTACACCAGTGATGGATTCAGATGTGGGCACAGAGTCCGAGGATGGGCACGTCCCATCTTGAGGGACGTAGCTCGATGTTTGTAGCTTAGCTACTTGAAGCGCCGATTGCTCTAGTTATAGCATCTTTTGTGTTTGGTTGTGTGCATTTACATTTTGTTCTAAGATGTATACGAACTATAGTGGCATTACTTATGTTTTGCTTTATCGTATCTGAAGGCCCTGCTTGGCTGGATTTATTTGTGTTATGGTTGGTTGTGAAGACCTTATGAAAGACCCGACGCGTAATTTCGGGCAACTATCTTTATGTGAATGAAAATTACGCCTGTGCGTTTGTTTATTTTATATGTGCATGATTTTTTTTAGGTATATGTTTTATGGAAAGTTCCCAAAATTTTTACTAAGAATTCGGAAAGTAAATCATGCAAAAGTCTTTTTCAAAAAAAAAAAATAAAATCACCTTTTCCGCATGTAGTATTTTAGGATGTTACAATTATCATATCATTTCCCTAATTTATGCAAATATCTCCCCTCTTACCTCTTATGGAAGAGTGAGAAGGAAAAGTGTCGGGAGACTCCTCTCCAAGCTTAAATCTATATTCTTTAGTCTCTTTTCCTTTGTTTTCAATCACTTCCTAACCCTTCTACCTCAAATCCATGGCAAGAACTACTTTATTTCTAAGTTAGGGTTTATGGGTTTGTGGGGGTGAGAGGAAAGGGAGTGATTTATGGTTATTAGAGAGGGAAAGTGATGGATTTGTGATGGGGAGTGAGTATGGGTTGATGACTTGTTCAGTTTTGATGATGATTTGAACTTATAATCTTTAGGGTATGAAAAGGGAGGATAAAACCGTGGGTTTTGGAGGACAAGGAATGACCGAAAAGAGTTAAATTCGTGTTTTTAAGCTTTCTGAATTTTTCCAGAATACTCGAGTATTTTACACAATACTCGAATATTACTCGAGTATTTTAAACAATACTCGAGTATTTCATTAAAATTTCGACATATCTGATTGTTTCTGACAGAATACTCGAGTATTTCTTGCAATACTCGAGTATTGCCTGAGAGCTGGATTAGTCTAAATTTTTCCTTATTTCTTAGTATTTCAAAATGCCATATTTCATTCGTTAACTGTTTGATCTTGCTCAAATTTAAAAGCAAGCTTCCATACATACTTATCTTCACATCCAACGGTGGAATTTGTGATTAAAGTTGCAAATATTTTATTTCAAATTTTCTAATATAGAGTGTTTCTAACACCGAAAGCATCGTTTTTAACACTCTTTTGTTCATCTTTCACTCTCCTATTTGATGCCAATGCTTCCTAATTTATTTACGGAACTCAAAGGAGTCCTAATCCATCACATAAAATCCTCTTTAGCATAATTATCACACTTATCTCTGAAATAAAATTCAGGATGTTACAATCTACCTCTTTACCGATCTCTCCAAATAATCTTCAACCTTTCTGCAAACTTTTTTTAACCAACTCATTAGAACACTTAAGATCTTCATCATCTAATGATATAAGTGTTGTTATCAATCAAAACTAAAGGTTATGACCACTTTGGCACTAAAAAAAAGGAGCAAAGTGTGTTGTGGAAAGTATATTTTAGTGGGATGTTTTTAGTGGGAATCAAACACGAGGCTACTAGCACCTGTATCCCAATCCCAATATTTCAGTTGGGGCCTTACACTAACTGAACCAAACCCCGTTGGTATTAATTTGGTAAATTTATTGGTCAATTTAGTTCCCCAATTTTAAATTTGTGATCAATTTCGTTTTTCTGTCTAAATGTCAATTTATGATGTTGACATGGCAAACATATAGGCATGTGTCAACCTCTCGTTGTCCAACGTGAAATTTAATTTAATTAAGAAAAAAATATGTTAAAATTGAAAAAAAAAATTGTCTTTTTCCTCATCATCAATTCCTTTGTCACCTCTCTCTTTCTTCCTCCATACACAACCAAAGCAGCAACATTAGCAACAACCTCCAAATTCCTCCATTATCAATCCTAATCTCCATTATCCCTAGCTAGCAACGGTAGTGGCTCAGTTAGTGACGACGAATGGTTTACTGAAGGGAAGCGAGAACCGGGTTTCAGAGTGAGAAGTCGACAGAAATAACCAAAATCAATATTAACGTTAGTTATTAACGTTTTTGTTGCAATTGCCGATTAGTATTGATAATGGAGGAAATCGGTGGTTGCTGCTAATGTTGTTGCCTTGGCTATGTATGGAGGAAGAAGAAAAGATGCAACAAAGGAAGTAAGGAGGAAGAAGATAGGTGTACTTTTTTTAATTTAATATAATTTTTTAATTAAATTAAATTCGACCCCCCAACAACGAAAGATTTACACGTGTGTTTTGGATAGAAAATCAGGATTTTTGGCTTCAGCCCATCAAGGAAAAGGAAAGAAGAAAATAAAAATAAAAGAAGGCCCAAGGAGTTATTGGCCCAAAATAATAGCAAAGGCTCTTATGCAACTAAACTAGAAGCAACCTTCATGTAACCAAATCAGAAAGGGAAGGGCGTCCCCAACCTCTAAGCACCATTCCCAGCGTAAAGCTCAGATCAGAGAAGCAGAGCCTCCAAAGCTTCCTTCCCCATAAGTTGCCAGTCTCGAGCCCAGCACCCATCAACAATGGTCATTCAAAAGCACCACAAATGGAAATTTCATCATCTTACTCTAGGCCAAAAGAAGCAAACTATCCAAGGCTCCATGCTTAAGGAAAACATCAGTGAAAACCAGTGGATAATGGAGAATCAACACATTAACCAGCAGATTGAAGAAGAGAAGAACGTGGAGGCCAAGCAAAAGCTCAAGCATAAAAGGAGACCTAAGGAAAAGAAGAAGGCAAGCAATCGGAGAGCAAAAATGCCACAATGCTGAATAACAACAACGACGACACATACACAACAACCTAGAGGAACGAAAGTGAGAGAGGAAGCTTGAGGGTGGCAAGTGAAAGGCGTCCTTTGATATTTATTTGCCTTTAGCTTATTGTACGCTAGTTTTACAGCAAATACCCCACCTCTTGTACTCCTGTCTAAATACATAATAAAAGAAGCCATTGATTTCACTAAGTACGAACCCAATCCTATTTTCATTATTTGTTTTAGTTTCACATTTTCCTGGCAAAAACAATTGGCGTCGTTGCCGGGGAAATCATGGCTTCTACAATCGATGACTTGGGTGACGTGCGAAGGGTGGTTCAGGAGGATGGTGTGAGGACAACCATTGGAGGTGATAATGAAGCATCACGGAGTGGGGCAGCAAGAAGGTTGACGTTCAGAGCAGAGAGTGATCATGGTGAACGTTTCTTGGATGCTTTAGAAGAGCAGGGGCGTGCGGATAAATGAAATCCCCAAGGAGAAGGAGAAGGAGAACGAAGTGTGCAAGTGACTTTGGATGCTGCTATCCTCAACAATATCATAGACAACCAGGGTGCTTTAGCTGAAATGATCGCAAATTTTAAGGACCAGAATGCCAAGGCAAGGGAGGAAGCAAAAATATTGAAAGCCAAAGCCAGAGTAGAAGAAGAAGCCAAAAAGGAAGAGAAGCTGGCCAAGGAAAAAGCGTGGATGGAGCATGAAGTCCATAGAGGTGCAGAAAGCATGGAGGACGCTCCAGTAACACAAGCGGAGCTGAAACGCATATTACAAGCACACAAAGAAGGTAACAACTCATGAAGTATAGAGACGCAGCCTTTGCCAAGGCATGAGGTGAATGTCATCCTGTCTGGAGGAGAGAATTTGTTGGAGGAGTTGGAAGAAGAAGAGGTCCTTGAAGATGAGCTGAGGAGGGGCCTGACCAAAACTAGGGGTTTCAAGGCGCTCTTTGATCAATTGGGACTTGACGTTAATGTGAGGGCTGAGGCTGCACAGGCTCTGGCAGACGTCATTGTAAGGAGAGGAGGAAACTTCAGCGCTGCATATGCCCCACTTTCAAGAGTAGCAAAGGCGCACACTACAGCTATCATGTTCAGAGAGCCCCAACCACTGCATCCTGGGTATTGCCATAACAGACCACTGTACGTAGAGGCAGTAGTTGACGGGGTCAGAATGAGGCGTGCCTTGGTGGACAATGGCTCAGGTGTTAACATCCTTCCCGCCCACATCTTCGCAAGGTTAGGCAATCCTGGTTCAAGACTTAAAAAGGTAGAGACAATGTTAAGCTCATTCAACGAAGATACGGTAGAGACTAGAGCATGTGTGGTGGTCAACCTGAAGGTAGGGCCCATAAAGACGCTCAACACATTTCATATTGTTGACAGAAGTCCCATCTATCACATCCTTCTGGGATGCCCTTGGATCCATTTGCATCAATGCATTCCCTCTACACTGCATCAATGCGTCAAATCCGCTTACAGAGGACGTGATATCGAGATCCCAACCACTAAAGCACCCTTTGAAGCATCAGAGATGCACTTGACAGACGCCTCTATATTTGATGAGTTGGCTCCACCAGGAGTAGACAGAATTGAAAAGGAAGTACAAATCAGCCTCAAGGGGAAAGAAAAAGCGACCCCAGCAAGAGAGGTTGTGTTCAAAAGGCTTCGTCTTCCCAAGAAGGAGGATACCACAGGTCCAAGCTCAGCGCCAAAGACCAAGTTTAAGTTATAGAAACAGCGCCTCCCGCAAGGAGGCACGTGGTGGGCTATCTTATAGGAATTCGCGGGCCGGCCAAGCCGAGCCTCCAAGACTTGGTCAGCCCCACCCTCCTACAGGTGCTGAAGGGGAAGGCCGTGTTCGAGGAAAGCGTCATGGTTACCTAAGAAGAGGAGTTGACCAAAGAAGAGTTGGAGGAGATCAACGTGGGAGAAAATGAACACAAGCCATTGTATATAGCATCCTCGCTAACTAGCAAAGAGAAGGAAGATCTTATTGCATTACTCAAGGAATATAAAGAGGTGTTTGCCTGGACCTATGAGGAGATGCCTGGACTGAGCCCCAAATTGGTCACCCACAATCTAGCAGTAAAGGCATGTGCAACCCCAGTCAAGCAGACAGCCAGAAAGTTTGATCCAGAAATTGAGAAAGCCATCAAAAAGGAAGTGGAGAAATTGCTCAAAGCCCAGTTCATCAAGCCAATACAACATCCCACCTGGCTAGCAAATATTGTACCAGTTAAAAAGAAGAATGAGCAAATACGGTGTTGTGTAGATTTCAGAGATCTAAACAAGGCGTGCCCCAAAGACGATTTCCCTCTGCCCAACATAGACAGTATGGTGGACGCCACTACAATGCATGAACGGTTCTCCTTCATGGACGGCTTTAGTGGTTACAATCAAATCAAAATGGCAAAGGAAGATGACGAAAAAACCGCCTTCAGGACGCTTGTGGGGAATTTCTTCTACACTGTAATGCCTTTTGGGCTCAAAAACGCGGGAGCCACATACCAAAGAGCAATGATAGCAATTTTTCATGATATGATGCACGAGATTGTGGAAGACTATGTGGATGACCTGGTGGTGAAGTCGAAAAGAAAAGAGCAACATCTGGATCACTTGAGAGTAGTTTTCGAAAGATGCAAGAGATACAAGCTCAGAATGAACCCTTTGAAATGCAAGTTTGGAGTGTCGTCTGGGGAGTTCCTTGGTTTTAAGGTACATAAAGAAGGGATTTCAGTAGGTGAAGGAAAGGTACAAGTAGTAAAGAGTTTGAGGGCGCCCAGAAATCAAAAGAAGCTTCAACAGATGCCGGGTAAATTGGGATATATTCGAAGATTCGTCCCTGCCTTGGGAGAAATGTTAGGGCCAATTAGAAGACTCCTCAGAAATAAGGAAGCATTTAAGTGGGAGCAGAAGCATCAAGAAGCCTTTGACAAAATCAAGGGAGCACTCGCATCCCACCCGGTCATGGTACATATCTCCTCAGAAAGCCGTGCCCCTTAGAGCCTACCTCGCCGCAACAAAATCAGCCATCAGTGGGCTCCTGGCATAAGAAATAGACGGAGTGGAGCGTCCTGTTGCCTATTGGAGTAGGATGCTTAAAGACACAGAAACCAGGTACTCCCTTCAGGAAAGACAATGCTTGGCCCTAGTATATGTGTCCCAAAAGTATCGTCACTATTATCAAGCCCATACCATCCACGTGGTGACCAAATCACAACGAGTCAAGCATTTGCTGCAAGGTGCTGATCTAACAGGAAGAGTAAGTAAGTGGGCCTTCGCTCTAACAGACTATGATATAGCACTGGTGACGCCCACGGCTCTGACAAGCCAAGCTCTAGCTGACTTGATGGCAATATGTGTGGTGGACGATGATGAAAAAGAGCCCATGGAAGCAGTCAGTACGGTGGATAAGAAGGAAGTTTGGACGCTCATGTTCGATGGTTCTCCTTCCTGTCCAAAAGGAGGAGCTGGGGTAACACTGTCAAATGAGAAAGGGGAGGAGTTGGCCTTTGCCTTTCAGCTGGAATTCCCATGTACAAATAAGGAAGCCGAATATGAAGCCCTCCTACTAGGATTGGGGATGGCAGAAGAACTACGCATTAACAGAATTATCATCAAAGGAGAATCCAACTTGGTAGTCAAGCAGCTAAAGGGAGAATATGGTGTGAAGGAGTTTTCTTTGTCTCTCTGTAGAGAAAAGATGTTGCAAGCACTGGAAAAATTTAGGGTGGAAGCCTTAGAACACGTACCCAGATCTGAAAACAAGAAAGCGGACGCTCTTGCCACACTTGGAAGTAAAGTCGTGGTGGAAGAAGGAGAGCGTCTTGTACAATTCAGGAAAGCACATCAGTCCCAGATCTAAGCGAAAACGTCCAAAGAAGAGGAAAAAGATGACTGGAGGCGTCCAATTATAAAAGAACTTGAAGGCAGAATGCTGTCAAAAACCTCCAGGAACTATTGCCTCGTGAAAGGAGTCTTGTACAAAAGGAGTGGGGACAGTTTGCTTATGAGGTGCGTTGTAGAAGAGGAAGGGCTGAAGAAAATGGCACGATTGCATGATAGTGTTTGTGGACAAGAAGGTCCAGGATTGTACAGACGTATGCAGAGGTGGGGGTGTTTTGGCCCACCATGAAGGCACAATGTGATTCCCTTCAGAAATTCTGCAAGGAATACCAAAGTTGCAGGGAGGAAAGTGAGGTTCACATGATAAGTGAAGACTGGACTAGGCCCATAAAGGATTATTTGGAGTTCGGAGTCCTCCCATAAGATCACACAGAAGTGGAGAAAATAAGAAAGAAAGCTGACAGGTATTTCTATGAGAAAGGGGAGCTTTTCAAGAAGAACTTTGCTGGAGATCGACATTCTGAGTTGTTTGAAAAAAGAAGATTAGGACAGGGTAATGGAAGAAATACATAGAGGACCCTGCACTAGACACCAGGGGGGAGAGCACTCTATTCAGAACTCATGAAGGTTGGATATTTCTGGCCAACAATAAGGGAGGACGCTATCGATTTTGTGAGAAGGTGTGAGTAGTGCCAAAGACATGACAACAAGGTACATGCACCATCCAGCAACTTAAGGAGTTTGAGTACACCATACCCCTCTCACACTTGGTGCATGGATTTTGTTGGTCCTATAGACCCACCTTCCAAGGGAAAGAGGTGGATATTAGCAACGACAGAGCATTTGACCAAGTGGGTTGAAGCCATGGCATGCAAGAAAGCAGATGCAGACACCACTGTTCAATTCATCAGGGACAATATCATCTTCCATTTTGGTTTGCCAAAAAAGATAGTGTCAGATAATGGCACCCATTTCATTAACAAAAAGGTAGAAAACATCTTGAAGGGGTACGGTGTTGTGCACAACAAGTCCACCCCGTACTACCCACAATCAAATGGCCAGGCCGAATCCACAAACAAGACGCTAATCAGAATCTTGTCCGGAACAGTGGAAGACGTACCGCAGGAATGGAGTGAGTATTTGCCTCTAGCCCTGTGGGCGTACCGTGTTACAAAGCATGGAACTACAAAGGCGTCCCCCTTCTCCTTGGTGTATGGTGCGGAAGCCACATTGCCGGCAGAAGTAATGGTGCCTTCAGCACAGATGATTGCACAAAATGAGGACGATGTCCTGGAAAGAGCATAAGCAGTAGAGGGCATGAGGACTAAAGTACAAGAAGAGCTTCTCCGACATCAAAGGAAGGTCATGCTAGCATATGAAAAAATGGTGAAGCCCAGGATGTTTGTAGAAAGAGAACTGGTACTAAAAGCAACTGATGCAGTGATGAGGAACACTCACACCAACAAATGGATGCCTAAGTGCGAAGGCCCGTATGTCATACAAGAATCGCATCCAAATGGCTACTGCTTCTTGCTCGACCCGGATTCACAAAAGAAAGTAGGCCCTCTAAACTTCAAGTATATTAAGAAGTACTATGCATAAGAGTCATATCTGCTTGTATTAGTTTGTTTTGGCATGAATGAAAGCACTCTGTTGATAGCCATTAGTGAAAAAAAAAGCGACGTTCAGGATCGTAAGCCGACCTCGTTCCGCCTCACACCTCTAGTCGGTAACCAGTCTTCTCGAATTTAATGGACTCTGGACTTATCAGTAGCACCAAGCTCATCTATCTCACCGAGCTCAACAGTAGCACCGAGCTCATTTATCTCACCGAGCTCAACAGTGGCACCGAACTCATCTATCTCACCAAGCTCATCAGTAGCACCGAGCTCATCAGCAGCACCGAGCTCATCAATAGTACCGAGCTCATGGGAGTCGACCTCGTTTCGTTCAACAACCCTTGGCAGTGAGCAGGCGACCATATTGAGATGATTCACGTCGAACAATCATACGCACATACCTCGACAATATCCCGTTGGCCACGGCAAGTCGCCTTGTGTAAACCGAGTATAAGTTCGGCCTCTTGTCGGCCACCGGGAGGCTACACCGGCCGACCGCCGAGAAGCTAAACCAATCTTGCACCGATGTCAAGGTATCTCGGCCTCCACTAACCGAGCATTTCGCTTTACTGTTTCATTCCAGGGAGCCGAGCACCGAGAACAAAAGCTAGAAAACTTCCCACAAATGGCTCTAGCTACGAAAGGCTAGAAAAGTTCCCACAAAGGGCGCTAGTCTCAAGAACAAAGCTATAAAAGTTCCCGCAAAGGGCGCTAGCTACGAAAGACTATAAAAGTTCCCACAAAGGGCATTAGTCACAAGAACAAAGCTAGAAAAGTTCCCACAAAAGGCGCTAGTCACAAGAAGAAAACTAGAAAAGTTCCCACAAAGGGCGCTAGTCATGAAAAGCCATCAGGAAGTGATGAAAAAGAACCAATCTCATTGAAAGCATATGAATGATAAAAATTTAAAAAAGGGGGGGGAAGAGAAGAAGGAAAAAGAAAGAAAAGGAAGAGAAGAAGAAAAAGGAAAAAGTATCCAAAGCTTCCTCAAAACGTCCAAGCAAAAGGGGATGGCAAAAAGGTTTTACTTAAAAGATTTGTGAGGGAGATTCTATTCAAAAGAAGCACCAAAAGAGGAAGTTTAAATACAAGTCTTCATACAAAAATTAGCCAACAAAAGTAAACCACCAAGGTACAGAGTCATTAGTCGTCCAAACACAAAGCCAAGACACAATCTTATAAGCCTAAATACCAAGCATAAAGCCAAAACACAATACCATCTTACAAGCCTAAGTACCAAATACAAAGTCCAAATACCATCAAAAGAAATACATCTAAATAAAAGCCTGTTCAGAAGCTAGACACGAAAGAGAGCATTTAAACATGAAGATTTTCAAGTATCATCATAAGCCTTCCGCTGAGCTACAATAAGGGTAGCTTCCACGTCCAAACTAGCCAAGTCAGCAGTAGCTTTCGCCATGCTTGCAGAAAAACCTTCGATAGTATTCAGCAAAGAAGCACGACCAGTGATCAATTCCTTTTCCTGATCAGCCAAGCTACCAACGTCAAAAGTGGGACACTGATTCTCCATTTTCCCAATCACGCCTTCAAGCCAAGGACCAGAATACTGATGAAGACTGAGTGCATGGAGATAATCCAGCAAAGGGACCTTTTTCTCCCAGGTAAGTGCATCAACATCGTGATCAATAGTGAATTTGAGCACACGCAACATGGTATGCAAACCGATCTCTTTGAAGACTTGAGGAAGGCCTTTGTTTGGCAAGATCAAGTCAGTATGGGCACGAAAAAAGGAATGCAAGAGGGTCATGTCTTCGTCATTAATGGGATCAAGAAGGCGCAAAGCATGAAGCACTACACCAAACGTGAAAAAAAAGCATTCAGAAACAGCACCAAAAGCATAATAAATGAAATAAGGAAAAGCGAGTGAAACTCACCTGGAGAGGTGTAACTAGCAGAGGATGAAGCATAAATAGTAGGGGTGCGAACAGTGGAAGGTACCGCTTCCTTGATCACAGTAGTGCCAACAGGGGAAGCGTCTTGTTCTTTCACAACATCAGTATCAACATAAACTTGTCCATCAGAAGGGCCAAAGGGATCATCAGGACCCACAGAACCAACGGTGTTGGCAGGATCAACAGGATCGACAGGATCAACAAAAACAACAGAATCCATGGCAACAACATCTTCATGAGAAACAAGGTCAGCACTAGGATCAACCACTGGAAGAAAAACACCCATTGTCAGTGAAGAAACTAAATTGGCGCCTTCCACGTAGATTCCTTGATCCACGTCCATGGGATCGGGGGCTGGAATGGTGGCCAAGGGCTTAATGGCTAAGGGAATAGGAGCCTCGTCGCCAGTAGAAAGATTAGTTACAGTGCCAAATGGGATGTGGTCACCAGAATAAGGAGCAGAGACAGGATCACGCCTACCTTGAGCCTTCATCGAAGAGGATGGAGTTGGAACACGGGCAGCTTTGGGCTTATCAACTGATGAGGAACGCTTGGGCTTGGGAACATCTGCTAAAAACCAACAAATCAGAAACAAAGACAATCCGTCAGTATATGGAGCGTTGAAATACAGCATGATCAGATAATATATATATATAAAGAGAAAAGAGAAAGAGAAGATGAAGGAGGAAATAAGCCAGCAAGAGGAAGAAATGAGTATAGTGATCTGTTCAGGATGGGACAAGAAAAACGAATTCTCGATGGAAAAGGGGAAGGATCATCAAGCACTTTCCCCTGGGGGATTTATCCCTACTCCTTGTGTTCGGGGACTCAGTAAGGAGATGAAGGTGAAGATGGGTGACCTTTGGGAGGAGAGGTCCCAGCACTCTGCATGGATGGATCATCACTAGAATAAAAAGAAGCAAGGGACTCCCCAATAGCATCGTTTCCATCATCATCTTCATCAACCAAATCAATGTGTTCTAGAGCAGAAGGAGCAGATGAGGCAGGAGAAGCAACGCGAGCACGAAGTCGGGAAGAGCGGCAAGAAGGGGCTACAGAAGCAGAGGTTGCAACACCCTTCTTGGTTTTGGGAAGAAGGCTAGACCCTCTCTTCTTTGCTGGTGGGCTAGGATTGGGGGGTAAAGTGCCAAAAGATGAAGCCTTCTTCTTACCTTGCTTAGACGCTGAAGCAGAAGGAGAGGCCATGGGTGTCTTGCGCTTGAGAGGTGCTGGGGTCGCTTCTGTTGTACCTGAAAAGACAAAAGCAACAAACAGACAGAAACATCATTCACAAACTTGGGTTATCGGTAAAAGTTGCCAATAAGCAGCCTATGGTAAAGGAAAAGAATGACAAAGTGGAGTACTTTTTTTCGAAGAGGTAGCATAGTAAGGATCCATGAAAGAAATCGGTACGTAGGCAGGAACAATGAAGCTAGGAGTAGCTTCAAAGCTATGAAGATGTTGAATGATGTCACAATGTAACCCTAACCAACTCTGCAGCAGACCACCGGAATGGTTCCTAGGAATGTAGTGAGGCAATGGGTCAACAGAATCAGACGGAATCTTGAAAAGCACCGCCTTCAAAGTCGCTTCAAAATTAGAAGGCACCATGTGAAGAATACAGGGAGGTTGGTCCCAGCCAAATTGGTGTGGCACTCAATCCGGCCTATAGACAAAGGGCCAATGAGCACCACCATGAGCACTCCTGTTATCAGTGGGAACAAAGCCGGGAAGGTATCGGGGGGTCAGAATTAAATCGCAACGGCTGGAAACACCCTCCTCTTTATTCTCAGCGTCATTGCAGTTAGCAAATTTACACCTGTCCTCAGTATACAAATCATGCAACTGCTCACCCAGAAAGCCTAGAATGAAAGGACGAAACAGAAACCCCTTTTCATCATCAATAACATGAACCAAAGGACGCCTTGGCCTGCCAGCAAACCAGAACCAAGAACAGGGCTCAACAACATTGGAATCCTCATCACCAGTAGAAGAATATTGCAGAACAGGTCTCTCAGGGCCATATTCGGGGAAATGTTCGAAAAGGAAACATTGCAAGAAACACAGATCCAAATAGCAATTGATAGGAAAACGGCCAAACGAAATACTCATCTGTTCATAGATCTGATCTAACCTAGAATAGAGCCCTCCTAAATAAAGAGAGGACAATGGAAGCCTAATACCTTCAGAAAGCATGCTAGCAAAAATAAAGACTGAAGGGCTTACCGATTCCCACGGCGGCCCAGGTAAAACATATCTACTCAACCAAAAGGCAATGAACGCAGCCCGTTGGAGACACTGATCAGTTACAGGACCAGTCTTAAAATCGCCGTCATGGGTATCTCCAAAGAAATAGCGAATCCAGTTGGCAAAAGTATGCTTCAGGGACACCTTCTTGCTTATCCTTTGGTTCTTGGGGATAAGATTTCCAGTACCCCTCACCCTCTTGGAACTGCCTGACTCCCTCCTTTGTTGAAGCAATTCACAAGAATATTTAGCATTGCCTATGTGATCGAGGCCGTACCCGATACAAATAAAAAACAGTTTAAATATAGTACTAGGAAGTGACTCCTAGGTCGTCTCCCAAGGAATATCTTATCAAGCAAAAGGTCAAACAGATAGTATGCACAGAAAATAGGGGAGGTTTTGTATTGAATGTTGAAATCTAAGATCAAAACAGAATTAAAATAAAAACGAAGTAACAGATAAGGAAAAGCGGATAAACCCCTTTGGCTCGCGTTCACAATTCTATCATCGGTCACAAAAGATCAATTACTTTCCTCTTCACTGTCCAACTCGTGAGAACTAAATACTAAGCGAAAATTCAATTATCACCCCAAAACCCAAACCTCTAATTAAGCATTAAAAGCCAAAGCATAGAGATTTTTCGAGTTTGCATAAATTAGCATTCATACACATGAATTATCTCTATAGAATGGAACTAAGCGAACCATAACATATCAATAAACATGAAAACAGTGAATAAAAACGAAATAGCATTAAGAATAAAACCTCAAGAGTATGTGATACATTACCAAAGGGATTTAACCTAAGAGTTTAGCCTTCCATGAAGAAAAAAATACCAAAAACGTGTAGAAAGGGAAGAGAGAGAAACCCTAGCAGCCACCACAAGCTTGGAGAACAAAACTAAGCCTTCTCTAAGAGAGAGAATGTAAAAACGTGATTATGGTAGGTGGCTGCTAGGGTTTACACGAAATTGGCTAATTAAATCACAAAACGGGCCTAAATCATGGACCGAAATCCTAAGGAAAGCTAATCTCTAAATTAAATCTAAAAATATCCTATAGATAAAATCTAAATCTTAAAAGATATAAACTAAATCTCAAATAATCCTAAAGATAGATTACAATCTTCACTTCATCATATATCTTCTCTTCCAAAATTAAATCTTCACTCCCAAAATGCCCAAAAAGCCCTTGTGCCAAATATGACCTGAAAATAGAAATAGAATTAATTAGGCTAAATAATCCCAAATTAAACAATATTCAGAATATTAGTCCAATAAACTCTAAATCACTAAATCAAGCTAAACAATGTCAAATGGGCAACAAGAATCAATAATAGGAGTAAAATAATGCAAGGAATAATGGGAAATAAAATGCTCATCAAACACCCCCACACTTATCCTTTTGCACTCCTGGGCAAAACTAAGAATTAGGACTGAGAAGATCAATATGCACCAAAGTGAATCATGCAACAAGATTACTACAACTAATGAATGCAAACCTAAGAGATTACATACTTAACAATGAATTCTAGGAAATGCAAAGAAATGGGCAAAATCGAGCACACGAAGAGAATAAGGACCAAAAAATCAAGGCATCCATGAACATCATCCAATTATTTCAAATATGCAAAGAAAACCAATGACATCAAGAGGGTAGTCACAAAGATGATAGAAACTCACAAGGATCACTCAAAAGTGTTTACACTCAAGTGTTTAAGGTTAATCAGTGTTTACACTCAAGGCACATCATGAAAAACAAACACAACCATAAGCTTGACAAGCCTCTAACATCAACAATCAACACACATGCACATTAAGATCAAAAGGTCTTTTCAGGGCTGTAATGGGGCCAAGGACAAGGTTGGATAAAATATGGGAAATGTGGCTAAAACCAAGGGAATAGAGGAGCAGTGGGGAATAAGTAAAAAAAAAAAGCACAATCCACCCCAGAATGAAATGATAAACATAACAACAACCTCTAATTCCAATCTTCTATGCCTCAATCAACCTTTTATTCTATTTTATTCTATTTTTTTTTTGCATTGGAGAACCTCATGAATGAAAGGGAAGAAGAAACAACAAAAATGGCATAATGAGATAAAGCCATAATTACATCACCGACCATAGAGGCAAAACCCAGAACTCACAAGAGATGAAGAACAAAGCACCCTCGCTTACTTAATACCCATTCCCAAAACAATTCCAAAGCTCCAACATTCCCTAAGGTTAGGACAATCATGGTTTTTCAGTCATAGGCTTTTAATGAGCTAAAGAACAAAGAAAAGGGATATAAAGGCTCAAAGGGGCTATCAAAGGATAAATTCATTCAAGGTAGGCTCATATGGCTAGTGGCTTATTCAATAAAAACAATGCCTAAATAATTTCAAAATGTGCATGGGAATATCAAGTATCAACAAGAGTCAAGTCAAGTTCTAGAGTGCAAGTAATCCAGAGTGCAATCACACATGAAAGAAAATTAGGTGGCATATATAGCAATCCACCCACAATTAAGGCTCAAATCCTCACAAAAGGGACAATTCTATCACAGTGTTACCACCTCTTAATTATCAAAAGCAACTTTACACACAGAAATGCATGAATTCAGACACAAGATACCAAGACTCTACTAAAATGAAGCAAAAACATGCAAGAAAATGCCCAAAACTTAGCAAAACCTAAAAAATCAAAGCAAAAATATGCAACCTAAACTACTCTCCCCCCACACTTAAATCACACATTGTCCTCAATGTAAAACAACCAGAAAATCCAGACAGACATACCAGCCAGCAGATATAGACAAGTGCAATAGAAAGAGTAAGGAAGGAGAAAAGAAGACTCCCTAATTCATGGTGGGTCAAAAGTGGGGTCGACCAATGAGGCCTCCTCCACAGGTGCATCATCCAAAGAAGGGGTGGTGAGGAAGGGCTTGAGTCGATGTCCATTTGTAACACCCCTCAAAATCCTCGTATCGGTTTAAATTCTTAAAAGAATTATTTTTGAGAAAAGCATTTTTGAAAAGGGTATTTTCTTAAATAAATTTCTTAAATCATGTTTTCAAAATGGTAAATGAATTTAAAGGAATAATTTCCATGAAATAATGCCATGATTTTTGTAACACTCCTTCATATAGATCCATGTTGATAAAAAGAATTGCTCTTATTATCTTTGGTAAAAGTTTATGGACTTGATTGAGTAAAGATTTAATTAAAAATCCTTTTCAAAGCCTTTGTAAAATACTTGGTGTTTATTTGCAATTATTAAAAACCTTACCTTTATCATTTCATGAAAATATTATTTATTAAAGCGTGAAACCACGTTTATCAGAGTAAGCGGAAAATAGAGACCTTGACTTGATAACTCACATTTTAATACTAGTGAAGAAAACGTAAACATAGCCATATATATATATATATAATTATCACAAAAGAGTCACCAACATCAGAGTCAAAGTCGAGATAGCAGGTTTATACAAAATACAAGTCCATAATATAAGACCACCTCACTGAGATCTCTCAAAATATGTACAATATGTATATATAGCAAAATATGAAATCCCAGAAGTGGTCCAGCGATCCTCCTCCATAGCATGATCTCCAAGTCTCCAGCAGCTGCTCCACCCGTCCCACATCCTAACCATCTATACTATGCATCACCTGGTGGATCCCCAACTCCCCACTGGCTCCCAGTGGAGTACTCGACTGGCTCATCCTCGCTCTCACCCTCTTCCGGATCCTCCTCTACCTCCTCTGACTGAGTGGGTGCCCCACCACTGGGTACTGGGTCAACTGAGGGAGTCCCATGAACCGGACTCATAGAACGAGGTATAGGAGTCTCCTCTCGAACCACTCGAGAAGCAGAGGGGTGAGATCTAGTAGCAGCTCGAAAACGAAAGGAATGAAAACGACGAGCAGGTCGAGTCGGGGGTGGTCCATGATAGGTATAGAAAGGGGGTACATGCAAAGTATAGATAATAGGGATGCGAAACCTACGAGGACGGACACGAGCCAAAGGGTTGGGGTGATATAGAGTCACCTCCACCTCACCCTCATAGGTGGCTCGATGGTCCTCGTAGTACCACACTCCACTAGGGAGCGGGCACATCTCGATGCAAGCTAGATAGCGTGCCATCACCTAACATGGGAAATAAGGGGTAAGCACATAACCCACATAATCGAATAAGAATAAATAAAGCATGTAACAATATACGTTGCAAACATCCAATGCAAGTACACATGTAAATGAATGAGTGTTTTCCAATTGTAACATTTCCATTAATTATGAGTAATGATGCATGTCTCCCAAATCCATTGTCCATTGAACGTTCATTCCAATCATTCGCATACATGACCAACATGTATCGTGGAACTGCTCGGATAGTGTGCACACAACGTCACCAAGACGTAACAGCATTCCCAAATGCTGCCCACATTACCAAAATGTGTCATCGAGCCAGTTACCACCGAATTATCCCCAACCTTACACCATGCATGTATGCACATAAAATTATATACACAAGATTAACCAATAATCTTATTATGTGCATCCAATATTATTCCTTCAGTGAGTTAGACTGTTGTTAATATTTTTCCCAATCCTTTTATTGGAACATGAAACCTTTTCCCGTGAGCATAATTGATCTTAATCGATGTCCTATTGGGTATATTAAAAGAAAGTTAATTTTTCTGTCTCGGGTCCAAAATACTCGAGTGAACCTATCAATACTCGAGTGTTCCTCAGTTTTATGAAAATACTCGAGTGTTCCTCACATTACTCGAGTGTTCATTCATTTTCCAGAAATACTTTGAAAATTCATTAGAATACTCGAGTGTTCTCCATGAAACTCGAGTGTTCTTAAGGTTTCCCAGAAATTCATTAAAAATTCCCAGAATACTCGAGTGTTCTATATGAATACTCGAGTGTTCTTGAGTTTTCCAGAAATTCCAATTTCCAAAATAGGCCAAATACTCGAGTATTACCCATAATACTCGAGTGTTTGCAGACAGATAGCACAGAAAAATGAGCTTTAACATACCAATTTCGATTATAGTCCAATCCAGTCCAAACCAAAGATCAACATAGCTCACTTTACACATTTTAAACATGTTCCAACACAGAATTAACAACATCTAACACTGAATCACAGATTATCCATAATTATGCATAAAAATGCAATTTCCACAACTTAACATACCAAATCCAATTTTACACATATCTATTCCATTTTCAGCATTGGTACACCTTGCATGTGACCAAATAAACATGTCCAAGCATTCATTTAAGTCCAGAAAGGCCTCCAAGCCACATTCCTATTTCCAACTATGCCCATAGAGTCATTTGATGACCCATATCCTAATTCCACATGATTTAAACTTATTCTAGTGAATTAGAAGCTTCACCCTTACCTTAAATTCGTGAACCAACTCTGAAATTGCAGAGAAATTGGCTAGAGATGCTCAACCCCCAAAATTCACAATTCAAGTTGAAAGTGAGCTCCAAGCTTCAGTTTTCAACTTTGGCACCAAGGACACCCTTACTTCTCAGCTTCGATTCTCCTTCTACACAGCGCCTTAACTCACGATTTTTATGTCTTTGTGAAGCTCGAGATGTGAGCTTCACAATGGTGTATCACACTCAATCTCACTCTTAACAACGCTCGAGTAATCAAGGCTTGAAATTAGAAACCCTAAGTTGATGTCTTCAGACCAAATTCGACCAAAATCCCTCATTTCCTTCAACTACGAGTTTAAATAGCCATTCCCAGCGTTCATGCAACTCGCCACGATGCCCATTAACGTGTCCTGGGTGTGTTTTCGTGTCAACCGAAGAGAATCGTCGAGTGTTGACTCATCAAACGCACTCACGAGTTCTCCACTGACTCGATTACTCGAGTATTTCCAAAAATACTCGAGTATTTTGGTCAGTTTTTCAAAAATATTTATTTTAATGACCTTCCCTCCAAAACCTTCCTAATATTGCTTCTAAGTCCTCTTCCAGGGACTAATATGTAAAAGTCTTATTTTTACATATTATTTTCGTGCTCCAATATTTTTCTACTTTTGCAAACACTCTTACTAACTCATAATAATCTTAATTGATTAATGAAATATAATTATGATTAAGAAAGTAATTATAAAATAATCTTTCATAAATCACAATTGTATTACATTAGGAGACAAAAATTTGGGGTGTTACACTACTCCCCCACTTAATAGGAATTTCGTCCCCGAAATTCAGCTTACAAAATAACTCAGGATAATCCTGGCGCATCCGATCCTCTAATTCCCAGGTTGACTCAAAAACATTCCCACTTTGCCACATAACTTTGACCAACGGGATCTCCTTTCCTCTGAGCTGCTTGGTCCTCCTATCTTCCACTTTCACTGGGCCAGCTTTAAAGGTTAGGTTTTCTCGTAAGGTTAGGTCATCTGGACGGATTTGAAGGATCGAGGTTGGATCATGCACAAACTTTTTCAGTTGAGAGACATGGAAGACATTGTGCAGGTTGGTTAGAGATGGCGGGAGAGCTATTTGGTAGGCTACAGGTCCTACTCGCTTAAGGATCTGGTAGGGGCCTATAAACTTAGGTGACAGCTTCTGAGGTTTCGGTGCCCTACTCACACCTTTCAGTGGCACAATCCTGAGAAATACATGATCACCTTCAACAAACTCCAAAGGTCTTCTTCTTCGATCCGAATAACTCTGCTGGCGACTAACCGCAGTCCGGATCTTTTCTTGAATCATCTTGATCTTCTCGGTTGTCTGTTGCACCATTTCCGGACCAAGATGTAAATTCTCCCCCACTTGAAACCAGCATAGTGGGGTTTGGCATTTTCTCCCATACAATGCCTCGAATGGTGCCATACCGATACTGGTATGATATCCGTTGTTGTATGTGAATTCTGCGAGTGGTAATATCTGATCCCAACTTCCTCTTTCTTCCAATACACAAGCTCGCAAAATATCCTCCAAGGTCTGAATGGTTCTTTCGGTTTGCCCATCTGTCTGAGGGTGATAGGCTGAACTCATCTTGAGCTTCGTCCCCAGAGCCTTATGCAAACTTGACCAAAATCTAGACATAAACCTCGGATCACGATCCGAAATGATGCTTGATGGTATTCCATGCAATCGTACCACTTCCCGAATATAGATCTGGGCAAGCTTCTCCAAGGAATAGCGCATATTCACCGGAATAAAATGCGCTGACTTAGTAAGACGATCCACAATTACCCAGATAGCGTCATGGTTTGCAACTGTCCTTGGTAAACCAGTCACAAAGTCCATGGAAATGCTATCCCACTTCCATTGTGGAATATCCAGGGGTTGCAACACTCCCCCAGGCTTCTGATGTTCTACTTTAACCTTTTGAAAGACTAAACATGATGCCACATATTCCGCCACGTCCTTCTTGAGACCAGGCCACCAAAACATGTTTTTCAAATCCTGGTACATCTTTGTCGATCCAGGGTGCATGCTCATCTGGCTCTTGTGTGCCTCATCCAGAATCATCCTCCTGATCTCCGAGTTCTTCGGTATGCAAATTCTCGTTTTAAAACGAAGAATCCCATCCAACCTTTCTGAGAAGTCTGACTCCTTTCCTTCTTTCATCCATTTCCTCTTTTCTAATAATTTCGGATCTTCACGTTGCAATTCTCGAATTCGAGCCAAGAATTCGCTGGAGATTTGCAACATACCCAGCACAATCTGGTCTGGTTTCACTTGCATTACCAGGCTTAGATCCCGAAACTCTTCGATCAAAGCCGCTTCCTTAATCATCATGGAGCTCACGTAGATCGCTCTACGGCTCAAAGCATCCGCTACAACATTGGCCTTACCAAGATGGCAATGAAGCTCAAAGTCGTAGTCTTTCAAAAACTCCATCCATCTACGTTGCCTCATGTTTAACTCCTTCTGATCAAATAAGTACTTCAAACTCTTATGGTCACTAAACACCCGAAACATAGTGCCATAGAGATAATGCCTCCAAATCTTCAGTGCAAAGACTATTGCAGCAAGCTCCAAATCATGGGTGGGGTAGTTTACCTCGTGAATTTTCAGTTGACGAGATGCATACGCCACAACCTTTCCTTCTTGCATCAGAACGCTCCCAAGTCCTTGTCCCGATGCATCACAGTACACTTCGTACTCCTTGCGAGGGTCAGGTAGGATTAACACTGGTGAAGATGTTAATCTTTCCTTGAGCATCAGAAAACTCCTTTCACACTTCTCGTCCCATAAGAAGGGTTGATCCTTCCTCGTTAACTTGGTGAGGGGTAATGCAATCTTCGAAAATCCCTCAATAAATCTTCTATAATATTCGGCCAGCCCTAAGAAACTTCTGACTTCAGTGACCGTCTTTGGTTGAACCCACTGTAAAACCGATTCAACCTTGGCTGGGTCAACAACTATACCACCTTCCGAGATTACGTGCCCCAAGAATTGAACTTCTTTTAACCAAAACTCACACTTAGAGATTTTGGCGTAGAGTTGCTTCTCCTTCAAAATCTGCAACACTACTCGAAGGTGTTCGGCATGCTCCTTCGGACTCTTAAAATATATCAGGATGTCATCAATGAAAACTACCACGAATGAATCCAGATATGGTTTAAAAATCCGATTCATGTAGTCCATGAAAATAGCTGGTGCATTTGTTAATCCGAACGACATTACGACATACTCATAATGTCCGTATCGAGATCAAAATGCGGTCTTAGGGATATCTTCCTCCTTGATTCTGATCTGATGATACCCTGATCTCAGATCGATCTTGGAAAACACCGAAGCTCCTCTCACTTGATCCATGAGATCATCTATCCTTGGCAGAGGATACTTGTTCTTTATGGTCACCTTATTCAACTATCTATAATCCACGCACATTCTCAGGCTCCCATCTTTCTTCTTAACAAACAACACCGGAGCACCCCATGGGGATACACTTGGCCTAATGAGTTGCTTTTGCAGCAATTCCTCAATCTGGTTTTTCAATTCAACCATTTCAGGTGGTGCCATTCTATAAGGAGCAATAGAAATGGGACCGGTTCCTGGAATCAACTTGATCCCAAACTCAATCTCCCTCTTAGGTGGTAATCCTGGCATCTCCTCGGAAAATACTTCCGGAAACTCCCGAACAACCGGTATCTCTTCCACCGATCTTTCCTCTTTTTCTGGCTCACCCGCAGAGACTAAACAGAGATGTTTTTCCGGGGTTGGGTCTTTAAATAACATTGCCTTCTTAGCACAATCAATAACCACATGATTGCTAGCCATCCAGTCCATTCCCAAAATTATATCCAATTGGGACAAAGGTAGACAGATCAGATCTAAACGAAAGATTCGGTCTACTATCCTAACTTTGCAATCAGGACACACTTTTGAAGTGATTACAGGAGAGTTAGTGGGGGTTTCTACCCTAATACAATAGGGTGATTCAGTCACAGGCAATTTCAAACGATTCACACATTCAAATGACACAAATGAATGAGTGGCTCCTACATCGAATAAAATTCTACAAGGTTGATCATTGAGCAGATAAGTACCTTGCATGAGACCTGGAGTCTGATTTGCTTCAGCACCACTAAGAGTGAAAACTCTACCTTGAGTCATCGACTTGTCCGTAGGACCTCTTTGAGTACTCTTGGGTGGTTCCTTGCAATCACGAGAAAAATGACCTGGTTTCCCACAGTTAAAGCATCCACTGTGAGTCCAACAGAACTTTCCAAAGTGATGACGCATGCACTTCTCACAATAAGGAGCATTATTGTAAGAGGTGTTTCGATCATCAGATGCCTTGCCCTTCCCCCTATTCTTATGAGAATAGGGACCTTTGTTACGATGGTCAGGCCCCTTCCTTCTTTGCGGACCATATCCTGAATGTTCCTTCTTCCCTTCCATAATCTGAATTGACTCCGCCTTTTTATCATCCTCATACATCCTACACATATCCACCAGCGTAGGAAAACTTTGAATCCTTTGATAACTGAATACCGACTTCAATTCGGGTCTCAGTCCTCCCTCAAATTTGATACATTTACTCCTCTCATCCGGATTCGCCTAATAGTAAGGGGAGTATTTCATTAGTTCTTCAAACTTTGCAGCATATTCACCTACACTCATGCTGCCTTGTCGGAGTTGCAAAAACTCAACTTCTTTCTTCCTCCTTAAATCTTCAGGAAAATACTTCTTAAGAAATTCTCCCATGAATACTTCCCAAGTTACCTCTCTTCCTTCGTGAACGAGTAACTGGGCAGTATGACTCCACCAATGTTCCGCTTCTCCTTCCAGCATAAAAATAGCATAAGCTATCCTCTGAGCGTCGGGGCATTCTAAGGTTCTAAAGATCTTGTCCATCTCCAAGATCCACTTATTAGCTTCCTCAGGTCTAAACCCACCAGCAAACTTTGAGGGATTGCGGCTCCTGAAATCCGACAAAGTTTTGACTTCCGCAGCCACCGCACCTGCTGGAGGTGGATTAACGGGCTGAGGTTGATGTTGCTGCTGCTGATTCTGATGCAAATTCTCTAGCACTGCAGCCATCCTTTCCAGCAGATCATTCGTATGGTTTCTATATCGTGAGGCCATAGTGATCCTGCACTATGGACTTATGTCGTTAAAGGTCTATCTAGGTTTGAAATCTTATCTAATTCTATTCTAAACTATCACTAATAGAACTAAGCTATATGAAATGAATCAAATAGCTAAGAAAACTTTACCCAGCTGTGGCAACTCCTGGCAGATTATGCTTGAGAGGATCAAGAATCAGGACCATTTTGCTCTGATACCATACAAGTGTAACACTCCTTCATATAGATCCATGTTGATAAAAATATTTGCTCTTATTATCTTTGGTAAAAGTTTATGGACTTGATTGAGTAAAGATTTAATTAAAAATCCTTTTCAAAGCCTTTATAAAATACTTGGTGTTTATTTGCAATTATTAAAAACCTTACCTTTATCATTTCATGAAAATATTATTTATTAAAGCGTGAAACCACGTTTATCAGAGTAAGCGGAAAATAGAGACCTTGACTTGATAACTCACATTTTAATACTAGTGAAGAAAACGTAAACATAGCCATATATATACATAATTATCACAAAAGAGTCACCAACATCAGAGTCAAAGTCGAGATAGCAGGTTTATACAAAATACAAGTCCATAATATAAGACCACCTCACTGAGATCTCTCAAAATATGTACAATATGTATATATAGCAAAATATGAAATCCCAGAAGTGGTCCAGCGATCCTCCTCCATAACATGATCTCCAAGTCTCCAGCAGCTGCTCCACCCGTCCCACATCCTAACCATCTATACTATGCATCACCTGGTGGATCCCCAACTCCCCACTGGCTCCCAGTGGAGTACTCGACTGGCTCATCCTCGCTCTCACCCTCTTCCGGATCCTCCTCTACCTCCTCTGACTGAGTGGGTGCCCCACCACTGGGTACTGGGTCAACTGAGGGAGTCCCATGAACCGGACTCATCGAACGAGGTATAGGAGTCTCCTCTCGAACCACTCGAGAAGCAGAGGGGTGAGATCTAGTAGCAGCTCGAAAACGAAAGGAATGAAAACGACGAGCAGGTCGAGTCGGGGGTGGTCCATGATAGGTATAGAAAGGGGGTACATGCAAAGTATAGATAATAGGGATGCGAAACCTACGAGGACGGACACGAGCCAAAGGGTTGGGGTGATATAGAGTCACCTCCACCTCACCCTCATAGGTGGCTCGATGGTCCTCGTAGTACCACACTCCACTAGGGAGCGGGCGCATCTCGATGCAAGCTAGATAGCGTGCCATCACCTAACATGGGCAATAAGGGGTAAGCACATAACCCACATAATCGAATAAGAATAAATAAAGCATGTAACAATATACGTTGCAAACATCCAATGCAAGTACACATGTAAATGAATGAGTGTTTTCCAATTGTAACATTTCCATTAATTATGAGTAATGATGCATGTCTCCCAAATCCATTGTCCATTGAACGTTCATTCCAATAATTCTCATACATGACCAACATGTATCGTGGAACTGCTCGGATAGTGTGCACACAACGTCACCAAGACGTAATAGCATTCCCAAATGCTGCCCACATTACCAAAATGTGTCATCGAGCCAGTTACCACCGAATTATCCCCAACCTTACACCATGCATGTATGCACATAAAATTATATACACAAGATTAACCAATAATCTTATTATGTGCATCCAATATTATTCCTTCAGTGAGTTAGACTGTTGTTAATATTTTTCCCAATCCTTTTATTGGAACATGAAACCTTTTCCCGTGAGCATAATTGATCTTAATCGATGTCCTATTGGGTATATTAAAAGAAAGTTAATTTTTCTGTCTCAGGTCCAAAATACTCGAGTAAACCTATCAATACTCGAGTGTTCCTCAGTTTTATGAAAATACTCGAGTGTTCCTCACATTACTCGAGTGTTCATTCATTTTCCAGAAATACTTTGAAAATTCATTAGAATACTCGAGTGTTCTCCATGAAACTCGAGTGTTCTTAAGGTTTCCCAGAAATTCATTAAAAATTCCCAGAATACTCGAGTGTTCTATATGAATACTCGAGTGTTCTTGAGTTTTCCAGAAATTCCAATTTCCAAAATAGGCCAAATACTCGAGTATTACCCATAATACTCGAGTGTTTGCAGACAGATAGCACAGAAAAATGAGCTTTAACATACCAATTTCGATTATAGTCCAATCCAGTCCAAACCAAAGATCAACATAGCTCACTTTACACATTTTAAACATGTTCCAACACAGAATTAACAACATCTAACACTGAATCACAGATTATCCATAATTATGCATAAAAATGCAATTTCCACAACTTAACATACCAAATCCAATTTTACACATATCTATTCCATTTTCAGCATTGGTACACCTTGCATGTGACCAAATAAACATGTCCAAGCATTCATTTAAGTCCAGAAAGGCCTCCAAGCCTCATTCCTATTTCCAACTATGCCCATAGAGTCATTTGATGACCCATATCCTAATTCCACATGATTTAAACTTATTCTAGTGAATTAGAAGCTTCACCCTTACCTTAAATTCGTGAACCAACTCTGAAATTGCAGAGAAATTGGCTAGAGATGCTCAACCCCCAAAATTCACAATTCAAGTTGAAAGTGAGCTCCAAGCTTCAGTTTTCAACTTTGGCACCAAGGACACCCTTACTTCTCAGCTTCGATTCTCCTTCTACACAGCGCCTTAACTCACGATTTTTATGTCTTTGTGAAGCTCGAGATGTGAGCTTCACAATGGTGTATCACACTCAATCTCACTCTTAACAATGCTCGAGTAATCAAGGCTTGAAATTAGAAACCCTAAGTTGATGTCTTCAGACCAAATTCGACCAAAATCCCTCATTTCCTTCAACTACGAGTTTAAATAGCCATTCCCAGCATTCATGCAACTCGCCACGATGCCCATTAACGTGTCCTGGGTGTGTTTTCGTGTCAACCGAAGAGAATCGTCGAGTGTTGACTCATCAAACGCACTCACGAGTTCTCCACTGACTCGATTACTCGAGTATTTCCAAAAATACTCGAGTATTTTGGTCAGTTTTTCAAAAATATTTATTTTAATGACCTTCCCTCCAAAACCTTCCTAATATTGCTTCTAAGTCCTCTTCCAGGGACTAATATGTAAAAGTCTTATTTTTACATATTATTTTCTTGCTCCAATATTTTTCTACTTTTGCAAACACTCTTACTAACTCATAATAATCTTAATTGATTAATGAAATATAATTATGATTAAGAAAGTAATTATAAAATAATCTTTCATAAATCACAATTGTATTACATTAGGAGACGAAAATTTGGGGTGTTACAATTTTTAAAGATGATTTTTGGAAATGATGATATGATAAGAATTATGTTATAAAAGTGTGTTTTGTGCTTGATATTTTTTGTGCTATTATAATTTCTATGAATGAATGATTTTGTAAATGAGAAGATTTATTTTCCTATGTGTATGTATGTGCGGTTTTGTGTGTGTATGCTTAATATTTGTGGAATTTAATTAGTAAAATGAATGTGATTATGTGTGAGTGTATGTATGTGTTTAACAAGTATGTGATGGCATGATGTATATATGTGCATAAGTGTAGGTGTTAGGCACGGAAATGGGTGAATGTATGCATGAATGAATGAGTGAATATATGCATGTATATGTGTGTGCAACGTGCAGGTGCATGAAAGAGGGTGTGATTAAGGTGTGTATGTGTAAATCTAGGAGTGTGCCGTGTGTGAGTGTAGGAAGCCTAGGATTTTTCTTAAGTGGTGAGCAAGCAACTAAGTTGCAACCAAGTAACCAAGTCCCAACCAAAACCCAAACTAAACCCTAACTAATAGTTGAAACCCTAATGGAAAGCCCCTAAGTCAAAAGCCTAGCATGAACCCTAACCTCTCTTGTCCCCTACCTTGTCTCCTTAGAAGTGATAAACTCCACCCATGCAATTTTGTGAGAAGCCGAAATTACCCCTTCCTCTTTAGCTCATGACCGAAGCACCCCAAGGACAAAATAGGAAGCCACGAATTTTTATATAAGCCTTGGCCTTACCTTCATTCCACTCATTCTTCACTTCATTTCTCATTTCTTTCCTTCGCCCAAACACAACCAAAATACACAAGTCTAAGAGCCTTCTTAAACTCTTAGACTAAGAAAATAGAAATAGAAAGATAGAGAGAAAGAAGAAGAGGAAACCGTGAGGTAGTAGAAGGAAGAAGGAGAGGAGATCAACCCCAAACTTAGGAATTCCTTGAAGATCAAGTGCTTAGAAGACCTATTTCTTGGTATAAACCGAAGACCCTAGAAGAATTAGACTTAGCTTTGTTTGTAATCTTGTAATTTTCTTTTCTTTTCTTCTCTTGCATGTTCATTTTATGGTTTGATCTAAGCTTGCATGAAATGCTTTTGCTTTGATCTTGATTTTTAGACCTAAATGAATTTTTAATGAACAAAATGATGGACTTTATAATTCGGTTGATGTTGTTCATGTTGAATCTTGATGTTTTTCTTCTAGATCTAATATTTTGTTTATGATCTTTGTGAATATAGAGTAGATCTTCTTGCATGTGTGATTTTAGTGCTTGAAACCGTAGATCAAGAGGTGTTTAAGTGTTTGTTTTGTAAATAAATGTTTGATCTAAATTTATTTTTAATTTTTGTTTTGCATATTGATTGATGATGACTTTGAACCTTTGCAAGTCTTGGTTTTTAGCTTGATCTTAAGAAAATCTTTGATTTATGTCTTGATCTTTAATTTTGTTTTGATTACAAGCTTTACATGTTGTTGTGAAAACAACAAGCTTTAGTATTTTCTTTGTGTATGACTCGGTTTGGTTTCTTTTTCATTTAAGTTGATCTTCGTCTTTGAAATGTGTTCTTATGTTTAATTTTATGATTTGATCTACATGATCTAGATGCATGCATGTTGATATTGAGTTTTGAAAAGTTATTTTTATGTTTCTTGAGAAATAAATTAAAAGTGCTTGTGTTGACCCATGATTTTTATTTATTTTGGTAGAAAAGTTTAAGATTTCTTCTTGCATGTTGGTTTTAAATGAAATGATTATGTTTTCTTGTAATGCATGCCTCGGTTTTGAGAAGAAAATTAGGAGAATAAGCTTTGAAATGATTTTCCTTGCATGAATACAATTTGATCTAAGTGTTGGTCTTGTGTATAATGTATTCGGTCCTGTTTGAATTAAGATCTATGCTCTTTATTTGTGTGAATTTGATATATGCTTTATGTCCTTTCATGATTTTGATTTGATTTATTTGAATTTGTGAAGTTGTGTTTTAAGTTTTGTTTTACAACAAAAACTTGAGTTTTTAAAGAACTAATGTTGATCTAAAGAGTATTTGAAATAAAAAGAGTTTTTACGATGTTTTCGGATTTTATTAAATTGATTTTTGTAAAACATTTCCTTGCTGTCCAAGGTTATTTAAAGATGTTTCTTGATTTCTAAATTGAGTTCATGAGACTCAAAGTTTAGTTTTCAAAAGGTAATTGATTGGAGCAAAACCCGGATTGAAACCGGTGAATTTTTCGGTGTTTTTGAATGAGGTTAAGGTGTTGTCCAAGACGGACCAGCCACCTAACCAATTGATTTAAAGTATTTTAATTAATGTTTTCCAAATGATTTCAAAGTGTTTAAAGAACTAAGAAAGTTAAGAAGTATTTTGAGAAAGCAATCTTATTTTTAAGATTTCCGACGAGGAACGAAAGAACGTTTTAAGTTAAGAAAAGTTTTTAATAAAAATATGTTTTAATTAATTCGAGGAATGTTACAGACAAGGGATTAAGGCAGTGGCAGCAACCAAGATCAGGGAAGACTGTGCACATTCAATTGCTGGATCTCAGGTGAGAGAGTAGCTTTCCTAAGACACCGTGGTAGTAGGTGTTGTATTGAGACGTTCCGTATCAGCTCAAAGATCGGAACTAAGTGGTTCTGCGTCAGTAGTATAGTGGCAATTGTGTGCTTTGTGTGGCCACTTACACGAATAGGACAAAGACCACATTGTTGTGTGTGATGTGTGATGATGAATTGTTTATGTTTGTTATGTATGTTTGCTGATATTATATTTATAGTCAAGTATGTGATAATGAGAAATAAAGGATAATGATAGCAAAAGAGATTTGAAAATAAAAGACACCAAGAGAAAAGATAATCCCTTGTTGGCTTAAGTCCTTACGGAATAAGGCAGCCTTATCTGGATAAGACACTAAAGAGTGGAGATAATGATAAGAGGATTAAGATAATGATTGAGAAGAGATGATGAGATGAGATTGGTAAAGATGTAATGATGTGATGTGAATGAGCCAGAGCTGGGAAAGAATGATGATGTGGAAATGAAAGTGAAGAGTTGATACGGGTGGAAACTTGATTCCTTGGCTTTGTTTTCTTGGATTGAGACTAGCGTTGAGTTGAGCTTGCTCCTCCACTAGTTCTCAAGAAGAGAAAGTTTTTGAGAAAGGCTTTTGAAAAGAAATTTTTGAAAAGATTTTCAAGGATGAGATTTTTGAGAAAACTTATGGAAGGAGTTTTTGAAAAGAGTTTGCGAACTGAAATTTTTGAAAATAAGTTTTTGAACCTGTATCTTTGAAAGGGGTTCCCAAAAAGGATTTTTGGAAAGGAATTTACAAAATGCATTTTGATGGGGTTCCCAAAAATGAGAAAAATTTTCCAAAAATTGATTTTCTGAAAGTGATGGTGAAAAGAGGTTTGAAAAAGGATATTTTTGAAACAAGTTTCGAAAGGAGATTCTTTTTGAAAAAAAAAAGATTTGTGAAATGAAATTTTAGAAAAGGATTTATGATTTGAAGTGTTGAAAGAGTTTTTGGAAGAGGAATTGTGAAGTGGGATTTTGGGAGTTTATGAAAAGAGATGTTAAGAAAAGGTTATCTGGGGAAAGGTTTTGCGATGAGATTCGAATTGTGATTGTGATCCCGCTCTGTGCCAAGTTTGAGTTATGAGAAGTGATGCAAAGATAGCGGTCAGGACTCATTGAAGGGATGCACGAAGGGTGAGCTGACCATTAGGATAATAAAAGATAAAAGCTTTTAAAAGACATTAACAGCGAACGTGGTGAGATATGAGTGTTAACCCGAAGTAGTGGAGAGGAAGGAACGATAAGTATCTGTGGATACTTAGGACGAGATTGCATTAGGGGAGGACGATGACGGTGAAACGTCAAGAAGTCTAGAGTATTGTTGTAGGCAGAACGAACTCCATAAGTGGTGCACTAACGTGGTGGGGACTGGGTCTAATACCGTAGTAAGTTCTGCGTGCACACTAGAACAATACTGTCGCCCCCTAGATTGCAAATCGAGAACAGTGAGAGGAACTGGAGTGGGGCATTTTGTTTGCCGCTAAGAGCGTGCTTTGTTATATATTGATATGATTTGAGGCTGGGCCTCCTGGTCAGGGACCATTTGTGTGTGACAGTTGTCGTGCCCGCACGGTAAAGGTTATGTACTCCTGTTTGCTTCCGACTAGGTGGATGGTGGCCGAGGAGATGTAGGCATGAGACGTGAGTGCTAACAACGAACGGACGCGTACCTCGATGATTCTTTAATTCCCCTTAATCATCGATGGTTGTAATTTGATAAGACTTATAAGAAAAGATTTATAACTAAGAAAAGTAAAGTTTATGGAGTCTTGATGATGAGAAGGCGAAGTTGGAATAAGTGATGGAGACACTACTTCAAAATGCATAATTAAAGGCGGTCTTTTAAGGGCGGTTCCTAAACGGAACTGCCCTCTTTAGTTTAAACTTATTTAAGAGAAGGGTTATTTCATTTAACCAGCCTTAAATATATAATTTTTAAGGGCAGTTGCTAACGGAACCACCTTCATTTATCCTAAATAAAATACAGATGATTTTAGAAGAGGGTTCCTTTATTCAACCGCCTACTTAAATCTAAAATTTAAAAAAAAAAAAAAGATACCCAAAAAAAAACCGGGAAGTTGTTGCCTCACACTAAACACACTCACACACTCACACGATACACTCTCAACCCAGAAGATCAGAAAACACACGCACACACTCGCACTTCCCGCCGTCGCCACCATCGTGCTCCAGTCCTCCTCTTACCGCCGTCGCCACCACCGTCCTCCTCTTACCGCCGTCGCCACCATCGTCCTCCAAAAACACAATCACACACTCTCACCCACTGTTGCCTCCTCTTATCGCCGCCGCCACCATTGCATGCAATCTCCTCTCAGCTCATTCTAAGTAAGCAAAATCATATTTATCTCATTCTCTCTTTAAGTTTCCTTTTTTTTCGATTTTCCCCTGTTTTATTCTGGTAATAGAGTTTAGGGTTTTTGATTTTCCCTCTTTTTGATTCTGCTTTTAGGGTTTTTGATTTTCCCTCTTTCTGATTTGGGGTTTTCACATTAATTTTGTGCATGTTTCTATTTAGGGTTTTTGATTTAGGCCCTTCCCCTGTCCTCTATTTTAGATTTTGTGCGTGCGTGTTTGTGAAAGAAAGAGACAGAGAGACAGAGAGAGAGAGAAATAGACCATGATGAAATATTTTACCCAAGGATTTTGTGTCAAGCAGGCAAGGAACATTGTAGCAGTGTCTCAGTTAAGAAAGATACACTGAAGAAGAATGATAAAACTTATCGAATTTATTTTTGAAGGCTAAACCTTGTCGATTTTAAATATGTATCAACTATAAAAATCACTAGAAGTTGAATTTCATATAATCATTAATTCCAACATCTTACCGTATTGAAGTCAACTTCTTTAAGAATGTCACATATGGCATCACGCAACTGATCATCACTGGGGTTCAACTTCTGTTTCTTCTTGGCCTTTCCTCCACTAACCTTTTCTGCTTAATGTAACAGAGAGGTTTCATAAAGTACATCAAAAGAGAAAAGTGGGGAAAAATACACCGATAACACCATAAAGCTTGATTTTAGATAAAAACTATTATTTACTAGAACAAGTAACATACGCAAATCCGAACATTTATAGAGAAATGATGACAAAAGGGACAGAGAGCTCATGGTGTCTACCAGTTTTCTCATTGGTAGCAGACTTGGTTGGAGTTGCTTTCTTCTACTTTTCTTCATTCTCACTTTTCTTCCTTCTTGAAAAGACATTCAGACTTCCATCACTATATATGATTATATTCCAATTTTAAATTATTGGCAACTGGGAGGGGAGTAGAAATTTGTAAATTGTTTGGCATTGATTTTGTGTTCACATTGGGAATTGTAATCATGATGTTTGTGGTAATCATATGTGGTAGAAAATATTTTAGAGTTGAATTTGAAGGGTATCTAAACCAGTTGATGTTGCTGCACTGCAGCTAAAAATGGTAAAATTAAGAGCCAGGTCTGCTCTTTGAAATTGCTTTGCTTGCATGATAGTTATAATGCAGAGCAAAGAGATGTCGTCCTTTCCATGTATGCAACTTGTTGAAGTTTAACAGTGATGTCGAATCTTGTTTATTTGACAGTGAGATACACCCTGATTCTTAAGTATATTTTGTATAATTGTTTGTAAGGCTTTAAGATTAGGCTTCTATAATTGTCAAAAGGTACACCACCTCTTTCAGTTATTACAAAAGAGAGATGTGGAAATAAGAGATTTTGTATAGTATTGCCGAAACTAGCAATCAAAACTGCTCTTCTAAATAATTCATTTTTTAATTAAAAAATGAACCATTTTTTATGAATATTTACTGTTGTACGGCATGATTGTTGCCTAATTGTGCTGACTGTATTGTAAAAATGAAATGCCATGTGTTCATATTCTTTACTCTGGCTAGTATAGGTAAACTAATTAAAAATTAGTTCATTTGTTTCATCTTTATGTTAAATTATATCTACCACTTCACTCTAAGCATGTGTTTTCCAAGTTTCTTATTGGCTGAAATCTTTGTTAAGTTGTCAGATTTAATGACACACTAAGAACCTATCTTGTCATTGGATTATAGATTAACCAGTTTAGAGTCTCAAATTTAGCTTATTATTTTAATTCCAAGGAATAGTAGGGTGGGTCTGCTGGTGGGGTCAGTTAAAAGGATTTGCAAGAAATAAGCTTTTTGAACTTGCATACTTTACATTTGACATATCATGGGCAACATGCCTCAAGTTTTCTGATTCCTATTAGAGTTTGGAGCTTTGGCTCTTAACAAAATTCATTCACCTGATTTTAATGTCATCTTTGGTTTATAGTAATGACTTTGATATAGTAGAAGAAATTAGTTGAATGGCATGAGTCAATGTACATATTCTTGCTTTATAAACAACCACTTATGATCAAACAATATCATCCTCTGTGTTGTCCCTAGCTTGGTCTCAAATGAGTAATCTTATTGTTTGACCTTTCCATCTTCTCTTTCATGTTGATAGAGATATGTAGCTTGTGAGAAAAATTGTTCGAAGTTAGAAATGTGGTTGATCTAATGAGTTTGGAGCTTTGGCTCTTAACAAAATTCATTCACAAAGTGAAGCATAATTGTTATAGTTAGATTCATATATTTCAGGGCAAAAGATTTGAAGAACATCTAATAATGTCTTTATTTTTTGGTATTTGCAGCATTACCATTGCTTGGTGGTAGCCGCTCGCCGCTTATTTATCGCTTGCATCACTTTTCCTTGATCTTGTAAGTAGTTTTTGTTAAATCTCTACTATTTTGCCTTAATTTATCGCTCCTATTGTCATCTCTACTTGTATTTTTGTTTGCATACTTAAATCTTTAGTATCTCACTCATACTCGTTTCTCTTTTTAGTTTGAGCTAGTTACTAAGGAGTTATAACTGTAAGTCAGTATTTGGCTATTTCAGGTGTTTGAATGTTTCTAAATTTTTATTATTAGTGTGCAGTTGGAAAGTGTGTGGGCTTGCATAAACCGTATATTTTCTAGAATGGAGTGTGTCTTTCATCCATTTAGCCATGACCAAGGCTATTTCTTATATTGAAGAATTGCCCCCTTTTTATGTTTATAAGTTCATATTTGGTGAAAAACATTTTTGCTTTTCAAGCAGATATGCTCGTTGTGTAATGTCTTAAGCAACTCATTGGGATTTGATAAATTAAGAAGCTTAGCAATATTGGAGAGGAGGTTCGGGTGCCGTGAAAGGTTGCAATTTGAATGGGACTAACGCTGTATGTCTTTATTTGCTGAAAAATTGTCTACATCACTGGACTTTGATTCCTGAATTTTCTTCATTTTATGCGTGTGTACTTATTCCTGTAACATTAGGTAGAGATATGAATGGTGGTGAATTACTTAGGTAGTTGTGAGGGTTACTGTAGTATCCTTTTGTATTCTTTAGTTTGTAATTTTGTATTGTCTTATTTGTTACAAATAATTAAATATTTGTAATTACATAATTATTGTTGTATGTCTTATTTTTGTAATTACATAAATACTTGTAAATTAAAAAATTTACACATTAGTTCTATAATTAGATTATGTTTGATGCATAATTTTTTTTTGTGAATCTTGCATAATTTTTGAAATAACATAGAAATTAAAAAAATTTACACGTTCTGTAATGAATAATTCCAAAAATTATTCAGGGATGAAAAAAAAACTTAAAACAAGAGAGGTTCAAAAAATAGGAAGCAGACATAAAAAATAAAAAAACATAAAAGAGGGCGATTCAAAAAATGTAACAGAGGGCGGTTCAAATGAAAGGAACAAAGGAGGTTATTTAAATAAAAATGGGCAGTTTGGAACTGCCCTTAAAAAAAGTTAAAGAGGGCGGTTCCGAACCACACTAAAAAAAGAAGTACTTACAAAGGCAAAATAACCTCCCTCAAAACGTTTTTCTGTAGTAGTGAGACCTTTGAAGAGGGAAAGGAAATAAGTGAAGGATTGAGAATGGTGAATGAAGATGTGATTGAGGAAATGATTGGAAATTAAAAGATGTTTATGTAAGAAAGATAATAATAAGAATTGTGATGTTATGCTTGTGTGTTGTGTGTGCTTTTTGTATTGTGTGTGTTGTCTTGATATTCCGCCTGCGGTAAATCCACAACGTCGACGACTTGTCGTTCGGTTCGCTAACTCTCTCCTGCCCGTTGGTATATCGGTGATTCCGGTACTCCAACGCGCAGATGGATTATCGCATGGAGATTTCAACATGGACCAGACATGGAGGCGGCTGGAAGCGTACCCCATCTGGCTGGGAGTGGATTGGCGATACTCAGATTGTGATTCCGGACCCTGAGCATCGGCTTTGCGGAGCTAGTCTAGGACCACTGTTGGGACAAGTATCTGTCCAAGGGTATAGAGACTATGAGGAGAAGGTGCGATGTGAAGCTCAGAAGATTGCTTCTGCTTCAACTAGGATGCAGTGGGTGCCCAAAAATGGTGGGTCAGCAGCGACAGCCGTGGCGTCTTCTTCTGGAGTTAAGAAAGAGTGCAAGGAGGATCGGGAGTTTCACCCGATAGTTTTCATGAGGAAGAGTCGTAGGTAGGGTACTTAGTTTAAGTTGTTGTAAGTGTGTGTCAAGGACCATCTTAGCAAAGTATCACTTCTGTAACTATGCCCTACTTTATTTTGTGAACTGGCCGGATGTTTAAGACTGTTTTGAAAAATTTGAAAGGGAAGGTGCGGAATGGTTTTTAAGTAACGACCCGGTTTTCAAGTAAGAACGTGAGCATGCACCAACCGTTTCCCCAAAACGTTTTGAAAAAAAAAATGGCCTCATTTTTGAACAACCTTTAATTAAATGATGATTATTTCCGGATGGTGAAAATCGGGGCGTTACACCATTAACCTTGAAGCTCTTGTCCGTGGACTCACTCTTGATCTCCACAGTGCCATAAGGAAACACCTGGGTGACTACAAACGGTCCAATCCACTTAGAGCGGAGCTTTCCACTCATGAGTCCAAGCCTAGAGTTGTAGAGCAACACTTTTTGACCAACCAAGAACTCCTTTCTGGAAATTGAGCTATCATGGAGCTTCTTGGTCTTCTCTTTGTAGAACTTGGAGTTCTCATAGGCCTCCAAACGGATCTCATCTAGCTCACTCAACTGCAGCTTCCTCTCCTCACCCGCTTGATCAACAGCTAAGTTACATTGCTTCACAACCCAATATGCACGGTGCTCTATTTCCACAGGCAGGTGGCATGCCTTACCAAAGACAACCCGATAAGGTGAAATCCCTATGGGTGCCTTGTAAGCAGTCCGATGGGCCCATAGAGCATCCTCCAATCGTGTGCTCCAATCCTTTCTATTAGGCTTCACCATCTTCTCCAAAATTCGCTTGATCTCTCTGTTTGAAATCTCAGCTTACCCATTGGTTTGGGGGTGATATGGTGTAGAAACTTTGTGCACAACCCCATACTTCTTGAGCAAAGCTTGCATGGATCTATTGCAGAAGTGTGTGCCTTGATCACTGACTATTGCTCTAGGTATGCCAAACCTGCAAAGGATATTAGACCTGACAAAATCTACAACAACCTGAGCATCGTTAGTCCTGGTGGCCTTAGCTTCCACCCATTTGGATACATAATCCACAGCCCAAAAGAAACAGGAAAGGGGCCCATGAAATCTATACCCCAGACATCAAACACCTCACAGAACAACATAGGTTGTTGCTGTAACATCCCTAATTTAATTTCAATCACAATTAGTGAATTAATAAGTTTAAATTGTAGGGAATGGGTAGATTAATCGCTTAAAGAATTTTGGGAGCAAGGTGAGTAGTAATTATGAGTAATAGGGGTTGTGTAGGAGATATTGGTAGCAAGGGGCAAAATTATCTAAGCGAAATTGGGAGTTAAATCGGCGCTTTAAGTGTTAGAACTCGTCCGGTGAAAGAAAATTAGGAATAAAATATCCACAGCTCTAAACCCAATTTCCACCGTTGGATGTGAAGTTTAGGATTTTAGGAAGCTTGTTCAAAATTTGAGCAAGATCCAACGGTTATCGAAGAAGTTATGGCGATTAGAAGTTAGGACCCCCGGGTGCGCCCAGGCACGCACCGGTGCGTCCCAGACGCACCAGGTGCATGAATCATGCACCAGACCAGTGAGTTTTTGTAACACCCCAAAAATTTTAATCTTGGATTAATAGAATATTAATTATAAAGTTTATTATAATTATTATTTCTATTTTGAATCTTTAACTAAGACCTTTGTTTATATTGTTAGAATTTATTTTGGTAACTATATTTGCGTATAAATAAATATTTTTGCATATTAGTCCCTGGGTTGGGACCTAGAGGTAATTATAGGAAAGATTTTGGAGGGAAAATAAATAAAATAATTATTTTTCAAAAATTGGGAAAAATAGTCGAGTATTTTCTGAAAAACTCCAGTATTCTGGGTCAAATTGCACGAGTTAGTGCGTTTGGTGAGTCAGCACCAACGATTCCGTGTTGGTGACACGAAATCATCTTCATTCCACGTCTAGGGAGGTCGTTTCGACCTGCATGAGTCTCCTCAATTCCTATTTAAGCTCATCAACGATCCTTGGCTGAGAATTTTTGATCAAACTTGCTTTGTTGATGAAGTTAGGGTTCTGAGTTTGTTCTCTTCGATTCTCTTCCAATTCTGAGTGTTAAGGCTTGAGTGATACACGAATACAAAGCTCACATCACGAGCTTTGTATAGACATAAAAATCGTGAGGATTGAGTAAGTGTGTTGGGAGAATTGGAGTTTGGAAGTGAAGTTGTTTCTGTCAAGTTCTGTTTCTGGAGCTTACTTTGGGTTTGATTTCTGGTAAGCTCACGAATCCACGAGTCTCAAATTCAGTTCCTTTGGTTAGATGATGTTGCATAGAGTCTAGAAATACTAATTTCCCCAATTGTTATCTCTGTCTTCCATGTAAACCAATTCAATCTTGGTGATGTATTCAAAACTGCTCTGCATGTTGGTGCTTGAAGTGGTTCTTGGTGCTGTGGGGCTTTTTCTTGCAATTTCCTTGTTGATTCAAGTCTGAGAGGTAAGGGGAAGTAATTATATTCACTAGATAGAGATTAAATTCCATTATTTGTGTTAGAGAGCCACCAAGAGGCTCTAAGGGCTTAGATTGAATAGGATCTTTGGTTTGGAGACCAAGCTTTGCTCTAAAACTGTGTTGAGCAAGTTTTATATCATGCATGCAAGCTTAAATGACCATTGTTTTATGAGTATTATGCTTATTTTGCAATTTGATGTGTTGAGTTGCTAAATTGTGTAAATTATGCATAAATGGTTGATTCTCTATCAAATTGGTTATTTGATATGAAATGAGTATTGCAACATGTTCAATATATGGTATATGAACTATTGTGATCACTGGTTTGGGTTAAAAGTGTTTAGAAATTGAAATTGTATGTAAAAACCAAGTTTCACTCTGTTCTGTCTGCATATACTCGAGTATTTGGCTTAACACTCGAGTATTTCGTGGTGCACCAGAGTGAAAATTGGCGCACCAACTTGGGAATCAGATTGGACACTCGAGTAATATATGAACTACTCGAGTATTCTGGGTAATGGAATACTCGAGTATCTCATGAATTACTCGAGTATATTTATGAAAACCTGAAAACCTAAATCTCTGAAAAGACATGAACGACTCGAGTATAATTATGAACCACTCGAGTAGAATCTGGAAAATGATAAACTACTCGAGTATTTTGGAAAACACTCGAGTATTTTTAGTCAGACACTTAAAATACCATTTTCAATTCTAAGTCATTTTGTAACTCTTAAAGGACAATAAACCAAGTGATCCTGGACTTAAAATAAATTGATTGACGTTATGATGTTTTCATTTGAATAATGATGATACATTGCTCGGGAGGCACGTAGTGTATTAATAAAAGGACGAAACATCAATCAATTCCCTTTTAAGTAAAGTTAATGCATTCATACTGGAGTTTGGATGGTAGGACGTATATCATGTTTTTGGTAAACATGTGGAGGGCCTCTGGGAGTGCCAATACGCTTGCTTGATGACACGTTGTTGACGTGGTCAGCTTAGTGGATGCCGATATGGTTATACCGTTTGGATGACGGACCGTTTGGATGACGGGACGATGCTCGGGTGGCACGTTATAACTATGCTCGGGTGGCATGGATTCCATGCTTGTCGTGTACATTCTAGGTGAATGTACGAATTGTTGTATACCTAGGAATACAACGCACTGTTGAGTTCTGGGTTGTCAGGGATGGACATCAGAGAGTGACATAGTATGATGGAGATAGGCTTGAGAGCTAACGTCATGCATCATGCCACTCATTTAAATTAATTGTGATAAATGAAATAAGTGTGAGCATCCTATGTGCATTCGTTAACTGCTAAGTGCTATATGTGATTGTTGTTAATTGATGCATATTTACATATTCATATTGCACAATTTATTCTCTATTGGTTATGTGTATAGAATTGCTTACCCCTATGCCCTTGTAGGTGATGTCTCGTTACATTGCTTGCATCGAGATCCGGCCACTTCCTAGTGGCATATGGATCTATGAGGACCATCGCGCGGTGTTCGAGGGTGAGGTAGAAATTACCTTCTACCACCCGAACCCGTTTATCCGATTCCGTCCTCGTAGATTTAGGATTCCCATCATATACACTATGCATGTACCCCCGTTTTACACTTACCATGGACCACCTCCCACGCGACCAGCTCGCTCTTACCATAGTTTTCGTTTTCGACCTACCCGCTCTCACCCTGTTACTTCGAGAGTCGTCCGCGAGGAGACTCCCCCTTCTGATCCGAGGAGCCCAGTCAGGGTTTCACCATCACCTGACCCGGTACCCAGTGGTAGGGTACACTCTCCCTCGGATGAGATCGAGGAGGATCCGGTGGAGGACGAGAGTGGGAGCGAGCCTGTCGTGCATTCTACTGGGAGTGATTGGAGGGACGATGATCCCTAGGTATGTGTGTAGGGTATATGATGAGGATCAGAGGATCCGATGTGTGGAGGCCGTGGAGGAGATTTGCTGCTGCTGTGATGATGATGATGCTACTACCCTTTTTACTACTTGGAGACTGCTGCTATCACTACTACTACATTTGATGCTACTGGATCTACGTGACCACCCCTGGAGTTTATATTTTTTTGGCTATGTTTATACGTTGTAGATATACTTTCTGAGTACTCTAGGGCTTTGGTCATATTACTATGTAGATCGGATTATGGACTTGTATTTTGGAACTTGGAGACTTGACATGGGGACTATGTACTTATCACTCTTTTCATACTTATGTATATATATCTATGTTTATATTATTATCAGTTGCATAGTCCTATAACTTCCGCTTACTCTGATTTAATCCATTTAAAGAGTTCGGCTGTGAAAACTATTCAATGGTATTAGTTTTATCAAATAAAGTAAGGGTAGCTTCTGTTATTCTCCATAATATATGAACGATTCTAAGAGACAAATGCTACCCAACTTTCGAAAAGGTTTTAGAAATCGCCGAATTCAATATAACTGTTTTATAATGCCTTAGGGCTTATTCTCCAAGAATTCCAAATGACGGTTTGTGCACCCGCTTTAAAAGGAAATTTTTATTTTCCCATATTTTCTTAACACTCACAAGTCCATATATTATCCAATTTAAAAGCTTAATTACTATATTATATTTGGGTAATTTTGGAAGGGTGTCACAGTTTTTCCCCCAGGCGCGCGCGAGAATCCAATCGCGCATCAGATGCGCGTCTCGCGCTCCAGCGCACGATGCGGCGCCCAAGCGCCAGCGCCCGACTCTGTCCGCACCAGCACCATAAAACGGTGCGCCAATCGCCCTCCTTCCCTCATTTCTCGCCCATCTTCTCCCTCATCACCCCAAACACCGCCCCAACACCAGCCACCACCACTGGGCCACCCCAAGGCCGCCACCCTCTCTCATTGACCCTTTCTCCCTCATCATAGATCTACTTTCTCTCTCTTTCCCTCACCATTGATTTCCTTTCCCTCTCCACCGTCCACCCTCTTCCTCTCCAGCCGCCACCGCCGTGAGCCGTGGCCACCATCACGGAGAGCACCCTCATCCCTTTGTCCTTTCCGTTTTGGCCGAGCTTTCTCTCTCTCTTCACGGATCTCACCGGCGCCGTTACCGACCCTTGATCGTGCCGAGCTCGGTCGAGTACGCCAAAGCTTGGAGATCTTGCCTAGGTCCAGCCGTGATTGTTCTCGCCACCGACGTCGATCTCCGTTGACCCTCTCATCACCTGGATCACTAAAGCTTCACGGATCGCCGCTCCCTCTCCGGAGTTGAGGTTATCTCTTTATTTTCGTCAACCGAGGTAAGAAGGGTTCGTATTACCTCTATTTAAAAAGTAAATTCTAGGAGTTTATAGTGGTGACTAAGAATAGGGTAAATAAAGAATAAGTTAATGAACCTTAGGGTAATCCCCGCAAATATAAATGATTGACAATGGAGTAAATTGGATGTACATAGAATGAGTTCCAGAGAGAATGCATGTGATAGGATATTAAAAGAGTTAATATAAAATGAAAGTGTAGGAAAACACAAAATAAAGCCAAGGGAAATTAGTTAAGGGAAATTAGCGAAGCATGAGAGTAAAAAAGTATAGAGTGTTTGTAATAGGCGAAGGGTGTAGAATGAGTTAAAACTAAAGGTGAGGAAAAAGAGGAGTTAGAATACGAAAGAAATAAGAAATCACGGAGTAAACTTAGTTAAGAGTGGTCGATTAGTAATGAATTTGAAACGAAAATGATAAACTAGAATTCCAAATCCAAGAGGGTAATTGGTAAAAGAATTGAGTGAAAAGATGATAAGACAAATAGAGAGAATGTGAGTATGGTAGTGTAGTAGAATGGAGTTAGAGGTAAACTATAGTAATTAATAAGAAGTATAATGAAAAAGAAAAAGGAAGAGAAGAAGAAAAAGAAAAGAAAAGAAAGGGAAAATAGAAATAATGAAGAGCTAGTAATGAGAATTGAAATATAATGTATATGGCCTAATTAAGCAAAGCTAGAGGAGAATGAGAATCATTAGTGAACAGAAAATATTTAAATAGACGAGAATAAAAATAAAGGGGAAATGATATAAAACGACAGGAGGTCGTGAGACCCTATCACCATAATGTAAAACGACAGGAGGTCGTGAGACCCTGTCACCATAATGTAAAACGACAGGAGGTCGTGAGACCCTGTCACCATAATGTAAAACGGCGAGAGGTCGTTAGACCCTGTCACCATGAGATAAACGGAAGGAGGTCGTTAGACCCTGTCACCATGAGATAAACGGCGGGAGGTCGTTAGACCCTGTCACCATGAGATAAACGGCGGGAGGTCGTTAGACCCTGTCACCATGAGATAAACGGCAGGAGGTCGTTAGACCCTGTCACCATGAGATAAACGGCAGGAGGTCGTTAGACCCTGTCACCATGAGATAAAACGGCAGGAGGTCGTTAGACCCTGTCATAATGCTAAGGGAAATTGTGTAGAACCCTGATTGAGGCTCCACCTAATGGAAAATGAATAAAGGAAGTAAAAATGGATAATGGAATGGAAATCGGGAAATGAAATAATAAAATGGACAATGGAAATGATATTGGAATTAGAGGAAATAACTAAGGAGAGTAATTATGGAGATGTTAAGTACAAGTGGCTAATGGGAAATGGATAAAGAATGGAAATGAGAGAATGATAAGAGAATAGGTATTAAACGAATATGAGAATACGTAAAGGACTCAAAGAGATTAATTATATGAATAATGTATACTAAGATTTGGGTAGGCTTAGTTTATTACTATGTCTATTTTAGGATTTATCTTTTTAAGTTCTGTGTAATGCTACCCTTCTTGCTATATTTTTACAGGTACTGAAGTGGAGCATACATGGGACATGGCCGAGCAGGACGTTCATTTCACTACGTGGAGTGAATATATATATATATATATATATATATATATATTATTTTGAATGGACAACTATTTTGTAATTTAAAATATGTAATAGTTGTACGCCCTGAACTTGTACCACTTGGGCACTAGGATCTGATCTGAATATTTTATCTATTGTGATTTATGTTTTAAATATTCTGGACTGACAGGTTTTTAGAAGAAAATTTTTGGGAAGTCCGGAAAACAGAGGAAACTCTGCCGGATTTTCGTAAAAACTTTTAAAGAAATTAAGTTTTAAAAAGGAATTTTTGAGCACCGATTTTTATAAAACCTAAAATTAACTAATTAAAGTGAGAGAGTTACAGTTGCGGCATCTGTTGCCTCCAAGATAGGGCGCCTCCTGCTCTTTGACATTGCTAACATGAGCTACAGATGTTGCTTGCATCCTTGAAGATGGTAGGCCAATAAAATCCAGAATCCAGCACCTTTCGTGCTGTCCTTTGAGTGCCAAGGTGGCCTCCAACTGGTGAAGCATGGCAAAACTGGAGAACCGATTGGATCTCATGATCTGGAATGCACCTGCGAATGACCTGATCACTGCAAAAACGCCACAAATAGGGGTCATCGTATACATAATACTTGGCATCGCTCTTCAATTTGTCTCTTTGAGCTTTGGATGCCAAGGGTGGAAAAACATATGCAACTAGATAATTTACAATATCAGCAAACCAAGGAGTAAGGGGAGGGGGATGTGAAACATGCAAAGCTAAAATCTGCTCATCCGGGAAGTCATCCCGGATAGGAAATGCATCCTCCTCTCTCTCTATTCTGCTCAAGTGGTCTGCGACAAGGTTATGCGCACCACTACGATCCTGAATCTCAAGATCAAACTCCTGGAGGAGCAACATCCACCTAATCAATCTAGGTTTGGAATCTGTCTTTTTCAAAAGATACTTCAGAGCAGCATGATCAGTATACACTACAACCTTAGAACCTAATAGATATGATCTAAACTTATCAAGTGCAAAGACAATGGCTAACAGCTCTTTTTCAGTTGTGGTGTAATTAACTTGTGCTGAATCTAAAGTCCTAGATGCATAATAAATCACATGAGACAGCTTACCAATCCTTTGGGAGAGAACTGCTCCCAAAGCATAATTCGAGGCATCGGTCATGAGCTTAAATGGGAGGGTCCAGTCAGGTGGTTGGATGATGGGAGTGGTGGTGAGTGCTCTCTTTAGCTCATCAAATGCCTTCTTGCATTGGTCTCCAAACTCAAATGTGGTATCCTTTTGAAGCAAGTTGGATAGTGGAAGGGCTATCTTGCTAAAGTTCTGAATAAACCTGCGATAGAAACCTGCATGGCCAACAAAAGAACGCACCTCTCGCACGCAAGAGGGGTAAGGCAAATGTGATATTACATGAAGCTTAGCAGGGTCAACCTCTATGCCCTTATGTGAAATAATGTGCCCTAAGACTATGCCTTGTTCTACCATAAAGTGACTTTTTCAAAATTCAAGACAAGGTTAGTCTCAATGCACCTATTAAGCACATTAGACAAACTATCAAGACATGCATCAAAAGAGGAACCATATGCACTAAAATCATCCATGAAGACCTCTATGCAATGCTCAAGTAAGTCATTAAAAATACTCATCATACATCTTTGAAAAGTGCCAGGAGCATTGCATAGGCCAAAAGGCATCTTCCTATAAACAAATGTACCAAAAGGACAGGTAAATGTGATCTTATGTTGGTCCTCTGGTGCAATACAGATTTGGAAATAACCAGAGAAACCATCTAAGAAGCAATAGTGAGATTTACCTGTCAGGCGCTCCAACATCTGATCAATGAAGGGAAGAGGAAAGTGATCGTTGCGGGTCGCCTGGTTGAGCTTCCTATAGTCAATGCAGACTCTCCAACTGTTCTGCACTCTAGTGGGAATCAGCTCATCCTTCTCATTTTTGACAACTGTCACCCCAGACTTCTTGGGAACTACTTGAACCGGGCTTACCCAAGTGCTGTCTGAAATGGGGTAGATAATACCAGCTTGCAGCAGCTTGGTGACCTCTTTCTTCACCACATCAAGAATCTGGGGGTTCAACCGTCTCTGGGGTTGTCTCACTAGTTTAGCCCCATCCTCCAATAAAATCCGATGCATTCACATGGAGGGGCTAATACCAGGTATGTCTGCCAAAGTCCATCCTATTGCCCTTTTGTTTGCTCTAATCACATCCAGAAGCTGCTTCTCTTGATCAACAGAAAGGGAGGTAGAAATGATCACTGGAAGTTTCTGCTCATCCTCCAAGTAAGCATATTTGAGATGAGGAGGAAGGGGCTTCAGGTCCAATAAAGGTGCCTGCATCACAGATGGAACTAAAGGAGCAGCAGAATTGGGTTCTGCCGCCTGCACCTGAACAAATGGATTACACTCATGCATAACAGAAATGGGGTTAGGGTTAGCATGATCTGAATCTATATCATATGAATCAACAGATGCAGTAGCAGAATTTAAAAACTGGTCAATTTCAATGCATGCAGTGCACATTTCGGAATCAGAACATGCAGAACAAGTAAATGAGCTAGTGAAAGATGGCAAATCATAATCATGCAAAAAGTCTAGAACATGCTCATCAATTAGATTATCAAGCAATTCAACATGAAAGACAGAGTGGTCATCAGAAAAATGTTTCATAGCATCAAAAATATTGAATCGAACCACTCTGTCATCAAATTCCATTGAAAGTGTACCTGCATGCACATCAATCTTGGTCCGGGCTGTTTTTAAAAATGGTCTCCCTAATATGATAGGGACAGCACTACGAGAGGTGTCCACTTTCATATCAAGAATATAAAAATCAGCAGGAAAGATAAGTTCACCAACCCGAACCAAGACATCCTCTATCAAACCTGCGGGGTAGGCAGTAGATCTATTTGCCAAATGGATAACCACACCCGTAGGTTGAAGAGGTCCAAGTGAAAGAGACTTGAAAACAGACATAGGCATAACATTAATAGATGCTCCTAAATCTAGCAAAGCATTCTCAAATTTAGTATTACCTATGATACAAGGCACAGAGAAAGTTCCAGGATCCTTACACTTTTCAGGAATATGAGGGACGGGTTTACCTATAAGAGCAGAGACATTTCTTCCCATGTTGATCCTCTCATTGCCCTTGAGCTTCCGTTTGTGTGTGCATAGATCCTTCAAGAACTTTGCATACCTTGGAATCTGCTTGATTGCATCAAGAAGGGGTATGTTGACTTCCACCTTCCTGAATGTGTCAAGTATCTCTTTCTCAATCTCTTCCATTTTATTGCTTTGAGTCACCCCCCTTGGTGGGAAAGGAAGAGGAATGGGGGGTGGTTGTTGGGCAGCAGCAGGTGTTGTGCTTGTGGAAGGCTGAGCTGGATGGGATTTTCTGGTACTTGTGTGCTCACTCTCCTCGACCATTTGGCTCTTCTTGTTGGGTGAAACTAGATCATCTATGTTGAGGTCAGATTCTGGTGTGGGTGTGACAATCTGCTTCCCTAACCTTAGACTAATGGCACTCACATTCTGGTTTGGATTGATCACTGTTTGGGATGGCAACTTGTTAGAATTCTGAGATTGCATAGTGTTGATTGTTGTTGCCATTTGTCCCATCTGATTGGTCAAAGATTGAATGGAGGCCTCTTGTCTTTGAATGGATGCTCTAGTTTCCTGTTGGAATTGGAGATTTTGCATGGTCATCTGTTTCATCAGCTCTTCCAATGAAGGCTGCTGCTCAGTACTAGTAGTTGGTGGTGCAGAATTAGCCTGTTGTTGCTGCTGTTGTTGTCTCTGTTGCTGGAATGGAGGAGGTACATATGGTGGTATGGAATTGTTCTGAAATTGAACCTGTGAAGGTTGCTGCTGATCGGACCATCTCAAGTTGGGATGGTTTCTTCAACCAGGGTTGTATCTATTGGTAGAGAGATCAAAGTTTTGTGGCTGCTGGTTTCTACTGTTGAAGATGTTGGCGGCATATGCCTCAGGTTGGTCAGCACCAGTCGTTGGTTGCTGCTGCAAAGAAGGGCATGCATCTGTGGGGTGCTCAGCGGATGTGCATATGCCACATAATCTAGCAGGCAGAGACAACTTCTTCTGGTTGATGGCCAATTGAGTGACCAAAGTTGTAAGTGAGTCTATCTTCTGTTCAAGCTTCTCAACCTTACCAGAACTTGTGCCAACATCATTCACTCCTCTCACTACGATTGCATCGCTGTTGCCCCTTGCATGGAATTGTTGACAATTGGAAGCCATCTTCTCAATCTTGGCTCTGGCTTCTAAAGGTGTCATGTCTCCTAGGGCACCACCACTCGCAGCATCAAGCATGTTTCTCTCCATGAGGTTGAGACCTTCATAGAAATATTGAATAAGCAGCTGCTCTGAGATCTGATGGTGGGGGCAGCTCGCACACAGTCTCTTGAATCTCTCCCAATACTCGTAGAGACTTTCTCCACTTTGTTGCCTGATGCCTAATATATCCTTTCGGATTGCTGTTGTTCTGCATGCAGGGAAGAATTTCTCCAAAAATGCCCTCTTCAGGTCATCCCAGCCTGTGATAGAACCAGGGGCCAGATCGTACAACCAATCCTTGGCTAGCCCCTCTAGGGAGTGTGGGAATGCCTTAAGACAAACATGATCCTCTTGCACATCATGTGGTTTCATAGTAGCACACACGATGTGGAACTGCTTGAGATGTTTATGAGGATCCTCACCTGCAAGACCATTAAACTTGGGCAACAAATGAATTAGTCCAGACCTTAGCTCATACGGGTCATCGGGATACTGGATGCACAAATCTTCAATAGTGAAATCAGGTGCAGCCAGCTCCCTCAATGTCCTCTCACGTGGTGGAGGTTGAGCCATATTTTCAGAATAAACAGAATAAGAATCAGAATAAGAATCAGAATTTATAGGAATAGAAGAAAAAGAAGCAGACTCACTATGTAAAGACTCAATAGACTCACTACCTATGGACTGGTTCCTATTTTGTCTAACTAATCTGTGATAAGTCCTATCTATTTCAGGGTTGTAAGGATGCAAGTAGCTTGGGTTGCCCCTAGTCATGTACTGAACAGAACACCATTAAGCATAGCAAACTGTCACAGATATGCATGACCAAAATAGGCAACAAAAATTTTTTATTTTTCTTTATTTTTTTCAGCACCCTAAAATCATGAAAACATATCACAGAAAGTTTGAGGACAAAATTCAAAAGGGAACCAAGTCAAACAATTAAATCAGAGACCAAAAACTAAGAAAATAAAACTTATAAAATAAAAAAGAAATAGTAAAATGCCTTTTTCAGGGTCCAGACGAAGGGTTTTTCATCGTAAAAATCAGATTATTCAGAAAATTCCCTTCGATTTGATATAAAATTCGTCAAATTCCGAGTTACGGGTCAAAAGTTGCGACAGTTTGAAGAAAGTGCTGCTAAAACTTGGAAAATTTTTCTGGAACTCACAACCAGTGATGACCTGAGTGATCGTGGTGCCTCAAAACCTTTTTATATGATAAAAATAGTGTGGATATAAATTTTCGTGCAAAAATTCCACCCAAAACTATGTGAACTAGCAACCACAAAATCAATCAAATACACTAATTGCAAAAAAATAGCAAAACAGTAAACAGTGCAACTTCAACCAGTTATCAGAATTGACTACTAGACCCTAAATCAGACACGACACACTATAATAACTATACTAACTACGACACTAACTAACTACTTATGACCTTTGGCAAGGACCGATAGTTCCCCGGCAACGGTGCCAAATTTGATCGAGGTCGTACCCGATACAAATAAAAAACAGTTTAAATATAGTACTAGGAAGTGACTCCTAGGTCGTCTCCAAGGAATATCTTATCAAGCAAAAAGTCAAACAGATAGTATGCACAGAAAATAGGGGAGGTTTTGTATTGAATGTTGAAATCTAAGATCAAAACAGAATTAAAATAAAAACGAAGTAACAGATAAGGAAAAGCGGATAAACCCCTTTGGCTCGAGTTCACAATTCTATCATCGGTCACAAAAGATCAATTTCTTTCCTCTTCACTGTCCAACTCGTGAGAACTAAATACTAAGCGAAAATTCAATTCTCACCCCAAAACCCAAACCTCTAATTAAGCATTAAAAGCCAAAGCATGGAGATTTTTCGAGTTTGCATAAATTAGCATTCATACACATGAATTATCTCTATAGAATGGAACTAAGCGAACCATAACATATCAATAAACATGAAAATAGTGAATAAAACCTCAAGAGTATGTGATACATTACCAAAGGGATTTAACCTAAGAGTTTAGCCTTCCATGAAGAAAAAAATACCAAAAACGTGTAGAAAGGAAAGAGAGAGAAACCCTAGCAGCCACCACAAGCTTGGAGAACAAAACTAAGCCTTCTCTAAGAGAGAGAATGTAAAAACGTGATTATGGTAGGTGGCTGCTAGGGTTTACACGAAATTGGCTAATTAAATCACAAAACGGGCCTAAATCATGGGCCCAAATCCTAAGGAAAGCTAATCTCTAAATTAAATCTAAAAATATCCTATAGATAAAATATAAATCTTAAAAGATATAAACTAAATCTCAAATAATCCTAAAGATAGATTACAATCTTCACTTCATCATATATCTTCTCTTCCAAAATTAAATCTTCACTCCCAAAATGCCCAAAAAGCCCTTGTGCCAAATATGACCTGAAAATAGAAATAGAATTAATTAGGCTAAATAATCCCAAATTAAACAATATTCAGAATATTAGTCCAATAAACTCTAAATCACTAAATCAAGCTAAACAATGTCAAATGGGCAACAAGTATCAATAATAGGAGTAAAATAATGCAAGGAATAATGGGAAATAAAATGTTCATCACTATGATGACCGCCTTTAGCTCCTTGACCATTCCATAAAATTTCTCTTCAACGTCAGAGAAGGAAAGATCGTTGTCACCAAAGGAAGGAAGCTTTAGAAGAACGACGGCATCTTCCAAAGTAGGGGTAAACTCACCCCAAGAAGTGATAAAAGTATGAGTAGTAGAACACCATCGTTGCACCAACATAGGAAAATCAGCAGCTCTCTTGTTTCCCCCCAAGCCAGGGGACGCCCTTATTGCTTCAGCGATACCTATTTGATTCAAAATAACAACAAAAGAAGGATCTGTTTCAAACACTGAATCAACCCAGTCTTGCCAATCCCCAATTGCTGTAACTCTGACATGAAGGTGAAGTTCTGACTAAGGGAACTCAGCACGAAGCAACCGAGAACGAAAAAAAGAAGGCCCCAACATTCGGTTATCAGGGTGAGGGGCGGGTTCAGTTTTCAAGTAAGCATTGGAATATGGAACTACAATGGCTCCGGAAGGACAACCTGAAAGAAGACTCCCTGACTTTGGAGGACTTGGGAAAGGAGGGGATGGACGGGGAGTCTCCATCCACCTTCGGTAACCCTGCTCGACTGGGTCCGAACAGGGAGGGGGAAGCTCAACAAAGAAAGCAAAAGAGATTGGCTGGGGGCTACTGCAGTCCCCAACGACCAACTCCTCTTCAGAAACGTTGGAACCAGATTCCTCATCAGAGCCTGAAACAATGCTTGATCTCACCATAGCTGTTGAACTATGAACAGGAAAAAAGAAAGGGTTTTTACGAGCAAGAGAAGGTGGAAAGTCTTGCAGAATGAGAGGTGGAGAGAAGGAGAAACATGGGTGAGGGTGCACAGTGGGGGGTTAATAACCGTTTCAAATAGTGGAGGCACGATTATCAAACAATGGCCACGTTCTGCAATGTGAGGGGACGTGAGGGAGTAGGCGTAGAATAGGTTTTGCATTTGAAATCACTAGGTTGCCTTTCAAATGCAAAAGGGGGCTATTGTTTTGGATAGAAAATCAGTATTTTGGGCTTTAGCCCATCAAGAAAAAGGAATGCAGAAAATAAAAATAAAAGAAGACCCAAGGAGTTATTGGCCCAAAATAATAGCAAAGGCTCTTATGCAACTAAACTAGCAACAGCCTTCATGTAACCAAATCAGATAGGGAAGGGCGTCCCCAGCCTCCAAGCACCCTTCCCAGCATAAAGCTCAGATCAGAGAAGCAGAGCCTCCAAAGCTTCCTTCCCCAGTAAGTTGTCAGTCTCGAGCCCAACACCCATCAACAATGGTCATTCAAAAGCACCACAAAAGGAAATTTCATCATCTTACTCTAGGCCAAAAGAAGCAAACTGTCCAAGGCTCACTACTTAAGGCAAACATCAGTGAAAACTAGTGGATAATGGAGAATCAACACAGTAACCAGCAGATTGAAGAAGAGAAGAACGTGGAGGCCAAACAAAAGCTCAAGCATAAAAGGAGACCTAAGGAAACGAAGAAGGCAAGCAATCGGAGAGCAAAAAAGCCACAATACTGAATAACAACGACGACAACACATACACAACGACCCAGAGGAACGAAAGTGAGAGAGGAAGCTTGAGGGTGGCAAGTGAAAGGCGTCTTATGATATTTCTTTGCCTTTAGCTTACTGTACGCTAGTTTTACAGCAAATACCCCACCTCTTGTACTCCTCTCCAAATACATAATAAAAGAAGTCATTGATTTCACTAAGTTTACAAACCCAATCCTATTTTCGTTATTCGTTTTAGTTTCACATTTTCCTGGCAAAAACAACGTGTTTAGACCTTTATCACGTTAACATCGTCAGTTGACATTTAGACAAAAGAGGAAATTGATCACAAATTTTAAATGAAGAATTAAATTGCTCAAATAATTAATAAAAAGATATATAATTTTTCAAATTTGAAAATGCAATTAAGCCTTTAATTTAATTAATCCTGTATATATTACTCCGGAATGGACAGGCCATGCATATAGCATGGGACGTGTTCTCAAATGTCAACTGACTTATTATGACTATTTCAGTTGTATAGACTTGAATAATATAATGTTAAAATTTGCCGGTTGATGACTCAGCACTTGCAGTTAGCACCAAGAAGTAGACGTAGCAAAATTAACAAACATCAAATAATAAATCAGTTAGTTGAAGAAACCACAAAGAAGCCTCAATCATGATCTCTTTTTTATTATTATATATAGAGTAATTATATACATATACATAGACAGGGGATGTATCAAGTGAGAGGGGACAATTTATATGAAAATGAGAGGAATGGTTTTTAGCCTTTGAATTGAAATGGATGGCTGAGATTAAATCTTTATCTTAAAAGCCCTCACGTGTCATTCTCCTCCCAAAACTGTTGTGTCCCTTGTACCACTTATCTTCCAAATCATTGCACCTTCTAAAATTCCTATCTTCAGTTCTTAACACCTCCGATGAATAATGGTTTACACGAATGGTGATAAAAGCCTGCACTTTTACGCACATGGCCATATAGATATAATTTCTTGTGAGCATCTCAGATGAATAATGGTTTAAATGAATGGTGGTTTCTTTTTCCTAATACTTTGTCATCAACCTCATGGTTTTTTATTTTTTTCTTATTAAACTTGTCAAAACTGAGAAACAGAGGCATGTAGCAGAGGAAGAGGTAAATAACACAGTTTTCCTTGCTCTACTCACAGATCTGGAAATCTGAAAATTTTCAAGGAATTTTTTTCTTTTTTCTTCAAACTCTTCTCTCTATTTTCAAGGAATTTGAAAAAAAAAATTCTCATAATCATCAACAAATATATGTAATTAATTTTACAATATTTCAAAAAAAAAAGCAACAAGATTACATAATTTTAAAAAAAAATTACAAAGAAATGGAGAGGTGTTGGATCCTAGCATGCAACTGAGAAAGAGAGAGAAGGAGGCGGTGGACGGAGATCGGAGGCGGTGGGACGGAAATCAGAGATCGGCGGCGAGGTGCGATCGAGATGGAAAAGGGTGGGAGATCGGCGGCGGTGGGGAGGCAGTGAGATGGCGGTGGATTGTAGGTGCTGAGGGAGGGAGGGAGGGAAATCGGTTTTGAGGGGAAAGTGTGATGAGAGTGAGTAGATAGAGAGAATAGAGTGAGAAGAGAGTGAATCTGTTGATGAGGAAGATGAAGAGAGAGTGAGAATAGAGAGAGAAGAAAGTGAGACGTGAGAGGAAGATGAAGAGAAGAGTGAGTGGACAGGCACGTGATGTTAAAAAATGAGAATCTAATCTCAGCCATCCAATTTAATCCAAAGGCTAAAAATCATTCCTCTCACTCTCATATAAATTGTCCCCTCTCACTTGATACATCCCCTACATGGACATATACATATATATAATTAATTTACAAATAAATTTATAAAAGAAAACAATATGTATCACTTGTTTATAATCAATAATAAATAAAGAACACATATCATTTTCATTATGATATCTCATTTGTAACTTAATTTTGTAAGCTTATATATCATTATTGTTATTTAGTATATCCTATTTTACTCTCTTCTTTTCATAAGTTATGTTTTTTTAGATTTTTGCATATAGATTAAGAAATAAGTAAATGATGTAAGAATTTTGTATATTTTGATTAAATTACCCTCAGTTAATAATAAGAGAGAGAATAAGGAAAATGCTAAAAAGTGCCCTTAAGGCATTGGTTAAGAGAGTAACAGAGATAGTTTTATCTTGGAAAATACTAAATTTAAAACATCGAGAACTAGTGGATATAGATTTTTAATGCAAGTTTTCCTTTAATAGATTCTTTAACAGGGATGACAATTGGACCCAGACTTGCAAGTACCCGTGGGTAATAGCCGCAAAGGGTCCGGGTCTGGGTCCAAAAAAGAGACCCGTGGGTCCAAGGAATAGACCCGTATGGGTACCCGCTTTGAACGGGTCTAGGTCTGGGTCTGAGATATCCAGACTCATGAGTACCCGGACCCGTCCATATTTAAAATTGGCTTAATTATGTCACAAGTCCCTGAAGTTTGGGGTACTTTTGTCAAATACCCTTATTCTTTTTTTTTTCAATGTCTAACTCCTTGAAGTTACTTCTGACTTCTTTTTTTATTTAACTAAAAATATAAAAAATATTAAGTTTTTTAGTTTTTTTATTTAAAAGAAAATGATATTCGCCCACAGGACACCAGGTGCCTAACCTCCTGCCCCTCTGACTAGGAATCCGATGTTACATGTCAGCAAAATTGGCCAAAATTGGTAGTAGGGGTATATGAAAACCCAGAACAAAAGTAACTTCGGAGAGTCAGACATCGAAAAAAAAATAAGGGTATCTGACAAAAGGACCCCAAACTTCAGGGACTTACGACATAATTAAGCATTTAAAATTTTAGTATGTTTGTGTTTAACGAGAGCATTTATTTGATGCCTGCGAGTATTTAATGGTGGTAGAGATTAATATTAAGTAGAATGTGTAATGATGTATTAAGGATCCCTCGATCTATCAGAAAAACATAGAAATTAATTTAAAAAATAATTTTTCTTTAAAAAAATTGCTAATGAGTACTCACAAAACCCGTATAAATACTCGAAGACTCGTCTACCCATTATGCAGCGGGTACCCGCGCAGGTCCGGGTCCAATAATTTATGATCGGATCCGGGTCCGAGTACCCTATTACCCGGACCCATCCAAACTCATTGTTATCCCTATTCTTTAACCAATGCCCTTAGGACACTGATTAGCAATACCCTAATAATAAATTGTATTGAAGAGAAACAAAGAAATAAGTAATGAAGAAGGGAATGTAATAAATAATGGTATATTTAAAAAAAAATATAAATGAAAATTGGATTTGTAAAAAAACATAACTTATTGGGTAAAATAAAATATCTTAAATGAATAATGTAACTTATGGAATGGAATGAATATATAATTTCTTTCGTAGTCTGACAGATTCGATCGACGAGCAACGCGACAATTACGCGTTTCTTATTTAATATAAGTTGCTTAGTCGTGAGTGTAAACAAACACACGCCCTTTTCAACGGTTTCACAACCCAACTCTTTTATACATATATAAGCAACTTTAGGCTATCTTTTTCTCCACACATCCTTTGTTCTTTTGTTTCTCCGGCCAAAAGTTCAAAATCATATATAGCTTTCTAACTTTCTATATATAGATCCTATCTTTTTCATTATTTTCTTTGTGAGTTGTTTGTGTTTCCTTCAAATTTCATCCACTATTCAGTTAGGAGCAAAAGAAATCTCAATTTTAGAGAGAATGGTTTGCTTGGTATCTCGCACAGGAAGGGAGTTGCAGAGATATAATAGTAAGGGGGGCCGCCAAGTTGTGGGGTGAGTGAAATCATTTCAAGATCCTTGTGCAGATCTGTTATTTTGTTTTCATTTGTTTTGGCTAAAAGTTAAAATTTGTCTTAACCATATTACTTAATCATATAATAATCTCAAACATGCATTGTTTATTTGTTTATGTTAAGTTGTAGAGGTAATGGTCCTTCTTAAACTTTCTTTGTCTTAACCATATTACTTAGTTATATCCATTTGTCTTAACCATATTACTTATTTATATAAATTTGCCAAGGTTTATTTGTTTATGTTACGTTGTAGAGGTACATAAATAGATCAATTATTTTTCTATGATCTTAGATAGGATCAATTGATATGTAGTAATCCAAAGGTTTTCTAGAATGATACTAAATTATTAGAAGGATTTAGAGTTACGTATTTGCTTAATTTATTGATCCGCGGCACATGATCCTTCATTAATAATTGCATTTATTGTTTTTGGCTTACATTATTGACTCACAATTATTACATAATGTTGAATTGTACAGGTGCATACCTTACCGATACAAAGAAGACAATGATGGTAATAAGAGCAATGAGTTAGAGGTACTCTTGGTTAGTTCACAAAAAGGTCAAGCATTGATGTTCCCTAAGGTAACCTTGTTTCTCTCTTGCATTTATACATAAATAGATTGATTAATACTCTCTCCCTCCCTATATATATATATATATATATATATATATATATATATATATATATATATATAATCCCTTTGGAAGATTTCACGTCCATTAAGAAAGTTGATTAATTTAGTTAATTATATTAGAAATGTGAACTTTTGATATGTATTTTCAAAATTACCCCTATTAATATTATTGGGAATCTAAAAAGTGTTAAATAAATAGAGGTATTTGTGGAAAAAGAAAATGTAATTAATGGTCATTGAAAATTGGTATAAAGTCTTATAAATAGGGACAAAATAAAAGTGTGAAAAATGTCTTATGTTTAGGAACGGAGGTAGTAATTAGCTTTTAAAGGCTTTTTTGAACTCTTAGTGTCAATTATTTCTATAACTAACATTAACATTCTATTTTTATGTTATAGGGAGGATGGGAACTTGATGAATCTATAGAAGAAGCAGCTTGTAGAGAGTCCCTTGAAGAAGCAGGAGTTACAGGAATCGTAGAGGTATTTGATATTTCTAAATTTTAATTTGAAATACATTAGTCACTTCACTTTAGTATTCTATTTAGTTAGTTACTGTTTAGTGTTACGTTTCAGCGTCAAAAGACTTTAAGCAACAAAACTGAAACTTTGGTTACTTTATAATATTGAAAATGCAAATTAATTTTTTTTTATTCATATTATAGGGTGACTTGGGCCAATGGAGCTTCATTAGCAAAAGACATGGCACATACTATGAAGGGCACATGCTTCCTTTGTTTGTCAAGGAACAACTTGACTTGTGGCCTGAGAAAGAATTACGGAGAAGAGTATGGGTATGTTTTTAAGACCCATTCTTAATGTATCTTTTATTTTTACTATCAGAAAAGCTTATGTATAATTAAAATACTCAAGACAAAACTTTAGACTTAAAACCTTAGCTTATGTTTTGGTGTAGATCAACTGATTTAAATAACACTAATTATTTCACTAATTCTCTTTGTGCAGATGACCGTTGATGAAGCTCGAGAAATTTGTCAGCACTGGTGGATGAAGGAAGCATTAGATATATTTGTTAAACGACTCACTCAGCAACAAAACATGTAGAGGAACATCAAACACATGGATGAAAGGATTATGTTGTTGGCTGCATGTTCATTCTGTGGATAGGAAATTATCCATGTTTTGTATCTTCAAAGAAACGAGACTATAGAGCACCAACTAGGGGGTGCGGTGCAATTTTTATGCGATTCAAGCAATCTCCTCATTCAAGTTAAAATTTCAGATTTACAAGTTTCCAGTAATTTTTTATAGATAAAATTTTTTAATTTTTTTTTACTAAGATGATGAAAAGAAAAAATTAAAGATACAAATAATTCACCAAACTAAATATCAAAAACCAATTCTGGAATCTCAAACTCTGCTGTGGGTATGGAAAAGGTTTTCTTGGGATAGATTATACTCATTTTGATGATCTTTACGTCTCGAAGAAGATTAATTTTTGACTGTCTACCCGAGGACATCCTTGGTCAAAAAAATTACTATTTTTCATTTATGGCATACGGAATAGGCCAATAAACATATACACCATCCGCCTTACAATATAAGCAAAATTAACTACTTTTACACTTATTAAGAAGGTTAGTTGATTATCTTAAATTTCCTCAAATTTATATAAAAAAATAGATTTATTTTAAGAAAGTAGTATTGGGAATGAAACAAAAATTAAATAAGATAACAATTTTTTAGGTATATTTTAAGAAATTAGCATTAGAAATTAAACAAAATTTAAGAAAATTAGTTACTTTTGCTTATATTTTAAACAAAATGAAATGTGTTTTTTGTTACTTATATTTCATGTCGAAGACATAAAGTTTGACAATAGGTGCCGCGCGCAGACCGCATGCAATGAAAGGATAATGTGATCACTACTTATGTAAATTGTTACTTACTTTTATCTAATTCACGCAGATTAAAAAAAAATAATTATTACTTTTAAATTTATCAAAAAATATGTCGTCATTTCAAAGTTACCCAACCTCCTATTTAAAAATTTACTTTATCTATTTTTCTCTCTATTATAATGATTATTCTATTATTCTATTAACCTTATAAAATTATGAGAAATGTATTTGGAATAAAGTCTTTAATGTTACTTAGATATTCTAAAACGATTTATAAAGAGACAAGAAATTGGCCAAAATAATATCTTATAATAAGGGACGGAGTAAGTATATTAGTTGTTATTTTATGAGTAATTGTATTTATCTTGAATAATTTGAAATTTTACTCCATAAAATATCGTGTTGAAATTTTTTAGCCACATTTAACTAAATTTTATTAGGTTGTAATTTCCTTCCTTATTTGATTAGAAAAGATATAAATCTAAAATATTATCTAAGATAGGGTTGGAAACGAGTCGAACTGAAGTGAACTTTATTTAGTTGGGTTCAGTTCGTTAAGAAATAGTTCGGATCAAACTTGAACCGATCTATTTTTTAGATTTGAGTTTGGTTCGATTTGAATTCGCGAATCGTTTGCTCGGCTCATAAGTTCTAAATTGTTCATTTCGTTAATACGAATAATAATTATTTTTTTCACAAAATACATACACTAAATAAATTTTTCGGATACATATCATATGCTACTATTGTTTTGTATTTTATCTTTATGACTTTATCTAATTTTTTCCTTCCTTTCTTTTAATTTTAAATTCTATATTTTTTTCTGACCAAAAAAAAAATAATAAATTCTATATTTTTCTTTTTAGATTTTAATCTTTTTTAACATACTTAAAATTCTCTATCTTTATAAGTTATGGATTTAATATCTTATATTTTGTTACATTGTATATATATATCTCAAATATTTTCTTAATCTCTAAACTCATCTCCAAGAGTTTTCTTACGTTTTAATTTATATATTTTTTTCTTAATATTACTTTTAAATTCAAGTATTTGTAAAAATTAATAAATATATTTTAATTTACTTATATATATATATATATATATATATATTATTGATATTATTCAGCAAGTTCATCAGGAAACGGGTTAAACTATACTTGGCTCAAGTCCAGTTCAATTATTTATCTAACTCAATTTCTGATTCAAGTTCGATTCATTTGCCTCACGAACGAAATTCTCAAGAGTCACTTAATAAATCGTGTATCGAACAAGTTTCGAGCTGCTCAGTTCATTTTCATCCTTATTACCTTAAAATAAAGACCTAAATTATTTGGAGAGCAAGACAAGCTAATTAAATAACAAATTAATTACTTAGAATGCAAGCCTAATTACTTGGAAGCAAGAAGGAACCTATATGTACAAGCTAATGGGAGAAAGTGGCCCCATAATCTTGTTTTATTATATATATATATATATAAAATGCGATAATTAACAAGCAACTCTCTTTGACCTAGCGGAATACTACTGCTGAATGATTTATTAAGGCTAAATTATGTATTTGGTCACTTATCTTATTTTTCAATTTCAAATTGGTCCCTTATATTTTTTTGTATCATATTGGTCCCTCATGTATGCTGATCGAGGTGGATGAGTGGGCATACCAGACAAGATCGGATTAGAAATGAGTATATTCGAGAAAAAGTTGGGGTGGCCCCTATTGTTGAAAAGATGGTTGAATCTCGTCTTCGGTAGTTTGGGCATGTGTGGAGGAGACCGGTGGAAGCCCCGGTTAGGAGGGTAGACCAAATAGAGGATACTATAAGGGCTAGAGGAAGAGGAAGACCTAGAAAAACTATAGGTGAAACAATTAAGAAGGATATGACAATCAATGCCTTATCAAAAGATATGATTTATGATAGGCCTTTATGGCGTCGTCTGATCCATGTAGCCGACCCCACCTAGTGGGACAAAGGCTTAGTTGTTGTTGTTGTTGTTGTTGTTGTTGTTGTATTGGTCCCTCATGTTTCCTTTTGCTATCAAATTGGTTCATAAGTCACTGTTTATCCTACATGTCAACATCATATTGGTCCACATTTCCAATGTTGGAGAGAGAAATGACACGTGTATGTATGTTATTGGTCCACATAGCATGAACAGTGATTTAAGGACCAGATTGATAGTGAAAAGAAACATGAGGGACCAATACGATACCAAAACAATATAAGGAACCAATTTAAAATTGAAAAATAAGATAAGGGATCAAATACGTAGTTTAGGCATTTATTAATGTGGTCATTGGTTCTATATTAGCTAGCAACATATTTTCTATATTTAAGGCTGGAAACTTTCTATATAAATTTTTTTAGTACAATATAGGCTTATTTATGTCTTTAGTTCCTAAAAGTTCAACGTGTTTTGATTTTAGTTCCTGTAAGTTATTTTGACCAGGTCTAGTCCTTAATTTTTCAAACATTTTGGTTTTGGTCCCCTCCGTCTAGAAAAATCTGTTATTTGTTTGTGTGGTTAGCGGAACACCATATCAGTATTCCACGTGATGTGAGGAGACACCAAATAGGTGATATGACGTGGATAATAAAGATCCACGGACGCAAAATGGTCCGACATGCAAAATGGTCTCATACGCAAAATTTTGAGTTTATGGGTTTGAACATCCATGTTACATAATCTATTTGGCGCTACCTCACACCACGTGACTGTTGGTGTGGGTTTTCGTTAATCATGTCAGTAAATAACCGATTTTTTTAATAGAGGGGACCAAAACCAAAATGTTTGAATAATTAAGGACTAGTCCCGGTCAAAATAACTTATAGGGAGTAAAACCAAAACATGCTGAACTTTTAGGGACCAAAACCATAAATAAGCCTACAATATAATTGGAAAACTATTAGATTGGTTTTTTAAGTTATTTTTTGGTTAAAAATTAATTCCTTAAGTTTATTTTGTTTCAAATAAGTCATGTAAATTGTTGCCGTCCAATAAATCCGTAATTTTATTAAATTTTCTCCATTAAGTAACACATGACATCATAATTTTTTTAAAAAAAAATCAGTAAACCATTATTTTTAACACTGCATGTGGCACCATTTGTTAAATGACATGTATCACTTAATGGAAAAATAATGAAAATTACGAATTTGTTGGACGACAACAACTTATGGGACTTACTTAAAACAAAAAAATAAATAAAAATTGAGGGGTTGATTTTTAACCTTAAAATAACTCAAGGAACCAATCAATAATTTTCCTATTAGCATTGTATATTGTTTACATTTTTTAAGGATTGAATACTCTTTTAATTACATTGGTGATTACTGTGTTTTCTTTTATTACTTCTCTTGTCTCATAAATATAGCAAATACTTGAAAACTCAAAAGATTTAAGGGGTCATATTTTTAATATTTTGTCTAATCCACCAACTAATCATCAAACTTTTAATGTAATGTATCCTAAATATAAATTTTTAATATTTAAATAGATAAATGTTGTTTTTAACCTTTTATCCTTAATCCTAAGAGCAAAAATTACAAAAAAAAAACATATTGTTAATTATGATGTATTGCCCCACAACTAAAAATTCCTAGATCTGTCGCTACTTGGAGAACATGTCAAGCTACTTAGAGCAAAGAACAAGCAAATGGAATGGGTTATAAGTCGAAGCCTTCAATCCAGACTCTATAAATAGAGCCCTCCAAGGAGAGAGCAAATTGCACTAGCATGTGCCACAAGCACAAGTACCAAAAACTTTATGAGAGTTTTCCACCATAGCATGAGTATCAAGAATTCTTAGCAAGATGCCAGAGAGAAATCTTAGTGTTATAGTAGAGAGAGTTCCTAGTGAGAGAATTAGAGAGAGAAATCATATTGCGATACTAGTCGAGATATTCTATTCTATCCTTTTAGGGTGTGATTAAGACCATTCCTCCTACACACAGAGAGACAGATTGTATTCTTACTTTTTTATATTGGAGATTTTTATGCCTCGGTCTTGTGGTTTTTGCTTCTCTAATTTTAGAATAGGTTTTTCCACGTTAAAATTCATGGTTTCTATATCTTCTATTTATACTCCTTCTATTTCCTTATAATAGATTTATCTACAGCCATATTGCTTTTCCATTATTTAGATTATCTTGCGCCAAATAGAAGGACGAAAATTAGTTATAGTTTTTCCAACAATGGTATTAGAGCTCCAAGGTTAGATTGGGGAGTTAGTCCTATGTGATTTAAGATGGAAGAAGCCATTTCTACAGTCTCACATGATGATGGAGACATGTTCATCTTGACTGCAGACGAGTATTCTTAATTGAAGCCTATAATGGAAGATTACTTATGTTGTAAAACAAGTGGGTAGTACTATTCCCCGGGGGGGGGGGGGAATAGGCGAAGAGTACTAGCTAACTTCACCAATTAAAAAATTTTGCCAAAATTACACACTTAATATGGTCTTGTTACGGTTTATCAGAGTTAAAAAAAAATTTTTTTGCTTATGCTTAAATATAACAAAAATTAAGTGCGGAAATGTAAAGAGTAATGAAAGAGAAGCGAACACAAGATTTTATCCTGGTTCACATTAGTGTGTTAACGAACACTAATGCTACATTCAGTCCTCCCTCTCCGAGATAGGAGATTTGCTTCACTATGAACAAGAATTGTAAGTACAAGTAATGTGTAAGAGAAAGCCTTTCCCTTAGACTCGTCCCTCCAAAGAACCTCTTTGGAACTTGTGTCTTCGCCAACAATTCCTCGAACCACAGCGAACCTTGTGCTTGAAGAAACCTTCTTCAATTCCACTTGAAACCTTCAACTATTTGGCTTGATGAAAACCTTTCACCAAGTGCGTTTTTCAACGTCTTTTGTTGTTAGCGCTTTGCACTTCGTTGTGCGAATGAACAACTCCAATGAAGAGCAATGGTCTTTACACCTTTTTGTGCAGATAAGCAACTTACTTAAGAACACTTTTAGTACTAAATCAAAATATAGATCAATGAGAATGAATGCAAGTGTATATCAAAGTGGGTATTTGTGAAAGTTCAATGCAACACTTGAATGTTCTTCTTAATCATATGTGAAAATGCAATTGTTTCATGAAGAACACTTGAGAATTATGTAAAAACGTGTTTAAGAGAAAGTCCAGAGCAGATAGAGATATCCTGGAAGGTATCCGGATACCACGGGTTCAAATTTAAAATTCTGTTGTTTTTTAACACGAGGTATCCAAATACTTTAAGATGTATCCGAATACTTTCAAAATATCCAGATACTTTCAGAGCCAGATACTTCAGTTCAAAATTTGAAATTCTGCAGTTTTAAAAGACGAGGTATCCAGATACTTTCATATGTATCCGGATACTTTCAAAATATCCAGATACTTCAATTCAAAATATCTAGAAACAACATTTTTACTTGTCAACACTTATAGTATTATATTTAAAACATTTTCTTCACTTCCAAAACACTTTAATTTGTTTGAAAAATATTTTCAAATTATTTTCTCAATATTTTTCTTATATTTATAAAATCACATATTTTTCTTTTAATTTTGAAAAGCACCCACTTTGATTTTACTTAGCATGCAAACCATTTTCTTTTAGATTATGATTAGTTTCATTCTCACTTAGACTCTATAATAATATGCACCTAGGGGACTTAATAAAGAATAAATAATACATTACATTACAATAAGAACCCATTTGTTGACTTTGTTGAGCCTTAAGTTGAGTTGGGAACTTTTGCCTTGACTTGCACTTTGTAATCATCAAAACTAACTATGCTTAGGCATTTTCTCAACAACTTATATTGCAAGGATATGTATCAACCTACCTCTTACAAGGACAAGACACTAGGCAAGACTGACGAAAATGGAAACTTTTGAATCAAAAGGTAGTTGCAATGATTCAAAAGTATATTAACAAGAGTTTGTTCGAGCATGTATCTACATACACCAATGCTCATTGTGACACCCTCAAAATAATACTAGTAATTAGAGTAATAAATTAACTATTACTCGAATAGATATGGACTTGTTTTTAAATATAGAAAATATAAGGTTAAATTTTTCTTTTTTATTTTCTAAAAGAAGCGGGTGCACAAACCAAAATATGGGAGTTTTGGAGATTAGATTCGGTATCACTTAAAATATTGAATTCGGCGTTTTCTTTAACAAGGAACTCACTTCATAATCTGGATAGCATCTACTTTTTAATAACGCATTTACGAAATAAAAATTTAAGTGATGCTATTCATTATTTCATTTTGCGGAACTTATACCATTTTAAAACATCGCAACCGAACTCTTTTAAAACATTATCAGAGTAAGCGAAAATAATAGGACCATGTAACAAGTTGTAATATAAACATAAGTTATATATATATATATATATAAGAGTCATGAGATACATAGTCCAATAAAAGTCTCCAACCCCAGTACAAGTCCATAACATAAGATCTATATCAAAAGTAGACCATCACTCTAGAGTTCTCAAAAGGTATATCTACAATGTATATACATATCAAAATATAAAAACTCCAGAGCTGGTCACATAGCACTAGTAGCAGCAGCAGTAGTAGTCTCCCAGAAATAGAAACAAACATCATCAACCATCAGCAGCAGCATCTCCTCCACAGCAGCAATCACACCGGATCCCTGATCCACATCATTTACCCTATGAACATACCTAAGGATCATCGTCCCTTCACTGACTCCCGGTAGAATGCACGACAGGCTCGCCTCCGCTCTCGTCCTCGATGTGATCCTCCTCAATCTCATCCGAAGGAGTAGGTACCCTACCAATGGGTACTGGGTCCAGTGAAGGCGAGACCCTAAAAGGACTCCTCGGAACAGATGGGGGAGTCTCCTCTCGAACGACTCTGGAAGTAAAAGGGTGTGAGCGGGTAGGGCGGAATCGAAAACTGTGATACGAGCGAGCTGGTCGTGTAGGAGGTGGTCCATGGTAAGTGTAAAAGGGAGGTACGTGCATAGTGTATATGATGGGGATTCTAAACCTACGAGGACGAAACCGAATCAGTGGGTTAGGGTGATAGAAGGTAATCTCTACCTCACCCTCAAACACCGCTCGGTGATCCTCGTAGATCCATATGCCACTAGGAAGTGGTCGGATCTCGATGCAAGCGATGTAACGTGACATCACCTACAAGGGCATAGGGATAAGCAATTCTACACACATAATAAATAGAGCATAAATAAATGCACAATATAAATATGAATGTATACAGCAAATAATCAACGATCACAGTTAGCACTTAGCAAATATTTGATGCAAGTAGAATGCTCATACTTATTTTCATTTATCAACTTTAGATTAGATGAGTGGCATGATGTATGAGTCTAGCTCTCAATCCTAACTCCATCAATCTATAACACTCTCAGACGTCCATCCTTTACTTCATATCAGCACTCAACAGTGAGTTGTACTCCTAGGTGTACAACATTCGTACAATGTACACGAGAAGCTTGGAAATGATACATAACGTGCTCCTCAAGCAACGTCCCGTCGTCATAACGGAATAATCATATCAACAACATATTACTCTTGCTGGCCACATCGTCCACCATAATGTGTCATCAAGCAAGCCGTCAATGGCACTCCCAGAGGCCCTCCTCATGTTATCATAACATGAAAAAAGATCTAACACTCGAACTCCAGGATGAATGCAATTTCTTAACTTAAAAGAATTGATTGGTATTTATCAATTAGTAATATCTCACATTATTAATCCAATAATTTCATACCATCATCAATCAATTACTTTTAAGTCCCAGATCACTTGGATTATTATCACTTAGATATTGTAACACCCTTATTTTATATACAAAAATAGTAAGTAAAAGTCTATAATTAAAATAGTGTACATAAAAATTCCTTTTTCCAATTCAAGTTTAAAAATAAATTTGGGCATCCATTTACAATATAAGTAGCACAAACATATAGTTTCCTTCTTCCAGACTTCCGCTGCGCCACTCTGATCCACAAGCTCCTTAGCAATCACCTAAAATGTTAACCACTAAGGGTGAGACCTTTCCACAACACAGTGAATCAGAAGATAATATAAAGTTCATAATATAAACTTAAGAATAACAATTAAATCCAGTCAGGGATCAACCAATTCATCACATTCTCATGCCCATTATACATAATGAAATCCATATCCATTTCTAATTATCCAATTTTTATTTCCCTTTTCCTTTAACATTTTCATTTCCATTTTCATTATTCATTTCTGTAACACCCCGATTTTTATAATATAAAAATATACGAAAATTTAAAAGTTTTGGAAATAATTAAGAACTTTAAAAGTAATTTCATTAAATAAATACATAAATTAGAGTTTGAAAATAAAGCGGATAACTTTAAACTTTTCATTTACAAGTTAAGTTTATACAAAAATGTGGGGCACACAATACACTACAGAATAGTTATACAAAAATTAATTTCCTTTCTTCCGACTTGTTCCGCTGCGCACTCTGATCTCCAAGCATCTTGAATATGTAACTAAATTGTTAACCACTAAGGGTGAGATCTTTCACAACATAGTGAATTAAAAGGACAGTAAACATTTCATAATAAAAACTTAAGAGTAATAACCAAATTAAAGATAGGAATAACAATGTACGACCTATTCAATTCTCCACTTTCACACTTAGTTCAATTTCCCATTATTCACTTCCAATTCTATAACCAATATCCATTTCCATTCACAATTATAAATGATTAACATTTAGATTTCATAACAACTAACACAACCAACAAAAGTCACAAATCGCAGCAAACAAGTCAAACAGTCGACATACTCAGGTATGTCTCAGTGTGCATTAATTCAAGTCATCTCCCTAAGGTTCTTCACTTCCTACTTTAACAATACACAAAATAATTTAATAAACATATTTATGAAAATATCAAAATTTACTAAACTATGGGAATAATTCTAATCAAACACTAATTTGCTACCCACACTCTAATTTAACTATTAGTCCCAAATCCTATTATAAACTCTAACTATCCCTAACCCAAAGTGTGGAAAGAGTCCTCCCTTACCAGTTGAAGAGAAGAGGAGAAGGAGAGGGAGAGAGAACACTCCACCAAACCTTCGGGATCAAGCTCCTAAGCCTCTACTTCTTGCTCCTTAGCCAATTCCTAGCTTCCCTTGGTGAATGCCCAACTCTATGTGAAGGATTGGGGAGTTAGGGTTTTGAATTGGGAATTGGGGATTTGAGGGGAAAGGGAATGAAATTGATGCTTTGGGTGATGGAGATTGATAAGGAGTTAATGGGGAATGATTATGGGTTGATGGATTAGAGTTATTTGGTGTTGATTTGAAGATTGGAAGAGTTTGGGGTTGAGAGAGAAGAGAGGTTCGTGGAAGAGGAAGAGAAACAAATGAGGGAAACACTTGAAAATCGTGTTTTATTTCTGGTTTGACAGTGGTTAATCGATTAACCACTTTGGTTAATCGATTAACTCCCACTAGTTACAAAGGATTAATCGACTAACACCTGAGTTAATCGATTAGGGTCAGAAGGTGCTCAAAAATCTAATCGATTAAGCTAAGTCTTAATCGATTAGTGGCTGAAGGTGGCTCAAAAATTAATCGATTAAGGGACCTCTTAATCGATTAATGCCCTATATTTTCCTTTCTTTCAAGCATTCTAAGGGTTCTAAGCCATTCCTAACACACCCTAACTTACCCTAGCATGATACCACTATCTAAACACCTTCTAAACGCCTCTTAAACACACACACAAAGATCACAATCATCAATTAATCATAGAAACACACAAATCATGATCACGGAGAAACGAACCGAACTAACGATCGAATTCTAGACCCAACCTATTCTTAAACACTCGATCTAACCCGATCGATCTAGGACAAACCCTATAACCACTTAACCCTAATACTAACCACTCTCAAGGCATAACCAATAGGATCGAATTGGTCTCGAATGCCTCGCACATCTATTACACTCCGGAACTCAATCGAAGCGTGAGTTCGAAGGGATTCCCCGAACATAGATACTAGGGTGTATTCTTATGCACAAGGCTCTATCCCAGGATCCTTAATCCACTCACTCTATCAGGGTCGAAGCACTAAACGACACTTATATGGGCTATTGAACACTCCAAGCCCCGGGCCTACAAAACCCTATTTGCACAAACGCAACCACGACAATCTAAACCTAAACCAATTATCCTTCGACTATAACTAATGACTCTAGAACACATCCCTAATAAACCCTAACGATGTGATCACAAACACAAGTGCACATACACACAAGAAGGCCTGCACAAGTACTTATACTTAGGGATGCACACAAGCACACATAACCTATATATATATATATACATATATACCTACCCTAACTTAACCTAAACGCACATATATACATATAAGCATACACATGGAAATACACACATACATTCATATACTCAAGAATATAATTACAATACTAATACCTACATAAATAATATATTTATATAAACATACACATACCTTAGGAAAACATTCACAAACACTTATACATATACATAGATACTAAGAAAATAGTTGAAAAATCATCTTTCATATGTAAATATGATATTCATAAATATACTTATTAGGTTAATAAAAATGAGGATGTTACAATTCTCCCCCACTTAAAAGAATTTCGTCCCCGAAATTCACTCTTTGAAAAACATTTGAAAAGAATGGAGAGAGGTTTGTCAAAAAAAAAATGGTTTTGATCACAACTTTTGTAAAATTAACAAAATACTCATAGTTTCAAAAATCACTTAGTTTCCCATAGTAAAATCATAGTAACAAAAACAATGATTTTCTCTAACTCTCCACAATCTTAACTTCTATCTATAGGTTGCTCCCCCACTTAGGCTTGGGTTATCCTTGTGAACCTAGACTCAATGTCTTAGTCGGGATACGGTAGTTCTATTCGATTGGTTCTAACTCTTGGGTCTATTTAGCAGACGCTAAACCTTTCTAATCTTCGAGGGCTCCAAAAGCTTGTTGGGTTCTATCGAGGTAAGGTAGTTTCCTCCTTATCTATTTTCTCAACTAATGGTTCCTCTTCCCAGAACTTGCATAAAAATCAATCAGAAGTTCTCTGAAAGTTTTATGCCATGGTTAGGCTCTAGCCTCAAGGTACTTTCTAGTCTTGGTGATCTACAGCTATGAAGGTTATGGTTTGCAACTCCATATTCTTTTGGTTGGGTTCTTTTGTTTGGGTAGGCACAGACACTCTTACTCACAGTTCCACTCCGGCAACCTAGGTTTTAAAATTCACTAACTATTTGGTCTCTCTTAAATTTTGGAGAATTGGGGAGTACTAGGATGTGTTACTTATGGGTTAGTCATGTATTCGATTTAGGACTTAGGTTTTGGTTCACTATCTCCCTTACGGTCCTCATCGGTCCATGCTAACCTAGCATACTCTCGAGATAGTAAAACACACTCAAATCCTTATGTGACATGGCCCTAGAACACTTTACTTTATTCGGTTTCCAAACGAAAGGTTTGGATGGTCTTTTGGTTTCGCGGTTTACTAAATTGGTCAATTTTCGTTGGCACCATGGTTCTCCTGTGGACCTTATGGGGAAATCAAAATTGCAGAGCTTTCGAGAAATGCTTTATTAAAATTAGGCAAGGGAAAACAAAACTTTACGTATATATATATATACACACATATATATATACAAACATAAACATATAATGAAAATATGTACATATACACTATTAACCCATTCTCAAAACTTAGTTCGAAAACCTTTTCAAAATCATTTCAAGAAAACATTTGATACACATATATACACATATATAGATACATATAAACATAATTCGACTTAGTGCATCAACCTCCTGATTGAACTTAATTCCCTGGTTCTGCTTAATTGGAATCCTTTGTCTTTCATAAATTCAATTACTACCATTCGGGGTTTAAGTTCAACCGATAGGACTCCACACTTGACTTTCGTTTAGTGTTGAAGTTATCAGACTTGATTTAGTAGTGGGAACCAACCACAAGTTCGATATAAAAGTTGTTATGGTTTTTTTAGATTTTAGTCTAACCGATGCCGACTAAGTTACTCGGTTAGATTAGAATCACAAAATTAAATTATTTCCTTCTCGTGGTTCCAATCCAAACCTTTGTCCGCTTTCTTTAACACTAAATTATTCCACATCCAAATTCAGTTTGAGGACCTCTTGATTGAATTCGAACCGCTTCCCAACTTAGGTAAAAAGTGTCTTTTATTCTTTCAAATTTCCAATTGGAATAGTTCGGCGGTTTGAATTCGATCGATTAGTTCTCGATTTCTATTTCACTCTTGGTGTCACAACTACTTGAATCAAGATTAGCCATGGAATCGTCCGTTAATTCGATCTAGTCATTATTTTTCACCCTCTTCGATACTAATCTAATCGATGTGAACTTAGTCACTCGGTTGGATTAGGATCGAAGTCGTGATTCATTCAAGTTGAACGGTTCCATTTCTCATCACCATCCAATTACTTTGACACCACGCCACCCCACAAACATACATCCAAGACATACACACATACACGTAGTCAGGCAAAGATGAAAACAACAAACAATTAGGCACTAAGGTTTTATTCATAGAAAATCGTTTACTAAATCATAGTAGTGTACGAACTCTTAGATTTCGACGACTTCACCTCCCGGTAAATGTAATGTCGGATTGGCCAATTCCCGCACTACATTAAATCGGTGGTAGTAGCCCTCGCAATCCAATGAATTCTCGTACTACGGTTTCAATTGCCTTGGCATTATTCGGATTTTCTTTGCATAAAACTTTAGCTTTACATTATCCTAATACTTAAAACACTTTCACTCTCAATCATTCTGTTACACCCTCTTTCTATACAATGTAATCAGTACAATAATTGTACTATTACTTGTAATAGTTATGGACTTGTTAGTGTTTAGAAACTGTGGAAAATAAAATTTTCTTTTCTTTTTCTATAGGGCGGGTGCACAAACCAAAACATGGGATTCTTGGAGAATATAGTTTGTACTAGTTTAAACATTGTATTGAATTCGACATTTGCTAAGACCATAAAATCTTTTCATAAATTAAATAGCATCGATACTTTGGAAAATGTATTTACATAGTAAGATTAAGCAATACTATCTATTTGTTTCTTTTGCAGAACTGATACCATTTTCAAATAACGTAGCCGAATCCTTTAAATAACCTTTATCAGAGTAAGCGGAAATAATAGGACTATGAATAATTGTAAGATAAGCATAAACTATATATATAAGTAAGTCTGAAAATACATAGTCCCACGTCATGTCTCCAAGAACCAACACAAGTCCATAAACTATCTATATCAAAATAACACCATAACCCTAGAGCTCTCAAAAGTATATATACAAAATATACATCTCAAAAATATGAAACTCTAGAGTAGGTCATATGGATCTGGTAGCAGCAATAGTAGTAGTAGTAGAAGTCTCCAGGTAGCAGAATTAGTAGTCATCATCAAACATCATCAGCAGCAGCAGTATCTCCTCCACAACATCCTCACACCGGATCCTCTGATCCTCATCATTTACCATACGCACGTACCTAGGGATCATCGTCCCTCCACTGACTTCCTGTAGAATGAACGACTGGCTCGCCTCCGCTCTCGTCCTCCACAGGGTCCTCCTCGATCTCATCCGATGGAGTGGGTACCCTACCACTGGGTACCGGGTCAGGAGATGGTGAGACCCTAACTGGGCTCCTCGGATCAGATGGGGGAGTCTCCTCACGGACGACTCTCGAAGAAAAAGGGTGTGAGCGGGTAGGTCGAAAACGAAAACTGTGATACAAGCGAGCTGGTCGTGTGGGAGGTGGTCATGATATGTGTAAAAGGGTGGTATGTGCATAGTGTATATGATGGGAATCCAAAACCTACGAGGACGAAACCGGATCAGCGGGTTCGGGTGGTAGAAGGTAACCTCTACCTCTCCCTCAAACACCGCGCGGTGATCCTCGTAGATCCATGTGCCACAAGGAAGTGGCCGGATCTCGATGCAAGCGATGTAACGTGACATCACCTACAAGGGCATATGGGTAAGCAATTCTATACACATAATCAATAGAGCATAAATATATGTACAACATGAAGGTATAGACATGCAACAATAATCAACCACATTTAGCATTTAGCAAATATTGGATGCAAGTAAGATGCTCATACTTATTTCATTTATCAACTTTTAGGTTAAATGAGTGGCATGATGTATGAATCTAGCTCTCAAGCCTAACTCCATCATTCTATGACACTCTCCGACGTCCATCCTTTACTTCCCAGCACTCAACAGTGCGTTGTACTCCTAGGTGTACAACATTCGTACATTCACCAAGAATGTACACGACAAGCTTGGAATTCGTGCTACCCGAGCAACGTCCCGTCATCCAAACGGTATAACCATATCATCAGCATCTCACAGTACTGACCACGTCGTCAACCATAACGTGTCATCAAGCGAGCCGTCAGTTGGCACTCCCAGAGGCCCTCCTCATGTTACAAAAACATGAATAACGATCTAACATCCGAACTCCAGAATGAATGCATTATCTTGAGTTTAAAGGAATTGATTGATGTATTTTATTATTATTATTATTATTTTAATAATACATTACGTGCCACCCGAGCAACGTATCGTTATCCAAAGGAAATCACCATATCATCAATCAATTTCTTTTTAAGTCTAAGATCACTTGGATTATTGTCATTTAAGTATTAACAAAATGCTTTAGAATTAAAGATGGTATTTTTTTTAAGTTTCTGACTAAAATACTCGAGTATTCTTCATAGTACTCGAGTAGTTCCTCAGTTTTCAGTTTTACTCAAGTAGTTCATAATTATACTCGAGTCGTTCTTACTTTTTCAGAAAGTCAAGTTTCAGGTTTTCTAAAAATACTCGAGTAGTTCATGAAATACTTGAGTCGTTCATCAACCTAGAATACTCAAGTAGTTCATGCATTACTCGAGTCGTTCATCAGACTACACTCTTGCTGCATCTGTTAATACTCGAGTCCCAAACCTAATACTCGAGTCGTGGTGCCAAAAGACACACTGTTGCATCACGAAATACTCGAGTATCGAGCCATCTACTCGAGTATTATCAGACAGAACATACTGAAAACTTGGTTTTTACATACTATTTTCAATTCTAACCATTTCTAATCCAATCCAATGATCAACAGAGTTCACATACCATATATTAAACATGTTCAAACACTTAGAACACATCAAATTACAGATTTGACAGAGAATCATAAGATTATGCATAAAACATGAAAATTCACAACTCAACATATCAAATTGCATTATACTTAATAAACTTGTGAATTTAAGCTCAAATCAGCTTGCATGCAGCATATGAGACTTGCTCATAACCATTTTAGAGCACAAGTTGGTCTCCAAACCAATTTCCCTATTCAATCTAAGCCCTTAGAGCCTCTTGGTGGCTCTCTACTTAAATTCATGGAATTTAATCTCTATCTAGTGAATAGAAAGCTTCCCCCTTACCTCACTGACGTGAAACAACAGGAAATTTGCAAAAGAAAACTCCACAGCACCAAGAACCTCTTCAAGCATCACATGCAGGACAGTTTGAGTGGAGTACCAAGATTGAATTGGTTGACATAGGAAACAGAGATAGAAATTGCGGAAATTAGTATTTCTTAAATCTATGCAACATCTACTAACTATAGAAATCAATTTGAGACTCAGAGAACTCGTGAGCTTACCAAAATCAGGGATCAAAGTAAGCTCCAGAACCAACTTGACAGAAAACAGCTCCAACTTCCAACCTCCAATTCTTCCACCACACACACTCTCAGCTCACGATTTTTATCTCTATACAAAGCTCGAGATGTGAGCTTTGTATTGGTGTATAATTTGTTACTCAAATCCAGACACAGAGGGAGAATCGAAGGAAACGATTCAAGAACCCTAACTCACCAACTCTTCAACAATTTGGCAAAATGGTGGATTCTCAGAAGAAATCGAGCTTAAATACTGGGTTGGAAGACTCATGCACAGCGACACGACACCATTGAGGTGTTGAGGGTGGTGTTTTCGTGTCAACGGAGGGGAATCGCTGGTGGTGACTCACCAAACGCACTAACTCGTGCAACTCTGACCAGAATACTCGAGTAGTCACGATAATACTCGAGTATTTTGGCCAATTTTTGAAAAATAATTATTTTATTTTCTTTTCCTCCAAAACTTTTCCCATAATTACCTCCAGGTCCCAACTCAGGGACTAATATGCAAAAATGTTTATTTTATGCATAAATATACTTACAAAATAAATTCATACATCCACTAGTAACATAATCATAGATTTTAATCAAAGATTAAAAATAGAAATAATTAATTATAATAAATTTTATAATTAACTTTCCATTAATCAGGGATTAAAATTTTGAGGTGTTACACATTCACCTAATACCACTTAGGTTTGTCGTTTGCAATGGGGAACACTTACAACATTCAAAATTTCTCAAATTTCCTCTTCTTTCATCACTTGTTAGTTTTCCCCTTTGCAAACTCAAACCCGATCCTTCTTAACTATAAACACTACATATATATATATATATATATATATATATATACACTTATTCCTCTAGTAATCATTCATATACATACTCATCATCATACATCATCAACTAACATTGACGATGCACAACCAATATTCCAAATGGGATGCAAGTGAAATGCGGTGCAAATGCAATGCGATGCGAATGCAATGCAATAACTTTTCATTTCCTTTACTTTTCACTTTGAAACATTTTCACTTTTGATGCAATGCAATGCAATGCAATCTCACTTCTCCCTCTTGTACATTGTGCTTCACATTCTCCCAGAAGGAGGGTTCTTCACACAATGTACCACTTTTTAACAATTTTAACTTTATAACTTTATTGACATTGTACTTCACATTCTCCCCGAAGGAGTGTTCTTCATACAATGTCCACTTTTTAACTTTAAAACTTTATCGACATTGTGCTTCACATTCTCCCCGCATGAGGGTTCTTCACACAATGTCCACTTTTTAACAATTTCACTTTATGTGCATTGCACTTCACATTCTCCCCGAAGGAGCGTTCTTCATGCAATGCACCACTTTTTAACAATTTTAACTTTTTAACAATTCTCACTTTTTCCTCACCACACTTGCCCCTCCACTCTGGGGAAAACCAGCCAGGAGTAAGCATTTCACAACCCCTAGTTGGGTGCTTCACCTCCACTTAGGAAGGTCCTTCGCTCACCCGCTTGCACAACACTTCACCTCCACTGCGGAAGGTCCCTCATGCAATTTGGTTTGATTTGCCCAAATTGGCTTTAGAAGAAATCACCCTCACTGGCCACGAAAAGCCAAAGCAACTGACAGAATCATTGTGGTTGCATAAAACCAATCCCCAACACGGGTAGCGAACCCGTGTCCTTTGCAGGATCAAAGTTTTCCACAACAATTCTCAGCGATTGTTTCAATAACACAATCTAGTTACTTTTGCATTCATCAAACCGTAAACGACGTAAGTTTTCCCCGTACCTAAGGTCCACCTTTCTCCATGAATGCACGTGTTTCTAGTTTGTTTTAGAGGTATTATTCATCCATTCTTTATTTGTATAGATTCATTAGGAGGGTTTTCTAACCTAAGACATGAGGCCGTATGATGCAACAGTCACATTTCAAACATGCACACACTTATTCACAAACATTTAGCAACCAAGATGCACATTCATTCCTAATTATGCTTAACAATAACATCAAACATACACAACAAACAATTGACACTAACATTTTCACAAAATTCTATAAGTCTCACCTTTATTACGAAAACTTGAGATTAGAGTGTTTGCAACGGAATCGGGATTACTTTCCCTCAGGTCGAAAGGAAGAACCTGGCTCTGATATCATATTGTAACACCCCGATTTTCATAATATAAAAATATACGAAAATTTAAAAGTTTTGGAAATAATTAAGGAACTTTAAAAGTAATTTCATTAAATAAAATACATAAATCAGAGTTTGAAAATAAAGTGGATAACTTAAAAACTTTTCATTTACAAGTTAAGTTTATACAAAAAGGTGGGGCACCCAATACACTACAGAATAGTTATACAAAAATTAATTTCCTTTCTTCCGACTTGTTCCGCTGTGCACTCTGATCTCCAAGCATCTTGAATATGTACCTAAATTTTTAACCGCTAAGGGTGAGATCTTTCACAGCACAGTGAATTAAAAGGACAGTAAACAGTTCATAATAAAAACTTAAGAGTAATAACCAAATTAAAGATAGGAATAACAAAGTACGACCTATTCAATTCTCCACTTTCACACTTAGTTCAATTTCCCATTATTCACTTCCAATTCTATAACCAATATCCATTTCCATTCATTTCATTTGTATGAATTTTTAGTTCCAACATCCCTCACTATAATAGTTACCCTATAACAACACTTAGCATATTCACAATTATAAACGATTAACATTTAGATTTCATAACAACTAACACAACCAACACAAGTCACAAATCGCAGCAAACAAGTCAAACAGTCGACATACTCAGGTATGTCTCAGTGTGCATTAATTTAAGTCATCTCCCTAAGGTTCTTCACTTCCTACTTTAACAATACACAAAATAATTAATAAACATATTTATGAAAATATCAAAATTTACTAAACTATGGGAATAATTCTAATCAAACACTAATTTGCTACCCACACTCTAATTTAACTATTAGTCCCAAATCCTATTATAAACTCTAACTATCCCTAACCCAAAGTGTGGAAAGAGTCCTCCCTTACCAGTTGAAGAGAAGAGGAGAAGGAGAGGGAGAGAGAGCACACCACCAAACCTTCGGGATCAAGCTCCTAAGCCTCTACTTCTTGCTCCTTAGCCAATTCCTAGCTTCCCTTGGTGAATACCCAACTCTATGTGAAGGATTGGGGAGTTAGGGTTTTGAATTGGAAATTGGGGATTTGAGGGGAAAGGGAATGAAATTGATGCTTTGGGTGATGGAGAATGATAAGGAGTTAATGGGGAATGATTATGGGTTGACGGATTGGAGTTATTTGGTGTTGATTTGAAGATTGGAAGAGTTTGGGGTTGAGAGAGAAGAGAGGTTCGTGGAAGAGGAAGAGAAACAAATGAGGGAAACACTTGAAAATCGTGTTTTATTTCTGGTTTGACAGTGGTTAATCGATTAACTCTCACTAGTTACAAAGGATTAATCGATTAACACCTGAGTTAATCGATTAGGGCCAGAAGGTGCTCATAAATCTAATCGATTAAGCTAAGTCTTAATCGATTAGTGGCTGAAGGTGGCTCAAAAATTAATCGATTAAGGGACCTCTTAATCATAGCAATCACAATCACAATCATCACAAATCATAGCAACACACAAATCACGATCATGGAGAAACGAACCGAACTAACGATCGAATTCTAAACCCAACCTATTCTTAAACACTTGATCTAACCCGATCGATCTAGGACAAACCCTATAACCACTTAACCCTAATACTAACCACTCTCGAGGCATAATCAATAGGATCGAATTGGTATCGAATGCCTCGCACATCTATTACACTCTGGAACTCAATCGAAGCGTGAGTTCGAAGGGATTCCCCGAACATAGATACTAGGGTCTATTCTTATGCACAAGGCTCTATCCGAGGATCCTTAATCCACTCACTCTATCAGGGTCGAAGCACTAAACGACACTTATATGGGCTATTAAACACTCCAAGCCTCGGGCCTACAAAACCCTATTTGCACAAACGCAACCACGACAATCTAAACCTAAACCAATTACCCTTCGACTATAACTAACGACTCTAGAACACATCCCTAATAAACTCTAACGATGCGGTCACAAACACATGTATACATACACACAAGAAGGCCTGCACAAGTACTTATACTTAGGGATGCACACAAGAACACATAACCTATATATATATATATATATACATATATACCTACCCTAACTTAACCTAAACGCACATATATACATATAAGCATACATATGGAAATACACACATACATTCATATACTGAAGAATATAATTACAATACTAATACCTACATAAATAATATATTTATATAAACATACACATACCTTAGGAAAACATTCACAAACACTTATACATATACATAGATACTAAGAAAATAGTTGAAAAATCATCTTTCATATGTAAATAAGATATTCATAAATATACTTATTAGGTTAATAAAAACGAGGATGTTACAATTTCCCTTTAATTTCATTATCAATTCCATTTTTCATTTCCTTTATTTATTTTCCATTATGTGTAACCTCAAGACAGAGATCTACACACACTGTATGCAACCACAAATCAGTGATCTGCATACACACAATATCATCTTCCTTATCCATTAACAGTTTACCCTTTTTCTTTTTAAAGTATATTCATCCTCAGATCGGAGGCCTACATACACACCCCATTTTATTTAACATGTATGCATCCTTAGGTCAGAGGCCTACATACATTCCATTTTATTTACCATGTATGCATCTTCAGGTCAGAAACCTACATACATGCCATTTTATCATTGCATCCTCAAGTCAGAGGCCTACATACCCATCTTATTTAACATGTATGCATTCGCAGGTCAGAGGCCTACATACATGCCATTTTATTAATGTATGCATCCTCAGGTCAGAGGCCTACATACATTCCATTTTATTTACCATGTATGCATCTTCAGGTCAGAAGCCTACATACATGCCACTTTAAAAATGTATGCATCCTCATGTCAGAGGCCTACATACATTTATCTTATTAAACATGTATGCATCATCAGGTCAGAGGCCTACATACATGCCACAATATAAATGTATGCATCCTCAGGTCAGAGGCCTACATACATTCATATTCTTAAATATATTTATATTTCAACTTTTATCATTATTTAGTTCTTATCACGATTAACAATCAATTATTCAATACAAATTTCCATACCCATTCATATGTCATACAAGCTCATTATTAAACTCTTAGAGCACAATTAGTTACACATTCACATTTAGCATTTGATCAGTCCTATACTATTCATATTCATTTTCTATATCAATTATCTCAGTCCTTCCAAATAGCATACACACACTGAACTAGGCATTTATAGTACAATTAATCACAAATAATACATATTTAGCATTTAGTCACAAATTTACAGTTTTAGCATGTAAGTTGCATAGTCAATTATCACAAGCATCATACAAACCAGTCGACATACTTAGGTATGTCTCAGAATGCTCAAAATAAATCGGCTCCCTAGGGTTCTTCACTTCCTACTTTTATAAGTACAAAAGGAGTAAACATACAGTTCCAATAATATAACCAAATTAACCAAATATACAACCATCACCACTAATCACTCTTAATCACTTCTTAATTTGTCACCCATAACCCAAATTAATTATTATACTCAAATTCTATTATAAAATCTAACTATCCCTAACTCAAAGTGTAGAAAAGAGACTCCCCTTACCTTGGAGAGAGAGAGAGGAGACTCAATTGAAGCTCCAAAGACTTAGATTCTACCTCCAATCTACTTGATTTCCCGCTCTCTTGATCAATCTCCACTCCGTTCTTGAGATTGGAGGAGAGAGAGAGAGAGAAAAACCCTAAGAGAGAGAAAGCTTCAAAGAGGGAGAGGGAGACACCAAAGGAAGGAGATGAGAAATTATTCATGGGGAAGGAAATGAATACTCATGGGTGAAGGATTGAGGGTGGTTTTGTGGGTGCTTAATGGTGATTGATGGAGATTGGGTGAAGGATAGAGAGAGAAAGCCATGGAGGTGAGAGGGAAAGAAGAAGAGCACATGGGGAAGGGGTGGATCCTCATGGGAGGAGGATTAAATGGAAGGATTTGGTGTTTAGATGGGTGATTAATGGTGGTGAGAGGTGATAATGGGTGAGGAGAGGGAGAAATGGGCGAAAAATGAGAGAAGAGAGGGAGGGAAATGATGAAAATGAGTGAGAAATTCGTGTTTTTAAGTTGCAGAACTGTCAATTTTCGCTGGAGCGAAAATACCCTCGCTGGAGCGAAAATCAAAAGCAACAGACTTGGGTTTCCTGTGACAAACTCGCTGGTGCAAAAATTTTTCAGCTTCAGCATGCTATCTTCAAAATGCCATAACTTTTTTGTTAACCGTCGGATCTTGCTCAAATTTTGAGGCAAGCTTCCTAAGACACTTATCTTCACATCCAACGGTGGGATTTGGGTTTTGATCTATGGATCTTCTATTTCTAATTTTATAAAGTCCTATGCTCCTAGTTCTTAAATAAACTTTCTAAACCACGAGCTTAACCTAACATATTCCTTTCTCTACACTCGATCTAATCCGACCAACTTAAGTCAACTCTCTAACCTCATCAATTTAAAACTAATCACCCTCGAGGCATACCCAAAAAGGTCGGACAACATCTGATTTCCTCACAAAACGTATTACTTTCCGAAACACGATCGAAATGCGAGTTTTGAAGGGAATTTCTAAGCATTAACCCTGAGGTCTATACTTACACCCAAGACTCTATATTAGGGTTCCCTATCCGAAAACTCTATCAAGGTTAAGGCACTAAAAATGCTTAATCGGACTCTGGAAACTCTCGGTACTCAAACCTACACAGAATCCTAATACACATTCACAACCACATAATCCTAAGGCATTAAAATCTAATCCACATACACCTCAACCAATTCACCGACTCTAACACTTCCCTACCCAAACCTAATGCTATGATCACATATACAATTATACACCTACACACATGCAAATGCTAATGCCCACAAACATACATATATGCACCAGTGTATAATTATTATTACTAATACATACACATATACATATACACATTCCCTAAGAAAATAATTACGAATGTTTATACATATACAAATTAGATCAACATAATCATATAAATATATGCATTTATTACGAAAATAGTTGTAAATCATTTTTCATATTTCATTCCGATATATACGAAATTATTCTTAAATATAATTTTAGGTTAATAAAACCAGGATGTTACAATTCTCCCCCACTTATAGGAATTTCGTCCCCGAAATTCACTTTTGAAAAACATAAAAAGAAGTGGAGGGAGGCTTCGTCAAAATTGTTTTGCTTAAAACTCTTTAGAAATTAAAAAAAAATACTTGGAGCTTCAAGAAAAATCATTTAAGTTTCCATAGTAAAATCATAACAATAAAGACAATGGTTTCTCAGAAATCTCCACAATCCCCCATTATGTCCCCGGTAAGCTCCCCCACTTAGGCTTTTGCTACCCCTTCCAATTTTCAAACCCAAAGTTCTCCTTATTTGGAAGGAATGGTACTCTATGGGTCTGTGAAGCACATTACCGCCTATAGGGCATCTAAGTCCTCACTGGTCTTTCTAACAATTAGGGTAACGGGGAATTTTGGGGAAAGGTATCGTTCAATACCCTAGGTTGGTCCTATCCGGCAGGTCTTTGTCTTGTTGGGGTCACTCTAATAGGTGCTGATACCCTCTTAAGTTTCGGGAATTTCTAATATTGGTGGATTTTGTTCGAGATGTGGTGGTTCCTTAACAAGTAGTGTCTTAACTATTGGTTCCTCTTCCCAAAATGTTCATAAAAATTAGTCAGAGGCTCTCTGAAAATTTTATGCCCTAGCTAGGTTCTATCCTTAAGATACTTTCTAGGCTTGACGGTCTACCACTATGGAGGTTATTCTTATTCCTTAGTGATTTTCAAACTGAAGGTAGGATTCACAATTCTATGTTCTTTGGTTGGGTTCTCTGGTTTTTGGATGAGTGGTTTACCAATGAGTAGTCAAGGAACAAAATTTCATAAAGCTACTCAGATCATTTTCGCTCGAGCGAGTAGATCTTCGTTGGAGCAAATTCTACTCAGGGAATCAGGGTCAAAATTACACTGTTTCGCTTGAGCGAGCTTATTCTCGCTTGAGCGAAAATTACTTAGACAAATCTGGGTTTGGCATGAAAATTCTCTCTTAAGCTAATCATCGGTTCTTGCTTATTTCTATGGTTCTTCTGGGGGCATCATGGGTAAAACCAACATTGCAAAGTTTCTGAGAGATTCTTCTCAAAACAAGGCAAGGAAAAACAAATTTTAGGTATACGTATATGAACATACATGTATACAAACATAAGCATGACATGAAAATATATACATGTACACTATGACTCATCTTTTCAAAACTTGATTTGAAAACCTTCTTCAAAACAATTTAAGGGAACATTTTCATATGTATATATACTCATATAGACATAATCAAATTCTGTTTCGAATCAAAATTTTCAAAAACAAGCCTTTAATCATTATTCAACTTAAAATTGTTCGCAACCTTTGTAAATGGTAATTGAAATCGAAAGCTTTTAAATCTAAATATTGTTTGAAATCATTTTAAAAGAATTTAACCCCGTCCAAAAATAAAGATAAATGTATATATACAAAATCATTCTTAAATCTTAAAATAGGGTTTCCACTTATATCGGAAAGCTCCCTAGAAAAATAATGGAATTACAATTAAAATACAACTAGTCTTGAAAACGGTTTTTGGAAGTTATTTTACAAAAGTGTTAAACAATTTTATAAAACAATCAACCACACCTAATAACAATCGTCTCACATAACAACCGAACCATACCACCACTAAAAGATACAATCACCGTATATACACATATATATACACTTATACCATCCTCCCGATTGAATTTAAACCCCCTGTCTGGTCAAGTGAACCTTTCTCCATTAATAAATTTTATAGTTATGACCCGGGGTTCAAGTTCAATTGATAGGAACTCCATACATATCTTTCGTTTAGTATTAAAGTTACCAGAATCAAATTAGTAGTGGGTCCAACTACCCGTTCAACATAAATATTCTTGTTGCGTTTCGTGGATTCTAGTCTAACCGATGCAAACTAAATCACTCGGTTAGATTAGTTTTCGAGATAATAAATTATTTAAATTCTTTTGGCTCCACTTCTAATTTTTCGTCCACTTACTTTAACGCTAAACTATCCGGCATATATTTCGAGGACCTTTCGATTGGGTTCGAACCGCATCCCAACTTAGGCAAAAAGCTTCTCTTATGATCGTAAATCAGATTGGTATGGTTCAGCGGTTTAAATCCAATCGATCAGTACTCGATCCTTATTTTCACATTTGGTGTCACAGTTGCTTGAATTAAGATTAGCTATGGAACCGACCATTAATTTATTTTAAACATTATTTTTCGTTTTTCTTAGATACTAGTCTAACCGACGTGAATTTAATCACTCGATCGGATTAGTATCGGGGTCAAAATTATCTACTACATGCGGTTCCATTTCAAATCATTCTTCCAATTACTTTGACACCAAACCGCTCAACAACCATACATTCAAAACGTGAACCATACAATAACAAGGCAAAGAGGAACAAAATAACGAACACAAAAGTTTTATACACAAGAAGTCCTTCACTAATTCACTGTAGTGCACAAACTCCTAGATTCCGATGACTTTACCTCCCGATAAATGCAATATCGGATTGGCCAGTTCCAACACTACATTACATTAGTGGTAGTAGCCCTCGCCATCCAGTTCAAGTTTTTGTACTTCGTTTTGATTAGTAAGATTTCCTGTGTAAGAAACTTCGACTCTCAATCAACTCAAAATTTGAAATTTTCATCCTTAAACAAAATCATCTTTCATCAATTAAGTTTTCTGTTTGCAATTGGGTAACACCTATAATATGCAATTTTCTTTGAATCCCTAAGGGATCCTCTTAGGTTCCAAAGAATTCCATTCTCTTTTCGCTTTCATATAAAATTTCTTAGTTTGACACTTGTTGGTATTTCCCATTGCAAACATAAACTTACTCAATTATCACTTTATCATGAAAATTTCCACTTATATAAGTCTCACCTTTAGAGAAGAAGCTTGAAATGAGAGTGTTCGCAGCGAGATTGGGACAACTATCCCTCAGGCCGAAAGGAAGGAACTGCTCTGATACCATAAATGTAACACCCTTATTTTATATACAAAAATAGTAAGTAAAAATCTATAATTAAAATAGTGTACTTAAAAATTCCTTTTTCCAATTCAAGTTTAAAAATAAATTTGGGCATCCATTTACAATATAAGTAGCACAAAGATATAGTTTCCTTCTTCCAGACTTCCGCTGCCCCACACTGATCCACAAGCTCCTTAGCAATCACCTAAAATGTTAAGCACTAAGGGTGAGACCTTTTCACAACACAGTGAAACAGAAGATAATATAAAGTTCATAATATAAACTTAAGAATAACAAATTAAATCCAGTCAGGGATCAGCCAATTCATCACATTCTCATGCCCATTATACATAATGAATTCCATATCCATATCCAACTATCCAATTTTTATTTCCTTTTTCCTTTACCATTTTCATTATTCATTTCCCTTTAATTTCATTATCAATTCCATTTTCCATTTCCTTTATTTATTTTCCATTATATGTAACCTCAAGACAGAGATCTACACACACTGTATGCAACCACAAATCAGTGATCTGCATACACACAAGATCATCTTCCTTATCCATTAACAGTTTACCCTTTTTCTTTTTAATGTGTATGCATCCTTAGGTCGGAGGCCTACATACACACCCCATTTTATTTAACATGTATGCATCCTCAGGTCAGAGGCCTACATACCTGCCATTTTATTAATGTATGCATCCACAGGTCAGAGGCCTACATACATTCCATTTTATTTACCATGTATGCATCTTCAGGTCAGAAGCCTACATACATGCCATTTTATCATTTTTATAACGTATGCATCCTCAGGTCAGAGGCTACATACCCATCTTATTTAACATGTATGCATCCGCAGGTCAGAGGCCTACATACATGCCATTTTATTAATGTATACATCCTCAGGTCAGAGGCCTACATACATTCCATTTTATTTACCATGTATGCATCTTCAGGTCAGAAGCCTACATACATGCCACTTTATAAATGTATGCATCCTCAGGTCTGAGGCCTACAAACATTTATCTTATTAAACATGTATGCATCCTCAGGTCAGAGGCCTACATACATTCATATTCTTAAATATATTTATATTTCAACTTTTACCATTATTTAGTTCTTATCATGATTAACAATCAATTATTCAATACAAATTTCCATACGCATTCATATGTCATACAAGCTCATTATTAAAGACTTAGAGCACAATTAGTTACACATTCACATTTAGCATTTCATCATTCCTACACTATTCATATTCATTTTCTATATCAATTATCTCACTCTTTCCAAATAGCATACACACTCTGAACTAGGCATTTATAGTACAATTAATCACAAATAATACATATTTAGCATTTAGTCACAAATTTACAGTTTTAGCATGTAAGTTGCATAGTCAATTATCACAAGCATCAGACAAACCAGTCGACATACTCAGATATGTCTCAGAATGCTCAAAATAAATCGGCTCCCTAGGGTTCTTCACTTCCTATTTTAATAAGTACAAAAGGAGTAAACATACAGTTCCAATAATATAACCAAATTAACCAAATATACAACCATCACCACTAATCACTTCTAATCACTTCTTAATTTGTCACCCATAACCCAAATTAATTATTATACTCAAATTCTATTATAAACTCTAACTATCCCTAACTCAAAGTGTGGAAAAGAGACTCTCCTTACCTTGGAGAGAGAGGAGACTCAATTGAAGCTCCAAAGACTTAGATTCTACCTCCGATCTACTTGATTTCCCGCTCTCTTGATCAATCTCCACTCCGTTCTTGAGATTGGAGGAGAGAGAGAGAGCAAAACCCTAAGAGAGAGAAATCTTCAAAGAGGGAGAGGGAGACACCAAAGGAAGAAGACGAGAAATTATTCATGGGGAAGGAAATGAATACTCATGGGTGAAGGATTGAGGGTGGTTTTGTGGGTGCTTAATGGTGGTTGATGGAGATTGGGTGAAGGATAGAGAGAGAGAGCCATGGTGGTGAGAGGGAAAGAAGAAGAACACATGGGGAAGGGGTGGATCCTCATGGTAGGAGGATTAAATGGAAGGATTTGGTGTTTAGATGGGTGATTAATGGTGGTGGGAGGTGATAATGAGTGAGGAGAGGGAGAAATGGGCGGAAAATGAGAGAAGAGAGGGAGGGAAATGATGAAAATGAGTGAGAAATTCGTGTTTTTAAGTTGCAGAACTGTCAATTTTCGTTGGAGCGAAAATACTCTCGCTGGAGCAAAAATCAAAAGCAACAGACCTGGATTTCCTGCGACAAACTCGCTGGAGCAAAAATTTTTCAGCTTCAGCATGCTATCTTCAAAATGCCATAACTTTTTTGTTAACCGTCGGATCTTGCTCAAATTTTGAGGCAAGCTTCCTAAGACACTTATCTTCACATCCAACGGTGGGATTTGGGTTTTGAGCTATGGATCTTCTATTTCTAAATTTCTAAAGCCCTATGCTCCTAGTTCTTAAATAAACTTTCTAAACCACGAGCTTAACCTAACATATTCCTTTCTCTACACTCGATCTAATCCGACCAACTTAAGGAAACTCTCTAACCTCATCAATCTAAAACTAATCACCCTCGAGGCATACCCAAAAAGGTCGGATAACATCCAATTGCCTCACAAAACCTATTACTTTCCGAAACACGATCGAAATGCGAGTTTTGAAGGGAATTTCTAAGCATTAACCCTGAGGTCTATACTTACACCCAAGACTCTATCTTAGGGTTCCCTATCCGAAAACTCTATCAAGGTTAAGTCACTAAGAATGCTTAATCGAACTCTGGAAACTCTCGGTACTCAAACCTACACAGAATCCTAATACACATTCACAACCACATAATCCTAAGGCATTAAAATCTAATCCACATACACCTCAACCAATTCACCGACTCTAACACTTCCCTACCCAAACCTAATGCTACGATCACATATACAATTATACACCTACACACATGCAAACGCTAATGCCCACAAACATCCATATATGCACCAGAGTATAATTACTATTACTAATACATACACATATATATACATATTCCCTAAGAAAATAATTACGAATGTTTATACATATACTTATACAAATTACATCAACATAACCATATAAATATATGCATTTATTACGAAAATAGTTGTAAATCATTTTTCATATTTCATTATGATATATATGAAATTATTCTTAAATATAATTATTAGGTTAATAAAACCAGGATGTTACAGATATTAACAGAATGATTCAGAATTAAAAATGGAATTCTTTAGTTTCTAGACAAAAAGACTCGAGTCTTCTTCATAATACTCGAGTAGTTCTTCAGTCTTTCCAGTTTACTCGAGTAGTTCACGAGTTACTCGAGTAGTTCATGCTCTTTCAGAAAAGTCAAGTTTCAGATTTTCTGAAAATACTCGAGTAGTCCATGAAATACTCGAGTCGTTCATAAACCCAGAAGACTCAAGTGGTTCATGCATTACTCGAGTGGTTCATCAGAAAATACTCTTGCTGCATCAGTCAATACTCGAGTCCTGGACCTGATACTCGAGTGTTGGTGCAAAAAGATGCACTGGTGCATCACGAAATACTCGAGTATCGAGCCAAGTACTCGAGTCTTAACAGATAGTAAAGATTGAAAATTGGGTTTTAACATACCATTTTCAATTCTAATCATTTCCAATCATATCCAATGATCAACAGAGTTCATATAACATATAATAAACATGTTCAAATACTTAGAACACATCAAATTACAGAAATTGCAGAGGTTCAGAGGATTACGTATAAACTTGGAAACTTCACAATTCCACAAGTCAAATTGCAAAATACCCAATAAACTTGTGATTTTAAGTTCAAAATAGTTGTCATGCATCATATGAAACTTGATTAAAACAACTTTAGAGAACAGGTTGGTCTCCAAACCAATTTTCCTATTCATACTAAGCCCTTAGAGCCTCTTGGTGGCTCTCTAATCAAATTCATGCAATTTAAACTCTATCTAGTGAATAGAAAGCTTTCCCCTTACCTCTCAGACGTGACTCAACAGAAATTTTGGAAAGAAATACTCCACAACACCAGAAACCACTTCAACCATCAACATGCAGGACAGTGTGAGCAGAGCACCGAAATCGAATTGGTTGACATATGAAATGACAATGAAAATTGGGAAAATTAGTTTCTCTAAACTCTCTGCAACACATACTAACTAAAGAAACAAATTTGAGACTCAGTGGGTGCGTGAGCTTACCAAAATTGAAGATCAAAGTAAGCTTCAGAACTAGTTGACAGCAAACAAACTCCAACTTCCAGGCTTCGATTCTTCCAATATACAGACTCTCAGCTCACAATTTTGGTGTCTATACAAAGCTCGTAGCTTTGTATTGGTGTATAATTTGTGACTCAACTCAACACAGAAAAGGAGAATCAATTGGGAGAAGTTTGGAAACCCTAACACCCGAATTCCAGCTTCAAACTTGCAAATGAAGCTCGATTTGATCAACTCCTGGGAATTTATAGTGGACTCAGAGGTTCATGCAGCTCGACACGAGTAGAGGGATGTGTTGTGGAGGGTGTTTTCGTGTCAACGACGGAGAATCGTTGGTGGTGACTCACCAAAGCGCACTAACTCGTGCAACTCTGACCAGAATACTCGAGTCTTCTCAATAATACTCGAGTATTTTGGTCAGTTTTTGAAAAAATATTTATTTTATTTTCTTTCCCTTCAAAACCTTTCCTAAAATTACTTCTAGGTCCCAAAACAGAGACTAATGTGCAAAATACTTATTTTCACATAAATATAATTATCAAATCACATTCACACATTTACTAACAACATATGCATAGATTTTTATCAAAGATTAAAATAGAAATAATTAATTATAAATAAACTTTATAATTAACATTTCATTAATCCGGGATTAAAATTTTTATGGTGTTACACTACTCCCCCACTTACAAGTGTTGGGATTCTGGCAAGTGTACCAGATCGTACAAGTAATATAGACAATGAAGTCCGAGTATCGTACCCAAGGGAGTGACCATTTAATTAATTCCACCTAATTAATATTACTTAGTGAACAAGACAAAGGATTTATGATTTTGTAAATAAAAACAGAAATTAAAATAAATGACTTTTTGACAAGGGAAAAAGCGGGATGTAGTTTCGATGCAGGTTCCTAAATATTCTATAACAAATTAATTTATTTTCCTTGATTCTGAATTTGTTTTGCAAAGGTAGAAAACGCCTAATGTCTTAGCACGTCTCCGTATTTTAGATATTAATCTCCCAATGATGTCTCGAGAGAGCCTTAAAAACCTAACCTTTAATTAAGTTCAATCAAAACTTGTAAAAATTATCCAATTCATAGAAAACATGTTTGTGCCTATGCAATTGAACTGTTTGATTAAATGACTAAATCCTAAATTCATATGTCTATTCATAAAGGATTTTCAAAAGTCATGAAACAGCTTCTTTCATGAGAAACAAATAAGAATAATCAAACACAGAATTCAATAACGGAAAACAAAATTAATTTATTACTAGAAATATTGAAAAGGTTCCATTCATCTACTCCTACATCCCAAGGATGGAATTAGTTCATACTTACAAGAGAAAACACAATAAACATGATAAAAATAATTACCATGAATCCTTGAGCTAACTCCGTGTTCTTCACAAAAACCTCCAATCCTTGTTCCTTCCCCAAGTCTCAAATCCTAATATACTATTATTCTATGGAGTTGTATGAGTGTCTCTTCCCTTCCCTCTTTGAATGAATCCTATTCCTCTTATTATATAGATAAAAACTAACCTAATTTCCAATCTAATGTGATAAGATAAAACTAATCCTAAATCTGAATATAATATGATAAGATCCTATTAGAATAAACTAATCTCTAAGAATCTTATCTACAAATAGAATTTATCATTAAAATCCTTCTAAAATCCCGTATTTGTGTCTGGCAGCAACTTCGGCACTGATTTTGACCCCCAAGATGGACGAATTTGAGAAAGGCTATTTCTGGCAAAGTTGTAGATCTTTTCCTTAGCTTCGCCTCATTTGGATAAGCGTAGCTCAAGTTATGATCAAAACAGCGAACAGTGTCACTTTCTCGCATTTTGCGCGCCCAGGCATGAAAATCCTGTGCCTGGGCGTGAAGGCCTGCGCCTGGGCGTGATAGCCTGCGCCTGGGCGCACTACGGTCAACTTTTCTTCATTTTTTTTCTCTTTTTCTTCCCAAATCAAGTACCAAACTCTCATTCTTCATTCCTTTGCAAAAATCATTGTTTTAAGAGCTTAAATACCTGAAAACAAACCAAAAACATCAAAAGGTTCTAGAAATCTTATAAAGACAAAATTCCATTGTTTTATTCCAATTTACTCAAGAAACAAGTCACTTACTATGTAAAAGGGAGGCAAAAAGGTACAAAAACATCACATATTAGACCCCAATCAACAAGGAATTTCGTCCCTGAAATTCAACTTACACAAACAACTCAGGATAATCATGACGCATCCTATCCTCTAATTCCCAAGTTGCTTCAATGACATATCCACAAATTTAGATAACTTTGACCAAAAGAATATCCTTCCCTCTAAGCTGCTTGACTCTTCGATCTTCAATTCGGATAGGCATAGCTTCAAAGGTTAGGTTCTCACGTATTTCTAGTTCATCATGTTGAATCTTAAGGACAATGGTGGGATCATGGAAATACTTTTTCAACTGAGACACGTGAAACACATTATGAAGATTAGCTAAAGATAGTGGTAAGGCTAATTGATAAGCTACTGGACCAACTCTTTTAAGAATTTTATAGGGACCAATAAACTTAGGTGATAGTTTCTGGGTTTTCAAAGCTCTACTAACACCTTTGGTTGGTACTATTCTAATGAATACATGGTCACCTTGGTCAAACTCTAATGGTTTCCTTCTCCGATCAGCATAACTCTTCTGCCGGCTCTGAGCAGTCCTCATCTTCTCTTGTATCATCTTAATCTTCTCAGTTGTCTCTTGCACAAAATCTGGACCGATAAGAGAACTCTCCCCCACTTGAAACCAGCATAGCGGAGTCTGACACTTTCTCCCATATAGAGCTTCAAATGGTGCCATTCCAATACTCGTATGATAACTATTGTTGTAAGTAAACTCTACGAGCGGCAACATTTGTTCCCAACTTCCTTGACCTTTCAAGACACAGGCTCGTAAAATATCCTCTAATGACTGAATAGTCCTCTCCGTTTGACCATCAGTCTGGGGATGATAAGCAGAACTTAACTTCAACCTTGAACCCAGAGCTTTATGTAGACTCTGCCAAAACTTCGATGTAAACCTTGGATCACGATCTGACACGATACTTGATGGCACACCATGTAGACGAACTATTTCTTTGATATACAACTGAGTAAGCTTCTCCAAACAATAGCGCATATTCACTGGAATAAAATGCGCTGACTTCGTTAAGCGATCTACAATCACCCAGATTGCATCATGACCAATAACTGTCCTTCGCAAACTGGACACGAAATCCATTGATATACTATCCCATTTCCATAGCGGAATATCCAAGGGAAGTAATTCTCGTCCTGGCCTTTGGTGTTCCACCTTAGCCTTCTGACACACCAAGCAACACGCTACATACTTTGCCACACCCTTCTTAAGACCAGGCCACCAAAATATCTTCCTCAAATCCTGGTACAGTTTGGTAGCTCCCGGATGCATACTCATCTTGCTCTTATGTGCTTCATCCAGAATCATTCCCCTTACTTCTAACTTATCAGGCACACAAATCCTTGCCCTGAAACGAAGAATTCCATCCTTCCCTTCATGGAATTCTAACTCTTTGCCTTCCTCCATAAGCCTCCTCTTTTCCTTAAGCTCATCATCTTCTTGTTGCAACTCTCGAATCCTTTTCAAGAATTCATTTGCGATCTGCAACATTCCCATTCTGATACTTGTCGGTTCCACTTGCATTGTCAAGCTCAAATCTCTAAATTCTTCTATCAACGCAGCTTCTTTGACCATCATTGAACTGATATGCATTGCTTTTCGACTCAATGCATCCGCCACAACGTTCACCTTCCCAGGATGGTAATGAAGTTCAAACTCATAATCCTTCAGGAACTCCATCCATCAACGTTGCCTCATGTTCAACTCTTTCTGATCGAAAAGGTACTTTAAACTCTTATGGTCACTAAATACCCGAAACGTAGTGCCATAGAGGTAGTGCCTCCAAATCTTTAGAGCGAAAACAACAGCTGCCAACTCTAAATCGTGAGTCGGATAGTTCATTTCATGAACCTTTAGTTGTCTCGAGGCATAAGCTACCACCTTTCCATCTAGCATCAACACACTCCCAAGTCCTTGTTTTGATGCATCACAATACACCTCGAAACTCTTCTGTGGATCAGGCAAAATCAACACAGGAGATGATGTCAATCTTTCCTTCAATTCTCGGAAACTTCTTTCACATTTCTCATCCCATATAAATGGTTGGTCTTTCTGAGTTAACTTTGTCAATGGTAGCGCAATCTTCGAGAAACCTTCTATGAACATTCTGTAGTATCCTGCCAAACCAAGAAAACTTCTCACTTCCGTGACCGACTTCGGTTGTTCCCATTGTAGAACTGAACTCACCTTCGCTGGATCAACAGCCATTCCCTTGTTCGATATCACATGTCCTAAAAACTTAACTTCCTTCAGCCAAAACTCACACTTTGCAAGTTTGGCGTACAATTGCTTCTCCTTTAGGACATTCGACACTATCCCTAAGTGTTCGACATGCTCCTCCGGACTTTTGGAATAAATTTGGATATCATCGATGAATACAACCATGAATGAATCTAAATAGGGTCTAAAGATTCGATTCATGTAGTCCATGAAAATAGCTGGAGCATTAGTCAATCCGAACGGCATCACTACATACTCATAATGCCCGTACCGGGATCGAAATGTAGTCTTAGAGATATCCTCTTCTCTAATCCTAATATGGTGATACCCCGACCTCAGATCAATCTTAGAAAATACTGAAGCCCCTCGAACTTGATCCATAAGGTCATCTATCCTTGGTAAAGGATACTTGTTTTTAATTGTGACCTTATTCAACTGTCGGTAGTCGATACACATCCTCATGCTACCATCTTTCTTTTTGACAAACAAGACCGAAGCACCCCATGGTGACACACTTGGTCGGATCATCTGTTTCTGCAACAACTCCTCAATCAGCTTTTTCATCTCAGCCATTTCCGGTAGTGCCATTCTATAAGGAGCAATAGAAATGGGACCAGCCCCCGGAACTAGATCGATTCCAAACTCAATCTCTCTCTTAGGTGGCAAACCCGGTATCTCATCTACGAATATCTCAGGGAAATCTCTGACAACGGGAATCTCTTCAATCCTTGGACCATCTTCTTCTACTTCAGTGTTGAACAAACACATATAGCCTGAAGGTTTTGGGTGTCTATAGATAACTACCTTTTTATCACAATCAATGATCACTTGGTTTTGACTTAACCAGTCCATTCCCAAGATCACTTCCAATTGCGATAAGGGTAAGCAGATCAAATCTACCCTAGAGATTTGTCCTAACACTTCTACACAACAGTTAAGACATGCTCTAGAAACAACTACAGGAGCATTGGTAGGGGTTTCTACTTTAAGAGTATAAGGCAATTCAGATATGGGCAAACTCAAATGATTTACACATTCATAAGAAACAAATGAATGCGTTGCACCAGAATCAAACAAGACATTGCAAGGCTGACCATTTAGCAAGTAATTACCTTGCACAAGATCAGAGGATTGACTTGCTTCCACACCACTAAGCGTGAAAACCCTACCTTGAACCAAAGACTTATCAGCTGCCCCTTCGGATTGGTCTTGGCCGGTTCCTTGCAGTATTTCGCAAAATGTCCTGGCTTTCCACAATTAAAACAGCCACTTGTCGCCCAAAAGATACGACCATAATGATGACGCTTGCACTTATCACAATATGGAGCCTCATTGCGGAAATTACCTCTATCATTTCCTCCAACTTTTCCCTTGCCTTTCCTCGGTGATCATATGGACCCTTTCCTCGATTGTTGAAACCTTTGCGTCTCTAAGGTCCATAGCTTCAACTATCCTTCTTCTCCGGTGCTTGAAACCCCTCTGCCTTCTTGTCATCTTTATACATCCTACACATATACACCAGTGCAGGAAAACTCTGAATCCTTTGATAACTGAAGATAGATTTCAATTTAGGCCTCAAGCCACCTTTAAACTTGATACATTTACTTCTCTCATTTGGATTGTTCTCGTAATATGGAGAGTACTTCATCAACTCCTCGAACTTACCTGCGTACTCACCCACACTCATGTCTCCTTGTTTTAACTGCAAAAACTCAACTTCCTTCTTCCTTCTCAAATATTCTGGGAAGTATTTATTGAGAAACTTCTCCATAAACACACCCCAGTTAGCATCCCTTCCTTCATAATGAAGGAGCTGCACTGTGTGATTTGTAACACCCCGTCTGAATACCTCACATTTTTTTAATTGGTAGAGTAATCGATTTGAGAAAATGTTTTCAAAAGGGTATTTTGAAAAAGTATTTCTTGAATTAAATTTATTTTGTGATTTCAAATGATAAAGAGTTTTAAGGAAAATGATTTTTGTGAAAAAACCCTATGAATTTTGGATTGAGTTTTGAATTGAATTGTTTAAAGTATTTAAGTATTTAAGTATTTAAGTATTTAATATTTGGTATTTTGGTATTTTATGGAAAATGATGGTTTTATGAAAAAGAAAATAAAAAATGAATTATGGTGCATGTGTGTGTGTAGGTGTCGCCGTGTGGTGTGTGTGTGTGGCATGCATCATGCAAAAAAATTTTGACTTCCTTGCACCCTAGGTTAGTAGCCAAATAGCCCTAGGTTTAGTTTAAGTGTAAAGCTTGATTAGGAGTTTGACCAACCAATAGGAAGTAAGCTTAAGCCTAATCCAACTTCATTTGTCCAATGGCTTGGCTTGAGCCATGCAAGCCTTGATGATGCCAAAATTACCCTTCCTAGTAACACCCTTGGCCGAATTCCCTCAAGGGCAAGAAGGGAAATACTTTGTTGCTCCTTATAACCCCAAACCGTAGCACACCCATTCATTTTTGCTTCTCATTTCTTTTCCAAACCAACACACAATTCCTAAGAGTCTTCAACACACTCTTAGAGAGACTTAGAGAGAGAGAGAGAGAGAAACCGTAAGCTCAAGAGGAGAGGAAGGAGAAGATCAAACCCAAAGCCTTAGGATCCTTGAAGACTAAGTGAAGAAGGTTGAAGATCCTTTCTTTTTCTTTAGAATTTTCGAAGATCATAGGATGTTAGTGGTAGTTCTTAGTTTTCTAAGACTTGTAAAGTTCTTTGTTGTTGCATGTTCAATTTCTTTGAAGATCTATGTTTGTAAGCACTTGTAAAGCCTTGATCTTAAGTTCCAAGAACATCATAAGCTTGTAGAACCCTAACCCATGGACATTATTATTCGGTCATGCTTAGAAAAAAATAGGCTGTGATGATTTTTATTTCATTTTGAGTCCATGCATGTTAATTTGATGCTTGATAAAGTTGATCTAAATGATTTTCATGCTTTCATTTCAACTTTGATTCTTCTAAAGCTTTGATCTTGGATTTTAATTCAAAAGGCTTTGATCTATTTCTTTGATCTTGAAAAAGACTTGTTTTCTTGCCTTGATTTTCAAAGCTTTTGATCTTGAAGTTTGATTTCTGATTTTTGAACTCAAAAGTTTTGTTTCCTTTACATGCATGTCACGGTTTTGAGGGAAATCAAAGGAAAACAATTTTCTTTTCAAATGATTTTTGTTTTGATCTAAATTTATGTATTTCCAAGCTAAGGAATTTAAGTTTTTCACTTGGCCTTGTTGATGTAATTTTCGGCCAAGCTTTGAAAACAAAGGATCATAAATATTTCTCATGAAAAGCTTCTTGCATGAGTTTTCTTTTTGATTTCCATGATTTTTAAGGCACATGCAAGGGATGAATAAAAATGAAATGGTGTTTGAAGTGACTTGTAGGTCACGGTTTTGAGAAGGAAAAAGGGAGTGTTGTTTTCTAAAACCATGTGTTTTAAAGTGCATGTTTTTGGTTGGCTAAATTAAGGGTTTTTGCATGAAAAACAAATGCATCAAAGACTTTGTTTTTCTCTAGTGATGGTTCGGCCTATGTTAGGATGTATAGGCTAGATTCTCTTTTTGCATGAAATTGTCTTCTTGAAATTATTATATTTTATGACTTTGTTTTAAGAAAAATTTATTTGAATTATGTTGTTTTGTTCTTGGTTCAATTCGGTTTTGACTAAAGGAAAGGAGTAAATGAATTTGATTATTTCTAAAAGTATTTTTATAGTTTGATTTCTTTATCCTTTGCTGACCAAGAATTTATTTCAAAGTATTTCACTTTTAAAAATGATTTTTAGTTGTGAAAAATGTGGATTTCAAGTGTTATGTGATTTATAAAAAGTTAGGATGAAAATTATGGATTTTTCAATGGTTTTACAACTTGAATAAGTGGCTGGACTTTTCCATACAGCCACATAAACCATTTGTTTTATTTATTTTAATGTAAAGTTTTCCAATGATTTTCCAAGGATTTCAATTATGAGAAAAGATTGAAAATTGTTTTGATAAACACTTGTATTTTAAGAAAAGAATAAAGAAAGTAAAGGATTTCCTATTCAAGAGATCAAGTTGAGATTTTTAATTGAAATGATTTTTGATAAAAGTGTATTTATTTACCTCGAGGTTATTCAGTGGACGGTGGGAACTATTCTCAAGGAGAAGCTAGAGATCCCCAAGGTCAAAGTATTTCTCTTGCTGGATTAAGAGGTGAGTGAGATTGTGGTGAGCCCGTAACATGGTTGCTCGTATGGTGGTAACATGAGTTTACGCGATATTCTGTTCTATGTTTCTTGAATTAGTGCATGTTTATTCCTATCCTATGTTAGTTCCTTTCTCATTCTTTGTAAAAGTTACTCTTCGCGAAATGAGTCTGAATGTCGTTATGAATGTGTATGAGAAAGCGAAAGTAAAGTGTGAGGATAAGTGAAAGAGAGATATGTGTTGAGATTCAAGATCATGTGGTGGAGTAACATAGTACCGGATGAGAACATTGCGCTCGTAGAGTCGAGTTTTGTGCTAAGCGAATGCGTGATGGAAATGATGGTGCAAAAGAGATATGTGAGGATGATGTGATGGCATGGTGGCCATGTGGCTTGAGAAAGTGATGGTTTGATTATGTGAAAGTGGGGAAAGATGTAACCCTTAGTGATCGGGTCTTGTCGAAGGGATGGACTAAGGGCAAGCCGATCTTAGGCTAATTAAAGATGCTAAAAGACTTTAAAAGATTTTAAAAGACACTAAAAGACATTAATATACGCGGTGAGGTATACGAGTGTGAAGTAGTGGAGAGGAAGATACTATGGGTATCTGCAGATACTCAGGTGGAGATTGCATGAGGGGAGGGCAAGGACGGTGAAACGTCAAGAAGCCTCGAGTACATTTCTAGGCGGGACGAATCCCACAAGTGGCGCACTAACGTGGTGGGGACTGGGTCTAATGCCGTGGAAAGTACCGCATAGCTAACTAGAAATGATACTGTCACCCCCTTGAATGCAAGTCTACAACAGTGAGAGGGACTGGAACGGGGCATTGTGTTTGCCACTGCATGGACAGTGAGCCTTAATGTTATTGATATGATTTGAGGACGAGATCCTCCTGGTCTGGGACCATTTGTGTTGAGACAGCTATCGTTCCCGCGTGGTAAAGGTCCTGTACTCCTGTTGGCTTCCGACTAGGCTTGGATGGTGACCGAGGAGATGTAGAGAGTGCGTTTATCCTCAGTGATGGTGATTCCCCTACCTCATTGAGTGAGCTGAAATGTGATAAAACTTAATAACCAAAGATTAAATATATAACTGAATGATGATGAGAATATTGATGAGCTGATGTTGTTCTGAGAATCATGTTTCTGGATTGGTGGTTTACGCTTACTCATTTTAAGTGTTTATTTATTTGCATACCTTGTTTATTTCGATTATTATGTTACCCGCTTTGTTATCCTATGCTGTCAAAGTGATCTATCCGTGTGTTCTCTACGCTCTTGGTATTGTGTCTCATTTTGTGTACTGGTCAAACGTCGTTGTTGTCTGTTCTTCTTTCTATCGAGTCTACCCTGAGACCTTACGGTCAACTTGTTAGTGTATGGCACACTAACTCTCTCCTACCTGGTTGTCGTATTGGCATCTGCTGGTATTGCAACGGGTAGATGGCATATCATGTAGCAATCCACATGTGGCCTCTTCAGGGAGGAGCATGGGAAATGGTACCTGATGGCTGGATCTGGCGTGGCGAAACTCGATTGGAGATCGACGATCCGAGACACATTCTCCGAGGAGCAAGCATGGACGTGCATGTGGGACAAGTCACTCTCCGTGATTATCAGAATGATGGACCGAGGGAGTATCACGAGTTTGGTGGTGATCCTGCACCCTTGGCGGCTGCGATTCCTCAACCAATGGAGGAAGAGGATGCTAGTGATTCTGATCACGAAGCGGAGGCGGATTCGAGCGAAGATATGGAAACGGATGCTAGTTCCGCTGAAGAGTGATTCCCTGTTGTCTGTGTCTAAAGAATGTTGTGTGTCTAGGATCTGAGTTCCAGTCGAGGATTATCTTGTGATGTACTACAGATGTAATCAGCTACTTTTATTTTGGTTTGTAATCTTTTGTAATGATGGCCTACTTTTGGAAAACATTTGGAGTATAACTCCAGTACTCGTGGCTCATGCTTTTTTTATTTTCAATAAAAACAGTTTTATTTTTCAATGATGATGTTGAGTGGGGAGTTTCGAAAGTGACAACTCGATTTTCGAAAGGGTGGTGTTAGTTATTAACGAACTCATGTTTTAAAAAAAATGGCCTCATTTTTGCAACAAAATAATAATAATTCAGTTAAGTTTTCGGAAGCGAAAATCGGGCTGTTACAGAGGTGGTATCAGAGCAATGTTAATCCTTAGTGGCCTTAAGCCAAGTCTTGTGTGCTTACTCTGTGTACTCTGTGTCTAGAGTCTATGTTTCTGTGTTATCGTGCGTTGAATCTCTTTCTGCTTTATTTTAAGATGAGTCGTACGCGTGGAAGACCTTCTGGTTCAAGTAAGTGAAACCCTGGTGAAGATGCTGATCACCCAGATGCGGCAGATTTCATGACTCGGATGGCGGCAGTGATGATGGGAGTCAACGATAATCTTCAAGCGTTGCATCGTCAGGCGCAGCAGAATTTCAATGTTCAGCAGCAAGCTCAAAATCTGGAAGCCCAAGGCTACAAGGGATTAGATGAGTTCTGTCGTCGTAACCCGAAGGAATTTGCGGGAGGCTTTGCTCCGAATGCAGCTGTGGAATGGATTGAGGATTTAGAGCGTATATTTGGGGGCATGGTACAGTGCAACGATGAGCAGAAGTTGGCTTATGCTGGGTATATGCTGACAAGGGAGGCTGCAACTTGGTGGCGTGTGACTAAGCAAGTGATGGTGAATCAGGGAGAAGCGCTGACATAGGAGGCTTTTAAGAAAAGGTTTCTTGAGAAGTATTTTCCGTTGTATCTAAGGACTGAGAAGGAAATGGAATTTCTGAGGTTGAGTCAAGGGAATTTGTCGATTGATGAGTATGCTTCGAAATTCGAAGAGTTAGTTAAGTATGTACCCCAATATGCTGGAGGGGAGAATGAGAGGTCGAAGTGTGCTACGTTTAGAGATGGTCTTAAGCTTGAGATTAAGTTAGCTTTTTCTCATCTAGAAATAGATAATTTTGCTAGTTTGGTGAATCGCTGTCGTATGTACGAAGGAGGTCTGAAAGTAAGAGGAGCGGCTGAGAGGGTAGTGAACCCTTCTTCATCTCATGGACCGGTTTGCAATTTTCCTTTTCGTCGAGACTCTGGTGGGAGGTATAGGGCTCCGCACCCGTATTCTGGTTCGAGTGGAAGAAGAGATCTACGCTTCGGAGGCAATGGTAATCGCGGTGGAAACCGTGGGGGCAGCAGTTATGGAGGGAATCGTATGGATCATAGTGGTGGTAATCGCAACAATTTTGGTGGAGTGAGATCAGGGAACGTACCTCCTCATTGCAACAAGTGTGGTCGTAATCACTTTGGCCCGATGTGTCCATCAAGGAGTTCGAACTGTTTCAACTGTGATAAGCCTGGTCATATTGCAAGAGACTGCAGGGAGCCTAAGCGAACAGCTAATTCGGGGAATGCTAATCGTCCTTCTATGCCCGGAAGAGTGTTCACGATGAGCGGAATTGAAGCTGCGAATGCTGCTAATCTTATCCAAGGTGAATGTTTCATTTATAAGAATTCCTTGTTAGTATTGTATGATTCGGGTGCTACTCATTCTTTTATTTCTCATGATGTGGTGAATAGATTAAATTTGAAAGTAGATGCCTTACCCTATAACTTGATTGTTTCTAGCCCTACTGATAAACCTGTGATAGTGTCTACCTATTGTCCTAATTGTCCCTTAGAGATAGAAGGAAACACTTATTTTGTTGACTTGATTCAACTACCCCTTTCCCAAATAGACATTATACTAGGAATGGACTGGCTTACTAGGAATCATGTTCTACTGAACTGTTCCGAAAAGTCGTTAGTCTTTAGTGAAACCCAACCTTCTTTGCCTAAACCCAATGACCTTGATCATTTGTCTGCCAAGCAAATTCGAACTTCATTTAAGGAAGGCGCGGTAGCTTACATGTTTCTGGCTTCGTTGGATGTCAAAAAGGACAAGGAGCTGCATGAATTACCCGTAGTTCAGGAATTTCCCGAAGTTTTTCCGGAAGAGATACCTGGTTTACCGCCAATTCGAGAAGTGGAATTCACAATTGACGTGATACCTGGAACTAGACCGATTTCCAAAGCACCTTACAGGATGGCCTCGGTAGAGTTAGCTGAATTGAAGAAGCAATTGGAGGAGATGTTGGAAAAGAAGATGATAAGGCCTAGTGTTTCACCCTGGGGAGCACCGGTTTTGTTCGTCAAGAAGAAGGATGGTAGTATGCGTTTGTGTACGGATTACCGGCAATTGAACAAGGTAACGATCAAGAACAAGTACCCTTTGCCCAGAATTGACGACCTGGTGGATCAATTGAAGGGAGCGACTGTATTTTCCAAAATCGACCTTAGATCGGGATATCATCAGATAAGAGTAAAGGAGGAAGATATTCCCAAGACTGCTTTCCGAACTCGTTATGGTCATTACGAGTATCTGGTTATGCCCTTCGGTGTAACAAATGCTCCTGCGATATTCATGGACTACATGAATAGAATTTTTCACCCTTACTTGGATTCATTTGTTGTCGTATTTATCGATGATATTTTGATTTATTCCAAGTCTAAGGAGGAACACGCGGAGCATTTAAGGACAGTCTTGACAATGTTGAAGGACAAACAGCTCTATGCTAAGTTGTCGAAGTGCGATTTCTGGTTGGACTCAGTGCATTTCTTGGGTCACGTGATCTCGAAGGACGGAATTGCTGTGGATCCTGCAAAAGTAAATGCTGTGTTGGAGTGGAAGACACCAACATCTGTGACGGAAATCCGTAGTTTCTTAGGACTAGCGGGGTATTATCGTCGATTTATCGAAGGATTTTCTCGTTTGTCTTTGCCTTTGACGAAGCTGACGAGGAAAGGTCAACAATTCGAATGGTCGGCGAAGTGTGAGGAGAATTTCCAAGAATTGAAGAGGAGACTGACAACCGCACCAGTGTTAGTTTTACCGGATACGACAAAGTCTTTCTGTGTGTATTGTGACGCTTCAAAGCAAGGATTAGGATGTGTGTTGATGCAAGAGCGAAAAGTAGTGGCCTATGCTTCACGGCAACTGAAGATTCATGAGCTCAATTACCCAACCCATCATTTGGAGCTGGCGGCAGTAGTGTTTGCTTTGAAGATTTGGAGGCACTATTTGTACGGTGTAAGGGTTGAAGTCTTCAGCGATCACAAGAGTTTGAAGTATCTGTTCGAACAGAAGGAGCTGAATATGCGTCAGAGAAGGTGGATGGAATTCCTGAAGGATTATGATATTGAGCTGCAGTATCATCCTGGAAGGGCAAATGTAGTTGGTGATGCCTTGAGTAGGAAGTCAATGCATGTCTCTGCGTTGATGATTAAGGAGTTGAAGTTGATTGAGGAATTTCGGGATCTGAATCTGGGAATGGAGTTAGGACCGAAGAGTATGATATTGGGACAGCTGACTGTATCGAGTGGATTCATGAAGCGAATAAAGGAACTTCAGCTGAAAGACGAGGAACTTCAAGCTAAGAAGGAGCTTTCGGAAAAAGGAAAGGAAGTGGAATTCAAGATTGGTGGTGATGGAATTTTGAGATATAAGGATCGTGTCTGTGTACCGAACGATCTGGAGACGAAGGGAATGATATTGGAGGAATCTCACAAGAGTAAATTGAGTCTACACCCTGGTTCCCAGAAGATGTACCAAGATCTTAAGAAGGTATTCTGGTGGCCTGGAATGAAGAGAGAAGTGGCAGAATATGTATCGCGATGTTTGACGTGTCAAAAGGCGAAGGTGGAACATAAGAAGCCTGGTGGTGAGTTGGAGCCGTTGGAAGTACCAGTGTGGAAATGGGATTGTGTCACCATGGATTTTGTCTCTGGTTTTCCAAAAAATCGGAAAGGGTACGATGCTATTTGGGTAATCGTGGACAGATTGACGAAGACGGCGCGATTTATTCCTGTCAACATGAAGTATTCAATGGATAGGCTGGCTGAACTATATTTGAAGGAAGTAGTAAGATTGCATGGAGTGCCCTCAAGTATAGTATCAGACAGAGATCCTCGTTTCACTTCGAAATTTTGGGTCAGTTTGCAAACAGCAGTCGGAACCAAGTTGGATTTAAGTTTCGCATATCACCCTCAAACGGATGGACAGTCAGAGCGGACTATCCAAACGTCGGAAGACTTGTTGAGAGCCTGTGTGATTGAGAGTGCCGGTGAATGGGATTCTTTTCTGCATTTGATTGAGTTCACCTATAACAACAGCTTTCATTCAAGTATAGGAATGGCACCGTATGAAGCTCTGTATGGTAGAAAGTGCAGAACACCGTTGTGTTGGTTCGAGACTGGTGAGAACTTGCTCATAGGACCGGATGTGGTGTAGTAGACGAATGAGAAGGTGAGGTTAATTCAGGAAAAGATGAGGACTGCCCAAAGTAGACAGAAAAGTTATCAGGACAAGAGGAGAAGTCCGCTGGAATTCAATGAAGGAGATTTTGTATTCATGAAGGTAGTGCCAACTACTGGAATTGGTAGAATGCTCAAAACCCGAAAACTTACACCTCGTTTTATTGGACCCTACCCAATTCTCAAACGTATAGGACCTTTAGCCTATCAAATTGCCTTACCACCTTTTCTTTCAAACTTGCACAATGTTTTTCATGTATCCCAACTGATAAAATATGTCCATGATCCTTCACACATCATTGAACCCGATTCAGTGCAATTAAAGGAAAATCTTACATTTGAGGCTTTACCTTTAAGGATAGATGGTAGTAGTGTCAAGAGGTTAAGAGGGAAGGATATTCCCTTAGTTAAGGTAGTATGGAGTCGGAATAATGGGGAAGATGCAACATGGGAACTTGAAAGCAAGATGAGAAGTTCTTTTCCGCACCTGTTTGACCCAGGTACTGTATTTCTCGGGGACGAGAAATCTCTAAGTTGGGGAGAATGTAACACCCCGTCTGAATTTAGCATATTTAGCATTTAGTCACAAATTTACAGTTTTAGCATGTAAGTTGCATAGTCAATTATCACAAGCATTAGACAAACCAGTCGACATACTCAGATATGTCTCAGAATGCTCAAAATAAATCGGCTCCCTAGGGTTCTTCACTTCCTATTTTAATAAGTACAAAAGGAGTAAACATACAGTTCCAATAATATAACCAAATTAACCAAATATACAACCATCACCACTAATCACTTCTAATCACTTCTTAATTTGTCACCCATAACCCAAATTAATTATTATACTCAAATTCTATTATAAACTCTAACTATCCCTAACTCAAAGTGTGGAAAAGAGACTCCCCTTACCTTGGAGAGAGAGGAGACTCAATTGAAGCTCCAAAGACTTAGATTCTACCTCCGATCTACTTGATTTCCCGCTCTCTTGATCAATCTCCACTCCGTTCTTGAGATTGGAGGAGAGAGAGAGAGAGAGCAAAACCCTAAGAGAGAGAAAGCTTCAAAGAGGGAGAGGGAGACACCAAAGGAAGAAGATGAGAAATTATTCATGGGGAAGGAAATGAATACTCATGGGTGAAGGATTGAGGGTGGTTTTGTGGGTGCTTAATGGTGGTTGATGGAGATTGGGTGAAGGATAGAGAGAGAGAGCCATGGTGGTGAGAGGGAAAGAAGAAGAACACATGGGGAAGGGGTGGATCCTCATGGTAGGAGGATTAAATGGAAGGATTTGGTGTTTAGATGGGTGATTAATGGTGGTGGGAGGTGATAATGAGTGAGGAGAGGGAGAAATGGGCGGAAAATGAGAGAAGAGAGGGAGGGAAATGATGAAAATGAGTGAGAAATTCGTGTTTTTAAGTTGCAGAACTGTCAATTTTCGTTGGAGCGAAAATACCCTCGCTGGAGCAAAAATCAAAAGCAACAGACCTGGATTTCCTGTGACAAACTCGCTGGAGCAAAATTTTTTCAGCTTCAGCATGCTATCTTCAAAATGCCATAACTTTTTTGTTAACCGTCGGATCTTGCTCAAATTTTGAGGCAAGCTTCCTAAGACACTTATCTTCACATCCAACGGTGGGATTTGGGTTTTGAGCTATGGTTATTCTATTTCTAATTTTCTAAAGCCCTATGCTCCTAGTTCTTAAATAAACTTTCTAAACCACAAGCTTAACCTAACATATTCCTTTCTCTACACTCGATCTAATCCGACCAACTTAAGGCAACTCTCTAACCTCATCAATTTAAAACTAATCACCCTCGAGGCATACCCAAAAAGGTCGGATAACATCCGATTGCCTCACAAAACCTATTACTTTCCGAAACACGATCGAAATGCGAGTTTTGAAGGGAATTTCTAAGCATTAACCCTGAGGTCTATACTTACACCCAAGACTCTATCTTAGGGTTCCCTATCCGAAAACTCTATCAAGGTTAAGTCACTAAGAATGCTTAATCGAACTCTGGAAACTCTCGGTACTCAAACCTACACAGAATCCTAATACACATTCACAACCACATAATCCTAAGGCATTAAAATCTAATCCACATACACCTCAACCAATTCACCGACTCTAACACTTCCCTACCCAAACCTAATGCTACGATCACATATACAATTATACACCTACACACATGCAAACGCTAATGCCCACAAACATCCATATATGCACCAGAGTATAATTACTATTACTAATACATACACATATATATACATATTCCCTAAGAAAATAATTACGAATGTTTATACATATACTTATACAAATTACATCAACATAACCATATAAATATATGCATTTATTACGAAAATAGTTGTAAATCATTTTTCATATTTCATTATGATATATATGAAATTATTCTTAAATATAATTATTAGGTTAATAAAACCAAGATGTTACAGATATTAACATAATGATTCAGAATTAAAAATGGAATTCTTTAGTTTCTAGACAAAAAGACTCGAGTCTTCTTCATAATACTTGAGTAGTTCTTCAGTCTTTCCAGTTTACTCGAGTAGTTCACGAGTTACTCGAGTCGTTCATGCTCTTTCAGAAAAGTCAAGTTTCAGATTTTCTGAAAATACTCGAGTAGTCCATGAAATACTCGAGTCGTTCATAAACCCAGAAGACTCAAGTGGTTCATGCATTACTCGAGTGGTTCATCAGAAAATACTCTTGCTGCATCAGTCAATACTCGAGTCCTGAACCTGATACTCGAGTGTTGGTGCAAAAAGATGCACTGGTGCATCACGAAATACTCGAGTATCGAGCCAAGTACTCGAGTCTTAACAGATAGTAAAGATTGAAAATTGGGTTTAAACATACCATTTTCAATTCTAATCATTTCCAATCATATCCAATGATCAACAGAGTTCATATAACATATAATAAACATGTTCAAATACTTAGAACACATCAAATTACAGAAATTGCAGAGGTTCAGAGGATTACGTATAAACTTGGAAAATTCACAATTCCACAAGTCAAATTGCAAAATACCCAATAAACTTGTGATTTTAAGTTAAAAATAGTTGTCATGCATCATATGAAACTTGATTAAAACAACTTTAGAGAACAGGTTGGTCTCCAAACCAATTTTCCTATTCATACTAAGCCCTTAGAGCCTCTTGGTGGCTCTCTAATCAAATTCATGCAATTTAAACTCTATCTAGTGAATAGAAAGCTTTCCCCTTACCTCTCAGACGTGACTCAACAGAAATTTTGGAAAGAAATACTCCACAACACCAGAAACCACTTCAACCATCAACATGCAAGACAGTGTGAGCAGAGCACCGAAATCGAATTGGTTGACATATGAAATGACAATGAAAATTGGGAAAATTAGTTTCTCTAAACTCTCTGCAACACATACTAACTAAAGAAACAAATTTGAGACTCAGTGGGTGCGTGAGCTTACCAAAATTGAAGATCAAAGTAAGCTTCAGAACTAGTTGATAGCAAACAAACTCCAACTTCCAGGCTTCGATTCTTCCAATATACAGACTCTCAGCTCACAATTTTGGTGTCTATACAAAGCTCGTAGCTTTGTATTGGTGTATAATTTGTGACTCAACTCAACACAGAAAAGGAGAATCAATTGGGAGAAGTTTGGAAACCCTAACACCCGAATTCCAGCTTCAAACTTGCAAATGAAGCTCGATTTGATCAACTCCTGGGAATTTATAGTGGACTCAGAGGTTCATGCAGCTCGACACGAGTAGAGGGATGTGTTGTGGAGGGTGTTTTCGTGTCAACGACGGAGAATCGTTGGTGGCGACTCACCAAAGCGCACTAACTCGTGCAACTCTGACCAGAATACTCGAGTCTTCTCAATAATACTCGAGTATTTTGGTCAGTTTTTGAAAAAATATTTATTTTATTTTCTTTCCCTTCAAAACCTTTCCTAAAATTACTTCTAGGTCCCAAAACAGAGACTAATGTGCAAAATACTTATTTTCACATAAATATAATTATCAAATCACATTCACACATTTACTAACAACATATGCATAGATTTTTATCAAAGATTATAATAGAAATAATTAATTATAAATAAACTTTATAATTAACATTTCATTAATCCGGGATTAAAATTTTATGGTGTTACACTACTCCCCCACTTACAAGGAATTTCGTCCCTGAAATTCAACTTACACAAACAACTCAGGATAATCATGACGCATCCTATCCTTTAATTCCCAAGTTGCTTCAATGACATATCCACAAATCCAGATAACTTTGACCAAAAGAATATCCTTCCCTCTAAGCTGCTTGACTCTTCGATCTTCAATTCGGATAGGCATAGCTTCAAAGGTTAGGTTCTCACGTATTTCTAGTTCATCATGTTGAATCTTAAGGACAATGGTGGGATCATGGAAATACTTTTTCAACTGAGACACGTGAAACACATTATGAAGATTAGCTAAAGATAGTGGTAAGGCTAATTGATAAGCTACTGGACCAACTCTTTTAAGAATTTGATAGGGACCAATAAACTTAGGTGATAGTTTCTGGGTTTTCAAAGCTCTACTAACACCTTTGGTTGGTACTATTCTAATGAATACATGGTCACCTTCGGCAAACTCTAATGGTTTCCTTCTCCGATCAGCATAACTCTTCTGCCGGCTCTGAGCAGTCATCATCTTCTCTTGTATCATCTTAATCTTCTCAGTTGTCCCTTGCACAAAATCTGGACCGATAAGAGAACTCTCCCCCACTTGAAACCAGCATAGCGAAGTCTGACACTTTCTCCCATATAGAGCTTCAAATGGTGCCATTCCAATACTCGTATGATAACTATTGTTGTAAGTAAACTCTACGAGCGGTAACATTTGTTCCCAACTTCCTTGACCTTTCAAGACACAGGCTCGTAAAATATCCTCTAATGACTGAATAGTCCTCTCCGTTTGACCATCAGTCTGGGGATGATAAGCAGAACTTAACTTCAACCTTGAACCCAGAGCTTTATATAGACTCTGCCAAAACTTCGATGTAAACCTTGGATCACGATCTGACACGATACTTGATGGCACACCATGTAGACGAACTATTTCTTTGATATACAACTGAGTAAGCTTCTCCAAACAATAGCGCATATTCACCGGAATAAAATGTGCTGACTTCGTTAAGCGATCTACAATCACCCAGATTGCATCATGACCAATAACTGTCCTTCGCAAACCGGACACGAAATCCATTGATATACTATCCCATTTCCATAGCGGAATATCCAAGGGAAGTAATTCTCGTCCTGGCCTTTGGTGTTCCACCTTAGCCTTCTGACACACCAAGCAACACGCTACATACTTTGCCACACCCTTCTTAAGACCAGGCCACGAAAATATCTTCCTTAAATCCTGGTACAGTTTGGTAGCTCCCGGATGCATACTCATCTTGCTCTTATGTGCTTCATCCAGAATCATTCCCCTTACTTCTAACTTATCAGGCACACAAATCCTTGCCCTGAAACGAAGAATTCCATCCTTCCCTTCATGGAATTCTAACTCTTTGCCTTCCTCCATAAGCCTCCTCTTTTCCTTAAGCTCATCATCTTCTTGTTGCAACTCTCGAATCCTTTTCAAGAATTCATTTGCGATCTGCAACATTCCCATTCTGATACTTGTCGGTTCCACTTGCATTGTCAAGCTCAAATCTCTAAATTCTTCTATCAACGCAACTTCTTTGACCATCATTGAACTGATATGCATTGCTTTTCGACTCAATGCATCCGCCACAACGTTCGCCTTCCCAGGATGGTAATGAAGTTCAAACTCATAATCCTTCAGGAACTCCATCCATCAACGTTGCCTCATGTTCAACTCTTTCTGATCGAAAAGGTACTTTAAACTCTTATGGTCACTAAATACCCGAATCGTAGTGCCATAGAGGTAGTGCCTTCAAATCTTTAGAGCGAAAACAACAGCTGCCAACTCTAAATCGTGAGTCGAATAGTTCATTTCATGAACCTTTAGTTGTCTCGAGGCATAAGCTACCACCTTTCCATCTTGCATCAACACACTCCCAAGTCCTTGTTTTGATGCATCACAATACACCTCGAAACTCTTCTGTGGATCAGGCAAAATCAACACAGGAGATGATGTCAATCTTTCCTTCAATTCTCGGAAACTTCTTTCACATTTCTCATCCCATATAAATGGTTGGTCTTTCTGAGTTAACTTTGTCAATGGTAGCGCAATCTTCGAGAAACCTTCTATGAACATTCTGTAGTATCCTGCCAAACCAAGAAAACTTCTCACTTCCGTGACCGACTTCGGTTGTTCCCATTGTAGAACTGAACTCACCTTCGCTGGATCAACAGCCATTCCCTTGTTCGATATCACATGTCCTAAAAACATAACTTCCTTCAGCCAAAACTCACACTTTGCAAGTTTGGCGTACAATTGCTTCTCCTTTAGGACATTCGACACTATCCCTAAGTGTTCGACATGATCCTCCGGACTTTTGGAATAAATTTGGATATCATCGATGAATACAACCATGAATGAATCTAAATAGGGTCTAAAGATTCGATTCATGTAGTCCATGAAAATAGCTGGAGCATTAGTCAATCCGAACGGCATCACTACATACTCATAATGCCCGTATCGGGATCGAAATGCAGTCTTAGAGATATCCTCTTCTCTAATCCTAATATGGTGATACCCCGACCTCAGATCAATCTTAGAAAATACTGAAGCCCCTCGAACTTGATCCATAAGGTCATCTATCCTTGGTAAAGGATACTTGTTTTTAATTGTGACCTTATTCAACTGTCGATAGTCGATACACATCCTCATGCTACCATCTTTCTTTTTGACAAACAAGACCGGAGCACCCCATGGTGACACACTTGGTCGGATCATCTGTTTCTGCAACAACTCCTCAATCAGCTTTTTCATCTCAGCCATTTCCGGTAGTGCCATTCTATAAGGAGCAATAGAAATGGGACCAGCCCCCGGAACTAGATCGATTCCAAACTCAATCTCTCTCTTAGGTGGCAAACCCGGTATCTCATCTGCGAATATCTCAGGGAAATCTCTGACAACGGGAATCTCTTCAATCCTTGGACCATCTTCTTCCACTTCAGTGTTGAACAAACACATATAGCCTGAAGGTTTTGGGTGTCTATAGATAACTACCTTTTTATCACAATCAATGATCACTTGGTTTTGACTTAACCAGTCCATTCCCAAGATCACTTCCAATTGCGATAAGGGTAAGCAGATCAAATCTACCCTAGAGATTTGTCCTAACACTTCTACACAACAGTTAAGACATGCTCTAGAAACAACTACAGGAGCATTGGTAGGGGTTTCTACTTTAAGAGTATAAGGCAATTCAGATATGGGAAAACTCAAATGATTTACACATTCATAAGAAACAAATGAATGCGTTGCACCAGAATCAAACAAGACATTGCAAGGCTGACCATTTAGCAAGTAATTACCTTGCACAAGATCAGAGGATTGACTTGCTTCCACACCACTAAGCGTGAAAACCCTACCTTGAACCAAAGACTTATCAGCTACCCCTTCGGATTGGTCTTGGCCGGTTCCTTGCAGTATTTCGCAAAATGTCCTGGCTTTCCACAATTAAAACAGCCACTTGTCGCCCAAAAGATACGACCATAATGACGACGCTTGCACTTATCACAATATGGAGCCTCATTGCGGAAATTACCTCTATCATTTCCTCCAACTTTTCCCTTGCCTTTCCTCGGTGATCATATGGACCCTTTCCTCGATTGTTGAAACCTTTGCGTCTCTAAGGTCCATAACTTCGACTATCCTTCTTCTCCGGTGCTTGAAACCCCTCTGCCTTCTTGTCATCTTCATACATCCTACACATATACACCAGTGCAGGAAAACTCTGAATCCTTTGATAACTGAAGATATATTTCAATTTAGGCCTCAAGCCACCTTTAAACTTGATACATTTACTTCTCTCATTTGGATTGTTCTGGTAATATGGAGAGTACTTCATCAACTCCTCGAACTTACCTGCGTACTCACCCACACTCATGTCTCCTTGTTTTAACTGCAAAAGCTCAACTTCCTTCTTCCTTCTCAAATATTCTGGGAAGTATTTATTGAGAAACTTCTCCATAAACACACCCCAGTTAGCATCCCTTCCTTCATAATGAAGGAGCTGCACTGTGTGATTTGTAACACCCCGTCTGAATACCTCACATTTTTTTAATTGGTAAAGTAATCGATTTGAGAAAATGTTTTCAAAAGGGTATTTTGAAAAAGTATTTCTTGAATTAAATTTATTTTGTGATTTCAAATGATAAAGAGTTTTAAGGAAAATGATTTTTGTGAAAAAACCCTATGAATTTTGGATTGAGTTTTGAATTGAATTGTTTAAAGTATTTAAGTATTTAAGTATTTAATATTTGGTATTTTGGTATTTTATGGAAAATGATGGTTTTATGAAAAAGAAAATAAAAAATGAATTATGGTGCATGTGTGTGTGTAGGTGTCGCCGTGTGGTGTGTGTGTGTGGCATGCATCATGCAAAAAAATTTTGACTTCCTTGCACCCTAGGTTAGTAGCCAAATAGCCCTAGGTTTAGTTTAAGTGTAAAGCTTGATTAGGAGTTTGACCAACCAATAGGAAGTAAGCTTAAGCCTAATCCAACTTCATTTGTCCAATGGCTTGGCTTGAGCCATGCAAGCCTTGATGATGCCAAAATTACCCTTCCTAGTAACACCCTTGGCCGAATTCCCTCAAGGGCAAGAAGGGAAATGCTTTGTTTCTCCTTATAACCCCAAACCGTAGCACACCCATTCATTTTTGCTTCTCATTTCTTTTCCAAACCAACACACAATTCCTAAGAGTCTTCAACACACTCTTAGAGAGACTTAGAGAGAGAGAGAGAGAAACCGTAAGCTCAAGAGGAGAGGAAGGAGAAGATCAAACCCAAAGCCTTAGGATCCTTGAAGACTAAGTGAAGAAGGTTGAAGATCCTTTCTTTTTCTTTAGAATTTTCGAAGATCATAGGATGTTAGTGGTAGTTCTTAATTTTCTAAGACTTGTAAAGTTCTTTGTTGTTGTATGTTCAATTTCTTTGAAGATCTATGTTTGTAAGCACTTGTAAAGCCTTGATCTTAAGTTCCAAGAACATCATAAGCTTGTAGAACCCTAACCCATGGACATTATTATTCGGTCATGCTTAGAAAAAAATAGGTTGTGATGATTTTTATTTCATTTTGAGTCCATGCATGTTAATTTGATGCTTGATAAAGTTGATCTAAATGATTTTCATGCTTTCATTTCAACTTTGATTCTTCTAAAGCTTTGATCTTGGATTTTAATTCAAAAGGCTTTGATCTATTTCTTTGATCTTGAAAAAGACTTGTTTTCTTGCCTTGATTTTCAAAGCTTTTGATCTTGAAGTTTGATTTCTGATTTTTGAACTCAAAAGTTTTGTTTCCTTTACATGCATGTCACGGTTTTGAGGGAAATCAAAGGAAAACAATTTTCTTTTCAAATGATTTTTGTTTTGATCTAAATTTATGTATTTCCAAGCTAAGGAATTTAAGTTTTTCACTTGGCCTTGTTGATGTAATTTTCGGCCAAGCTTTGAAAACAAAGGATCATAAATATTTCTCATGAAAAGCTTCTTGCATGAGTTTTCTTTTTGATTTCCATGATTTTTAAGGCACATGCAAGGGATGAATAAAAATGAAATGGTGTTTGAAGTGACTTGTAGGTCACGGTTTTGAGAAGGAAAAAGGGAGTGTTGTTTTCTAAAACCATGTGTTTTAAAGTGCATGTTTTTGGTTGGCTAAATTAAGGGTTTTTGCATGAAAAACAAATGCATCAAAGACTTTGTTTTTCTCTAGTGATGGTTCGGCCTATGTTAGGATGTATAGGCTAGATTCTCTTTTTGCATGAAATTGTCTTCTTGAAATTATTATATTTTATGACTTTGTTTTAAGAAAAATTTATTTGAATTATGTTGTTTTGTTCTTGGTTCAATTCGGTTTTGACTAAAGGAAAGGAGTAAATGAATTTGATTATTTCTAAAAGTATTTTTATAGTTTGATTTCTTTATCCTTTGCTGACCAAGAATTTATTTCAAAGTATTTCACTTTTAAAAATGATTTTTAGTTGTGAAAAATGTGGATTTCAAGTGTTATGTGATTTATAAAAAGTTAGGATGAAAATTATGGATTTTTCAATGGTTTTACAACTTGAATAAGTGGCTGGACTTTTCCATACAGCCACATAAACCATTTGTTTTATTTATTTTAATGTAAAGTTTTCCAATGATTTTCCAAGGATTTCAATTATGAGAAAAGATTGAAAATTGTTTTGATAAACACTTGTATTTTAAGAAAAGAATAAAGAAAGTAAAGGATTTCCTATTCAAGAGATCAAGTTGAGATTTTTAATTGAAATGATTTTTGATAAAAGTGTATTTATTTACCTCGAGGTTATTCAGTGGACGGTGGGAACTATTCTCAAGGAGAAGCTAGAGATCCCCAAGGTCAAAGTATTTCTCTTGCTGGATTAAGAGGTGAGTGAGATTGTGGTGAGCCCGTAACATGGTTGCTCGTATGGTGGTAACATGAGTTTACGCGATATTCTGTTCTATGTTTCTTGAATTAGTGCATGTTTATTCCTATCCTATGTTAGTTCCTTTCTCATTCTTTGTAAAAGTTACTCTTCGCGAAATGAGTCTGAATGTCGTTATGAATGTGTATGAGAAAGCGAAAGTAAAGTGTGAGGATAAGTGAAAGAGAGATATGTGTTGAGATTCAAGATCATGTGGTGGAGTAACATAGTACCGGATGAGAACATTGCGCTCGTAGAGTCGAGCTTTGTGCTAAGCGAATGCGTGATGGAAATGATGGTGCAAAAGAGATATGTGAGAATGATGTGATGGCATGGTGGCCATGTGGCTTGAGAAAGTGATGGTTTGATTATGTGAAAGTGGGGAAAGATGTAACCCTTAGTGATCGGGTCTTGTCGAAGGGATGGATTAAGGGCAAGCCGATCTTAGGCTAATTAAAGATGCTAAAAGACTTTAAAAGATTTTAAAAGACACTAAAATACATTAATATATGCGGTGAGGTATACGAGTGTGAAGTAGTGGAGAGGAAGATACTATGGGTATCTGCGGATACTCAGGTGGAGATTGCATGAGGGGAGGGCAAGGACGGTGAAACGTCAAGAAGCCTCGAGTACATTTCTAGGCGGGACGAATCCCACAAGTGGCGCACTAACGTGGTGGGGACTGGGTCTAATGCCGTGGAAAGTACCGCATAGCTAACTAGAAATGATACTGTCACCCCCTTGAATGCAAGTCTACAACAGTGAGAGGGACTGCAACGGGGCATTGTGTTTGCCACTGCGTGGACAGTGAGCCTTAATGTTATTGATATGATTTGAGGACGAGATCCTCCTGGTCTGGGACCATTTGTGTTGAGACAGCTGTCGTGCCCGCGTGGTAAAGGTCCTGTACTCCTGTTGGCTTCCGACTAGGCTTGGATGGTGACCGAGGAGATGTAGAGAGTGCGTTTATCCTTAGTGATGGTGATTCCCCTACCTCATTGAGTGAGCTGAAATGTGATAAAACTTAATAACCAAAGAGTAAATATATAACTGAATGATGATGAGAATATTGTTGAGCTGATGTTGTTCTGAGAATCATGTTTCTGGATTGGTGGTCTACGCTTACTCATTTTAAGTGTTTATTTATTTGCATACCTTGTTTATTTCGATTATTATGTTACCCGCTTTGTTATCCTATGCTGTCAAAGTGATCTATCCGTGTGTTCTCTACGCTCTTGGTATTGTGTCTCATTTTGTGTACTGGTCAAACGTCGTTGTTGTCTGTTCTTCTTTCTATCGAGTCTACCCTGAGACCTTACGGTAAACTTGTTAGTGTATGGCACACTAACTCTCTCCTACCTGGTTGTCGTATTGGCATCTGCCGGTATTGCAACGGGTAGATGGCATATCATGTAGCAATCCACATGTGGCCTCTTCAGGGAGGAGCAAGGGAAATGGTACCTGATGGCTGGATCTTGTGAGACCCGCAATTTTTCCCAATTTATTTAAATTATAATATTTTCTATTTGCCTTTATTTTATTTGGTTATATTTATTTTAAGGATAATTTGATGGGATTTGTTATTAAAAAGTTGGTTTTGGTTATATAAATATATATATATATATATATATGTGGCATTAATACATATATATATGCATATGATTATAAATTTTTATTTAATAAATGAGAAGATTATTTTTGGGATAGAAATAATTGGTAAATATATTTTTATCTTAGAAAAATAACGTTGGAGTGATTTTAACTAATGTTTTGATAAAAATGTGAATTTTCAAGTTATAGTGTTTTAACTTCGAAAATTCATATCTTTTTAACCGTAAGTTAGAAAATTACAAATTATATGTCCAAACGATCGTATTGAAATGTAGTATTCAAAAATGAAAAAGTTTTATTTTTGAATCGATTTACGAAAAATTAGTTTCTGGGTGAATTTCTATACGAATTTGAAGCTTTTGAATTATTAAAAATAGTTAGGGACTTCAAATTAATTTTTCCTTTTGGGGATCCACTTTATATATGAAAATATGATTTCAAAAATTTAAATTGAGGCCATATCTACTGTAAATTGGTACAGTCAATTATTTTGGCTTAAATTGCATTTTTCCTAGTTTTAACCTATAGTTATTGTTATAAAAATGATTTTAAATATTTTCCTCCACATTTTTTTTAGTTGGACGGTGGGGGTATATTTCAGGGAGTATAATACTTTATGATACCACTTATTTCATGGCTGCACTATTCAGAAATTTATTTGAAAGTATTTGATTTTTTTTAACATGCATCTTCATTGGATGGAAAGGTGGCAAGTTAGGATAAGTAAAAGAAAAATTTATGGCCCCTCTCAAACAGAGTGCACCGTCCAGCCCTTGGTAAAGGAGAAGTTTATTTTGTTGATTTCCCATTAAGAGCATTAGAGTATAAATTTGAAAACACATGGGAGTTTGATGAAACATTGATGGAAGCATTATTACCTATGACAAAAAAAAATATATCAAATGAACCTAGACTGCACCCTTTTTCATATTTCGGCCACCCCATAGTCTTGTGGGTTAGAATACCAATTTCCTAAACTCTATAAATATATGCCTAGAAACCTAGTCCTATTTTCTTTTGTTCCCAAAAAGAAATTGCAAGCAAAAAAGAAAAAGAGGAGAACTCTATCCAACAAGTGAGGAGGTCGTGGCTTCCTGGAAGAGAAGGAGACTAACTTTTGCATTTTTCTTCTAATATTTTGCTAGGTAGAAAGGTATACCTATTACCCTATGATAATTTGTTTGCTATTTGTTCATATTTTTTTGTCGAATTTCAAAAGCTATGTTCATCTTCTATGTTATATTATATTTTAGAAAAAAAAAAAGTATATTATTTTGTTGGGAATGAACTTCTATTATCATCTTCTTTTGAGGCCTCTAAAACATTTTTATACCCATGAACTTATGTTATTATTATTTTGTCATTTGTTCTTACAATATGATTTAAATATATATATATATATATATATATATATATATATATATATATATATATTTTGGGTGGTTTTAATTTTTTTGACCGAAGTTTTTAAAGGCCAAGGGATGTCGATTTATTTTTTTGTGACTTTGAATGAATAATCTATGTTTATATATGTGTTGATATGAGTATATGTAGTTATGGAAATAATATATATACTTGTTGTCTTTTTCCTTTTTTTATCGAATAATGTTTTTTTTAGTAAAAGGTCATGGTTTAATGTTTATGATGAGGGTATATATGTAAAAATATGTGTTATAAGTACGTGTGAAGATAATATGTGATTAGGAATATTTTTTTAGTTGCTGGTCCTAGTATTTTTATGATGGTCGATTGATATATATATATATATATATATATATATATATATATATATATAAAGTAATAAGGAAGTGAATTTTTGTTAAGTAAATATATGATAAGTTGCAGTAATTTTATTTTGTATACTATAGATTATAAGTGTGAGAAAAATGATAAGGAAGTGAATAAGGAAGTGAATTTTCTTTTCTTATGGTTAAGTGCTTATATGTTATATTGTATACTATAGATTATAAGTGTGAGAAAAATGATATTTTTATAAAATATTTAAGTTGCTGTCCAACAACTATTTTTAAGCCAAAAAGTAAATTTTTGAATTGTTTAAGTGTTTGACTAATTTTCTTGAGTGTTTTCTTTTAATTTTCTAAATTCCTAAATGTTATATGATATGTGTAATATGATTATTTGATGTGTATACATGAAAAGAAACATTTATATGAAAATATTTTAATTCTGAAAAAAAAAATATTTTAATTCTGGAAAATAAATTTTATTTGGACCGTGGGTCCCAAATTAAATTTTGTATGTATTTGATACTTAATTGTATATAGATGTATGTATTATAAAGTGTAGTTTGAAAGTATGTGTTTTTAGGACTTTTTAAGTGCTGTCCAAAATTGAATTGGATGTAGTTATATGATATTTAAATGTTATTTGGATAGTAAGACTTGTGTATTGTATATAGGAAAAAGTGGCATAATTCTTGAGTGAGTAGTTTAGGAGAAAAGTGACTTTTGTAATTGTAATTGGATGCTGTCTAGAAAAATTATTAAGTTGCATTAGCTCAAAGAATTATTTTGGACTTGGTACAATGCATGAATTTTAATTAAGAATATTTGTTTATGTGTTATGGTACTTGTTTATGTGATAAAATGATTTATTAGTTGCTGTCCCAATTTCTTAAAAATGTTGCATCAAGTTAGAATAATGTAGTTTGGTTCGTTTATATTAGTAATGGCGTGGTAGTTGTTATATAAGTTTTTGGTTATGATTCTCATGTAAATAAAAATATTAGTGACCAAGTCTTGTATATATATTTAGTAAAATGATAAATTTATGACGTGTTTTAAAAAGGAGTTTTTGAATCTTTTTGAAATATATTGAGTTTTATAAGTGTTTGAATGGTAATTGTCATATGCCCTTGAAAAGTGATTTGTGATTTTATTTAGTAAAAGGTTTTGATTTTTATATGATTGGGAAAGGAATAATTTATCCCAAGTATTGGATATTGGAATACAAGTCTTTTTGATTTCTAGAATTACTTAAGGAATTTGTATTTGTTAAAAGTTGTGTGCCTTTAGTGGGTTTGCTTATTGGTATGGATATTTATAAAGTTATTGTAAATGTTATTGGTAAAGGCTTTCGTACAGATTCGGGTGACGTGACTTCAACTCAAGAGGACACTAATTTTGTAGCTTCAACTCAAGGTGAGAGAGAAGCCTTCTTAAGACATAGTGGCATGTAGGGTAATATTAGGACGTTCCGTGTCATCTCAAAGGTCGGAACTAGGGATCTATCGAGTGAGTAGTAGAACGACAATTGTGTGTGTATGTCCCGCCGTTCATACGAAAACACGATCCCTCGGATATAATTGTATGTGTTATATATCTTGTTTTATTATGATGTTGAATCTATCATAATATTAAATTATTAATGATAACATGTCTGGCGAATATGATATATCAACCTATTATTGGAAAATAATGGATTCATAAGATGTCATGGTGGATAATTTTTGGGAATTGATTAAAGGCTTTATGGTTTAAGGAATTAATATGGAACCTTTACAGAGGTTTATGAAAGTTATAATACTACCCCCGGATCGCATTGTCATGATGACATGCTTGATCTTTAAGTGTTGAATTCCCTGTGACCTGGAAGTGTCCATGAGAAGCTAATCCCTTAGAGGTCGAGGCCCGTTAGAAGCAAGGTTTAGAATGGGTCGACTACAACTAGGAATGTTAAACTTTGTAAAACTCTCCGATAACTTAAAAGACATAGGAATCCTTTATTTAAACCTTGCGTTGAGAGTGAAGTATTGGAGAGGAAAGACACCCTGTTTATCTACGGATACTCAGGTATGCTTGGAGATAGGAGTTCTTCAAGTGATGATTGCAAAAGGGGAGGGCAAGGACAGTGAAACGTCAAGAAGCCTCGAGTACTTCTCTAGGCGGGACGGGACTACAATGACAAGGTTCACGCAGGAGTCTGGGCTTTCGTCGTAGCGAGGACTGCAGGCCAACTGGAGATAGTACTGTCGCCCCCTTGAGCAAATCATAGATGGTGAAAGGGAACCTGAACGGGGCTAGAAGTTTGGTAAGGGTTGGGTTTTTGGAAACTTTTATGAAATGAATCTTGTTGACCGCCGGTGTTGGTCACATGAATTTTTATATCTTACTGACCACTGGCGATGGTATAGCTTTTTCGTTTACCGACTTTGATGCCAGTGTGGCTAGGGTTCCTGTGTGTCCCATCTGCTTTCCGAACTAGGATATGGTTGGGCTTGTGGAGGAGATGTAACGTGTGTGATATCCATCCCTTGAACCTCGGTAATGGTACCCCCTTCAATTTACCGATGGTTGTGACGTTAAAACGTAGAGCCTAAAGATGATTAATTACAAATGTTATGGTATCTTATGGGGAAAGACTTCATGGTTTTATTTATAAGGAAATGATGATGTATATGTATGCTATGACATGATTGTATGGTCTTAATATTCCCCTATAGTGAGCCCACGCCGTCGACGATAATATCGTTCGGAAGTGCTTACTCTCTCTATTTCCCTTTCCTGTGGACATTGGGGAACAATGTCCACAGATGGCAGATTATGTAGTACGAGTAGTGGTTGATCAAGTCGAAGGAGGATTGCGGGATGACGCACATACAAGAGAAAGCGGAAGCAGCAATTCGAGGAGTCTCCTAGACACTCGTGGTGGAGGATAGCAATGAAGACTTGTAGTATAAGATAGGATAGTCTTTGCTTTGTATCCTATCTTAAGGTGATTAGGACATGATTAATCTGTCCCGAATGTTGTGACGCTCTCTTTTTAACTTGAAAATAATTAATATTTCCAAATAATTGAATACTTGCTATCAAAATTTGGGCTAGAAAATTTTTCTCCTTTTTAGAACTAGTACTTGCTCGTTCATAAACCCTTTTGAACATAAACCATTTTTGAAAGTTCGGCATAACAATATCTTAGTTTCGAAAAGGCTCTCGAGATAACATTTCCTTAACTATAGAAAATACTCTTCATAGTTAATATTAAAACATACTATATGCCTCTCGAGTTGAATTTGAATATATAAAGCATAAACTTATCGCCGAATCCTTTCTCAATAGAAATCAGAGTTCGCGGAAGTAAAAACAATACTTATGGGGCACTGCTGAGGTAAAGAAACATCATATATATATAAGTCATAATATAAACCCCATCAGTACAGTCAGTAGAAAGTGATAAAAAGTCGAGATAGCAAGTTTTGATGAAACATATACAGACCAGCTGCATACAATAAAAGCTCACTCTAAGACCTCTCAGATATATATAATATATATAACAAAATCCAAAATAGAAGTCCCAGAGCAAGTCATCCGTGTCCTCAACAGCTCCTCAGATCCTCCACAGCTCTATCCCTAGGATCTAGGATCCAAAACATCTACGCTATGCAAGCTCCTATGAACCAGCGGGTCCACCTCTAGCAGAAACAGTCGGCTAACCATGCACCTCCTCCTCGCTCTCATCCTCCACAGGGTCCTCCTCGACTTCGCCCGACTGTGTAGAGACACCACCACTGGGTCTAAGGTCTGCAGAAGCAGTCCTATCCAAGTCAGTCGGACCAGGAGAAGGAGTCTCCTCAGTAACAACTCTACGGGAGGAAGGATGGGAACGAGTGGCAGCTCTAAAACGAAAACTATGAAAACGACACATAGGTCGAGCCAGGGGTGGTCCTCTATATGTATAAAAAGGTGGAACATGCATAGTGTAGACTAAGGGAATCCTAAATCGACGAGGTCGCACTCGCACCAGAGGGTTAGGGTGGTAGAGAGTGATCTCAACCTCCCCCTCAAAAGTGGCACGGTGCTCCTCATACGTCCATATACCGCTAGGGATAGGGCGTATCTCGATGCAAGCTAGGTAGCTAGCCATCACCTAAACAGGGCACAGGGAGTAAGTATACACATATACATAATTGATAAAGACTAAATTACAATCACAAATATATCATGGACAGATCATAATGCAAATACATATGAGCACACCAGTTTTCAACATTATAACTCTTATAATGCAAGTGGCATGATGTATGATTTTCTATCCACAACTGAGGCCTCTAAAAGTCCATCTTGGACGTCCATCCAATACACCCTTGTGTTCCCGGAACACCGACATTTGTTCCCAGAACATAATGCCGAACCATACTTGGATAATAAGCATCACTCCCGGAGTGTGCACCACGTTCCCAGAACGCATACGTTCCCAGAACGCATAAAAACCAGGTCCCAGACACTGGCCACATATCTATAATGTGTCATCAAGTAGGTTATAATTTGGTACTCCCGGAGTACCCTCCTCATATTCCCAGAATATGATAAACGTTCCTACCAACCAGACTTCCAGTCTATATGGATGCACAAATATCAGGGTTGGTTTTATCTTTACATTAATTAATGTGATTTAGAAATATTCCAATTTCCCTTTTGAATGATTTATTTGAGGCATACACTTTGGCATAAAATTTTCCTTTGAATTTTCTCAAAACATGCCCTTAAACTTAGATTAGGTAAAACAAAGTCAATGGTATTCAAAAACTTAACTGTTTATTTTTCAGATTCAGGTACTAACCGGTTACAGTTTCAGGCTAACCGGTTAGAATTACAGATCTGAACTGTTTACCATTGCAATTCAGAAAAACCCTTTTTTCTTGAATTTACTACCCAATCCATAAACAATTAAACATTGTTTTATGCCTCAAAAATCACAGTTTCCATCATTCAAAAGTCCAAATCACATTTTGTTTTCCATAAAGCATAATTTCCCCTTGAAATTATTTCATTAAATTAAGGTATAAACCCCTTACCCTTAAATCTGAACCAAGAGAGTATTGTCACCTCACTTTCAGATTCTTTTCAGTAAATTTAAGGTATAGATTTGAGTAAAATTAGTGAAACTTCAGGACAGTTTTATAAAATCATAGATGGTGAGAGGGAACCTGAATGGGGCTAGAAGTTCGGTAAGGGTTGGGTTTTTGGAAACTTTTATGAAATGAATCTTGTTGACCGCCGGTGTTGGTCACATGAATTTTTATATCTTACTGACCACTGGCGATGGTATAGCTTTTTCGTTTACCGACTTTGATGCCAGTGTGGCTAGGGTTCCTGTGCGTCCCATCTGCTTTCCGAACTAGGATATGGTTGGACTTGTGGAGGAGATGTAACGTGTGTGATATCCATCCCTTGAACCTCGGTAATGGTACCCCCTTCAATTTACCGATGGTTGTGACGTTGAAACGTAGAGCCTAAAGATGATTAATTACAAATGTTATGGTATCTTCTGGGGAAAGACTTCATGGTTTTATTTATAAGGAAATGATGATGTATATGTATGCTATGACATGCTTGTATGGTCTTAATATTCCCCTATAGTGAGCCCACGCCGTCGACGATAATATCGTTCGGAAGTGCTTACTCTCTCTATTTCCCTTTCCTGTGGACATTGGGGAACAATGTCCACAGATGGCAGATTATGTAGTACGAGTAGTGGTTGATCAAGTCGAAGGAGGATTGCGGGATGACGCACATACAAGAGAAAGCGGAAGCAGCAATTCGAGGAGTCTCCTAGACACTCGTGGTGGAGGATAGCAATGAAGACTTGTAGTATAAGATAGGATAGTCTTTGCTTTGTATCCTATCTTAAGGTGATTAGGACATGATTAATCTGTCCCGAATGTAACCCGAGTTGTAATATGGATTATTTTAAATGGAATAAAAGAAGTTCTTTTTGATTATGTATGAAGTTCATTTAAATAATTAAATGTTTTTCCGCAAGTTAACCATCGAATAAATTTGGGATCACAAAAAGGGAGCTTTTTGGAAATAAGTTAGTAACATCTCTTTTTGGAAAGGAATTTTATGTTGCAAGTTTATGAATCAAATAATTTGAAACCAAGTTAATCCAATTGTTTTATTATAAAAACCTTTTTGGTAAAAGAATTAAAATAAACTGACTTTGGAAATGTTTATTATTAAAAAAAATGGCGCAAATTTTTGGTGAAAATTCTAAGTCCAAATTGGGGTGTTACAGATCTGGCGTGGCGAAACTCGATTGGAGATCGACGATCCGAGACACATTCTCCAAGGAGCAAGCATGGACGTGCACGTGGGACAAGTCACTCTCCGTGATTATCAGAATGGTGGACCGAGGGAGTATCACGAGTTTGGTGGTGATCCTGCACCCTTGGCGGCTGCGATTCCTCAACCAATGGAGGAAGAGGATGCTAGTGATTCCGATCACGAAGCGGAGGTGGATTCGAGCGAAGATATGGAAACGGATGCTAGTTCCGTTGAAGAGTGATTCCCTGTTGTCTGTGTCTAAAGAATGTTGTGTGTCTAGGATCTGAGTTCCAGTCGAGGATTATCTTGTGATGTACTACAGATGTAATCAGCTACTTTTATTTTTGTTTGTAATCTTTTGTAATGATGGCCTACTTTTGGAAAACATTTGGAGTATAACTCCAGTACTCGTGGCTCATGCTTTTTTTATTTTCAATAAAAACAGTTTTATTTTTCAATGATGATGTTGAGTGGGGAGTTTCGAAAGTGACAACTCGATTTTCGAAAGGGTTGTGTTAGTTATTAACGAAATCATGTTTTAAAAAAAATGGCCTCATTTTTGCAACAAAATAATAATAATTCAGTTAAGTTTTCGGAAGCGAAAATCGGGCTGTTACATGATTCCACCAATTCTCAGCTTCGTCTTCTAACATATAAACTGCATATGCCACCTTTTGAGCTTCTGTGCAGTCTAATGTTCTAAAGATTTTATCCATAGTATGAATCCACTTATTAGCTTCCTCAAGCTTAAATCCTCCTTCGAACTTAGGTGGATTACAACTTCTAAAATCACTACAACATTTTTGGCTTTAGGCAACACTTAAATTTCAACGGTTAAAAAACCGTTGCCTATACATGGAATAAGCAACGGTTTTTCGTGGGTAGCCAAATAATACCAATTAGCAACGGTTTTTATTCATTTCTGTTGCCAATTACTTCATATCAACATATCCTTCCATATAGGCAACGGTTTTTAAAGTGTTGATGGAAAGGACCACGTTTTTAAAATCGTTGCCTAAAACTTGAAAAAAACCGTTGCTAATAATTGTTTTATATTAATATAAAGTTTTTATAGGCAATGGTGTATCAGAAAAGACTGCATTTTTTTATGTGTTGCCTAAACCTTCATTAAAAAACCGTTCCCCAAAACATGCTAAAAAATTGAGGAAGAGTAGAGCGCCTATGTTAAAATTTAGCGCCAACCTAAATCAGAACCCCCAAATTATCAGAACAACTCTGACCTTCCACCTTTCACTCTCACTCGCGCTGCTTCTCACCCGAAGCACCTCCTCCACGGTTCCACCTCAGAAGCACCTCCTCCACGGTTCTCACTCCCCTCTCACTCTCGATCGCGCTGCTTCTCACTCCGAAGCACCTCCACGGTTCCACCTCCGAAGCACCTCCTCCACGGTTCCACCTCCACGGTTCTCACTCCCTTCTCACTATCGAACTCTCCACGGTTCCACCTCCACGGTTCTGCCTTAGAGGAGCACTCACACATAATCTCTGTTCGAGTTCCTTTCTCACAAGGATCGGTGAGTTCCTTTCTCAATCTCTCACTCCATGCTTCTGCTACTTCAGCTTTTAATTTTAGCGTTTCTAATTTTGATTTCTCTGTTTCCATACATTTTGTGTTTGCATTTTGAGTTCTAGGGTTACAAAATTGATTCGATTGGTGGTTATAGGTCCTATAGTTTGTGCTTTAGGGTTTTGTAATTGATTATTCAAAAATGGTTTTTGGATTGTTTCACTGTTGTTCTGGCTTTGATTTGTTGTGTATGCAATTCTGAATTTGTAAAATTATCAACGATTGAGTGGGCAACATGTTCCTAAACTTAGAAAGTTTGCTCCTCTGCCTGCACGATGGGAACAAACAACCTTCATGTACCCACACTTTGCCATCATCCATATCATGTTCCTTCTTTAATTTTATTACCGAGGAATGTCTGTCTTCATTTAAAAACAATATAATACTACTTTCTAAGTTGCTTTATTTTCTTCAATAGAACCAACTACCAAGGTCGCATGCTGCTAAATAAAGAAATGCAGAGATGAAAAGAGATGACAATAAATCTAACTAAAGTTGCAAGGATCTAGTCATCTAGTACAAATGCCATGGTTTATCATAATCGAGATAATATATTTAACTTACAGTGCGAGTTTTACATGTCGTAAAGTTTAATGAGAGTCTTCAATGATAAACCATGTTGTAAAGTTTAATGAGAGTCTTCAATGATAAACCAGCTAGTTTAATGATAGTCTTCAATGATAAATCTAACTAAAGTTGCAAGGATCTAGTCATCTAGTACAAATGCCAAGGATTAATGAGAGTCTTCAATGATGATGTAAAGTTTTTTACACATGTTGGGTTTGCACTAGTTTGATGTCATCTGTGTCATAACCGTTAGCCTCTAAGCCAGAGTTTATGATCTTTTTTGCACACTTTTGAGATTCAGGGACTAAATCCCACATATATAATACTAAGTTTAGGTAGTTAGATCACTAATGCAAATGAAATCAGATACCATATCTGAGACCTACTCCTTTAAATGTTGGTCCAAACTGAATTCTTTGATTAGCAGATGGCACTGAGACAACAAGTTTCAGTATTCATCAATCACTAATCAATGACACTTAGAGCACCTTCCAAAAAGATTTTATCAAAGTCTTCAATGTGCTATTTCCAAAATTTAAAGATTGAAAATTTGACTCTGGACTTGATCTCTAAAGCCATCAAAAATCTTATCTTCTTTTCGTTTGAGAACTCACTAATGCAGTTCTGTTCATTATCTGCTTAAATTTACCAAAGCACAATAATTCACATGCTGGAATAGTTACTTCCAATACACATAAGCAAGATGGATTTATTCCTGGTAAGAAGTAAGAGACAGAGAAATTCTATATGCACTTATAAACAACTATGTCTATGATAATTTCTTGAATGGTACAGCACAACAAAATTTCATACAAGCCTCATACTTCAAACCAATTTTTTGGCCTAAAGTTCCTTATTACTGAAGTCTTATACTAATAACAATTCTTGTTTCCATCCTCTATTAACTTTCTCAATAAACTCTTGCACTCTTCTCTTCAGCTCATCATCCTCTTCCTCTTCCTCTTCTTTTTCTTTGTTGCAATCATCATTGTCTTTAATTTCAGCTGTTCACTGCTAATGCTTCTGCTTTAGTGTCTTCTTCTTCTTCTGCTTCTTGGACTTGTGATACTTGTGGTGATGATCCTATGTCTTTTTGAACTAGACACTTGGAGTTTGTTTCTTGTTTGTGAGTTGTATCCATGGACAAAGGGATTTCACTCTCTTGATGAACACTGATGAGGCTTGGCTTCAAGTCCACTAAGATAATGACAATGATCAAATTGCAAAAGCAGAAAATGAATGCAGAACTAGATGTTGCTTGAGTGATGAACTCTAGTATAGAATCTAACATGGTTGTGATGTGAACAACAAAATGAGGACTCAAACACAAAAGAAAAATACTTAAGAGTGAGAGGGGCTGAGAGAGAGGGAGAGTATGTAAGAGCTAATAAGAACCTAAGAGCTTCTACTGTATATGCAGTTTTATGATCTTTACGGCATATTTAAAGCTTTGTTAGGATATATGCAAATGTGGAAAGAACCTTTTTTGAAGCAAAATTGAATCAATTCTGATAAGGTGTGGTGTGAAAGCTATTAGAATATAACAATATAATATAACTTTTGGATTATAATTGATGTACTAACTTTTGTATGATAGTTGATGCATTAGGTTAAAATTCTGTTTTATCTTCTTTATTATATTGTTTGAGTTATTTTATTTTTCTGTTGACTTACTTGTGTTTAATTAGTGGAGAGAGTAATTTATTCTGTAATACAACAACTTAACTTTCTTGTATGGTCAATTTGAAAATTAGAAATCAATGATTGAACCTAGTACTAATCTTTTATCTCCCACGAAATTAAGTGTTTTTCATTCATTAAGCTAGCATAGCTCCTTTGCTAACAGTAAACAAATTTCAGTATTTTAGTTCTACATCTGATGCAAGTTTTAAATTTGTGAAGACATAGGTTTTATAGCAGCTTATTCATTATAAGCATAATCGGACTAGGATTCTATATGTTAAAGTTCAAGGTCCAGAATATATACTGTTTAATTTTCAGAATGTTTGACTACAGTATCTGCTCATCAAGAGTTTTAAGACTATATAGTTAAAAGAAGTTCTTAGATAAATTTAGAGGATCCCTATTGTAAATAAACTTCTATCACACTTCAGATTTGGTTATATCTAAAAAAAAGATAGCAAGCCTCTTGAAATGGTAAAAATAAAATGATCAAATTGTAATAAGTACAAGGCAAAGTCACATAGGGCTCAACTCTGCAGCATGTTCACTGTGGCTTTGTTAACTTTAAGGATTACACCATTGAAAATATGGTGCAGAAAAAAAATATAAGAATTGCCACAATGCTTTTATATAACAAAGATAAAGATTATGCTGTTCTTTTCGTTCTCTAAAATGGATAGTAGACTCAAAATGCCAAGATATTAAATGTACCTGAATTTATCCCAAAGTTTTATAATTTTAACGCTCTGTTTTATAATCTCTGCTTTCTTGTGTCAACTTAATTAGTTTGATAGGGATCAATAATATTAACCTACTCCGGTAGTTGTAGTCTCCCCCTCACCCTGGAATAATCTCTAGTTCTGCTTAGATTATTATTTAGTTTCAGGCTTTGTCATTTTTTTATTATTATTAATTAAATGTATATCTGCAGTTTTAGGAGTCTTTGGTTTTGTAACGGAATGCCTTGATGTTTATGATTTTAATGGCGATCTTATTATTATCAATGAAAACAACTTGTTTTTTTAGTCTTAATTTCTCTTCTCTTCCATTTTGAATTTTGGAACTTGCATGGAGTAGAGGTGTGAGATAGATGCTAATTGAATGTGACTCTTCTTCTCTTGTTGTTCATTTGGTGTGTACTAGCTAGGAATGGCCAAGAGCACCAAAGATTACCATCGATTCTTGATTTGGTGTGCCTGCTTTGCTTTTTAAAAAACAGAATTTATTTCTTTTTTCCTTTAAACAGTACAAACTTTTTTATTGTGGAACTTTTGTTTTTGTTTTTGCTTCTATTTTTGTTCTTATTATTATTTTGCTCAGTTCCTGTTCTTGACTTCAGCATTCAACTCCACTTAGCTGCAGAAATTGACGTTGTTGATGACTTATACTGAAATACTGATTTTGAGATATCAAGCTCAACTGGTGCTGATTATGAGATATCATGCTTAAGTTAATGTGTAATGCGGTTGACTGCAGGGATTTAAAAGGGAAACAAGATTCACATGGAAATCCTCTGCCATTGAGATAATCAACAAGATTGAAGAAGCCGCAAAACCTCTTCGATTTGATGTGCAGAATAAAAAATACAAGGTAATAAGCTATAATTGAGCAATAATTATGAGCTTCTAACTCATGAATCTAGCTCTATTTCTGATAGTATTTTGTGAGATTAATAAACCATCACCTGTATTGAGGCTTGCAAATGTGAAAGCTGGAAGGAAAGGAAACCTTAATGTTGCCACAAAGGTACGTGATAGCCATTTTTATTATTTTGGTGATATTTTACATTAATGCAGCGCAATTATCAAAACCCTCCCTTCTTGTTCTAAACATGCACAATCCCTTTTCTCTCATTGCTGTAACCTTTTTAGTTGCTTGTGTTGTTGTCCTTCCCTTCTAGTTTCCCTGTTGTGGTTCCAGCAGAAAAGTCACTTCCTACGCATTCTTTTAAGATAACTACGTTCCAAAGGGTTGACTTCAATGAAGAAGACATAGTTCCATTGTTAACAAGTGAGAACATAATTTTATTTTATATGCTGCCCGCTCTCTTTTCCAGCAGGTAATACTATTGTTTTCCTTCAATTCCTTATATATATCTCATAATTTTACCTTAATTTATTAATAGGTTCATGCTTATGGTGCTGCTTAAATGCAGATTATTTATGCACATAGAAAATCTTTTGATGCGGATTAGTTTACTACAATTAAATCTATTTTTTCTTCTTTTGAGAAGAATATAGTTACGGTATGTTGTTTTTTTCCTCTGTTTGTTATGGTCCTCGAAAGCATTTTAGAATACATTCTTTAAGGCTTTACCATCTTTTATTTAAATGCTCAGGTAGAAGTAATGATAGATTTCTCATCAATATCTAAAAAATTGAAAAACTTATGAACATGAGTGAAAGTGGAAAAAAAAACAAGAAGTTCTTGCAAATGGGGTTCCCTTTGTTTTCCTTTACCCTTTCATAAGAAAACTGCCAAATATTCACTCATGCAACTCCAGGAACAGTTGGTAATGTAAGGGTTATAGTTCTTCCCATCACAAGCTAGATGTAGCAGGATATATAAACTTCTTTCACCAGAATCTTGCTTTCGATTTATCTTTCCAAAGTGCTTTTTTTGTAAGGGTTAGACGCTGTGTTCGCATTATATATGATCCATCAAGGTCTGATCAAAGTGTCCTAGCTCTAAAGGCCTTGAAGCTTAGCTTTCTGATTCTTTCATGGAACTGTATCGCAGCAAAATTTTTACTATAGATAAGTATGAATCTTCTTCTTGAGGTAATGCTTTGTTTAGGTTGAAGTTCAACCATTTGGTCACTTATTTTATTTCTTTTGGTGAAATAGATCGAGAAGAACTTATCATGGGTGGATATCTATGAGGAAATACCTGTAAACTTTCCTGAAATTTGCCATACCTTTAGCCTTTGAGTATTTTTTTAAATCTTTTTATTTGCTTGTTACACTTGGTTCCATGATTTCGGTTGCTAACGCAAAATATAAGAATCAACTGCTATGAAGAGGTGTGTGTATATATATATATATATATATATATATATATATATATATATTGTAATGATGTTTTGATTCTATATATATTCTTAACATATATATTTTTTTCATATTGCAGCAAAATTTGAATGTTGAGGAAGACCAAGTCGAAGATGAATGAGAAGGATATCATTGGCAATGCAAGAATATATATATATATATATATATATATATTATATGGATTATTTAAGCTTTGACTTTTTTTTTAAACTTTAGCAAAAAATTATTATGTTATTTAGCAAGTACTTAATTTAGTCTTGTACTCTTTGGATTATGGAACAATATAATCTTATTTATAATCTTATGTTATTTTGGTATGTATAGTGATGATTATATTTTAATTCCATTATGTGTGTGTGTGTGTGTGTGTGTATATATATATATATATATATAATTTTATTTAAATAATTTTATTTAAAGTGTTGCATATAGATTGAATCTAAAATAAGTGTTGCCTATGTCAAGTTGACAATAGTTATATAACTGTTGCTGAAACATAATGCAACGGTTTTATCAGTGTTGCATAAGTTATTAATGAAAATAACCGTTGCTGTTTTAAAGGAAAAGGCAACGGTTTTCTAATCTGTTGCATATTCTGAACAATGAAACCGTTGCTATTTATAGTAAAACTGTTGCTGTTTATTAGGAAAAGGCAACGGTTTTATTAACAAAATCGTTGCATATTTCCAAACAAAAAACCGTTGCTATTTATAGAAAACCGTTGCCTATTATGTAAATAAAAACCGTTGCTGTTTATTACTCAAAGGGCAACGGTTTTTATAAAACTGTTGCCAAAAGCAAAAAACCGTTGCCTTTGACAATAGGCAACGGTCACCTAGAGAACAGTTTTAAAATCGTTGCATATACTTTCAGCAACGGTTTTTGGGCTTTACGCAACGGTTTTGTGCCGTTGCAGAAAATTAAAAATGTTGTAGTGAATCCGCCAAACTCTTAGCCTCGGCATTACCAACATTACACTGATGAGGTGGGTTAATTAGTTGCGGTGGTTGCTGAGATTGCTGTTGTTGCCATTGCTGCATGGACTCCAATACGGCGGTGATTCTCTCTAACATTGCGTTAGTATGATTTTGGTTTCTAGTCGTCATAATAGACCTGCACTATGGGCTTATGGTCACATATGATGGACTAAAGAAACATTCATCACACCACCTATACTGAGGCTATAACAATAGCTTCAAACAATGCATTCAATTTGTATTTATTGCTCAATTCGAGTAAGATACTACCATTCAAAAACAATAGATATACCCTGTGGATACCTGCTTGATGTCGATGACCATCTTTTCGGAACGACTTCAACTATTACAGGATCTGACTTTTGCTCTGATACCACTCAGTGTGACACCCTCAAAATAATACTAGTAATTAGAGTAATAAATTAACTATTACTCGAATATATATGGACTTGTTTTAAAATATAGAAAATATAAGGTTAAATTTTTCCTTTTTATTTTCTAAAAGAATCGGGTGCACAAACCAAATATGGGAGTTTTGGAGATTAGATTCAGTATCACTTAAAATATTGAATTCGGCGTTTTCTTTAACAAGGAACTCACTTCATAATCTGGATAGCATCTACTTTTTAATAACGCATTTACGAAATGAAAATTTAAGTGATGCTATCCATTATTTCATTTTGCGGAACTGATACCATTTTAAAACATCGCAGCCGAACTCTTTTAAAACATTGTCAGAGTAAGCGGAAATAATAGGACTATGTAACAAGTTGTAATATAAACATAACTTTTATATATATATATAAGAGTCATGAGATACATAGTCCAATAAAAGTCTCCAACCCCAGTACAAGTCCATAACATAAGATCTATATCAAAAGTAGACCATCACTCTAGAGTTCTCAAAAGGTATATCTACAATGTATATACATATCAACATATAAAAACTCCAGAGCTGGTCACATAGCACTAGTAGCAGCAGTAGTAGTAGTAGTAGTCTCCCAGAAATAGAAACAGACATCATCAACCATCAGCAGCAGCATCTCCTCCACAGCAGCAATCACACCGGATCCCTGATCCACATCATCTACCCTATGCACATACCTAAGGATCATCGTCCCTCCACTGACTCCCGATAGAATGCACGACAGGCTCGCCTCCGCTCTCGTCCTCGATGGGATCCTCCTCAATCTCATCCGAAGGAGTAGGTACCCTACCACTGGGTACTGGGTCTGGTGAAGGCGAGACCCTAACAGGACTCCTCGGAACAGATGGGGGAGTCTCCTCTCGAACGACTCTGGAAGTAAAAGGGTGTGAGCGGGTAGGTCGGAATCGAAAACTGTGATACGAGCGAGCTGGTCGTGTAGGAGGTGGTCCATGGTAAGTGTAAAAGGGAGGTACGTGCATAGTGTATATGATGGGGATTCTAAACCTACGAGGATGGAACCGAATCAGTGGGTTAGGGTGATAGAAGGTAATCTCTACCTCACCCTCAAACACCGCTCGGTGATCCTCGTAGATCCATATGCCACTAGGAAGTGGTCGGATCTCGATGCAAGCGATGTAACGTGACATCACCTACAAGGGCACAGGGATAAGCAATTCTACACACATAATAAATAGAGCATAAATAAATGCACAATATAAATATGAATGTATACAGCAAATAATCAACGATCACAGTTAGCACTTAGCAAATATTTGATGCAAGTAGAATGCTCATACTTATTTTCATTTATCAACTTTAGATTAGATGAGTGGCATGATGTATGAGTCTAGCTCTCAATCCTAACTCCATCAATCTATAACACTCTCTGACGTCCATCCTTTACTTCATATCAGCACTCAACAGTGCGTTGTACTCCTAGGTGTACAACATTCGTACATTCACCCTAGAATGTACACGACAAGCTTGGAAATGATACATAACGTGCTCCTCAAGCAACGTCCCGTCGTCATAACGGAATAATCATATCAACAACATATTACTCTCGCTGGCCACATCGTCCACCATAATGTGTCATCAAGCAAGCCATCAATGGCACTCTCAGAGGCCCTCCTCATGTTATCATAACATGAAAAACGATCTAACACCCGAACTCCAGGATGAATGCAATTTCTTAACTTAAAAGAATTGATTGGTATTTCTCAATTAATAATATCTCACATTATTAATCCAATAATTTCATACCATCAACAATCAATTACTTTTAAGTCCCAGATCACTTGGATTATTATCACTTAGATATTGACAAAATGATTCAGAATTAAAAATGGCATTCTTTAGTTTCTGGACAAAAAGACTTGAGTCTTCTTCATAATACTTGAGTATTTCTTCAGTCTTTCCAGTTTACTCGAGTAGTTCACTAGTTACTCGAGTCGTTCATGCTCTTTCAGAAAAGTCAAGTTTCAGATTTTCTAAAAATACCCAAGTAGTCCATGAAATACTCGAGTCGTTCATAAACCCAGAAGACTCAAGTGGTTCATGCATTACTCGAGTGGTTCATCAGAAAATACTCTTGCTGCATCAGTCAATACTCGAGTCCTAGACCTGATACTTGTAACATCCTAAGCTTTTATTTAAATGAAATAATTATTAAAAACCTTAGAAAAATAGGAAAAGTGACTTAATGAATTTTGGTAGAGATGTGAGTGGTGATTATAAGTCCTAGGAGTTGTATAGAATGCAGTTGTGGCTTTAGGCAGAGTCAAATAAGCGAAATCGGGAGTTAAATCGGCGTTTTAGATGTTAGAAATCGACCGAAAAGAGAAAATTAGAAATTTATTATAGGAAGATAAGAAAATAAATTCCACCGTTGGATAGGAAGATTGTGGGGTGAAGAAGCATGTCTAAAAATTTTGACCCGATCCGACGGTTAACGAAAAAGTTACGGCGAATCGAAGTTTGGAAATTCTGGTGCACGCCCAGGCGCACCGGTGCACGCCCAGGCGCACCACTGTTCATTGGTGCACCAACTCAGGAGCTTTTTCGCTCAGGTGCACCATTCCGTGCGCTCAGGCGCGCGCAAATCGCACCAGCTGCACCAGAAATCGCGTGTTGGCGCGCCAAAACTCCTGCTGACCGTATGAGCCATGCACCAGCTTGGTGCTGGTGCTGATCGTGCGCCCAGGCGAGCCTGGCATGCGCCCAGGCACGTGGCGCAGATCTGGTCCATTGAAATTGAACTTGGTGGCTAAGTCAAGGATTTCAGCCACACGATTTCCAGCAGAACCAAGGCAAAAATTAAGGCACCAAACACACCTCATTTCACCACCTTTCATCACCAAACAACTCCATCAACTTCATCCATTTTCTCTCCATCTCCAACACATTTCCATCACTAAACCACCATAAACACTTGATTCTTGAGCACTTCAACCCAAAATCAACCAAGCTCCACCAAGTCTTGCACCATGGAAGTGGGATAAAGCTCATTCCTTCCTCCTTGGCTCACACGAATCACTCCCTCCTCCATTCTCCTTGGCTTTTCAATTTTTCCACCATTGATTGGGTAAGTAGCTTCATGCCATGAGTTATTTTCCTTTCCATTCAAACTCTCCTCAATTCATGGATTTTGTTCTAAAACCCTTAGGGTTCTTGCACTCTTTGTTATATAGGGATTTTCTTTTCATGCTTTTCCAACTCAAACCAAGGCAAAGACAAGGATCACTTCATCATTTCCTTATTGAGGTGGCAAGCTAGACTTAGGAAGTTCAAAGTTTCCAAGATTTTGAGCTAGGGCTCACTAAGGTTCTATTTCTCTTTACTAATTTAAGGTAAGGAGTGGGTTATAGTGAGTATTACCTTACTCTGGGGTTTAGTTTACAATATGCATATAATGGGTACTAAGATTTTTGTGTTAGTTTAGGTTGATATAATATAGAATAATTTCTAGAATAGAATTTATGACTTAGGGAATTTATTTTGATGTTGATATATTGCATTTTGTGATTTGGTGATGTTGATGGATTAAATGCTTATATTGTTTAATAACTTGAGTTGTGATATTAAGATGAATTGTGCTAATTAAGTTATAAAATATATTAGTGATCATTGGATAGTGGGAATGTGTAATGTGGTGATTAATTTTGAGTAATGGAAATTTGCTAAAGAATTGATAATGATAAAGGAACTAAATGAATTATACCCAGGCTCAGCCAGGGGATATTATATTATACCCGGACGCTATAAGTCGCTATCGCACGGTGGTGCGAGCGCAGTAGGTCGTGACCAGGGGATTACCCGGACACAGTAAGTCGTTATCGCGCGGTGGTGCGAGCGTAGTAGGTCGTGACCAGGGGATTACCCGGACGCAGTAAGTCGTTATCGCGCGGTGGTGCGAACGTAGTAGGTCGTGACCAGGGGATTGAGAAACACACCCGGACGCAGTAAGTCGTTATCGCGCGGTGGTGCGAACGCAGTAGGTCGTGACCAGGGGATTGAGAAACACACCCGGACGCAGTAAGTCGTGAGTGCACAGGAGTGCAGACGCAGTAGGTCGTGACCAGGGACAGATAAAAAAAGGAATATAAATATGATAAAAATACATGGAACGAAAGACTTAAGAAAATGTTAAATAGAAATCAATTTGAGAAACTAATGAATACTTGAAAATGAATTGTGATACTTTGACTCTTATTATGTTGTCATTGAATTGTTCTTTGTGTATGGCTTAGTGTTGCATTATGTCTTAATTGGAAACTGCCTCCCCATTTTATGTGTAATACTCACTCCTTACTATCTCCATAGGTACTGAGGAAGAGTTTACACAAGATCAGGCCGAGCAGGAGTACTCTCCCTCCCAGGGAGAGTAGGTTACCTTTAGATATGTAGGGCATGGAAATGTCCTGGGCCCGATGATATGAATCCTTTTTGTTGTGTATAAATGTAAATAGCTTTTGGGGGCCCAGGACGACTCCTTTTGGGAAAGGGGTCTTATTTTGGGGAAAAAACTGTTTTCCAAAAACTTGTTTATATTCCGCTAACTCTGATGACTAGATTCTGATGTTTTAAACTTGTTTCTGATGCGTGCACGAAGATGCACAAGCTGTGATATATGTGAATAGCCCTGCTGGCTTTGCTATTTGAAAATGTTGTTATTTATCAGGTTGCAGGAAAACCAGAAATTTTGGGAAAGTCCTAAAAACAAACGAAACTCCGTCCGTTTGACGGGAGATTTTCATACGAGTAAAAGTAACTATATGTTTTTCCTAATCAATTCATAAGTCTAAAAATGAAATTTTCAAGTTGCTATTTTTAATTAAGGGTATAAAAGGGTAAATAAACTTAGGTGTTACATTTTATGGTATCAGAGCAGTTTCCCTCGGCCTTTGGAGTGTGGACTCACATCTCCAAATGGTTACTCACCAAGCGAGTAACCGATATGAGTAAATAAGTGACTAAATTAGAGTAATAAGATAGAGTAGCTATTACTGCTAAATAATATATGTATTAACTTGTCATTTTTCTAGTATTAGAAGTTATGGCAAGCAGGCGCAGTGACGGTGATAGGATCGCTGCAATCATAGAGAGTTTGGTCCAAATCAATCAAAGGCAAGCTGAATTGGTGGCTACGGCTGTGACAACCATAGCCTCACTTAACCAGTCATCTCAGGCAATTCAGGATCCCTCCCCAGCTGAAATTCATTGGTTGACTGAATTCAAGTGGCATGGTCCCCCTAAGTTCGAGGGTGGCTATAATCCGAATGTAACTCGGAAGTGGCTTCGGGATATAGAAGAAATTCTCCACGATATATCGCCGCCTGAGGAACAGAAAGTCCTTCTGGTTCAATATGCACTCGTTGGAGAAGCAGAGCAGTGGTGGGAGCAGGTTCAAAAGTGTATTGAGACCAATGAACAAAAAGTGACATGGGACGCATTCAAGGAAAGGTTCCGGGGAAAGTATCTTTTCGAAGATGTCCGAAAGGAGAAGGAACGTGCTTTCCTATGCTTGAGACAAGAGAACATGAGTGTTGAGGAATATGTAGGGAAATTTGAGGATCTGATTCGCTATGCTACCAGCTATAAGGGTGTGAATGAAGAAATCAAATGCATCAAGTTCCTTGCAGGACTCCGTGGAGATCTTAGAGCAGTTCTTGGAAAGGTACCCAAGGACAACTTTGCTCAGCTAGTACATTGGGCCAGCGTTTGGGATAAAGGTATGGCGAGGTCGAAAGGTGCCATAGGGAAATCAAAGGTTCATTCTAAACCTGAGATCGAGAGGGTTACTTCAAAGAAAGCAAGGTTGATGGTAACCCCTCAGTTTCCCAAGTCTACTTGTGTCCATTGTGGGAAGTTTCATGGGGGCGAATGTTGGAAGGTGCTGAGAAAAAGTACGAAAGGGCGTTGTTTTCAATGTGGGCAACTGGGGCATTTCATTGCAAATTGTCCCCTGAAGGGTGTACGGGAGGAAGCAGTTATGTCACAGCAGCAGCAGGCACCTGGAAGTCAGCATATTCCGAGGGGTACGTCTTGTATGTTGCGATCTTTTGTAGTTATTGTTGGAATTAGGAAATTGAGTATTCTTGCAAATTTTCCCTAGTCGTCCTATAAAATTATGAACATCTAAGGAGCTGTAAGTTTCTACCCTTTTTAAGCTTTTAGTAAAACCATATGAAGTATACTCCCTCTATCTATTTTAAATGGCTGGCCAATAGTTCAAAATCAGTTAATGTTGGGCCTAAGCGAACGAAAATCAATCAATCAATGCCCTTAGGTATTGTAGGAAGCGATTTTCTTCGATGTCGCTTTGATAGCTACATTCCTTGGATTGTATTCCTGATTTAGGTCTCGTTCTGGAAATTAGTGGTCATAGGAAAAGACTTAGAACTTCTGAGTCCTTATAATAGAAAACCGTGGAAAATTTAGTGATATAACAAAATGAATCTGACCTTAGAAAGAGCTTATAAGTGTAAGGCATTAGTTAAGACGCTTAAGCAAGAACTGCGATAATGTTATTATCTAATGGAGTGTGAGGTTAGAACTGATCACTCTAATCCTTGCATTTGTTAAATGATAACATTGTCAACAACCATTTAACAGTGATGTACTATTAATAGACGTGAGCTTGGGATTGATCACCTCAATCTTCGCATCTATTAATGGATACTATCATCACAACCTTTTAAGTGAAATCGAGACAGCCGAGGCAGTGGCTTCCAAGAAGTAAAACCCTTGTAAGAAAGTCAACTGACCAAAAAATACCTTTCCCAAAACTTATTGTAGGATCTAGAATTTGACCTAGAACCAAACGGAAGGAAGGAGAACCTTATGATATTTTTCCCTGTCGTAGAATAGTATTGATGCATATTAGAATTCTGGGACGAGTTAAGCAAAACCTTACAGGAGTTAACTCTAACTATCATAGAGACCGAACCAAATATGGGTAATCCAGAACTTACTGGGAATCTTACCAAGATTCCTAGATGACCCTCTGTCATGAGAACCAAACTTAATAAATTAGTGAAGTCTCCACATCGAGGCTGAACAATTTTAATGATTGACCAACCACAAGTGGTAAATCACCGCTTGGCCTTCAATCGTAGAAGTGGTGTAAATCTTAAGCGTGTTGTGACCCCTAAAAGTGACATAAGAGTCAGATTCCATAGACACTCTTAGTCTATACCGAATTTATTCAAGCATCCTTGAAGGTTCGATCCAAAGTAGGTGAAAGTTTGGTCATTAACAAGCATCAAGACTTGGTTTATAACTCTATAGAGTTAGCTTAGTGAACAACGAAAAACCTAGATCTCAAGTATATATATGCCCACCTTGGATCATGATTACCCAATCATCATTTGAATGCTCCATTACTATTTCTGTGAAACTTTGACTAATGATTCGATTAGTAAAAGTGGATCTCCTTCTTCTTATTCTATTTGGTCCGATGCAATTATAGAGTAGTGGCTTTTACGTCATAATCAAAGATTGCCTCCTTCCATCCGACTAAGAAGAGCGAATTCGCGACTTACCCTTAATTCTCATCCTGGAATATTCATTATCCCTGGAGTTCCCGTTTTATCTACTCGGCTCGTTCCTTAGGGACGAGTAGAGTTCTAGCCATGATCCGTTGTACTCTGCAAAAGTCTGTGGATTACAGGATCTTATTCTGTCTCCCTAACATAGCAACATAAATTCTTCGTGAAATTCTATGAATTTAGAAATTGTCATCGTTTAATTCTTGCGTTCTTCGTCGGAAGTTCCATGGGAGACGACCAAAAGCGGATGCAATCGGTCTCTTACCTTAGGGTATCGAGATGATATAGTATGTTAATGCCAAGTGGGGGAGCAACTTCGCAATCCAACTTGGGTTTTGTCTAAGTAAAAGTGAGTCGAGAAGTAGACGAACTAAAATGAGAGGAAAATGCAAACCGTAGGCTAAAGTTTTATCAGTGGGGTGGTTCTCCAATTGAGGGACAGAATGGAATTTCGGGGACGAAATTCCAGTAAGTGGGGGAGAATTGTAACATCCTAAGCTTTTATTTAAATGAAATAATTATTAAAAACCTTAGAAAAATAGGAAAAGTGACTTAATGAATTTTGGTAGAGATGTGAGTGGTGATTATAAGTCCTAGGAGTTGTATAGAATGCAGTTGTGACTTTGGGCAGAGTCAAATAAGCGAAATCGAGAGTTAAATCGGCGTTTTAGATGTTAGAAATCGACCGAAAAGAGAAAATTAGAAATTTATTATAGGAAGATAAGAAAATAAATTCCACCGTTGGATAGGAAGATTGTGGGGTGAAGAAGCATGTCTAAAAATTTGGACCCGATCCGACGGTTAACGAAAAAGTTACGGCGAATCGAAGTTTGGAAATTCTGGTGCACGTCCAGGCGCACCACTGTTCATTGGTGCACCAACTCAGGAGCTTTTTCTCTCAGGCGCACCATTCCGTGCGCTCAGGGGCGCGCAAATCGCACCAGCTGCACCAGAAATCGCGTGTTGGCGCGCCAAAACTCCTATTGACCGTATGAGCCATGCACCAGCTTGGTGCTGGTGCTGATCGTGCGCCCATGCGAGCCTGGCATGCACCCAGGCGCGTGGCGCAGATCTGGACAGATCTGGTCCATTGAAATTGAACTTGGTGGCTAAGTCAAGGATTTCAGCCACACGATTTCCAGCAGAACCAAGGCAAAAATTAAGGCACCAAACACACCTCATTTCACCACCTTTCATCACCAAACAACTCCATCAACTTCATCCATTTTCTCTCCATCTCCAACACATTTCCATCACCAAACCACCATAAACACATGATTCTTGGGCACTTCAACCCAAAATCAACCAAGCTCCACCAAGTCTTGCACCATGGAAGTGGGATAAAGCTCATTCCTTTCTCCTTGGCTCACACGAATCACTCCCTCCTCCATTATCCTTGGCTTTTCAATTTTTCCACCATTGATTGGGTAAGTAGCTTCATGCCATGAGTTATTTTCCTTTCCATTCAAACTCTCCTCAATTCATGGATTTTGTTCTAAAACCCTTAGGGTTCTTGCACTCTTTGTTATATAGGGATTTTCTTTTCATGCTTTTCCAACTCAAACCAAGGCAAAGACAAGGATCACTTCATCATTTCCTTATTGAGGTGGCAAGCTAGACTTAGGAAGTTCAAAGTTTCCAAGATTTTGAGCTAGGGCTCACTAAGGTTCTATTTCTCTTTACTAATTTAAGGTAAGGAGTGGGTTATAGTGAGTATTACCTTACTCTGGGGTTTAGTTTACAATATGCATATAATGGGTACTAAGATTTTTGTGTTAGTTTAGGTTGATATAATATAGAATAATTGCTAGAATAGAATTTATGACTTAGGGAATTTATTTTGATGTTGATATATTGCATTTTGTGATTTGGTGATGTTGATGGATTAAATGCTTATATTGTTTAATAACTTGAGTTGTGATATTAAGATGAATTGTGCTAATTAAGTTATAAAATATATTAGTGATCATTGGATAGTGGGAATGTGTAATGTGGTGATTAATTTTGAGTAATGGAAATTTGCTAAAGAATTGATAATGATAAAGGAACTAAATGAATTATACCCAGGCTCAACCAGGGGAGATTATATTATACCCGGACGCTATAAGTCGCTATCGCACGGTGGTGCGAGCGCAGTAGGTCGTGACCAGGGGATTACCCGGACGCAGTAAGTCGTTATCGCGCGGTGGTGCGAGCGCAGTAGGTCGTGACCAGTGGATTACCCGGACGCAGTAAGTCGTTATCGCGCGGTGGTGCGAACGCAGTAGGTCGTGACCAGGGGATTGAGAAACACACCCGGACGCAGTAAGTCGTTATCGCGCGGTGGTGCGAACGCAGTAGGTCGTGACCAGGGGATTGAGAAACACACCCGGACATAGTAAGTCGTGAGTGCACAGGAGTGCAGACGCAGTAGGTCGTGACCAGGGACAGATAAAAAAAAGGAATATAAATATGATAAAAATACATGGAACGAAAGACTTAAGAAAATGTTAAATAGAAATCGATTTGAGAAACTAATGAATACTTGAAAATGAATTGTGATACTTTGACTCTTATTATGTTGTCATTGAATTGTTATTTGTGTATGGCTTAGTGTTGCATTATGTCTTAATTGGAAACTGCCTCCCCATTTTATGTGTAATACTCACTCCTTACTATCTCCACAGGTACTGAGGAAGAGTTTACACAAGATCAGGCCGAGCAGGAGTACTCTCCCTCCCAGGGAGAGTAGGTTACCTTTAGATATGTAGGGCATGGAAATGTCCTGGGCCCGATGATGTGAATCCTTTTTGTTGTGTATAAATGTAAATAGCTTTTGGGGGCCCAGGACGACTCCTTTTGGGAAAGAGGTCTTATTTTGGGGAAAAAACTGTTTTCCAAAAACTTGTTTATATTCCGCTAACTCTGATGACTAGATTCTGATGTTTTAAACTTGTTTCTGATGCGTGCACGAAGATGCACAAGCTGTGATATATGTGAATAGCCCTGCTGGCTTTGCTATTTGAAAATGTTGTTATTTATCAGGTTGCAGGAAAACCAGAAATTTTGGGAAAGTCCTAAAAACAAACGAAACTCCGTCCGTTTGACGGGAGATTTTCATACGAGTAAAAGTAACTATATGTTTTTCCTAATCAATTCATAAGTCTAAAAATGAAATTTTCAAGTTGCTATTTTTAATTAAGGGTATAAAAGGGTAAATAAACTTAGGTGTTACAATACTCGAGTGTTGGTGCAAAAAGATGCACTGGTGCATCACGAAATACTCGAGTATCGAGCCAAGTACTCGAGTCTTAACAGACAGTAAAGACTGAAAATTGGGTTTTAACATACCATTTTCAATTTTAATCATTTCCAATCAAATCCAATAATCAACAGAGTTCATATAACATATAATAAAGATGTTCAAATAGTTAGAACACATCAAATTACAGAAATTGCAGAGGTTCAGAGGATTATGCATAAACTTGGAAAATTCACGATTCCACAAGTCAAATTGCAAAATACCCAATAAACTTGTGATTTTAAGTTCAAAATAGTTTGCATACATCATATGAAACTTGCTCAAAACAACTTTAGAGCACAGGATGGTCTCCAAACCAATTTCCCTATTCAAACTAAGCCCTTAGAGCCTCTTGGTGGCTCTCTAATAAAATTCATGCAATTTAAACTCTATCTAGTGAATAGAAAGCTTTCCTCTTACCTCTCAGACGTGACTCAACATAAATTTTGGAAAGAAATACTCCACAACACCAGAAACCACTTCAACCATCAACATGCAGGACAGTGTGAGTAGAGCACCGAAATCGAATTGGTTGACATATGAAATGACAATGAAAATTGGGAAAATTAGTTTCTATAAACTCTCTGCAAAACATACTAACTAAAGAAACAAATTTGAGACTCAGTGGGTGTGTGAGCTTACCAAAATTGAAGATCAAAGTAAGCTTCAGAACTAGTTGACAGCAAACAAACTCCAACTTCGAGGCTTCGATTCTTCCAATATACAGACTCTCAGCTCACAATTTTGGTGTCTATACAAAGCTCGTAATGTGAGCTTTGTATTGGTGTATAATTTGTGACTCAACTCAACACAGAAAAGGAGAATCGATTGGGAGAAGTTTGGAAACCCTAACACCCGAATTCTAGCTTCAAACTTGCAAATGAAGCTCGATTTGATCAACTCCTGGGAATTTATAATGGACTCAGAGGTTCATGCAGCTCGACACGTGTAGAGGGACGTGTTGTGGAGGGTGTTTTCGTGTCAACGACGGAGAATCGTTGGTGGTGACTCACCAAAGCGCACTAACTCGTGCAACTCTGACCAGAATACTCGAGTCTTCTCAACAATACTCGAGAATTTTGGTCAGTTTTTGAAAATGTATTTATTTTATTTTCTTTCCCTCCAAAACCTTTCCTAAAATTTCTTCTAGGTCCCAAAGGACTAATGTGCAAAATACTTATTTTCACATAAATATAATTATCAAATCACATTCACACATTTACTAACAACATATACATAGATTTTAATCAAAGATTAAAATAGAAATAATTAATTATAAATAAACTTTATAATTAACATTTCATTAATCAGGGATTAAAATTTTGGGGTGTTACACTCATGATTTGTGTTCAAAGCTTGAATCTATGATTCAAAAGAAAACTCCCATGAACAAGGCAACTCTTGTCGGAAGGTTGGTGAAGCTCGACTACAAGGATGGTCAAAGTATGATGAAGCAGTCGAACACATTCAGGGGGCTGGTCAATCACTTGTTAGACGTAGATATGATGATTGATGATGAGTTGCAAGCACTTCTGTTACTCAGTTTGTTGATTGAGAGTTAGGATATATTGGTGGTGACTCTCAACAACCTAGTGCATGAAGGTAAGATCTCAATGGTTTTTTTTTTTACAGATAGTCTATTTAATGAAGAATTCAGGAGAAAAGAAACATATATGTCATTCAAGTCCGAAGCAAATGTTATAGAGAGACGAGGAAGAGGAAAAGTTCATGGGAAAAGCCAATCCAATGAAACAAAAAAAAAACGTTAGTTACCGAGGGCTCAATCCCTTAGTAAGCCAAAATCCCTTAGTAATTACGAATTACCGAGGGCCAACCGACGATCACGCATCTGTCGGTAACTAAGGCGTCGCTAACTGTTATCGAGGGGCTCGAATCCCTCGATAAGTTATCGAGGGGCTAGCTGTCGACAAAGGAATTTATTATCGAGGGCAAAATCGTCGAAAAGAAAATTAATTACCACGGGATTAGCCCTCAAAAATATACAAATTTGTTACCGAGGGCTTTGCTAATTTGTTAATTTGTTACCCTCCCTTTGTAATGTGTAAGAAATCTAAGGTGTAATGTTGTTTTTACCGAGGGCCATTTATAGTAATGCGATTTATTTTTATTAAAATATAACTATTAGAATTAAAAATAACCAGAATATATATATATATATATATATATATATATATTTCTGGGGTTTGCTAACATGATCCCACTTGATTTTATGAAGGATCACATTAGTAATGTGTACAAAAACTTTTGTGCCAAAATATCCTTTCCTATATTGTTAAAACAATTTTACTTTCAGGGTTATTTTAGTAAAATACTTTTTTGAGAAATTAAAAATAAAAATAAAAATTAGTTTCTCTCTCCTCCTCAACCCACCCAAAGTATCCTCATCGATGTTCTCTTCTCTTCATCTTCTCGAATCTATACCTCCAATACCCATTTTCTTCCATGTGCCACTACCATCACATTCAGTCTAGGAATCATAGCCATCATTTGTTGTCTCCATCCAATATTCGATCATGTTTGATGGTTTTTTTTTTTTTTTTATGATTTCCATCAATTCCATTTCTTAATAGTTTTTCTGCACTTGAAAATTTTGATGATTTTTTGCTCCCTGGTGACCTGAATTTTTCTTTATTCTATCACTTATTATTTTGATCATGACAAATTTTATCTTACAAAAATTTTAACGAAACTTATCCCATCTACCTTAAATTGATGGAAACATAGTTTGCTAACAAGATTAGTTTCCCATCTCCCTCTTTCCAAACCTCTATTGCCCACCGTCTTCATTGCCATCGCATTCTGCAAGATCACCATCCATCACCGTCGTCCATTGCCTTCATCATCTCTTATAAAAGTTCTTGCATTTTCATATGTATCTATCCAAATATGTGACTGAAACAAAGCAAATAAAAAAGTAAAGCAAGGTTCTAGGCAAGGGCGTCGATGATTGAATGGCCACACAGTGGCGGCGGTAAAGCAATTGTGATGGCGATGGAGACGTTCTTAGAAGAAGAATGAAAGAGGAACAGAGTGATAGAGTTGATTGGGGTTTGTATGTGTGTAGTAGAGGAGAGAGAGAAATTATATTTTATTTATTTTAAACTCTTAAAAAGTATTTCACTAAAATAGCCCTGTGAAGTAAACTTACTCCAAAATAACAAGGGTATTTTTGTTTAAAATTTTTGGTACACATTACTAAAATAATCCTTCATAAAATCAAGTAGGATCAGTGTTAAAATTAACATATACTTTAAAGTTTTGATATAACTAAGATATCAATCTATCTTTCACAAGAAGGATGCAACCTTATCCAACCAATTCTGAGAAAAAAAAAAAAAAAAAGCACCCAAACAACATTTACCAATTTTTTTATGCAATCAATCTAGTTATCATCATTTGTACTGCTAATTAAATAATATCCTATGTCTAATAATCTTCATACTCGACATCATCATCATCATCATCATCATCATCATCATCATCATCATCATCATCATGATGTTGCTCATCCTCATGCTCATATGGAGGTAAAAGTTGAAACATCAGCAATTCCTCAATCTTAGCCAACCTATCTTTCAGTTGTTGATTCTCCTCACTCAACAAAGTCATTCGTTCTTGTAATTCTAAGATCTCACGTGACTGCTGGGAGGTAGAGGTAGCAGGTGTTGATATCTGGGAAAGGGGATTTTCCCCCTGTAAAATATTAGGAGCGATGACGCATGTATTATACACCTTCCCCTTCTTTCCCTCAGCAGCCTCCAACCAGCATCGAGCCTTCAATGCATCCATCGATTGACAGCCAGAGGTGAAACTAGAAGACTCAGATGATTGAGACAAAGCTCGCTGCAATCTCGCATGATAATCCTCCTGTAGCACATATAATGAACGTCAAATTACAAATAAAACCAACATAATATTATCCTGATGCAATTGAAGGGTTGAAATCAAGCTTCCTAATACTCTTCTCCAAGGACTGCATTGAAAGAGTTTAATTTTTTGAATTAAAAGGTACACTCTTTGACAACATTTATCGAAGTTTACTCTATTATTTTTCAGTTATGTCTTCTTTAATCAAAAGTCTAATTATTTCTCGCATGATAAATCCTATTTCAACAAAGCCTAACATTAAATAGATTTCAACACTATACTCCTTGAACAAAAGAAAGTACATAACGTATAAATCAGGCCAAAACAGAATAGCCCCAATACAGTGAAAGCTAAATAAACCCAAGGAATCAACGTCACATACAATCAATAACAAAACATCTAAAGACATCCTACAATCATCAACAGACTAGGAATCAACGTCACAGCAAGGAAGAGGCGCCATAGCAAGGAAAAACAACAATCATGTGCAGTAAGATAGCAAGTATTAAATAGATTAATAAGAAAGAGGCCTTACATAAGTCCTCCTTGCGCGATCATCAACAAACTCGCCAATATCCTTCCTGACATGGGTTTGCCTAAAAAGCTCAGCCACATCAACAGGTCGACCAATCTCTTTAGACTGTAACACCCACACACACACACACATATATGAAATAACAATCACTTCAATTTGAATAAAAAAAGTATCCTTCACTAAATTTTGCGCGTGCTGAATCATATATATTCTTGGTAATGTTCATAATCTTACCATATTCTTTGACATCTCCTCATAAGTAATAGAGGCAACCTCTTTCCTCTTATTATTAGTATTGATATGTCGTTCTCTAGAAGACATGCCTACATGTATAGTAAAATAATGTCAGGAACGATAACACTAAATATAACAATATAACCAATATATAACTATTATATAACAAATAACAAATAAAGAACTATGTAACAATGTAGCAAAATAACAATCACTTGAATCACACCATGTTGAGAAGTTTTCCTTTAACACTAAGTCTCAAGACTAGCTATCTTATACCGTATAACACTACTAGGTAGTAGGTACCAACAAGGTAAGATATTTATTTTGTGCTCATTGCATTATTGTTTTACTTTCTCCGAACCTAATTCTTATTCCAACGTTAACATTAATGTATATAACCAACCCTTATTCTTTGGAAACCGGATTTATCTTCTTATGCATTATTGGAAATCATTCTTTACACACAGCATTTGGCCACAAGATGTTATGCAGAAACCAACAATTAGAAGCCTCTTTAAATATTAACCATGGCGTAATCTTTATTCTGACTTGAATACCCACTGGCAACTACTTTTTTTATTTTATAAAGCATTGATTACAGAGCATATGATAGTTATATAAAATGGCCTGCAATACCTTGAGTAGATCAAGCACCTTCTCTGCAATATATTTCTGTTGTAGAATGGCACCCTTCTGCTGTACCTTATCAGGATGAATGCACAATGTAGCTTTCCTATAATAGTATAATAATGTGAATCATTACTATTTGTTCACCAAAGTCAACAGTAATGCTTTCCTTAGGAATGTCCTTTGCAAATATGGAACATTTCAGACACACAACAGAGTAATTTTCAGACATCACAAGCAACAACTAACAAATAATATAAGGAACATTTCAGACACAAAACAGAGTAATTTTCAGTTGGCCCATCACAAACTAAAATTGCCAGATTGTAAGAACTTTGAAAAGCTGGGGGAACATTTTCTAAAAGTTCAGCCACATACCTTTGTTCACATTCAATGTTCATAAAAATTAACTGTATTCCAAAATCAATCTAAATCAGTATGCAATAAGTTATATGCCAGATCAGAAACTATTGCACAAAACAAGAATACACTAGGAAATTTTATTTTACAATTCTACTGTGAGAAAGGAATGGTCAAATGGAATTGGCTCAGCTTAAAAATAATAATAAAAAAACCTAAAAGAAAGGAAAACAGGTGCTGGTACTTCATATTCTAATTTTAGCGTTTTTACTTCGAATTCTATAAAAAAAACTTATCATCAAAACACGCACATACACTCTTCTGTGCAAGTTTCAGTTCATGTTTCTGCTTTTAGAGGGCGGGTACTTCAGATTCTATTTTTAGCATTTTAACTTGAAACACATAATAACAAGGAACAGAAAGTAAGGCAACGTGGTATTGTACTTGCCCTTTGCGCAGATATGCTTTCAATAGAGAATGCATATCAAGTGTTGAGCCATCATGTGCTCATTGAGAATCCACTTATATTTATAAAAAATGCATGATGATATATTTTAATCAGATCTGAAACGCTTCACATAAAGCAAGACATGATTAAGTTAAAAGGATGTGCTAGTGCAAGTGAATTGGGCCAATAGCAAAACGACACAGGGAGAGAGCTGTGGGGATGAGAACATGCTAATTCAAACCCAAAAGGCCAAAACCTACTCAGAGGAAACCACTAGACCAATCAATTTATAACCACATCAGACACAGAACCCACAAAACCATTAAATTAAGAGAATCCATCAATATCTAATACAACAAAATTCCTGAACTCTTTCTTATGCTGACTAGAAGAAATAGGAATATAATTGAACTGCAATAGGATGAAATTCAAATCCACTCAAACTTTAGAATTCCCATTTTCCTTGATAAAGGTTAGTTATGCCATGCCTGTGTTAAATTCATTACATTAAATTAAATTTCTGATACAATCCAACATGAACATGATTCAACTATAATAAAATACCCATGATTCAACTAATGCTAAGCTCAGCAATTAAAATTTTCATTTTGATAGGAAAACCAAAAAGAAAAATTAAAATAATAACTCATCCATTTCAACTTTGCCATTATCCCCAAATTAAGAACGCTAACAATATGAATGAAGCTAATCCCGAAATTAAGAACCCTAACAAGAGGAATGAAGCTGAAGAAGATGAATAGCTTTACCTAATCTGAGACTTGGTCGGTTAGAACCGTCAAGGAGCACAGTGAAGGAGCCTTGGGCAGTGCGAGCAGAGCAAAGCAATGTTGTGGTGGTGGTGGTTGTGCGAAGGCAGGGGAAGGCGGCGATGAGATGGGGGTAGTGGGTTGCTGTGGTGACAGATTGGGGCGTCGGTGGAGAGCAGTGGGTTAGGGCGGTGATGGGTTGGGGCGCGCGGTGGGCTGTACGAATGGGTAGGGAGAGGCGGTGGTGGGTTGCGTTGGGTCTGCGAGAGTGCTGGGTTGCGGTGGTGGGTTCGTGGGTTGGCGTGAGAGAGAACTGAGTGAGTGAGGGTTAGTAGTGTGAGAGAGTTAAGTGAGGGTGAGGGACTTCGTTGGTGGGGAAGGGTAGAAAATGAGGCACGTTTTTGGTATTTTCTACTTGATGTTACCGACGGAATAAGCCCTCGGTAACCATCAAAAAATTATTTTTTTAATAAAAAACTGCTAAATAATTTAATTTAATTTACAGGTTTGGAGGACTATATTGCTTGGAATCCAACCAATGATGGCTGGTTTAGTATTACATCAGCGAATGAGCATGTTCCGGGACTTGGAAATGTAGAGGAGGATCGAGTTTTTAAGCTGATTTGGGATTGGGATGGACCGCAAAGAATTAGAACACTGCTATGGAAAATTGCCAATAATGCTCTTCTGACGGATGATTTTAGAAAGAGGAGACGAGACACCTTACAACAACAAATATGTGCCAGTTATGCAGCGAGAAGGAGGAAGACATTCTTCACACTCTGAGGGATTGTAAATATGTTGAGATGGTTTGGAGACATTTTATACCACAAGCTAAATGTTGAGATTATTATTCTGCTCATTTAAAACGGTGGCTGATAATGAATTTATCTTCAAATTTGGGAAGGAAGTCTAAACGGTATTGGAATGTTACCTTTGGTACCATGGTGGATAATTTGTGGATGCAACGTAACAAATCTTTATTTGAAGGGGAAAGGATCAGTGTGTCAGGGACAATAATGCAAATTCAGAAAAGGGTGGATATGATTTTGTTTTCTCTTCAAAAAGAAAATATAATTGAAGCTACATCATTAAGAGCGAGAGGGTCTTTTATTCGCTGGACACCACCCCCGGAGAATTGGCTGAAGGTTAATAGTGATGGATCATTTTATTCTCATTCAGGATTGGCAAATTGTGGTGGTATTCTTAGAGATGAAAATGGAGCTTTCATGGCAGCGTATGTAGCCAAATTAGGACACTGCAGCATAATGCATGCAGAGTTATGGGGAATTTTTCATGGAGTCAAAATTGCAACTAATAGAGGGTTCTCAAATATTATTATTGAAGCTGACTCGAAGAGCGCTATTCAATTCTTGTCAGGGGGATGCCGCCCGTTGCATCCTTGTACCCCTCTGATTCGTGAAATCAAGAATATTCTTACAGGGAAGAATGCTATATTCAATCATGTGCTTAGGGAGGCAAACAAAGTGGTTGACGCTTTGGCTAATTATGCTCACAACTTGGAGTTTAGTTTTAAGGTCTTTAATTTTGTTCCTAGTTTCATTAGTTTGTCCCTCATGGCTGATTCTTCAGCAACGCTGTTTCATAGAGGGATGTAGTCTTGTTTTATTTTTTGGGCTTTAGCCCCTTTGATTCAAAAAAAAAAACTAGTTTAAATAATCCGTGCGATGCACGGGAATGAACAAATATATTAGACCACATCCCATCTTATATAATAAATATTTCAAACCAAAAAATTCAATAGACAATTTGAACAAAATTGCATAATTTAATTTAGCAAACTAATTTTTAAAATAATAAATTAATTTCAGATTTTCCTCAAATTTAAAATTTGAAATTTGAAATAAATATTAATATAAATCAAGGATATATAATGGATTTCTTCCTTATCACAAAATTTGTTTTAGTTTTGGTTTAAATAAAAAATTGAACTAATCCATATTTTTTTAAGAACTAATTCATATTCATATCCATATAATTTGTTGATATAATTTGTTGTTGTCTAACAAATTATGATTCAACAATATCCAACAACTTATTCTTATTTTTAATTATTAATTTTAAAAAATAATAATAATTACAAAATTATGAGGGAGTGTCACCTAAATTGTTGTTGTCTAAAAGATTTCTATTGGTGGTTTTATCATGATTTATTTATTTACATATCTCCTTCAATTATTTGGTAGTTTTAAACATTTATTTTTTTCTTAAAAAAAACATTTGTTTTAAACTTTTTTGTTTGCAACATTTAATAATTATCCATCAATTTGTTGAAAAATAAAAATGATTCCGTCAATTTAAACTTTTTGAATTCAACTTTTAATGATTATTATCCATCAATTTGTTGAGGATTTTTTTTGGTTATTATCCATAGGATCAAGAAGACAAAAAAATTGATTATATATATTAGACCTTTTTGTAATTATCCACACAATTAAGAAAATAAAAATTGCTAAAGGGACACAATCACTTCATAGGTTGGAGGTATCCTCTTTTTATGATATATAATTTATTTTACCATATTCAAACTTGAAATTCTATTGTTGAACTTTAATTTTTATTTTTTTATCATAATTTATTTGTTTGCATATCTCCTTCAATTATTTGGTAATTTTAAACATTTATTATTTTCATAAAAAAACTTTTATTTTTAACATTTAATAATTACCTATCAATCTGTTGAGAAAAAAAAGTATACTATCTATCCAAAACTGAATTGAATTGCTATTTTTTTTTAAATTTCAAATCATCCTATCTAACCAAAATGGAATAAAAGGAGGTAAATAAATTATAATTTTATCACCATGAAGTTTGTTAAACAAATGCTTAAAAAAGGTAGGAATTATATAATTGATAAATTAGAAACCAGCTGAAACAAATGCTTAAAAAAGGTAGGAATTATATAATTGACAAATTAGAAACCAGCAGAGATTAAAAAAATATTGCAATGAACAAAACAAAAAATAAAATATAAAGCATTAATATATAAAAAATGAATTCAGATTATTCATCTTCCTCCTAAACCATGATCCAAAGAGAACAAAAGAATCAATAAATAAAGCAATACCTACCAAATGCTATGAAAGAAAAAGGTTAAATTAAAATATGAATTTGTTACAAATTGTAACATGTAAATGGACTTTATTTATTGATATTGTTGTAATTATTGAAAATTTGGAAAGCTGCCAACTTTTGTTAATTCCTTGAAGTGAAACAAAAATGAGTCAGGTAGAAACAAATACTGTGACGCTCTCTTTTCAATTTGAAAATAATTAATATTTCCAAATAGTTTACTACTTGCTATCAAAATTTAGGACTAGAAAATTTTTCCTTTTTAGTATCATTACTTGCTCAATCAAAAACCTCTTTTTGACATAAACCATTTCATGAATTCGGCATGGTAATATCTTAGAGTCGAAAAGACTCTCGAGAAAGCACTTCCTTAATTATAGAAAACCTTAGTAGTTATCATTAAAGCATATAATTTGCCTCTCGAGTAAGATTTGAATATATAAAATATAAACCTATCGCCGAATCCATTGTAAATTGAAATAAGAGTTCGCGGAAGTAAAAATAATACTTATGGGCTTCTGCTGAGGAAAATAAATGTCATATATATATATATATAGACCATAGCATAAAATAAAACCCCATCAGTACAGTAGTAGCAAGTAACATCAGTCGAGATAGCAAGAGTTTATAAAAACATATACAACCCAGCTGTATAAAATAAAACCTCACTCTAAGACCTCTCAAAATATATACACTATATCACATGGTCTCAAAATAGAAGTCTCAGAGCAGGTCTTCAGTGTCCTCAGCAGCTCCTCAGATCCTCCACCGCTCTATCCCTAGGATCTAGGATCCAAAACACCAATGCTATGCAGGCTCCTATGAACCAGCGGGTCCACCTCTAGCAGAAATAGTCGGCTCAACATGCACCTCCTCCTCGCTCTCATCCTCCACGGGGTCCTCCTCAACCTTGCCCAACTGTGGAGAGACCCCACCACTGGGTCTAGGATCTGCAGAAGCAGTCCTATCATAATCAGTAGGACCAGGAGAAGGAATCTCCTCAGTGACAACTCTATGGGAAGAAGGATGGGAACGAGTGGCAGCTCTAAAACGGAAACTATGAAAACGACGCATAGGTCGAGCCGGGGGTGGTCCTCTATAAGTATAAAATGGTGGAACATGCATAGTATAGACTAATGGGATCCTAAATCGACGAGGTCGCACACGCACCAGAGGGTTAGGGTGGTAGAGAGTGATCTCAACCTCCCCCTCAAAAGTGGCACAGTGCTCCTCATACGTCCATATACCGCTAGGGATAGGGGCCATCACCTAAACAGGGCACAGGGAGTAAGTATACACATATACATGATTGATAAAGACTAAAATCACAATCACAAGTATATCATGGACAGATCATAATGCAAATACATATGAGCACACCAAGTTTTCAACATTATAACTCTTATAATTCAAGTGGCATGATGTATGATTTTCTATCCACAACTGAGGCCTCTAAAGTCCATCTTGGACGTCCATCCAATACACCCTTGTGTTCCCGGAACACCGACATTCGTTCCCAGAACGTAATGTCGTACCATACTTGGATAATAAGCATCACTCCCGGAGTGTGCACCACGTTCCCAGAACGCATACATTCCCAGAACGCATAAAAACCAGGTCCCGGACACTGGCCACATATCTATAATGTGTCATCAAGTAGGTTATAATTTGGTACTCCCGGAGAACCCTCCTCATATTCCCAGAATATGATAAACGTTCCTACCAACCAGACTCACAGTCTATATGTATGCACAAATATCAGGGTTGGTTTTATCTTTACATTAATTAATGTGATTTAGAAATATTCCAATTTCCATTTTGAATGATTAATTTGAGGCATAATAATTGGCATAAAATTCTCCTTTGAATTTTCTCAAAACATGCCTTTTAACTTAGATTGGATAAAACAAAGCCAATGGTATTCAAAAACTTAACTTTTTATTTTTCAGACTCAGGTACTAACCGGTTACAGTTTCAGGCTAACCGGTTAGAATTATAGATCTGAACTGTTTACCATTGCAATTCAGAAAACCCTTTTTTTCTTGAATTCTCTACCCAATATATACACCAATTAAACCTTGCTTTATGCCTCAAAATCACAGTTTCCATCATTCAAAATTAAAATCACATTTGTTTCCCATCATACATAATTTTCTCTTGAAAATTACTTTATGAATTTAAGGTATAACTCTTTACTTCCAATCTGAATCATAACCCTTTTATTCAGATTATTTATAATGGATTTACAGTATAGATTTGAGCAAAACTCCCAAACACTTAAGGACTGACTTAATAAACTAATTTTCTTTAAAATTTTGCAGTGTCTAACCGGTTACGAAAATCGAGTAACCGGTTAGATTATGCAGTCAATCCTTCAAATTGAAGGTTTTGACACACCATTTCCTTTAATGTTCAAATCTAACCACAATCCATCATTTAATGAAGTTCATATACCTTAAACAAATATGTTTCATCACCGAAATCATATTCAAAGTGCATGCATCAAGTCTTTGCATCAAATTGCATAAAAATCCACATAAACACAATTTAACACAACAAAACTCATTCTAATCATTCAAATCCAGAATTTAACATTCATACACTTTGCATGCATCAATCTAAACTTGCTCAAACAGAAATGAGCCAAGATTTTGGCCTCCAAGCCTTTGTGCTTAAAAACACATAATGCCCTTTTGAGTTTTGCCAACTCAAATCCTAATTCATTTGACATTTAGTCTAAATCTAGTATAGTGAAGACTTCTCCCATACCTCTAAGACGATTTTGATGAAGATTTGACACTGGTTTGAAGAAAACTCCACAACTTCCTCTCAGACCCAAAGTTCTGTTTTCAGATTCGGTTTCCAGCAACAGGGTCCAGACACCACCAAATTTGACATAGGATTTGACCAAAGAAATTGGGGAAAATAGTTAGAATTAAAAGTAGGTAACATGCACTAGAGAATCAAAGAGGTTTGAGACTTAAAGGTTAACTATGCTTACCAAAATCGAATCTGGAATTCAGCTTCCAGAACCAGAACAACAGAGAACTCAAACTCAAACTCTTAGCTTCCAAGCTTGATTCCTCCACCCACACGAACACTCAACTTACAAGGTGTATGTCACTGGAAAGCTCTTGATTTAAGCTTTCCAGAAAGGTGTGTTTCACTCTCTAACTCTCAAAGAAGAAGACGAATTGCTCAGAACGTATTTGGAACCCTGATTAGCCTTCTTCAACAAGAATTGCAGCAATCAACCATTGATTCTTCAGCAATTCCACTATTTATAGACAAATTAAGATAGCATGCAGGGCGACGCGTGGTTCTCCACTAATCCAAGGCTGTAATCGGGGCGAATTTTGGATTAATCAAGCGATTACTCATCAAAATCCACTAAACCAGTTCCTGAGTTCAACGTCTAACCGGTTACAGGGCATTACTAACCGGTTAGATCAGTTCAAAATTTAAAAATTACTATTTTTAAATCTTTCCCTCCAAGAATCTTTTCAATATTACTTTTAAGCCCTCATTCAGGGACCAAAATGCAATATTCTTATATTTTGCATTTATTTGCCATATAAAAATATTTCAACTTATTTTTATATTTAAGGCTAATTAAATACAAAACATAAACTTGGAAAATTTCTATAAATTAATAATAAAAATTTTTATTATTAATTTCCTATTATTCGGGAGACGAAAATTAGGGGTGTTACACTACTCCCCCACTTAAAAGGAATTTCGTCCCCGAAATTCTAGATTACAAAAACAATTCCGGATACTCTTGACGCATCTTCTCCTCTAATTCCCATGTAGCTTCAGATACGTCAGCATTCTCCCAAATCACCTTGACCAAAGGTATTTCCTTTCCTCTGAGCCGCTTGACTTCACGATCTTCTATCCGAACCGGTCTGGTCTCAAAGGTCAGGTTTTCTTTCTTAGTTAGGTCATCAGGTTGGAGTTTCAAAATAACAGATGGATCATGAACATACTTTTTCAATTGCGAAACGTGAAAGACGTTATGCAAGTTGGATAGAGAGGGTGGTAAAGCCAATTGATAAGCAACAAGACCAACTCTCTTAAGAATCTGATATGGACCTATACACTTAGGCGAAAGCTTTCGGGTTCTCAAAGCTCTACTAATTCCTTTCATCGGGACTACCCGAAGGAACACATGATCGCCCTCAGAAAACTCTAATGGTTTTCTCCTCTTATCCGCATAACTCTTCTGCCGACTCTGAGCCGTTTCCATCTTTGCCTGAACCATCTTGATCTTCTCAGATGTTTGCTGTATCATTTCTGGTCCAACCATCAAGTTCTCCCCCACTTGGAACCAACATAGCGGGGTTTGACACTTTCTTCCATACAACGCCTCGAACGGTGCCATTCCAATGCTCGCATGGTAGCTATTGTTGTATGTGAACTCTGCAAGAGGTAACACTTGATCCCAGCTTCCTTGTTCTTCAAGTGCACAAGCTCGCAACACATCTTCCAAAGATTGAATCGTTCTCTCCGTCTGGCCATCCGTCTGTGGATGATACGCAGAACTCAATTTCAACCTTGTCCCTATCGCTTCATGCAAACTCGTCCAGAATTGCGACAAAAATCTAGGGTCTCGATCTGACACAATGCTCGAAGGTACTCCGTGAAGACGAACTATCTCCTTGATATAGATCTGGGTAAGCTTGTTCAAAGGATAGCGCATATTTATCGGAATAAAATGCGCCGACTTGGTTAACCTATCCACAACCACCCAGATTGCATCATGATTTGCTGCTGTCCTAGGCAAACCAGACACAAAGTCCATTGAGATGCTATCCCACTTCCATTGGGGAATCCTCAGAGGTTGCAACTGTCCTCCCGGTTTCTGATGTTCTACCTTCGCTTTCTGACAAATTAAGCACGCCGCCACATATTCTGCCACATCCCTTTTCAATCCCGACCACCAAAATATCTTCTTCAAGTCCTGATACATTTTGGTTGATCCAGGATGCATACTCATCCGACTCTTATGGGCTTCATCAAGAATCAGTCTCCTAACTTCTTGATCTCTTGGTACACAAATCCTTGTCCTGAAACGAAGGATTCCATCCTGCCCTAACTTAAAATCAGGTTCCTTTCCTTCCGAACCTAGTCTCATCTTTTCCATCAATTCTTCATCTGTTCGTTGCAACTCCCGAATTCTTTCCAAGAACTCGTTGGTGATCTGCAACGTCCCTAACTTGATACTTGATGGTTCCACTTGTGTCAACAAGCTCAATTCTCTGAATTTTTCAATCAGCGCTGCCTCTTTAACCATCATCGCGCTTATGTGGATTGCTTTCCGACTCAACGCATCTGCAACCACATTCGCTTTACCCGGATGATAGTGGAGTTTAAAGTCATAATCTTTCAAAAACTCCATTCATCTCCTTTGCCTCATGTTCAACTCTTTCTGGTCGAACAGATATTTCAAACTCTTATGGTCACTAAATACTTGGAATGTTGTGCCATAGAGATGATGTCTCCATATCTTTAAGGCAAACATGATCGCAGCCAACTCTAAATCGTGTGTTGGGTAATTCACTTCATGATTCTTCAATTGTCTTAATGCATACGCCACTACTCTTCCCTCTTGCATCAATACACAACCCAGTCCTTGCTTAGATGCATCACAGTACACTTCAAAACTCTTGTGAGGATCGGGTAAGATTAACACAGGAGACGATGTTAACCTTTCCTTCAACTCACGGAAACTAACTTCGCACCAATCGTCCCACATGAACGGTTGATCCTTCCGAGTCAACTTAGTCAAAGGCAATGCAATCTTAGAAAATCCTTCTATGAATCTACGATAGTATCCAACCAGCCCTAAAAAACTTCTCACCTCCGTCACCGTCTTGGGCTGTTCCCAACTTAGCACTGAACTTACTTTCGCTGGATCCACCGCAATTCCCTCTTTAGAGATCACATGCCCCAGAAACTTCACTTCATTCAACCAAAACTCACACTTCGTAAGTTTGGCATATAGTTGCTTCTCCTTCAGGACCTTTAACACAATCCTGAGATGCTCTTCATGCTCTTCCGGATTTTTAGAATAGACCAAAATATCGTCAATGAATACCACCACAAACAAATCCAAATATGGTCTAAAGATCCGGTTCATATAGTCCATGAAAATAGCAGGTGTATTTGTCAATCCGAACGACATCACAACATACTCATAATGACCGTATCGAGATCGAAATGCAGTCTTGGGTATATCCTCCTCCTTTATCCTGATCTGATGATAACCTGATCTCAGATCAATCTTGGAGAATACTGCAGCTCCCCTCACTTGATCCATAAGGTCATCAATCCGTGGCAAGGGATACTTATTCTTAATAGTGACCTTATTCAGCTGCCTGTAATCCACACACATCCTCATACTTCCATCTTTCTTCTTTACGAACAATAATGGAGCTCCCCAAGGCGAAACGCTTAGCCTGATCATTTGTTTCTGCAACAGCTCCTCGATTTGCTTCTTCATCTCTGCCATTTCTGGTGGTGTCATCCTATAAGGAGCAATAGAGATGGGACCAGCTCCAGGAATTAAGTCAATCCCAAACTCTATCTCTCGCTTCGGAGGTAATCCTGGTATCTCTTCAGGAAATACTTCCGGAAATTCTCTCACCACTGGAATTTTTTCGATCGGCATCGACTCTTCCTCTCCAGAAACCGAGAATAAACACATATAACCCTCCGGTTCAAGGATCCTATATTGAATTGTCTTTTCCTCACAATTGATGATCACTTGGTTCTTCATCAACCAATCCATTCCCAAGATCACATCCAATTGTAAATTAGGAAGACAAACCAAATCTACCCGGGATGAACGACCCAGAATTTCTACATTACACCCTAAACAGACTTTAGCGGTGTAGATCGGTATTCCCGTAGGGGTGTCTATACTAAGATAGCAGGGTGAATCAGAAACAATAAGATTCAGCCTACTCACACATTCAGGGGAAACAAAAAATTAAGCAGAAAATTACCTTGCACGAGATTCGGGGTTTGGGTTTCTTCGCTACCACTCAGGGTAAATACTCGTCCTTGTACCACAGGCTTTCCAGCAGATCCCTTTGCATCTCCCTTTGCAGATTCCTTGCATTCACGGGAAAAATGACCTTGCTTCCCATACTTGAAACATCCTCCTGTGGACCAGCAAAACTGACCATGATGATAACACTTGCACTTCTCGCAATAAGGAGCATTATCGCGAGGCTTGTTCCGGTTATCCATCACTGCCTTGCCCTTTCCCTTGTTCTTCGAATATGGACCATTATTCCGATGGTCAAACTTCTTCTTTCTCTGGGGTCCATAGTGTAAGATCCATGAAGAATGTTTTGATAAATGCCAAAAGGTTTTGAACAAGCTTAAATGTGTTCATCAAGTTCAAGCTCAACAAGCAACAACAAACATCAAGTGATAAAGAGAGAGCCAACTCATGAAGACTTAGTTTGGTAGTTTATGTTTTATTGTTTTATCTTTAGCCTCTCAAGTCTCTTAGTTTATGAGTTTGGGTAGAGTCTCTTAGAGGGTAGTGAATCTCTTTTGATTGCATGATTATATCATATTTTGAGTATTCACTTTGCTTAAAATCAATAGGTGGCTTAAAGGTTTGAAAGAAAAGGTTTAGATTTTGAGAAAACAAGTTTTTAAGTGTTTTTTGAACTGACTACTCGATTAGCCACTTGTTTACTCGAGTAGAATTTTGCAGTCTTGCGCAAATACTCGATTAAGGGGCTGATTACTCGAGTAGAATTTTGAAGCCTTGCGTAAATACTCGAGTAGTAACTCAGATTACTCGAGTAGTGAACACTGATTAGACTTGTTACTCGAGTAATGACTTGGCTACTCGAGTAACACGAGCTGTTACTGTTTTTAAATGAGTTTTTCACTTCTCAAAAGCATTTCTAACCATTCCTAACTTTTGGGTATTCTATATAAACCTTTTCCTAACCTTTGTGAATCATTATTACAATTACCTATCATTTTTATATCAATTTTACAAAGAATCAAAGCCACTCTATTCTCTCTCACTTTCAAAGATCAAAGCTTTCACTTTTACATTCTTTGATCAAGAACCTTGAATCTCTCATGTTGATATTTCATAGCTTTTGAAAGAGATTCATAGGATTGTTATTTTGTTTTCATTTGAGTTGTAATCATTGCAAAGAAGGCAAACACTCTACAACAAAGGAAGTCTTGAAGAAGTTATTCATCAAGCAAAGTTATATTAGAAGTCTTGGTGTGGCATTTCATCAAGCACTTGGAAGCCTTGTTGTGAAGCAAGCAATTGGAAGTCTTTGAAGAATCTCAAAGCATTGGAAGTCTTGTTGTGGGTATCGGCAAGCAAAAGAGAAGAGGTTAGATTAGATATCAATAGGGTTACAAGGCAAGTGTGTGGTATCTCTTGTAGGCTAGCAAGAAGGGAGTCTTGTGTGGCATTTACTTGTAATTTGAGAAACTCTAATTCCTCATAGTGAAGTATCTCTCTTGGTTGAAGAAGGGACTGGAGTAGCTTTCAAGTGGATGAAAGTGAACCAGGATAAATCACTGTGTCGTATCTCTAAACTCTTAACTCTTTACACTCTTGTTATTCATTGTGTTCTTGGTTGAAAATCTAGAAAAAGTGATTTTTCATAATTGATTGAATTGAATCTTAATTGTGCAAAATTGATTTGGGGAAAATCATTTTCATAACCTAGGTAATCAATAAGAATATTGGTGTTAATCAATTCCGCTGAATCTCTGGTTATACATGTTAATTGATTGATTTTCGTATTTGATTGAAAAGTGATTAATTCATTAACAGAGGCATTAATCGATCAGTTCATGTCATTAATCGATTAAGGTTAAAGAATTTTTGTGAAAATCATTTCTTTTAATCGTTTTGATTTGTTTCTTGTGAAAATCTTTCAAGGTTTCTTTAACACCTATTCAACCCCCCTTCTAGGTGTTCTCCTAGTGTATCCTAGTTGTCTTACCCACCGATTGTAGGTTCTCACACATAGTTTTGTCCAACCCCTTTTACTTGACTTCCTATCAGCTCCGCCTTCTTATCATCCTCATACATTGTGCACATGTCCACAAGTGCAGGGAAACTCTGTATCCGTTGATAACTGAAGATAGACTTCAGCTCTGGTCTTAATCCACCTTCAAACTTCACACACTTACTCCTTTCATCAGGGTTATTCAAGTAATAGGGAGAGTACTTCATCAGCTCCTCGAATCTGGCCGCATACTCCCCTACACTCATATCCCCCTGCTTCAATTGCATGAATTCTACTTCCTTCTTCCTCCGCAAATCTTCTGGACAGTACTTATTAAGAAACTTCTCCATAAATACTCCCCAATTGATTGCCCTCCTTTCAAAATTCAGCAATTGAACCGTGTGGTCCCACCAGTTTTCAGCTTCCCCATGAAGCATGTAAACTGCATAGGTCACTTTCTGTTCGTCAGAACACTCCAGAGTTCGGAAGATCTTATTGATCTCGTACAACCACTTGTTCGCCTCATCAGGTCTATATCCTCCCTTAAACCTTGGCGGATTGCACTTCCTGAACTCCGACAGAGTCTTAGCATCATGATTCGCCATGTTGCCAGCAGATGGGTTACCAGCTCTCCCTTGAGATGATTGATGCCTCTGCTGCTGCTGCATGCCTTCCAGCACGGTCGTGATTCGTTCTAACATCTCATTAGTAACATTTCTATTTCGGTTTGCCATAGAAAGACCAGCACTATGGGCTTTGGGTTACTAAAAAGGTCTTTTAAAAAACATAAATACTACCACTAACTTACTCAAATCATATTCAATCAAAATTGAATATCATACTTAGCTGCATCTTCGGGCCATGAGGAACAGGACCAATGCTCTAATACCACCAAAGGTGTGACGCTCTCTTTTTAATTTGAAAATAATTAATATTTCCAAATAGTTTACTACTTTCTATCAAAATTTAGGACTAGAAAATTTTTCCTTTTTAATATTATTACTTGCTCAATCAAAAACCTCTTTTTGACATAAACCATTTCATGAATTCGGCATGGTAATATCTTAGAGTCGAAAAGACTCTCGAGAAAGCACTTCCTTAATTATAGAAAACCTTAGTAGTTATCATTAAAGCATATAATTTGCCTCTCGAGTAAGATTTGAATATATAAAATATAAACCTATCGCCGAATCCCTTGTAAATTGAAATCAGAGTTCGCGGAAGTAAAAATAATACTTATGGGGCTCTGCTGAGGAAAATAAACGTCATATATATATATATATATATATATATATATATATATAGACCATAGCATAAAATAAAACCCCATCAGTACAGTAGTAGCAAGTAACATCAGTCGAGATAGCAAGAGTTTATAAAAACATATACAACCCAGCTGTATAAAATATAACCTCACTCTAAGACCTCTCAAAATATATACACTATATCACATGGTCTCAAAATAGAAGTCTCAGAGCAGGTCTTCAGTGTCCTCAGCAGCTCCTCAGATCCTCCACCGCTCTATCCCTAGGATCTAGGATCCAAAACACCTATGCTATGCAGGCTCCTATGAACCAGCGGGTCCACCTCTAGCAGAAACAGTCGGCTCAACATGCACCTCCTCCTCGTTTTCATCCTCCACGGGGTCCTCCTCAACCTCGCCCGACTGTGGAGAGACCCCACCACTGGGTCTAGGATCTGCAGAAGCAGTCCTATCATAATCAGTAGGACCAGGAGAAGGAATCTCCTCAGTGACAACTCTATGGGAAGAAGGATGGGAACGAGTGGCAGCTCTAAAACGGAAACTATGAAAACGACGCATAGGTCGAGCCGGGGGTGGTCCTCTATAAGTATAAAATGGTGGAACATGCATAGTATAGAATAATGGGATCCTAAATCGACGAGGTCGCACACGCACCAGAGGGTTAGGGTGGTAGAGAGTGATCTCAACCTCCCCCTCAAAAGTGGCACGGTGCTCCTCATACGTCCATATACCGCTAGGGATAGGGGCCATCACCTAAACAGGGCACAGGGAGTAAGTATACACATATACATGATTGATAAAGACTAAAATCACAATCACAAGTATATCATGGACAGATCATAATGCAAATACATATGAGCACACCAAGTTTTCAACATCATAACTCTTATAATTCAAGTGACATGATGTATGATTTTCTATCCACAACTGAGGCCTCTAAAGTCCATCTTGGACGTCCATCCAATACACCCTTGTGTTCCCGGAACACCGACATTCGTTCCCAGAACGTAATGTCGTACCATACTTGGATAATAAGCATCACTCCCGGAGTGTGCACCACGTTCCCAGAACGCATACGTTCCCAGAACGCATAAAAACCAGGTCCCGGACACTGGCCACATATCTATAATGTGTCATCAAGTAGGTTATAATTTGGTACTCCCGGAGAACCCTCCTCATATTCCCAGATTATGATAAACGTTCCTACCAACCAGACTCCCAGTCTATATGTATGCACAAATATCAGGGTTGGTTTTATCTTTACATTAATTAATGTGATTTAGAAATATTCCAATTTCCATTTTGAATGATTAATTTGAGGCATAATATTTGGCATAAAATTCTCCTTTGAATTTTCTCAAAACATGCCTTTTAACTTAGATTGGATAAAACAAAGCCAATGGTATTCAAAAACTTAACTTTTTATTTTTCAGACTCAGGTACTAACCGGTTACAGTTTTAGGCTAACCGGTTAGAATTACAGACCTGAACTGTTTACCATTGCAATTCAGAAAAACCCTTTTTTTCTTGAATTCTCTACCCAATCTATACACCACTTAAACCTTGCTTTATGCCTCAAAATCACAGTTTCCATCATTGAAAATTAAAATCACATTTGTTTCCCATCATACATAATTTTCTCTTGAAAATTACTTTATGAATTTAAGGTATAACTCTTTACTTCCAATCTGAATAAATCTGAATCATAACCCTTTTATTCAGATAATTTATAATGGATTTACAGTATAGATTTGAGCAAAACTCCCAAACACTTAAGGACTGACTTAATAAAATTAATTTTCTTTAAAATTCTGCAGTGTCTAACCGGTTACGAAAATCGAGTAACCGGTTAGATTATGCAGTCAGTCCTTCAAATTGAAGGTTTTGACACACCATTTCCTTTAATGTTCAAATCTAACCACAATCCATCATTTAATGTATTTCATATACCTTAAACAAATATGTTTCATCACAGAAATCATATTCAAAGTGCATGCATCAAGTCTTTGCATCAAATTGCATAAAAATCCACATAAACACAATTTAACACAACAAAACTCATTCTAATCATTCAAATCCAGAATTTAACATTCATACACTTTGCATGCATCAATCTAAACTTGCTCAAACAGAATTGAGCCAAGATTTTGGCCTCCAAGCCTTTGTGCTTAAAAACACATAATGCCCTTTTGAGTTTTGCCAACTCAAATCCTAATTCATTTGACATTTAGTCTAAATCTAGTATAGTGAAGACTTCTCCCATACCTCTAAGACGATTTTGATGAAGATTTGACATTGGTTTGAAGAAAACTCCACAACTTCCTCTCAGACCCAAAGTTCTGTTTTCAGATTCGGTTTCCAGCAACAAGGTCCAGAAACCACCAAATTTGACATAGGATTTGACCAAAGAAATTGGGGAAAATAGTTAGAATTCAAAGTAGGTAACATGCACTAGAGAATCAAATAGGTTTGAGACTTAAAGGTTAACTATGCTTACCAAAATCGAATCTGGAATTCAGCTTCCAGAACCAGAACAACAGAGAACTCAGACTCAAACTCTTAGCTTCCAAGCTTGATTCCTCCACCCACACGAACACTCAACTTACAAGGTGTATATCACTGGAAAGCTCTTGATTTAAGCTTTCCAGAAAGGTGTGTTTCACTCTCTAACTCTCAAAGAAGAAGACGAATTGCTCAGAACGAATTTGGAACCCTAATTACCCTTCTTCAACAAGAATTGCAGCAATCAACCCTTGATTCTTCAGCAATTCCACTATTTATAGACAAATTAAGATAGCATGCAGGGCGACGCGTGGTTCTCCACTAATCCAAGGCTGTAATCGTGGCGAATTTTGGATTAATCAAGCGATTACTCATCAAAATCCACTAAACCAGTTCCTGAGTTCATCGTCTAACCGGTTACAGGGCATTACTAACCGGTTAGATCAGTTCAAAATTTAAAAATTACTATTTTTAAATCTTTCCCTCCAAGAATCTTTTCAATATTACTTTTAAGCCCTCATTCAGGGACCAAAATGCAATATTCTTATATTTTGCATTTATTTGCCATATAAAAATATTTCAACTTATTTTTATATTTAAGGCTAATTAAATACAAAACATAAACTTGGAAAATTTCTATAAATTAATAATAAAACTTTTTATTATTAATTTCCTATTATTCGGGAGACGAAAATTAGGGGTGTTACAAATACAATCAAAATGGATAAAATTAATAATCATGTAAACCTGCTATAAGTAGATTAGGTAGGAGATAAATATTCATGAAAGGCTTGTATCTTGTACCTGACTAATAGACACACAGAAACCAAAAAAATCATACCATAAAATCATATTGTTTATGAAACAAAGGGTGGTGGAAGCAATATGTAGAGGGAAAGAGGAAAAAAAGACCAGTTATTCATTCTTCATGCAAACAAATACTATATCTGAGTCATATAAATTTCTTTTATAGATAGTGAACATTTTATCTTTGATATTGGAACGTGAAATCGAGAGAATGAAAATGTTGAGAATAGAAACATAAAAAATCACCGAATGATCGTCATTTGATTAAATTTTAAGTTGAAAACTATTATTTATAATTAACTTGACATGCTGAAATTCTTTTTAATCAAATTTAAAATTTGAATTTGAATTTGAATTAGTTGTTTCTTATCTTGTTATCCGATTTTGAATTTGCACATAAGTAGAGATTCTGTTGTTTCTTATCTTGTTAGCCTATATTTGAATTTGTGTGGTATTATCATATAAGCTTTTAGTCATTTTTTTTGTGTGGTATTATTTTTTTTATGCTGCAATATTATTTATGATGGAATCTCTATATCTCTATATTGTTGCACATAATCTGTCATATCATAACCGATTTCTTTTTAAATTTCTGTTTTTTCTTTACCAGAATCAAATTTAATGGAAAATAAAATATTAAAAAGGAATAAATGCAATAAGACATGGACGTTAGAGAAGTAGGAAAAAAAATGAAAAATTGTGTAAATAAAATTAGAGAAGTAGGAAGATAAAAAATATCATAAATATCTTCACGATCCCTCAAATTCTAAAATCGAGATCAATATTTACAAAACAAAATATTGCTGTGACTTTATATATGGACGTTAGTGCCTTGGTTATAAGTAGTCATGTACGACTAATTTGACACACAAAATAATGGAGAGAACACAAAGAAAAATATGGTATGTAACATCTCGAATTTTAATTCAAATAATAATTAGAATAACGATAAGATTTGGAAGTAAGGATTATTCTAAAAAGGATTTAAAATGATGAATTAGGAGTTCTTTGAATGCCATAAAGGAATCAAGAAGCATTGAAATCAAAAAGGAGGTTGAAAGATGAACAAAAGAGCGTTAGAAGCGATGTTTTTGGTATTATAAACACCCTATATTAGGAAATTCAAAATAAAATATTTACAACTCTAAACACAAATTCCACCGTTGGATGTGAAGTAGGATAGGTGAGGAAGCTTGCTTTAAAATTTGAGGAAGATCCAACGGGTAACAAAGAAGTTATGGCCTTCCAAAGTCTGGATGCTGCAAAATTGTGCAGCTTAATCGATTAAACTGAAATTTAATCGATTAAGGTCTGCTGAGGGAAAAAATTTAATCGATTATTAATCGATTAAATTCTGTTGCAATGGAAAAAAATAAAGGCGATCCACACGTTAGTTTTGGCCAAAAATTCGAGTTTCCTCTCTCTAGGGCACAAAATCTCTCATTTCAAATCCATCAAGCCTCAAGGGAATCACTCCAAAATCCACCATCAAGTCCCTCTTCGTTCCTCCGAATAAGTATTCAAAGCCTTGATTCCCTTTCTCTCTCTCTAATTCGAATTCTTTCTCTCTCTTCCTATCCATGGAGGTTTTCATTTCTAAAGCCATGGAATTTTCGTTTTTCTCTTGGGACTTGGCTTGAGAATCATGGAATGAACAATAATCTTCCTTTTTGTGGCTTCATAATAGGTTCTATCACCCTCTTGTGAATTTTGAGCTTTTTGGTGGACAAACTCAAGCATAGGACACTTGGAATCTCTTTGTCTTTAAGTGTTTGAGGTAAGGGGGTGGGTATTGGCTTGTTCTAGAAAAGGGTTTGTATTTAGATATTATGATTGGCTAGGAGTTATGTGTTAGGGTAGGAAATTAGAAACCCAAATTGAGAACTAAGGAAAATGGTAAAAATAGGCTTTATTTATTAATTATGGAACTCTAAGAAGTAGAGAATGAGGTTAGGTTTTAATTGAGGAAAATGAATGGCATGGAACCCTAAGCTAGGATTTTGAATCAATAATTCGGACAAATGAAAAACGTGGTTATGCATGATTATATGAAAAGGTGAATTTTGTGGTTACTTACACTAAATGTTTATGTGAAAAATGTGGTTATGCATGATTATATGAAAAGGTGAATTTTGTGGTTACTTGCACTAATTGTTTATGTAAAAAATGTGGTTATGCATGAATAGTAGTGGTTGTAATTATGTGTTATATTTGGCATTACTTAAACATTGGAATGGTGATAATTATGAAAGTGAATTGTGGCTAATTTGGATATATATGTGATGATGCTTGTGTGTGAAAGGACTAAGTGAAAAGAAATGGATTTGGTCGACTAATTAATGACATATAATATGGATAACTAAAATTGGATAAATATGGTGATGTATTGTAGGCCTTCGATATGGGGGAGACAATACATCGTAAATGGGGGTTGTATTGTAGGCCTTCGATTTGGGGGAGACAATACAATGTGACTGGGGCGATGTATGTAGGCCTTCGATTTGGTGGAGACATACATCGTCGATGGTGTATGTATGTAGGCCTTCGATTTGGTGGAGACATACATACACCCTAAGTAAAAGGAAAAAGGAAATGACAATGGATAAAATAAGGTAATCGGTAATGGAAGAGCGATGTATGTAGGCCTTCGATTTGGTGGAGACATACATCGTAGATGGTGTATGTATGCAGGCCTTCGATTTGGTGGAGACATACATACACCGAAAGTAAAAGGAAATGAATAAGGGAAAAAGGAAATAAAATTGGTTAAGATAATGGTAATGGACAAGCGATGTATGTAGGCCTTCGATTTGATGGAGACATACATCGTGATTGGTGTACGTATGTAGGCCTTCGATTTGGTGGAGGCATACATACACCGAAAGTAAAAGGAAATGAATAAAGGAAAAAGGGGATAAAATTGGATAAGATAATGGTAATGGACAAGCGATGTATGTAGGCCTTCGATTTGGTGGAGACATACATCGTGATTGGTGTATGTATGTAGGCCTTCGATTTGGTGGAGACATACATACACCGAAAGTAAAAGGAAATAAATAAAGGAAAAAGGGGATAAAATTGGATAAGATAATGGTAATGGAAAAGCGATGTATGTAGGCCTTCGATTTGGTGGAGACATACATCGTAATTGGTGTATGTACATAGGCCTTCGATTTGGTGGAGACATACATACACCGTAAATATAAGGAAAAGAATAAGGTAAAAGGTAAGGGATTAAAAAGGGATTTCTTTGGAAATGGGGAAATAATTAAAAGGGAATCATAAGTTGAAAATGGATTAAATAAAAGGGAACCGACACTTGTAAAATGATGGAATTGGAAAATGTGGTATGCTTGCGATGAAATTGTACTTATGTGAATTAAATTGCTAATTGTGTTTGGCCTGGTTAGTTGTTATGTTTATCTAGAAACTGCTTTTCTATTTCATGTGCAATGCTCACTCCCTTACCATTTTTCAGGTACAGAGATTGAGTTAGCACAGCCCCCGGCCGAGCAGGAGTGCTCTCCCTCACAAGGAGAGTAGGGTTATTATTGAGATTAGGATATTATTTTTGGCATAGCAATGTGTTGAGCATCATGCTAGTTGCACCTAGTATTTATTTTCCGCTTAAACTCTGATAACTGATACAGGATATTATATTTTATGCCCATGGGGCTGTTATATGATATGTGCATGAGATGAAGCCTTGTTGGCTGTTGGTTATTTATATTGATGATGTTATTCACAGGTTAAAATTTGGAAAAGTCCGAAAAACAGGCAAAACTCCGTCCGTTTGACGGGTGATTTTATTATATTAAAAAGGAATTTTTAAGTACACATTTTTAATACTTGGGAATTAAGGGTAGTAATTATTAGAGTGTTACATTCTGGTATCAGAGCAGTTTTTCCTCGGCCTTTGGAGTTTAAACTCATAACTCCTGTGGTTTACTCAACAAGCGAGTAACCAATAGATAGTGTCAAGTTCTATATTAGTTACTTAGGTTTATAGTTATAAAACCCTATGTAGTTATGTACTAAGTTATGTACATGTCTGCATCAACAGAATCCTTTGTTGCTACATTGTAGCAACATGGAGAATCAACTCTCCCATTCTCCTGCTAGCACTCCGGCTACTGATCGTAAGATCAATTCCCCTGCTGATTCTTTGAAATCCAAGCCGTATGACATCTGTTTTCAAGAAGGGCAAACTTCTGCAATGGGTAAGCTTAGATCGACTATGGGAAACCAGGAGCAACACGTGGGGATACAAGTTGGTGAGAAGAAGAGTATAATTTTGAGACCAGGAATGGTTCTCCTGAAGCAACACTTGACTCAGGAAGAACAGGTGGGCGTAGTAAAGAACTGTCGTGAGTTGGGCTTAGGCCCTGGAGGTTTTTACCAACCAGGCTTTACAAGTGGAGCCAGACTCCGACTGAAAATGATGTGCCTCGGCTTAGACTGGAATCCTCAAACCCAAGTATATGGACACAAAAGAGTAATTGATGGAAGCGAACCACCCAATATTCTTGATCATTTCATTCAACTGGTTATGGGAGTGATGCAAGAAGCACAATCTTTGATTGAGAAGGAATGCGGTGTAAGTGAAGTGGAGGACATACTCCCTTCCATGTCCCCCGATGTCTGCATTGTCAATTTCTATGAAGAAAATGGAAAGCTTGGTCTTCATCAGGACCGTGACGAAAGTGTAGGAAGCCTGCAAAGAGGGATACCGGTAGTATCACTTTGCATTGGTGACTCGGCTGAGTTTCTCTACGGAGACCAGAGAGATCCAAGGAGAGCAGAAAGAATTATCTTGGAATCAGGTGATGTATTAATATTCGGTGGCGAGTCTCGTCACATCTTTCATGGAGTGTCGGCGATCATACCAGACACAGCTCCAGAGGGATTGCTCGATGACACAGGACTTCGTCCTGGACGTCTCAATCTTACATTCCGACAATATCAGTTTCCTGGTCCACACCCTTGAGGTCTGCGGTCCAGCTACTAAAGGAGATCAGGGCCAAACTAACAAAAGGTACGAGACGATTCAAAACTTGGATAAACCTTTTTAGGTACTTTCGATCTGCATCTCTATTAAGTTTTAGTGCAGGACATCCTAAATCAATTCTCTTGGAATTTTAAATTCCTAATCCTGTATTTCTAGAAGTTGTGAAACCTAAGAAAGACTCATCTGCAATTCAATCATGAGTACCATCTAAAGGAACACGTAGGAAAAACCTTACTTAGTTATAAGACCGTAACCAGAGCCCTAACCAAAAGCCTTGTGATAGTGTAGTCCTCTAATAGAGTGTAAGGTCAGGATTGGTCATCCTTTCTCTTGCATCTGTTAAAAGATAATGCTATCATTCAATAACGCAGTGATGTACATTTGATAAATGTGAGATTGGGACTGACCACCTCGGTCTTCGCGTTTATTGACATGCTATATTATTGCAACCATCTAGTTGAGATCCGAATAAACCATCTAGGAATTCTATCTCTGTCGAAAGCCCGATTGAACATTAATCCTATAAGATCTTTACTAAGACTCGTAAACAGTAATTCGCAAACCAACCCCATTCAAGACACTCATATTCTATATTTCCACCGAGAACATCCAACTAAATGATCGAACCACCCCTCTAACTTGTATGAGAACTTAGCCGTATACGTAAGTATGAAGAGCCATCATATCCTAGAAAATTCGAAACAACACCAATAATACCGATTAGCAGTCAACTTAATCCCATGTACCACCTCGCCAACCAATTAAGAACCTAGCTAATCAATTCTTGGAATCAACCCAGTTTCTTCCCTGTCTTCGACTTACTCAGGTATGTTGATACTAAGTGGGGGAGACTTGATGACTCAATTCGGATCCTATCCGAGCGACAATAACTAGTAATCATACCATAAGCCATAGGACTACTAAACAGATAATTCCTAACGCTTCGCGGAGGATCGAATAAGAGTTAAACTAGGGATAAAACAAGACCTCATAAAAATAACACCGAATTGAGAAATAACAACTAGACCTTGACCTTGGCCCTCAAGTGAAATCGATCTTTAGGAATTCCTATACCGAATTGAAATTATTAAACGAACGGGAAGGAAGTAGCATCGAAGTAGAATGCGAGTATGGTGAAGATTGATTTTAAGAGTGACTTTGCTAGACTCACTTGAAGGAATAAAAGGTGAACGGGATAAAAGTGAAGTCGCGAAATGGAATCTCAATTAAGATGTTATGTCGGAACACCGCAAGTGATAATCTAAGTCTTTTGGGACTCTGTGCATTTGACAGGACCCCGGTTGACCGAGACCAATCAATCAGCCGCAGATCCATAGAAAATGCATCCTTCGACGGCTCTTTGCTGAAAACGCACACTGGGGATAATCTCCATTGTATTCTTGCTTGACATGTATCCAGTCCATCCTGGGTCATCGTGCAAAGACCATGAGACTCATCCTTGAGTGCTTCATGTTTCTTCTTTTCATCTTCACTCTCTTCAAGTTCCAAGCATCTCAGATGCATAGGTGAGAATTCGCCAAGTCATAGAAAACTGAACAACATGACCTCTTTTCAGCTTTGGATACCGGTTGGGAACCTGTGTACTATATTGTGAGCAACGAATGAGCATACCCCCTAGCATGGATATAACCAAGTATGTCAATGCTAAGTGGGGGAGGATTTCAATCCAAGGAATGGGAGATGGAACTTTAATAAAAAGAAAACTGACGATCCTGTCCAGATAGAGGAGATACATTGTATTAAAGGACAAGCATTGAAATAGGCATGACCCTAACCACACCTGGAGCGGGAAATAAAAATCGTAGGAAGTGAAAACCATAGTCAGAAGCGTTACCAATGGGATGGTTCTCCAATTACGAAATTCAACGGAATTTCGGGGACGAATTTCTAATAAGTGGGGGAGAAATGTAACATCCCGAATTTTAATTCAAATAATAATTGTTAGATCCAGTGAGAATGTTTTGATAATGACAAAGGTTTTGTACAAACTAAAAATGTGTTGAACAAGTTCAAGCTCAACAAGCAAACAACAATCAACATTGATGAAGAGAGAGCAACCTCATGAAGACTTTATTTGTGTTTTATTGTAATATCTTTAGCCTCTCAAGTCTTTTAGTTTATGAGTTTGGGTAGAGTTTATAGAGGGTAGTGAATCTCTATCAAGGTCATGATTATATTATATTTTGAGTATTCACTTAACCTAAAATCAATAGGTGGCTTGAAGGTTTGAAAGGAAAGGTTTAATTTTGAGAAAACAAATTTTTAATTGACTTTAGCAGTGGCTAATCGATTAATGTGTTAGGGTTAATCGATTAACATAACTGTTACAGTGGTTAATCGATTAAGCCATGTGTTAATCGATTAACACGTGCAGAATCAATTTTTAAAATAAATTTTTCAAGGCAAAATCAATTTCTATTGTTTTCTATCTTTTGGGTATTCTATATAAACCTTTTCCTAACCTTTGTGAATCATATTATTAAAAATATACATCATTTTGATATTCATTTTACAAAGAATCAAGCCACTCTATTCTCTCTCACTTTCATAGATCAAAGCTTTCATTTTTACATTCTTTGATCAAGAATCTTTGAATCTCTTATGTTGATATTTTCATAGCTATTGAAAGAGATTCATAGGATTGTTATTGTTTTCAATTTGGTTGTAATCATTGCAAAGAAGGCAAGCTATCTACAACAAAAGGAAGCCTTGGTGGTTGTTCATCAAGCAAAGAAGAAATTGGAAGTCTTGTTGTGTTAACAAGCAAAATTGGAAGTCTTGGTGTGAGGCATCATCAAGAAAGTGGAAGTCTTTGAAGCATCTCAAAGCAAATTGGAAGTCTTGTTGAGGGGAATTGACAAGCAAGGGAAGAGGTTAGATTAGAGGGTCAATAGGATTACAAGGCAAGGGTGTGGTATCTCTTGTAGGCTATCAAGAAGGAAGTCTTGAGAGGAATTTACTTGTAATTTGAGAACTCTAATTCCTCATAGTGAAGAATCTCTCTTGGTTGAAGAGGGGACTGGATGTAGATTTCAAGTGGATGAAAGTGAACCAGGATAAATCACTGTGTCGTATCTCTAAACTCTTAACTCTTTACATTCAAGTCATTTCAATATTGTTCTTGGTTGAAAACCTAGAAAAGATTGATTTTCATAATTGACTGAATTGAATCTTAATTGCGCAAATTGATTTGGGAAAATCATTTTCATAACCTAGGTAATCAATAAGAATATTGGTGTTAATCAATTCCGCTTAATCTCTGATCTTATGTGTTAATTGATTGATTTTCGTATTTGATTGAAAAGTGATTTTTCAGTTTTTAACAGTGATTAATCGATTAAGTTGATTGTTAATCGATTAATTTTTAAGTTGCTTTCGGCATTAATCGATTAGTACCTTAGTTAATCGATTAGTTTGAAAGTAAGCTTCGGCATTAATCGATTAAGGATGAAGTTAATCGATTAATCAGTATATTTTTGTAAAAATCATTTTGTTTTAATAGTTTCGATTTGTTTCTTTCGAAAATCTTTCAAGGTTCCTCTAACACCTATTCAACCCCCCCTTCTAGGTGTTCTCCTAGTGTCTCCTAGTTATTTCACTCACTGATTGTAGTTCGTACAATTGGTATCAGAGCTCGGTCGAATGACACGAGCATAGAGCTTTTTCGTTAAGATCCTTGAGGAAACTACAATGGGTTCTACGAATCCCTTTGGTGGTGAAGGTGCTTCAATTAGCCGCCCTCCTATGTTTAGTGGAGAGGGTTATGCTTATTGGAAAGTTAGGATGAGAATTTTTATAGAAGCCATAGACATGAACATTTGGGAAGCCATTGAAAATGGTCCTCATATTCCCTCATCTCTAGTAGAAGGTGTATCTAAACTAACCCCCAAAGATGAGTGGACCGATGATGATAAAAGAAAAATTCAATATGATTTAAAAGCTAAGAATATCATCACCTCCGCTCTATCTTATGATGAGTTCTTTAGAGTCTCCCAATGTCGTAATGCCAAAGAAATGTGGGACACCTTGCAAGTCACACATGAAGGCACTAGTGAAGTTAGGCGTGCTAGATTAAATTCTTTGATGCATGAATATGAATTGTTTCGTATGTTCCTAATGAATCTATATGTTTTATGAAAAAACGTTTTACTCATATTATTAATCATCTCATTGCTCTTGGAAAAACTTTCATGAATTGTGAACTTGTTAACAAAGTTTTAAGATGTCTAAGTAGGGAATGGCAACCTAAGGTTACCGCAATTGTTGAATCAAAGGACTTGGACAACATGGACTTAGCAACACTTTTCGGAAAGCTTCAAGAACATGAAATGGAGCTTGGACGTTTACATATGCATGAAGAATCGGACAAGAACAAAGAAAGAAAAGGAATCGCTCTTAAAGCTCAAAGGTCATATAAAAAGGAAGAGAGTTCCGATAGTGATGATAATGAAGATACCGATTCGGACATTGATGAAGAGGAGATGAAACTTCTACTAAGAAAGTTCAATAAGATTCTAAGGAGAAAAGGAAGGTTAAACAAAGACAAAAGTAATTAGAAGAATTCTCCACACTACAAGACCAAGACAACAAAAGAAGGAGTAGTTTGCCATGAATGTGGAAAGCCCGGTCATCTCAAGTATTCATGCTCTAAGTATCTCAAGAAGAAGGAGAAAGAGAAGAAAAATGCAAAACACAAAAGGGCATACATAGTTTGGAATAGTGATGATGAAGAAGACAAGAAAAGCACATCAAATAGTTCTTTGGATGATGAAGAAGTCGCTTGTCTCAACTTGATAGCTCTAGTAGATGAAGAGGAAAGTTCAAATGATGAATCAAGTGAACAAAGCGAGGATAGCGATGTAAATGAAACTAAATCCGAAATTTCTTCCAAATATGAAATTTTATATAATGCTTATGAAGAAATGCATGAACATCTTAAGAAACTAGCTTTGAAAAACATTGAAAGGAAGAAGCTCATTTTGAAACATCAACAAGAGATTTTAGAACTTCAAAAACAAGTTGATGAGCTTAATCTTCAAAATGAAACTCTTGATCTTATATATGCTAGTTCTTCTTGTGATTGTGCTAGTAGATTGAATATTGTGGTTGAGTGTGAGAATTGCAAGTTGCTTAAATATGAAAATGCTATTTTGAAAAATAAGCTTGCAAGTTTCACCACTTGTGATATTAGATTGCGCACATTGTTAAATTTTCAAAGAGAAAATTCAAACAAGTTTGGTTTGGGTTATACTAATGCTAAGAGTCTCATAGAAATTTTGTTGATTTTTCTAAAGTTGATTTTTCAAATGCACCAACATGTTTCTATTGTGGCACTCATGGACATACTTCAAATGTGTGTTATATTAAAGTGCATGGTATACCTAAAGGAAATTTTGTTTGGGTTAAGAAGGGTGAGAGTCCCTTAACGAACAAAAATGGATCCAAGACTATTTGGATACCAAAAGGCAAAGCATGATTGTTTTGTATGTGTGATTGAAGAGCAAAAGGCTTACAAGTGTTATTCATTATTTGCTTCTTCAAATCTCAAGTGAAACTCCTACATTTTGGTACAATTGATATTGTTGGATATTCACAATTGGTATCAAGTGAATTTCTTACAAGAGATAGCAAGTAGTCACAATTGGACTTACAATTGAAATTACGTTTGGTATCTTCTAATCCTATCATTAGTTCTTTTACAATTGGTACTTTCTATTAATCTCTTACCATTGATATTTGCAATTGGTGTTGAAAATTCACAAGTATTATTATGTCATATTTTCTTCAATTGATATCATTATGTGATCATTATGTGATTATCATGCTATTGTGGTTATTGTGATATTTCTTTACAATTGATATCTTATTTTGTTAAGTGATATGATAACTCTTTAGTTACAATTGGTATTATATTTCATTGTTATATCTCTTTCCAATTGGTATCACATTTCAAAGTATTGTTCACACTTGTGAATCATTAGTTTTACATTTGGTATCATTAATTGCAATTGGTATCAATGTTGTGAAGAAATGAATGTTGATTTCTCTTATTTTGGCTTAGCATTTTATATTTCAATCGGTATATATTACTTTTTGATAATGCCAAAAGGGGGAGAAAGGGTTGTTTTTGTTGTTTTATATAGGTTGAGCAAAGTTGTTGAAGATAGGGGGAGAATCAAGCTTATCTCAATTGGATTTCAAATGTCAAAAGCATTTATTGAGGGGGAGCAAGAATCTCACCAAGTGATTAAATGGTTCAACTTCAAACAACTTCAAACAAATTCAAAACATGGTTTGTCATTTTCAAAAAGGGGGAGATTGTTAGATCCAGTGAGAATGTTTTGATAATGACAAAGGTTTTGTACAAACTACAAATGTGTTGAACAAGTTCAAGCTCAACAAGCAAACAACAATCAACATTGATGAAGAGAGAGCAAGCTCATAAAGACTTTATTTGTGTTTTATTGCAATATCTTTAGCCTCTCAAGTCTTTTAGTTTATGAGTTTGGGTAGAGTTTATAGAGGGTAGTGAATCTCTATCAAGGTCATGATTATATTATATTTTGAGTATTCACTTAACCTAAAATCAATAGGTGGCTTGAAGGTTTGAAAGGAAAGGTTTAATTTTGAGAAAACAAGTTTTTAATTGACTTTAGCAGTGGCTAATCGATTAATGTGTTAGGGTTAATCGATTAACATAACTGTTACAGTGGTTAATCGATTAAGCCATGTGTTAATCGATTAACACGTGCAGAATCAGTTTTTAAAATAAGCTTTTCAAGGCAAAATCAATTTCTATTGTTTTCTATCTTTTGGGTATTCTATATAAACCTTTTCCTAACCTTTGTGAATCATATTATTACAAATATACATCATTTTGATATTCATTTTACAAAGAATCAAGTCACTCTATTCTCTCTCACTTTCATAGATCAAAGCTTTCATTTTTACATTCTTTGATCAAGAATCTTTGAATCTCTTATGTTGATATTTTCATAGCTACTGAAAGAGATTCATAGGATTGTTATTGTTTTCAATTTGGTTGTAATCATTGCAAAGAAGGCAAGATATCTACAACAAAAGGAAGCCTTGTTGGTTGTTCATCAAGCAAAGAAGAAATTGGAAGTCTTGTTGTGTTAACAAGCAAAATTGGAAGTCTTGGTATGAGGCATCATCAAGCAAGTGGAAGTCTTTCAAGCATCTCAAAGCAAATTGGAAGTCTTGTTGAGGGGAATTGACAAGCAAGGGAAGAGGTTAGATTAGAGGGTCAATAGGATTACAAGGCAAGGGTGTGATATCTCTTGTAGGCTATCAAGAAGGAAGTCTTGAGAGGCATTTACTTGTAATTTGAGAACTCTAATTCCTCATAGTGAAGAATCTCTCTTGGTTGAAGAGGGGACTGGATGTAGCTTTCAAGTGGATGAAAGTGAACCAGGATAAATCACTGTGTCGTATCTCTAAACTCTTAACTCTTTACATTCAAGTCATTTCAATATTGTTCTTGGTTGAAAACCTAGAAAAGATTGATTTTCATAATTGACTGAATTGAATCTTAATTGCGCAAATTGATTTGGGAAAATCATTTTCATAACCTAGGTAATCAATAAGAATATTGGTGTTAATCAATTCCGCTTAATCTCTGATCTTATGTGTTAATTGATTGATTTTCGTATTTGATTGAAAAGTGATTTTTCAGTTTTTAACAGTGATTAATCGATTAAGTTGATTGTTAATCGATTAATTTTTAAGTTGCTTTCGGCATTAATCGATTAGTACCTTAGTTAATCGATTAGTTTGAAAGTAAGCTTCGGCATTAATCGATTAAGGATGAAGTTAATCGATTAATCAGTATATTTTTGTAAAAATCATTTTGTTTTAATAGTTTCGATTTGTTTCTTTCGAAAATCTTTCAAGGTTCCTCTAACACCTATTCAACCCCCCCTTCTAGGTGTTCTCCTAGTGTCTCCTAGTTATTTCACTCACTGATTGTAGTTCTTACAATAATTAGAATAACGATAAGATTTGGAAGTAAGGATTATTATAAAAAGGATTTAAAATGATGGATTAGGAGTTCTTTGAATGCCATAAAGGAATCAAGAAGCATTGGCATCAAAAAGGAGGTTGAAAGATGAACAAAAGAGCGTTAAAAGCGATGTTTTTGGTGTTATAAACACCCTATATTTGGAAATTCAAAATAAAAGATTTACAACTTTAAACACAAATTCCACCGTTGGATGTGAAGTAGGATAGGTGAGGAAGCTTGCTTTAAAATTTGAGGAAGATCCAACGGGTAACGAAGAAGTTATGGCCTTCCAAAGTCTGGATGCTGCAAAATTGTGCAGCTTAATCGATTAAACTGAAATTTAATCGATTAAGGTCTGCTGAGGGAAAAAATTTAATCGATTATTAATCGATTAAATGCTGTTGCATTGGAAAAAAATAAAGGCGATCCACACGTTAGTTTTGGCCAAAAATTCGAGTTTCCTCTCTCTAGGGCACAAAATCTCTCATTTCAAATCCATCAAGCCTCAAGGGAATCACTCCAAAATCCACCATCAAGTCCCTCTTCGTTGCTCCAAGTAAGTATTCAAAGCCTTGATTCCCTTTCTCTCTCTCTCTAATTCGAATTCTTTCTCTCTCTTCCTATCCATGGAGGTTTTCATTTCTAAAGCCATGGAATCTTCGTTTTTCTCTTGGGACTTGGCTTGAGAATCATGGAATGAACAATAATCTTCCTTTTTGTGGCTTCATAATAGGTTCTATCACCCTCTTGTGAATTTTGAGCTTTTTGGTGGACAAACTCAAGCATAGGACACTTGGAATCTCTTTGTCCTTAAGTGTTTGAGGTAAGGGGGTGGGTATTGGCTTGTTCTAGAAAAGGGTTTGTATTTAGATATAATGATTGGCTAGGAGTTATGTGTTAGGGTAGGAAATTAGAAACCCCAATTGAGAACTAAGGAAAATGGTAAAAATAGGCTTTATTTATTAATTATGGAACTCTAAGAAGTAGAGAATGAGGTTAGGTTTTAATTGATAAAAATGAATGGCATGGAACCCTAAGCTAGGATTTTGAATCAATAATTCGGACAAATGAAAAACGTGGTTATGCATGATTATATGAAAAGGTGAATTTTGTGGTTACTTACACTAAATGTTTATGTGAAAAATGTGGTTATGCATGATTATATGAAAAGGTGAATTTTGTGGTTACTTGCACTAATTGTTTATGTAAAAAAATGTGGTTATGAATGAATAGTGGTGGTTGTAATTATGTGTTATATTTGGCATTACTTAAACATTGGAATGGTGATAATTATGAAAGTGAATTGTGGCTAATTTGGATATATATGTGATGATGCTTGTGTGTGAAAGGACTAAGTGGAAAGAAATGGATTTGGTCGACTAATTAATGACATATAATATGGATAACTAAAATTGGATAAATATGGTGATGTATTGTAGGCCTTCGATATGGGGGAGACAATACATCGTAAATGGGGGTTGTATTGTAGGCCTTCGATTTGGGGGAGACAATACAACGTGACTGGGGCGATGTATGTAGGCCTTCGATTTGGTGGAGACATACATCGTCGATGGTGTATGTATGTAGGCCTTCGATTTGGTGGAGACATACATACACCCTAAGTAAAAGGAAAAAGGAAATGACAATGGATAAAATAAGGTAATCGGTAATGGAAGAGCGATGTATGTAGGCCTTCGATTTGGTGGAGACATACATCGTAGATGGTGTATGTATGTAGGCCTTCGATTTGGTGGAGACATACATACACCGAAAGTGAAAGGAAATGAATAAGGGAAAAAGGAAATAAAATTGATTAAGATAATGGTAATGGACAAGCGATGTATGTAGGCCTTCGATTTGGTGGAGACATACATCGTGATTGGTGTATGTATGCAGGCCTTCGATTTGGTGGAGACATACATACTGTAACATCCTCAATTTTTATACTTTAAAAATATATTACTTCTATATGATTTATTATTAAAATGCTTGGGGTTTTATTAAAAATTTTGGCAGAGTTTACTCTAAAAATAGGGACTTTCCCCCAAGTAGGTTATTCACCTGTCAGTCCAGAACAGTTTATCAAAAACAAAACTATAATTAAATTGTAAAAGGTTGTGACTTATTTTGAAACAATGTAGAAGAGGATATTTGTATATCCTTCACAACCTTTGATACACTTGGTAAAAGAAAGGTTCTCACAAAGTCCTTTGTACAAAATAAAAACATTCTTAACTTACAATAAATGAACACTTATAATAAGTTTAATTAATAAAACATTTTACAGTTAAATTTCTTAGAATGGTTGCAGCTACATAAAGTGACCAAGGAGGTCACTGTACTGATATACTCTCCTTAAGTGAGAGTATACCTTCTCGGTTCGTGAGACATGAATGTCTTTCTCCGATGGTACCTAAAATGGTCAACTTAAGGGGTGAGTAATTTGAATAATAATCGAGGAAAACACTCAACAACAGTAATAAAGCATAACTAGACATACCCACACACATAAATACATATTCATTTATCCTAATCAATTCTACCATTTATATACCTTAACATTTACTGTTTCTTTACCCCAAGAACAATGTATATAACAATGCGTTTATGCTCAATCATATGAATGACATACACTGTATTCCCTTATGGTTTAATTCCTGAATCCGATGTACACTGCACTATTTACACTTTATTCACTTTAACACTTTGATACTATCATCGGATTCAGGGAATTAAACCCATCACAATAATGAATGCACTTCTCCATTTCCAATATCCATAACACTGACAACATAACCACCTCACATACCCTCCCTCCACTCTGGGGAAAAACCGGCCAGGAGTAAGCATTTCTCAACCTATAATTGGGTGCTTCACCTCCACTTAGGAAGGTCCCTCGCTCACCCGCTTGCACAACACTTCACCTCCACTTAGGAAGGTCCCTCATGCGATTCGGATTGATTTACCCGAATCGGGCTTTAGCAGAAATCACCCTCACTGGCCAAAACGAGCCAAAGTATGGAATTACCCCGGTTTGCGTGGAACCAACCCCCAACACGGGAAGCGATCCCGTGTCCTTTGCAGGATCAAAGTTCCCCAAGATAATCCCATAATTCACTCTTGCCCTCATCAATCGTAAACGACGTGTGTTTTTCCCCGTACACCTAAGGTCCACCTTACTCCGAAATGCACGTGTTTCTAGTTCATTTTATGTGGCTTTTGATTAGTCGAACCTTTAGTACTTTATATTCATTTGGTTGGGTTCTCTAACTTAAGAGTTTCGGCCATAATATATATACATATACCATCCAACAATCCAACAATAATTTCCATAACCAAATCATTCATTCGATCATTAAATTCCATAACAATAACATTAATTCATTTCTAGCCTAATCCCTAAGTTCAAAGCATATATACTCACAGTTAACATATAGGACATAACAATTACATCACCACAATAATCATAATTCTATCATTCATTTTATCATTTAATGCTATAACAATCTAATAATCAATTACTAAACACCCTAAGTTCATTGTACACATTCTTACTTTCAAACACACAATATCATCATACAAATCAAACAAACACATATACAATATATCTAATTATACTTTTATGACTATCACTGAGTCTCTTCCCCAATTAGAACCAAAGTACTCCCCCTTACCTCTTGGAGAGAAGAGGAGACAATGGGGTTGAGTTGGTGCTCCACCACCAAGCTCCAAGCTAGCTTCTAGACTCTCATTCCATGCTCCTTAACACTTCCTTAAGCTCCCTTCACGATTGCTTCACCCAAAGAGAAGGATTGGAGAAGTTAGGGTTTGAGTGGGGATTTGGGGATTTTATGAAAGGAAGAGGAAATTAAGAATTGAAAGGGGGAAATTGATTGGGAGAAGATATGTGCATGATTTGGGGAATTAATTTGATGTTATTTAGTGTGGATTTGGGGAAAATTGAAGAACCCTAGGAGAGAAGGAAGAGAGGGTCGTGAGAAGAAGAGAGAGGAAACAATGAAACAAATGACTCAACTCACGTGGTTTTTGGCTGATATAACAGGGGTTAATCGATTAACCCGATGGTTAATCGATTAACACTTGTTAATTTTCAAAGGATTACTCGATTAACTTATACCCTACTCGATTAATGGCTGAAAGGTTCTATAAATTTAATCGATTAACTCACTGTGTTAATCGAGTAACCTGATCAGTTCACTTATTCCCTTGACTTCGAATCGCTCTAACTTCTTCGCTAACCGTCGGATCTTGCTCAAATTTTGAAGCAAGCATCCTAAGACACTTGTCTCCACATCCAACGGTGAAATTTGGGTTTGGAGCTATGGATATTAAATTCCTAATTTCCTAAGATCCTATGCTCTTTAACTTATACTTACACTTCTAAAACTCACTTCTAAACTAATTATACTTCTTCAAACCTACCCTTACTAAATTCTACATTCTAAACACATTCTAGGCATACCCAAGGCTTGGAAACAATACTACTCTTATCAAAGTTCTGCTAATTAAGGCACTTAGCAATTGGGGAAAAATCGGGGATGTTACAATCTCCCCTACTTAAAGGAATTTCGTCCCCGAAATTCGACTAGGTTCAAGAACTAAAAGAGACATAGAGCTACATGCTCTAATCATAAGGTGAATCTGATCTTAGACAGGGCAAAGGGACTATGACTTTCGGGGATACGCTCCCCCACTTAGGACATGACTCCGATAGGGTTTTGTTAACATACCTGCCTTACTACTAACAAGGCCACTTCTCACAGGAAGTTCTATGACCTTAAGGGTTCAATTTAGGAAACACCAATCTGTCCTAACTAACCAAAGAAACAGAGTCCTAAACATCCCTAAAGAACATAATCATTCCACAACATATAAACTTCACATCAGGAAAACATTTTAAGCAGATGATCATAAATAACATTCAAAGGAACCAATTCAGAGCATTTATAAGTACAAGGAATTAACACCACAAAACCCAGTTCAAACACAATCAAAGAGGTAAAAGCACATATCATCAACTTAAAACATCATTTGTTTACTTAAAACAAATACAAAGAACATCATTTTCAAAATCTTACCAAAGAGTATACCTATGAAAAAAAAGTAAAATATCAACTTGACAGAAGTTAATAAAATGGTCAATACATATAAAATAGTTTTGCATTGAAATGAATGAAATAAAAGTTTTGAAAAAGATGTTGGGAATTCATTAGATATAGGGGCATGCATACTTCAAATGCACCAACATGTTTCTATTGTGGTACTCATGGACATACTTCAAATGTGTGTTATATTAAAGTGCATGGTATACCTAAAGGAGATTTTGTTTGGATGAAAAAGGGTGAAAGTCCCTATACTAACAAAAATGGATCCAAAACCATTTGGATACCAAAGAGCAAAGCATGATTGTTTTTGTAGGTATGATTGAAGAGCAAAAGGACTTTCATGTGATATTCATTCATTTGCATCTTCAATTGGTATCAAGAAGGAAATCCTACAAATTGGTAACATTTGATATTATTAGATATTGCTCATAGTTCTCTCAATTGGTATTATTTCTTATAATGTGATATTGTTTATACTATTGAGAAAATACTATTGGTATCAAATTCTTACAATTGTTTTACAATTGGTATCATGCTATTGGTATACAATTTGTTATAATTGATATCATTGAGTAATCATTAGATGATTATCATGCTTTGGTTGTTATATCTCATTAATCTCTCTATTTTGGCTTAGATCTTATATTTCAATTGGTATATATTTCTTTTTGATAATGCCAAAGGGGGAGAAATAGTATGTTTTGACCATTTTGGGGAGAAATGAAATGGTATGTTTGGAGAAAGGTTGGTTTTGTTGTTTTTATGTAGGTTGAGCAAAGTTGTTGAAGATAGGGGGAGAATCAAGCTTTCTATCAATCGGATTTCAAATGTCAAAAGCATTTATTGAGGGGGAGCAAGAGTCTCACCAAGTGATCAAATGGTTCAAGCATCAACAACTTCATACTTTCAAAACATGTTTGTCATTTTCAAAAAGGGGGAGATTGTAAGATCCATGAAGAATGTTTTGATAAATGCCAAAAGGTTTTGAACAAGCTTCAAGTGTGTTGATCAACAAGCAACAACAAACATCAAGTGATGAAGAGAGAGCAAGCTCATGAAGACTTAGTTTGGTAGTTTATGTTTTATATTTTATCTTTCGCCTCACAAGTCTTTTAGTTTATGAGTTTGGGTAGAGTCTCTTAGAGGGTAGTGAATCTCTTTTGATTGCATGATTATATCACATTTTGAGTATTCACTTTGCCTAAAATCAATAGGTGGCTTAAAGGTTTGAAAGAAAAGGTTTAGATGTTGAGAAAACAAGTTTTTTTAAGTGTTTTTGATCTGACTACTCGATTAGCCACTTGCCTACTCGAGTAGAATTTTGCAGCCTTGCGTAAATACTCGAGTAGTAACATAGACTACTCGAGTAGTAAACACTGATTACTCGAGTATGGACTTGGCTACTCGAGTAACACGAGCTGTTACTGGTTTTTAAAATGCGTTTTTCACTTCTCAAAAGCACTTCTAACCATTCCTAACTTTTGGGTATTCTATATAAACCTATTCCTAACCTTTGTGGTTCATTATTACACTTTAGATCAAATCAATTTCTCAAAGCCACTCTATTCTCTCTCACTTTCTCAAGATCAAAGTTCTCATTTTTACATTCTTTGATCAAGAACCTTGAATCTCTCATGTTGATATTTTCATAGCATTTGAAAGAGATTCATAGGATTGTTATTTTGTTTTCATTTGAGTTGTAATCATTGCAAAGAAGGCAAACACTCTACAACAAAGGAAGTCTTGAAGAAGTTATTCATCAAGCAAAGTTATTTGGAAGCCTTGGTGTGGCATATCATCAAGCACTTGGAAGTCTTTTATTGAAGCAAGCAATTGGAAGCCTTTGAAGAATCTCAAAGCATTGGAAGTCTTGTTGTGGGGAATCGGCAAGCAAGAGAAGAGGTTAGATTAGATATCAATAGGGTTACAAGGCAAGGGTGTGGTATCTCTTGTAGGCTAGCAAGAAGGAAGTCTTGTGAGGCATTTACTTGTAATTTGAGAACTCTAATTTCTCATAGTGAAGAATCTCTCTTGGTTGAAGAGGGGACTGGATGTAGCTTTCAAGCGGGTGAAACTGAACCAGGATAAACCACTGTGTCGTATCTCTAAACTCTTACTCTTTACATTCTTGTTATTCATTGTGTTCTTGGTTGAAAACCTAGAAAAAGAGTGATTTTCATAATTGATTGAATTGAATCTTTATTGTTCAAATTGATAAAGCGAAAATCATTTTCATAACTAGGATAATCAATAAGAATATAGGTGTTAATTATTTCCACTGAATCTCTGGTTATATGTGTGAATTGATTGATTTTCGTATGCGATTGAAAAGTGATTTTTCTGTTTTCTGATAGATCTAATCGATTAAGCATATTTCTAATCGATTAAGTGAAAGTAAACTTTCTGGTCTTAATCGATTAAGGATCAGTCTAATCGATTAAGTCTTGTAGATTTTGCAAAAATCATTTGTTTTGATTGTTTCGATTAGTTTCGTTCGAAAATCTTTCAAGGTTTCTTTTACACCTATTCAACCCCCCCTTCTAGGTGTTCTTCTAGGGTTCCTTAGTTGTTTCAACCACCGATTGTAGGTTTCTAACACAAAGAAACAACAGATTTGGAGGCAACAATTCAGCTGGAAATAATAACCGTAGTGGCGGAAATCGGAACAGGCATGGGAATGATAATAACAACAATCGGAATAATCAAAACAATGGTGGAAACCAAGGGAACAATGGGGATGCTGTCGGAGGACAAGTTACTACACCTCCACTTTGCAACAAGTGCAACAGGAATCATTTTGGACCCAATTGCCCTTATGAGAATCCCAACTGCTTTAACTGCAACAAACCAGGACACACTGCGAAGAACTGTTGGGAACCAAAGCGTGAAAAGGGTTCTGATAGGCCAAAGGGAAACGGAAGAGTGTTCGCTGTGGTTGGGAATGAGGATGCTAATGCTGCTAGTCGTTCTTAGGATTGGTGTTTTTTAATGGATGTTGTTTGAACGAAGTGGGTTTATCCACTCGTCTTGTCTAGCCTTTTGGTTAATTTGCTTCCTTAACTTGTTTTGAAGGAGTTTATCCTTCTAGTATGTTTGCTAGTTTATAATAAGGTGAAACTTTTAAGATTCAATGAATGGATGCGGTTATTTACATAAGAATCTTTGAGTAAAGTGTGCCTCATTTTCAATAGCATGATATTTCTCGGGGACGAGAAATCTCTAAGTTGGGGAGGATTGTGAGACCCGCAATTTTTCCCAATTTATTTAAATTATAATATTTTCTATTTGCCTTTATTTTATTTGGTTATATTTATTTTAAGGATAATTTGATGGGATTTGTTATTAAAAAGTTGGTTTTGGTTATATAAATATATATATATATATATATATGTGGCGTTAATACATATATATATATATATATATATATATATATGCATATAATTATAAATTTTTATTTAATAAATGAGAAGATTATTTTTGGGATAGAAATAATTGGTAAATATATTTTATCTTAGAAAAATAACTTTGGAGTGATTTTAACTAATGTTTTGATAAAAATGTGAATTTTCAAGTTATAGTGTTTTAACTTCGAAAATTCATATCTTTTTAACCGTAAGTCAGAAAATTACAAATTATATGTCCAAACGATCGTATTGAAATGTAGTATTCAAAAATGAAAAATTTTTATTTTTGAATTGATTTACGAAAAATTAGTTTCTGGGTGAATTTCTATACGAATTTGAAGCTTTTGAATTATTAAAAATAGTTAGGGACTTCAAATTAATTTTTCCTTTTGGGGATCCACTTTATATATGAAAATATGATTTTAAAAATTTAAATTGAGGCCATATCTACTGTAAATTGGTACAGTCAATTATTTTGGCTTAAATTGCATTTTTCCTAGTTTTAACCTATAGTTTTTTTGGTATAAGAAAAAATCTATTACCACATGCAAAAAATAAAAACCCATACAAAACATAATTTTCCAAAACTGTCACCTTCTAGGAAGGGTTCAGCTGAAAAATTATGAAAAGAGATTAAGAGCCACCTTCTAGGAAGGGTTCTCTTAATCAATAAAATCCATGAGTTTCATTACAAATTTTCTGAACTAAGTCCCTATTGTACCAACTTCTAAACTTCTTACAATAAAATAAGATCCTAAATGAAATATCCCTTCTAATTAACTTAAATCTATCATCAGGTGTTCTAGAATAATCTGCAAAAACTCTTGAGTTCCTCTCACTCCACGTATGGTACTGCACAGCAACAATGACAGCCCTTAGAACTTGCCCAAATTCATTTCTTCGACCAGTATGAAGCACCCATCTCTGCCACCGATCAAGCCTCAAAGGAAAACGCTTCAAACCCAGCCAGTCAGCACACTTGGTCATCAAATCGCCGCTCCAAGCACACTCAAAAAAGAGGTGACGAATCGATTCAGCAGCAGCTAGGCAAAGACTGCAATAATTCGGTAAGTAGCTCCATCTCATTTTATCCCTTGTCAACAATTTCTCATGAGTAGCTAGCCAAGATATAAATTTGTGCTTAGGAATATTTAGACGATTCCAGATCATCTTAGACATAGGAAATCTGGGTAAGGACCCTTTAAGAAATCTATACCCAGAATGAATGGTGTATACACCATCTGGACATGCATTCCACCAATTGTTTGTAAAACCCCCTCTAATCTTGTCTCTGACCTTCAAAATTCGCTTCCAATACCAACTTTGCCCTTGACTCCACACACAGTCCCAAAAACTTTGATTCTTTAGGTAGACAGAATGAATCCAGCGCACCCACAAACTGTCCTTTTTTTCTGCAATATGCCACACTTGTTTCCCAATTGCTGCTTGATTCCAAATCCCACAGTCTTGGATTCCCAAACCTCCAAATTTCTTATCTGTACAAACCACTCCCCAAGCAATTTTTGCCTGATACGAACCATTATCATTTGCATTCCAGAGAAATCTCCTACAATGCTTCTGGATATCCTTTATCACAGCACTAGGAATGATAAAAATAGATGCCCAATAAATGTGAAAACTCATCAAAACAGAGTTTATCAAAAAAACCCTAGCTTGATAAGATAAATTTCTAGTTCTCCAGTAGGTTATACTTCTGATAACTTTCTGGACCAGAACATTGCATGTTGTAGCATTCCACTTCCTAGAGGAAAGAGGAACACCTAGATACTTGCAAGGAAACCCACCTTCCCGGGTTTTAACCTATAGTTATTGTTATAAAAATGATTTTAAATATTTTCCTCCACATTTTTTTTAGTTGGACGGTGGGGGTATATTTCAGGGAGTATAATACTTTATGATACCACTTTATTTCATGGCTGCACTATTCAGAAATTTATTTGAAAGTATTTGATTTTTTTTAACATGCATCTTCATTGGATGGAAAGGTGGCAAGTTAGGATAAGTAAAAGAAAAATTTATGGCCCCTCTCAAACAGAGTGCACCGTCCAGCCCTTGGTAAATGAGAAGTTTATTTTGTTGATTTCCCATTAAGAGCATTAGAGTATAAATTTGAAAACACATGGGAGTTTGATGAAACATTGATGGAAGCATTATTACCTATGACAAAAAAAAATATATCAAATGAACCTAGACTGCACCCTTTTTCATATTTCGGCCACCCCATAGTCTTGTGGGTTAGAATACCAATTTCCTAAACTCTATAAATAGATGCCTAGAAACCTAGTCCTATTTTCTTTTGTTCCCAAAAAGAAATTGCAAGCAAAAAAGAAAAAGAGGAGAACTCTATCTAACAAGTGAGAAGGTCGTGGCTTCCTGGAAGAGAAGGAGACTAACTTTTGCATTTTTCTTCTAATATTTTGCTAGGTAGAAAGGTATACCTATTACCCTATGATAATTTGTTTGCTATTTGTTCATATTTTTTTGTCGAATTTCAAAAGCTGTGTTCATCTTCTATGTTATATTATATTTTAGAAAAAAAAGTATATTATTTTGTTGGGAATGAACTTCTATTATCATCTTCTTTTGAGGCCTCTAAAACATTTTTATACCCATGAACTTATGTTATTATTATTTTGTCATTTGTTCTTACAATATGATTTAAATATATATATATTGGGTGGTTTTAATTTTTTTGACCGAAGTTTTTAAAGGCCAAGGGATGTCGATTTATTTTTTTTTGACTTTGAATGAATAATCTATGTTTATATATGTGTTGATATGAGTATATGTAGTTATGGAAATAATATATATACTTGTTGTCTTTTTCTTTTTTTTATCGAATAATGTTTTTTTTAGTAAAAGGTCATGGTTTAATGTTTATGATGAGGGTATATATGTAAAAATATGTGTTATAAGTACGTGTGAAGATAATATGTGATTAGGAATATTTTTTTAGTTGCTGGTCCTAGTATTTTTATGATGGTCGATTGATATATATATATATATATATATATATATATATATATATATAGTAATAAGGAAGTGAATTTTTGTTAAGTAAATATATGATAAGTTGCAGTAATTTTATTTTGAGTTATATGCATGAAAAGTATTAAAATGAATATTTTTAAAAAAAAGAAGAAAAAGAAAAATTAAAATCCTGGGAAATGATTTTTGGGCCGTATGGCCTATATCTAATATAAAGGGATGTGATTGTTTTTTTTCTTTTCTTATGGTTAAGTGCTTATATGTTATATTGTATACTAGATTATAAGTGTGAGAAAAATGATATTTTTATAAAATATTTAAGTTGCTGTCCAACAACTATTTTTAAGCCAAAAAGTAAATTTTTGAATTGTTTAAGTGTTTGACTAATTTTCTTGAGTGTTTTCTTTTAATTTTCTAAGTGCCTAAATGTTATATGATATGTGTAATATGATTATTTGATGTGTATACATGAAAATAAACATTTTTATGGAAATATTTTAATTCTGAAAAAAAAATTATTTTAATTCTGGAAATTAAATTTTATTTGGACCGTGGGTCCCAAATTATATTTTGTATTTATTTGATACTTAATTGTATATAGATGTATGTATTATAAAGTGTAGTTTGAAAGTATGTGTTTTTAGGACTTTTTAAGTGCTGTCCAAAATTGAATTGGATGTAGTTATATGATATTTAAATGTTATTTGGATAGTAAGACTTGTGTATTGTATATAGGAAAAAGTGGCATAATTCTTGAGTGAGTAGTTTAGGAGAAAAGTGACTTTTGTAATTGTAATTGGATGCTGTCTAGAAAAACTATTAAGTTGCATTAGCTCAAAGAATTATTTTGGACTTGGTACAATGCATGAATTTTAATTAAGAATATTTGTTTATGTGTTATGGTACTTGTTTATGTGATAAAATGATTTATTAGTTGCTGTCCCAATTTCTTAAAAATGTTGCATCAAGTTAGAATAATCTAGTTTGGTTCGTTTATATTAGTAATGGCGTGGTAGTTGTTATATAAGTTTTTGGTTATGATTCTCATGTAAATAAAAATATTAGTGACCATGTCTTGTATATATATTTAGTAAAATGATAAATTTATGACGTGTTTTAATAAGGAGTTTTTGAATCTTTTTGAAATATATTGAGTTTTATAAGTGTTTGAATGGTAATTGTCATATGCCCTTGAAAAGTGATTTGTGATTTTATTTAGTAAAAGGTTTTGATTTTTATATGATTGGGAAATGAATAATTTATATTACTTAAGGAATTTGTATTTGTTAAAAGTTGTGTGCCTTTAGTGGGTTTGCTTATTGGTATGGATATTTATAAAGTTATTGTAAATGTTATTGGTAAAGGCTTTTGTACAGATTCGGGTGACGTGACTTCAACTCAAGAGGACACTAATTTTGTAGCTTCAACTCAAGGTGAGAGAGAAGCCTTCTTAAGACATAGTGGCATGTAGGGTAATGTTAGGACGTTCCGTGTCATCTCAAAGGCCGAAACTAGGGATCTATCGAGTGAGTAGTAGAACGGCAATTGTGTGTGTATGTCCCGCCGTTCATACGAAAACACGATCCCTCAGATATAATTGTATGTGTTGTATATCTTGTTTTGTTATGATGTTGAATCTATCATAATATTAAATTATTAATGATAACATGTCTGGCGAATATGATATATCAACCTATTATTGGAAAATAATGGATTCATAAGATGTCATGGTGGATAATTTTTGGGAATTGATTAAAGGCTTTATGGTTTAAGGAATTAATATGGAACCTTTACAGAGGTTTATGAAAGTTATAATACTACCCCCGGATCGCATTGTCATGATGACATGCTTGATCTTTAAGTGTTGAATTCCCTGTGACCTGGAAGTGTCCATGAGAAGCTAATCCCTTAGAGGTCGAGGCCCGTTAGAAGCAAGGTTTAGAATGGGTCGACTACAACTAGGAATGTTAAACTTTGTAAAACTCTCCGATAACTTAAAAGACATAGGAATCCTTTATTTAAACCTTGCGTTGAGAGTGAAGTATTGGAGAGGAAAGACACCCTGTTTATCTACGGATACTCAGGTATGCTTGGAGATAGGAGTTCTTCAAGTGATGATTGCAATAGGGGAGGACAAGGACGGTGAAACGTCAAGAAGCCTCGAGTACTTCTCTAGGCGGGACGGGACTACAATGACAAGGTTCACGCAGGAGTCTGGGCTTTCGTCGTAGCGAGAACTGCAGGCCAACTGGAGATAGTACTGTCGCCCCCTTGAGCAAATCATAGATGGTGAGAGGGAACCTGAACGGGGCTAGAAGTTCGGTAAGGGTTGGGTTTTTGGAAACTTTTATGAAATGAATCTTGTTGACCGCCGATGTTGGTCACATGAATTTTTATATCTTACTGACCACTGGCGATGGTATAGCTTTTTCGTTTACCGACTTTGATGCCAGTGTGGCTAGGATTCCTGTGCATCCCATATGCTTTCTGAACTAGGATATGGTTGGACTTGTGGAGGATATGTAACGTGTGTGATATCCATCCCTTGAACCTCGGTAATGGTACCCCCTTCAATTTACCGATGGTTGTGACGTTGAAACGTAGAGCCTAAAGATGATTAATTACAAATGTTATGGTATCTTCTGGGGAAAGACTTCATGGTTTTATTTATAAGGAAATGATGATGTATATGTATTCTATGACATGCTTGTATGGTCTTAATATTCCCCTATAGTAAGCCCACGCCGTCGACGATAATATCGTTCGGAAGTGCTTACTCTCTCTATTTCCCTTTCCTGTGGACATTGGGGAACAATGTGTAACACCCCGATTTATATTTAAAAGTTTAACAAACTTAGTGAAAATAAAATGGTGAATTAAAAATTTTCTTAATACAAGACAAGTTCATAAATACAAATTGGGGAATTCATTCATAATATACATCACTTCAACTAGAATTCCCTTCTTTCGAATTGTTCGCTGCGCACCCTGATCTTCAAGCTCCTTGATTATGCACCTAAAATGTTAACCACTAAGGGTGAGACCTTTTCACAACACAGTGGATTAAGAGATAGTAAAAAGGTATATAAAATAAAAACTCAAGGATAATAATTAAATCAAGCCATGGATTAACAAAATGAATCACATTCACTTATTAACAATTTTTAAATATATTCCCATATTTATTCTCTTTCCATGTTTCATAAAACTCTATGTCACCTCACGGTCAGAGGCCAACAACCCACTTATACATTGTATGTCTCCTCACGGTCAGAGGACAACATACAAACCACATATACATTGTATGTCTCCTCACGGTCAGAGGACAACATACAAACCATATTCTCTTTTTCTTTTTATTTTTGCACCACTAGGAATTAGCGCACCTGCTAGGCAATTCGACACCTACTAGGGACTTTACACCTGTCAGGACTGAGACACCCATTAGGCATCACCCGTTAGGACAACGCAATTAATTACCTTTCCATTAAGTATCCATTTTTCCCAATTGCAGTTCACATTTTATTATCTTTTTCAGGTGGTCATGCAGTGTATTGATCCATTGGCGCACCGACGCCTAACGGGAATTTAGGACCTAATGGGCAATTCGCCTGACAGGCAATTAGGCCCTAGCAGGCAATTCACCACCTAGCAGGGCACCTAGTGTGCCGGGGCATCCAAGGATCAACTACACTGCATTCCTTTTATTCCATATCACAACTCATTCACAAAAGTCAAGCACAACATACACACCATTCATCAAATACTCGGAGAATTGCAAGTAATATCAAATATTCATTTTCACCACTTTTATCGGACCCAATCATTCCTTTAATTTATAAATCAAACCATAATTTACCAAGTATTTCACAAATCACATATTTCCAACATTCTTCACACGCAAACATTTCAAGTTATATCTATATATAAATTCATTTCAAATTCCAGTTTATTGTTCCTTTTTACATCACATTTCCATTTTCAATGTTTATAAACACACCACCGATTACTCACATATAGGGTCACATTTCGAATAATCACATATAAAACTCTTAGCGAGCATATCAATTTAACAACCATCAACCAATATCACAAATCAATCGACATACTCAGGTATGTCTCAGAGTACATTGAATGTAAGTCAACTCCCTAGGGTTCTTCACTTCCTACTTTAACATTAATAAAAAGAGAATTTGACATAAACAATTTAATTACTATAAAATCAACCATAAACATACTAATCACCCCTAAATTAACTTTAAATTAAAGCCATTTTGCTACCCACAACCCGGTCTAAGTATTAAACTCAAATCCTATTATACACCCTAACTATCCCTAACCCAAAGTGTGGAAAAGAGACTCCCCTTACCTGGAAATCCTAGCAATAACGATAGAGTCACGTTTACATCCGCGACTTGCTCTAGGGTCAAGGTCAATAGCGTGTTGGATCTAAATAGGGACATATGATAAAACTAATTATAACATTAAAATATATATATCAAATAAATTTATTTTTGTCAAAATAATATATATATATATATATATATATCATTATATAATAAAAATATATCACTTTTCCCTAAAACATATCTTTATTTGAAAATATAGGGATAATAAAATATTGACGGATCGTCGAATAAATTAGGTAGATGGATAGAGAGAGTTGAGGAGGATATATACCTAAGAAGGATTTAAGATTGGACGGTTGGATCTTGAATTATTGAACCGAGAAGTTAAGAAAACTCAAAAATTGTTCTCTCTGCGTCGATCGCCACTTCCTCTCAGCGCTCTCCCAAATGGGATTAAACCCATACAGTACGAAATGAACCCCATAAAACACTTGCAACATTTGATTTTACCGGAACTCGATAACAAGAAAAAGCGCCAGTGATAAGAGATATAGATAGAGCCAGAATCGTACAGAAGAAGATTTGAATAGCAAATGGTTATTAGTTGAAGAAACCAAGTAGAAAGCAAAAGGAAGGGTTGTTACGGGTAGATTAGGAAATGAGTATATATTTTAATATTTTGTTTTCATTTGGGGTCAATGTGTGTAGATATTTTGGATTATAACTAAAAGTTTGATGATTCTAAAAATAAAATACATTTAAGTAGAACAATATTGTATTTTTAATTATTAAAAATCGATTGAGAAATAATAAAGTTACCGGTCTCTCCGGATAGTTATTGCGTAAAAAAAATTATCGAAATTCAAAAATAAATATATTTTCTCAATCCCGATATCAAACTTGATAAAATATAATATTCAGAATATTGAAATAATAAATTATTAAATACAACTTATACTGGTAATATATATAAAATCAGTTCCGGAGCTAAAAATAAAACAGCCTCCGAACACTATGAAAATTTACAGGAGCGCTCAAAATATTAAATTGAACATATTTTTCTAAAGAAACTATTTATAAAAAGGCCTCTAAGGCTTGCCACTTGAGCTCCCTGTCAAAATGTTAATTAAACTAAATAAAAGTACTACTTTATTTTTCTTTATTTTTGGAAAACGTATGATAACAAATTTTTACTTATTTCAATTAGGAAACGTATTTCAAATATAATGATGAAATCAGAATTTTATTCTGAGACTCAAATATTGAAAACATCATATTAAATCATTTAATTATTTTGCTAGAGATATTAGAAATAACGGGATGTTACAATTCTCCCCCACTTATTGGAATTTCGTCCCCGAAATTCTGCTCAGAATCCTTAATTGGAGAACCATCCCGGGAAAAGGTTTCTAAGCTATAGGCCTTACTTCACTTTGGTTCTACTCCCCCACTTGGAGTTGGCATACCATTCAGCATGAGTACGCCCCTAGACTCTTGCACTCGTTGAAGAGTGCCGACTATGGTTTAATTTGGTCAGTCTCGAGGCTAAGATTTTATCAGGTTTTCTAAGGTTCACTCTTCGTGCGACTAATTTTTCAAGAGTCTCACTAGAAAGACTCTCAAAGGGTCTTGGACTCTCAAAAATCAGGTTTGGCTTCCCAAGGAAATCGGAAATGATTTCTAAGATCAGCTGGTTTCCCTCCGGAATTCTACATCGAAGGTTGGAAAGGGTACTAATACGCTCTAAACACTATTACCCTAAAGTGTTGATTATACTCTAACTCCAAAATCTATCACTTATCCTATTCCTAGGCCCTAATCAACCACATCCATCATTCACACAAGCATAATTCATATAAACATCATTCAGATTTCAAACATTCACAACAATAATTCCACAACATCACACTCTTCAAACATAATCATGACTCAACTACACTTCCTCTTAAGCTAGTCAAAGTCTACACTGCATAACTTAGGGCTAAATCCTACCTCTACACACACATTCATAACAATCATCACACATTTGAAAATCGTTTCAAAAGGGGTTCGGGGAATAGGATTTGCATGGCTTGCAACCAAAAATGCATTTTCATCAATTCAACACCCCAATGTTTTTGAAAATCTTGAAAATAATGTCCCTGTACATAATAGAACATCATGGTAAATTTTCAAATCAATCAGAGTTCATTAGGTTCATTCTCGACCCTACGACCACTTTGTCAAAGATTTGTAATGGTCGGGGGTGAACCTATGTCAAATTCACTGAAAAATAGTAGACAAACTCTGATTGGCCTCAAAATTTAAAGGGACATCACTTATACTTAGCCCGAGATTGTGTAAAATTGTCAAACCAATCAGAGCACGTTAAATTCGCTTTGTTTGAAACACTAACTTGCTCCGTTTGGCTTGTAATGTTACATGAAACAATGAGTCAACCTTAGGGTGTTTATATCAAATCTTCCAAGTCAAACAAATATCCTAAACCCAAAACTTGGTTTTCCATTTATGTAAAAACCCTGGTTACCCACAGACACCTAACTACAAACACAATCTTTTTAAACTCCTTGGTTTGAACAATCACTAGGTATGGGGATTTAAAATTTAGGAAGAAGATCTCATACTAGTGAAACACTTAGAAAAGCAATTCTACATTTACAAAACAAAATTCTTTAAAAATTCGGTTCCTCTCTTGATGAGGAACATTTAGTTTCATTTGAAAAGTTCAATAAAACCTTCAATCGTGCATATTACCATAAAGAACTACCTCCATCTAATTTCGTAAGATCCTAGATGAAGGAGTGAAAGTACACTCAAAATTGGTAAACTCAAAGGAAAAGGGAATATACTTTGGACTTGAGAAAAATTCAGTCGAGTTCATTTTCAAAAGTTGAAACAATGATATTCCCTTTTACTTCCAGTTTGAAAATATGAGTTTCATTCCGATTTTGATTTTGGATCGCATGCGAAGGGTTCCTATTTAATCGACGCATGACTTGGTTAAAGACAAATGAATTAATTCACTACTCGATTACTTAGGAATCCTTGCACTCCTTACTATTTTCTTAAAAATTTGTTATGCGACCTCACGATCCATTTGGAATGATTGTGGTTCGGTGCAACCTTTTGAAATTCATTTTAAACACTCGCATAATCAAACAAGCATTTATCATGACATCCAATCACGAGCAATCAAACAAAAATTCATCTTTCATATATTAATATCAAACACATATATCAATCAAACATACACAAACATAATCAGTCTTATCCTGAATACAATTTCCAAAAACAACACTCTTAGTCAATGCTTAGTGGAAAATAGTTTGGAACTTCCAAGCATGGGGATGGAAATCGAAAAGTTCTTAGTTTCAAAATTGTTTGAAAATATTTTCAAAAGTTTAAACTCATCCCCACATAAGCATAGACTTTATATGTGCATATATATTCACTACCATGAATCTAGACTAAAGTGATGCGAAAACCTCTAGATTGAATTCCAACCCCTTTCTCAATTAAAGAAACCTCTTTCCATTTATAGAATCTTATAGTTATACTCGGGGTTCAAATCCAATCGATAGGAACTCCATACTTATCTTTCGTTTAGTATTAAAGTCATCAGAATTAAATTAATTGTGGAATCAGCTACAATTTTAATACAAATGTTTTTGTTGTTTTTCATGGATCCTAATATAGTCGATGTGAACTAAATCACTCGGTTAGATTAGTATCGAGTCAATAAGTTATTTTGATTTTCATGGTTCCACTTCTAATTTCCGTCCTTTTACTTTAACGCTAAACTTTCCAGCATATAATTCGAGAACCTTTCGACTGGGTTCGAACCACTTCCCAACTTAGGCAAAAAGTTTCTTTTATAGTCGTAAATCAAATTGGTATGGTTCAGCGGTTTAAATCCGATCGATCAGTACTCGATTCTCATTTCACATTTGGTGTCACAGTTGCTTGAATCAAGATTAGCTATGGAACCGATCATTAATTTATTTTTAAACATTATTTTTCGTTCTCTTAGATACTAGTCTAACCGACGTGAATTTAATCATTCGATTGGATTAGTATCGAGGTCATAATTCATTTAATCCATGCAGTTCCATATCAAATCTCCGTCCAATTACTTTGACACCAAGCAATCAGCAGACACCTAACCAATCATACATAATACAGAAGCAAAGCAAAAAGGAACAAAATAACTAACATAAAAGTTTTATACATAAGAAATCATACACTAATTCACGATAGTGCACAAACTCCTAGATTCCGACGACTTCACCTCCCGATAAATGCAATATCGGATTGGCCAATTCCGACACTACATTACATCAGTGGTGGTAGCCCTCGCCATCCAGTTCAACTTCCTGTACTTCGTTTTGATTAGCAAGATTTCCTGTGTAAGAAACTTCGACTCTCAATTAACTCAAAACTTGAAATTTTCACCCTTAAACAAAATCATCTTGCATCAATTAAGCTCTCTGTTTGCAATTGGGTAACACTTACAATATGCGATTTCTTTGAATCCCTAAGGGATCCGCTTAGGTTCCAAAGATTCCATTCTATTTTCTCTTTCATATAAAATTTTATTAATTTGTCACTTGTTAGTATTTCCCATTTGCAAACACAAACCTACTCAAATATCACTTTAACATCAAAATTTCCACTTATATGAGTCTCACCTTTAGAGGAGAAGCTTGAGATGAGAGTGTTCGCAGCGAGATTGGGACAACTTTCCCTCAGGCCGAAAGGAAGGAACTGCTCTGATACCATAAATGTAACACCCCGATTTATATTTAAAAGTTTAACAAACTTAGTGAAAATAAAATGGTGAATTAAAAATTTTCTTAATACAAGACAAGTTCATAAATACAAATTGGGGAATTCATTCATAATATACATCACTTCAACTGGAATTCCCTTCTTTCGAATTGTTCGCTGCGCACCCTGATCTTCAAGCTCCTTGATTATGCACCTAAAATGTTAACCACTAAGGGCGAGACCTTTTCACAACACAGTGGATTAAGAGATAGTAAAAAGGTATATAAAATAAAAACTCAAGGATAATAATTAAATCAAGCCATGGATTAACAAAATGAATCACATTCACTTATTAACAATTTTTAAATATATTCCCATATTTATTCTCTTTCCATGTTTCATAAAACTGTATGTCACCTCACGGTCAGAGGCCAACAACCCACTTATACATTGTATGTCTCCTCACGGTCAGAGGACAACATACAAACCACATATACATTGTATGTCTCCTCACGGTCAGAGGACAACATACAAACCATATTCTCTTTTTCTTTTTATTTTTGCACCACTAGGAATTAGCGCACCTGCTAGGCAATTCGACACCTACTAGGGACTTTACACCTGTCAGGACTGAGACACCCATTAGGCATCACCCGTTAGGACAACGCAATTAATTACCTTTCCATTAATTATCCATTTTTCCCAATTGCAGTTCACATTTTATTATCTTTTTCAGGTGGTCATGCAGTGTATTGATCCATTGGCGCACCGACGCCTAACGGGAATTTAGGACCTAATGGGCAATTCGCCTGACAGGCAATTAGGCCCTAGCAGGCAATTCACCACCTAGCAGGGCACCTAGTGTGCCGGGGCATCCAAGGATCAACTACACTGCATTCCTTTTATTCCATATCACAACTCATTCACAAAAGTCAAGCACAACATACACACCATTCATCAAATACTCGGAGAATTGCAAGTAATATCAAATATTCATTTTCACCACTTTTATCGGACCCAATCATTCCTTTAATTTATAAATCAAACCATAATTTACCAAGTATTTCACAAATCACATATTTCCAACATTCTTCACACGCAAACATTTCAAGTTATATCTATATATAAATTCATTTCAAATTCCAGTTTATTGTTCCTTTTTACATCACATTTCCATTTTCAATGTTTATAAACACACCACCGATTACTCACATATAGGGTCACATTTCGAATAATCACATATAAAACTCTTAGCGAGCATATCAATTTAACAACCATCAACCAATATCACAAATCAATCGACATACTCAGGTATGTCTCAGAGTACATTGAATGTAAGTCAACTCCCTAGGGTTCTTCACTTCCTACTTTAACATTAATAAAAAGAGAATTTGACATAAACAATTTAATTACTATAAAATCAACCATAAACATACTAATCACCCCTAAATTAACTTTAAATTAAAGCCATTTTGCTACCCACAACCCGGTCTAAGTATTAAACTCAAATCCTATTATACACCCTAACTATCCCTAACCCAAAGTGTGGAAAAGAGACTCCCCTTACCTGGAAATCCTAGCAATAACGATAGAGTCGCGTTTACATCCGCGACTTGCTCTAGGGTCAAGGTCAATAGCGTGTTGGATCTAAATAGGGACATATGATAAAACTAATTATAACATTAAAATATATATATCAAATAAATTTATTTTTGTCAAAATAATATATATATATATATATATCATTATATAATAAAAATATATCACTTTTCCCTAAAACATATCTTTATTTGAAAATATAGGGATAATAAAATATTGACGGATCGTCGAATAAATTAGGTAGATGGATAGAGAGAGTTGAGGAGGATATATACCTAAGAAGGATTTAAGATTGGACGATTGGATCTTGAATTATTGAACCGAGAAGTTAAGAAAACTCAAAAATTGTTCTCTCTGCGTCGATCGCCACTTCCTCTCAGCGCTCTCCCAAATGGGATTAAACCCATACAGTACGAAATGAACCCCATAAAACACTTGCAACATTTGATTTTACCGGAACTCGATAACAAGAAAAAGCGCCAGTGATAAGAGATATAGATAGAGCCAGAATCGTACAGAAGAAGATTTGAATAGCAAATGGTTATTAGTTGAAGAAACCAAGTAGAAAGCAAAAGGAAGGGTTGTTACGGGTAGATTAGGAAATGAGTATATATTTTAATATTTTGTTTTCATTTGGGGTCAATGTGTGTAGATATTTTGGATTATAACTAAAAGTTTGATGATTCTAAAAATAAAATACATTTAAGTAGAACAATATTGTATTTTTAATTATTAAAAATCGATTGAGAAATAATAAAGTTACCGGTCTCTCCGGATAGTTATTGCGTAAAAAAAATTATCGAAATTCAAAAATAAATATATTTTCTCAATCCCGATATCAAACTTGATAAAATATAATATTCAGAATATTGAAATAATAAATTATTAAATACAACTTATACTGGTAATATATATAAAATCAGTTCCGGAGCTAAAAATAAAACAGCCTCCGAACACTATGAAAATTTACAGGAGCGCTCAAAATATTAAATTGAACATATTTTTCTAAAGAAACTATTTATAAAAAGGCCTCTAAGGCTTGCCACTTGAGCTTCCTGTCAAAATGTTAATTAAACTAAATAAAAGTACTACTTTATTTTTCTTTATTTTTGGAAAACGTATGATAACAAATTTTTACTTATTTCAATTAGGAAACGTATTTCAAATATAATGATGAAATCAGAATTTTATTCTGAGACTCAAATATTGAAAACATCATATTAAATCATTTAATTATTTTGCTAGAGATATTAGAAATAACGGGATATTACAATTCTCCCCCACTTATTGGAATTTCGTCCCCGAAATTCTGCTCAGAATCCTTAATTGGAGAACCATCCCGGGAAAAGGTTTCTAAGCTATAGGCCTTACTTCACTTTGGTTCTACTCCCCCACTTGGAGTTGGCATACCATTCAGCATGAGTACGCCCCTAGACTCTTGCACTCGTTGAAGAGTGCCGACTATGGTTTAATTTGGTCAGTCTCGAGGCTAAGATTTTATCAGGTTTTCTAAGGTTCACTCTTCGTGCGACTAATTTTTCAAGAGTCTCACTAGAAAGACTCTCAAAGGGTCTTGGACTCTCAAAAATCAGGTTTGGCTTCCCAAGGAAATCGGAAATGATTTCTAAGATCAGCTGGTTTCCCTCCGGAATTCTACATCGAAGGTTGGAAAGGGTACTAATACGCTCTAAACACTATTACCCTAAAGTGTTGATTATACTCTAACTCCAAAATCTATCACTTATCCTATTCCTAGGCCCTAATCAACCACATCCATCATTCACACAAGCATAATTCATATAAACATCATTCAGATTTCAAACATTCACAACAATAATTCCACAACATCACACTCTTCAAACATAATCATGACTCAACTACACTTCCTCTTAAGCTAGTCAAAGTCTACACTGCATAACTTAGGGCTAAATCCTACCTCTACACACACATTCATAACAATCATCACACATTTGAAAATCGTTTCAAAAGGGGTTCGGGGAATAGGATTTGCATGGCTTGCAACCAAAAATGCATTTTCATCAATTCAACACCCCAATGTTTTTGAAAATCTTGAAAATAATGTCCCTGTACATAATAGAACATCATGGTAAATTTTCAAATCAATCAGAGTTCATTAGGTTCATTCTCGACCCTACGACCACTTTGTCAAAGATTTGTAATGGTCGGGGGTGAACCTATGTCAAATTCACTGAAAAATAGTAGACAAACTCTGATTGGCCTCAAAATTTAAAGGGACATCACTTATACTTAGCCCGAGATTGTGTAAAATTGTCAAACCAATCAGAGCACGTTAAATTCGCTTTGTTTGAAACACTAACTTGCTCTGTTTGGCTTGTAATGTTACATGAAACAATGAGTCAACCTTAGGGTGTTTATATCAAATCTTCCAAGTCAAACAAATATCCTAAACCCAAAACTTGGTTTTCCATTTATGTAAAAACCCTGGTTACCCACAGACACCTAACTACAAACACAATCTTTTTAAACTCCTTGGTTTGAACAATCACTAGGTATGGGGATTTAAAATTTAGGAAGAAGATCTCATACTAGTGAAACACTTAGAAAAGCAATTCTACATTTACAAAACAAAATTCTTTAAAAATTCGGTTCCTCTCTTGATGAGGAACATTTAGTTTCATTTGAAAAGTTCAATAAAACCTTCAATCGTGCATATTACCATAAAGAACTACCTCCATCTAATTTCGTAAGATCCTAGATGAAGGAGTGAAAGTACACTCAAAATTGGTAAACTCAAAGGAAAAGGGAATATACTTTGGACTTGAGAAAAATTCAGTCGAGTTCATTTTCAAAAGTTGAAACAATGATATTCCCTTTTACTTCCAGTTTGAAAATATGAGTTTCATTCCGATTTTGATTTTGGATCGCATGCGAAGGGTTCCTATTTAATCGACGCATGACTTGGTTAAAGACAAATGAATTAATTCACTACTCGATTACTTAGGAATCCTTGCACTCCTTACTATTTTCTTAAAAATTTGTTATGCGACCTCACGATCCATTTGGAATGATTGTGGTTCGGTGCAACCTTTTGAAATTCATTTTAAACACTCGCATAATCAAACAAGCATTTATCATGACATCCAATCACGAGCAATCAAACAAAAATTCATCTTTCATATATTAATATCAAACACATATATCAATCAAACATACACAAACATAATCAGTCTTATCCTGAATACAATTTCCAAAAACAACACTCTTAGTCAATGCTTAGTGGAAAATAGTTTGGAACTTCCAAGCATGGGGATGGAAATCGAAAAGTTCTTAGTTTCAAAATTGTTTGAAAATATTTTCAAAAGTTTAAACTCATCCCCACATAAGCATAGACTTTATATGTGCATATATATTCACTACCATGAATCTAGACTAAAGTGATGCGAAAACCTCTAGATTGAATTCCAACCCCTTTCTCAATTAAAGAAACCTCTTTCCATTTATAGAATCTTATAGTTATACTCGGGGTTCAAATCCAATCGATAGGAACTCCATACTTATCTTTCGTTTAGTATTAAAGTCATCAGAATTAAATTAATTGTGGAATCAGCTACAATTTTAATACAAATGTTTTTGTTGTTTTTCATGGATCCTAATATAGTCGATGTGAACTAAATCACTCGGTTAGATTAGTATCGAGTCAATAAGTTATTTTGATTTTCATGGTTCCACTTCTAATTTCCGTCCTTTTACTTTAACGCTAAACTTTCCAGCATATAATTCGAGAACCTTTCGACTGGGTTCGAACCACTTCCCAACTTAGGCAAAAAGTTTCTTTTATAGTCGTAAATCAAATTGGTATGGTTCAGCGGTTTAAATCCGATCGATCAGTACTCGATTCTCATTTCACATTTGGTGTCACAGTTGCTTGAATCAAGATTAGCTATGGAACCGATCATTAATTTATTTTTAAACATTATTTTTCGTTCTCTTAGATACTAGTCTAACCGACGTGAATTTAATCATTCGATTGGATTAGTATCGAGGTCATAATTCATTTAATCCATGCAGTTCCATATCAAATCTCCGTCCAATTACTTTGACACCAAGCAATCAGCAGACACCTAACCAATCATACACAATACAGAAGCAAAGCAAAAAGGAACAAAATAACTAACATAAAAGTTTTATACATAAGAAATCATACACTAATTCACGATAGTGCACAAACTCCTAGATTCCGACGACTTCACCTCCCGATAAATGCAATATCGGATTGGCCAATTCCGACACTACATTACATCAGTGGTGGTAGCCCTCGCCATCCAGTTCAACTTCCTGTACTTCGTTTTGATTAGCAAGATTTCCTGTGTAAGAAACTTCGACTCTCAATTAACTCAAAACTTGAAATTTTCACCCTTAAACAAAATCATCTTGCATCAATTAAGCTCTCTGTTTGCAATTGGGTAACACTTACAATATGCGATTTCTTTGAATCCCTAAGGGATCCGCTTAGGTTCCAAAGATTCCATTCTATTTTCTCTTTCATATAAAATTTTATTAATTTGTCACTTGTTAGTATTTCCCATTTGCAAACACAAACCTACTCAAATATCACTTTAACATCAAAATTTCCACTTATATGAGTCTCACCTTTAGAGGAGAAGCTTGAGATGAGAGTGTTCGCAGCGAGATTGGGACAACTTTCCCTCAGGCCGAAAGGAAGGAACTGCTCTGATACCATAAATGTAACACCCCGATTTATATTTAAAAGTTTAACAAACTTAGTGAAAATAAAATGGTGAATTAAAAATTTTCTTAATACAAGACAAGTTCATAAATACAAATTGGGGAATTCATTCATAATATACATCACTTCAACTGGAATTCCCTTCTTTCGAATTGTTCGCTGCGCACCCTGATCTTCAAGCTCCTTGATTATGCACCTAAAATGTTAACCACTAAGGGCGAGACCTTTTCACAACACAGTGGATTAAGAGATAGTAAAAAGGTATATAAAATAAAAACTCAAGGATAATAATTAAATCAAGCCATGGATTAACAAAATGAATCACATTCACTTATTAACAATTTTTAAATATATTCCCATATTTATTCTCTTTCCATGTTTCATAAAACTGTATGTCACCTCACGGTCAGAGGCCAACAACCCACTTATACATTGTATGTCTCCTCACGGTCAGAGGACAACATACAAACCACATATACATTGTATGTCTCCTCACGGTCAGAGGACAACATACAAACCATATTCTCTTTTTCTTTTTATTTTTGCACCACTAGGAATTAGCGCACCTGCTAGGCAATTCGACACCTACTAGGGACTTTACACCTGTCAGGACTGAGACACCCATTAGGCATCACCCGTTAGGACAACGCAATTAATTACCTTTCCATTAATTATCCATTTTTCCCAATTGCAGTTCACATTTTATTATCTTTTTCAGGTGGTCATGCAGTGTATTGATCCATTGGCGCACCGACGCCTAACGGGAATTTAGGACCTAATGGGCAATTCGCCTGACAGGCAATTAGGCCCTAGCAGGCAATTCACCACCTAGCAGGGCACCTAGTGTGCCGGGGCATCCAAGGATCAACTACACTGCATTCCTTTTATTCCATATCACAACTCATTCACAAAAGTCAAGCACAACATACACACCATTCATCAAATACTCGGAGAATTGCAAGTAATATCAAATATTCATTTTCACCACTTTTATCGGACCCAATCATTCCTTTAATTTATAAATCAAACCATAATTTACCAAGTATTTCACAAATCACATATTTCCAACATTCTTCACACGCAAACATTTCAAGTTATATCTATATATAAATTCATTTCAAATTCCAGTTTATTGTTCCTTTTTACATCACATTTCCATTTTCAATGTTTATAAACACACCACCGATTACTCACATATAGGGTCACATTTCGAATAATCACATATAAAACTCTTAGCGAGCATATCAATTTAACAACCATCAACCAATATCACAAATCAATCGACATACTCAGGTATGTCTCAGAGTACATTGAATGTAAGTCAACTCCCTAGGGTTCTTCACTTCCTACTTTAACATTAATAAAAAGAGAATTTGACATAAACAATTTAATTACTATAAAATCAACCATAAACATACTAATCACCCCTAAATTAACTTTAAATTAAAGCCATTTTGCTACCCACAACTCGGTCTAAGTATTAAACTCAAATCCTATTATACACCCTAACTATCCCTAACCCAAAGTGTGGAAAAGAGACTCCCCTTACCTGGAAATCCTAGCAATAACGATAGAGTCACGTTTACATCCGCGACTTGCTCTAGGGTCAAGGTCAATAGCGTGTTGGATCTAAATAGGGACATATGATAAAACTAATTATAACATTAAAATATATATATCAAATAAATTTATTTTTGTCAAAATAATATATATATATATATATCATTATATAATAAAAATATATCACTTTTCCCTAAAACATATCTTTATTTGAAAATATAGGGATAGTAAAATATTGACGGATCGTCGAATAAATTAGGTAGATGGATAGAGAGAGTTGAGGAGGATATATACCTAAGAAGGATTTAAGATTGGACGGTTGGATCTTGAATTATTGAACCGAGAAGTTAAGAAAACTCAAAAATTGTTCTCTCTGCGTCGATCGCCACTTCCTCTCAGCGCTCTCCCAAATGGGATTAAACCCATACAGTACGAAATGAACCCCATAAAACACTTGCAACATTTGATTTTACCGGAACTCGATAACAAGAAAAAGCGCCAGTGATAAGAGATATAGATAGAGCCAGAATCGTACAGAAGAAGATTTGAATAGCAAATGGTTATTAGTTGAAGAAACCAAGTAGAAAGCAAAAGGAAGGGTTGTTACGGGTAGATTAGGAAATGAGTATATATTTTAATATTTTGTTTTCATTTGGGGTCAATGTGTGTAGATATTTTGGATTATAACTAAAAGTTTGATGATTCTAAAAATAAAATACATTTAAGTAGAACAATATTGTATTTTTAATTATTAAAAATCGATTGAGAAATAATAAAGTTACCGGTCTCTCCGGATAGTTATTGCGTAAAAAAAATTATCGAAATTCAAAAATAAATATATTTTCTCAATCCCGATATCAAACTTGATAAAATATAATATTCAGAATATTGAAATAATAAATTATTAAATACAACTTTTACTGGTAATATATATAAAATCAGTTCCGGAGCTAAAAATAAAACAGCCTCCGAACACTATGAAAATTTACAGGAGCGCTCAAAATATTAAATTGAACATATTTTTTTAAAGAAACTATTTATAAAAAGGCCTCTAAGGCTTGCCACTTGAGCTCCCTGTCAAAATGTTAATTAAACTAAATAAAAGTACTACTTTATTTTTCTTTATTTTTGGAAAACGTATGATAACAAATTTTTACTTATTTCAATTAGGAAACGTATTTCAAATATAATGATGAAATCAGAATTTTATTCCGAGACTCAAATATTGAAAACATCATATTAAATCATTTAATTATTTTGCTAGAGATATTAGAAATAACGGGATGTTACAATTTTCCCCCACTTATTGGAATTTCGTCCCCGAAATTCTGCTCAGAATCCTTAATTGGAGAACCATCCCGGGAAAAGGTTTCTAAGCTATAGGCCTTACTTCACTTTGGTTCTACTCCCCACTTGGAGTTGGCATACCATTCAGCATGAGTACGCCCCTAGACTCTTGCACTCGTTGAAGAGTGCCGACTATGGTTTAATTTGGTCAGTCTCGAGGCTAAGATTTTATCAGGTTTTCTAAGGTTCACTCTTCGTGCGACTAATTTTTCAAGAGTCTCACTAGAAAGACTCTCAAAGGGTCTTGGACTCTCAAAAATCAGGTTTGGCTTCCCAAGGAAATCGGAAATGATTTCTAAGATCAGCTGGTTTCCCTCCGGAATTCTACATCGAAGGTTGGAAAGGGTACTAATACGCTCTAAACACTATTACCCTAAAGTGTTGATTATACTCTAACTCCAAAATCTATCACTTATCCTATTCCTAGGCCCTAATCAACCACATCCATCATTCACACAAGCATAATTCATATAAACATCATTCAGATTTCAAACATTCACAACAATAATTCCACAACATCACACTCTTCAAACATAATCATGACTCAACTACACTTCCTCTTAAGCTAGTCAAAGTCTACACTGCATAACTTAGGGCTAAATCCTACCTCTACACACACATTCATAACAATCATCACACATTTGAAAATCGTTTCAAAAGGGGTTCGGGGAATAGGATTTGCATGGCTTGCAACCAAAAATGCATTTTCATCAATTCAACACCCCAATGTTTTTGAAAATCTTGAAAATAATGTCCCTGTACATAATAGAACATCATGGTAAATTTTCAAATCAATCAGAGTTCATTAGGTTCATTCTCGACCCTACGACCACTTTGTCAAAGATTTGTAATGGTCGGGGGTGAACCTATGTCAAATTCACTGAAAAATAGTAGACAAACTCTGATTGGCCTCAAAATTTAAAGGGACATCACTTATACTTAGCCCGAGATTGTGTAAAATTGTCAAACCAATCAGAGCACGTTAAATTCGCTTTGTTTGAAACACTAACTTGCTCCGTTTGGCTTGTAATGTTACATGAAACAATGAGTCAACCTTAGGGTGTTTATATCAAATCTTCCAAGTCAAACAAATATCCTAAACCCAAAACTTGGTTTTCCATTTATGTAAAAACCCTGGTTACCCACAGACACCTAACTACAAACACAATCTTTTTAAACTCCTTGGTTTGAACAATCACTAGGTATGGGGATTTAAAATTTAGGAAGAAGATCTCATACTAGTGAAACACTTAGAAAAGCAATTCTACATTTACAAAACAAAATTCTTTAAAAATTCGGTTCCTCTCTTGATGAGGAACATTTAGTTTCATTTGAAAAGTTCAATAAAACCTTCAATCGTGCATATTACCATAAAGAACTACCTCCATCTAATTTCGTAAGATCCTAGATGAAGGAGTGAAAGTACACTCAAAATTGGTAAACTCAAAGGAAAAGGGAATATACTTTGGACTTGAGAAAAATTCAGTCGAGTTCATTTTCAAAAGTTGAAACAATGATATTCCCTTTTACTTCCAGTTTGAAAATATGAGTTTCATTCCGATTTTGATTTTGGATCGCATGCGAAGGGTTCCTATTTAATCGACGCATGACTTGGTTAAAGACAAATGAATTAATTCACTACTCGATTACTTAGGAATCCTTGCACTCCTTACTATTTTCTTAAAAATTTGTTATGCGACCTCACGATCCATTTGGAATGATTGTGGTTCGGTGCAACCTTTTGAAATTCATTTTAAACACTCGCATAATCAAACAAGCATTTATCATGACATCCAATCACGAGCAATCAAACAAAAATTCATCTTTCATATATTAATATCAAACACATATATCAATCAAACATACACAAACATAATCAGTCTTATCCTGAATACAATTTCCAAAAACAACACTCTTAGTCAATGCTTAGTGGAAAATAGTTTGGAACTTCCAAGCATGGGGATGGAAATCGAAAAGTTCTTAGTTTCAAAATTGTTTGAAAATATTTTCAAAAGTTTAAACTCATCCCCACATAAGCATAGACTTTATATGTGCATATATATTCACTACCATGAATCTAGACTAAAGTGATGCGAACCTCTAGATTGAATTCCAACCCCTTTCTCAATTAAAGAAACCTCTTTCCATTTATAGAATCTTATAGTTATACTCGGGGTTCAAATCCAATCGATAGGAACTCCATACTTATCTTTCGTTTAGTATTAAAGTCATCAGAATTAAATTAATTGTGGAATCAGCTACAATTTTAATACAAATGTTTTTGTTGTTTTTCATGGATCCTAATATAGTCGATGTGAACTAAATCACTCGGTTAGATTAGTATCGAGTCAATAAGTTATTTTGATTTTCATGGTTCCACTTCTAATTTCCGTCCTTTTACTTTAACGCTAAACTTTCCAGCATATAATTCGAGAACCTTTCGACTGGGTTCGAACCACTTCCCAACTTAGGCAAAAAGTTTCTTTTATAGTCGTAAATCAAATTGGTATGGTTCAGCGGTTTAAATCCGATCGATCAGTACTCGATTCTCATTTCACATTTGGTGTCACAGTTGCTTGAATCAAGATTAGCTATGGAACCGATCATTAATTTATTTTTAAACATTATTTTTCGTTCTCTTAGATACTAGTCTAACCGACGTGAATTTAATCATTCGATTGGATTAGTATCGAGGTCATAATTCATTTAATCCATGCAGTTCCATATCAAATCTCCGTCCAATTACTTTGACACCAAGCAATCAGCAGACACCTAACCAATCATACACAATACAGAAGCAAAGCAAAAAGGAACAAAATAACTAACATAAAAGTTTTATACATAAGAAATCATACACTAATTCACGATAGTGCACAAACTCCTAGATTCCGACGACTTCACCTCCCGATAAATGCAATATCGGATTGGCCAATTCCGACACTACATTACATCAGTGGTGGTAGCCCTCGCCATCCAGTTCAACTTCCTGTACTTCGTTTTGATTAGCAAGATTTCCTGTGTAAGAAACTTCGACTCTCAATTAACTCAAAACTTGAAATTTTCACCCTTAAACAAAATCATCTTGCATCAATTAAGCTCTCTGTTTGCAATTGGGTAACACTTACAATATGCGATTTCTTTGAATCCCTAAGGGATCCGCTTAGGTTCCAAAGATTCCATTCTATTTTCTCTTTCATATAAAATTTTATTAATTTGTCACTTGTTAGTATTTCCCATTTGCAAACACAAACCTACTCAAATATCACTTTAACATCAAAATTTCCACTTATATGAGTCTCACCTTTAGAGGAGAAGCTTGAGATGAGAGTGTTCGCAGCGAGATTGGGACAACTTTCCCTCAGGCCGAAAGGAAGGAACTGCTCTGATACCATAAATGTAACACCCCGATTTATATTTAAAAGTTTAACAAACTTAGTGAAAATAAAATGGTGAATTAAAAATTTTCTTAATACAAGACAAGTTCATAAATACAAATTGGGGAATTCATTCATAATATACATCACTTCAACTGGAATTCCCTTCTTTCGAATTGTTCGCTGCGCACCCTGATCTTCAAGCTCCTTGATTATGCACCTAAAATGTTAAACACTAAGGGTGAGACCTTTTCACAACACAGTGGATTAAGAGATAGTAAAAAGGTATATAAAATAAAAACTCAAGGATAATAATTAAATCAAGCCATGGATTAACAAAATGAATCACATTCACTTATTAACAATTTTTAAATATATTCCCATATTTATTCTCTTTCCATGTTTCATAAAACTGTATGTCACCTCACGGTCAGAGGCCAACAACCCACTTATACATTGTATGTCTCCTCACGGTCAGAGGACAACATACAAACCACATATACATTGTATGTCTCCTCACGGTCAGAGGACAACATACAAATCATATTCTCTTTTTCTTTTTATTTTTGCACCACTAGGAATTAGCGCACCTGCTAGGCAATTCGACACCTACTAGGGACTTTACACCTGTCAGGACTGAGACACCCATTAGGCATCACCCGTTAGGACAACGCAATTAATTACCTTTCCATTAATTATCCATTTTTCCCAATTGCAGTTCACATTTTATTATCTTTTTCAGGTGGTCATGCAGTGTATTGATCCATTGGCGCACCGACGCCTAACGGGAATTTAGGACCTAATGGGCAATTCGCCTGACAGGCAATTAGGCCCTAGCAGGCAATTCACCACCTAGCAGGGCACCTAGTGTGCCGGGGCATCCAAGGATCAACTACACTGCATTCCTTTTATTCCATATCACAACTCATTCACAAAAGTCAAGCACAACATACACACCATTCATCAAATATTCGGAGAATTGCAAGTAATATCAAATATTCATTTTCACCACTTTTATCGGACCCAATCATTCCTTTAATTTATAAATCAAACCATAATTTACCAAGTATTTCACAAATCACATATTTCCAACATTCTTCACACGCAAACATTTCAAGTTATATCTATATATAAATTCATTTCAAATTCCAGTTTATTGTTCCTTTTTACATCACATTTCCATTTTCAATGTTTATAAACACACCACCGATTACTCACATATAGGGTCACATTTCGAATAATCACATATAAAACTCTTAGCGAGCATATCAATTTAACAACCATCAACCAATATCACAAATCAATCGACATACTCAGGTATGTCTCAGAGTACATTGAATGTAAGTCAACTCCCTAGGGTTCTTCACTTCCTACTTTAACATTAATAAAAAGAGAATTTGACATAAACAATTTAATTACTATAAAATCAACCATAAACATACTAATCACCCCTAAATTAACTTTAAATTAAAGCCATTTTGCTACCCACAACCCGGTCTAAGTATTAAACTCAAATCCTATTATACACCCTAACTATCCCTAACCCAAAGTGTGGAAAAGAGACTCCCCTTACCTGAAAATCCTAGCAATAACGATAGAGTCACGTTTACATCCGCGACTTGCTCTAGGGTCAAGGTCAATAGCGTGTTGGATCTAAATAGGGACATATGATAAAACTAATTATAACATTAAAATATATATATCAAATAAATTTATTTTTGTCAAAATAATATATATATATATATCATTATATAATAAAAATATATCACTTTTCCCTAAAATATATCTTTATTTGAAAATATAGGGATAATAAAATATTGACGGATCGTCGAATAAATTAGGTAGATGGATAGAGAGAGTTGAGGAGGATATATACCTAAGAAGGATTTAAGATTGGACGGTTGGATCTTGAATTATTGAACCGAGAAGTTAAGAAAACTCAAAAATTGTTCTCTCTGCGTCGATCGCCACTTCCTCTCAGCGCTCTCCCAAATGGGATTAAACCCATACAGTACGAAATGAACCCCATAAAACACTTGCAACATTTGATTTTACCGGAACTCGATAACAAGAAAAAGCGCCAGTGATAAGAGATATAGATAGAGCCAGAATCGTACAGAAGAAGATTTGAATAGCAAATGGTTATTAGTTGAAGAAACCAAGTAGAAAGCAAAAGGAAGGGTTGTTACGGGTAGATTAGGAAATGAGTATATATTTTAATATTTTGTTTTCATTTGGGGTCAATGTGTGTAGATATTTTGGATTATAACTAAAAGTTTGATGATTCTAAAAATAAAATACATTTAAGTAGAACAATATTGTATTTTTAATTATTAAAAATCGATTGAGAAATAATAAAGTTACCGGTCTCTCCGGATAGTTATTGCGTAAAAAAAATTATCGAAATTCAAAAATAAATATATTTTCTCAATCCCGATATCAAACTTGATAAAATATTATATTCAGAATATTGAAATAATAAATTATTAAATACAACTTATACTGGTAATATATATAAAATCAGTTCTGGAGCTAAAAATAAAACAGCCTCCGAACACTATGAAAATTTACAGGAGCGCTCAAAATATTAAATTGAACATATTTTTTTAAAGAAACTATTTATAAAAAGGCCTCTAAGGCTTGCCACTTGAGCTCCCTGTCAAAATGTTAATTAAACTAAATAAAAGTACTACTTTATTTTTCTTTATTTTTGGAAAACGTATGATAACAAATTTTTACTTATTTCAATTAGGAAACGTATTTCAAATATAATGATGAAATCAGAATTTTATTCCGAGACTCAAATATTGAAAACATCATATTAAATCATTTAATTATTTTGCTAGAGATATTAGAAATAACGGGATGTTACACAATGTCCACAGATGGCAGATTATGTAGTACGAGTAGTGGTTGATCAAGTCGAAGGAGGATTGCGGGATGACGCACATACAAGAGAAAACGGAAGCAGCAATTTGAGGAGTCTCCTAGACACTCGTGGTGGAGGATAGCAATGAAGACTTGTAGTATAAGATAGGATAGTCTTTGCTTTGTATCCTATCTTAAGGTGATTAGGACATGATTAATCTGTCCCGAATGTAACCCCAGTTGTAATATGGATTATTTTAAATGGAATAAAAGAAGTTCTTTTTGATTATGTATGAAGTCCATTTAAATAATTAAATGCTTTTCCGCAAGTTAACCATCGAATAAATTTGGGATCACAAAAAGGGAGCTTTTTGGAAATAAGTTAGTAACATCTCTTTTTGGAAAGGAATTTTATGTTGCAAGTTTATGAATCAAATAATTTGAAACCAAGTGAATCCAATTGTTTTATTATAAAAACCTTTTTGGTAAAAGAATTAAAATAAACTGACTTTGGAAATGTTTATTATTAAAAAAATTGGCGCAAATTTTTGGTGAAAATTCTAAGTCCAAATTGGGGTGTTACAGATCTGGCGTGGCGAAACTCGATTGGAGATCGACGATCCGAGACACATTCTCCGAGGAGCAAGCATGGACGTGCACGTGGGACAAGTCACTCTCCGTGATTATCAGAATGGTGGACCGAGGGAGTATCACGAGTTTGGTGGTGATCCTACACCCTTGGCGGCTGCGATTCCTCAACCAATGGAGGAAGAGGATGCTAGTGATTCCGATCACGAAGAGGAGGTGGATTCGAGCGAAGATATGGAAACGGATGCTAGTTCCGCTGAAGAGTGATTCCCTGTTGTCTGTGTCTAAAGAATGTTGTGTGTCTAGGATCTGAGTTCCAGTCGAGGATTATCTTGTGATGTACTACAGATGTAATCAGCTACTTTTATTTTGGTTTGTAATCTTTTGTAATGATGGCCTACTTTTGGAAAACATTTGGAGTATAACTCCAGTACTCGTGGCTCATGCTTTTTTTATTTTCAATAAAAACAGTTTTATTTTTCAATGATGATGTTGAGTGGGGAGTTTCGAAAGTGACAACTCGATTTTCGAAAGGGTTGTGTTAGTTATTAATGAAATCATGTTTTAAAAAAAAATGGCCTCATTTTTGCAACAAAATAATAATAATTCAGTTAAGTTTTCGGAAGCGAAAATCGGGCTGTTACATGATTCCACCAATTCTCAGCTTCGTCTTCTAACATATAAACTGCATATGCCACCTTTTGAGCTTCTGTGCAGTCTAATGTTCTAAAGATTTTATCCATAGTATGAATCCACTTATTAGCCTCCTCAAGCTTAAATCCTCCTTCGAACTTAGGTGGATTACAACTTCTAAAATCCGCCAAACTCTTAGCCTCGGCATTACCAACATTACACTGATGAGGTGGGTTAACTAGTTGCGGTGGTTGCTGAGATTGCTGTTGTTGCCATTGCTGCATGGACTCCAACACGGCGGTGATTCTCTCTAACATTGCGTTAGTATGATTTTGGTTTCTAGTCGTCATAATAGACCTGCACTATGGCCTTATGGTCACATATGATGGACTAAAGAAACATTCATCACACCACCTATACTGAGGCTATAACAATAGCTTCAAACAATGCATTCAATTTGTATTTATTGCTCAATTCGAGTAAGATACTACCATTCAAAAACAATAGATATACCCTGTGGATACCTGCTTGATGTCGATGACCATCTTTTCGGAACTACTTCAACTATTACAGGATCTGACTTTTGCTCTGATACCACTCAGTGTGACACCCACAAAATAATACTAGTAATTAGAGTAATAAATTAACTATTACTCGAATATATATGGACTTGTTTTAAAATATAGAAAATATAAGGTTAAATTTTTCCATTTTATTTTCTAAAAGAAGCGGGTGCACAAACCAAATATGGGAGTTTTGGAGATTAGATTCAGTATCACTTAAAATATTGAATTCGGCGTTTTCTTTAACAAGGAACTCACTTCATAATCTGGATAGCATCTACTTTTTAATAACGCATTTACGAAATGAAAATTTAAGTGATGCTATCCATTATTTCATTTTGCGGAACTGATACCATTTTAAAACATCGCAGCCGAACTCTTTTAAAACATTGTCAGAGTAAGCGGAAATAATAGGACTATGTAACAAGTTGTAATATAAACATAAGTTTTATATATATATATAAGAGTCATGAGATACATAGTCCAATAAAAGTCTCCAACCCCAGTACAAGTCCATAACATAAGATCTATATCAAAAGTAGACCATCACTCTAGAGTTCTCAAAAGGTATATCTACAATGTATATACATATCAACATATAAAAACTCCAGAGCTGGTCACATAGCACTAGTAGCAGCAGTAGTAGTAGTAGTCTCCCAGAAATAGAAACAGACATCATCAACCATCAGCAGCAGCATCTCCTCCACAGCAGCAATCACACCGGATCCCTGATCCACATCATCTACCCTATGCATATACCTAAGGATCATCGTCCCTCCACTGACTCCCGGTAGAATGCACGACAGGCTCGCCTCCGCTCTCATCCTCGATGGGATCCTCCTCAATCTCATCCGAAGGAGTAGGTACCCTACCACTGGGTACTGGGTCTGGTGAAGGCGAGACCCTAACAGGACTCCTCGGAACAGATGGGGGAGTCTCCTCTCGAACGACTCTGGAAGTAAAAGGGTGTGAGCGGGTAGGTCGGAATCGAAAACTGTGATACGAGCGAGCTGGTCGTGTAGGAGGTGGTCCATAGTAAGTGTAAAAGGAAGGTACGTGCATAGTGTATATGATGGGGATTATAAACCTACGAGGATGGAACCGAATCAGTGGGTTAAGGTGATAGAAGGTAATCTCTACCTCACCCTCAAACACCGCTCGGTGATCCTCGTAGATCCATATGCCACTAGGAAGTGGTCGGATCTCGATGCAAGCGATGTAACGTGACATCACCTACAAGGGCACAGGGATAAGCAATTCTACACACATAATAAATAGAGCATAAATAAATGCACAATATAAATATGAATGTATACAGCAAATAATCAACGATCACAGTTAGCACTTAGCAAATATTTGATGCAAGTAGAATGCTCATACTTATTTTCATTTATCAACTTTAGATTAGATGAGTGGCATGATGTATGAGTCTAGCTCTCAATCCTAACTCCATCAATCTATAACACTCTCTGACGTCCATCCTTTACTTCATATCAGCACTCAACAGTGCGTTGTACTCCTAGGTGTACAACATTCGTACATTCACCCTAGAATGTACACGACAAGCTTGGAAATGATACATAACGTGCTCCTCAAGCAACGTCCCGTCGTCATAACGGAATAATCATATCAACAACATATTACTCTCGCTGGCCACATCGTCCACCATAATGTGTCATCAAGCAAGCCATCAATGGCACTCTCAGAGGCCCTCCTCATGTTATCATAACATGAAAAACGATCTAACACCCGAACTCCAGGATGAATGCAATTTCTTAACTTAAAAGAATTGATTGGTATTTCTCAATTAATAATATCTCACATTATTAATCCAATAATTTCATACCATCAACAATCAATTACTTTTAAGTCCCAGATCACTTGGATTATTATCACTTAGATATTGACAAAATGATTCAGAATTAAAAATGGCATTCTTTAGTTTCTGGACAAAAAGACTTGAGTCTTCTTCATAATACTTGAGTATTTCTTCAGTCTTTCCAGTTTACTCGAGTAGTTCACTAGTTACTCGAGTCGTTCATGCTCTTTCAGAAAAGTCAAGTTTCAGATTTTCTAAAAATACCCAAGTAGTCCATGAAATACTCGACTCGTTCATAAACCCAGAAGACTCAAGTGGTTCATGCATTACTCGAGTGGTTCATCAGAAAATACTCTTGCAGCATCAGTCAATACTCGAGTCCTAGACCTGATACTTGTAACATCCTAAGCTTTTATTTAAATGAAATAATTATTAAAAACCTTAGAAAAATAGGAAAAGTGACTTAATGAATTTTGGTAGAGATGTGAGTGGTGATTATAAGTCCTAGGAGTTGTATAGAATGCAGTTGTGGCTTTGGGCAGAGTCAAATAAGCGAAATCGGGAGTTAAATCGGCATTTTAGATGTTAGAAATCGACCGAAAAGAGAAAATTAGAAATTTATTATAGGAAGATAAGAAAATAAATTCCACCGTTGGATAGGAAGACTGTGGGGTGAAGAAGCATGTCTAAAAATTTTGACCCGATCCGACGGTTAACGAAAAAGTTACGGCGAATCGAAGTTTGGAAATTCTGGTGCACGCCCAGGCGCACCGGTGCACGCCCAAGCGCACCACTGTTCATTGGTGCACCAACTCAGGAGCTTTTTCGCTCAGGCGCACCATTCCGTGCGCTCAGGCGCGCGCAAATCGCACCAGCTGCACCAGAAATCGCGTGTTGGCGCGCCAAAACTCCTGCTGACCGTATGAGCCATGCACCAGCTTGGTGCTGGTGCTGGTGCTGATCGTGCGCCCAGGCGAGCCTGGCATGCGCCCAGGCGCGTGGCGCAGATCTGGACAGATCTGGTCCATTGAAATTGAACTTGGTGGCTAAGTCAAGGATTTCAGCCACACGATTTCCAGCAGAACCAAGGCAAAAATTAAGGCACCAAACACACCTCATTTCACCACCTTTCATCACCAAACAACTCCATCAACTTCATCCATTTTCTCTCCATCTCCAACACATTTCCATCACCAAACCACCATAAACACTTGATTCTTGGGCACTTCAACCCAAAATCAACCAAGCTTCACCAAGTCTTGCACCATGGAAGTGGGATAAAGCTCATTCCTTCCTCCTTGGCTCACACGAATCACTCCCTCCTCCATTCTCCTTGGCTTTTCAATTTTTCCACCATTGATTGGGTAAGTAGCTTCATGCCATGAGTTATTTTCCTTTCCATTCAAACTCTCCTCAATTCATGGATTTTGTTCTAAAACCCTTAGGGTTCTTGCACTCTTTGTTATATAGGGATTTTCTTTTCATGCTTTTCCAACTCAAACCAAGGCAAAGACAAGGATCACTTCATCATTTCCTTATTGAGGTGGCAAGCTAGACTTAGGAAGTTCAAAGTTTCCAAGATTTTGAGCTAGGGCTCACTAAGGTTCTATTTCTCTTTACTAATTTAAGGTAAGGAGTGGGTTATAGTGAGTATTACCTTACTCTGGGGTTTAGTTTACAATATGCATATAATGGGTACTAAGATTTTTGTGTTAGTTTAGGTTGATATAATATAGAATAATTGCTAGAATAGAATTTATGACTTAGGGAATTTATTTTGATGTTGATATATTGCATTTTGTGATTTGGTGATGTTGATGGATTAAATGCTTATATTGTTTAATAACTTGAGTTGTGATATTAAGATGAATTGTGCTAATTAAGTTATAAAAAATATTAGTGATCATTGGATAGTGGGAATGTGTAATGTGGTGATTAATTTTGAGTAATGGAAATTTGCTAAAGAATTGATAATGATAAAGGAACTAAATGAATTATACCCAGGCTCAGCCAGGGGAGATTATATTATACCCGGACGCTATAAGTCGCTATCGCACGGTGGTGCGAGCGCAGTAGGTCGTGACCAGGGGATTACCCGGACGCAGTAAGTCGTTATCGCGTGGTGGTGCGAATGCAGTAGGTCGTGACCAGGGGATTGAGAAACACACCCGGACGCAGTAAGTCGTTACCGCGCGGTGGTGCGAACACAGTAGGTCGTGACCAGGCGATTGAGAAACACACCCGAACGCAGTAAGTCGTGAGTGCACAGGAGTGCAGACGCAGTAGGTCGTGATTAGGGACAGATAAAAAAAGGAATATAAATATGATAAAAATACATGGAACGAAAGACTTAAGAAAATGTTAAATAGAAATCGATTTGAGAAAGTAATGAATACTTGAAAATGAATTGTGATACTTTGACACTTATTATGTTGTCATTGAATTTTTATTTGTGTATGGCTTAGTGTTGCATTATGTCTTAATTGGAAACTGCCTCCCCATTTTATGTGTAATACTCACTCCTTACTATCTCCACAGGTACTGAGGAAGAGTTTACACAAGATCAGGCCGAGCAGGAGTACTCTCCCTCCCAGGGAGAGTAGGTTACCTTTAGATATGTAGGGCATGGAAATGTCCTGAGCCCGATGATGTGAATCCTTTTTGTTGTGTATAAATGTAAATAGCTTTTGGGGGCCCAGGACGACTCCTTTTGGGAAAGGGGTCTTATTTTGGGGAAAAAACTGTTTTCCAAAAACTTGTTTATATTCCGCTAACTCTGATGACTAGATTCTGATGTTTTAAACTTGTTTCTGATGCGTGCACGAAGATGCACAAGCTGTGATATATGTGAATAGCCATGCTGGCTTTGCTATTTGAAAATGTTGTTATTTATCAGGTTGCAGGAAAACCAGAAATTTTGGGAAAGTCCTAAAAACAAACGAAACTCCGTCCGTTTGACGGGAGATTTTCATACGAGTAAAAGTAACTATATGTTTTTCCTAATCAATTCATAAGTCTAAAAATGAAATTTTCAAGTTGCTATTTTTAATTAAGGGTATAAAAGGGTAAATAAACTTAGGTGTTACATTTTATGGTATCAGAGCAGTTTCCCTTGGCCTTTGGAGTGTGGACTCACATCTCCAAATGGTTACTCACCAAGCGAGTAACCGATATGAGTAAATAAGTGACTAAATTAGAGTAATAAGATAGAGTAGTTATTACTGCTAAATAATATATGTATTAACTTGTCATTTTTCTAGTATTAGAAGTTATGGCAAGCAGGCGCAGTGACGGTGATAGGATCGCTGCAATCATAGAGAGTTTGGTCCAAATCAATCAAAGGCAAGCTGAATTGGTGGCTACGGCTGTGACAACCATAGCCTCACTTAACCAGTCATCTCAGGCAATTCAGGATCCCTCCCCAGCTGAAATTCATTGGTTGACTGAATTCAAGTGGCATGGTCCCCCTAAGTTCGAGGGTGGCTATAATCCGAATGTAACTCGGAAGTGGCTTCGGGATATAGAAGAAATTCTCCACGATATATCGCCGCCTGAGGAACAGAAAGTCCTTCTGGTTCAATATGCACTCGTTGGAGAAGCAAAGCAGTGGTGGGAGCAGGTTCAAAAGTGTATGGAGACCAATGAACAAAAAGTGACATGGGACGCATTCAAGGAAAGGTTCCGGGGAAAGTATCTTTTCGAAGATGTCCGAAAGGAGAAGGAACGTGCTTTCCTATGCTTGAGACAAGAGAACATGAGTGTTGAGGAATATGTAGGGAAATTTGAGGATCTGATTCGCTATGCTACCAGCTATAAGGGTGTGAATGAAGAAATCAAATGCATCAAGTTCCTTGCAGGACTCCGTGGAGATCTTAGAGCAGTTCTTGGAAAGGTACCCAAGGACAACTTTGCTCACCTAGTACATTGGGCCAGCGTTTGGGATAAAGGTATGGCGAGGTCGAAAGGTGCCACAGGGAAATCAAAGGTTCATTCTAAACCTGAGATCGAGAGGGTTACTTCAAAGAAAGCAAGGCTGATGGTAACCCCTCAGTTTCCCAAGTCTACTTGTGTCCATTATGGGAAGTTTCATGGGGGCGAATGTTGGAAGGTGCAGAGAAAAAGTACGAAAGGGCGTTGTTTTCAGTGTGGGCAACTGGGGCATTTCATTACAAATTGTCCCCTGAAGGGTGTACGGGAGGAAGCAGTTATGTCACAGCAGCAGCAGGCACCTGGAAGTCAGCATATTCCGAGGGGTACGTCTTGTATGTTGTGATCTTTTGTAGTTATTGTTGGAATTAGGAAATTGAGTATTCTTGCAAATTTTCCCTAGTCGTCCTATAAAATTATGAACATCTAAGGAGCTGTAAGTTTCTACCCTTGTTAAGCTTTTAGTAAAACCATATGAAGTATACTCCCTCTATCTATTTTAAATGGCTGGCCAATAGTTCAAAATCAGTTAATGTTGGGCCTAAGCGAACGAAAATCAATCAACCAATGCCCTTAGGTATTGTAGGAAGTGATTTTCTTCGACGTCGCTTTGATAGCTACATTCCTTGGATTGTATTCCTGATTTAGGTCTCGTTCTGGAAATTAGTGGTCATAGGAAAAGACTTAGAACTTCTGAGTCCTTATAATAGAAAACCGTGGAAAATTTAGTGATATACCAAAATGAATCTGACCTTAGAAAGAGCTTATAAGTGTAAGGCATTAGTTAAGACGCTTAAGCAAGAACTGCGATAATGTTATTATCTAATGGAGTGTGAGGTTAGAACTGATCACTCTAATTCTTGCATTTGTTAAATGATAACATTGTCAACAACCATTTAACAGTGATGTACTATTAATAGACGTGAGCTTGGGATTGATCACCTCAATCTTCGCATCTATTAATGGATACTATCATCACAACCTTTTAAGTGAAATCGAGACAACCGAGGCAGTGGCTTCCAAGAAGTAAAACCCTTGTAAGAAAGTCAACTGACCGAAAAATACCTTTCCCAAAACTTATTGTAGGATCTAGAATTTGACCTAGAACAAAACGGAAGGAAGGAGAACCTTATGATATTTTTCCCTGTCGTAGAATAGTATTGATGCATATTAGAATTTTGGGCCGAGTTAAGCAAAACCTTACAGGAGTTAACTCTAACTATCATAGAGACCGAACCAAATATGGGTAATCCAGAACTTACTGGGAATCTTACCAAGCTTCCTAGATGACCCTCTGTCATGAGAACCAAACTTAATAAATTAGTGAAGTCTCCACATCGAGGCTGAACAATTTTAATGATTGACCAACCACAAGTGGTAAATCACCGCTTGGCCTTCAATCGTAGAAGTGGTGTAAATCTTAAGCGTGTTGTGACCCCTAAAAGTGACATAAGAGTCAGATTCCATAGACACTCTTAGTCTATACCGAATTTATTCAAGCATCCTTGAAGGTTCGATCCAAAGTAGGTGAAAGTTTGGTCATTAACAAGCATCAAGACTTGGTTTATAACTATATAGAGTTAGCTTAGTGAACAACGAAACACCTAGATCTCAAGTATATATATGCCCACCTTGGATCATGATTACCCAATCATCATTTGAATGCTCCATTACTATTTCTGTGAAACTTTGACTAATGATTCGATTAGTAAAAGTGGATCTCCTTCTTCTTATTCTATTTGGTCCGATGCAATTATAGAGTAGTGGCTTTTACGTCATAATCAAAGATTGCCTCCTTCCAGCCGACTAAGAAGAGCGAATTCGCGACTTACCCTTAATTCTCATCCTAGAATATTCATTATCCCTGGAGTTCCCGTTTTATCTACTCGGCTCGTTCCTTAGGGACGAGTAGAGTTCTAGCCATGATCCGTTGTACTCTGCAAAAGTCTATGGATTACAGGATCTTATTCTGTCTCCCTAACATAGCAACATAAATTCTTTGTGAAATTCTATGAATTTAGAAATTGTCATCGTTTAATTCTTGCGTTCTTCGTCGGAAGTTCCATGGGAGACGACCAAAAGCGGATGCAATCAGTCTCTTACCTTAGGGTATCGAGATGATATAGTATGTTAATGCCAAGTGGGGGAGCAACTTAGCAATCCAACTTGGGTTTTGTCTAAGTAAAAGTGAGTCGAGAAGTAGACGAACTAAAATGAGAGGAAAATCCAAACCGTAGGCTAAAGTTTTATCAGTGGGGTGGTTCTCCAATTGAGGGACAGAATGGAATTTCGGGGACGAAATTCCAGTAAGTGGGGGAGAATTGTAACATCCTAAGCTTTTATTTAAATGAAATAATTATTAAAAACCTTAGAAAAATAGGAAAAGTGACTTAATGAATTTTGGTAGAGATGTGAGTGGTGATTATAAGTCCTAGGAGTTGTATAGAATGCAGTTGTGGCTTTGGGGAGAGTCAAATAAGCAAAATCGAGAGTTAAATCGGCGTTTTAGATGTTAGAAATCGACCGAAAAGAGAAAATTAGAAATTTATTATAGGAAGCTAAGAAAATAAATTCCATCGTTGGATAGGAAGCTTGTGGGGTGAAGAAGCATGTCTAAAAATTTGGACCCGATCCGACGGTTAACGAAAAAGTTACGGCGAATCGAAGTTTGGAAATTCTGGTGCACGCCCAGGCGCATCGGTGCACGCCCAGGCGCACCACTGTTCATTGGTGCACCAACTCAGGAGCTTTTTTGCTCAGGCGCACCATTCCGTGCGCTCAGGCGCACGCAAATCGCACCAGCTGCACTAGAAATCGCGTGTTGGCGCGCCAAAACTCCTGCTGACCGTATGAGCCATGCACCAGCTTGGTGTTGGTGCTGATCGTGCGCCCAGGCGAGCCTGGCATGCGCCCAGGCGCGTGGCGCAGATCTGGACAGATCTGGTCCATTGAAATTGAACTTGGTGGCTAAGTCAAGGATTTCAGCCACACGATTTCCAGTAGAACCAAGGCAAAAATTAAGGCACCAAACACACCTCATTTCACCACCTTTCATCACCAAACAACTCCATCAACTTCATCCATTTTCTCTCCATCTCCAACACATTTCCATCACCAAACCACCATAAACACTTGATTCTTGGGCAGTTCAACCCAAAATCAACCAAGCTCCACCAAGTCTGGCACCATGGAAGTGGGATAAAGCTCATTCCTTCCTCCTTGGCTCACACGAATCACTCCCTCCTCCATTCTCCTTGGCTTTTCAATTTTTCCACCATTGATTGGGTAAGTAGCTTCATGCCATGAGTTATTTTCCTTTCCATTCAAACTCTCCTCAATTCATGGATTTTGTTCTAAAACCGTTAGGGTTCTTGCACTCTTTGTTATATAGGGATTTTCTTTTCATGCTTTTCCAACTCAAACCAAGGCAAAGACAAGGATCACTTCATCATTTCCTTATTGAGGTGGCAAGCTAAACTTAGGAAGTTCAAAGTTTCCAAGATTTTGAGCTAGGGCTCACTAAGGTTCTATTTCTCTTTACTAATTTAAGGTAAGGAGGGAGTTATAGTGAGTATTACCTTACTCTGGGGTTTAGTTTACAATATGCATATAATGGGTACTAAGATTTTTGTGTTAGTTTAGGTTGATATAATATAGAATAATTTCTAGAATAGAATTTATGACTTAGGGAATTTATTTTGATGTTGATATATTGCATTTTGTGATTTGGTGATGTTGATGGATTAAATGCTTATATAGTTTAATAACTTGAGTTGTGATATTAAGATGAATTGTGCTAATTAAGTTATAAAATATATTAGTGATCATTGGATAGTGGGAATGTGTAATGTGGTGATTAATTTTGAGTAATGGAAATTTGCTAAAGAATTGATAATGATAAAGGAACTAAATGAATTATACCCAGGCTCAGCCAGGGAAGATTATATTATACCCGGACGCTATAAGTCGCTATCGCACGGTGGTGCGAGCGCAGTAGGTCGTGACCAGGGGATTACCCGGACGCAGTAAGTCGTTATCGCGCGGTGGTGCGAGCGCAGTAGGTCGTGACCAGGGGATTGAGAAACACACCCGGATGCAGTAAGTCGTTATCGCGCGGTGGTGCGAACGCAGTAGGTCGTGACCAGGCGATTGAGAAACACACCCGGACGCAGTAAGTCGTGAGTGCACAGGAGTGCAGACGCAGTAGGTCGTGACCAGGGACAGATAAAAAAAGGAATATAAATATGATAAAAATACATGGAACGAAAGACTTAAGAAAATGTTAAATAGAAATCGATTTGAGAAACTAATGAATACTTGAAAATGAATTGTGATACTTTGACTCTTATTATGTTGTCATTGAATTGTTATTTGTGTATGGCTTAGTGTTGCATTATGTCTTAATTGGAAACTGCCTCCCCATTTTATGTGTAATACTCACTCCTTACTATCTCCACAGGTACTGAGGAAGAGTTTACACAAGATCAGGCCGAGCAGGAGTACTCTCCCTCCCAGGGAGAGTAGGTTACCTTTAGATATGTAGGGCATGGAAATGTCCTGGGCCCAACGATGTGAATCCTTTTTGTTGTGTATAAATGTAAATAGCTTTTGGGGGCCCAGGACGACTCCTTTTGGGAAAGGGGTCTTATTTTGGGGAAAAAACTGTTTTTCAAAAACTTGTTTATATTCCACTAACTCTGATGACTAGATTCTGATGTTTTAAACTTGTTTCTGATGCGTGCACGAAGATGCACAAGCTGTGATATATGTGAATAGCCCTGCTGGCTTTGCTATTTGAAAATGTTGTTATTTATCAGGTTGCAGGAAAACCAGAAATTTTGGGAAAGTCCTAAAAACAAACGAAACTCCGTCCGTTTAACGGGAGATTTTCATACGAGTAAAAGTAACTATATGTTTTTCCTAATCAATTCATAAGTCTAAAAATGAAATTTTCAAGTTGCTATTTTTAATTAAGGGTATAAAAGGGTAAATAAACTTAGGTGTTACAATACTCGAGTGTTGGTGCAAAAAGATGCACTGGTGCATCACGAAATACTCGAGTATCGAGCCATGTACTCGAGTCTTAACAGACAGTAAAGACTGAAAATTGGGTTTTAACATACCATTTTCAATTTTAATCATTTCCAATCAAATCCAATAATCAACAGAGTTCATATAACATATAATAAACATGTTCAAATAGTTAGAACACATCAAATTACAGAAATTGCAGAGGTTCAGAGGATTATGCATAAACTTGGAAAATTCACGATTCCACAAGTCAAATTGCAAAATACCCAATAAACTTGTGATTTTAAGTTCAAAATAGCTTGCATACATCATATGAAACTTGCTCAAAACAACTTTAGAGCACAGGTTGGTCTCCAAACCAATTTCCCTATTCAAACTAAGCCCTTAGAGCCTCTTGGTGGCTCTCTAATAAAATTCATGCAATTTAAACTCTATCTAGTGAATAGAAAGCTTTCCCCTTACCTCTCAGACGTGACTCAACAGAAATTTTGGAAAGAAATACTCCACAACACCAGAAACCACTTCAACCATCAACATGCAGGACAGTGTGAGTAGAGCACCGAAATCGAATTGGTTGACATATGAAATGACAATGAAAATTGGGAAAATTAGTTTCTATAAAATCTCTGCAACACATACTAACTAAAGAAATAAATTTGAGACTCAGTGGGTGTGTGAGCTTACCAAAATTGAAGATCAAAGTAAGCTTCAGAACAAGTTGACAGCAAACAAACTCCAACTTCCAGGCTTCGATTCTTCCAATATACAGACTCTCAGCTCACAATTTTGGTGTCTATACAAAGCTCGTAATGTGAGCTTTGTATTGGTGTATAATTTGTGACTCAACTCAACACAGAAAAGGAGAATCGATTGGGAGAAGTTTGGAAACCCTAACACCCGAATTCTAGCTTCAAACTTGCAAATGAAGCTCGATTTGATCAACTCCTGGGAATTTATAGTGGACTCAGAGGTTCATGCAGCTCGACACGTGTAGAGGGACGTGTTGTGGAGGGTGTTTTCGTGTCAACGACGGAGAATCGTTGGTGGTGACTCACCAAAGCGCACTAACTCGTGCAACTCTGACCAGAATACTCGAGTCTTCTCAGCAATACTCGAGAATTTTGGTCAGTTTTTGAAAATGTATTTATTTTATTTTCTTTCCCTCCAAAACCTTTCCTAAAATTTCTTCTAGGTCCCAAAGGACTAATGTGCAAAATACTTATTTTCACATAAATATAATTATCAAATCACATTCACACATTTACTAACAACATATACATAGATTTTAATCAAAGATTAAAATAGAAATAATTAATTATAAATAAACTTTATAATTAACATTTCATTAATCAGGGATTAAAATTTTGGGGTGTTACACTCATGATTTGTGTTCAAAGCTTGAATCTATGATTCAAAAGAAAACTCCCATGAACAAGGCAACTCTTGTCGGAAGGTTGGTGAAGCTCGACTACAAGGATGGTCAAAGTATGATGAAGCGGTCGAACACAATCAGGGGGCTGGTCAATCACTTGTTAGACGTAGATATGATGATTGATGATGAGTTGCAAGCACTTCTGTTACTCAGTTTGTTGATTGAGAGTTAGGATATATTGGTGGTGACTCTCAACAACCTAGTGCATGAAGGTAAGATCTCAATGGTTTTTTTTTTTACAGATAGTCTATTTAATGAAGAATTCAGGAGAAAAGAAACATATATGTCATTCAAGTCCGAAGCAAATGTTATAGAGAGACGAGGAAGAGGAAAAGTTCATGGGAAAAGCCAATCCAATGAAACAAAAAAAAAACGTTAGTTACCGAGGGCTCAATCCCTTAGTAAGCCAAAATCCCTCAGTAATTACGAATTACCGAGGGCCAACTGACGATCACGCATCTGTCGGTAACTAAGGCGTCGCTAACTGTTATCGAGGGGCTCGAATCCCTCGATAAGTTATCGAGGGGCTAGCTGTCGACAGAGGAATTTATTATCGAGGGCAAAAACGTCGAAAAGAAAATTAATTACCAAGGGATTAGCCCTCAAAAATATACAAATTTGTTACCGAGGGCTTTGCTAATTTGTTAATTTGTTACCCTCCCTTTGTAATGTGTAAGAAATCTAAGGTGTAATGTTGTTTTTACCGAGGGCCATTTATAGTAATGCGATTTATTTTTATTAAAATATAACTATTAGAATTAAAAATAACCAGAATATATATATATATATATATATATTTCTGGGGTTTGCTAATATGATCCCACTTGATTTTATGAAGGATCACATTAGTAATGTGTACAAAAACTTTTGTGCCAAAATATCCTTTCCTATATTGTTAAAACAATTTTACTTTCAGGGTTATTTTAGTAAAATACTTTTTTGAGAAATTAAAAATAAAAATAAAAATTAGTTTCTCTCTCCTCCCCAACCCACCCAAAGTATCCTCATCGACGTTCTCTTCTCTTCATCTTCTCGAATCTATACCTCCAATACCCATTTTCTTCCATGTGCCACTACCATCACATTCAGTCTAGGAACCATAGCCATCATTTGTTGTCTCCATCCAATATTCGATCATGTTTGATGGTTTTTTTTTTTTATGATTTCCATCAATTCCATTTCTTAATAGTTTTTCTGCACTTGAAAATTTTGATGATTTTTTGCTCCCTGGTGACCTGAATTTTTCTTTATTCTATCACTTATTATTTTGATCACGACAAATTTTATCTTACAAAAATTTTAACGAAACTTATCCCATCTACCTTAAATTGATGGAAACATAGTTTGCTAACAAGATTAGTTTCCCATCTCCCTCTTTCCAAACTTCCATTGCCCACCGTCTTCATTGCCATCGCATTCTGCAAGATCACCATCCATCACCGTCGTCCATTGCCTTCATCATCTCTTATGAAAGTTCTTGCATTTTCATATGTATCTATCCAAATATGTGACTGAAACAAAGCAAATAAAAAAGTAAAGCAAGGTTCTAGGCAGGGGCGTCGATGACTGAATGGCCACACAGTGGCGGCGGTAAAGCAACTGTGATGGCGGTGGAGATGTTCTTAGCAGAAGAATGAAAGAGGAACAGAGTGATAGAGTTGATTGGGGTTTGTATGTCTGTAGTAGAGGAGAGAGAGAAATTATATTTTATTTATTTTAAACTCTTAAAAAGTATTTCACTAAAATAGCCCTGTGAAGTAAACTTACTCCAAAATAATAAGGGTATTTTTGTTTAAAATTTTTGGTACACATTACTAAAATAATCCTTCATAAAATAAAGTAGGATCAGTGTTAAAATTAACATATACTTTAAAGTTTTGATTCACAAGAAGGATGCAACCTTATCCAACCAATTCTGAAAAAAAAAAAAGCACCCAAACAACATTTACCAATTTTTTTATGCAATCAATCTAGTTATCATCATTTGTACTGCTAATTAAATAATATCCTATGTCTAATAATCTTCATACTCGACATCATCATCATCATCATCATCATCATCATCATCATCATCATGTTGCTCATCCTCATGCTCATATGGAGGTAAAAGTTGAAACATCAGCAATTCCTCAATCTTAGCCAACCTATCTTTCAGTTGTTGATTCTCCTCACTCAACAAAGTCATTCGTTCTTGTAATTCTAAGATCTCACGTGACTGCTGGGAGGTAGAGGTAGCAGGTGTTGATATCTGGGAAAGGGGATTTTCCCCCTGTAAAATATTAGGAGCGATGACGCATGTATTATACACCTTCCCCTTCTTTCCCTCAGCAGCCTCCAACCAGCATCGAGCCTTCAATGCATCCATCGATTGACAGCCAGAGGTGAAACTAGAAGACACAGATGATTGAGACAAAGCTCGCTGCAATCTCGCATGATAATCCTCCTGTAGCACATATAATGAACGTCAAATTACAAATAAAACCAACATAATATTATCCTGATGCAATTGAAGGGTTGAAATCAAGCTTCCTAATACTCTTCTCCAAGGACTGCATTGAAAGAGTTTAATTTTTTGAATTAAAAGGTACACTCTTTGACAACATTTATCGAAGTTTACTCTATTATTTTTCAGTTATGTCTTCTTTAATCAAAAGTCTAATTATTTCTCGCATGATAAATCCTATTTCAACAAAGCCTAACATTAAATAGATTTCAGCACTATACTCCTTGAACAAAAGAAAGTACATAACGTATAAATCAGGCCAAAACAGAATAGCCCCAATACAGTGAAAGCTAAATAAACCCAACGAATCAACGTCACATACAATCAATAACAAAACATCTAAAGACATCCTACAATCATCAACAGACTAGGAATCAACGTCACAGCAAGGAAGAGGCGCCATAGCAAGGAAAAACAACAATCATGTGCAGTAAGATAGCAAGTATTAAATAGATTAATAAGAAAGAGGCCTTACATAAGTCCTCCTTGCGCGATCATCAACAAACTCGCCAATATCCTTCCTGACATGGGTTTGCCTAAAAAGCTCAGCCACATCAACAGGTCGACCAATCTCTTTAGACTGTAACACCCACACACACACACACATATATGAAATAACAATCACTTCAATTTGAATAAAAAAAGTATCCTTCACTAAATTTTGCGCGTGCTGAATCATATATATTCTTGGTAATGTTCATAATCTTACCATATTCTTTGACATCTCCTCATAAGTAATAGAGGCAACCTCTTTCCTCTTATTATTAGTATTGATATGTCGTTCTCTAGAAGACATGCCTACATGTATAGTAAAATAATGTCAGGAACGATAACACTAAATATAACAATATAACCAATATATAACTATTATATAACAAATAACAAATAAAGAACTATGTAACAATGTAGCAAAATAACAATCACTTGAATCACACCATGTTGAGAAGTTTTCCTTTAACACTAAGTCTCAAGACTAGCTATCTTATACCGTATAACACTACTAGGTAGTAGGTACCAACAAGGTAAGATATTTATTTTGTGCTCATTGCATTATTGTTTTACTTTCTCCGAACCTAATTCTTATTCCAACGTTAACATTAATGTATATAACCAACCCTTATTCTTTGGAAACCGGATTTATCTTCTTATGCATTATTGGAAATCATTCTTTACACACAGCATTTGGCCACAAGATGTTATGCAGAAACCAACAATTAGAAGCCTCTTTAAATATTAACCATGGCGTAATCTTTATTCTGACTTGAATACCCACTGGCAACTACTTTTTTTATTTTATAAAGCATTGATTACAGAGCATATGATAGTTATATAAAATGGCCTGCAATACCTTGAGTAGATCAAGCACCTTCTCTGCAATATATTTCTGTTGTAGAATGGCACCCTTCTGCTGTACCTTATCAGGATGAATGCACAATGTAGCTTTCCTATAATAGTATAATAATGTGAATCATTACTATTTGTTCACCAAAGTCAACAGTAATGCTTTCCTTAGGAATGTCCTTTGCAAATATGGAACATTTCAGACACACAACAGAGTAATTTTCAGACATCACAAGCAACAACTAACAAATAATATAAGGAACATTTCAGACACAAAACAGAGTAATTTTCAGTTGGCCCATCACAAACTAAAATTGCCAGATTGTAAGAACTTTGAAAAGCTGGGGGAACATTTTCTAAAAGTTCAGCCACATACCTTTGTTCACATTCAATGTTCATAAAAATTAACTGTATTCCAAAATCAATCTAAATCAGTATGCAATAAGTTATATGCCAGATCAGAAACTATTGCACAAAACAAGAATACACTAGGAAATTTTATTTTACAATTCTACTATGTGAGAAAGGAATGGTCATATGGAATTGGCTCAGCTTAAAAATAATAATAAAAAAACCTAAAAGAAAGGAAAACAGGTGCTGGTACTTCATATTCTAATTTTAGCGTTTTTACTTCGAATTCTATAAAAAAAACTTATCATCAAAACACGCACATACACTCTTCTGTGCAAGTTTCAGTTCATGTTTCTGCTTTTAGAGGGCGGGTACTTCAGATTCTATTTTTAGCATTTTAACTTGAAACACATAATAACAAGGAACAGAAAGTAAGGCAACGTGGTATTGTACTTGCCCTTTGCGCAGATATGCTTTCAATAGAGAATGCATATCAAGTGTTGAGCCATCATGTGCTCATTGAGAATCCACTTATATTTATAAAAAATGCATGATGATATATTTTAATCAGATCTGAAACGCTTCACATAAAGCAAGACATGATTAAGTTAAAAGGATGTGCTAGTGCAAGTGAATTGGGCCAATAGCAAAACGACACAGGGAGAGAGCTGTGGGGATGAGAACATGCTAATTCAAACCCAAAAGGCCAAAACCTACTCAGAGGAAACCACTAGACCAATCAATTTATAACCACATCAGACACAGAACCCACAAAACCATTAAATTAAGAGAATCCATCAATATCTAATACAACAAAATTCCTGAACTCTTTCTTATGCTGACTAGAAGAAATAGGAATATAATTGAACTGCAATAGGATGAAATTCAAATCCACTCAAACTTTAGAATTCCCATTTTCCTTGATAAAGGTTAGTTATGCCATGCCTGTGTTAAATTCATTACATTAAATTAAATTTCTGATACAATCCAACATGAACATGATTCAACTATAATAAAATACCCATGATTCAACTAATGCTAAGCTCAGCAATTAAAATTTTCATTTTGATAGGAAAACCAAAAAGAAAAATTAAAATAATAACTCATCCATTTCAACTTTGCCATTATCCCCAAATTAAGAACGCTAACAATATGAATGAAGCTAATCCCGAAATTAAGAACCCTAACAAGAGGAATGAAGCTGAAGAAGATGAATAGCTTTACCTAATCTGAGACTTGGTCGGTTAGAACCGTCAAGGAGCACAGTGAAGGAGCCTTGGGCAGTGCGAGCAGAGCAAAGCAATGTTGTGGTGGTGGTGGTTGTGCGAAGGCAGGGGAAGGCGGCGATGAGATGGGGGTAGTGGGTTGCTGTGGTGACAGATTGGGGCGTCGGTGGAGAGCAGTGGGTTAGGGCGGTGATGGGTTGGGGCGCGCGGTGGGCTGTACGAATGGGTAGGGAGAGGCGGTGGTGGGTTGCGTTGGGTCTGCGAGAGTGCTGGGTTGCGGTGGTGGGTTCGTGGGTTGGCGTGAGAGAGAACTGAGTGAGTGAGGGTTAGTAGTGTGAGAGAGTTAAGTGAGGGTGAGGGACTTCGTTGGTGGGGAAGGGTAGAAAATGAGGCACGTTTTTGGTATTTTCTACTTGATGTTACCGACGGAATAAGCCCTCGGTAACCATCAAAAAATTATTTTTTTAATAAAAAACTGCTAAATAATTTAATTTAATTTACAGGTTTGGAGGACTATATTGCTTGGAATCCAACCAATGATGGCTGGTTTAGTATTACATCAGCGAATGAGCATGTTCCGGGACTTGGAAATGTAGAGGAGGATCGAGTTTTTAAGCTGATTTGGGATTGGGATGGACCGCAAAGAATTAGAACACTGCTATGGAAAATTGCCAATAATGCTCTTCTGACGGATGATTTTAGAAAGAGGAGACGAGACACCTTACAACAACAAATATGTGCCAGTTATGCAGCGAGAAGGAGGAAGACATTCTTCACACTCTGAGGGATTGTAAATATGTTGAGATGGTTTGGAGACATTTTATACCACAAGCTAAATGTTGAGATTATTATTCTGCTCATTTAAAACGGTGGCTGATAATGAATTTATCTTCAAATTTGGGAAGGAAGTCTAAACGGTATTGGAATGTTACCTTTGGTACCATGGTGGATAATTTGTGGATGCAACGTAACAAATCTTTATTTGAAGGGGAAAGGATCAGTGTGTCAGGGACAATAATGCAAATTCAGAAAAGGGTGGATATGATTTTGTTTTCTCTTCAAAAAGAAAATATAATTGAAGCTACATCATTAAGAGCGAGAGGGTCTTTTATTCGCTGGACACCACCCCCGGAGAATTGGCTGAAGGTTAATAGTGATGGATCATTTTATTCTCATTCAGGATTGGCAAATTGTGGTGGTATTCTTAGAGATGAAAATGGAGCTTTCATGGCAGCGTATGCAGCCAAATTAGGACACTGCAGCATAATGCATGCAGAGTTATGGGGAATTTTTCATGGAGTCAAAATTGCAACTAATAGAGGGTTCTCAAATATTATTATTGAAGCTGACTCGAAGAGCGCTATTCAATTCTTGTCAGGGGGATGCCGCCCGTTGCATCCTTGTACCCCTCTGATTCGTGAAATCAAGAATATTCTTACAGGGAAGAATGCTATATTCAATCATGTGCTTAGGGAGGCAAACAAAGTGGTTGACGCTTTGGCTAATTATGCTCACAACTTGGAGTTTAGTTTTAAGGTCTTTAATTTTGTTCCTAGTTTCATTAGTTTGTCCCTCATGGCTGATTCTTCAGCAACGCTGTTTCATAGAGGGATGTAGTCTTGTTTTATTTTTTGGGCTTTAGCCCCTTTGATTCATAAAAAAAAAACTAGTTTAAATAACCCGTGCGATGCACGGGAATGAACAAATATATTAGATCACATCCCATCTTATATAATAAATATTTCAAACCAAAAAATTCAATAGACAATTTGAACAAAATTGCATAATTTAATTTAGCAAACTAATTTTTAAAATAATAAATTAATTTCAGATTTTCCTCAAATTTAAAATTTGAAACTTGAAATAAATATTAATATAAATCAAGGATATATAATGGATTTCTTCCTTATCACAAAAATTTGTTTTAGTTTTGGTTTAAATAAAAAATTGAACTAATCCATATTTTTTTAAGAACTAATTCATATTCATATCCATATAATTTGTTGATATAATTTGTGATTTATTTTTATTCAACAAAATTATGATTCAACAATATCCAACAACTTATTCTTATTTTTAATTATTAATTTTAAAAATAATAATAATTACAAAATTATGAGGGAGTGTCACCTAAATTGTTGTTGTCTAAAAGATTTCTATTGGTGGTTTTATCATGATTTATTTATTTACATATCTCCTTCAATTATTTGGTAGTTTTAAACATTTATTTTTTTCTTAAAAAAACATTTGTTTTAAACTTTTTTGTTTGCAACATTTAATAATTATCCATCAATTTGTTGAAAAAGAAAATGATTCCGTCAATTTAAACTTTTTGAATTCAACTTTTAATGATTATTATCCATCAATTTGTTGAGGATTTTTTTTGGTTATTATCCATAGGATCAAGAAGACAAAAAAATTGATTATATATATTAGACCTTTTTGTAATTATCCACACAATTAAGAAAATAAAAATTGCTAAAGGGACACAATCACTTCATAGGTTGGAGGTATCCTCTTTTTATGATATATAATTTGTGGTGGACCTGGCTAGGCCGAGCTCCCCATAAACCCCGCTAAAAGCTCAAGGACCTAACAAGGGACCTACTGAATGCTTGGCCGAGCTCAGGGCTCAACGGCTGAACAAGCGCCAGATACAGGCCGACCTCATGCCTCTGCTCAGATCCGATCTCCGTACGTCTTCCCAGGTCCGACATCACCCCAAAGATTCCGACACCAAGGACATGATGACGTCCCCCAGCCTTATCCGCAAGGACAGCTCACCCCATCCTTATCCGGAAGGACAGCGCACCACTCCTAGCTCATTACAGGCTGGCCCTACTTGGGCCCCAAATTGGCCCATTAGGGCAACCAGCTCCCCCCTATAAGTAGCTCAGTACTACATGGGGCAAAGGTACGTCCTCTTACCCTAATCGCCACCCTCACACACCAGTGATTAGGGTATCTCTTTGGCTTCCCCTTTGGCCACTAGAGGACTCCCAACAAACATCACACATAAACCCTAGGCAGAGTCCCCTCTAAGGTAGATTTCCCCTCCTTAGAGGTTCTCCTCGCCCTAGGACATCACATTGGCGCCGTCTGTGGGGACCAGATAAAATCACTCCCACCAGTACCTACCATGACTAAACACACATCAACCCAGAAAAAGAAGAAAGAGTTCCGTGAGGAACGTAGCCCCGATCAGCCTCTACAGTTTGCTGTCAACAGGACACCAGATTCCCCCCCTTGCCTCCCCCACCTAATTCAACCGCAAGCTTCCCAGTTTGTAATATCTCGGGAGGTTTCGCCGGTGGTGGTGAGACCAAGGCGGAGAGGAAAAAGTACATCAACCAAATCCTGGCCGTTCGTCACAAGCAGATCTACAAGAGACCACCTCAAAAGGTACCCATTAGTTTCTCTAATCACGACCTGGAAGGCATAGTCCCTAACCACAACGATCCAATGGTGGTTGCGGCCATGATCGCCAACTTTAAGGTCGCCCGGGTCCTGGTAGACCAGGGCAGCTCAGCCGATATCCTCTTTATGCAGACCTTCCAGGCGCTAAAGTTGAAAACCTCTGATCTCCGAAGCTTCGAAGGAAAGCTGTTTGGATTCGGGAACGAGGCGATCCGTCCTGTAGGAGCAATCCACCTCCCGGTAACCCTAGGCGAACAACCTTCGGCCCGAACGGAGATTGTCAGATTCCTGGTAGTCAATTGTGATTCCCCCTACAACGCTATCTTGGGAAGAACCTGTTTGCAGGCCTTCGGAGCAGTAGTTTCAACAGTTCATCTAGCGTTAAAATTCATCGGCTCAGACGACGCACTCGTCACGATCAGGGCAGATCAGGTCAGAGCCCGACTTTGTTACAATGCAAGTCTATGGGGAAAAGTAAAGGAGAAAGAGAATGAGGAGCTCGTCGGACCGATGTTGGCTAAAGGAAGAATCTTGTTAGCCGACCTGGACGTCCGGGCAGAGCAAAACGACTTGAGACCCTCCCCACAAGGAAATTGGTCGGCTGTCCCGATCAACCCTTCCGACCCTAGTAAAACCCTCAAGGTGGGATCCGACCTCTCCCCAAAAATCCGAGAAGCAATAATAGACCTACTGCGAACCAACTCGGACTTATTTGCTTGGACCTCGGTTGACATGCCAGGAATTGACCCGAATTTCATCTGCCACAAGCTGAGTGTAGACCCGAAAGCCAAACCAGTAGCTCAGAAAATGAGGCGAGTGGGGACGGAGAAGGCGAAAGTCATCCAGGAGAAAGTTTCCGACCTATTGCAGGTAGGGTTCATCAAAGAAGTCCCATACGCTGAGTGGGTAGCAAACACCGTCCTGATGAAGAAAGCAAACGGCAGCTGGAGAATGTGCGTAGATTATACTGACCTCAACAAGGCATGCCCAAAAGACCAATACCCACTGCCGATCATCGATCAGCTCGTCGACAACTCGGCGGGCTACCAACTGTTATCTTTCATGGATGCTTACTCAGGTTACAACCAAATCCCCATGTACCCCTCAGACCAGGACAAAACTACTTTTACAACCGGAAAGGCGACCTACTGATACACTGTCATGCCCTTTGGACTGAAGAATGCCGGAGCAACCTACCAAAGGATGATGAACAAAGTCTTCAACGGCATCGAAGGTGATATTATGGAGGTGTATATTGACGATATGATTACCAAGAGCAGAAAAAAAGAAGACCATGTCAAAGACTTGGCTGCTGTACTAGAGCGTGTTAGAGCACACAATATGAGATTGAACCCAGAAAAGTGCACTTTTGGCGTTCCAGCAGGCGCCTTCCTCGGCTTTATGTTATCAGAAAGGGGGATCGAGGCCAACCCCGATAAATGCCGAGCTATCTTGGAAATGAAAAGCCCCACCGACCTCAGAGGAGTGCAACAACTAGCAGGAAGGATGGCCGCGCTTTCAAGATTCCTCCCCCAAGCTGCCAAAAAAGCCTTACCTTGGTACCAGCTACTAAAGAAAGGAGCAGCTTTTAATTGGGACCAGGAGTGCGAAGCCTCCTTCTTGGCACTTAAAGAGTATATTTCATCCCCCACAATCCTCTCTAGTCCCGCCCAAGGAGAAACCCTCTTCATTTACCTGTCAGCAGGAAGTTCGGCACTTAGCTCGGTGCTGATCCGAGAAGAGGGTAAGAATGAGTTGCCAATCTACTTTATAAGCCGAGCTTTGCAAGGCCCCGAGCTCCGCTATACTAAAGTGGAAAAATTCGCGTTTTATCCTGGCTGCACGGCGTCTTCGGCAATACTTTCAAAGCCATCCTATTGTCGTAAGAACGACCCAGCCTATAAAACAAGTCCTTCAGAAGCCGGACCTCGCAGGGAGAATGATGGCTTGGGCGATAGAATTGTCCGAGTTTGATATTTCCTATGAACCAAGAAAGGCGGTCAAGTCTCAAGTGCTCGCAGACTTTGTGTCCGAGTTCACAGAGCCCCATCCAAGCCCTAACTCGGACACTTGAGTTATATACGTCGACGGATCAAGCAACCAGAAAGGAGCGGGCGCAGGAGTAATTCTGGAAAATGCAGAGGGAATCAGCATTGAATATTCTCTAAAATTCAAGTTCCTTGCCTCGAATAACCAAGCAGAGTACGAAGCCGTCCTCGCTGGTCTTCGCATGGCCAAGGAGCTCGGCGCATCCGAAGTCCAAATTTTGAGCGATTCCCAGTTGGTGGTGTCCCATACCGGAGACTACCAGGCAAAAGAACCTATTCTACAAAAGTACTTAGATAAAGTCAAAACCCTGGTTCTAGAATTTGAAAAATTCTCCATTAACCATATCCCCCGAAGCTCCAATTCCCGTGCCGACGTTCTTTCCAAGTTGGCAAGCACCAAGGGCGGAGGGAACAACAAAAGCCTAATTCAGGAGCAAATTTCAAACCCAAGCGTGGTGATGGCCATCTCGATCTCAACAACCTGGATGGACCCAATAAGGTCGTTTTTGGAACACAATATCGTCCCGGCTTATCAGAAAGAAGCAAGAACCTTAAGACGGAAGGCGGCAGAGTATGTCGTTATAGATGGGATCCTCTACAGAAGAGGAATGTCATCTCCTCTTCTGCAGTGTCTCACTCTTGACGAAGCCCAGGAGGCATTGGACGAAGTTCATGGGGGGTTTGGGAGCCACCACGTCGGAGGCAAATCCTTAGCACGAAAAATACTAAGGGCTGGATATTTTTGGCAGACCTTAGTGGCGGATTCTATTGACCACGTTCGCCGATGTCCCAAATGCCAATTCTTCAGTGACATTCATCAGAAACCGTCTGACGAGCTGCATTCCCTGGCATCACCTTGGCCCTTCAACATGTGGGGAATGGACATCGTGTTACCATTCCCAACAGCACCAGGTCAACTAAAGTTCATAGTGGTAGCCGTGGACTACTTTACCAAGTGGATCGAGGCTGAGCCTCTAGCCACCATCACATCGGCAAGAATCCAAAAATTCTTCATGAAGCAAGTCGTTTCTCGCTTCGGGCTCCCGCTAACATTAATCACCGATAATGGCAGTCAGTTTACAGCCAACAATTTCCAGATATTGGCAGAAAACCTCGGTATTTCCCACCATTTTTCCTCAGTTGAACATCCCCAAACCAACGGACAAGCTGAAGCCGCCAACAAAGTTATCGTGGACGGACTAAAAAGGAGGATTTTGGAAGCTAAGGGATTATGGGCCGAGCTCTTACCGGAGGTCCTTTGGTCAATCAGAACCACGGTCCAGACCTCTACAGGTGAAACCCCGTTCAGATTAACCTATGGCTATGACGCGGTCATCCCCATTGAACGAAGAATCCATACCTTCAGGATGAGGGAGAGACCCACAGGGCAAAACGAAAGTTTGATAAAAGAAAATCTAATCCTGGCCGAAGAAGTCCGAGAAGCGACATCGGTTCGAGAAAAGAAAGCAAAAGAAAGGCAAGTCAGGAAACACAACAAAGAAGTTCGACCCAGGTCGTTCGAGGTAGGAGATCTGGTACTCCGAAGGGCCGATATTGTCCTCAAGAACCGAAGAGACGGGAAGTTCGCCCAAAACTGGGAGGGCCCCTACAGAGTAATCTCAAAAACAAACTCTGGGGCGTACCGACTAGAAAATCTTGAAGGCTCCGAACTTAAGAACTCGTGGAACGTCGCGAAATTAAAGATATATTACAGTTAGTCTCACCTCGGTAGATTACCATTGTTTGCAAGGAATGATGTACTGATCCTTTAAGTAATGAAAAGAACTTTTTTTTTCTCTCAAGTGCCACAGTCTTACATACGTACGTACTAGCTTCTCATTTAGCATTAGCCACCTAAATGTTGCATGGCGCTACGAACAACTTACATCTCCTAAAAGAGACCGGCTTGTATGCACAATGTACAAGGGATACCCGATGATGTACAGCTTGCAGTGAAATGTTTTCACATCTCTTCACTCAGCAACCTCTTCTACATCGGGGCTGAGGATACCCACCTCGGCCAAGACGGGTAATCCGAGTTCCCCACCGTATTCCCTTATATACAGTGCCTCTTTTCAGAGAACACTTATAAGCCTACTGCACTTACTGAGATATTCAAGTTAAAACTCACTCCTTCTTAATTCACATTCAACTACATTTTCAAAATTTCATAGTACCTTACAGGGTTTCAAGTTAAACCTTAGGCTTAAAATAAATAAAGCATGCAACAAGTTAAAAACAAAACTTGCATTGAAATTTATAATGTGCTACAAGTATGATCCAAACAAAGTTCACACTATGAAAAGCTGTTGTACACAAAACATAGTACTTGCACAAAATATTAGCCGCCCAGCATAAGGGGCTTACGCTAACTCATCCTCCACATCGGACAGTATAACTGAACTCGGATCAAACTCCTCGTCAGTTTTCTCTTCCAACGGGTTCGGCAAATCCGCCTCGGGTTGGTTCAGATCGACTTCCACACCGTCCTTGTCATAGTCGACCAGCTACCCATCTTCAACCCCGAACCCAGCGGAGGCACCAATAACTCGGATCCTCAAGCCCGGATTTAAATGCAAAAGTTGCTCCACAGCTCCGGCAAAAATCTTGTTACCAAATTTCTCAAAACTAAAATCAGCTTCATGCGCCGCTACCTTATGCTTCAGAGCTTGAGCAACCCTTTTCTCAAGCTTCGCCTCCACTTGCCCCATCTCGGCCAAGCCTTCCTTTCGACTAGCTTCTTTCACCTCAACCCTTGCTTGCGCAAACCGAGCTTCGTGATCCTTGAGAAGCTCCTCCACCTGTTGACGGTGTTTTTCCTCCAGATCGGCCAACTTTTGCTCAGCGGCCCCGGTACTGGTCCTTAGCTCGACCACCTCAGTTTGGATTTTGGCACGACTCCTTTTTTGATCGGCCGATATCCCTGCAGCTACTTCATCTCCATACTCGGATAGAACACTAAAGATATTGGTAGCCCTCTTCAGATGAAACGCTAACCCCTCGGTCATCATCTTCAGCTCATACCCCGAAAGATTAACAACAGCTTCTTTGACCGACCTCTTGACAACAGGCGGCCGGGGTGGAGCATCAGCGGCACTATCGACCTCCGCGCTCGTCGCCGGCGATTGGGCGAGGAAACTGAAGGTCGGATGAGTAGAGTCGGGCAGTGTCGGCCGAGCAGCAGGTTCAGTGGCTGCTCGGGAAACATTTTCTCCCCTCTTCCGCTTGCGGGCCTCCAGGGACGCTTTCAAAGCCCTTGCCGACATGGTGGACCAATATTTCTCTGCGAAAAGAAAAAGGAGCACATTAAATAAATGGAAAGGACTTGACAAAGACAAGACATCAAGAAATATTACCGATCTCAGTTAAAACCGCGTCATCCGCACAAGTCATAAATACCCCAACGTCGAGCTGGGATTTTCGACTAAGGTATTCAGTACGAAAATGCAAAGCCGCCTCCGCCTCGGCAGCGTCAAGAGTCACTCCCGACCATTGTTGGGGTGTGTCTCGATGTCGATTAAAAAACTCTTGGGTCCACTGCAAAGGAAATATTGGCCCCGCCTCATCTCGGAACCAAGGTCGCCCGTTACCGACATATTTATATTTGAAGAACCTGTGTTTAAAATGTTTCCAAGACTCAGCGAATAATCCGAGAAGCCCATAGCGAGCTCGAGCCTTGGTGGACACCCACAACCGACCAGTCACCCCCTCTTTGTTTCCAACGAAGGGGTTGTATATCCAAAGGAAGAGCTTAATGGTACATGTCAGCCCCTTTGCCCCGCAGTACCTCTGGAAGGCCCGGAGGAAGGACCAAGTGTTCGGATGCAGTTGCGAAGGGGCCACCCCCAGCTCGTTCAGAACGCCCATCTCAAACTCCGTAAACGGAAGAGTTATGCCAAGCTTATGTATCAGGTCGGCGTAGAAGAAGAAAGAGTCGGGGTCGGTTCGAGAGCAGATTCGGTCGTCGGCCGAACAGGGCAAAACTTCATAAGAAGTCCCGCTAGGATCTTGGGAACAGGGCAATATCGCCCTCTTCACGTTGAAGAGTAAGCCATCGCAATCCAGTTGAGACCGGATCCCCTTCGGCTCAACGTCCACCCAGTGATAGTGGGAGGCGTCAGTAGGAGCTGGGTACAAGTCGGGACGACTGGCACATTTTCGAGGAGGCATCGTACCTGTGGAAGAACAGGGGAGCTCGAATGTCAGTTCTATGGGTCATGAAGAATAACCCCACAAAAAACCCCCATCCACAGGTACCCCGCGCTCCTCCCCGAACAGCCTCAATAGGAACTGCTCCTGGTTCCCAAAAAAAAAAAAAAATCCGATACCAGAGGGGCCGTCCTCTTCCTTGCTACTATAGGAGAACAACGAAAATACTCCTCTGGCTCCCACCCAAACCAGCGCTTACTCAAACGCCCCTAGCACTACCCACCATACCCCAAATACCTTTTAAACCAAAGATTCCCCAGAAAATTCAGTGTGCCCACAAGAAAGACCGTCCCCTTAAAAGCATGACTAACCCATTGCTACACAGATAAACCCACAAAAAACCCACCCAAATAATCACGCAAATGCAGAAACCAAAACTCAGGAATGAGGAAAGAAGAAGCAAGAAGAATACCTTGTGTATATCGCAGAAAAGAGATGAGTATGTCGAAGGAAGGGAAGAACAAGTCACGGAAGTCTCGCTGAAACCAAACCTTGCCTCGGAAACGTATTCGCAGGGAAGAAGAAACGTGGATATAGTGAGAAGGTAAACCAACAGTTCAATAGGAAATGCAACAGAGACAGTTTGCTAGTCAAAGTACAGGAAAGAGTAACCGTCCTCCCTCTCTTTTTGAATATTGGGCTTGGCCCAGAAGGCCCAACCCAGTGAGGAGCCATAAGAACCGACACACGTGGCGCGCAACAGCCAAAAGCGTGGACCTCGATTAACGTCACAACGATGGTGACACTCCGTAGACCGTGAATGTCTCACACATGCCTGGGAAAAGTAAATGTCATTCCAAGTCTAAGTGATTAGACAGCTGTCAAAGCTCATGTCATCGTCACTGCCAAACCAGAAGGTTGCAGCTCACACGCGCCAACTAGAGACGGAACATCACGACCTCGGAGCAAGCCTTAAATAGCCTTGACCGAGCTGGGAGGCTTATGTGGTAAACTCGGCCATAAAGTGATGGACCTCGGGAAGAATACCCGAACCACGACCTCGGAGCAAGCCTCAAATAGCCTTGACCGAGCTGGGGGGCTTATGTGGTGGACCTGGCTAGGCCGAGCTCCCCATAAACCCCGCTAAAAGCTCAAGGACCTAACAAGGGACCTACTGAACGCTTGGCCGAGCTCAGGGCTCAACGGCCGAACAAGCGCCAGATACAGGCCGACCTCATGCCTCTGCTCAGATCCGATCTCCGTACGTCTTCCCAGGTCCGACATCACCCCAAAGATTCCGACACCAAGGACATGATGACGTCCCCCAGCCTTATCCGCAAGGACAGCGCACCACTCCTAGCTCATTACAGGCTGGCCCTACTTGGGCCCCAAATTGGTCCATTAGGGCAACCAACTCCCCCCTATAAGTAGCTCAGTACTACATGGGGCAAAGGTACGTCCTCTTACCCTAATCGCCACCCTCACACACCAGTGATTAGGGTATCTCTTTGGCCACTAGAGGACTCCCAACAAACATCACACATAAACCCTAGGCAGAGTCCCCTCTAAGGTAGATTTCCCCTCCTTAGAGGTTCTCCTCGCCCTAGGACATCACATAATTTATTTTACCATATTCAAACTTGAAATTCTATTGTTGAACTTTAATTTTTTTTTATCATAATTTATTTGTTTGCATATCTCCTTCAATTATTTGGTAATTTTAAACATTTATTAATTTCATAAAAAAACTTTTATTTTTAACATTTAATAATTATCTATCAATCTGTTGAGAAAAAAAGTATATTATCTATCCAAAACTGAATTGAATTGCTATTTTTTTTAAATTTCAAATCATCCTATCTAACCAAAATGGAATAAAAGGAGGTAAATAAATTATAATTTTATCACCATGAAGTTTGTTAAACAAATGCTTAAAAAAGGTAGGAATTATATAATAGATAAATTAGAAACCAGCTGAAACAAATGCTTAAAAAAGGTAGGAATTATATAATTGACAAATTAGAAACCAGCAGAGATTAAAAAATATTGCAATGAACAAAACAAAAAATAAAATATAAAGCATTAATATATAAAAAATGAATTCAAATTATTCATCTTCCTCCTAAACCATGATCCAAAGAGAACAAAAGAATAAATAAATAAAGCAATACCTACCAAATGCTATGAAAGAAAAAGGTTAAATTAAAATATGAATTTGTTACAAATTGTAACATGTAAATGGACTTTATTTATTGATATTGTTGTAATTATTGAAAATTTGGAAAGCTGCCAACTTTTGTTAATTCCTTGAAGTGAAACAAAAATGAGTCAGGTAGAAACAAATACTGTGACGCTCTCTTTTCAATTTGAAAATAATTAATATTTCCAAATAGTTTACTACTTGCTATCAAAATTTAGGACTAGAAAATTTTTCCTTTTTAATATTATTACTTGCTCAATCAAAAACATCTTTATGACATAAACCATTTCATGAATTTGGCATGGTAATATCTTAGAGTCGAAAAGACTCTCGAGAAAGCACTTCCTTAATTATAGAAAACCTTAGTAGTTATCATTAAAGCATATAATTTGCCTCTCGAGTAAGATTTGAATATATAAAATATAAACCTATCGCCGAATCCCTTGTAAATTGAAATCAGAGTTCGCGGAAGTGAAAATAATACTTATGGGGTTCTGCTGAGGAAAATAAACGTCATATATATATATATATATATATAGACCATAGCATAAAATAAAACCCCATCAGTACAGTAGTAGCAAGTAACATCAGTCGAGATAGCAAGAGTTTATAAAAACATATACAACCCAGCTGTATAAAATAAAACCTCACTCTAAGACCTCTCAAAATATATACACTATATCACATGGTCTCAAAATAGAAGTCTCAGAGCAGGTCTTCAGTGTCCTCAGCAACTCCTCAGATCCTCCACCGCTCTATCCCTAGGATCAAGGATCCAAAACACCTATGCTATGCAGGCTCCTATGAACCAGCGGGTCCACCTCTAGCAGAAATAGTCGGCTCAACATTCACCTCCTCCTCGCTCTCATCCTCCATGGGGTCCTCCTCAACCTCGCCCGACTGTGGAGAGACCCCACCACTGGGTCTAGGATCTGCAGATGCAGTCCTATCATAATCACTCGGACCAGGAGAAGGAATCTCCTCAGTGACAACTCTATGGGAAGAAGGATGGGAACGAGTGGCAGCTCTAAAACGGAAACTATGAAAACGACGCATAGGTCGAGCCGGGGGTGGTCCTCTATAAGTATAAAATGGTGGAACATGTATAGTATAGACTAATGGGATCCTAAATCGACGAGGTCGCACACGCACCAGAGGATTAGGGTGGTAGAGAGTGATCTCAACCTCCCCCTCAAAAGTGGCACGGTGCTCCTCATACGTCCATATACCGCTAGGGATAGGGCGTATCTCGATGCAGGCTAGGTATCTGGCCATCACCTAAACAGGGCACAGGGAGTAAGTATACACATATACATGATTGATAAAGACTAAAATCACAATCACAAGTATATCATGGACAGATCATAATGCAAATACATATGAGCACACCAAGTTTTCAACATTATAACTCTTATAATGCAAGTGGCATGATGTATGATTTTCTATCCACAACTGAGGCCTCTAAAGTCCATCTTGGACGTCCATCCAATACACCCTTGTGTTCCCAGAACACCGACATTCGTTCCCAGAACGTAATGCCGAACCATACTTGGATAATAAGCATCACTCCCGGAGTGTGCACCACGTTCCCAGAACGCATACGTTCCCAGAACGCATAAAAACCAGGTCCCGGACACAGGCCACATATCTATAATGTGTCATCAAGTAGGTTATAATTTGGTACTCCCGGAGTACCCTCCTCATATTCCCAGAATATGATAAACGTTCCTACCAACCAGACTCCCGGTCTATATGTATGCACAAATATCAGGGTTGGTTTTATCTTTACATTAATTAATGTGATTTAGAAATATTCCAATTTCCATTTTGAATGATTAATTTGAGGCATAATATTTGGCATAAAATTCTCCTTTGAATTTTCTCAAAACATGCCTTTTAACTTAGATTGGATAAAACAAAGCCAATGGTATTCAAAAACTTAACTTTTTATTTTTCAGACTCAGGTACTAACCGGTTACAGTTTCAGGCTAACCGGTTAGAATTACAGACCTGAACTATTTACCATTGCAATTCAGAAAAACCCTTTTTTTCTTGAATTCTCTACCCAATCTATACACCACTTAAACCTTGCTTTATGCCTCAAAATCACAGTTTCCATCATTCAAAATTAAAATCACATTTGTTTCCCATCATACATAATTTTCTCTTGAAAATTACTTTATGAATTTAAGGTATAACTCTTTACTTCCAATCGGAATCATAACCCTTTTATTCAGATTATTTATAATGGATTTACAGTATAGATTTGAGAAAAACTCCCAAACACTTAAGGACTGACTTAATAAACTAATTTTCCTTAAAATTCTGCAGTGTCTAACCGGTTACGAAAATCGAGTAACCGGTTAGATTATGCAGTCAGTCCTTCAAATTGAAGGTTTTGACACACCATTTCCTTTAATGTTCAAATCTAACCACAATCCATCATTTAATGAAGTTCATATACCTTAAACAAATATGTTTCATCACAGAAATCATATTCAAAGTGCATGCATCAAGTCTTTGCATCAAATTGCATAAAAATCCACATAAACACAATTTAACACAACAAAACTCATTCTAATCATTCAAATCCAGAATTTAACATTCATACACTTTGCATGCATCAATCTAAACTTGCTCAAACAGAATTGAGCCAAGATTTTGGCCTCCAAGCCTTTGTGCTTAAAAACACATAATGCCCTTTTGAGTTTTGCCAACTCAAATCCTAATTCATTTGACATTTAGTCTAAATCTAGTATAGTGAAGACTTCTCCCATACCTCTAAGACGATTTTGATGAAGATTTGACTCTGGTTTGAAGAAAACTCCACAACTTCCTCTCAGACCCAAAGTTCTGTTTTCAGATTCGGTTTCCAGCAACAGGGTCCAGACACCACCAAATTTGACATAGGATTTGACCAAAGAAATTGGGGAAAATAGTTAGAATTCAAAGTAGGTAACATGCACTAGAGAATCAAAGAGGTTTGAGACTTAAAGGTTAACTATGCTTACCAAAATCGAATCTGGAATTCAGCTTCCAGAACCAGAACAACAGAGAACTCAGACTCAAACTCTTAGCTTCCAAGCTTGATTCCTCCACCCACACGAACACTCAACTTACAAGGTGTATATCACTGGAAAGCTCTTGATTTAAGCTTTCCAGAAAGGTGTGTTTCACTCTCTAACTCTCAAAGAAGAAGACGAATTGCTCAGAACGAATTTGGAACCCTAATTACCCTTCTTCAACAAGAATTGCAGCAATCAACCCTTGATTCTTCAGCAATTCCACTATTTATAGACAAATTAAGATAGCATGCAGGGCGACGCGTGGTTCTCCACTAATCCAAGGCTGTAATCGTGGCGAATTTTGGATTAATCAAGCGATTACTCATCAAAATCCACTAAACCAGTTCCTGAGTTCATCGTCTAACCGGTTACAGGGCATTACTAACCGGTTAGATCAGTTCAAAATTTAAAAATTACTATTTTTAAATCTTTCCCTCCAAGAATCTTTTCAATATTACTTTTAAGCCCTCATTCAGGGACCAAAATGCAATATTCTTATATTTTGCATTTATTTGCCATATAAAAATATTTCAACTTATTTTTATATTTAAGGCTAATTAAATACAAAACATAAACTTGGAAAATTTCTATAAATTAATAATAAAACTTTTTATTATTAATTTCCTATTATTCGGCAGACGAAAATTAGGGGTGTTACAAATACAATCAAAATGGATAAAATTAATAATCATGTAAACCTGCTATAAGTAGATTAGGTAGGAGATAAATATTCATGAAAGGCTTGTATCTTGTACCTGACTAATAGACACACAGAAACCAAAAAAATCATACCATAAAATCATATTGTTTATGAAACAAAGGGTGGTGGAAGCAATATGTAGAGGGAAAGAGGAAAAAAAGACCAGTTATTCATTCTTCATGCAAACAAATACTATATCTGAGTCATATAAATTTCTTTTATAGCTAGTGAACATTTTATCTTTGATATTGGAACGTGAAATCGAGAGAATGAAAATGTTGAGAATAGAAACATAAAAAATCACCGAATGATCGTCATTTGATTAAATTTTAAGTTGAAAACTATTATTTATAATTAACTTGACATGCTGAAATTCTTTTTAATCAAATTTAAAATTTGAATTTGAATTTGAATTAGTTGTTTCTTATCTTGTTATCCGATTTTGAATTTGCACATAAGTAGAGATTCTGTTGTTTCTTATCTTATTAGCCTATATTTGAATTTGTGTGGTATTATCATATAAGCTTTTAGTCATTTTTTTGTGTGGTATTATTTTTTTTATGCTGCAATATTATTTATGATGGAATCTCTATATCTCTATTTGTTGCACATAATCTGTCATATCATAACCGATTTCTTTTTAAATTTCTGTTTTTTCTTTACCGGAATCAAATTTAATGCAAAATAAAATATTAAAAAGGAATAAATGCAATAAGACATGGACGTTAGAGAAGTAGGAAAAAAAATGAAAAATTGTGTAAATAAAATTAGAGAAGTAGGAAGATAAAAAATATCATAAATATCTTCACGATCCCTCAAATTCTAAAATCGAGATCAATATTTACAAAACAAAATATTGCTGTGACTTTATATATGGACGTTAGTGCCTTGGTTATAAGTAGTCATGTACGACTAATTTGACACACAAAATAATGGAGAGAACACAAAGAAAAATATGGTATGTAACATCTCGAATTTTAATTCAAATAATAATTAGAATAACGATAAGATTTGGAAGTAAGGAATATTCTAAAAAGGATTTAAAATGATGGATTAGGAGTTCTTTGAATGCTATAAAGGAATCAAGAAGCATTGACACCAAAAAGGAGGTTGAAAGATGAACAAAAGAGCGTTAGAAGCGATGTTTTTGGTGTTATAAACACCCTATATTAGGAAATTCAAAATAAAAGATTTACAACTCTAAACACAAATGCCACCGTTGGATGTGAAGTAGGATAGGTGAGGAAGCTTGCTTTAAAATTTGAGGAAGATCCAACGGGTAACGAAGAAGTTATGGCCTTCCAAAGTCTGGATGCTGCAAAATTGTGCAGCTTAATCGATTAAACTGAAATTTAATCGATTAAGGTCTGCTGAGGGAAAAAATTTAATCGATTATTAATCGATTAAATGCTGTTGCATTGGAAAAAAATAAAGGCGATCCACACGTTAGTTTTGGCCAAAAATTCGAGTTTCCTCTCTCTAGGGCACAAAATCTCTCATTTCAAATCCATCAAGCCTCAAGGGAATCACTCCAAAATCCACCATCAAGTCCCTCTTCGTTGCTCCAAGTAAGTATTCAAAGCCTTGATTCCCTTTCTCTCTCTAATTCGAATTCTTTCTCTCTCTTCCTATCCATGGAGGTTTTCATTTCTAAAACCATGAAATCTTCGTTTTTCTCTTGGGACTTGGCTTGAGAATCATGGAATGAACAATAATCTTCCTTTTTGTGGCTTCATAATAGGTTATATCACCCTCTTGTGAATTTTGAGCTTTTTGGTGGACAAACTCAAGCATAGGACACTTGGAATCTCTTTGTCCTTAAGTGTTTGAGGTAAGGGGGTGGGTATTGGCTTGTTCTAGAAAAGGGTTTGTATTTAGATATAATGATTGACTAGGAGTTATGTGTTAGGGTAGGAAATTAGAAACCCAAATTGAGAACTAAGGAAAATGGTAAAAATAGGCTTTATTTATTAATTATGGAACTCTAAGAAGTAGAGAATGAGGTTAGGTTTTAATTGAGGAAAATGAATGGCATGGAACCCTAAGCTAGGATTTTGAATCAATAATTCGGACAAATGAAAAACGTGGTTATGCATGATTATATGAAAAGGTGAATTTTGTGGTTACTTACACTAAATGTTTATGTGAAAAATGTGGTTATGCATGATTATATGAAAAGGTGAATTTTGTGGTTTCTTGCACTAATTGTTTATGTAAAAAAATGTGGTTATGCATGAATAGTAGTGGTTTTAATTATGTGTTATATTTGGCATTACTTAAACATTGGAATGGTGATAATTATGAAAGTGAATTGTGGCTAATTTGGATATATATGTGATGATGCTTGTGTGTGAAAGGACTAAGTGAAAAGAAATGGATTTGGTCGACTAATTAATGACATATAATATGGATAACTAAAATTGGATAAATATGGTGATGTATTGTAGGCCTTCGATATGGGGGAGACAATACATCGTAAATGGGGGTTGTATTGTAGGCCTTCGATTTGGGGGAGACAATACAACGTGACTGGGGCGATGTATGTAGGCCTTCGATTTGGTGGAGACATACATCGTCGATGGTGTATGTATGTAGGCCTTCGATTTGGTGGAGACATACATACACCCTAAGTAAAAGGAAAAAGGAAATGACAATGGATAAAATAAGGTAATCGGTAATGGAAGAGCGATGTATGTAGGCCTTCGATTTGGTGGAGACATACATCGTAGATGGTGTATGTATGCAGGCCTTCGATTTGGTGGAGACATACATACACCGAAAGTAAAAGGAAATGAATAAGGGAAAAAGGAAATAAAATTGGTTAAGATAATGGTAATGGACAAGCGATGTATGTAGGCCTTCGATTTGGTGGAGACATACATCGTGATTGGTGTACGTATGTAGGCCTTCGATTTGGTGGAGGCATACATACACCGAAAGTAAAAGGAAATGAATAAAGGAAAAAGGGGATAAAATTGGATTAGATAATGGTAATGGACAAGCGATGTATGTAGGCCTTCGATTTGGTGGAGACATACATCGTGATTGGTGTATGTATTTAGGCCTTCGATTTGGTGGAGACATACATACACCGAAAGTAAAAGGAAATGAATAAAGGAAAAAGGGGATAAAATTGGATAAGATAATGGTAATGGAAAAGCGATGTATGTAGGCCTTCGATTTGGTGGAGACATACATCGTAATTGGTGTATGTACGTAGGCCTTCGATTTGGTGGAGACATACATACACCGTAAATATAAGGAAAAGAATAAGGTAAAAGGTAAGGGATTAAAAAGGGATTTCTTTGGAAATGGGGAAATAATTAAAAGGGAATCATAAGTTGAAAATGGATTAAATAAAAGGGAACCGACACTTGTAAAATGATGGAATTGGAAAATGTGGTATGCTTGCGATGAAAATGTACTTATGTGAATTAAATTGCTAATTGTGTTTGGCCTGGTTAGTTGTTATGTTTATCTAGAAACTGCTTTTCTATTTCATGTGCAATGCTCACTCCCTTACCATTTTTCAGGTACAGAGATTGAGTTAGCACAGCCCCCGGCCGAGCAGGAGTGCTCTCCCTCACAAGGAGAGTAGGGTTATTAATTGGATTAGGATATTATTTTTGGCATAGCAATGTGTTGAGCATCATGCTAGTTGCACCTAGTATTTATTTTCCGCTTAAACTCTGATAACTGATACAGGATATTATATTTTATGCCCATGGGGCTGTTATATGATATGTGCATGAGATGAAGCCTTGTTGGCTGTTGGTTATTTATATTGATGATGTTATTCACAGGTTAAAATTTGGAAAAGTCCGAAAAACAGGCAAAACTCCGTCCGTTTGACGGGTGATTTTATTATATTAAAAAGGAATTTTTAAGTACACATTTTTAATACTTGGGAATTAAGGGTAGTAATTATTAGGGTGTTACATTCTGGTATCAGAGCAGTTTTTCCTCGGCCTTTGGAGTTTAAACTCATAACTCCTGTGGTTTACTCAACAAGCGAGTAACCAATAGATAGTGTCAAGTTCTATATTAGTTACTTAGGTTTGTAGTTATAAAACCCTATGTAGTTATGTACTAAGTTATGTACATGTCTGCATCAACAGAATCCTTTGTTGCTACATTGTAGCAACATGGAGAATCAGCTCTCCCATTCTCCTGCTAGCACTTCGGCTACTGATCGTAAGATCAATTCCCCTGCTGATTCTTTGAAATCCAAGCCGTATGACATCTGTTTTAAAGAAGGGCAAACTTCTGCAATGGGTAAGCTTAGATCGACTATGGGAAACCAGAAGCAACACATGGGGATACAAGTTGGTGAGAAGAAGAGTATAATTTTGAGACCGGGAATGGTTCTCCTGAAGCAACACTTGACTCAGGAAGAACAGGTGGGCGTAGTAAAGAACTGTCGTGAGTTGGGCTTAGGCCCTGGAGGTTTTTACCAACCAGGCTTTACAAGTGGAGCCAGACTCCGACTGAAAATGATGTGCCTCGGCTTAGATTGGAATCCTCAAACCCGAGTATATGGACACAAAAGAGTAATTGATGAAAGCGAACCACCCAATATTCCAGATCATTTCATTCAACTGGTTATGGGAGCGATGCAAGAAGCACAATCTTTGATTGAGAAGGAATGCGGTGTAAGTGAAGTGGAGGACATACTCCCTTCCATGTCCCCCGATGTCTGCATTGTCAATTTCTATGAAGAAAATGGAAAGCTTGGTCTTCATCAGGACCGTGACGAAAGTGTTGGAAGCCTGCAAAGAGGGATACCAGTAGTATCACTTTGCATTGGTGACTCGGCTGAGTTTCTCTACGGAGACCAGAGAGATCCAAGGAGAGCAGAAAGAATTATTTTGGAATCGGGTGATGTATTAATATTCGGTGGCGAGTCTCGTCACATCTTTCATGGAGTGTCGGCGATCATACCAGACACAACTCCAGAGGGATTGCTCGATGACACAGGACTTCGTCCTGAATGTCTCAATCTTACATTCCGACAATATCAGTTTCCTGGTCCACACCCTTGAGGTCTGCGGTCCAGCTACTAAAGGAGATCAGGGCCAAACTAACAAAAGGTACGAGACGATTCAAAACTTGGATAAACCTTTTTAGGTACTTTCGATCCGCATCTCTATTAAGTTTTAGTGCATGACATCCTAAATCAATTCTCTTGGAATTTTAAATTCCTAATCCTGTATTTCTAGAAGTTGTGAAACCTAAGAAAGACTCATCTGCAATTCAATCATGAGTACCATCTAAAGGAACACGTAGGAAAAACCTTACTTAGTTATAAGACCGTAACCAGAGCCCTAACCAAAAGCCTTGTGATAGTGTAGTCCTCTAATAGAGTGTAAGGTCAGGATTGGTCATCCTTTCTCTCGCATCTGTTAAAAGATAATGCTATCATTCAATAACGCAGTGATGTACAGTTGATAAATGTGAGATTGGGACTGACCACCTCGGTCTTCGCGTTTATTGACATGCTATATTATTGCAACCATCTAGTTGAGATCCGAATAAACCATCTAGGAATTCTATCTCTGTCGAAAGCCCGATTGAACATTAATCCTATAAGATCTTTACTAAGACTCGTAAACAGTAATTCGCAAACCAACCCCATTCAAGACACTCATATTCTATATTTCCACCGAGAACATCCAACTAAATGATCGAACCACCCCTCTAACTTGTATGAGAACTTAGCCGTATACGTAAGTATGAAGAGCCATCATATCCTAGAAAATTCGAAACAACACCAATAATACCGATTAGCAGTCAACTTAATCCCATGTACCACCTCGCCAACCAATTAAGAACCTAGCTAATCAATTCTTGGAATCAACCTAGTTTCTTCCCTGACTTCGACTTACTCAGGTATGTTGATACTAAGTGGGGGAGACTTGACGACTCAATTCGGATCCTATCCGAGCGACAATAACTAGTAATCATACCATAAGCCATAGGACTACTAAACAGATAATTCCTAACGCTTCGCGGAGGATCGAATGAGAGTTAAACTAGGGATGAGTTAAACTAGGGATAAAACAAGACCTCATAAAAATAACACCGAATTGAGAAATAACAACTAGACCTTGACGTTGGCCCTCAAGTGAAATCGATCTTTAGGAATTCCTATACCGAATTGAAATTATTAAACGAACGGGAAGGAAGTAGCATCGAAGTAGAATGCGAGTATGGTGAAGATTGATTTTAAGAGTGACTTTGCTAGACTCACTTGAAGGAATAAAAGGTGAACGGGATAAAAGTGAAGTCGCGAAATGGAATCTCAATTAAGATGTTATGTCGGAACACCGCAAGTGATAATATAAGTCTTTTGGGACTCTGTGCATTTGACAGGACCCCGGTTGACCGAGACCAATCAATCAGCCGCAGATCCATTGAAAATGCATCCTTCGACGACTCTTTGCTGAAAACGCACACTTTGGGGATAATCTCCATTGTCTTCTTGATTGACATGTATCCAGTCCATCCTGGGTCATCGTGCAAAGACCATGAGACTCATCCTTGAGTGCTTCATGTTTCTTCTTTTCATCTTCGCTCTCTTCAAGTTCCAAGCATCTCAGATTCATAGGTGAGAATTCGCCAAGTCATAGAAAACTGAACAACATGACCTCTTTTCAGCTTTGGATACCGGTTGGGAACCTGTGTACTATATTGTGAGAAACGAATGAGCATACCCCCTAGCATGGATATAACCAAGTATGTCAATGCTAAGTGGGGGAGGATTTCAATCCAAGGAATGGGAGATGGAACTTTAATAAAAAGAAAACTGACGATCCAGTCCAGATAGAGGAGATACATTGTATTAAAGGACAAGCATTGAAATAGGCATGACCCTAACCACACCTGGAGCGGGAAATAAAAATCGTAGGAAGTGAAAACCATAGTCAGAAGCGTTACCAATGGGATGGTTCTCCAATTACGGAATTCAACGGAATTTCGGGGACGAATTTCTAATAAGTGGGGGAGAAATGTAACATCCCGAATTTTAATTCAAATAATAATTGTTAGATCCAGTGAGAATGTTTTGATAATGACAAAGGTTTTGTACAAACTACAAATGTGTTGAACAAGTTCAACCTCAACAAGCAAACAACAATCAACATTGATGAAGAGAGAGCAAGCTCATGAAGACTTTATTTGTGTTTTTTTGTAATATCTTTAGCCTCTCAAGTCTTTTAGTTTATGAGTTTGGGTAGAGTTTATAGAGGGTAGTGAATCTCTATCAAGGTCATGATTATATTATATTTTGAGTATTCACTTAACCTAAAATCAATAGGTGGCTTGAAGGTTTGAAAGGAAAGGTTTAATTTTGAGAAAACAAATTTTTAATTGACTTTAGCAGTGGCTAATCGATTAATGTGTTAGGGTTAATCGATTAACATAACTGTTACAGTGGTTAATCGATTAAGCCATGTGTTAATCGATTAACACGTGCAGAATCAGTTTTTAAAATAAGCTTTTCAAGGCAAAATCAATTTCTATTGTTTTCTATCTTTTGGGTATTCTATATAAACATTTTCCTAACCTTTGTGAATCATATTATTACAAATATACATCATTTTGATATTCATTTTACAAAGAATCAAGCCACTCTATTCTCTCTCACTTTCATAGATCAAAGCTTTCATTTTTACATTCTTTGATCAAGAATCTTTGAATCTCTTATGTTGATATTTTCATAGCTATTGAAAGAGATTCATAGGATTGTTATTGTTTTCAATTTGGTTGTAATCATTGCAAAGAAGGCAAGCTATCTAAAACAAAAGGAAGCCTTGGTGGTTGTTCATCAAGCAAAGAAGAAATTGGAAGTCTTGGTGTGAGGCATCATCAAGCAAGTGGAAGTCTTTGAAGCATCTCAAAGCAAATTGGAAGTCTTGTTGAGGGGAATTGACAAGCAAGGGAAGAGGTTAGATTAGAGGGTCAATAGGATTACAAGGCAAGAGTGTGGTATCTCTTGTAGGCTATCAAGAAGGAAGTCTTGAGTTACTTGTCATTTGAGAACTCTAATTCCTCATAGTGAAGAATCTCTCTTGGTTGAAGAGGGGACTGGATGTAGCTTTCAAGTGGATGAAAGTGAACCAGGATAAATCACTGTGTTGTATCTCTAAACTCTTAACTCTTTACATTCAAGTCATTTCAATATTGTTCTTGGTTGAAAACCTAGAAAAGATTGATTTTCATAATTGATTGAATTGAATCTTAATTGTGCAAATTGATTTGGGAAAATCATTTTCATAACCTAGGTAATCAATAAGAATATTGGTGTTAATCAATTCCGCTTAATCTCTGATCTTATGTGTTAATTGATTGATTTTCGTATTTGATTGAAAAGTGATTTTTCAGTTTTTAACAGTGATTAATCGATTAAGTTGATTGTTAATCGATTAATTTTTAAGTTGCTTTAGGCATTAATCGATTAGTACCTTAGTTAATCGATTAGTTTGAAAGTAAGCTTCGACATTAATCAATTAAGGCTGAAGTTAATCGATTAATCAGTATATTTTTGTAAAAATCATTTTGTTTTAATCGTTTCGATTTGTTTCTTTCGAAAATCTTTCAAGGTTCCTCTAACACCTATTCAACCCCCCCTTCTAGGTGTTCTCCTAGTGTCTCCTAGTTATTTCACTCACTGATTGTAGTTCTTACAATTGGTATCAGAGCTCGGTCGAAAGACACGAGCATAGAGCTTTTTCGTTAAGATCCTTGAGGAAACTACAATGGGTTCTACGAATCCCTTTGGTGGTGAAGGTGCTTCAATTAGCCGCCCTCCTATGTTTGGTGGAGAGGGTTATGCTTATTGGAAAGTTAGGATGAGAATTTTTATAGAAGCCATAGACATGAACATTTGGGAAGCCATTGAAAATGGTCCTCATATTCCCTCATCTCTAGTAGAAGGTGTATCTAAACTAACCCCCAAAGATGAGTGGACCGATGATGATAAAAGAAAAATTCAATATGATTTAAAAGCTAAGAATATCATCACCTCCGCTCTATCTTATGATGAGTTCTTTAGAGTCTCCCAATGTCGTAATGCCAAAGAAATGTGGGACACCTTGCAAGTCACACATGAAGGCACTAGTGAAGTTAGGCGTGCTAGATTAAATTCTTTGATGCATGAATATGAATTGTTTCGTATGTTGCCTAATGAATCTATATGTTTTATGCAAAAACGTTTTACTCATATTATTAATCATCTCATTGCTCTTGGAAAAACTTTCATGAATTGTGAACTTGTTAACAAAGTTTTAAGATGTCTAAGTAGGGAATGACAACCTAAGGTTACCACAATTGTTGAATCAAAGGACTTGGACAACATGGACTTAGCAACACTTTTCGGAAAGCTTCAAGAACATGAAATGGAGCTTGGACGTTTGCATATGCATGAAGAATCGGACAAGAACAAAGAAAGAAAAGGAATCACTCTTAAAGCTCAAAGGTCATATAAAAAGGAAGAGAGTTCCGATAGTGATGATAATGAAGATTCCGATTCGGACATTGATGAAGAAGAGATGAAACTTCTACTAAGAAATTTTAGCAAGCTTCTAAGGAGAAAAGGAAGGTTGAACAAAGACAAAAGTAAAGAGAAGAATTCTCCACACTACAAGACCAAGACAACAAAAGAAGGAGTAGTTTGCCATGAATGTGGAAAGCCCGGTCATCTCAAGTATTCGTGCTCTAAGTATCTCAAGAAGAAGGAGAAAGAGAAGAAAAATGCAAAACACAAAAGGGCATACATAGTTTGGAATAGTGATGATGAAGAAGACAAGAAAAGCACATCAAATAGTTCTTCGGATGATGAAGAAGCCGCTTGTCTCAACTTGATAGCTCTAGTAGATGAAGAGGAAAGTTCAAATGATGAATCAAGTGAACAAAGCGAGGATAGCGATGTAAGTGAAACTAAATCCGAAATTTCTTCCAAATATGAAATTTTATATAATGCTTATGAAGAAATGCATGAACATCTTAAGAAACTAGCTTTGAAAAACAATGAAAGGAAGAAGCTCATTTTGAAACATCAATAAGAGATTTTAGAACTTCAAAAACAAGTTGATGAGCTTAATCTTTAAAATGAAACTCTTGATCTTATATATGCTAGTTCTTCTTGTGATTGTGCTAGTAGATTGAATATTGTGGTCTAGTGTTGAAGATGCAAGGATTCAATTATGTTTTGATGAAGACAACTTTATGTGGCAAACCTACAACAACAAATCTCAGGACTAGTTTTACTACTTTCTCATATATTTGTATTGTAATTGTATTATTATTTTATATGAGTGTGGGTGGTAGAATTAGGATAGAAATCTCAATTTGAATTAAAGAATTTATTATGTTTGAAATTGGGATTGCATTGATAGAGAAAAGGGCTCAAGATTTTATTAAAATAAATCAGTGAAAAATGCAAAATAAAAGAAAAAAGTTTTTAGCAGTGTTTAGCAGTGTTTAATCGATTAAATCTTAGTTTAATCGAGTATTAATCGATTAAGGTATCGTTTAATCGATTAAAGGCTGTTAAAACTGAATCATTAAAAGCCTTTCATTTTCAACATGACAAAGGTTACGAACCATTATCATTTCACGGCATTTTTCACATCTTTTCAATATTCTTTGAGCCAAGATTCTCTCATTAAACATCATCTCTATCAATGTTCTTTTGAATCTCAACTTTATATCATACTTCATTCTTTTGATTCCAAATTGAAGATTCAATGTTCTTGAACATTATTAGTTGAATCAATCTTGTAACAAAGGGTTACGTTCTTCAAGATTCAACAAAGGCATAGTTTCAATTGAGGCAATTGAAGAAAGAAGGTTGGAGCACTACCTTGAGCAATTGAAGGATTCATTGCTAGAAGCTCATACGGATCGAATTAATGGTTGGAGCACTACCTTGAGCAATTGGAGGATTCATTGCTAGAAGCTCATTGGGATTGAACGCGACGTTTCAATCAAAGGAGGAACGAAGAGGATCGAATTACAAGATTGGGGTAGTGTCATATGAATTGGTACTTCATATGATAATGGGTTAGGATCGAGAGTTGAGAGGATTCTAACGATTCTTGTAAACTGATCTATTTGTTCATAGTGTAGCAAATCACCCAATCCAGAGTGGGTGGACTGGATGTAGCTCACCGATTGTGAGTGAACCAGGCTAAAATCACTGCGTTCTTCGTTCTTTACTTTTTACGTTTATTTCAATTAAAATCGATCAAGAGCTTAAAAATCAAATAGGATTAGTATTGGGTTTTTCAATTACGTATTCATTATATTCTTGTTAATTGATTCGTGATTGATTTCTCTGATTTGATTCTTGATTCGTTGAGTTTCGTAGAATAATCGATTTGAATTGAATTCTGATTTTCTGCAATTTTAACAGTGTTTAATCGAGTAGTACTCGATTAAGCAAAAATTGACTTTCAGGTTTAATCGATTAAATTGCAGGTTAATCGATTAAATCAGTGTAATTTGCTTAAAATTGAACTGTTTCTGAACCGTTTTTGATTACTTTCGAAATTCTGGTATCGTAGCTTAACCATTCTATTCACCCCCCCTCTAGAAGGTTATTTTTAGCCGCTTGTTGGTTTCCAACAAGTGTGAGAATTGCAAGTTGCTTAAATATGAAAATGCTATTTTGAAAAATAAGCTTGCAAGTTTCACCACTTGTGATATTAGATTGCGCACATTGTTAAATTTTCAAAGAGAAAATTCAAACAAGTTTGGTTTGGGTTATACTAATGCTTAGAGTAAGTCTCAAAGAAATTTTGTTGAGTTTTCTAAAGTTGATTTTTCAAATGCACCAACATGTTTCTATTGTGGCACTCATGGACATACTTCAAATGTGTGTTATATTAAAGTGCATGGTATACCTAAAGGAAATTTTGTTTGGGTTAAGAAGGGTGAGAGTCCCTTAACTAACAAAAATGGATCCAAGACTATTTGGATACCAAAAGGCAAAGCATGATTGTTTTGTAGGTGTGATTGAAGAGCAAAAGGCTTACAAGTGTTATTCATTATTTGCTTCTTCAAATCTCAAGTGAAACTCCTACATTTTGGTACAATTGATATTGTTGGATATTCACAATTGGTATCAAGTGAATTTCTTACAAGAGATAGCAAGTATTCACAATTGGACTTACAATTGAAATTACGTTTGGTATCTTCTAATCCTATCATTAGTTCTTTTACAATTGGTACTTTCTATTAATCTCTTACCATTGATATTTGCAATTGGTGTTGAAAATTCACAAGTATTATTATGTCATATTTTCTTCAATTGATATCATTATGTGATCATTATGTGATTATCATGCTATTGTGGTTATTGTGATATTTCTTTACAATTGATATCTTATTTTGTTAAGTGATATGATAACTCTTTAGTTACAATTGGTATTATATTTCATTGTTATATCTCTTTCCAATTGGTATCACATTTCAAAGTATTGTTCACACTTGTGAATCATTAGTTTTACATTTGGTATCATTAATTGCAATTGGTATCAATGTTGTGAAGAAATGAATGTTGATTTCTCTTATTTTGGCTTAGCATTTTATATTTCAATCGGTATATATTACTTTTTGATAATGCCAAAAGGGGGAGAAAGGGTTGTTTTTGTTGTTTTATATAGGTTGAGCAAAGTTGTTGAAGATAGGGGGAGAATCAAGCTTATCTCAATTGGATTTCAAATGTCAAAAGCATTTATTGAGGGGGAGCAAGACTCTCACCAAGTGATTAAATGGTTCAACTTCAAACAACTTCAAACAAATTCAAAACATGGTTTGTCATTTTCAAAAAGGGGGAGATTGTTAGATCCAGTGAGAATGTTTTGATAATGACAAAGGTTTTGTACAAACGTCAAATGTGTTGAACAAGTTCAAGCTCAACAAGCAAACAACAATCAACATTGATGAAGAGAGAGCAAGCTCATGAAGACTTTATTTGTGTTTTATTGTAATATCTTTAGCCTCTCAAGTCTTTTAGTTTATGAGTTTGGGTAGAGTTTATAGAGGGTAGTGAATCTCTATCAAGGTCATGATTATATTATATTTTGAGTATTCACTTAACCTAAAATCAATAGGTGGCTTGAAGGTTTGAAAGGAAAGGTTTAATTTTGAGAAAACAAGTTTTTAATTGACTTTAGCAGTGGCTAATCGATTAATGTGTTAGGGTTAATCGATTAACATAACTGTTACAGTGGTTAATCGATTAAGCCATGTGTTAATCGATTAACACGTGCAGAATCAGTTTTTAAAATAAGCTTTTCAAGGCAAAATCAATTTCTATTGTTTTCTATCTTTTGGGTATTCTATATAAACCTTTTCCTAACCTTTGTGAATCATATTATTACAAATATACATCATTTTGATATTCATTTTACAAAGAATCAAGCCACTCTATTCTCTCTCACTTTCATAGATCAAAGCTTTCATTTTTACATTCTTTGATCAAGAATCTTTGAATCTCTTATGTTGATATTTTCATAGCTATTGAAAGAGATTCATAGGATTGTTATTGTTTTCAATTTGGTTGTAATCATTGCAAAGAAGGCAAGCTATCTAAAACAAAAGGAAGCCTTGGTGGTTGTTCATCAAGCAAAGAAGAAATTGGAAGTCTTGTTGTGTTAACAAGCAAAATTGGAAGTCTTGGTGTGAGGCATCATCAAGCAAGTGGAAGTCTTTGAAGCATCTCAAAGAAAATTGGAAGTCTTGTTGAGGGGAATTGACAAGCAAGGGAAGAGGTTAGATTAGAGGGTCAATAGGATTACAAGGCAAGGGTGTGGTATGTCTTGTAGGCTATCAAGAAGGAAGTCTTGAGAGGCATTTACTTGTAATTTGAGAACTCTAATTCCTCATAGTGAAGAATCTCTCTTGGTTGAAGAGGGGACTGGATGTAGCTTTCAAGTGGATGAAAGTGAACCAGGATATATCACTGTGTCGTATCTCTAAACTCTTAACTCTTTACATTCAAGTCATTTCAATATTGTTCTTGGTTGAAAACCTAGAAAAGATTGATTTTCATAATTGATTGAATTGAATCTTAATTGTGCAAATTGATTTGGGAAAATCATTTTCATAACCTAGGTAATCAATAAGAATATTGGTGTTAATCAATTCCGCTTAATCTCTGATCTTATGTGTTAATTGATTGATTTTCGTATTTGATTGAAAAGTGATTTTTCAGTTTTTAACAGTGATTAATCGATTAAGTTGATTGTTAATCGATTAATTTTTAAGTTGCTTTCGGCATTAATCGATTAGTACCTTAGTTAATCGATTAGTTTGAAAGTAAGCTTCAGCGTTAATCGATTAAGGCTGAAGTTAATCGATTAATCAGTATATTTTTGTAAAAATCATTTTGTTTTAATCGTTTCGATTTGTTTCTTTCGAAAATCTTTCAAGGTTCCTCTAACACCTATTCAACCCCCCCTTCTAGGTGTTCTCCTAGTGTCTCCTAGTTATTTCACTCACTGATTGTAGTTCTTACAATAATTAGAATAACGATAAGATTTGGAAGTAAGGATTATTCTAAAAAGGATTTAAAATTATGGATTAGGAGTTCTTTGAATGCCATAAAGGAATTAAGAAGCATTGGCATCAAAAAGGAGGTTGAAAGATGAACAAAAGAGCGTTAGAAGTGATGTTTTTGGTGTTATAAACACCCTATATTAGGAAATTCAAAATAAAAGATTTACAACTCTAAACACAAATTCCACCGTTGGATGTGAAGTAGGATAGGTGAGGAAGCTTGCTTTAAAATTTGAGGAAGATCCAACGGGTAACGAAGAAGTTATGGCCTTCCAAAGTCTGGATGCTGCAAAATTGTGCAGCTTAATCGATTAAACTGAAATTTAATCGATTAAGGTCTGCTGAGGGAAAAAATTTAATCGATTATTAATCGATTAAATGTTGTTGCATTGGAAAAAAATAAAGGCGATCCACACGTTAGTTTTGGCCAAAAATTCGAGTTTCCTCTCTCTAGGGCACAAAATCTCTCATTTAAAATCCATCAAGCCTCAAGGGAATCACTCCAAAATCCACCATCAAGTCCCTCTTCGTTGCTCCAAGTAAGTATTCAAAGCCTTGATTCCCTTTCTCTCTCTAATTCGAATTCTTTCTCTCTCTTCCTATCCATGGAGGTTTTCATTTCTAAAGCCATGAAATCTTCGTTTTTCTCTTGGGACTTGGCTTGAGAATCATGGAATGAACAATAATCTTCCTTTTTGTGGCTTCATAATAGGTTCTATCACCCTCTTGTGAATTTTGAGCTTTTTGGTGGACAGGACACTTGGAATCTCTTTGTCCTTAAGTGTTTGAGGTAAGGGGGTGGGTATTGGCTTGTTCTAGAAAAGGGTTTGTATTTAGATATAATGATTGGCTAGGAGTTATGTGTTAGGGTAGGAAATTAGAAACCCCAATTGAGAACTAAGGAAAATGGTAAAAATAGGCTTTATTTATTAATTATGGAACTCTAAGAAGTAGAGAATGAGGTTAGGTTTTAATTGAGGAAAATGAATGGCATGGAACCCTAACCTAGGATTTTGAATCAATAATTCGGACAAATGAAAAACGTGGTTATGCATGATTATATGAAAAGGTGAATTTTGTGGTTACTTACACTAAATGTTTATGTGAAAAATGTGGTTATGCATGATTATATGAAAAGGTGAATTTTGTGGTTACTTGCACTAATTGTTTATGTAAAAAAATGTGGTTATGAATGAATAGTGGTGGTTGTAATTATGTGTTATATTTGGCATTACTTAAACATTGGAATAGGGATAATTATGAAAGTGAATTGTGGCTAATTTGGATATATATGTGATGATGCTTGTGTGTGAAAGGACTAAGTGGAAAGAAATGGATTTGGTCGACTAATTAATGACATATAATATGGATAACTAAAATTGGATAAATATGGTGATGTATTGTAGGCCTTCGATATGGGGGAGACAATACATCGTAAATGGGGGTTGTATTGTAGGCCTTCGATTTGGGGGAGACAATACAACGTGACTGGGGCGATGTATGTAGGCCTTCGATTTGGTGGAGACATACATACACCCTAAGTAAAAGGAAAAAGGAAATGACAATGGATAAAATAAGGTAATCAGTAATGGAAGAGCGATGTATGTAGGCCTTCGATTTGGTGGAGACATACATCATAGATGGTGTATGTATGTAGGCCTTCGATTTGGTGGAGACATACATACACCGAAAGTGAAAGGAAATGAATAAGGGAAAAAGGAAATAAAATTGGTTAAGATAATGGTAATGGACAAGCGATGTATGTAGGCCTTCGATTTGGTGGAGACATACATACAGTAACATCCTCAATTTTTATACTTTAAAAATATATTACTTCTATATGATTTATTATTAAAATGCTTGGGGTTTTATTAAAAATTTTGGCAGAGTTTACTCTAAAAATAGGGACTTTCCCCCAAGTAAGTTATTCACCTGTCAGTCCAGAACAGTTTATCTAAAACAAAACTATAATTAAATTGTAAAAGGTTGTGACTTATTTTGAAACAATGTAGAAGAGAATATTTGTATATCCTTCACAACCTTTGATACACTTGGTAAAAGAAAGGTTCTCACAAAGTCCTTTTTACAAAATAAAAACATTCTTAACTTACAATAAATGAACACTTATAATAAGTTTAATTAATAAAACATTTTACAGTTAAATTTCTTAGAATGGTTGCAGCTACATAAAGTGACCAAGGAGGTCACTGTACTGATATACTCTCCTTAAGTGAGAGTATACCTTCTCGGTTCGTGAGCCATGAATGTCTTTCTCCGATGGTACCTAAAATGGTCAACTTAAGGGGTGAGTAATTTGAATAATAATCTAGGAAAACACTCAACAACAGTAATAAAGCATAACTAGACATACCCACACACATAAATACATATTCATTTATCCTAATCAATTCTACCATTTATATACCTTAACATTTACTGTTTCTTTACCCCAAGAACAATGTATATAACAATGCATTTATGCTCAATCATATGAATGACATACACTGTATTCCCTTATGGTTTAATTCCTGAATCCGATGTATACTGCACTATTTACACTTTATTCACTTTAACACTTTGATACTATCATCGGATTCAGTGAATTAAACCCATCACAATAATGAATGCACTTCTCCGTTTCCAATAGCCATAACACTGACAACATAACCACCTCACATACCCTCCCTCCACTCTGGGGAAAAACCGGCCATGAGTAAGCATTTCTCAACCTATAATTGGGTGCTTCACCTCCACTTAGGAAGGTCCCTCGCTCACCCGCTTGCACAACACTTCACCTCCACTTAGGAAGGTCCCTCATGCGATTCGGATTGATTTACCCGAATCGGGCTTTAGCAGAAATCACCCTCACTGGCCAAAACGAGCCAAAGTGATGGAATTACCCCAGTTTGCCTGGAACCAACCCCCAACACGGGAAGCGATCCCGTGTCCTTTGCAGGATCAAAGTTCCCCAAGATAATCCCATAATTCACTCTTGCCCTCATCAATCGTAAACGACGTGTGTTTTTCCCCGTACACCTAAGGTCCACCTTACTCCGAAATGCACGTGTTTCTAGTTCATTTTATGTGGCTTTTGATTAGTCGAACCTTTATTACTTTATATTCATTTGGTTGGGTTCTCTAACTTAAGAGTTTCGGCCATACTATATATACATATACCATCCAACAATCCAACAATAATTTCCATAACCAAATAATTCATTCGATCATTAAATTCCATAACAATAACATTAATTCATTTCTAGCCTAATCCCTAAGTTCAAAGCATATATGCTCATAGTTAACATATAGGACATAACAATTACATCACCACAATAATCATAATTCTATCATTCATTTCATCATTTAATGCTATAACAATCTAATAATCAATTACTAAACACCCTAAGTTCATTACACACATTATTAATTTCAAACACACAATATCATCATACAAATCAAACAAACACATATACAATATATCTAATTATACTTTTATGACTATCACTGAGTCCCTTCCCCAATTAGAACCAAAGTAGTCCCCCTTACCTCTTGGAGAGAAGAGGAGACAATGGGGTTGAGTTGGTGCTCCACCACCAAGCTCCAAGCTAGCTTCTAGACTCTCATTCCATGCTCCTTAACACTTCCTTAAGCTCCCTTGAAGATTGCTTCACCCAAAGAGAAGGATTGGAGAAGTTAGGGTTTGAGTGGGGATTTGGGGATTTTATGAAAGGAAGAGGAAATTAAGAATTGAAAGAGGGAAATTGATTGAGAGAAGATATGTGGATGATTTGGGGAATTAATTTGATGTTATTTAGTGTGGATTTGGGGAAAATTGAAGAACCCTAGGAGAGAAGGAAGAGAGAGTCGTGAGAAGAAGAGAGAGGAAACAATGAAACAAATGACTCAACTCACGTGATTTTTGGCTGATATAACAGGGGTTAATCGATTAACCCGATGGTTAATCGATTAACACTTGTTAATTTTCAAAGGATTACTCGATTAACTTATACCCTACTCGATTAATGGCCGAAAGGTTCTATAAATTTAATCGATTAACTCACTGTGTTAATCGAGTAACCTGATCATTCCACAACCTATAAACTTCACATCAGGAAAACATTTTAAGCAGATGATCACAAATAACATATTCAAACGGAACCAATTCAGAGCATTTATCAGTACAAGGAATTAACACCACAAAACCCAGTTCAAACACAATCAAAGAGGTAACAACACATATCATCAACTTAAAACATCATTTGTTTACTTAAAACAAATACAAAGAACATCATTTTCAAAATCTTACCAAAGAGTATACCTATGAAAAAAAAGTAAAATATCAACTTGACAGAAGTTAATAAAATGGTCAATACATATAAAATAGTTTTGCATTGAAATGAATGAAATAAAAGTTTTGAAAAAGATGCTGGGCATTCATTAGATATAGGGGCATGCATCTAGAAATTTAAAAGTAATAATACCTACATATATAAAGCCACCCTCCCCCAAAACAAAATTGGGTACTCATGAAGAGATTAGTTTTCAAATCCTCGTCCAAAGTTACACAATGTAAAAGAAAGTAAGATCAAGTCAAAGATTGCATTATTCCATAATGCAGTTGAAAATAGGAATTAACAATGCAGGGTAAATACAATGATGGTCTTATGAAAATCTAGATTGAAAACATTACATGAAAAAATATATTTAAATTCTATGTACATATATGTATACAAAAGAGTTGTCCTTAATATAAGGACTCAATTTATCAAATGATAGATTTGATCATCGGCAAAGTGTTTTCTTTAAAGAGAAGTTTCATTGAAAAATATAAACATCTTAAGAAAAGTTGAAGGTTGAACTTTAAGAAAATATAAATATCTTTAAAGTGTAATCTAGTACCTTTACAACATCACATTCACTGGAAAAGGGAAATTAACTTCTTTACTTAAAACCATCACCAGATAGTACACAAGGTATATGAAAATAATTAGAGTTGGAACTTGTGAGGAAAATGCAAAACGAATAGCTCCAACAATAGTTTTGATTTAATATATTATCTTAGAAAATTTTAAATTACAAATATACTTATATACAATTCAATCACACAAGATCAAAGACTCTTAGCATAACTAAAACCTACTTCCTATATGAATCTATATATACTTATACCTATGGCTTAGGATCGAACACTCAACTAAGACGGATTTAACTCCTATCACTTAATCTATTCCTCAGACTATTGAGATTCTACTACTTAATTCTAAACGAAAATCCTACAAGCTTAAGGCTTCCACTAAGTCTATGCTCGTCTATCGCTCACATGAGGTTCAGGGTTTCCTATTTGGTTCCTTAGGTTAGGATTTCATCTAATTTCTTCCTATCTTAGAATCCTAGTTGAAACTTTCTTATTGCTATCTAGGCTTTGGGGCTAAGACCATTACAATGGATGTTAGGGTTGAGACTTTAATGCCCAACAACTACATTCCATAAAATAGTTAACATTGGTTTGAAAATTGTTTGCAATTATGGAATATAGTTTATTCATTAAGTAACTCCACATTTCCCTCGAGTTCTATGTGAACTTGAAGGAAAGGTATAACATCCATTACCTTAATTGAGATTCTAGACTTGAATCTCACTCTATGAGAAATACATTGCCTTTGACCCACTTTGTTATCGTCACTAGCATTTCTCAATTCCACATCGTATTAGAAACAAAGAGTCCTAACTTAGAAGAAAAGATTTGCTCTTTGGTGATAAAGAATTCCCAAAAAAATTATCTCTTTCTGAAAATAAGGAAAAACTCTTCGTAATTCGTAAATCAATTTCATTTCGAACTTTAACAAAATTAGTTGATAATAGAAAAACATGTCAAGCATTCTAAGGTTTAAAACATTCTTAAAGATTTCCAAAAATTATTTCACATAATCTTTCGAATTGATTCAAAAGTTTGAGGACTCCTTTAACAAAGAAAATAAGGATCCTCTATGATCATCAAACTTAAATAAAAGGAATTGCATGTATCGGTCGAAATTGAATTTCGTCCGCATTTTCAAATTTTAATATATGCCTTCCCTTTTATTTCAACTTTGAAGTTCAACTCTTGTTTCCAATGGACGTATGTCACATTCGGTGAATTCCTATTTAATCGGTGATTGGTGGAATTTCATAGCAAACTACACCATTCTTCCATTACATAGGAACTCATTGTGTTAACAATCCATGTTTAAAATCGATGTTGTGACATTCGGCCAATTGCCGAAAGTTAGAATCAATTCCGTACATTGGAAAGTCTCAGAATACTTGTAAGCTTGACATTCATTAGAATTCATTCTATTAATACTTTTCAAAACTAAGTCTTAAAATAGTTTGGTGCCAAAAACACATTTACACTTTATAAATTTAGTAATTTACTTATCACCAAGCATAATGTGAAATTATAGAAAGGACTTGAATTTTATTAGAGACGACACTCAGTTATCATAGTTAAAGGCAAGTACACTAAGTTCACACCTATTCACTTCCGCTGCGCACTCTGATAAAGAATGCTCGGAGTGTCTATGATGTAATGATTCCTAATTCTTATCCTATTCCTATGCATAGAAAAGAAATTCGACAATTATTTCATTGGATTTCAAGGACGCAATGGTATTATCTTCTAATAAAATGTACGCATCGAGGGGCCCTTCTCAATTCTACATTGCATTAGAAATAACACCATTTTCGTACAACCCGAATTCCAATCAAATAATAAGAAATGACTCATCTTCCGTTCAAAGAAGACTTTGAAAATTTATTTTATGTAAAAATTTCAATTCTTCGTCATATCCAAAGTTGAATTACTTTATTCAAGATTAAGGTTTAGTCCATCCCGTTGGGGTAGCACTTTCATGCTCTATCCCGTTGGGAGTTTTACTTCCCTTAGTCTCTACTTTCAATCCACTTCATAATATAACCAAGTTATAATTGAAAATTCTACTTAGTCCACTTTGAACTGGAGGTTACTAACTATCACTAGTACTATCCTATTAACACTACTAAACTATACTAACTTCAACTAAATATGCATGCTTAAACTATAAAATTAAACTACTAAACTAACTATAGGTTAGTTACTCTCATGTGGAGTAACTCTTTGGGAGTAGGAAATCCATACTCCGCGGCCGAGAATTGCAACCATTGCTCTGATACCATCTGCAACATCCTCAATTTTTATACTTTAAAAATATATTACTTCTATATGATTTATTATTAAAATGCTTGGGGTTTTATTAAAAATTTTGGCAGAGTTTACTCTAAAAATAGGGACTTTCCCCCAAGTAGGTTATTCACCTGTCAGTCCAGAACAGTTTATCTAAAACAAAACTATAATTAAATTGTAAAAGGTTGTGACTTATTTTGAAACAATGTAGAAGAGGATATTTGTATATCCTTCACAACCTTTGATACACTTGGTAAAAGAAAGGTTCTCACAAAGTCCTTTTTACAAAATAAAAACATTCTTAACTTACAATAAATGAACACTTATAATAAGTTTAATTAATAAAACATTTTACAGTTAAATATCTTAGAATGGTTGCAGCTACATAAAGTGACCAAGGAGGTCATTGTACTGATATACTCTCCTTAAGTGAGAGTATACCTTCTCGGTTCGTGAGCCATGAATGTCTTTCTCCGATGGTACCTAAAATGGTCAACTTAAGGGGTGAGTAATTTGAATAATAATCGAGGAAAACACTCAACAACAGTAATAAAGCATAACTAGACATACCCACACACATAAATACATATTCATTTATCCTAATCAATTCTACCATTTATATACCTTAACATTTACTTTTTCTTTACCCCAAGAACAATGTATATAACAATGCATTTATGCTCAATCATATGAATGACATACACTGTATTCCCTTATGGTTTAATTCCTGAATCCGATGTACACTGCACTATTTACACTTTATTCACTTTAACACTTTGATACTATCATCGGATTCAGTGAATTAAACCCATCACAATAATGAATGCACTTCTCCGTTTCCAATAGCCATAACACTGAAAACATAACCACCTCACATACCCTCCCTCCACTCTGGGGAAAAACCGACCAGGAGTAAGCATTTCTCAACCTATAATTGGGTGCTTCACCTCCACTTAGGAAGGTCCCTCGCTCACCCGCTTGCACAAAACTTCACCTCCACTTAGGAAGGTCCCTCATGCGATTCGGATTGATTTACCCGAATCGGGCTTTAGCAGAAATCACCCTCACTGGCCAAAACGAGCTAAAGTGATGGAATTACCCCGGTTTGCGTGGAACCAACCCCCAACACGGGAAGCGATCCCGTGTCCTTTGCAGGAACAAAGTTCCCCAAGATAATCCCATAATTCACTCTTGCCCTCATCAATCGTAAACGACGTGTGTTTTTCCCCGTACACCTAAGGTCCACCTTACTCCGAAATGCACGTGTTTCTAGTTCATTTTATGTGGCTTTGATTAGTCGAACCTTTAGTACTTTATATTCATTTGGTTGGGTTCTCTAACTTAAGAGTTTCGGCCATACTATATATACATATACCATCCAACAATCCAACAATAATTTCCATAACCAAATCATTCATTCGATCATTAAATTCCATAACAATAACATTAATTCATTTCTAGCCTAATCCCTAAGTTCAAAGCATATATACTCACAGTTAACATATAGGACATACCAATTACATCACCACAATAATCATAATTCTATCATTCATTTTATCATTTAATGCTATAACAATCTAATAATCAATTACTAAAAACCCTAAGTTCATTATACACATTCTTACTTTCAAACACACAATATCATCATACAAATCAAACAAACACATATACAATATATCTAATTATACTTTTATGACTATCACTGAGTCCCTTCCCCAATTAGAACCAAAGTACTCCCCCTTACCTCTTGGAGAGAAGAGGAGACAATGAGGTTGAGTTGGTGCTCCACCACCAAGCTCCAAGCTAGCTGCTAGACTCTCATTCCATGCTCCTTAACACTTTCTTAAGCTCCCTTGAAGATTGCTTCACCCAAAGAGAAGGATTGGAGAAGTTAGGGTTTGAGTGGGGATTTGGGGATTTTATGAAAGGAAGAGGAAATTAAGAATTGAAAGAGGGAAATTGATTGGGAGAAGATATGTGGATGATTTGGGGAATTAATTTGATGTTATTTAGTGTGGATTTGGGGAAAATTGAAGAACCCTAGGAGAGAAGGAAGAGAGAGTCGTGAGAAGAAGAGAGAGGAAACAATGAAACAAATGACTCAACTCACGTGATTTTTGGCTGATATAACAGGGGATGGTTAATCGATTAACCCGATGGTTAATCGATTAACACTTGTTAATTTTCAAAGGATTACTCGATTAACTTATACCCTACTCGATTAATGGCCGAAAGGTGCTATAAATTTAATCGATTAACTCACTATGTTAATCGAGTAACCTGATCAGTTCACTTATTCCCTTGACTTCGAATCGCTCTAACTTCTTCGATAACCGACGGATCTTGCTCAAATTTTGAAGCAAGCATCCTAAGACACTTGTCTCCACATCCAACGGTGGAATTTGGGTTTGGAGCTATGGATATTAAATTCCTAATTTCCTAAGATCCTATGCTCTTTAACTTATACTTACACTTCTAAAACTCACTTCTAAACTAATTCTACTTCTTCAAACCTACCCTTACTAAATTCTACATTCTAAACACATTCTAGGCATACCCAAGGCTTGGAAACAATACTACTCTTATCAAAGTTCTGCTAATTAAGGCACTTAGCAATTGGGGAAAAATCGTTTAGTGAAAACATAAGGAAATGCTACGAATGTGTTTAGAAACCTCATCAATACGTAACCTACATGCAACAACCCAGTTCGCTCGGTGTAAGTGTCCGACCGTTTACCCTGTTGTAGTTTCATACCACTCGTAGCAATGAGGTTTTGATCGGTCAACGCTCGGTTTACTTCAAGTCCACTACATAAGCCCCCCAAGCTCAGTTGGGTGATTTGAGCCCAGCCGAGCTTCTGAGACGAATGGATCTTTTTCCGACTGAACTGTTGATGATTGAAAGAAAGGTCCGAGCATTTTTTGTACTTTGACCAAGGCTGTCGTTTGATTGACCCCAGAGTGACCTTCCGCTTCTCCCTGTGCTTACGCATGTCCTTAACTTTATTGGAAAATGTAATGTTATGATTTCAAATCCATCAGAGGTGCCACGTACTCCATTTTCAATGCTAAATGGGCTTTTTCCGCCTTAGGCCCAAACCTTTTGAGATAGTGGAGGAAAGTTTTAGAAAGAATATCAAAGGGTGGTTTTTTCACTTACTCACTTCTTCAAGCATTTTTTGAACTCTCTTTCTTCTTGTTTTCTCATTTCTCTGAAATATTTGTCCAACAAAGCCAGAAACTTCCAAGGACGTTCTTGTTGCCTCGATTCTCTTCACCATATACCGAGTGCACTTCTCTGTTGATTTCGTATTGCTTGATACTTCTTGGCTACCAGGTACCGTACTCTTTCTTTTTCTGATCAAATTTCTTCTCTGAATACTGTCTTGCATGTTCTTATTTCTGGGATGTCTTGCATGCGATTGCTTTTGCTTTCTTACTGTGTTTGTGTAGGATTTTGTTTTTCAAGTATTTTTACTGGCCCTTCTCCTCTGGTTTTTGAAAAGATCGTTCTTGGGTTCTCCATTTTTGGGTTTATTTATTTTTCTGGGTTTATTGAGTTCGTCTACTTTTCTGGGTTTTATGGGTGCTGTTTGTTTTTCTGGGGTTTGCTTTCTGGGTTTAGTGAAAACCCCAAATCGTTGCTGTTGTTGGTGTTGCTGTTATCCCCCACTTGCCCTTTGCAATTCTTTATCCGCTTTACCACCTATTGAGTGATCGTTGTAGTATCTCTTAGGTTTACTTTATACTTTTCTGCACCTAACCTCTTAGGGTTGGTATTAGAGCGTCATTTACTATGAGTGAGGAATCCGTAAACTCTGATGTGCCAAGAACATATAAAGAAGGGAACCCAGAAATTTGTGTTGAACCAATATCCATGCATTTCCCTCAGACTTTGAGAGAGTTCAGATAGGGTGTGATTCACTATAGGATCGCCGAGAGAGTAGAACAGTGGAAGTTAAGGAGGCAGCATAGAGGTATTAGACATTTCAATTGGTTTGGGGAAATTCTGCCCAGAAAGGGAGGTGTTTCCCAACCGACCGTAAGTATTTGATAAGACATAATCAAGTTTTTGTGGTTCTGACTCCAAGTGTGCCCCCTTTTCCTCAGGTATGAAGAGGAAGTGCGTTACTAATCCTGATCTCTACCCACTTCCGACGGATTGGGCTGAATATGAATGGGTGGACCGAGAGGTCCTTGGTACACAATTCGAGCTTACAACACAACAATCACTAGATCAAACTCGAGCAATAATTTTGCCGTGTCCGGGAGACAATACTGGTAGTTTGTATTCCATTACTCCAGTGGGTGAGAACGAGAGAGTTTGTACCAAAACTCCGGATGGTAGTACTGCTTTCTATTTTTACGAAGAAGTGATTACTCGGCTTGGGATAAGAATGCCTTTTACCGATTTTGAGATGGGCATTTTGAATTTCTTAAGAGTGGCTCCTTCTCAATTACATCCAAATGCTTGGGCGTTTGTAAAAGCCTTTGAACAAGTCTGCTCAGCTATGAATTGGAGTTGCAACCTTAACATCTTTTTTCACATTTTTGCTCCTCAGTGTAATTCCTTCGAGAAAGGTTCGGCAAAGAAACCCTGGGTTTCGCTGAAATCTCGTAGGGGATACGCTCTTTTCACAAAATACTCAGAATCATGGAAGGGCTTTAAACCGTTTTTCTTTAAGTATAATTTTACTGGTAATGGCGTCTGCTGGTTTACTCGGTTGGGGGAAAGACGATCGCTTCCCCGATTTCCTCTCCAATGGAGTGCCAACTTCTTCAACCGATCAATTGCTTCATACTCATCAGAGTGGAAAGAACTTGCTGAGTATGAAAAGGATGTGTGTCGGGAGGTTGAAAGGTATTTGCAGAAAGTTGGCATGATAGAGACGAGGGATATCGTGAACATCCCTTCTTCGGACGTTAAAACCGAGCTTGGTATAGTGCTTTATTTTTTGCTTTTATATTTGTGAATTGAACGGCTCTAATGTTTCTTTGTTTCCTTTGCAGAAAAAATGGCTGATTGTATGGCAGCTCTTGTTCAAGGTGGCAAGAAGAGGAAGACATCTGCTACTTCAGGATCTTCGAGTCTGAGCACTCCAAGCCTGAGTGTTTCCACCCCTACTCCTTCTGCCTCGGCTCCTGAGACTTCTCCTCACCAAGCCACAAACGTGGTTGCTGTTGCTTCAACTGTTTCAGTGGCCCCTAGTGGTCAAGTTCAAGCTACTTCTCCTATCCAACCTTTACTCCGTCGCCGAAAACTGGATAAGGGAAAAGAGAAAGTTCCGGAGGGTGCCAACCCAAGAGCTGAAGGACCAAGTATTCGAACTACTGCTACTCCTGCTGATGTTGCTCCAACTTCTGCTGCGATCTCTCGGGAAACATCTATATGGGATCAGCAGTTTGATGAGAGGTTTGGGAAATATATCTTATCTGAGGCTGACTGTTCCAAGTTTGGAAATTTGAGTGTTGATGAGTGGTCTCGTTGCAATATGACCTTTGCAAAATACTTTCTTCGAGGTGCCAATCTCGCCTATTTTTTGGCTAAGCACCCGGAGGGACTCTTTTCTGGTTACAATGTTGATCAAAAGGAAGCTCGTGAGGTAGCAGCTGCTCAAGAGGCTAGTCTCTCGGATGAGTTGATTCGAGTGAAGAATGAACTGGAGAACCTGAAGGCCGACAAGGAGGAATTGATTAAGGAGAGAGATTCCTTAAAGGTTTCTCAAAAAGCAGCTGAAGTTAAGAAGAAGGAAGCCGAGGAGACTCTGAAGAAGGAACTCCAGGTGCATCAGCAGAAGTTGGATGAACTAAAATCTGAGGTTGAAAAGTCTGCAGCAATTGCTTGGAAGTTAAGGGAGAAAGCACTTTCCCACAAGAAGAAGGCAGCAACTAACTTTTACAATTGGGGAAAAGCAGTGGATGACTCCTTTGTCTCGGCCATCAAGCAAGTTCAATTTTTGAACCCAGTATTAGAGATCAGGGTGGTCGGGGCTCATCCATTTCATGCTGTTCAGGAGGGGAAGTTTATCGACCTTGAGACCAGGGCCGAGGTAGATCTGCAGGCGGAAGATCTTTCCAATCCCCTTGAGGAGTTGACTGAGGCGCCAAACTTTGATGATTCAAACGTAGTTTTATCTGACATTGAGGAGTGATGTTGAACTTTTTTAATCTTTGCTGTTTTGTTGATTTTCCTTTTGCTCGCTGTTTTCTGAGCGTTTTTAACTTGCTAACGTCGCTACAACTTGTCTTTAACCTTTTGTTACGCTGAACAATTTGCTAAGTCTTTCGATTGCTCGTGTTATTCGAGCGTCATTTTGAACAGTTTAAATCATCTTGCGATCTATGATAATGACAACTTTATTTGACGTATTATTATTGCGTTTGTCACGCTTCCAGTGTTTGCCAATTAACGAGTTGTAAGATAAGTTTTGAGAATTTATAAATATACAATTCATTGTGAGTAGAACTTGGATCGCCAACTTTAGCCGAAGTGGGATCCTCGGACCGCGAAATAAGGAAAGTAGTTTCCTGGATTCGGGTGTTCTATGAGTACGTTGCTGAACTCTTGTTAGGAGTTGTACTTCGATTTGGCTCGGTGGCTAGCCGAAGCAAATGAGTCGCATGTTACTTCACAATGTTCAAATGAGGATTACGAATAAATTGATGTATTTATTGATAAACAAAAAATGAAGCTGCTCATCTGTTAACAAATTCCTATCAATCTAATTCCTAACTGTAGTGGACCGGACCCATAAGCCGACCGCATGCCTTCAATGCCGACCAACGACTCAACGGATAAGTTTAAAACTCCCTAGTACATGATAAGGATGAAGGACTCACCCTTCTTATCCTCTAAGAGCCACGTCAGCCCTGTTGGGCCCAACAGGCCCATAAGGTATCACAACATACCTAACAGGTAATCCCCTATAAGAACCACTATGCTATAGGGGCTAAGGTATGTCTCTCATCCCTACTCTCAAGAACTACGTGTGGCTTGATCCCCTTATCACTGGGGGTACGTAGGACCGGGGTCACCCTCGTCAGCTGCAACAACCCAAAACACACATCGTGGTGTCTCCCTAGCAATGGAACACTACATTGGCGCCGTCTGTGGGAATCGGAAAATTTCGATTCCCATCCACAAATCAAAAAATTTGGATTCCCAAAAAAAAAAAAATCAACAACATTGTTCTTCCATCTTCGCTTCGGATCCCTGGCGCTGTCACCGCCAAGCACCACCGTTGATACCAGTACGGTTGTGGCCATGGGCTGTCTGCTGGTGCGGTTCGCCAATAGAATCTCTCACTATGGCTGGTGCTATTCTTAGCAAACTGGTGCTGTTCGAAGCTCTCCCTCCTCTGCGGTAGGTCCTGAACCGCCACACGGAGCTTTTCAAGCTCTTCGGCTATGGTAGCACCAGATCCAGAATGACAGAAGCAAGAAAAGAAGACGTCAAGGGGCACCATGTTGTAGAACCGAAGGCCACTGCCACTGCGCCCCATCATGGCGCTCCTGTCATGATAAAAATAGCGTAGATGATGAGCGATTCGCGTTGCGGTTTCAGATTTCAGACCCGCCACGCAGAGCTTGTCCCAGGTTCGAGCACGCCGCCACCATCGAGCACCGCCACTTCTCCTTTTGATTTTTGCGGTGTTACCTTCTGATTTTTGCGGCGTTGGCAGTGATGAGCTCGGTAGCGATGGTGCCAATCCTCTTGCTCCAACACGGGTCCAGATCCCCTTGCCTCCGCCACCGCCGTTCGAAACTGAGGCCAGATCTCGGTGGTGTGAGAAGGCCACCATTCGCTCGAACCAGTCATGGCAGCGGAGAAGAGCGAACTCAACCATTGCAGAATCGCGAGCCACCGCGACTCCTCATCCCCCCTGCGTCTCTCCTTCGAGCACCATCAACCATGAAGCTCCTCACCGTTCCCGTCACCAGCGACCACCGGCGCCAGCCCTCGTGTTCTACGCCGTTTCCGACGCCGCCGGTGTGGGCAGCATCACCCCAGATCAGAGCCGCCGCTGCATGTTGAGCAGCCCCTATCCATGCAGAACCAAGAGGGAACCCTAGGGTTCCCAAAGCAAAAACGGGCCACTAGGCCCAAATAAAAAAAAAAAAGAGGCCAGCAGCCAAAAAAAAAACAAAAAAAAGGGGGAGGAATGGACTATTGGCCCAAGCTGCACCAAAAAGAAAAACGGGCCTCAACAACTCTATGGGCCAACAATTCAGCAACCTACCTTTAAATCAGGGAAGTTACTCTTTTTAATAATGCCACAAATATTTTATTGACTCACATGACTATTAGTTAGAGACAAAAATAATTTATATTTTGCCATTTAGTTTGATTACATGTTGTTTATAATTTATTATTTAATAGCTATAAATTGTCAATCTTGAACGACAATAACTAATTAATTATTATTTGTGTGCGCATATGCGAGGTACACATACGATGGCCCGAGCGACTGAATAACCCATTCCGAGATCCCCATTAATGGACAAATAATTTTCCGAGTATCACGAATGCAATAATGTTACTTTATTTGGAATCTAGTGGTGATGGCGAGGACCCCCGAGCCGAGTTCTCCTCTTGAAGCTCATGCTCCGAGCGAAAAGCGAGGACCCCCACGCCGAGGTCCCCTCTTGAAGCTTGTGCTCCCAGCGAAGAGCGAGGACCCCCGCGCCAAGTTCCCCTCGTGAAGCTCGTGTTCCGAGCATAGAGAAAATCATATTTAAGGAAAACAAAGGTCGACCCTTAACGCTCAACAAAGCCCATTTTGAGGGGATTGACAAAAGACTTCAATCCAACAGTCTTCGATCCAACATTCCTCACCTCAGCGAATCAGGGAAGGAATTCTCGTTCCTATATTGCTTTCTTATTTACTTGGCATTTTACATGATTACTTCGCACACATGCTTATATTAGTTTACCCGATGCAATATTTTGGACATGTGCTTTAAATACTTAGTTCCTTCTAATCCCTTTACAAGTCGCTTATTATTTGATATTCTCCATGCTGTTACGTAATGTTTTGTTGAGCAAATCTTCGTGCTACTGAATGCCCTTAAATCTTTGTCTCTCCTGTTGTGATAGGATAATAATTCTTTATATAGATATATCGCCTGTTGAATGACGTACATTAGTTTCCGACAATCGCACATTGTCATTATTCCTAAATTAATGCTTTCATTTGGCTTGTTGTCATAAAATGCTCTGACATATTTATAAATGTCATTCATTACAATTATTGCGCATGATATACCTAAAATTATGCTTCTTTTCATGGGCAATCCTGTCTGGTTGCACGGTATTTAATTATTGTCATTATTATATTTGTTACGTGTGATTTTTTTTAATCATGCTACTTTTGTTCTGATACTTTATATTCACTTACCAATAATTTTCATTGTTGCTATTCAATTATAATAGATTGTCAAATTAACGACGATCACTGATTATTGTTCTTAAACATGTAATGTAAGGTTCAAGAAAGGATGGTCGGACCTATTGAAAAGGAAGGCCGAGCAGTTAGGATTCTCTCTAGAGTTGACGGGACCATCATGACTCCACGATAGAGAACAGTCCAAAAGTCAAAACGGTTACCGTAAAAACATGTGCTCTTGTAACAACCCGTCACGAGGCTAGCCTAGAACGGGCACTACACACCCACGACGGTCAAACTGTTACGAGTCATGCTATCGGGGCCTCCGTCCACAATGAACTCTCGATCAACAAAACAACGACATGGGAAGCCACAAGTTATGGTCAATTAAGGGCATTACCACGACCAATCCAGGGAAGTTAATTTCTTTTACTTAAGTCATTTCAATGGTATTGATTATGTACACCATTGCATGCCAATGATACAGTTAATTATTATACTTATTAACATTATTTGGTTTAATACCACTAATTGCTCCGAGACATTTTTGATACACGTATCGTTTATTATTATTATTACGTGTGATCTTTTTAGAATCATACTATTTACATACTAATATTTTATTCCGTAAACTTGCCAATAATTTTCATTATTGCAATTTAATTATTATACATTGTCATTTCAAATGACGATTACTGATTATTAATTTTGTATACATATACGAGGTACAAATATGGGTAAACAGTCCATCCCACCGGTTTCCTACCAGATCCCTACACCCGCAGTAGGATATCAGGCTATGATATCAACCGACCAATGACATCCTCGAATTGATCGGTCCCTTTTACCACGACACCCTTGCCTCTCATGGTCACTAAAAGCCCAAAGACGATCCCCGTCAACATCTCTTCTCGAGATCCCAGCATTGCTCACAAGGGCGCTATACAATAGTTCGCCCATAACGACATACAGGGTGTTTGGGAGGAAGAAGATGAGGAGTACCGAGCAAGCACACGATCTAGCAGTAGAATAAAAAATGTCTCTATGCCAAATTGATGCCGAGCATATCAACGTTCATGCCAAAAAGGATGTCGAACGCATCAAAATTCAAAAATAGTCTAACTATAAAGACAAACAGGGAAGGATCTTTCTCATTATCTCATTTATGTGATGTACATTGCATGGTTTAAACCTCACATTCATCATTATTGAATCACTTGTTGCACAACATTATATTATCTTAGATAATACTCATAATTAACAGTGAAACAGCTCATACTTCGCTATTAATGTCATTACATATCATTTACTACTTGATATTCTAATAGTTGTTTTCATACATCATGTAAAGGTACAAATTTGATGGTCGGAACTACCGGACGTGATAGCCCGAGCACGATGGCCAAAGAATGATGCGAGTGTTTCGCGCATAACCCAAGTCAGGATTCCTATCATCCGAAAGCATGCACAAGTAGACCATAGATCTCGTGCCTCTCAGACGCCTTCTCTAACCCCGCCCTCACAACTTGCAAACATTCAACCCCGTCACAATGCACTCCTTCACAGGTCTAAATCCTTAAGCCTCTCACACAGGTTTGGATGAATCTGATCTAATTGGCAAAGCATTCTCGGAGGGGGAATCCGATTTAGTTGGGGAAGTACACTCAGATTAGGCGATTCTGCTGCACATTCATTCTCTCAATCACCAATCCTTCTGATGTCTCCTCGGATAATACTCCTGTTATCGGGTTAAAGGTTTTGAAAAGAAAAAGACGAAGGCATGTCCGACAACTCAGAAAACAGCCGATCCAAATTAAAGGATATAACACTCCTCTCGCTTGATCAGGGAATTAATCTTTCCTTATCCTAAATTTAATTCATTACTCTTTATTACATTTATGTTTTATATCTTAATTACACATATTGGCTTCCTTGAGATGATTGTAATTGTTGGCCATGAGTGGTACACATGGTCGCTTTATTTATGCTACGAGTATCATACTACCTACATAGTCTCTGAATATGACTCATTGTTTATAAAGTGAATGCATCACTCTTGTCTCATTTCTAATTTAATATTCTAATTCTTATCTCTGTATTTGTGATGAAAGGTACAACTGGGGAGGTACAAGCAACTCAGGATCTCTAAAAGAGTCTCACATCATTCGTCCACCCTCATGTTCCGACAATTGCAAAGATCATGTTTTATTCAACATTCATGCATCTACCGAACGCAACAGGGCCTTATCAGACATCCTTTGATATTATGCAAGCAAGCTCCGTTTCAGCTTTGTTGTTCCGAGCTTCCCTTCAACGACCTTCTAATAAGGATCCGACAGACTATTCCTTTTCCGAGGGGTTCAGCAGTTATAATTGATTAACATCATTGACGAAAGAATCAGTGCTACATCCTGTCCTATCCACAAGTAATTTTCTCAGATTGTTTTGTTGAAGATGATCTCACTTTTCGCCCTCTCGGCTTAATTTCTCGGCTTCAACTTCGGCTTATTTCTCTAGCTCAACAACATTTTTCTCCGACATTGAGCGCATCTCAGCCAGCTGGGGTCTGAGGACTCCCTCTCAAGTAGCCATACTCTGCCACATCGTCCGCTGCTCGGGAGTAGCAACATACTCTAAGTCCCCATGCTCGCCATACGCCAAGTATCATTGTCACCGATCAGTATCTCTGAAAACCTCCCGCCGAGCATCTCAATTCTTATGAACTCGGCACAAGCCCTTTCAAGCTTTACCGCTTTTCTCACTCTTTGTCTTCTCGGCATCCCCGGTATGCTCCTTCTGCTCGTCAAGAATCCGATCATGTTCTCCTATGTGTCAGCATATTTCCGCCAGCTGGGGAGTGAGCACTTCCTCCCGAGCGGCCACATTCCATCTCATTGCCCGCTGCTCGGGATCAGGCCTTGGAGTCATTTGGGAAGAACTTTAACAAGGAAGTTTCTATGCTCGCCACGCGCTGACGATCATTTTTGTCAACCAGTACCTTTGGAGATCTCCCATTGAGTTTTTGGGCTTATACCGAGTTTGAGGGTGCCTCGGACATCAGCATCAAGCATCTCAATTCTTATGAACTGAACACAAGCCTCTTGGGGGGCTTACGTTGTAATGGAATAGGTACATAGCCGACATAGGCCGACCTAGACACTGGTAACATATGATCATCTCCCTGTAAAGGATGTTGCAACATTTCCGCCTATCGCCATCAGATTTGGTATCCACCTCTCTCATCGAGGACTTACTTTAATTCAATCACTCACTTTGGATCACGTTCCTACACACTTGCATGCCCACGATCTCGGTTAGCCGACCAGGTCGGCATTGCTACAAGTGGAAAGGAGGAATGCGACCCGATACTTGACCACAGGTCGAAGACATCGCGGGCAGAGGAATACGCCTCGGCTAAGGTGCTCATTCCGACAGCATGAACCCGTAAAGCTTACAATCCAATTGGTGATGAGACTCTTGACACACCTCAATACAACGGGGTGTAAGAGTCTCCTTTAGGTTTATTCTTTCAGTGTCATTGTTTGAGCACAAAGAATGCTATCAACCATTTGCGATACTCTTCCAGGAAAAGGGTCTTGGCTTTAAACAGTCTTCTATGTCACCTCCAACCTCGGAAATCGGATGTCTGATCTGCCCAGCACAGAAAAGATCTAAACTCGGCTCAGAGTCTATATGACACTTCCCGAGCTGGGGGGCTTATGTAGTGGACCGGACCCATAAGCCGACCGCATGCCTTCAATGCCGACCAACGACTCAATGGATAAGTTTAAAACTCCCTAGTACATGATAAGGATGAAGGACTCACCCTTCTTATCCTCTAAGAGCCACGTCAGCCCTGTTGGGCCCAACAGGCCCATAAGGTATCACAACATACCTAACAGGTAATCCCCTATAAGAACCACTATGCTATAGGGGCTAAGGTATGTCTCTCATCCCTACTCTCAAGAACTATGTGTGGCTTGATCCCCTTATCACTGGGGGTACGTAGGACCGGGGTCACCCTCGTCAGCTGCAACAACCCAAAACACACACCGTGGTGTCTCCCTAGCAATGGAACACTACACTAACAATTGTCACTAATCTAAGAAGGATGTTATCCTTCATTTATTCGACCTAATCATTACTGAGCAATAAATTTACCTAACTATAAAAAGTGAAAAAACAAAGTATGAGTTTAACTGTAATAAGCTCTGAGTTTGGCAACGTTCCATGTGTTACCGATTTCCATGCCGGAGAGAGACTCCAGTTTGTATGCCCCAGATCCAGATTTAGCCTTCACTCGATATGGTCCTTCCCATTTTGGTTGAAGTTTTCCGACTCCAGCATTTCCTTTGCCAATGTCAGCTCGACGAAGGACTAAGTCACCAACTTCAAAGCTTCTTGGACGAACCTTCTTGTTGTATTCCCGAGCCTGCCGCTCCTTCATTTTGCTTTCATGGGCTGCGGCATTTTTTCGAACTTCTTCCAATAAAACAAGCTCCTCACTGATCAAATGGTCATTCGTCTCCGAAGGAAGTTCAAGTGTCCTGAAGGTAGGAATTCGCTTTTCGATTGGAATGACTGCGTCACAGCCGTATGTCAAATGAAAAGGAGTTTCACCTGTGGACGAGTGTATTGTTGTCCTGTGTGACCATAGGACACTCGGAAGTTTATCTGCCCAAGTGCTAGCAGCATTTCCGAGCTTCTTTTTGATCCCATCCAAGATGGTTCTGTTGGCCGCCTCGGCTAAACCATTTGTCTGTGGATGTTCAACAGAGCTAAAATAGTGAGTGATGTTTAGGTCGGCTGCTAATTGTTGGAAGTGAGATGCTGCGAACTGTGATCCATTGTCTGTGACTATGGCATGTGGAACTCCGAATCAAGAAATCACCTCTTTGACGAAGAAAGACTGAATCCGAGCTGTTGAGATTGTTGCTAATGGCATTGCTTCGATTATGTAGTGGACTTGAAGTAAACCGAGCGTTGACCGATCAAAACCTCATTGCTACGAGTGGTATGAAACTACAACAGGGTAAACGGTCGGACACTTACACCGAGCGAACTGGGTTGTTACATGTAGGTTACGTATTGATGAGGTTACCACCGGGCACAGGACTCTCAAATTTGATCCTTATCATTTACAGCCTCATCTAACCGTAACTACACTTAGATTCCCATAACTCTTGGTTAGATAAAACAACATTGGATAGAGTTTATCACTAACAGGGTTTATGGATATTATCTTATCATATCCTATACAAATCCTAGTTGAATTCTCCCTCTTTAGAAGCCTTATCAGAACGGCCCGTGAAACACAGGTAATCCCCTATAAGAACCACCATGCTATAGGGGCTAAGGTACGTCTTCTCATCCCTAAGTTGACACTAGCACACACATTGTTGACTAGGGAGAACCTGATTATCCCAACTGGATATTCAGAAATCCTAAAGAGTCCTACATTAACATCTTGACTGAGATCATTCTTCAAGGCTCTTCCATAGCTTTAAGGTTGATCTTGGTTAAGGACACGACATTGGCATCGTCTGTGGGAAACTGAATAACATATCATTCCCACCACCACCATGGTCACTACCAGAAGTCAGGTTGGTGATCTCCGTGAACGCATCGCTCGCACCCGTGGCAGGCCCAGGAATGCTAATGATAATGAGCCACAGCCTCACTCTGCGGGCGATCTGCGTGACCTCCTCAACCATAATCGTGGAAATAATGGGCAACCACCACGAAGATCTCATTCTGGGCCAGGGAATAACCCCCAACCACGAAACCAGTCGCAAGGCCAACCACCGCCAAACCAAAGCCAAAATCGTAGTGGAGCTCATGCTGTACACCCCCAAACACCACAATCTTCCCATCCTAGGGCTGGGAGCAATCCCCAACCCCTTCAGGTTTTACGTACCATACAGCCTCCACCACCACCCCCTCCAACACCACCTCCCTCTACCCATGGTGATTCAAGTAGCACAGCTCCTACCACACGAAACACTTCTAGAACCACTGGAACCCGAGCACACCATGGGCGAAACACCCAATGTACCCCTCCTATCCCACATAACCCTGATCATATAAGTACAACACCTAGAACCAGACTGAATCCAAGTAGATCTGCTCCGGGAAACTCTCGTCATAGCCATTCTATCAGCAGATCCTATGCAACTACTGCCTCCGCTCGGGCTCGGGAGCAAGAGATGATCAATATTCTTAATAGGCAGACCACTTTAATCGAACAACAAGGACGTGCTATTGTCGACCTTCAACAACAAGCTATGGCAAGGATTGCTCAAAATCAATCAACTTCTATTCCACCACAAAACCAACCAACCATAGACCCACAACCAGCTCCGATAATGCAGCTTCCCCCACTTAGTTTTCATGTTAACCCCTCCACGAATCAAGATCAGGTCGGTTTCCACCCTGGTCATCCTTTCACTCCATATATAATGGAATTTGAAACCCCTCAAGGATACTTGGGCCCCTCTAATGTGCCACATTATAACGGTCTGACTGACCCAGTGGACCATATTGTGTCTTATGAAGGGGCAATGAATTATTATGGAGGTGGTGAACAAATGAAATGCCGAGCATTTTCTATGACACTCGAACCCTCGGTTCTAAGGTGGTATTCGTCCCTCCCTCCCAAATCCATTAATTCTTGGGAGGAGATGAAGCGTGTATTTCTTAACAGATATACTGCTAGCTGCATTCAACCCAAATCCGACCATACCTTGGCATCTGTCACACAAAGGCCGGATTAACCACTGAAAGATTACTTATCACGTTTCCAAGCGGAAGCAAGTTCCGTTCCACGATTAGAGCCAGGAGTAGCAGTGCTACTATTCACACAAGGCTTGCAGTCTGGGGATTTCATAAAATCTCTGATTGGTAAACCTCCAAAGGATATGGCCGAGTTAAGACAACGATCAAATAAATTCATCAACTTGGAAGAATTTCACAAGGGACAGAAGTTCAGAGAAGATAGGCAATGAGCTGATCCTCAAGGACCGAACAAACAAAAATGTGACGAACGTTTTGGTGGGAGACAAGACAGAGATAGGAATGATCGAGACCGACGGGTTCCCCCAAGGAATAAGTTTCAAGATTACACTCCTCTAACAGTTCCGAGGAGTCAGATTTTAAGAGAAACTATGCAGACCGACTTACGCTCTGCCCAAAGACCACCGTCTTTACGAAAGGGAGCACAGCGTGATAGGTTGAAATACTGTGACTTCCACAGGGGCTATGGCCATACCACCGACAAATGTATCTGGCTGCGAGATCTGATCAAAGAGATGATCAGTGATGGCAAGTTACAGCAGTACATCAGAGATGCAGCTGGCCGAAGAAGCAGAAACAGATCTCAATCCCCAGTAAAATCTAAACGCCAGAGAAGTAGGTCACCAGATGATAGAAACGCAGGAAGACAGAAAACCGAATCCGTTCCAGTACCTGACGCGAACGCTAGCAAAAATGAATTCTTGGTTAACACTATTGCAGGAGGTTTTGCTGGAGGAGGGGAGAAAAAAGCTGACAGGAAGAAGTACATCAACCAAATCTTGGCAGTTAGCCAGAAACCGATTGCCAAAAGATCAACAAAAAACATTCCCATCGTTTTTGACGACGAAGATTTGGATCGAATCCTTCCGGGCCATAATGACCCCATGGTGATAACTGCTCTGATTGGCAATTACGAGGTAAAACAAGTTTTTATTGATCAAGGTAGTTCGGCGGATATAATGTTCTTCCCTTTATTCAAAGCTTTAAAACTCAGGGAGTGTAATCTCACCCCCTTTGAAGGAGAACTAATTGGTTTTACTGGAGACACGGTTGAGCCAAAGGGCTACATCCAACTTCCTGTAACTCTCGGACAACAACCTTCGGCTAGAACCGAGATAGTCAAGTTCTTGGTGGTTGATTGTCCAGCAGCATATAATGCCATACTTGGGAGAACCTCTTTGCAAGCATTTGGGGCAGTGGTATCAACAGTTCATTTGGCTATGAAGTTCGTTGGAACTGATGACAGAGTGGTAACGGTCAAAGCCGAACAAGATGCAGCAAGAAAATGTTACAATGCCAGCCTGGGGAAAGTAAAAAGCAAGGATCCGAGCAATCTGGAAAGAGTTTCTTTGGGTAAGGGAAATGTTAACCTGGCGGACCTGGATATGCGAGACCAATCCTACAGAAATAGACCGACCCCAAAGGGACAATGGGAGTTCTTGACACTATCTGACGACCCCCTCAGGCAAGTGAAAATCGGTTCTGATTTGCCTGCATGCGTTAAAGAAGAATTGGCCGCACTATTAATCATGAATAAAGATTTGTTCGCTTGGACATCAGCCGATATGCCAGGAATCGACCCTAATTTTATTTGTCACAAGTTAAGCATCATTCCGGGGTCGAAACCAGTGGCACAGTGTAAAAGGAAAGTTAGTGCGGAAAAGGCCGTAGCAATTGAGGAAAAAGTCGCTGAACTACTCCGAGCGGGTTTCATTAGGGAGATTGACTATACAGACTGGTTAGCTAACACCGTCTTGGTCAAAAAACCCAATGGAAAATGGCGAATGTGTGTTGACTACACAGACTTGAACAAAGTCTGTCCTAAAGATCAATACCCACTCCCTGTTATTGACAAACTCGTCGACAGTTCAGCTGGTTATAAACTTTTATCATTTATGGATGCTTACTCTGGTTACAACCAGATTCCAATGTTCCCGGCTGACTAGGACAAAACTGCATTTATCACCGATAGGGCAACTTACTGTTACAACGTTATGCCCTTTGGGTTGAAAAATGCGGGAGCTACTTACCAGAGGATGATGAACAAGATTTTTCAAGGTATGATCGGCTCGAACATGGAGGTGTACATAGATGACATCATTGCAAAAAGTAGACAGCAATAAAATCATGCCAAGGACCTCACAATAATACTTGACCGAGTGAGAAAATACTCCATGAGGTTGAATCCGGAGAAGTGTGTATTCGGAGTCCCAGCCGGTTCTTTCCTCGGTTTTATGTTAACCGAGAGAGGAATTGAGGCCAATCCAGATAAGTGCAAAGCAATCCTTGACATGAGGAGCCCAGCTAATCTTAAAGAAGTTCAACAACTCACGGGCCGAGTAGCGGCACTCTCCAGATTCTTGTCCCAAGCCGCTCGGAAAGCCTTGCTGTGGTACCAGCTCCTTAGGAAAAACATAGATTTCCTTTGGGACGAGCAATGTGAGCAAGCTTTTATTCAGTTAAAAGAGTACCTTTCTTGCCCACCGGTCCTCCACAGCCCTCTTCCTGGTGAGAACCTCATTCTATACATGTCAGTGGCCGAGGCGGCGGTCAGTTCAGTTTTGGTACGAGATGATTCAGGTACTGAAGCCCCAATATATTTCGTTAGCCGATCACTTCAAGGATCGAAATTGAGGTACCAGAAGCTGGAGAAACTTGCATATTGTTTGGTCACATCAGCTCGGAGATTGAGACAGTATTTCCAGGCACATAGAATATTGGTAAGAACCGCTCAACCTCTCAGACAGGTTCTTCACAAACCCGACCTAGCTGGCAGAATGGTCTCATGGTCTGTCGAACTTTCTGAATTCGACATTACCTACGAACCATGGAAAGCAATGAAATCTCAAGCGCTTGCTGATTTTGTTACTGAGTTCACAGATATCTCTTCGGACAACTCTCAAAATCTTTGGTCAGTTTATGTGGACGGATCAAGTAATAGAAAAGATGCAGGGGCTGGAGTCATCATTGAGAACCCCGAGGGATTGTGCATGGAATACTCATTGAAATTTGAATTTCAAACATCGAACAATCAAGCAGAATACGAGGCAGTTCTTGCAGGCCTCAAAATGGTTCACGAGTTCGGAGCAGAGCAAGTGTCAGTTTTCAGCGATTCACAACTGGTAGTTTCTCAGATCAAAGGTCAGTACTCGGCAAAGAAACCCATTTTACAAAAATATCTTGAAGAGGTAAAGCGAATCATCTCAAACTTTTCCGAATTTAACATTTCACATGTGCCGAGAGATTCGAATTCCAGAGCCGACATTCTGTCCAAATTGGCAAGTACAAAAGGATCGGAAAATAACAAAACACTGATACAAGAAACCATTCCCCGACCTAGTGTCATTCTGACGGTCTGATGAGCATTTTATTTCCCATTTTTCCTTGCATTATTTTACTCCTATTATTGATACTTGTTGCCTATTTGACATTGTTTAGCTTGATTTAGTGATTTAGAGTTTATTGGACTACTATTCTGAATATTGTTTAATTTGGGATTATTTAGCCTAATTAATTCTATTTCTATTTTCAGGTCATATTTGGCACAAGGGCTTTTTGGACATTTTGGGAATGAAGATTTAATGTTGGAAGAGAAGATATATGATGAAGTGAAGATTGTAATCTATCTTTAGGATTAGTTGAGATTTAGTTATATCTTTTAAGATTTAGATTTTATCTATAAGATATTTTTTAGATTTAATTTAGAGATAAGCTTTCCTTAGGATTTGGGCCCATGATTTAGGCCCGTTTTGTGATTTAAAAAGCTAAATTCGTGTAAACCCTAGGAGAGACCTTCCATTCACGTTTTTTACATTCTCTCTCATAGAGAAGGCTTAGTTTTGCTCTCCAAGCTTGTGGAGGCTGCTAGGGTTTCTCTCTCTTCCCTTTCTACACGTTTTTTGGTATTTTTCTTCATGGAAGGCTAAACTCTTAGGTTAAATCCCTTTGGTAATGTATCACATACTCTTGAGGTTTTATTCTTAATGCTATTTCGTTTTTATTCACTGTTTTCATGCTTATTGATATGTTATGGTTCGCTTAGTTCCATTCTATAGAGATAATCCATGTGTATGAATGCTTAATTTATGCAAACTCGTAAAAACTCCATGCTTTGGCTTTTAATGCTTAATTAGAGGTTTGAGTTTTGGGTGAGAATTGAATTTTCACTTAGTATTTAATTCTCACAAGTTGGACAGTGAAGAGGAAAGAAATTGATCTTTTGTGACCGATGATAGAGTTGTGAACGCGAGCCAAAGGGGTTTATCCGCTTTTCCTTATCTGTTTCTTCGTTTTGATTTAATTCTGTTTTGATTTCAATTATTCGATATTCAATACAAAAAAAAACCCCCCTGTTTTCTATGCATACTATGTGTTCGACCTTTTGCTTGATAAGATATTCCTTGGGAGACGACCTAGGAGTCACTTCCTAGTACTATACTTAAACTGTTTTTATCTGTATCGGGTACGGCCTCGATCAAATTTGGCGCCGTTGCCGGGGAATATCGGTTCTTGCCAAAGGTCATTAGTAGTTAGTTAGTGTCGTAGTTAGTATAGTTATTATAGTGTGTCGTGTCTGATTTAGGGTCTAATAGTCAATTCTGATAACCGGTTGAAGTTGCACTGTTTGCTGTTTTGCTATTTTGTTGCAATTAGTGTATTTGATTGATTCTGTGGTTGCTAGTTCACATAGTTGTGGGTGGAATTTTTGCACGAAAATTTATATCCACACTACTTTTATCATATAAAAAAGTTTTGAGGCACCACGATCACTCAGATCATCACTGGTTGTGAGTTCCAGAAAAATTTTCCAAGTTTTAGCAGCACTTTCTTCAAATCGTCGCAACTTTTGACCCGTAACTCGGAATTTGACGAATTTTATATCAAATCGAAGGGAATTTTCTGAATAATCTGATTTTTCTCACTTTGTCAGAAAACTCCTTCATCTGGATCCTGAAAAAGCCGTTTTACTATTTCTTTTTTATTTTACAAGTTTTATTTTCTTAGTTTTTGGTCTCTGATTTAATTGTTTGACTTGGTTCCCTTTTGAATTTTGTCCTCAAACTTTTTGTGGTATGTTTTCATGATTTTAGGGTGCTGAAAAAAATAAAGAAAAAATTTTAAAAAAATAAAAAATTTTGTTGCCTATTTTGGTCATGTATATTAGTGACAGTTTGCTATGCTTAATGGTGTTCTGTTCAGTACATGACTAGGGGCAACCCAAGCTACTTTCATCCATATAACCCTGAAATTGATAGAACTTATCACAGACTAGTTAGACAAAATAGGAACCAGTCCATAGGTAGTGAGTCTATTGAGTCTTTACATAGTGAGTCTGCTTCTTTTTCTTCTATTCCTATAAATTCTGATTCTTATTCTGATTATTCTGAAAATATGGCTCAACCTCCACCACGTGAGAGGACATTGAGGGAGCTGGCTGCACCTGATTTCACTATTGAAGATTTGTGCATCCAGTATCCCGATGACCCGTATGAGCTAAGGTTTGGACTAATTCATTTGTTGCCCAAGTTTAATGGTCTTGCAGGTGAGGATCCTCATAAACATCTCAAGCAGTTCCATATTGTCTGTGCTACTATGAAACCACATGATGTGCAAGAGGATCATGTTTGTCTTAAGGCATTCCCACACTCCATAGAGGGGCTAGCCAAGGATTGGTTGTACGATCTGGCCCCTGGTTCTATCACAGTCTGGGATGACCTGAAGAGGGCATTTTTGGAGAAATTCTTCCCTGCATGCAGAACAACAGCAATCCGAAAGGATATATCAGGCATCAGGCAACAAAGTGGAGAAAGTCTCTATGAGTATTGGGAGAGATTCAAGAGATTGTGTGCGAGCTGCCCCCACCATCAGATCTCGGAGCAGTTGCTTATTCAATATTTCTATGAAGGTCTCAACCTCATGGAGAGAAACATGCTTGATGCTGCAAGTGGTGGTGCCCTAGGAGACATGACACCTTTAGAAGCCAGAGTCAAGATTGAGAAGATGGCTTCCAATTGTCAACAATTCCATGCAAGGGGCAACAGCGATGCAATCATAGTGAGAGGAGTGAATGATGTTGGCACAAGTTCTGGTAAGGTTGAGAAGCTTGAACAGAAGATAGATTCACTTACAACTTTGGTCACTCAATTGGCCATCAACCAGAAGAAGTTGTCCCTGCCTTCTAGATTATGTGGCATATGCACATCCGCTGAGCACCCCACAGATGCATGCCCTTCTGTGCAGCAGCAACCAACGACTGGTGCTGACCAACCTGAGGCATATGCCGCCAACATCTTCAATAGTAGAAACCAGCAGCCACAGAACTTTGATCTCTCTACCAATAGATACAACCCTGGTTGGAGGAACCATCCCAACCTGAGATGGTCTGATCAGCAGCAACCTTCACAGGTTCAATTTCAGAACAATTCTAGACCACCATATGTACCTCCTCCAGTCCAGCAACAGAGACAACAACAGGCTAATTCTGCACCATCAGCTCCTACTACTGAGCAGCATCCTTCATTGGAAGAGCTGATGAAACAGATGACCATGCAAAATCTCCAATTCCAACAGGAAACTAGAGCATCCATTCAAAGACAAGAGGCCTCCATTCAATCTTTGACCAATCAGATGGGACAGATGGCAACAGCAATCAACACTATGCAATCTCAGAATTCTAACAAGTTGCCATCCCAAACAGTGATCAATCCAAACCAGAATGTGAGTGCTATTAGTCTAAGGTCAGGGAAGCAGATTGTCACACCCACACCAGAATCTGACCTCAACAAAGATGATCTAGTTTCAACCAACAAGAAGAGCCAAATGGTCGAGGAGAGTGAGCACACAAGTACCAGAAAATCCCATCCAGCTCAGCCTTCCACAAGCACAACACCTGCTGCTGCCCAACAACCACCCCCCATTCCTCTTCCTTTCCCACCAAGGGGGGTGACTCAAAGCAAGAAAATGGAAGAGATTGACAAAGAGATACTTGACACATTCAGGAAGGTGGAAGTCAACATACCCCTTCTTGATGCAATCAAGCAGATTCCAAGGTATGCAAAGTTCTTGAAGGATCTATGCACACACAAACGGAAGCTCAAGGGCAATGAGAGGATCAACATGGGAAGAAATGTCTCTGCTCTTATAGGTAAACCCGTCCCTCATATTCCTGAAAAGTGTAAGGATCCTGGAACTTTCTCTGTGCCTTGTATCATAGGTAATACTAAATTTGAGAATGCTTTGCTAGATTTAGGAGCATCTATTAATGTTATGCCTATGTCTGTTTTCAAGTCTCTTTCACATGGACCTCTTCAACCTACGGGTGTGGTTATTCATTTGGCAAATAGATCTACTGCCTACCCCGCAGGTTTGATAGAGGATGTCTTGGTTCGGGTTGAAGAGCTTATCTTTCCTGCTGATTTTTATATTCTTGATATGGAAGAGGACACCTCTCGTAGTGTTGTCCCTATCATATTAGGGAGACCATTTTTGAAAACAGCCCGAACCAAGATAGATGTGCATGCAGGTACACTTTCCATGGAATTTGATGACAGTGTGGTTCGATTCAATATTTTTGATGCTATGAAACATTTTTCTGATGACCACTCTGTTTTTCATGTTGACTTGATTGATGATCTGATTGATGAGCATGTTCTAGACTTTTTGCATGATTATGATTTGCCATCTTTCACTAGCTCATTTACTTGTTCTGCATGTTCTGATTCCGAAATGTGCACTGCATGCATTGAAATTGACTAGTTTTTAAATTCTGCTACTGCATATGTTGATTCATATGATATAGATTCAGATCATGCTAACCCCATTTCTGTTTTGCATGAGTCTAATTCACTTGTTCAGGTGCAGGCGGCAGAATCCAATTCTGCTGCTCCTTTAGTTCCATCTGTGATGCAGGCACCTTTATTGGACCTGAAACCCCTTCCTCCTCATCTCAAATATGCTTACTTGGAGGCTGAGCAGAAACTTCCAGTGATCATCTCTACCTCCCTTTCTGTTGATCAAGAGAAGAAGCTGTTGGATGTGATTAGAGCAAACAAAAGGGCAATAGGATGGACTTTGGCAGACATACCTGGTATTAGCCCCTCCATGTGCATGCATCGGATTTTATTGGAGGATGGGGCTAAACCAGTGAGACAACCCCAGAGACGGTTGAACCCCCAGATTTCTTATGTGGTGAAGAAAGAGGTCACCAAGCTGCTGCAAGCTGGCATTATCTACCCCATTTCAGACAGCACTTGGGTAAGCCCGGTTCAAGTAGTTCCCAAGAAGTCTGGGGTGACAGTTGTCAAAAATGAGAAGGATGAGCTGATTCCCACTAGAGTGCAGAACAGTTGGAGAGTCTGCATTGATTATAGGAAGCTCAACCAGGCGACCCGCAAGGATCACTTTCCTCTTCCCTTCATTGATCAGATGTTGGAGCGTCTGGCAGGTAAATCTCACTATTGCTTCTTAGATGGTTTCTCTAGTTATTTCCAAATCTGTATTGCACCAGAGGACCAACATAAGACTACATTTACCTGTCCTTTTGGTACATTTGCTTATAGGAAGATGCCTTTTGGCCTATGCAATGCTCCTGGCACTTTTCAAAGATGTATGATGAGTATTTTTAATGACTTACTTGAGCATTGCATAGAGGTCTTCATGGATGATTTTAGTGTATATGGTTCCTCTTTTGATGCATGTCTTGATAGTTTGTCTAAGGTGCTTAATAGGTGCATTGAGACTAACCTTGTCTTGAATTTTGAAAAATGTCATTTTATGGTAGAACAAGGCATAGTCTTAGGGCACATTATTTCGCATAAGGGCATAGAGGTTGACCCTGCTAAGCTGCATGTAATATCACATTTGCCTTACCCCTCTTGCGTGCGAGAGGTGCGTTCTTTTCTTGGCCATGCAGGTTTCTATCGCAGGTTTATTCAGAACTTTAGCAAGATAGCCCTTCCACTATCCAACTTGCTTCAAAAGGATACCGCATTTGAGTTTGGAGACCAATGCAAGAAAGCATTTGATGAGCTAAAGAGAGCACTCACCACCACTCCCATCATCCAACCACCTGACTGGACTCTCCCATTTGAGCTCATGACCGATGCCTCGAATTATGCTTTGGGAGCAGTTCTCTCCCAAAGGGTTGGTAAGATGTCTCATGTGATTTATTATGCATCTAGGACTTTAGATTCAGCACAAGTTAATTACACCACAACTGAAAAAGAGTTGTTAGCCATTGTCTTTGCACTTGATAAGTTTAGATCATATCTATTAGGTTCTAAGGTTGTGGTGTATACTGATCATGCTGCTCTGAAGTATCTTTTGAAAAAGACAGATTCCAAACCTAGGTTGATTAGATGGATGTTTCTCCTCCAGGAGTTTGATCTTGAGATTCAGGATCGGAGTGGTGCACATAACCTTGTCGCAGACCACTTGAGTAGAATAGAGAGAGAGGAGGATGCATTTCCTATCCGGGATGACTTCCCGGATGAGAAGCTTTTAGTTTTGCATGTTTCACATCCCCCTCCCCTTATTCCTTGGTTTGCTGATATTGTAAATTATATAGTTGCATCTGTTTTTCCACCCTTGGCATCCAAAGCTCAAAGAGACAAATTGAAGAGCGATGCCAAGTATTATGTATGGGATGACCCCTATTTGTGGCGTTTTTGCAGTGATCAGGTCATTCGCAGGTGCATTCCAGACCAGGAGATCCAATCGGTTCTCCAATTTTGCCATGCTTCACCAGTTGGAGGCCACCTTGGCACTCAAAGGACAGCACGAAAGGTGCTGGATTCTGGATTTTATTGGCCTACCATCTTCAAGGATGCAAGCAAAATCTGCAGCTCATGTGAGCAATGTCAAAGGGAAGGAGGCACCCTATCTTGGAGGCAACAGATGCCGCAACAACCTATGTTGTTCTGTGAGGTGTTTGATGTCTGGGGTATAGATTTCATGGGCCCCTTTCCTGTTTCTTTTGGTTTTTATTATATCTTACTTGCTGTGGATTATGTATCCAAATGGGTGGAAGCTAAGGCCACCAGGACTAATGATGCTCAAGTTGTTGTAGATTTTGTCAGGACTAATATCCTTTGCAGGTTTGGCATACCTAGAGCCATAGTCAGTGATCAAGGCACACACTTCTGCAATAGATCCATGCAAGCTTTGCTCAAGAAGTATGGGGTTGTGCACAAAGTTTCTACACCATATCACCCCCAAACCAATGGGCAAGCTGAGATTTCAAACAGAGAGATCAAGCGGATTTTGGAGAAGATGGTGAAGCCTAATAGAAAGGATTGGAGCACACGATTGGAGGATGCTCTATGGGCCCATCGGACTGCTTACAAGGCACCCATAGGGATGTCACCTTATCGGGTTGTTTTTGGTAAGGCATGCCACCTGCCTGTGGAGATAGAGCACCGTGCATATTGGGCTGTGAAGCAATGTAACTTAGCTCTTGATCAAGCGGGTGAGGAGAGGAAGCTGTAGTTGAGTGAGCTAGATGAGATCCGTTTGGAGGCCTATGAGAATTCCAAGTTCTACAAAGAGAAGACCAAGAAGCTCCATGATAGCTCAATTTGCAGAAAGGAGTTCTTGGTTGGTCAAAAAGTGATGCTCTACAACTCTAGGCTTGGACTCATGAGTGGAAAGCTCCGCTCTAAATGGATTGGACCGTTTGTAGTCACCCAGGTGTTTCCTTATGGCACTGTGGAGATCAAGAGTGAGTCCACAGACAAGAGCTTCAAAGTCAATGGCCACCGACTCAAGCCTTTCCTCACTACCCCTTCTTTGGATGATGCACCTGTGGAGGAAGCCTCATTGGTCGACCCCATTTTTGACCCACCATGATTTAGGGAGTCTTCTTTTCTCCTTCTTTACTACTTTTATTCCACTTGTCTATATCTGTCTGATTCTGCTATTTGTTTTACATTGAGGACAATGTGTGATTTAAGTGTGGGGGGGAGAGTAGCTTAGGTTGCATATTTTTGCTTTGATTTTTTTAGGTTTTGCTAAGTTTTGGGCATTTTCTTGCATGTTTTTGCTTCATTTTAGTAGAGTCTTGGTATCTTGTGTCTGAATTCATGCATTTCTGTGTGTAAAGTTGCTTTTGATAATTAAGAGGTGGTAACACTGTGATAGAATTGTCCCTTTTGTGAGGATTTGAGCCTTAATTGTGGGTGGATTGCTATATATGCCACCTAATTTTTCTTTCATGTGTGATTGCACTCTGGATTACTTGCACTCTAGAACTTGACTTGACTCTTGTTGATACTTGATATTCCCATGCACATTTTGAAATGATTTAGGCATTGTTTTTTTTTCTTGAATAAGCCACTAGCCATATGAGCCTACCTTGAATGAATTTATCCTTTGATAGCCCCTTTGAGCCTTTATATCCCTTTTCTTTGTTCTTTAGCTCATTACAAGCCTATGACTGAAAAACCATGATTATCCTAACCTTAGGGAATGTTGGAGCTTTGGAATTGTTTTGGGAATGGGTATTAAGTAAGCGAGGGTGCTTTGTTCTTCATCTCTTGTGAGTTCTGGGTTTTGCCTCTATGGTCGGTGATGTAATTATGGCTTTATCTCATTATGCCATTTTTGTTGTTTCTTCTTCCCTTTCGTTCATGAAGTTCTGCAATGAAAAAAAAATTGAAAAAATGAATGATGAAAAAAAAAAGAGGAAGAAAAAAAAAAGAAAAAAAAAGAAAAAAAATGGAATAAAAGGTTGATTGAGGCATAGAGGATTGGAATTAGAGGTTGTTGTTATGTTTATCATTTCATTTTGGGGTGGATTGTGCTTATTTTTTTTACTTATTCCCCATTGCTCCTTTATTTCCTTGGGTTTTAGCTACATTTCCCATATTTTTATCCTACCTTGTCCTTGGCCCCATTACAACCCTGAAAAGACCTTTTGATCTTAATGTGCATGTGTATTGATTGTTGATGTTAGAGGCTTGTCAAGCTTATGGTTGTGTTTGTTTTTCATGATGTGCCTTGAGTGTAAACACTGATTAACCTTAAACACTTGAGTGTAAACACTATTGAGTGATCCTTGTGAGTTTCTATCATCTTTGTGACTACCCTCTTGATGTCATTGGTTTTCTTTCCATATTTGAAATAATTGGATGATGTTCATGAATGCCTTGATTCTTTGGTCCTTATTTTCTTCGTGTGCTCGATTTTGCCCATTTCTTTGCATTTCATAGAATTCATTGTGAAGTATGTAATCTCTTAGGTTTGCATTCATTAGTTTTAGTAATCTTGTTACATGATTCACTTTGGTGCATATTGATTTTCTCAGTCCTAATTCTTAGTTTTGCCCAGGAGTGCAAAAGGATAAGTGTGGGGGTATTTGATGAGCATTTTATTTCCCATTTTTCCTTGCATTATTTTACTCCTATTATTGATACTTGTTGCCTATTTGACATTGTTTAGCTTGATTTAGTGATTTAGAGTTTATTGGACTACTATTTTGAATATTGTTTAATTTGGGATTATTTAGCCTAATTAATTCTATTTCTATTTTCAGGTCATATTTGGCACAAGGGCTTTTTGGACATTTTGGGAATGAAGATTTAATGTTGGAAGAGAAGATATATGATGAAGTGAAGATTGTAATCTATCTTTAGGATTAGTTGAGATTTAGTTATATCTTTTAAGATTTAGATTTTATCTATAAGATATTTTTTAGATTTAATTTAGAGATAAGCTTTCCTTAGGATTTGGGCCCATGATTTAGGCCCGTTTTGTGATTTAAAAAGCTAAATTCGTGTAAACCCTAGGAGAGACCTTCCATTCACGTTTTTTACATTCTCTCTCATAGAGAAGGCTTAGTTTTGCTCTCCAATCTTGTGGAGGCTGCTAGGGTTTCTCTCTCTTCCCTTTCTACACGTTTTTTGGTATTTTTCTTCATGGAAGGCTAAACTCTTAGGTTAAATCCCTTTGGTAATGTATCACATACTCTTGAGGTTTTATTCTTAATGCTATTTCGTTTTTATTCACTGTTTTCATGCTTATTGATATGTTATGGTTCGCTTAGTTCCATTCTATAGAGATAATCCATGTGTATGAATGCTTAATTTATGCAAACTCGTAAAAACTCCATGCTTTGGCTTTTAATGCTTAATTAGAGGTTTGGGTTTTGGGGTGAGAATTGAATTTTCGCTTAGTATTTAATTCTCACGAGTTGGACAGTGAAGAGGAAAGAAATTGATCTTTTGTGACCGATGATAGAGTTGTGAACGCGAGCCAAAGGGGTTTATCCGCTTTTCCTTATCTGTTTCTTCGTTTTGATTTAATTCTGTTTTGATTTCAATTATTCGATATTCAATACAAAAAAAACCCCCCCTGTTTTCTATGCATACTATGTGTTCGACCTTTTGCTTGATAAGATATTCCTTGGGAGACGACCTAGGAGTCACTTCCTAGTACTATACTTAAACTGTTTTTATTTGTATCGGGTACGGCCTCGATCACGGTCTCATTATCTCAGTCATGGATGGACCCAATTCTTACTTATTTGCAACATGGGTTCATCCCCCAAGATCAGTCGGAGGCTCGGAAATTAGTTAAAAAGGCCGCTCAGTACACAGTTCTAAATGGAGTCTTGTACAAGAGAGGTTTGGATCCCCCATGCTCAGATGTGTCAACCCATCCCAAGCTGAGGAAATATTGGAAGAGATTCACGGTAGAATTTGCAGTCACCATGTGGGAGGAAAGTCCTTGGCAAGAAAAGTAATCCGAGCAGGCTATTTTTGGCCTACACTGCAGAAAGATGCTATGGAACATGTCAAGAAATGTACTCAGTGCCAATTTCATAGTGACATCTATCAAAAACCTGCTGAAGAGTTGCACTCTCTAGGTGCACCTTGGCCCTTTTACCAATGGGGCATGGACATCATCGGAAAATTCCCCACCGCACCAGGCCAGTTTAAGTTTGCAGTAATGGCTATTGATTACTTCACCAAGTGGATCGAAGCAATGCCATTAGCAACAATCTCAACAGCTCGGATTCAGTCTTTCTTCGTCAAAGAGGTGATTTCTCGATTCGGAGTTCCACATGCCATAGTCACAGACAATGGATTACAGTTCGCAGCATCTCACTTCCAACAATTAGCAGCCGACCTAAACATCACTCACTATTTTAGCTCTGTTGAACATCCACAGACAAATGGTTTAGCCGAGGCGGCCAACAGAACCATCTTGGATGGGATCAAAAAGAAGCTCGGAAATGCTGCAAGCACTTGGGCAGATAAACTTCTGAGTGTCCTATGGTCATACAGGACAACAATACACTCGTCCACAGGTGAAACTCCTTTTCGTTTGACTTACGGCTGTGACACAGTCATTCCAATCGAAAAGCGAATTCCTACCTTCAGGACACTTGAACGTCCTTCGGAGACGAATGACCATTTGATCAGTGAGGAGCTTGTTTTATTGGAAGAAGTTCGAAAAAATGCCGCAGCCCATGAAAGCAAAATGAAGGAGCGGCAGGCTCGGGAATACAACAAGAAGGTTCGTCCAAGAAGCTTTGAAGTTGGTGACTTAGTCCTTCGTCAAGCTGACATTGGCAAAGGAAATGCTGGAGTCGGAAAACTTCAACCAAAATGGGAAGGACCATATCGAGTGAAGGCTAAATCTGGATCTGGGGCATACAAACTGGAGTCTCTCTCCGGCATGGAAATCGGTAACACATGGAACGTTGCCAAACTCAGAGCTTATTACAGTTAAACTCATACTTTGTTTTTTCACTTTTTATAGTTAGGTAAATTTATTGCTCAGTAATGATTAGGTCGAATAAACGAAGGATAACATCCTTCTTAGATTAGTGACAATTGTTAGGAATTAGATTGATAGGAATTTGTTAACAGATGAGCAACTTCATTTTTTGTTTATCAATAAATACATCAATTTATTCGTAATCCTCGTTTGAACATTGTGAAGTAACATGCGACTCATTTGCTTCGGCTAGCCACCGAGCCAAATCGAAGTACAACTCCTAACAAGAGTTCAGCAATGTACTCATAGAACACCCGAATCCAGGAAACTACTTTCCTTATTTCGCGGTCCGAGGATCCCACTTCGGCTAAAATTGGCGATCCAAGTTCTACTCACAATGAATTGTATATTTATAAATTCTCAAAACTTATCTTACAACTCGTTAATTGGCAAACACTGGAAGCGTGACGAACGCAATAATAATACGTCAAATAAAGTTTTCATTATCATATATCACAAGATGATTTAAACTGTTCAAAATGACGCTCGAATAACACGAGCAATCGAAAGACTTAGCAAATTGTTCAGCGTAACAAAAGGTTAAAGACAAGTTGTAGCGACGTTAGCAAGTTAAAAACGCTAAGAAAACAGCGAGCAAAAGGAAAATCAACAAAACAACAAAGATTAAAAAAGTTCAACATCACTCCTCAATGTCAGATAAAACTACGTTTGAATCATCAAAGTTTGGCGCCTCAGTCAACTCCTCAAGGGGATTGGAAAGATCTTCCGCCTACAGATCTACCTCGGCCCTGGTCTCAAGGTCGATCAACTTCCCCTCCTGAACAGCATGAAATGGATGAGCCCCGACCACCCTGATCTCTAATTCAGGGTTCAAAAATTGAACTTGCTTGATGGCCGAGACAAAGGAGTCATCCACTGCTTTTCCCCAATTGTAAAAGTTAGTTGCTGCCTTCTTCTTGTGGGAAAGTGCTTTCTCCCTTAACTTCCGAGCAATTGCTACAGACTTTTCAACCTCAGATTTTAGTTCATCCAACTTCGGCTGATGCACCTGGAGTTCCTTCTTCAGAGTCTCCTCGGCTTCCTTCTTCTTAACTTCAGCTGCTTTTTGAGAAACCTTTAAGGAATCTCTCTCCTTAACCAATTCCTCGTCGGCCTTCAGGTTCTCCAGTTCATTCTTCACTCGAATCAACTCATCCGAGAGACTAGCCTCTTGAGCAGCTGCTACCTCACGAGCTTCCTTTTGATCAACATTGTAACCAGAAAAGAGTCCCTCCGGGTGCTTAGCCAAAAAATAGGCGAGATTGGCACCTCGAAGAAAGTATTTTGCAAAGGTCATATTGCAACGAGACCACTCATCAACACTCAAATTTCCAAACTTGGAACAGTCAGCCTCAGATAAGATATATTTCCCAAACCTCTCATCAAACTGCTGATCCCATATAGATGTTTCCCGAGAGATCGGAGCAGAAGTTGGAGCAACATCAGCAGGAGTAGCAGTAGTTCGAATACTTGGTCCTTCAGCTCTTGGGTTGGCACCCTCCGGAACTTTCTCTTTTCCCTTATCCAGTCGTCGGCGACGGAGTAAAGGTTGGATAGGAGAAGTAGCTTGAACTTGACCACTAGGGGCCACTGAAACAGTTGAAGCAAAAGCAACCACGTTTGTGGCTTGGTGAGGAGAAGTCTCAGGAGCCGAGGCAGAAGGAGTAGGGGTGGAAACACTCAGGCTTGGAGTGCTCAGACTCGAAGATCCTGAAGTAGCAGATGTCTTCCTCTTCTTGCCACCTTGAACAAGAGCTGCCATACGATCAGCCATTTTTTCTGCAAAGGAAACAAAGAAACATTAGAGCCGTTCAATTCACAAATATAAAAGCAAAAAATAAAGCACTATACCAAGCTCGGTTTTAACGTCCGAAGACGGGATGTTCACGATATCCCTCGTCTCTATCATGCCAACTTTCTGCAAATACCTTTCAACCTCCCGACACACATCCTTTTCATACTCAGCAAGTTCTTTCCACTCTGATGAGTATGAAGCAATTGATCGGTTGAAGAAGTTGGCACTCCATTGGAGAGGAAATCAGGGAAGCGATCGTCTTTCCCCCAACCGAGTAAACCAGCAGACGCCATTACCAGTAAAATTATACTTAAAGAAAAAAGGTTTAAAGCCCTTCCATGATTCTGAGTATTTTGTGAAAAGAGCGTATCCCCTACGAGATTTCAGCGAAACCCAGGGTTTCTTTGCCGAACCTTTCTCGAAGGAATTACACTGAGGAGCAAAAATGTGAAAAAAGATGTTAAGGTTGCAACTCCAATTCATAGCTGAGTAGACTTGTTCAAAGGCTTTTACAAATGCCCAAGCATTTGGATGTAATTGAGAAGGAGCCACTCTTAAGAAATTCAAAACGCCCATCTCAAAATCGGTAAAAGGCATTCTTATCCCAAGCCGAGTAATCACTTCTTCGTAAAAATAGAAAGCAGTACTACCGTCCGGAATTTTGGTACAAACTCTCTCGTTCTCACCCACTGGAGTAATGGAATACAAACTACCAGTATTGTCTCCCGGACACGGCAAAATTATTGCTCGAGTTTGATCTAGTGATTGTTGTGTTGTAAGCTCGGATTGTGTACCAAGGACCTCTCGGTCCACCCATTCATATTCAGCCCAATCCGTCGGAAGTGGGTAGAGATCAGGATTAGTAACGCACTTCCTCTTCATACCTGAGGAAAAGGGGGCACACTTGGAGTCAGAACCACAAAAACTTGATTATGTCTGATCAAATACTTACGGTCGGTTGGGAAACACCTCCCTTTCTGGGCAGAATTTCCCCAAACCAATTGAAATGTCTAATACCTCTATGCTGCCTCCTTAACTTCCGTTGTTCTACTCTCTCGGCGATCCTATAGTGAATCACACCCTGTCTGAACTCTCTCAAAGTCCGAGGGAAATGCATGGATATTGGTTCAACACAAATTTCTGTGTTCCCTTCATTATATGTTCTTGGCACATCAGAGTTTACGGATTCCTCACTCATGGTAAATGACGCTCTAATACCAACCCTAAGAGGTTAGGTGCAGAAAAGTATAAAGTAAACCTAAGAGATACTACAACGATCACTCAATAGGTGGTAAAGCGGATAAAGAATTGCAAAGGGCAAGTGGGGGATAACAGCAACACCAACAACAGCAACGATTTGGGGTTTTCACTAAACCCAGAAAGCAAACCCCAGAAAGCAAACCCCAGAAAAACAAACAGCACCCATAAAACCCAGAAAAGTAGACGAACTCAATAAACCCAGAAAAATAAATAAACCCAAAAATGGAGAACCCAAGAACGATCTTTTCAAAAATCAGAGGAGAAGGGCCAGTAAAAATACTTGAAAAACAAAATCCTACACAAACACAGTAAGAAAGCAAAAGCAATCGCATGCAAGACATCCCAGAAAGAAGAACATGCAAGACAGTATTCAGAGAAGAAATTTGATCAGAAAAAGAAAGAGTACGGTACCTTCTAGCCAAGAAGTATCAAGCAATACGAAATCAACAAAGAAGTGCACTCGGTATATGGTGAAGAGAATCGAGGCAACAAGAACGTCCTTGGAAGTTTCTGGCTCTGTTGGACAAAGATTTCAGAGAAATGAGAAAATAAGAAGAAAGAGAGTTCAAAAAATGCTTGAAGAAGTGAGTAAGTGAAAAAACCGCCCTTTGATATTCTTTCTAAAACTTCCCTCCACTATCTCAAAAGGTTTGGGCCTAAGGCGGAAAAAGCCCATTTAGCATTGAAAATGGAGTACGTGGCACCTCTGATTGATTTGAAATCATAACATTACATTTTCCAATAAAGTTAAGGACATGCGTAAGCACAGGGAGAAGCGGAAGGTCACTCTGGGGTCAATCAAACGACAGCCTTGGTCAAAGTACAAAAAATGCTCGGACCTTTCTTTCAATCATCAAAAGTTTAGTCGGAAAATGATCCGTTCGTCTCAGAAGCTCGGCTGGGCTCAAATCACCCAACCGAGCTTGGGGGGCTTATGTAGTGGACTTGAAGTAAACCGAGCGTTGACCGATCAAAACCTCATTGCTACGAGTGGTATGAAACTACAACAGGGTAAACGGTCGGACACTTACACCGAGCGAACTGGGTTGTTACATGTAGGTTACGTATTGATGAGGTTACCACCGGGCACAGGACTCTCAAATCTGATCCTTATCGTTTACAGCCTCATCTAGCCGTAACTACACTTAGATTCCCATAACTCTTGGTTAGATAAAACAACATTGGATAGAGTTTATCACTTACAGGGTTTATGGATATTATCTTATCATATCCTATACAAATCCTAGTTGAATTTTCCCTCTTTAGAAGCCTTATCAGAACGGCCCGTGAAACACAGGTAATCCCCTATAAGAACCACCATGCTATAGGGGCTAAGGTACGTCTTCTCATCCCTAAGTTGACACTAGCACACACATTGTTGACTAGGGAGAACCTAATTATCCCAACTGGATATTCAGAAATCCTAAAGAGTCCTACATTAACATCTTGACTGAGATCATTCTTCAAGGCTCTTCCATAGCTTTAAGGTTGATCTTGGTGAAGGACAGGACACTACTCTTATCAAAGTTTTTCTAATTAAGGCACTTAGAAATTGGGGAACAATCGGGGATGTTACACATACACCGAAAGTAAAAGGAAATGAATAAACGAAAATGGGATAAAATTGGATAAGATAATGGTAATGGACAAGCGATGTATGTAGGCCTTCGATTTGGTGGAGACATACATCGTGATTGGTGTATGTATGTAGGCCTTCGATTTGGTGGAGACATACATACACCGAAAGTAAAAGGAAATGAATAAAGGAAAAAGGGGATAAAATTGGATAAGATAATGGTAATGGAAAAGCGATGTATGTAGGCCTTCGATTTGGTGGAGACATACATCGTAATTGGTGTATGTACGTAGGCCTTCGATTTGGTGGAGACATACATACACCGTAAATATAAGGAAAAGAATAAGGGAAAAGGTAAGGGGTTAAAAAGGGATTTCTGTGGAAACAGGGAGTTAATTAAAAGGGAATCATAAGTTGAAGATGGATTAAATAAAAGGGAACCGACACTTGTAAAATGATGGAATTGGAAAATGTGGTATGCTTGTGATGAAATTGTTCTTATGTGAATTAAATTGCTAATTGTGTTTGGCCTGGTTAGTTGTTAAGTTTATCTAGAAACTGCTTTTCTATTTCATGTGCAATGCTCACTCCCTTACCATTTTTCAGGTACAGAGATTGAGTTAGCACAGCCCCCGGCCGAGCAGGAGTGCTCTCCCTCACAGGGAGAGTAGGGTTATTATTGGGATTAGGATGTTATTTTTGGCATAGCAATGTGTTGAGCATCATGCTAGTTGCACCTAGTATTTATTTTCCGCTTAAACTCTGATAACTGATACAGGATATTATATTTTATGCCCATGGGGCTGTTATATGATATGTGCATGAGATGAAGCCCTGTTGGCTGTTGGTTGTTTATATTGATGATGTTATTCATAGGTTAAAATTTGGAAAAGTACGAAAAACAGGCAAAACTCCGTCCGTTTGACGGGTGATTTTATTATATTAAAAAGGAATTTTTAAGTACACATTTTAATACTTGGGAATTAAGGGTAGTAATTATTAGGGTGTTACATGGTAGTACTATCCATTCTTACAATTTGAAACATTAATTGTGACACCCTTTTCCCAGACCAAGTAAATATTACAATAGTTAAGTATTACTTGATAAATTATATGGACTTGTGATTATATAAGAAAATGTGGATATAAAATTTTCTTTTCCTAGGCGGGTGCACAAATCCAAACATGGAATTCTTGGAGAAGGAATTCTATATCATTTTAAACAATTGTGTTGAATTCGGCATTCTCTAAAACCTTTTCACAAATTGGATAGCATTCGTGTTGAAATCATATTTATCCGATAGAAAGTAAGCGATGCCATCTTTTCTTTCGTTAGTAAAATTGTTACCATTTAATTCCTTTGTAGCCGAATTCTTTAAATAGGTTAAATCAGAGTAAGCAGAAATTGTAGGATTATGTAACCAATAGTAGTATAAACATAGATTATATAAATATATAGGTGAAAAGAGTCAAGTGATACATAGTCCCAGCATAAGTCTCCAAGATCCATATACAAGTCCATAAAGACCTATGTCATAAATAAAACCATGACCCTAGAGTACTCAAAGGTATATCTACAATATATACATCTCAAAAATATATAGACTCTAGAGATGGTCACATAGATCTGGTAATGGCAGTAGTAGTAGTGATGGTAGTAGCAGTCTCCAGGTAGCAAAAGAAAACATCATCATCATCAACAGCAGTAGCAGCAGCAGAATCTCCTTCACAACATCCCCACAACGGATCCCCTGATCCTCATCATGTACCATATACACGCACCTAGGGATCATCATCCCTCCACTGACTCCCGGTGGAATGAACGACAGGCTCGCCTCCGCTCTCGTCCTCCACAGGATCCTCCTCGATCTCATCCGATGGAGAGTGTACCCTACCACTGGGTACGGGGTCAGGATATGGTGTGACCCTGACTGGACTCCTCGGATCAGAAGGGGAAGTATCCTCGCGGTCAACTCTCGAGGAAAAAGGGTGTGAGCGGGTAGGTCTGAAACGAAAATTGTGATAAGAGCGAGCTGGCCGTGTGGGAGGTGGTCCATGATATGTGTAAAACGGGGGTACGTGCATAGTGTATATGATGGGGATCCTAAATCTACGAGGACGAAATCGAATCAGCGGGTTTGGGTGGTAGAAGGTAATCTCTACCTCTCCCTCGAACACCGCGCGATGGTCCTCATAGATCCATGTGCCACTAGGAAGTGGCCGGATCTCGATGCAAGCGATGTATCGAGACATCACCTACGAGGGCATAGGGGTAAGCATTTCTATACACATAATCAACAGAGCAGAAATACATGATTAATATAAAGGTATAAACATGCAACAATAAGCAACAAACACATTTAGCACTTAGCAGAAATATGATGCAAGTAGGATGCTCATACTTGTTTCATTTATTACACTTAGTTTAAATGAGTGGCATGATGTATGAATTTAGCTCTCAAGCCTATCTCCATCAATCTATGTCACTCTCTGACGTCCATCCTTGACAACCCAGCACTCAACCGTGCGTTGTATTCCTAGGTATACAACATTTCGTACATTCACCAAAAATGTACACGACAAGCTTGGAATCCGTGCCACCCGAGCACCTCCCGTCATCCAAACGGACCGTCATCCAAACGGTATAACCATATCGGCATCCACTAAGCCGACCACGTCGTCAACGTGTCATCAAGCAAGCGTAATTGGCACTCCCAAAGGCCGTCCACATTTTACCAAAACATGATAAATGACCTACCATCCGAACTCCAAAATGAATGCATCATTTTTTGCTTAAAGGAATTGATTGATGTTTTTCTTGTTAATAATACCCGACGTGCCACCCGAGCAGCGTCTCCTCATTCCAATGAAAACTTTATCATATCATCAATCAAGTTCCTTTTAAGTCTTTGATCACTTGGATTATTTTCACTTAAGTATTAATCAATGATTCAGAATTAAAAATGATATTTTAATTATTCTGGGTGAACTACTCGAGTGATCTTCAGACTACTCGAGTGTTCTTCACTTATTTCCAGATTACTCGAGTGTTCCTCAGAATACTCGAGTGTTCATGTCTTTCTGGGAATTTGGGTTTCAGATTCATAAAAGTACTTGAGTGATTCATGAGTTACTCGAGTGTTCTTCATCAATTCCAGAACACTCGAGTGACCCCTGCATTACTCGAGTCGTTTAACTTAAGAGATCCCCATGAGTCAGATACTACTTGAGTCCTGGGCCCGATACTCGAGTGTTTCAACACCAAATACACTATTTTGCCAAAATTTTACTCGAGTATTAAGCCAAGTACTCGAGTCTTTCATCACAGAACAGACTGGAAACTTGGTTTTAACATACCATTTTCAATTCTAATCATTTTTAGTCCAATCCAATGATCAACAGAGTTTATATACCATATATTAAACATGTTACAACACTCAATTCATATCAAATTACAGATTTGACAGAGAATCATGAGATCATGCATAAAATATATATTTTCACAACTTAACACCTCAAATTGCAAAATAATCAACAAACTCATGAAATAGTGCTCATTGCAGCTTGCATGCATCATGTGAAACTTGCTCAAAACATCCATAGAGCATGAATTGGTCTCCAAACCAAAGTTCCTATTCAATCTAAGCCCTTAGAGCCTCTTGGTGGCTCTCTAATGAAAATAATGGAACTCAAACTCTATCTAGTGCATAAAACAACTTCCCCTTACCTCTCAGACGTGTACCAACAGAAAATTCCCAAGAGAAAGCTCTCCAACACCAAAAACAACTTTGAGCACCACATGCAAGACAGTTTTGAGTGCAGCACCAAGATTGAATTGGTTTACACATGAAACAGAGATAAGAATTGGGGAATTTAGTTTTTCTAGACTCTATTCAACATATACTAACTAAAGGAATCAAATTGAGACTTCAAAGACTCGTGAACTTACCAGAAATTGGAATCAAAGTGAGCTCCAGACAAAAACTTGACAGAAACAGCTTCCACTTCCAAGCCTTGATTCTTCTACCACACTCACTCAAACCTCACGATTTTAGTGTCTATACAAAGCTCGTGATGTGAGCTTTGTATTAGTGTATAATTTGTCACTCAAATCAACATGCAGAGGAAGAATCAAATGAAACGATTCAAGAACTCTAACACACTAACTCTTCATCAATTTGGCAAAATAGCTCTCAATCTGAGTTCAAATGGTTTAAATAGGCAAGGAACATGTTCATGCACGTCGACACGCATATAGGGACGTGTTGTGGAGGATGTTTTCGTGCAAGGCGGCGGTAACTCGGTGTTGACTCATCAAAACGCACTAACGTTGAGCAACTCTGTCCAAAATACTCGAGTATCCAGAATAATACTCGAGTGTTTTGCCCAGTTTTTGAAAAATAATTATTTTACTTATTTTCCCTCCAAAACCTTTCGTATAATTGCTTCTAGGTCCCAACCTAGGGACTAACATGCAAAATACTTATTTTATGCATAATTATATTTATTAATAAATTCACACACATTTTCTAACTTCATAATACAGATTTTAATCAAGGATTAATATAGAAATCATTAATTATAATTAATTTTATAATTAACATTTCATTAATCGGGGATTAAAATTTTGGGGTGTTACTTATACAAACAAGTCAGGATAGTCCTGACGCATCCTATCCTCTAATTCCCAAGATGCTTCTATTACATCACCACAAATCCATATGACCTTGACCAAACAAATATCCTTCCCTCTAAGCTGCTTGACTCTTCGGTCTTCGATGCGAACAGGCTTGGCTTTAAAGGTTAGGTTCTCATGAATTTCTAGGTCATCGGGTTGGATTCTAAGGACAATGGTGGGATCATGTACATACCTTTTTAACTGAGACACATGGAATACATTATGAAGATTAGCTAACGATGGGGGCAGAGCTAATTGATAGGCTACTGGGCCGACTCTTTTAAGAATTTGATAGGGACCAATAAACTTAGGTTATAGTTTATGGGTTTTCAAGGCTCTACTAACACCTTTGGTGGGTACTATTCTAAGAAACACATGGTCACCTTCAGTAAATTCTAAAGGTTTCCTCCTCCTATCAGCATAGCTTTTCTGCCTACTCTGAGCTGTCCTCATTTTCTCTTGTATCATCTTGATCTTTGCATTTGTCTCTTGCACAAAATCTGGTCCAACTAGAGAATTCTCCCCCACTTGGAACCAGCATAACGGTGTCCGACACTTTCTCCCATACAAAGCCTCAAATGGTGCCATTCCAATGCTCGCGTGAAAACTATTGTTGTACGTGAATTCCACGAGCGGCAACATTTGCTCCCAATTCCCTTGTCCTTCTAAAACACAAGCTCTTAAGATGTCCTCCAATGACTGAATAGTTCTCTCCGTTTGACCATCAGTCTGAGGGTGGTATGCAGAACTCAACTTCAATATTGAACCCAGAGCTCTATGCAGATCTTGCCAAAACTTTGACGTAAACCTCGGATCACGATCTGACACGATGCTTGATGGTACCCCATGCAGGCGAACAACTTCCTTGATATACAACTGAGTGAGCTTTTCCAAAGAGTAGTGCATATTAACGGGAATAAAATGCGCTGACTTGGTCAAACGATCCACGATCACCCAGATTGCATCATGACCAGTAGCCGTCCTTGGCAATCCTGACACGAAATCCATCAAGATACTATCCCATTTCAATAATGGAATTTCCAAGGGAAGTAATTCTCCTCCTGGCCTTTGGTGTTCCACCTTCGCCTTCTGACACACCAAACAACACGCCACATAACTAGCCACATCTTTCTTTAGACCAGGCCACCAAAACATCTTCTTCAGGTCCTGATACATTTTGGTAGCTCCCGGATGCATACTCATCTTGCTTTGATGAGCTTCATCCAGAATCATTCTTCTTATCTCCAGATTATCAGGCACGCAAATCCTTGCATTAAAGCGAAGGATTCCATCCTTTCCTTCTTGAAATTCTAACTCTTTGCCTTCTTCCATAAGCTTCCTCTTCTCCTAGAGTCCTTCATCGTCTTGTTGCAATTCTCGAATCCTTTGCAAGAATTCATTTGCAATTTGCAACATCCCCATCTTGATACTTGTTGGCTCCACTTTCATTTTCAGACTCAAATCTCTAAGTTCTTCTATCAGTGCAGCTTCCCTGACCATCATCGCACTGATATGCATTGCCTTTCGACTTAACGCATCAGCCACCACGTTTGCTTTCCCAGGATGGTAATGAAGTTCGAACTCATAATCCTTCAAGAACTCCATCCATCGGTGCTGCCTCATATTTAACTCTTTCTGGTCGAAGAGGTACTTTAAGCTCTTATGGTCACTGAACACCCGGAACGTAGTGCCATAGAGATAGTGCCTCCAAATCTTTAGAGTGAAGACAACAGCTGCCAGCTCTAGGTCATGAGTTGGATAGTTCATTTCATGAACTTTTAGCTGTCTCGAGGCATAAGCAACTACCTTCCCATCTTGCATCAAAACACTGCCAAGTCCTTGTTTCGATGCATCACAATACACCTCGAAACTCTTATGGGTATCAGGCAAGACTGATATAGGGGAGGATGTCAACCTTTCTTTCAATTCTCGGAAACTCCTTTCACACTTCTCGTCCCAAATAAAAGGTTGGTCTTTCCGAGTTAACTTTGTCAAGGGCAATGCTAACTTCGAGAAACCTTCACTACTACAAAAAACAATTTTAATCTCGGTTCCGAAACAATTTCAATCCCGGTTCCGAACCCGAATTGAATATGGCGGGATTAAAAATAGGACAATTTACGTTTCCAGTTCTTTAAAAACACGAAACTGGGATCATAAATTCTAATGAACCGGGATCTTTAATAGAATTGAACCGGAATCGTAGTTGCTGGAATTTATTTTTTGAACCGGAATCTTAAATAAGGGGATTTTTTTTTCATGAACCGAGATCGTAAATGAGGGATTTTTTTTTATTGGTACCAAATTTTATATAATATAGCCCACCAATACCTGTATAACCAAAATGGGAATTTCATATACTTAATTTTTCCTTCAAATCTTAATTTCAAAAGCAATATTATATATATATATATATATATATATATATTCATTCATAAAGTTGGGAAGCATCTACAAAAATAGTTTCAAGAGATGTACCAAAACATGCACCAAAAGACCTATGCCAACTTGCTAAAAGAGAGTGTACTAATAGTAGTAGTTCACATCAACAAAAGTCTACTATATAACTAAATTATCAAGTACTACATATATATAAATCTAAATATAATCTAAGGGAATTCATCGAACATGAAAGCAGCCCATTCTTCCTTGACTTCGTCCAACAACTCCTCATTGTATATGGGGCACTTGCAATCATCAAAGTACTGTAAAATTAATATAAAGAAGCGTAAGTTATATTATTGAACTAAATGAGTAATTATAAGAGTTGAAACAAACATAAATCAGAATGAAATTGCAAACCCATACAGGAATCATGACATCTTGGTGATGTAATTGGACAATTTCCTTCATGAATCTCATGACATAGAAACCACAATTAATGTGATTAGCTAGAATTCAAAACTTGAAAATAAGACCAGAGCTTGCGTGAGACAGAATGAAGAGAATGACAGCTTTCACTAGATTGACTTGTTTAAATCATGGACAATCATATCCATTATTTGATCTATATCAATCTCCTACGTACATTAAATTTGAATGCCTCCTACTTTAGTAACTTAAAGACTATATCTCATTATCCAAATATAAGAAAGCTCTTACCGAGGAAAGACTCTCACCACTTGCAATCAATTCTCTTAGGTCATTTTCAAGCTGAATGTCTGATGGAGGTTCAACGTTAGTATTTGCTTGCCCTTCAATCAATATGGTAAGTTCTTCCTTTGGGTGACGTGTAGAAAATGCTTCCTTGGCTTCACTAAGAGTACAACGCCAAAACTAAAGAAGCAATATTTCTATGTCAATTAAAGGGAGATAAAATATTAGAACAAAATATGAAGCAAGTTTGTTAACAAAATTCAACAAAACAAAAGCATATTGATGGGTTGCTATTAACTAGCATAAATAAAGCTTCCATGTTATGTGGTCTAGAAGCCCCAAGCATTCACCACGCTTCCTTAGCCTTGCCCCTCTCAAAGAAACTACCCAATGTGCTTCCAAATTAAAGCCAACATGAGGTACAAAAGTACTAATTTCAAATGCAGGAGTCGTGCATACTGCAGTAAAGTTAATTCAGTGATAGTAAAATTTTTTAGGAATTAAGATGACCTCCCCCATGGTTTAGCAATTTAGCTTAATTATATTTGGCACCCTCTTGTATTATAAATTAAGGGCGGTGAGTGTAACTTTTGAAACAACACAGGTATCAAATGTAATTAAGTAAAATCATAAGGGGGATCAGTATAATGTCCATTAAATTATTTGGCAAGACAAAAAGAGAAGAAGCATTTTATCAAAAGAAAACTAGCTACCTATCATGCATGAGAAGGAAGAAGGCTATAGCAAGACACTACTATAGAGATGAAGTTTATTCTACTGAGGTGGACATTCAAAGAGTCAAAAAACTAATGGCCTCGTTCTTATAAACATGACAACATAAGAAGAAAAACACAAAGTTATATGTGAGAGTGAGTGGTCACCTGTTCCAATAAATTCAAACATTAAAGTTGGAGATTCAGGAAAATTCTTCCCATTAGCAATATTGATAGCTTTCACTTGAACTTCATCCAATAGCTCTACCAGATAAACAAAATCTCATAATTGGATATAGATATCAAAATTCGAAGCCATGGGCGTGGTCTATTGGTCTTACCTGTATACCAGACATCATAGTGGCAATAGCAACATCTGCTGCATCCTTCACAGAAGGGAAATTGCACATTGCAACCTGTGCTTTGATAAGTTAAGCAATATATATAATTAAAAATATTTCAAATTATCCACATATAGCATTCTTGCAGAATAAAGGATGTAATAAGTTAACTAGAGAAATTCTGCCCCAAGCACCACATGGATAGAACCTTCCTAACGGTGAATATAAAGAACCGTAAGTGAGAAAATACGCGGTAAGTACTATAAGGTGTTAAGCTAGAAAATGTGAGTTTACATGCTTAATTTAGATTAATAACAAGATGGACATGGAAATCTGATTTTTTTTATAAGCAAAAAAAAATCTGTAAGTTAATAATATAAATTATATAAAACACCTTCAGACCTAATGGAACGGTGGACATGAATGTACTCTTCAAAACTGGACTTGCCATGTAATATGGAGATAATATGAAAATTGATAGGAGGAAGAGGAATAGCAACACTGGGTGGCAGTAAAGGACAAGAGCAATGTTAACATATCCCTGGAGCGACATCTAAATAATGCAAGCTGCACTGATTATCATGAACTGCTGTTTATAAATTAAAAACATTTCAAGATAGATACTAGAAACAAGCGAAATTGCAATCCAAGTTCAGAATTTGCACGATGCGACTTGCATTGAGATGTGTCAAGAATCAGAACCAACAAGAAACATTTAACGAATTTCAATCGAATTGAATACAAGGAAGTATGACATATAGATTTAACAAATTAAGCACCATAACAAAGTTCAGTGGATCAGGTCAAACTTAGAGAAATGGACAGGTCCAAAAGATGAAATAATCAATTTACCACTGAATGCTGGGGAATTTTCTGAAGTCGCAGTGTTACTTCTGTTATAATACCAAGTGTTCCTTCACTTCCAATCATCAAGCGGGTCAGATCATACCTAGAATATATAATTTGAATTAAAAAAATCAACAGCATGTCATTGCATATTTGTCCCTACAGAGATTCTTTGGAGTGTTTTGTAATGTACCACACAAGGAATAACACCTGAGATTTACATTTCAAAACATGTAGAACTTATAACACCTGAGGCTCAATTAACCATAATTTATGCCCTTCCTGGTTTACGTATATTATTCTTTTTGCCTGACCTCTCAAAAGATAATGGAAGAGGAAAAATGGAGGAAAATTGATTAATAAATAAAGGGCCAAAAATATAACAAACCCCGCAGAACTCTTCCTAGCACGGGATGCAGTCTTCACAATATCTCCATTGGGCAGAACCACCTGGAACACTATCATATCAATAAATTATATATCATCACATCAATGCATTAGAGACAAAAGTTGGGTATTAACAAACCTTGAGAGTGATGACATTATCACGCATAGTACCATACCTACAAATTAGTAAGGGGAATTGTTATGCCTAGTAATATACAACACCTTTAAAGTTGTTTTTTGAAATGGATTTATTTATAAGATCCAGACATGATAGAATTATGTCTAGTCATCAACATCAAGTGTAATAATTGTAACTGAACTAATATGCGTCATGCAAAATAGCTTGCGACCATATATTTGACCTTGTAACTACTGACAGTTTGACATCCACAGATGGAATATTTAAACCAGCATGTGACAGTGTTTTCTAGCAATATATGAAAATATACATATAACAGAAGGTCACCACCTCACAGCTAAAGAACCAGAGCAGCGTGTAGCACACATCCCTCCAATGCTTGCTCCAGGACCTGCTTGTAACAAGTAAAAACTTCACTATTGGAACAGGTGACCACTCACTCTCACATATAATTTTTGTGATCACAAAGTTATAATTGTTACATCCAAAATGAGTGGGATTATTGCAGAACAATCAAAAACCAACTACAGATACCAAAGCACAAAACAGAAAAATTAATTACAGTAATAGAGAATGCACTGTTCTGGAAGAGAGAACCAAACAATTTCTCCACCTAACAGTCTTTTATATAATTTATTATAACCACATCATACATAGAACCCATAAAATCATTCCAAATTTAACGTTATGTTAGTTATGCTATGCCTGTGTTAAAGTCATAACATTCAAACCGAAACACTTAAGTTAACAAGATAAACATTGATTCTCTTAGAACTATCAGCTCCAAAGAAAGCCTAAATAGAGCCATAAAATTAAATAAATAAACAAAAGTAGAAATCTGAGAAACTTGTCTATGACATTAGCTCTAATCTAAGTAGAAATTAAAACCCTAACTTCAAGTATTACATGAAAAGATGCAATAACACTGAAAGGGAAAATAGATGAAGAAAAAATTACTTGGACTGAGAAATGAGGAGACCACGACAAATTGAGATTGGAGTGGGAAGTGGCGGCGGCGGTGGTTCGCGAATGGAGAAGAGGAGATGGCGACGGAGAAGGATGAGGCGGCGTTCCGCGAACGCTGAAGAAGACGACGGAAATTGGAGAGAAGGTGAGGAGTGGCGAGCGGCGGAGAGAGGTTGAAGAACGGCGGAGGGTTTTGGCTTTTCGGCGAGAGGAATTGAGAGGAAGCTAAGAGGGAGTAAGAGAGATCGAGCAAGTTGAGAGACAAAGAGAGGCTGAGGTTTTTTCTTTTCAATAATTTTTTTTTATTTTTATTTTTTGGTACCAAAATTTCGTGTGGGAACAGGTAAAAAATTTATCATTATTGATCCCGGTTGCTTATAAAAACGGGGATTAAAAATACACCGTTATTTATAAAATTTGATTTATATTTATGATTCCAGTTTCGTGTTTTTTTATAACCGGGATGCAAAAACACTGGAATTTTAAATATATTTCTACTTCTTTTTTATTATTTTTTTAATTAAAAATGGTATTTAATCCCAGTTATAAAACGGAACCGGGATTAAAAATCAGGTATTTTAAATAGTTTTTGTAGTAGTGCTTCTATAAATCTTCTATAGTAACCAGTCAAACCAAGAAAGCTCCTCACCTCCGTGACTGATTTTGGTTGCTCCCATTGCAAAACCAAGCTCACCTTCGTCGGATCAACTTGTTAGATCCACTGAGAATGTTTTGATAATGACAAAGGTTTTGAACAAGCGACAAGTGTTTGTGATCAAGCTCAAGTAAAATCGATTAAGGTTATTGTCATTTATTATATTTATGCTTTAATTGTTTAATTAAAATAGATGTAATAAAGTCCTTAGGATTATAAGTTCAATGTCATAAGAATATCAAGTACATGACTTGATAGTGAGATCTTATTGATTGATAATTATCCTTAAAGATTCCCTAGTCGAGTATTATAGTTAATAAGGACAACTATAATACATCGAGACTAGTATGTGACAGACTGATGATTGTATCTCACCGGTCATGGATATGGGATATCAAGTCTTCACGTAAGTACACATTGGGACAATTGTGTACTGGATTGACCCGCCATGAGAATGCTACATGGGTTATTAAGTGAGTGTCATAAGCGATTCTCATAGTGACAATGGTGTACATGGTCCTTCGACCTGAGGTCGCTACGGTTCCCAACATGAGGAATTATATGCTTTCACGCAATCAAACGTCATCTTTAACCAGGTGATCATAACGGTTGTAGTCGGGTATATGACAAATCATGTAGAGGGATGTGAGTGATGTAGATGGGAACTGTCCTTCCTTATCAATAGGAATTATATCTCTGGGCCCCTTGATTGAGTGAGACGGTGAAATGTATGGCCATACTCAAGACGGTCAATATGAGATATTGACGAGTCTAGTTTAGACGCGTCTACTCAGGGATCAAGAAACCAAAGGTTACACTATTCATGGGTGACACGTTCCATGCCATGAGTGTAACTATGATATTTGGACAAAGGGATTAAACTTACACATGTTCATTGGTCATAGTAAAAGGTTTAGTCAAATCACAGACATTCCTTTCACTTGGGTAGCAATGATGTGTTGCTAGATACCGCTCATTGCTTGTAAAGTTAAAATGTGATTTTAACATTACTGCCAACGTTACAGGAACCTATAGGGTCACACACTAACAACAGATAAAATTGGAGATATTACATTTGATAAAAAATACAATAGTTGTATTTTTATAAAATTAAATCTTTATGATATGATTAAGATATGATTCGTTTTATCTTTATGTATAAGATATAAATTTGATTTTATCTTCTACATATAAGATAGAATTCGAATTTATCTCCTAAAAAAGCCCAACCAGTTGGTCTGATAATATTATAAATATAATATTATTAACTTTAAGGGTTAGAGATGTGTGAGACACAGAACGGTAACCCTAGCCGTCATATCAGAGAGTGAGTGATACACATACTCTCTCTTCTATGCTAGCATTGAGAAGAGAGACGTGACTCCAATTGGGAATTTGTTCGTGTGGATACCAATAGAGGCACAACACATTGATGTGCTCGTGATTGACGAAGCGTTCGTGATAAGATTCGTTGGTCTCCTCATCCCTGCAAAAGGTAATTTTATTCCCTATCTCAAATTATGCTTTCACATGGATCCTGGATGGAAATAGGATTTATTTATTCAATTTTTTTTTCCGCTGCGTTTGTCGCATCCTATTTCCTAACAGTGGTATCAGAGCTACTTGTGAAATCATGATTTGATTATTTTTGATTAAACATGTTTTAATATGATTATGATGTGTTTGGTTTAATCAAAAATTAAAAAAAAAAACACATGTTGATGTGTTTATGTTGATGTGTTTGCGCCGCATGAATTTGTCAAGAGTTTGATAAAGGGTTGATTCTCATGAATTAGTTAGTTGCGCATGAACTTGTGCCGCATGAACTCACGAATCAATAATGTTACAGATATCAAGAGTACATCAACGTGTTATTAATCAAGTTATCCGTTGGCAGTATTTTTTTATTTTTTTTAATCAAGAGTTGATACCTTATTTTTTTTATCAAGAGTTGATAAAATATAATTTTTTTTTATAATTCGTAACAAACATAATTTTAATAAAATAATAATGTATTTTATTTAATATGTTGTTTGTTGTTTGGTGATTGGTCATGGCCTCTTAGATCGTTTCACGTCTTGTGTATGTTTTATTTTCTTTTGGTTTATTTTTAAATACGATCTGCGTGTCGTGCCTCTCTCCATATTCAATATGTATTTCTTTTCTCATCTAAATCCCCTCATGAACGAGGTTTCTATTTGTAATATTTTTATTAAAAATTGCGAAAGACTTGAAGATGAAAAGGAAAGGAGATTTAAGGAAGGCTCTTGGAGAAGGACCGGTGCATACATTCAAGGAATGCTCTTGGAGAAGAAGCTATGCGTTTAGGATCTTTGTATTAATTCACTCATTGGCTTGGGTGAATTAGTTTTTCTAGGCCATGACCATATCACGTAGTTTATAATTATAGTATGTATGTGATGCATGTTATCGTTATAAAGTATGTTAATGTAAGATAAAATAGGTGAGATCACTTAAATATAAAACCCCTCAAACTGAAATATTAAGTTATATGCCTTCCAATGCTTGACACTCGTCTTGATTGATGTCGTTTTGAATGTGGGTCTGCTAAAGTAGAGTACATTCATCTACATTGGTCAGACGCGAAGGAATAAATGTAATATTCGTTATGTCAACCATTGGGTCTAACTTAAATGGATGGTTCAATAGGATTGAAGATCTATAGGCAAAAGAATTGGGTATAAATTAATAAGTTAATTTTGAATAAATGTTATTCACCCAATTGATCCAAGAGTCACATGAGATGTGATTGGGAAAGGGTTCCTTACCTAAATAATCTAATTGTGGGTGATCAGCTAAAGTTGACTCATGATAAGATGAAATATGGATCTTGGTCCCACTAGAAAATCTTGCGCTGAGATTTTCCAAGTCAATATTGAGGGTTATTGATTTGAGGAAAATAGTGGGAGTAATATTTAATGAAAGTCCTTATTAAATATTTAATAAACTTGATTTTAATTCTGCTTTTTATTTTGTTGTTAGATCACCATGGCTTCAAACAATTCAAATAACTTATCACTGCGATCGGTCCTTGAGAAGGACAAGCTGACGGGAATTAATTTCCTGGACTGGTATCGAACCCTAAGGATTGTCCTTAGGAATGAGAAAAAGATGTATGTGCTAGAGCAACCGCTCCTTGAAGCACCCCCCGCTAATGCACCGGCTGCTGAGCGGAATGCTTTCCGTAGGCATCAAGATGATGCCTTAGAGGTTGGAACTCTCATGCTTGTCACTATGACCCCTGACCTTCAGAAGGTTCATGAGAACATGAGTGCATACGATATGATCGTACACCTTAAGGAGCTCTACCAAGGGCAAGCAAGGCATGAGCGTTTTGAGGTCACAAGGTCCCTTTTCACTTGTAAGATGACAGAGGGAAGCCCAGTTAGTCATCACGTAATCAAGATGATTGGTTATATTGAGAACATTGAGAGGATGGGTTTCCCACTAGGTCAAGAGTTGGCCGTTGACTTAGTTCTGCATTCCTTACCACAGAGCTTTAGTCAGTTTGTCATGAATTACAACATGAACAACATTGACAACACTCTAACTGAATTGTTAGGGAAGTTGAAAACTGCTGAGCATGATATCAACAAGGGAAAAACTGTATTGTTGGTTCAAAATGGAAAGGGCAAAGGTAAGGCCAAAGGGAAAGCGCAAAAACCTAAGGATAAGGGCAAAGCTAGAGTAGCTAAGGCTATTAAGTCTAAAGGTGGGGTGGCTAAGGAGGGAAATTCCTTCCATTGTGACAAGGAGGGACATTGGAAGAGGAATTGCCCAGATTACCTTAAAGAGAAAGAAATGAAGAAAAGCGGAGCCTCTTCTTCAGGTATTTTTGTTATAGAAGTTAATTTTTCTGCTTCAACATCATGGGTATTAGATACTGGATGTGGATCTCACATTTGTGTTAATGTGCAGGATCTAAAAAGCAGTAGAAGATTAGCTAAAGGTGAAGTCGAACTGCGAGTTGGAAATGGAGCAAGAGTTGCCGCCATTGCTGTTGGAACTTGTAGTTTAACCTTACCTAGTGGATTAGTTTTAGAACTAGAGGATGTTTATTGTGTACCTACTATTCGTAGGAATATTATTTCAGTTTCATGTTTAGACAAAGTAGGTTTTCCGTTTTCAATAAGGAACAAGTGTTGTTCCATTTATTTGAATGAGATGTTTTTTGGCAGTGCACAATTAATAAATGGTCTTTATTTGTTAGATCTTGATCATCCAGTCTATAACATTAATGCTAAAAGGTTTAAATCAAATGATACAAACCAAACTTTTCTTTGGCATTGTCGTTTGGGCCATATAAATGAGAAACGCATTTCTAAGCTTCATAAAGATGGATTCTTAGACTCATTTGATTTTGAATCTTATGAGACATGCGAGTCTTGTTTGTTGGGCAAGATGACAAAGGGCCCATTTACTGGCAGCAGTGAATGGGCTAATGAACTTTTGGGACTCATACATACAGATGTATGTGGGCCTATGAGTTCAAATGCTAGAGGAGGTTACCTGTACTTCGTCACATTTATTGATGATTTTAGTAGATATGAGTATGTATATCTGATGAAATACAAACATGAAACCTTTGAAAAGTTCAAGGAATTCAAGAATGAAGTACAAAATCAACTTGGCAAAAGTATTAAAGCCCTTCGATCTGATCGAGGTGGTGAATACCTTAGCCAAGAGTTCGATGACTATCTAAAAGAGTGTGGTATAGTATCTCAACTCACTCCTCCTGGAACACCCCAGTGGAATGGTGTTTCAGAAAGGAGAAACCGAACCTTGTTGGACATGGTTAGGTGTATGATGAGTCAATCGGACCTTCCAATCTCTTTTTGGGGACATGCTCTACTTACAGCTGCTTTTACACTTAACTGATTCCCATCGAAAGCGGTTGAAAAGACACCATATGAGATATGGACTGGGAGGCGTCCTAGTATGTCTTTTCTCAAGATTTGGGGTATTGATGTTTATGTGAAACGTCTACTTTCTGATAAACTTAGTCCCAAATCTGACAAATGCTACTTTGTAGGATATCCCAAAGAAACTAAGGGATACTATTTCTACAATCCCACAGAAGGCAAAGTGTTTGTCGCTCGCACAGGCGTATTTCTTGAAAGAGAATTTCTCTCTAAAGGAAATAGTGGGAGGAAAATAGATCTTGATGAGATTCAAGAATCCCAAAGTAGCCAAGACCAAGCGATGGATGTTGAGCAAGTTTCACAAGATGTTGTGGATGTACAACCTGCTCAAGTTACACAAGTTTTGCGTAGGTCAAGTAGGATTCCTCTTCAGCCAGAGAGATATGGATTTCTCTTGACTCAAGAGGATGACATTATGATTTTTGATCAAGATGAACCTACTACTTACCAAGAGGCTATAAACAGCCCTGACTCTAAGAAATGGCTTCAAGCCATGAGATATGAGATGGAGTCCATGCACACCAACCAAGTTTGGATCTTGGTTGATCTACCTGATGAGGTAAAACCAATTGGGTGCAAATGGGTTTTCAAGAAGAAGACTGACATGGATGGTAATGTACATACCTTTAAAGGACGACTGGTTGCTAAAGGTTTCAAACAAGTTCATGGTATTGACTATGATGAAACTTTTTCACCGGTTGCCATGCTTAAATCCATTAGGATCTTGCTTGCTATTGCAGCATTTCATGATTATGAAATCTGGCAGATGGATGTCAAAACTGCTTTCCTCAATCGAAATCTTTTAGAGGATGTGTATATGACACAACCTGAAGGTTTTGTTGATCCAAAGGATGCTGGAAAGGTTTGTAAGCTGCAACGATCCATTTATGGATTGAAACAAGCTTCTAGGAGTTGGAATATTCGATTCGATGATGCAATCAAACAATTTGGTTTCATCAAGAACGAAGAAGAGTCTTGTGTATATAAGAAGGTTAGTGGGAGCGCAATTGTCTTTCTTGTGTTGTATGTGGATGACATACTACTCATCGGGAATGACATTCCTACCTTACAGTCTGTTAAGACTTGGTTAGGGAATTGCTTTTCTATGAAGGATTTGGGTGAAGCAACCTATATATTAGGCATCAAGATTTATAGAGATAGATCAAGGAGATTGCTTGGCCTAAGTCAAAGTTCGTACATAGACAAAGTGTTGAAACGGTTCAACATGCAGGATTCCAAAAGGGGATCTTTGCCAATGTCACATGGTATAACCTTGTCAAAGGAACAGTGTCCTTCCACTAAGGAAGAAAGGGAACGCATGGATAGAATTCCATATGCATCTGCAATTGGATCTATCATGTATGCCATGATATGTACTCGACTTGATGTTTTGTATGCTTTGAGCATGACGAGCAGATACCAGTCAGATCCAGGTGAAGGTCACTGGACAGCAGTCAAGAATATCCTAAAGTACTTAAGAAGAACTAAGGATGCTTTCTTGGTATATGGAGGTGAAGATGAGCTGGTTGTAAAGGGTTACACCGACGCTAGCTTCCAGACTGATAAGGACAATTTCAGATCACAATCTGGATTTGTATTTTGTTTGAATGGTGGGGCTATATGCTGGAAGAGTTCAAAGCAAGAGACTGTAGCCGATTCTACAACAGAAGCTGAGTATATAGCTGCATCAGAAGCAGCAAAGGAAGCGGTTTGGATTAAGAAGTTCATAACTGAACTTGATGTTGTTCCTAGTATTGAGTTTCCAGTGGACCTCTATTGTGACAACAATGGAGCCATTGCGCAAGCTAAGGAACCGAGGTCTCACCAGAAATCCAAACATATACTTCGGCGTTTTCACATCATTCGAGAGATAATTGACAGAGGAGATGTGACGATATGCAGAGTTTCAATAGATGATAATATTGCTGATCCACTTACTAAACCTCTTTCCATAAAAAAGCATGAGGGACATGTTAGGGCTTATGGTATTAGATACATGAACGATTGGCTCTAGTGCAAGTGGGAGATTGTTGGAGAGTGCTCTAGTGGCAATCGTATTTTCTCTTTTACTTGTACTTATTTCATGTTTATGGATTATTACTATTAATAATAATGAGGCCTTTCATTTATTATATTTATGCTTTAATTGTTTAATTAAAATAAATGTAATAAAGTCCTTAGGATTATAAGTTCAATGTCATAAGAATATCAAGTACATGACTTGATAGTGAGATCTTATTGATTGATAATTATCCTTAAAGATTCCCTAGTCGAGTATTATAATTAATAAGGACAACTATAATACATCGAGACTAGTATGTGACAGACTGATGACTGTATCTCACCGGTCATGGATATGGGATATCAAGTCTTAACGTAAGTACACATTGGGACAATTGTGTACTGGATTGACTCGCCATGAGAATGCTACATGGGTTATTAAGTGAGTGTCATAAGCGATTCTCATAGTGACAATGGTGTATATGGTCCTTCGACCTGAAGTTGCTACGGTTCCCAACATCAGGAATTATATGCTTTCACGCAATCAAACGTCATCTTTAACCAGGTGATCATAACGGTTGTAGTCAGGTATATGACAAATCATGTAGAGGGATGTGAGTGATGTAGATGGGATTTGTCCTTTCTTATCAATAGGAATTATATCTCTGGGCCCCTTGATTGAGTGAGACGGTGAAATGTATGGCCATACTCAAGACGGTCAATATGAGATATTGACGAGACTTGTTTAGACGCGTCTACTCAGGGATCAAGAAACCAAAGGTTACACTATTCATGGGTGACACGTTCCATGCCATGAGTGTAACTATGATATTTGGACAAAGGGATTAAACATACACATGTTCATTGGTCACAGTAAAAGGTTTAGTCAAATCACACACATTCCTGTCACTTGGGTAGCAATGATGTGTTGCTAGATACCGCTCATTGCTTGTAAAGTTAAAATGTGATTTTAACATTACTGCCAACGTTATAGGAACCTATAGGGTCACACACTAAGAGCAGATAAAATTGGAGATATTACATTTGATAAAAAATACAATAGTTGTATTTTTATAAAAATAAATCTTTCTGATATGATTAAGATATGATTCGTTTTATCTTTATGTATAAGATATAAATTTGATTTTATCTTCTACATATACGATAGAATTCGAATTTATCTCCTAAAAAAACCCAACCAGTTGGTCTGATAATATTATAAATATAATATTATTAACTTTAAGGGTTAGAGATGTGTGAGACACAGAACGGTAACCCTAGCCGTCATACCAGAGAGTGAGCGATACACATACTCTCTCTTCTCTGCTAGCATTGAGAAGAGAGACGTGACTCCAATTGGGAATTTGTTCGTGTGGATACCAATAGAGGCACAACACATTGATGTGCTCGTGATTGACGAAGCGTTCGTGATAAGATTCGTTGGTCTCCTCTTCCCTTCAAAAGGTAATTTTATTCCCTATCTCAAATCATGCTTTCACATGGATCCTGGATGGAAATAGGATTTATTTATTCAATTTTTTTTTCCGCTGCGTTTGTCGCATCCTATTTCCTAACAGTGGTATCAGAGCCACTTGTGAAATCATGATTTGATTATTTTTGATTAAACATGTTTTAATATGATTATGATGTGTTTGGTTTAATCAAAAATTAAAAAAAAAAACACATGTTGATGTGTTTGCGCCCCATGAACTTGTCAAGAGTTTGATAAAGGGTTGATTCTCATGAATTAGTTAATTGCGCATGAACTTGTGCCGCATGAACTCACGAATCAATAATGTTACAGATATCAAGAGTACATCAACGTGTTATAAATCAAGTTATCCATTGGCAGTATTTTTTTATTTTTTTAATCAAGAGTTGATACGTTATTTTTTTTATCAAGAGTTGATAAAATATAATTTTTTTATAATTCGTAACAAACATAATTTTAATAAAATAATAATGTATTTTATTTAATATGTTGTTTGTTGTATGGTGAATGGTCATGCCCTCTTAAATCGTTTCGCGCCTTGTGTATGTTTTATTTTCTTTTGGTTTATTTTTAAATACGGCCTGCGTGTCGTGCCTCTCTCCATATTCAATATGTATTTCTTTTCTCATCTAAATCCCCTCATGAACGAGGTTTCTATTTGTAATATTTTTATTAAAAATTGCGAAAGACTTGAAGATGAAAAGGAAAGGAGATTTTAGGAAGGCTCTTGGAGAAGGACCGATGCATACATTCAAGGAATGCTCTTGGAGAAGAAGCTATGCGTTTAGGATCTTTGTATTAATTCACTCATTGGCTTGGTTGAATTAGTTTTTCTAGGCCATGATCATATCACGTAGTTTATAATTATAGTATGTATGTGATGCATGTTATCGTTATAATGTATGTTAATGTAAGATAAAATAGGTGAGATCACTTAAATATAAAACCCCTCAAACTGAAATATTAAGTTATATGCCTTCCAATGCTTGACACTCGTCTTGATTGAAGTTGTTTTGAATGTGGGTCTGCTAAAGTAGAGTATATTTATCTACATTGGTCAGACGCGAAGGAATAAATGTAATATTCGTTATGTCAACCATTGGGTCTAACTTAAATGGATGGTTCAATAGGATTGAAGATCTATAGGCAAAAGAATTGGGTATAAATTAATAAGTTAATTTTGAATAAATGTTATTCACCCAATTGATCCAAGAGTCACATGAGATGTGATTGGGAAAGGGTTCCTTACCTAAATAATCTAATTGTGGGTGATCAGCTAAAGTTGACTCATGATAAGATGAAATATGGATCTTGGTCCCACTAGAAAATCTTGCGCTGATATTTTCCGAGTCAATATTGAGGGTTATTGATTTGAGGAAAATAGTGGGAGTAATATTTAATGAAAGTCCTTATTAAATATTTAATAAACATGATTTTAATTCTGCTTTTATTTTGTTGTTAGATCACCATGGCTTCAAACAATTCAAATAACTTATCACTGCAATCGGTCCTTGAGAAGGACAAGCTGACGAGAATTAATTTCCTGGACTGGTATCGAACCCTAAGGATTGTCCTTAGGAATGAGAAAAAGATGTATGTGCTAGAGCAACCGCTCCCTGAAGCACCCCCCGCTAATGCACCGGCTGCTGGGCGGAATGCTTTCCGTAGGCATCAAGATGATGCCTTAGAGGTTGGAACTCTCATGTTTGTCACTATGACCCCTGACCTTCAGAAGGTTCATGAGAACATGAGTGCGTACGATATGATCGTACACCTTAAGGAGCTCTACCAAGGGCAAGCAAGGCATGAGCGTTTTGAGGTCACAAGGTCCCTTTTCACTTGTAAGATGACAGAGGGAAGTCCAGTTAGTCATCACGTAATCAAGATGATTGGTTATATTGAGAACATTGAGAGGATGGGTTTCCCACTAGGTCAAGAGTTGGCCGTTGACTTAGTTCTGCATTCCTTACCACAGAGCTTTAGTCAGTTTGTCATGAATTACAACATGAACAACATTGACAGCACTCTAACTGAATTGTTAGGGAAGTTGAAAACTTCTGAGCATGATATCAACAAGGGACAAACTGTATTGTTGGTTCAAAATGGAAAGGGCAAAGGTAAGGCCAAAGGGAAAGCGCAAAAACCTAAGGATAAGGGCAAAGCTAGAGTAGCTAAGGCTCTTAAGCCTAAAGGTGGGGTGGCTAAGGAGGGAAATTCCTTCCATTGTAACAAGGAGGGACATTGGAAGAGGAATTTCCCAGATTACCTTAAAGAGAAAGAAATGAAGAAAAGCGGAGCCTCTTCTTCAGGTATTTTTGTTATAGAAGTTAATTTTTCTGCTTCAACATCATGGGTATTAGATACTGGATGTGGATCTCACATTTGTGTTAATGTGCAGGATCTAAAAAGCAGTAGAAGATTAGCTAAAGGTGAAGTCGAACTGCGAGTTGGAAATGGAGCAAGAGTTGCCGCCATTGCTGTTGGAACTTGTAGTTTAACCTTACCTAGTGGATTAGTTTTAGAACTAGAGGATGTTTATTGTGTACCTGCTATTCGTAGGAATATTATTTCAGTTTCATGTTTAGACAAAGTAGGTTTTCCGTTTTCAATAAGGAACAAGTGTTGTTCCATTTATTTGAATGAGATGTTTTTTGGCAGTGCACAATTAATAAATGGTCTTTATTTGTTAGATCTTGATCATCCAGTCTATAACATTAATGCTAAAAGGTTTAAATCAAATGATACAAACCAAACTTTTCTTTGGCATTGTCGTTTGGGCCATATAAATGAGAAACGCATTTCTAAGCTTCATAAAGATGGATTCTTAGACTCATTTGATTTTGAATCTTATGAGACATGCGAGTCTTGTTTGTTGGGAAAGATGACAAAGGGCCCATTTACAGGCAGCAGTGAACGGGCTAATGAACTTTTGGAACTCATACATACAGATGTATGTGGGCCTATGAGTTCAAATGCTAGAGGAGGTTACCCGTACTTCGTCACATTTACTGATGATTTTAGTAGATATGGGTATGTATATCTGATGAAATACAAACACGAAACCTTTGAAAAGTTCAAGGAATTCAAGAATGAAGTACAAAATCAACTTGGCAAAAGTATTAAAGCCCTTCGATCTGATCGAGGTGGTGAATACCTTAGCCAAGAGTTCGATGAATATCTAAAAGAGTGTGGTATAGTATCTCAACTCACTCCTCCTGGAATACCCCAGTGGAATGGTGTTTCAAAAAGGAGAAACCGAACCTTGTTGGACATGGTTAGGTGTATGATGAGTCAATCGGACCTTCCAATCTCTTTTTGGGGACATGCTCTACTTACAGCTGCTTTTACACTTAACCGATTCCCATCGAAAGCGGTTGAAAAGACACCATATGAGATATGGACTGGGAGGCGTCCTAGTATGTCTTTTCTCAAGATTTGGGGTTGTGATGTTTATGTGAAACGTCTACTTTCTGATAAACTTAGTCCCAAATCTGACAAATGCTACTTTGTAGGATATCCCAAAGAAACTAAGGGATACTATTTCTACAATCCCACAGAAGGCAAAGTGTTTGTCGCTCGCACAGGCGTATTTCTTGAAAGAGAATTTCTCTCTAAAGGAAATAGTGGGAGGAAAATAGATCTTGATGAGATTCAAGAATCCCAAAGTAGCCAAGACCAAGCGATGGATGTTGAGCAAGTTTCACAAGATGTTGTGGATGTACAACCTGCTCAAGTTACACAAGTTTTGCGTAGGTCAAGTAGGATTCCTCTTCAGCCAGAGAGATATGGATTTCTCTTGACTCAAGAGGATGACATTATGATTTTTGATCAAGATGAACCTACTACTTACCAAGAGGCTATAAACAGCCCTGACTCTGAGAAATGGCTTCAAGCCATGAGATATGAGATGGAGTCCATGCACACCAACCAAGTTTGGATCTTGGTTGATCTACCTGATGAGGTAAAACCAATTGGGTGCAAATGGGTTTTCAAGAAGAAGACTGACATGGATGGTAATGTACATACCTTTAAAGGACGACTGGTTGCTAAAGGTTTCAAACAAGTTCATGGTATTGACTATGATGAAACTTTTTCACCGGTTGCCATGCTTAAATCCATTAGGATCTTGCTTGCTATTGCAGCATTTCATGATTATGAAATCTGGCAGATGGATGTCAAAACTGCTTTCCTCAATGGAAATCTTTTAGAGGATGTGTATATGACACAACCTGAAGGTTTTGTTGATCCAAAGGATGCTGGAAAGGTTTGTAAGCTGCAACGATCCATTTATGGATTGAAAAAAGCTTCTAGGAGTTGGAATATTCGATTCGATGATGCAATCAAACAATTTGGTTTCATCAAGAACGAAGAAGAGTCTTGTGTATATAAGAAGGTTAGTGCGAGCGCAATTGTCTTTCTTGTGTTGTAT